>CM061559.1:153000062-155500062 GCA_030864225.1 Capsicum baccatum var. pendulum | reverse complement strand
AACTCATGACGATATCTCTCGGGAAGGTATCATTGTCTCATCAAATACCTCAACCGATACCAAGGTGGTGGCTGCCCCTCCACTAATTCATTACCAAATCGTTTAACATACTCCCACCAAGTGTTAACATAGCCCTCGAGGTGAGCTATAGCGTAGCAACTCTTCTTTTCTTCCGAGATGTCATTAACTTGGAAAACTTTGTCACAAGCCGATTCCCAAGTTAAGTAGGCCTCGGGGTCACTTTCACCCTTAAAGATGGGTAGGCTCAACTTGATGGTGTTGATGCCTACGTCTCTCTCTTGGTGTCGGTTTCCCCTATCTCCATACCCCCGGTATCTCCTAGGTTCTCCTCGACCCCCTCTTAACTCCTCCTCCCTCATATAAGTATCATCAAAGGCTCCATCTCCTTCATACTCCTCTCTACCGTATCCTTCAAAGTGGGCTGGCCGGCCTTGGCCGTTTTGATTCGGAGGATTTGGAATTTGCGGTCTTTGGGTTAATGGAGCTTGGAATGGAGGGTTCGAATTTAGTGGAGGTACTTGGCGTCCAAATCCCTCTTGTGGAATTGGAGGGGCTTGGAAATGTAGTGGTCTAGTGGAGTCTCGGTTTGGAGGAAAATAGGTAGTTTGGCTTGCGGTATTTAGTGGAGCTTGGGGTGCATTTAGCATTTGGTGGACTGTTTCGGGGGTGATGGTTGCGGAGGAGGTCCTATCATGACCATTGGTAGATACATGTAGAGGAGTAGAAGGACGAGAGTTCCTTTGACTCTCCACTTGTTCTAGTCTCCCACTAATAGTCGACACTTCCCCCCTTATTGCTGCCAAGTCCCCTCTCACGGCCCCAAATTCCGAATTCAACCTTTCAAGTGTCCGGGTAACGTCCTCAAGAGTGACCCTCATAGAATCAAGGGCATTAGTATCCACATTATGAGACGTAGTCCCTTCCATTGTCAAGGTATTATCCGCTTTAGTTCACCACAAGTTCGTGTTCCACAAGTGTTGTATAATTGGCTAGTAACCGTGAGATTTTTAAGGTATGAGTAAGCTCTTATCCGGAATGGATTCTTGTTTGAAGACTCAAAGAATTCTTGCCGGACTAGAGTCAAAAATCAGCAATTCGTTCAAACGAATAAAAGCACTCAAATAATCGTTGACACGAACAAACGGTTCAAGGAACTAGTTGACAACCTAGTAGGAAGGTACTAGTTTGTTAATTAGTTCTAGGACCAAGTAAGGGAAACCAAGGATCAACAATTAGCAACCAAAGAATATCCTAAGTTGAGCTTATAGCGACGTGGCAGCATGCAATGGTCCCACACGTTCTTCTTCTCTTTTTTTTTTTTTGTTTTGTGTTAATATTCACACAACTTGTTATAGTTTGAAAAGTGTTTTGGTGGGAAAAATAAAATCTTGTAGTATTTCACCCTTTTCAAACTCAAGAAAGTGGGGTTTGGTTGACTAATCCCACAAAACAAGGCTCCTTGAATTAGGGAAAAGTGATTGACAAGACTAAAAGGTGATGGGTGCAAGTCTTTCACAACAACTTTATAGCTTGTCTTACCACTTGAGCACACAACAAGATGAACAAGGTGAACAAGTTCAAAAGATGAACACCTCAACAAACTTCATCAACTTCTTTAGCACATAAACACACAACCACCGATTTTCTTTTTTTTTTTGGTTATCAACAACATACAACTTTCGGCCACTTCAAGTCACTACACAATGTTCAAGTTTTTCAAGCTCAACTTTTGGATCTAGACAATTAGTGTTGGTGAGAAAGAAAGCAACACTAGAAACTCACTAAACAAGCAAAATAACACCTAGATCTAAACATACAACATCATTCTTGGTTTTTCAACTTTTAATGGACAGATTTTCAGAATTTCTTTTGGTGTAGTTTGTTTAAGCCGTGAACTAGCCCAAGATGGGTTATTATGGAACACAACCGGTCTTGCTTTGATACCAAATGATACAAAATCAAACCAACAACACCAAGAGCTTCAAGTAGGCTCGGATTTCAGTCCAACAACACAAGAACAACAAGTTTAATTTTTGGTTTTTTCAGCCCACAACACAAAAACAACAAGATAGATAACAATGCTAGTGAATCGAAAAGAGCCCCACACGGCTTCACTAGACTTTAAGATAACAAAATCAACAACAACAACAAGATAAAGAAAGATAGATAACTTGACATATAACATTCAAGAAACTAAGAACCCTAACATCAAGAGAGGACCCTAAGTCTAATGAATATAAACACCAAGTTCTTACGAGGACCAAGAGGAACTCAACGACCTCAAAACCCTTGTTTCTAGCCAAAGAGACAACACAAGTATCCCTCTACTTGTGAGATAATAGGGGCGGCTTCTATGAGTGAAAGAGAGAGGAAATGTTTTGTGTTTTTAGGTTACAAAATTCAGCATTCAAAAACTAAGGGATGACTCTCTAACATGTTCTATTTATACTACAAACAAAAGGGGTAAAATGACCAATCCGCCCTTGGTTCTTGTGCCAACCTTGGAGAGTAGTTTATTACACATTAGGACCTCTCTTCACACATAAAAACGTTTAGGTCCTTGGTTGGTTCAATTACCAACTCACACACGACCATTTGCATGAACAAAGCTTGGAGTTTTTGTAATTCCCGAGCTTGGCTTCGTGTGAAAGGCCGTGTACCTGTGGAGGCTGCTCTAACCGTATCAATGAAGAACAAAGATATATCTATAAATATGTGTATTGATTACAGGCAGCTTAATATAGCAATAGTGAAGAACCATTATTCTATGTCCCATCAACTTGTTTGATCAACTTCAGGGAGCAGTAGTGTTCTCTAAGATTAATTTAAGGTCTGGTACCATCAGTTGAGGATTCAGGCTGAGAATATCCCAAAGACAACCTTTAGGACCCATTATGTTCATTATGAGTTCTTAGTTATGTCTTTTGGATTGGCCAATGCCCTAATTGTATTTATGGATTTGATGAACTGAGTGTTTAGGCCTTATTTGGATTCCTTCATGATTGTGTGCATTGACGACATCCTTATATATTTGAGAAGTAGAGAGGAGCATTCATAATATTTGAGGATTGTGCTCCAGACTTTAAGAGGTCATGTGCTTTTTGCCAAGTTCTCTAAGTGTGAGTTTTGACTTGAGTCGATGATATTTTATGGGCATATGGTGTCTAAGAATGGGATTATGGTAGACACAATGAATATTGAGGCTATTCGTAATTGGTCCAGGCCTACATCTCTGACTGAGGTTCATAGCTTTATGGGTTGGCCAGTTATTATAGATGATTTGTTGAAGGTTTTGCTAGTATTTCAGCACCTACGACTAGATTGACTTAGAATAAGGTTCCTTTTTGATGATTCAAAGAGTGTTAGTCGAGCTTTGGAAAGCTTAAGGAGCTCCTTACTTCAACTCCTATTTTATCTCTTTCTATTAAAGATTAGGGGCTCACTATGCATTGTGATTCCTGTGGTATTAGTTTAGGTTGTGTATTAATGTATCAGGGTTGTGTCATTACTTATGCTTTGAGGTAGCTTAAGGTGCACAAGCGCAACTACCTCACTCATGATTTGGAGTTGGCGAGGATAGTATTTGTGCTTAAGATTTGGAGGAATTATCTTTATGGTGTTCATTATGAGATTTTCAAATATCATTATAGTCTTCAGCATTTTATAACCTAGAGAGAGCTTAATGATATGCAACGTAGATGGATGGAGTTGGTTAAGAATTATGATATCTCTATCTTGTGTCATTTAGGCAAGGCAATTATGGTAGTAGACGCCTTGATCTAGAAGGTAGTGAGTATGGGTAGCTTGGCTTGTATTTTAGTTTTTCAGAGGCTGTTGGCATGGGACATTCAGTCCTTAGCTAACATGATGATGTGACTGAATTTTTTAGACCCTAAGAGGATTCTTGCAAGTGTTGAGGTGAGGTTTATGCTATTTGAGAAAATTTTGAGATCACCAGTTTGAGGATAATAGACTTTGCATCATCTGTGATCAGGTGTTGAGTGGCGAGTCTAAGAGGGCTACCATAGATTCTGATGGCATCTTGAGTTTTGATAGTTACATTTGCATTTCAAGGATTAATGGTTGATTTAATTGATTTTGAATTAGGCTTACAACTCTAGGTATTTTATTCATGCCGGTATAACTAAGATGTACAGAGACTTGAGACAACATTATTGGTGGAGTGGAATGAAAATAAATGTGGTGGACTTTGTAGCTCGTTGCTTATATTGTCAGTAGGTGAAGATCGAGCATCAGTGACCTGGTTGATTTATTCAAAGGCTGCCCATTCTCGAGTGAAAGTCGTAGCATATTACCATGGACTTTATTAGTGGTTAGCCTCGTACTTCTCATGGTTCTGATGGTATTTAGGACATTATGGATTAGTTGAACAAGTCAGAACATTTCATCCCTGTTCAAATGTCCTTCAGTGCTGAGAAGTTATTTTGTATTTGTGTTGGTGATGTAGTCCATTTGCATGGTATGCCTATATCCATTATTTTAGAGTGGGTATCCGTGTTCACTTCTAGCTTTTGGAGATTTTTTTAGGAGAAGTTGGGCACTCAGATGGATCTTAGTATGACCTTCCATCCTTAGACCAATCGTCAGTCGGAGTGGACTATTTAGGTTCTCAAGGATATGCTCCAGGTCTATGTAATGGATTTTGGAGGTCAACGGGAGCACGACTTAACCTTGGTAGAGTTCACATGTAATAATAGTTAAAATTTGAGTTTTGAGATGGATCTTTTTGAGGCTTTGTATGGTAGACGATGTCATTCTCCAATTTGATGTTTTGAGACTTCCAAGACTATCCCCATGGTACTAACTTGCTTCTGGAGTTTTTGGATAGAGTCACGATGATTTAGGATAGGTTAAGGGCAGCTTAGAGTAGGCAGAAGGCTTATAAAGATCATAGACATTATGCCTTGATATTTGGAGTTAGTGATAGGGTATTCATCTATGTATCACCCATAAAGGGTATGTTAAGGTTTAGGAGGAAGTTTAAGCTCAACCCCAGATATATTGGGCCCTTCGAGATTCTTCGCATAGTGGATGATGTTGTTTATGAGTTAGCCTTAACCCCAAATTTTATTACTATCCATCCAATTTTCCATGTTTCCATGTTGCATCGGTATATTCCTGATCCATCTTATGTTTTTAAATATGAATCAGTCCAGTTGGATGAGTGGTTGACCTTCACGGAGGAGCCTATTCTCATTTTGGCTAATGATGTCAGATGATTGCGCAGTAGGGAGATTTCAGTAGTTAAGGTTTAGTAGAGGCACCACCCAGTAGAGAAGGATACTTAGGAGATTGAGAGAGAGATACAGACCCAGTGTATTCACCTGTTCTAGGCTTTAGGTATATCTTAGTCCTTTACTTTTGCAGACAAAAGTTCTTTTAGTAGTGGATACTGTAATGACCCTCTAGGTTATTTCATGTATTTCCTCTCATTTTTCTATTTAGAGCTTTCCTACAACTACACCAATTCATTTATGACGTACTGGGACTGCTAGATCAGTTAACGGGAAATTCATTTGTTTTTTAGAGATAATTCTCTATTTTGAAGCCTTCAACGGTTCAAATTGGCTATTGGGAAAAAACTTTCATCAAGTGATCTCTTATGCTAAATTTGACTATTCCAACAGCTTTGGAATTTCAATTTTATACTAGGTGGACTCTTAGTTCAGTTCTTGAGGCACTCGAACTTATTTCAAGCAATTTGTCGAATGTAAAGAAAATGGTAAATAGTTACGGTACCCACATTTTGTTGAAATGACCTCGGATGGAAATTTTGACTGCGCCACTAATCCTGAAACATTAAATTTTATAGGATAGTATAGTTTGTTTGAGCGTATGTGATTCTAGATGAAATACCCTTAATATTTCCATCATTTTATTTTTGACCCTTCCGTATTCAAAACATTGATTTTGACTTAAATTGTATTTAGGTATGTGATACGGTTAGGGCAGCCTCCACAGGTACACGGCCTTTCACACGAAGCCAAGCTCGGGAATTACAAAAACTCCAAGCTTTGTTCATGCAAATGGCCGTGTGTGAGTTGGTGATTGAACCAACCAAGGACCTAAACGTTTTTATGTGTGAAGAGAGGTCCTAATGTGTAATAAACTACTCTCCAAGGTTGGCACAAGAAGCAAGGGCGGATGGGTCATTTTACCCCTTTTGTTTGTAGTATAAATAGAACATGTTAGAGAGTTATTCCTTAGTTTTTGAATGCTGATTTTTGTAACCTAAAACACTAAACATTTCCTCTCTCTTCCACTCATAGAAGCCGCCCCTATTATCTCACAAGTAGAGGGATACTTGTGTTGTCTCTTTGGCTAGAAACAAGGGTTTTGAGGTCGTTGAGTGCCTCTTGGTCCTCGTAAGAACTTGGTGTTTATATTCATTAGACTTAGGGTCCTCTCTTGATGTTAGGGTTCTTAGTTTCTTGAATGTTATATGTCAAGTTATCTATCTTTCTTTATCTTGTTGTTGTTGTTGATTTTGTCATCTTAAAGTCTAGTGAAGCCGTGTGGGACTCTTTTCGATTCACTAGCATTGTTATCTATCTTGTTGTTCTTGTGTTGTGGGCTGAAAAACCGAAACTTAAACTTGTTGTTCTTGTGTTGTTGGACTGAAATCCGAGCCTACTTGAAGCTCTTGGTGTTGTTGGTTTGATCTTTTATCATTTGGTATCACCGAAAGACAGGTTGTGTTCCAACATAACCCATCTTGGGCTAGTTCACGGCTTAAACAAACTACACCAAAAAGAAATGCTGAAAATCTGTCCATTAAAAGTTGAAAACCAAGAATGATGTTGTATGTTTAGATCTAGGTGTTATTTTGCTTGTTTAGTGGGTTTCTAGTGTTGGTTTCTTTCTCACCAACACTAAAGTGTCTAGATCCAAAAGTTGAGCTTGAAAACTTGAACATTGTGTAGTGACTTGAAGTGGCCGAAAGTTGTATGTTGTTGATAACCAAAAAAAAAAAATCGGTGGTTGTGTGTTTATGTGCTAAAGAAGTTGATGAAGTTTGTTGAGGTGTTCATCTTTTGAACTTGTTCACCTTGTTCATCTTGTTGTGTGCTCAAGTGGTAAGACAAGCTATAAAGTTTTTGTGAAAGACTTGCACCCATCACCTTTTAGTCTTGTCAATCACTTTTCCCTAATTCAAGGAGCCTTGTTTTGTGGGATTAGTCAACCAAACCCCACTTTCTTGAGTTTGAAAAGGGTGAAATACTACAAGATTTTATTTTTCCCACCAAAACACTTTTCAAACTATAACAAGTTGTGTGAATATTAACAGAAAACAAAAAAAAAAAAGAGAGAAGAAGAACGTGTGGGACCATTGCATGCTGCCACGTCGCTATAAGCTCGGCTTAGGATATTCTTTGGTTGCTAATTGTTGATCCTTGGTTTCCCTTACTTGGTCCTAGAACTAATTAACAAACTAGTACCTTCCTACTAGGTTGTCAACTAGTTCCTTGAACCGTTTGTTCGTGTCAACGATTATTTGAGTGCTTTTATTCGTTTGAACGAATTGCTGATTTTTGACTCTAGTCCGGCAAGAATTCTTTGAGTCTTCAAACAAGAATCCATTCCGGATAAGAGCTTACTCATACCTTAAAAATCTCACGGTTACTAGCCAATTATACAACACTTGTGGAACACGAACTTGTGGTGAACTAAAGCGGATAATACCTTGACAATGGAAGGAGCTACGTCTCATAATGTGGATACTAATGCCCTTGATTCTATGAGGGTCACTCTTGAGGCCGTTACCCGGACACTTGAAAGGTTGAATTCGGAATTTGGGGCCGTGAGAGGGGACTTGGCAGCAATAAGGGGGGAAGTGTCAACTATTAGTGGGAGACTAGAACAAGTGGAGAGTCAAAGGAACTCTCGTCCTTCTACTCCTCTACATGTATCTACCAATGGTCATGATAGGACCTCCTCCGCAACCATCACCCCCGAAACAGTCCACCAAATGCTAAATGCACCCCAAGCTCCACTAAATACCGCAAGCCAAACTACCTATTTTCCTCCAAACCGAGACTCCACTAGATTACTACATTTCCAAGCCCCTCCAATTCCACAAGAGGGATTTGGACGCCAAGTACCTCCACTAAATCCGAACCCTCCATTCCAAGCTTCATTAACCCAAAGACCGCAAATTCCAAATCCTCCGAATCAAAACGGCCAAGGTCGGCCAGCCCACTTTGAAGGATACGGTAGAGAGGAGTATGAAGGAGATGGAGCCTTTGATGATGCTTATATGAGGGAGGAGGAGTTAAGAGGGGGTCGAGGAGAACCTAGGAGATACCGGGGGTATGGAGATAGGGGAAACCGACACCAAGAGAGAGACGTAGGCATCAACACCATCAAGTTGAGCCTACCCATCTTTAAGGGTGAAAGTGACCCCGAGACCTACTTAACTTGGGAATCGGCTTGTGACAAAGTTTTCCAAGTTAATGACATCTCAGAAGAAAAGAAGAGTTGCTACGCTATAGCTCACCTCGAGGGCTATGCTAACACTTGGTGGGAGTATGTTAAACGATTTGGTAATGAATTAGTGGATGGGCAGCCACCACCTTGGTATCGGTTGAGGTATTTGATGAGACAACGATACCTTCCCGAGAGATATCGTCATGAGTTGCTCGCTAGATTATATGGCTTGCGGCAAGGAGGCAAGAGTGTGATGGCCTATTTTGACGAGTTCCAACAACTCATGTTGAAACTTGATCATCGTGGGGAGCAAATCAGTCACGACATCATCCGGTTCAAGTGTGGGTTGAACAAAGAGATCGCCACTCATTTGACCCTTCACCGGTTTGAAACCATTGACGGTATATTCCAAGCGGCCCTAGAGATTGAAAGGGAACTTAAGGAGAGATCAGCCTTCAAGGCAAGGGTACAAACCCCCTCGGGTTGGCCCAAAAACAAGGACCAACCCGCCCCTACGAAGCTGGCCGAGTCCAAAACAGTCCCTAAGTTCCCTCTGAAACCGGAGGCTCACAAATATCCCAACCCAAATGGGTTCCAATGCTTCAAGTGCCAAGGCTGGGGGCATAAGGCCAATGAATGTCCGAACTGGCGCAATGTGATCCTACGGGAAGGGAAAGTGTACTACCTTGGTGAGGAGGTGGCTTCCGAAAGGGGGGAGGATGAGGCCGAGCCTCAAGATAGAGAGGGAGCTGAAAATGGGCCGAATGATGATGAATTAGATGGTAGTGAAGATGTCTATCCACAAGAAGGGGAGTGTGTGGTTCCAAACTTTGTGGTTAGACGTGTCATGATTAGTAAGGCGATGGATGACCCGAGTCAAAGGGAAAATCTATTCCATACTAAGTGTCTTATAAAGGGGAGTGTGTGCACCTTGGTGATTGATAGTGGTAGTTGTTCAAATGTTGCGAGCCATGCTATGGTAAATTTCTTGAAGCTACCAACTACACTACACACTAGTCCTTACAAGCTACAATGGTTGAACGATTGTGGTGAATTAAAGGTCACAAGGCAATGTGTGATTCGGTTTAAGGTGGGAAACTACCACGATGAAGTGCTTTGTGACGTGATCCCAATGCAAGCATGTCACTTGTTGTTAGGTAGACCATGGCAATATGATAGGTCTACTAAACACGATGGGAGGTCCAACCGGTATACGCTTGAGAAGGATGGCCGAAAGGTCACACTTCACCCTCTTTCACCCTCCCAAGTAAATGAGTGGCATCAAAAGATGAGAGAGTTAAAGGGAAAGGGGAAGGAATCCGGAAGGGGAGAAAAGGGGGGGATGCCGTAGGTGAGGAAGTAGGGACATTCGAGGCTGTCCCAACGACAAGGGAGATGGAAAACGTAGTGATGTTGGCTAGGAGGAAAGAACTCTTCGTGGACCATGATGAAAACAAGCCGATGTTACTTTTGGCCCATTGTTTTAATACTAACCCCACTAATTCTTCCATTTCCCCTTTGATTTCTTGTGTGTTGCAGGAGTATGAAGATGTATTTCCTCAAGAACTTCCGCAAGGATTGTCCCCACTTCGGGGAATTGAGCACCAAATTGATTTGGTGCCGGGTTCAAAACTTCCAAACAAGCCGGCCTATAGGAGCAATCCCATGGAAACTAAGGAGCTTGAAAGACAAGTTGAGGAGCTTCTCAACAAGGGATACATCAAGGAAAGCATGAGTCCGTGTGCTGTTCCGGTGCTTTTGGTACCAAAGAAGGACGGAACTTGGCGCATGTGCGTCGATTGTAGAGCCATCAACAAAATCACGATAAGGTATCGTCATCCAATCCCTAGACTAGATGATATGTTAGATGAGCTCCACATATCTTGTTTGTTTTCTAAAGTGGACCTTAGGAGCGACTATCACCAAATTCGCATGCAACCCGGTGATGAGTGGAAGACCGCATTCAAGACCAAATTCGGTCTATATGAGTGGCTGGTCATGCCCTTCGGCCTTACCAATGCTCCTAGCATATTTATGAGGCTAATGAATCATGTAATGAAGCCTTATATTGGAATGTTTGTGGTGGTTTACTTTGATGATGTGTTGGTGTATAGTAAATCTATTGATGATCATGTAATGCATTTGAGATGTGTGTTTGATGTGCTCCGAAAGGAGAAGCTGTATGCCAACATGGAGAAGTGTTCTTTTGGTGTTGATAAAGTTATATTCTTGGGTTTTGTCGTGAGCTCAAGGGGTGTGGAAGTGGACGATTCCAAGATAGACTCTATTCGAAGTTGGCCGACCCCTAAAACTATTGGAGAAATCCGAAGTTTCCACGGGTTGGCAAGCTTTTATAGGAGGTTTGTCAAAGGATTTAGTTCCATAGCAGCCCCCTTGACCGAGGCAATTAGAAAGGACGGACCCTTTAAATGGGGTGATGAGCAGGCTAGGGCTTTTGAGGCCTTGAAAGCTACGCTCATCTCGGCGCCTTTATTGCAATTGCCCGATTTTGATAAGATGTTTGAAGTAGAGTGTGATGCTAGTAAGGTTGGCATCGGGGCTGTTTTGATGCAAGAAGGTAAGCCCGTTGCTTATTTCAGTGAAAAGCTCAAAGGGGCAACTCTTAATTACTCAACTTATGATTTGGAGTTGTACGCCCTTGTTAGAGCCTTGGGAAATTGGCAACATTATTTGTGGCCTAAGGAGTTTGTGATACGAACGGATCATGAGTCGTTGAAACACCTTAAGAGCCAAGACAAGTTGAATAGGCGTCATGCTAAGTGGATTAAGTTCATCGAGACTTTCCCTTATGTAATTCATTACAAAAGGGGAAAGGAAAATGTTGTTGCCGATGCCTTGTCTAGGAAGCATGTGCTTGTTGCTACCTTGTCTTCGAAATTGATGGGTTTTGAGAGCTTGCGGTTGTTGTATCCCGAGGATCCTACCTTTGCTCCTATTTTTAGGGAATGCGAAGAGTGGGGAAGGGACCGTTGGCTTAAGGAGAATGACCACTCCTCCTACTCTCGGTTCGATGGGTATTTGTTCAAGGGGAGGAGGTTGTGTGTTCCTTCTAGTTCTTGGAGGGAATTATTTGTGAGGGAGGCCCATGACGGAGGCCTCATGGGTCACTTTGGGGTAGACAAGACCCTCGGAATCTTAGAGGAGAACTTCTATTGGCCCAAAATGCGCAAAGACGTCACTAAAATTTGTAGTCAATGCGTGGCCTGCCGGAGTGCGAAATCTCGTCTCCTACCTCAAGGATTATACACCCCACTCCCTACTCCCCTTAGGCCTTGGTTGGACATTTCGATGGATTTTGTTTTGGGGCTACCAAGGACTAGAAAGGGCCGAGATAGCATTTTTTTTATTGTTGATAGATTCTCTAAAATGGCTCATTTTATTCCATGTGCTAAAACCGAGGATGCTCGTAGTATAGCTTCATTATTTGTTGCACATGTTGTAAAGCTTCACGGGGTACCGAGGACTATTGTGAGCGATAGTGACTCCAAGTTCCTAAGTCTCTTTTGGAAGTCCATGTGGGGGAGGCTTGGAACGAAGTTACTTTTCTCCACGTCTTGTCACCCACAAACCGATGGCCAAACAGAGGTAGTAAATAGAACCTTGGGGTCTATGCTACGTTCTATGGTTAAAGGTAAACTGACTTCATGGGAAGATCACCTACCCTTGGTGGAATTTGCATACAACCGGGTAATACATTCGAGCATGGGAATGACTCCCTTTGAATGTGTTTACGGCCTGAATCCCCTTACCCCTTTAGATCTCACTCCTTTGTCTAGTGATCTCATGACCAGCTTAGATGGAAATAAAAGAGCCGAGGCAATGAAGAAAATGCATGAGACGGTGCGGATCAAGCTTGAAAAGAAGAACCAAGAGATTGCAAAAAGGGTAAACAAAGGGAGAAGAAGGCTTGTGCTTGAACCCGAAGATTGGGTGTGGGTGCATCTTCGAAAGGATCGGTTTCCAGCTCAAAGGAAGTCCAAATTGCTGCCAAGGGGTGATGGTCCTTTCCAAGTACTTGAGAGAATCAATGACAACGCCTACAAGATTGACCTTCCACCGGAATATCAAGTGCACAACACTTTCAACGTTGGTGATCTCTCCCTCGTGGATGCGGTTGAAGATGACCAAATGCTGAATTTGAGGTCAAATTCCTCTCAAGATGGAGAGGATGATATGGTTAGGGCAGCCTCCACAGGTACACGGCCTTTCACACAAAGCCAAGCTCGGGAATTACAAAAACTCCAAGCTTTGTTCATGCAAATGGCCGTGTGTGAGTTGGTGATTGAACCAACCAAGGACCTAAACGTTTTTATGTGTGAAGAGAGGTCCTAATGTGTAATAAACTACTCTCCAAGGTTGGCACAAGAAGCAAGGGCGGATGGGTCATTTTACCCCTTTTGTTTGTAGTATAAATAGAACATGTTAGAGAGTTATTCCTTAGTTTTTGAATGCTGATTTTTGTAACCTAAAACACTAAACATTTCCTCTCTCTTCCACTCATAGAAGCCGCCCCTATTATCTCACAAGTAGAGGGATACTTGTGTTGTCTCTTTGGCTAGAAACAAGGGTTTTGAGGTCGTTGAGTGCCTCTTGGTCCTCGTAAGAACTTGGTGTTTATATTCATTAGACTTAGGGTCCTCTCTTGATGTTAGGGTTCTTAGTTTCTTGAATGTTATATGTCAAGTTATCTATCTTTCTTTATCTTGTTGTTGTTGTTGATTTTGTTATCTTAAAGTCTAGTGAAGCCGTGTGGGGCTCTTTTCGATTCACTAGCATTGTTATCTATCTTGTTGTTCTTGTGTTGTGGGCTGAAAAACCGAAACTTAAACTTGTTGTTCTTGTGTTGTTGGACTGAAATCCGAGCCTACTTGAAGCTCTTGGTGTTGTTGGTTTGATCTTTTATCATTTGGTATCAGAGCAAGACCGGTTGTGTTCCAACATAACCCATCTTGGGCTAGTTCACGGCTTAAACAAACTACACCAAAAAGAAATGCTGAAAATCTGTCCATTAAAAGTTGAAAACCAAGAATGATGTTGTATGTTTAGATCTAGGTGTTATTTTGCTTGTTTAGTGGGTTTCTAGTGTTGGTTTCTTTCTCACCAACACTAAAGTGTCTAGATCCAAAAGTTGAGCTTGAAAACTTGAACATTGTGTAGTGACTTGAAGTGGCCGAAAGTTGTATGTTGTTGATAACCAAAAAAAAAAAAATCGGTGGTTGTGTGTTTATGTGCTAAAGAAGTTGATGAAGTTTGTTGAGGTGTTCATCTTTTGAACTTGTTCACCTTGTTCATCTTGTTGTGTGCTCAAGTGGTAAGACAAGCTATAAAGTTGTTGTGAAAGACTTGCACCCATCACCTTTTAGTCTTGTCAATCACTTTTCCCTAATTCAAGGAGCCTTGTTTTGTGGGATTAGTCAACCAAACCCCACTTTCTTGAGTTTGAAAAGGGTGAAATACTACAAGATTTTATTTTTCCCACCAAAACACTTTTCAAACTATAACAAGTTGTCTGAATATTAACACACAAAAAAAAAAAAGAGAGAAGAAGAACGTGTGGGACCATTGCATGCTGCCACGTCGCTATAAGCTCGGCTTAGGATATTCTTTGGTTGCTAATTGTTGATCCTTGGTTTCCCTTACTTGGTCCTAGAACTAATTAACAAACTAGTACCTTCCTACTAGGTTGTCAACTAGTTCCTTGAACCGTTTGTTCGTGTCAACGATTATTTGAGTGCTTTTATTCGTTTGAACGAATTGCTGATTTTTGACTCTAGTCCGGCAAGAATTCTTTGAGTCTTCAAACAAGAATCCATTCCGGATAAGAGCTTACTCATACCTTAAAAATCTCACGGTTACTAGCCAATTATACAACACTTGTGGAACACGAACTTGTGGTGAACTAAAGCGGATAATACCTTGACAATGGAAGGAGCTACGTCTCATAATGTGGATACTAATGCCCTTGATTCTATGAGGGTCACTCTTGAGGCCGTTACCCGGACACTTGAAAGGTTGAATTCGGAATTTGGGGCCGTGAGAGGGGACTTGGTAACAATAAGGGGGGAAGTGTCGACTATTAGTGGGAGACTAGAACAAGTGGAGAGTCAAAGGAACTCTCGTCCTTCTACTCCTCTACATGTATCTACCAATGGTCATGATAGGACCTCCTCCGCAACCATCACCCCCGAAACAGTCCACCAAATGCTAAATGCACCCCAAGCTCCACTAAATACCGCAAGCCAAACTACCTATTTTCCTCCAAACCGAGACTCCACTAGACCACTACATTTCCAAGCTCCTCCAATTCCACAAGAGGGATTTGGACGCCAAGTACCTCCACTAAATCCGAACCCTCCATTCCAAGCTTCATTAACCCAAAGACCGCAAATTCCAAATCCTCCGAATCAAAACGGCCAAGGCCGGCCAGCCCACTTTGAAGGATACGGTAGAGAGGAGTATGAAGGAGATGGAGCCTTTGATGATGCTTATATGAGGGAGGAGGAGTTAAGAGGGGGTCGAGGAGAACCTAGGAGATACCGGGGGTATGGAGATAGGGGAAACCGACACCAAGAGAGAGACGTAGGCATCAACACCATCAAGTTGAGCCTACCCATCTTTAAGGGTGAAAGTGACCCCGAGACCTACTTAACTTGGGAATCGGCTTGTGACAAAGTTTTCCAAGTTAATGACATCTCGGAAGAAAAGAAGAGTTGCTACGCTATAGCTCACCTCGAGGGCTATTCTAACACTTGGTGGGAGTATGTTAAACGATTTGGTAATGAATTAGTGGATGGGCAGCCACCACCTTGGTATCGGTTGAGGTATTTGATGAGACAACGATACCTTCTCGAGAGATATCGTCATGAGTTGCTCGCTAGATTATATGGCTTGCGGCAAGGAGGCAAGAGTGTGATGGCCTATTTTGACGAGTTCCAACAACTCATGTTGAAACTTGATCATCGTGGGGAGCAAATCAGTCACGACATCATCCGGTTCAAGTGTGGGTTGAACAAAGAGATCGCCACTCATTTGACCCTTCACCGGTTTGAAACCTTGACGGTATATTCCAAGCGGCCCTAGAGATTGAAAGGGAACTTAAGGAGAGATCAGTCTTCAAGGCAAGGGTACAAACCCCCTCGGGTTGGACCAAAAACAAGGACCAACCCGCCCCTACGAAGCTGGCCGAGTCCAAAACAGTCCCTAAGTTCCCTTCGAAACCGGAGGCTCACAAATATCCCAACCCAAAGGGGTTCCAATGCTTCAAGTGCCAAGGCTGGGGGCATAAGGCCAATGAATGTCCGAACCGGCGCAATGTGATCCTACGAGAAGGGAAAGTGTACTACCTTGGTGAGGAGGTGGCTTCCGAAAGGGGGGAGGATGAGGCCGAGCCTCAAGATGGAGAGGGAGCTGAAAATGGGCCGAATGATGATGAATTAGATGGTAGTGAAGATGTCTATCCACAAGAAGGGGAGTGTGTGGTTCCAAACTTTGTGGTTAGACGTGTCATGATTAGTAAGGCGATGGATGACCCGAGTCAAAGGGAAAATCTATTCCATACTAAGTGTCTTGTAAAGGGGAGTGTGTGCACCTTGGTGATTGATAGTGGTAGTTGTACAAATGTTGCGAGCCATGCTATGGTAAATTTCTTGAAGCTACCAACTACACTACACACTAGTCCTTACAAGCTACAATGGTTGAACGATTGTGGTGAATTAAAGGTCACAAGGCAATGTGTGATTCGGTTTAAGGTGGGAAACTACCACGATGAAGTGCTTTGTGACGTGATCCCAATGCAAGCATGTCACTTGTTGTTAGGTAGACCATGGCAATATGATAGGTCTACTAAACACGATGGGAGGTCCAATCGGTATACGCTTGAGAAGGATGGCCGAAAGGTCACACTTCACCCTCTTTCACCCTCCCAAGTAAATGAGTGGCATCAAAAGATGAGAGAGTTAAAGGGAAAGGGGAAGGAATCCGGAAGGGGAGAAAAGGGGGGGGATGCCGTAGGTGAGGAAGTAGGGACATCCGAGGCTGTCCCAACGACAAGGGAGATGGAAAACGTAGTGATGTTGGCTAGGAGGAAAGAACTCTTCGTGGACCATGATGAAAACAAGCCGATGTTACTTTTGGCCCATTGTTTTAATACTAACCCCACTAATTCTTCCATTTCCCCTTTGATTTCTTGGGTGTTGCAGGAGTATGAAGATGTATTTCCTCAAGAACTTCCGCAAGGATTGCCCCCACTTCGGGGAATTGAGCACCAAATTGATTTGGTGCCGGGTTCCCAACTTCCAAACAAGTCGGCCTATAGGAGCAATCCCATGGACACTAAGGAGCTTGAAAGACAAGTTGAGGAGCTTCTCAACAAGGGATACATCAAGGAAAGCATGAGTCCGTGTGCTGTTCCGGTGCTTTTGGTACCAAAGAAGGACGAAACTTGGCGCATGTGCGTCGATTGTAGAGCCATCAACAAAATCACGATAAGGTATCATCATCCAATCCCTAGACTAGATGATATGTTATATGAGCTCCACGGATCTTGTTTGTTTTCTAAAGTGGACCTTAGGAGCGGCTATCACCAAATTCGCATGCAACCCGGTGATGAGTGGAAGACCGCATTCAAGACCAAATTCGGTCTATATGAGTGGCTGGTCATGCCCTTCGGCCTTACCAATGCTCCTAGAACATTTATGAGGCTAATGAATCATGTAATGAAGCCTTATATTGGAAAGTTTGTGGTGGTTTACTTTGATGATGTGTTGGTGTATAGTAAATCTATTGATGATCATGTAATGCATTTGAGATGTGTGTTTGATGTGCTCCGAAAGGAGAAGCTGTATGCCAACATGGAGAAGTGTTCTTTTGGTGTTGATAAAGTTATATTCTTGGGTTTTGTCGTGAGCTCAAGGGGTGTGGAAGTGGACGATTCCAAGATAGACTCTATTCGAAGTTGGCCGACCCCTAAAACTATTGGAGAAATCCGAAGTTTCCACGGGTTGGCAAGCTTTTATAGGTGGTTTGTCAAAGGATTTAGTTCCATAGCAGCCCCCTTGACTGAGTCAATTAGAAAGGACGGACCCTTTAAATGGGGTGATGAGCAGGCTAGGGCTTTTGAGGCCTTGAAAGCTACGCTCATCTCGGCGCCTTTATTGCAATTGCCCGATTTTGATAAGATGTTTGAAGTAGAGTGTGATGCTAGTAAGGTTGGCATCGGGGCTGTTTTGATGCAAGAAGGTAAGCCCGTTGCTTATTTCAGTGAAAAGCTCAAAGGGGCAACTCTTAATTACTCAACTTATGATTTGGAGTTGTACGCCCTTGTTAGAGCCTTGGGAAATTGGCAACATTATTTGTGGCCTAAGGAGTTTGTGATACGAACGGATCATGAGTCGTTGAAACACCTTAAGAGCCAAGACAAGTTGAATAGGCGTCATGCTAAGTGGATTGATTTCATCGAGACTTTCCCTTATGTAATTCATTACAAAAGGGGAAAGGAAAATGTTGTTGCCGATGCCTTGTCTAGGAAGCATGTGCTTGTTGCTACCTTGTCTTCGAAATTGATGGGTTTTGAGAGCTTGCGGTTGTTGTATACCGAGGATCCTACCTTTGCTCCTATTTTTAGGGAATGCGAAGAGTGGGGAAGGGACCGTTGGCTTAAGGAGAATGACCACTCCTCCTACTCTCGGTTCGATGGGTATTTGTTCAAGGGGAGGAGGTTGTGTGTTCCTTCTAGTTCTTGGAGGGAATTATTTGTGAGGGAGGCCCATGACGGAGGCCTCATGGGTCACTTTGGGGTAGACAAGACCCTGGGAATCTTAGAGGAGAACTTCTATTGGCCCAAAATGCGCAAAGACGTCACTAAAATTTGTAGTCAATGCGTGGCCTGTCGGAGTGCGAAATCTCGTCTCCTACCTCAAGGATTATACACCCCACTCCCTACTCCACTTAGTCCTTGGTTGGACATCTCGATGGATTTTGTTTTGGGGCTACCAAGGACTAGAAAGGGCCGAGATAGCATTTTTGTTATTGTTGATAGATTCTCTAAAATGGCTCATTTTATTCCATGTGCTAAAACCGAGGATGCTCGTAGTATAGCTTCATTATTTGTTGCACATGTTGTAAAGCTTCACGGGGTACCGAGAACTATTGTGAGCGATAGGGACTCCAAGTTCCTAAGTCTCTTTTGGAAGTCCATGTGGGGGAGGCTTGGAACTAAGTTACTTTTCTCCACGTCTTGTCACCCACAAACCGATGGCCAAACGGAGGTAGTAAATAGAACCTTGGGGTCTATGCTACGTTCTATGGTTAAAGGTAAACTGACTTCATGGGAAGATCACCTACCCTTGGTGGAATTTGCATACAACCGGGTAATACATTCGAGCACGGGAATGACTCCCTTTGAATGTGTTTACGGCCTGAATCCCCTTACCCCTTTAGATCTCACTCCTTTGTCTAGTGATCTCATGACCAGCTTAGATGGAAATAAAAGAGCCGAGGCAATGAAGAAAATGCATGAGACGGTGCGGATCAAGCTTGAAAAGAAGAACCAAGAGATTGCAAAAAGGGTAAACAAAGGGAGAAGAAGGCTTGTGCTTGAACCCGGAGATTGGGTGTGGGTGCATCTTCGAAAGGATCGGTTTCCAGCTCAAAGGAAGTCCAAATTGCTGCCAAGGGGTGATGGTCCTTTCCAAGTACTTGAGAGAATCAATGACAACGCCTACAAGATTGACCTTCCACCGGAATATCAAGTGCACAACACTTTCAACGTTGGTGATCTCTCCCTCGTGGATGCGGTTGAAGATGACCAAATGCTGAATTTGAGGTCAAATTCCTCTCAAGATGGAGAGGATGATACGGTTAGGGCAGCCTCCACAGGTACACGGCCTTTCACACAAAGCCAAGCTCGGGAATTACAAAAACTCCAAGCTTTGTTCATGCAAATGGCCGTGTGTGAGTTGCTGATTGAACCAACCAAGGACCTAAACGTTTTTATGTGTGAAGAGAGGTCCTAATGTGTAATAAACTACTCTCCAAGGTTGGCACAAGAAGCAAGGGCGTTAGGGTCATTTTACCTTTTTGTTTGTAGTATAAATAGAACATGTAGAGAGAGTTAGACTTAGTTTTTGAAATCTGAAAGTTGTAACCTAAAAACACTAAACATTTCCACTCTCTTCTTCTCCAAGAAGCCGTCCCTAGAATCTCACAAGTAGAGGGATACTTGTGTTGTCTCTTTGGCTAGAAACAAGGGTTTTGAGGTTGTTGAGTGCCTCTTGGTCCTCGTAAGAACTTGGTGTTTATATTCATTAGACTTAGGGTCCTCTCTTGATGTTAGGGTTCTTAGTTTCTTGAATGTTATATGTCAAGTTATCTATCTTTCTTTATCTTGTTGTTGTTGTGTTGATTTTGTTATCTTGAAAGTCTAGTGAAGCCGTGTGGGGCTCTTTCGATTCACTAGCATTTGTTATCCATCTTGTTGTTCTCGGGTTGTGGAGTGAAAACCGAAACTAGTTCTTGTGTTGTAAGCTGAAAAACCGAACTTAAAAACTTGTTATTCTTGTGTTGTTGGACTGAAATCCGAAGCCTTCTTGTTGTCTTGGTGTTGTTGGTTGGACCTTGTATCACACTCCCCTTTACGATACACTTAGTATGGAATAGATTTTCCCTTTGACTCGGGTCCTCCACCGCCTTACTAATCATGACACGTCTAACCACAAAGTTTGGTACCACACACTCCCCTTCTTGTGGATAGACATCTTCACTACCCTCTACTTCATCATCATTCAACCCATTTTCAGCCCCCTCTCCATCTTGAGGCTCGGCCTCATCCTCCCCCCTTTCGGAAATCACCTCCTCACCAAGGTAGTACACTTTCCCTTCTCGTAGGATCACATTACGCCGGTTCGGACATTCATTGGCCTTATGTCCCCAACCTTGGCACTTGAAGCATTGTAACCCCTTTGGGTTGGGATATTTGTGAGCCTCCGATTTCGGAGGAAACTTAGGGACTGTTTTGGGTTCGGGCAGCTTCGTAGGACCGGGTTGGTCCTTGTTTTTGGGCCAACCCGAGGGGGTTTGTACCCTTGCCTTGAAGGTTGATCTCTCCTTAAGTTACCTTTCAATCTCTAGGGCCGCTTGGAATATACCGTCAATGGTTTCGAACCGGTGAAGGGTCAAGTGAGTGGAGATCTCTTTGTTCAATCCACACTTGAACCGGATGATGTCGTGACTGATTTGCTCCCCACGGTGATCAAGTTTCAACATGAGTTGTTTGAACTCGTCAAAATAGGCCATCACACTCTTGCCTCCTTGCCGCAAGCCATATAGTCTAGCAAGCAACTCATGACGATATCTCTTGGGAAGGTACCGTTGTCTCATCAAATACCTCAACGGATACCAGGGTGGTGGCTGCCCATCAACTAATTCATTACCAAATCGTTTAACATACTCCCACCAAGTGTTAGCATAGCCCTCGAGGTGAGCTATAGCGTAGCAACTCTTCTTTTCTTCCGAGATGTCATTAACTTGGAAAACTTTGTCACAAGCCGATTCCCAAGTCAAGTAGGTCTCGGGGTCACTTTCACCCTTAAAGATAGGTAGGCTCAACTTGATGGTGTTGATGCCTACGTCTCTCTCTTGGTGTCGGTTTCCCCTATCTCCATACCCCCGGTATCTCCTAGGTTATCCTCGACCCCCTCTTAACTCCTCCTCCCTCATATAAGCATCATCAAAGGCTCCCTCTCTATCATACTCCTCTCTACCGTAGCCTTCAAAGTGGGCTGGTCGGCCTTGGCCGTTTTGATTCGGAGGATTTGGAATTTGCGGTCTTTGGTTTAATGGAGCTTGGAAGGGAGGGTTCGGATTTAGTGGAGGTACTTGGCGCCCAAATCCCTCTTGTGGAATTGGATGAGCTTGGAAATGTAGTGGTCTAGTGGAGTCTCGGGTCGGAGGAAAATTGGTAGATTGGTTTGCGGTATTTAGTGGAGCTTGGGGTGCATTTAGCATTTGGTGGACCATTTCGGGGGTGATGGTTGTGGAGGAGGTCCGATCATGACCATTGGTAGATACATGTAGAGGAGTAGAAGGACGAGAGTTCCTTTGGCTCTCCACTTGTTCTAGTCTCCCACTAATAGTTGACACTTCCCCCCTTATTGCTGCCAAGTCTCCTCTCACGGCCCCAAATTCCGAATTCAATCTTTCAAGTGTCCGGGTAACGGCCTCAAGAGTGACCCTCATAGAATCAAGGGCATTAGTATCCGCATTATGAGACGTAGTTCCTTCCATTGTCAAGGTGTTAGCCGCTTTAGTTCACCACAAGTTCGTGTTCCACAAGTGTTGTATAATTGGCTAGTATCCGTGAGATTTCAAGGTATGAGTAAGCTCTTATCCGGAATGGATTCTTGTTTGAAGACTCAAGGAATTCTTGCCGGACTAGAGTCAAAATCAGCAATTCGTTCAAACGAATAAAAGCACACAAATAATCGTTGACACGAACAAACGGCTCAAGGAACTAGTTGACAACCTAGTAGGAAGGTACTAGTTTGTTAATTAGTTCTAGGACCAAGTAAGGGAAACCAAGAATCAACAATTAGCAACCAAAGAATATCCTAAGTTGAGCTTATAGTGACATGGTAGCATGCAACGGTCCCACACGTTCTTCTTCTCTCGGATTTTTCTCTTTCTCTTTCTTTTTTTTTTTTTTTTTTTTTTGTCTTGAGTTAATATTCACACACTTGTGATAATTTGAAAAGTGTTTTGGTGGGAAAAAAACTAAAATCTTGAAGTCTTTCACTCTTTTTCAAACTCAAGAAAGTGGGGTTTGGTGGACAAATCCCACAAAACAAGGCTCCTTGAATTAGGGAAAGTGATTGACAAGACTACAAAGTGATGGGTGCAAGTCTTTCACAACAACTTTATATCTTCACCACTTGAGCACACAACAAGATGAACAATATGAACAAGTTCAAAAGATGAACACTTCAACAAATTTCATCAACTTCTTTAGAACATAATCACACAACCACCGATTTTTCTTTGGTTTTCAACAACATACAACTTTCGGCCACTTCAAGTCACCACACAATGTTCAAGTTTTCAAGCTCAACTTTCGGATCTAGACACCTTAGTGTTGGTGAGAAAGAAACCAACACTAGAAACTCACTAAACAAGCAAAATAACACCTAGATCTAAACATACAACATCATTCTCGGTTTTAACTTTTAGCAGACAGATTTCAGAAATTTCTTTTTTTTTTTTGTTGTTTAAGCCGTGAACTAGCCCAAGATGGGTTATGTTGGAACACACCCGGTCTTGCTTTGATACCAAATGATACAAGATCAAACCAACAACACCAAGTGCTTCGGATTTCAGTCCAACAACACAAGACACAAGTTTTTAAGTTTCGGTTTTTCAGCTTATAACACACGAACTAGTTTCGGTTTTCAACTCACAACACAAGAGCAACAAGATAGATAACAAATGCTAGTGAATCGAAAAGAGACCCACACGGCTTCACTAGACTTTCAAGATAACAAAATCAACACAACAACAACAAGATAAAGAAAGATAGATAACTTGACATATAACATTCAAGAAACTAAGAACCCTAACATCAAGAGAGGACCCTAAGTCTAATGAATATAAACACCAAGTTCTTACGAGGACCAAGACGCACTCAACAACCTCAAAACCCTTGTTTCTAGCCAAAGAGACAACACAAGTATCCCTCTACTTGTGAGATTCTAGGGACGGCTTCTTGGAGAAGAAGAGAGAGGAAATGTTTTGTGATTTTAGGTTACAATTTCAGATTTCAAAAACTAAGTCTAACTCTCTCTACATGTTCTATTTATACTACAAAAAAAAAGGTAAAATGACCCTAACGCCCTTGCTTCTTGTGCCAACTTTGGAGAGTAGTTTATTACACATTAGGACCTCTCTTCACACATAAAAACGTTTAGGTCCTTGGTTGGTTCGATCACCAACTCACACACGGCCATTTGCATGAACAAAGCTTGGAGTGCTTGTAATTCCCGAGCTTGGCTTCGTGTGAATGTCCGTGTACCTGTGGAGGCTGCCCTAACCGTATCAGGTAGGAAGAAGGTTTAGGGAAATTCTAGTTCTTATTCGGCGGCTAGTGCTCTATATCCAAAGTAGTTTGGTGATTATTGCTTTCAGACTAATAGTGGATTTGAGGCACAAGGTTCCCAATCCCAGGACATTGGAGCCCAGTCACCGGGTGTTATCCTTCTTACAGATTTTGTGGAAAGGTGTATCATAGAATTTGTAATGAGGGGAGAAATACGTGCTTTAATTATGGTCAGGTGGGGCATTTCATTGACACTGTCCAACTGATGTTGTTTCTGAAGATAATAAGGTCCTTGTTTTTACTTCTTCAGCTGCAGCACCGAACAGTGCTACTTTTTATACCAACATTGTCTGGAATCATCTTTATGCCCTTACTACCCATTAGGAATTTGAGATATCTCCTATTTTTATTACTGGTATGTGATAACACCTCTCTCATGATGTGTATTGTCTGATTGATCCGGGGTCTACTCTTTCTTATGTGACCCTTTATGTTGATATTCATTTTGATTTTGATCCTGAAAATATTCCCAATCCTTTTTCTGTGTATACCCAGTAGGTGATTCGATGGTTGCTAGAAAGATCTATAGGGATTGTGTGCTGTCTATATTTGATAAAGAGACTTTGGTAGATTTAGTAGAGCTTGATATATTAGATTTTAATGTGATCTTGGGGATGGATTGTCTTGACTCGGTTATGCTTCTCTCGATTGTTGGACTCGAAAAGTCAGCTGCTAATTCCCAAATAAATCAGTGATTGAGTGGGAAGGGAGTTCTCTAGAACATAAAGAAAAGTTTAATTCTTATCTTAAAGCCCAGAAATTGATTTCCAAGGAGTGTCTATATCATCTAGTTCAGGTTAACGATTCTAATTCTAAGGGCCGCTCTTTTCAATCTATCTCGATAGTTAATGAGTTTCCTGATGTGTTCCTTGATGATCATCCTAGTATTCCTCCTGATATGGAAATAGACTTTGAGGTTGATCTCCCCCAAATACCCATCCTATCTCTATTTCTCCCTAGAGAGTGGCTTCGGCTGAGTTGAAAGAACTTAAGGACCAGTTAAAAGATCTTCTTGATAAGGGTTTTATTTGTCCAAGTTTTTCCCTGCGAGGTGCTTCGGTAGTTTTGCTGTGTAAGAAAGATGGGTTTCTTCAAATGTGCATAGACTATCGTCAGCTGAATAAGGTGATAGTGAAGAATAAGTACCCTCTACTTAGGATTGATGACCTCTTTGACCAGCTTTAGGGTGCTAGGTGCTTTTCTAAGATTGATCTTTGGTTGGGTTATCATCAACTAAAGATTAGGGAGGTTGATATCCCTAAGGATACCTTCTATCCCCGATATGGTCACTACGAGTTTCTAGTTATGAACCAGGTGTTTAGATAGTTCTTGTTTTGGTTTGTGATTGTGTTTATTAATGATATTTTGGTGTATTCTAAGAGTAAGGAGAATCATACCAATCATCTCCGTATAATATTGCAGACTCTGAAGGATCAATAATTATATGCTAAATTTTCCAGTATGAGTTATGGTTGAGTGCTATGACCTTTCTTGGTAATGTTTTTTCTAGTGAGGGGATCATGGTTGTCACGCCCCAAATCCTATTAAGGCGGACTGGCACCCGTTGCCGGTAAGGCTCGGGAGAACCAACCTGTAGCAATACATTACCTATGAACATTATAAGTTACTTTTATACTAAATATTCCCTCAAAAGATAAATGGAACTAGCAAGCCAAAAGATGTTGTATGACTAGGCCGTTGGAGCCACAATGTCTACGATACGATACATGACCATACTATACTTTACATAGTCTACAAAGCCTCTAGACAAGAAACATTATCTTATAAGGGTCGGGACAGGCCCCGCCTCATGATAAGATACTATACAATGCAAAAAGATATGATAAGACTCAAAGCCCCGAAGCAACCTGGAGCTCAGTGACTGCAGTTGATATCCTGTACTCTTACTGGGGAGGTTTATTAGCTTCTGCACCTGCAGCATGGAATGCAGGTCCCCCAACAGGGACGTCAGTACGAAATAATGTACTGAATATGTAAGGCATAATGTACTATATATGAGATAAAAGCTCAAATGAAACCATACACTGCTGTAAGGTAAAAGACCACCTTTATGAATATTGTGGAGTCATGCATCTTATAACAATTATGTTACTTTACTCTTATCACTTGTATAATCTGTGCACATCATGTAATACAAATGACCAGCTGATCAGTGGTAAATCTATATCAGGATCGACCCATGCTAGGCTTTCCTTTCACCCCTGGGATACCTCCTGTAATAGTGGGATTGACCCATGCTAGGTGATTCTTTCACCCCTGGGATACCACCCAACAGAAACAACTGTATACATATATCTTCTTATTACTTTTGATATGAATCTTTGGTGGTCGTAAAATTTGAGCTATAAGACTATAAGCATGACAAGTGACAAGTATGTGACCATGTAACATCATATCACAATGAAAAGAGTGGGTTATACAATTAGTGAAACATGTAGGACATAAACAACGTATGAACTTTATTTTGCTAAAAAGAAGACTCATATGTCATGGTGTCCAATGTATGTATGCAGCAGTGACAAGGCTCGAATCTGGACACACAAATACATGTGAAAGAGTGGAGTGGTTATATCGAAGTTTGTAAAGATCTCTATGTGCCAATAAAGACTTTGGATTCCATGCCAAATAATAAGAGATCGAATAGCCTTACATACCTCGACATATCAACCTGTTTTTACCTCGAAATGACTTCTTTTCTTCCAACTATTTATCTACAATATCATGTTTTAAAGCTAGTATTAGCAGCTAATCAATGCATCTGGACAGCCCAATCTCACAAAACACAACACTTTGGCAACAAACGTATAACCATCGACTCAATGGTGTTATTCCGACTTTCTCAATTCTAACTGTCTTCAACCAGTACACATTATCATATACATGATGTACACAGCCTATATCAGCTCTACAACATGCTGGAAACAGTCCATAACCACAACACAGAACCATTTTACAAAACGCTCAACTAAGAAGCACAACATCTCGTCGTCTCCCTACATTTCGTCGTTAACAATTCATACTTGTCCCAACTTTGAACCAGATGCTCCCAACATATATATACATCAAATAAACCTTAACACAGTCACAAAATAGCTCAAAACACAGGGGGGGAAACGTGAAACATCAGCCCCCTCATCAAAACAGTCCAATACCATTTTGGAAGCACATAAGATCATATAAGGATACTTGTTTCCAAAGAACTAGCAAAACAGTCCAGCAACCTTGGCAACCATATACACACTATAACATATTAATAACCTCAACTTTATATCATATAAAAGTCAAAAATCAGGGTAAGAATCGTTCCAAAGCCAAGAAAATCAAACAACAACTTTCAGGACACAAGCTGTCCAGAAATTCCTGCACAGTACACCAGCCAACTTATCTTGTTTTCCATGGAAAATTCATATCAAGTATATGGTTATTTTTACATACCTTAACTCCCAAGGTGTAGTTCTAATTCAAGAACTCAAAAAGTAGCCTTTGGTTGCCTTCCAAGGTGAAGAAATGTCAAGAGAAACTTAGAGAGAAAAGCTGAAAGTTTTGGTCTTCTACTAGTTACCCTAAGGAGCTCGGTTTTGGTCCCTTTTTAAGGAGGCCTTAGGCCGACTTTCTCTTGATATTTACAACTGATTAAGTCAAGTTGGTCAATTAATAATCTTCCCCTTTCACTTGGGCCTTTTGGATCTCTAAATCAATGGGCTTTAGTGGCCCATTTTCCTTGATCTTTCTTGCACTTTGTTTGGGCCCAATTTTGCTAGTAGTGAATGAATGTAGTTGGGCCTATTATATAAAAATCTTGGGCTGAACATCTTGGCCCAATATAATGCTAAACCATTGGCTTTAATAGCCTCCCTAACTTGGGCTTCGTTTGTCACAAGACTTGGAAAGTTTCGGCGTTAAGCCTTGTCTTCGTTCCCCTTTCTTTTTACTAACGTCTAGACTTCAAGTGAGTTCACTTATGAATGAATTATTCTCCCTCATGTATATATATATATATATATTTTTTAAGCCAACCACACAGGTGACTCACCTGCTAGCTTCCTAAGTTCCATAAGCACGTCAATGATTTTCTCCGTTTAAGGCCACAGTCTCTAAATAGACTTCCATATAGTGCCCCAATCTAACACTTGAACACTTGAAAAAAAGTTTTGGTAGTAATTAAATCAAGTCGTATGTCATTTTATGTGAACATTACTAGTACATGTAAAATGTGGGGTGTTACATCCTCCCCCCCTTAGGAACATTCGTCCCGAATGTTAACATAACTGTATAGTCTAGGCAGGTTTGAATTTCTGGTCACACAACTGTTAATAACATAACTAGTATTCAAACACATACCTATTAATGTTCCTCCTCTGTATCTTTTGGTCCCTCCTTGTCTTCAAATAGATGAGGGTATTTGGATGTCATTACTTCCTCCGGTTCCCACGTTATTTCTTCTACTTGGTTGTTTCTCCAGAGTACCTTTACTGATGCAATTTCTTTGTTCCTTAACTTTTTAATTTGGCGATCTAGAATAGCAACCGGTACCTCTTCATAAGTAAGATCCTCTGTGACCTGTACATCTTCTATAGGAGTGATACGAGAGGGGTCACCTATGCATTTTCGAAGCATTGACACATGAAACACTGGATGAACCATTGAAAGTTCCTGGGGTAGCTCTAATTCATATGCAACTTGTCCGACCCTCTTAGTAATCTTATATGGCCCTATGTAACGTGGGCTTAGTTTCCCTTTCTTACCAAATCTCATAACCCCTTTCATCGGTGATACCTTTAAAAATACCCAATCTCCAATAGAGAATTCCAGCCCTCTTCTCCGCATATCTGCATATGATTTATGATGACTTTGGGCTGTTTTTAGCCGTTGTTGTATCACCTTAACTTTTTCCATGGCTTGTTGGACTAAATCTGGCCCGAGCAAGGTGGTTTCACCCACTTCGAACCAACCAATTGGTGACCTACATTTCCTCCCATACAAAGCTTCGTAAGGCGCCATCTTGATGCTCGAATGGTAGCTGTTATTATAGGCAAATTCAATAAGGGGCAAGTGTTCTACCCAGCTACCTTTAAAATCTAATGCACAGGTTCGCAACATATCCTCAAGTGTTTGAATAGTACGCTCTGCCTGGCCGTCTGTTTGGGGATGGAAGGCTGTACTCAAATTCACTTGCGTCCCTAAACTCCTTTGAAAGGACTTCCAAAATTTTGCCGTGAATTGAGCTCCTCGATCAGATATAATAGAGAGTGGGACCCCATGTAGCCTAACTATCTCTTTGAGGTATAATTTGGCATATTCTTCAGCTGTATAATCACTTCTAACTGGCAGGAAGTGCGCCGACTTCGTGAGTCTATCAACTATCACCCATATGGAGTCAAACTTATTAACTGAACGAGGCAAACCAGTTACAAAATCCATATTAGTCATATCCCACTTCCAAGTTGGAATCTCTATACATTGCATGTAACCACCTGGCTTTTGGTGCTCTACTTTGACTTGTTGACAAGTAGGACATTGAGCCACAAACTCTGCAAGGTCCCTTTTCATGCCTCCCCACCAAAACACTCCCTTTAGGTCATGATACATCTTAGTAGATCCTGGGTGGATGGAATATCTTGAATGATGGGCTTCTTCCATTATTCTCTTTCTGAGTCTGTTAACATCAGGAACACACAATCTATTTTGGCAATAAAGTACTCCATCTTGTGTAAGCCTAAACTCCTTCATTATACCTTGATTTACTTTCTCCTTAAGGCATTGTAGAATAGGATCATAATACTGTTTTTCTTTCACTTCCCTTATCAATGAAGAATCGGCAGCATTATGTACAATAATGTCCTTTCTTGGAGTTTCGAGTAGACGAACACCCAGATTGGCTAGTTGACGCAGATCCTTAGCCATGCCTTGCTTTACCCCTTTCTGATCACTGGTACCCATGAGTGTCTTACGACTTAGAGCATCAGCCACCACATTTGCTTTCCCTGGATGGTATAATATATCAATATCATAATCCTTTATTAACTCTAGCCACCTCCGCTGCCTCAAATTTAGATCTTTCTGCTTGAAAATATACTGTAAACTCTTATGATCTGTATATATGTCTACGTGCACCCCATACAAATAGTGGCGCCATATCTTTAAAGCAAATACAACCGCTGCTAGCTCAAGATCATGTGTTGGGTAGTTTTTCTCGTGTGGTCTCAATTGTCTCGAGGCATAAGCAATCACCTTGCCATGTTGTGTTAGTACACACCCCAAACCAACTCCGGAAGCATCACAATACACTGCATATCCCTCTGAGCCTTCTGGAAGCACTAGCACAGGTGCTGAGGTTAGCCTGCTTTTCAACTCTTGAAAGCTCCTTTCACATGCATCATTCCATTGGAATTTGGTTTCCTTGTGAGTTAGCTTAGTAAGAGGTGCAGACATAGAAGAAAAACCTTCAACAAACCTTCTGTAATAACCTGCCAATCCAAGGAAGCTTCGAACTTCTGTAGGTGTCGTTGGCCTTGGCCAATCTTTCACAGCCTCTATCTTTTGTGAATCCACCCTTATTCCTTCATCCGACACAATATGGCCCAAAAATGCCACTGATTTTAACCAAAATTCACATTTGGAAAACTTAGCATACAACCGGCGATCACGGAGAACTTGTAGTACTAGTCGTAAATGATTTGCGTGGTCCTTTTCTGACCTTGAATACACCAGAATATCATCTATAAATACTATCACGAACACATCCAGGAAAGGCTTGAATACCCTATTCATCAAATCCATAAAAACTGCTGGTGCATTCGTTAGCCCAAACGACATAACAAGAAATTCAAAGTGACCATATCTGGTTCGGAAAGCTGTCTTAGGTATATCTTTTTCCTGCACTCTCACCTGATGATAACCTGATCTCAAATCGATCTTTGAAAAGTATTTGGCACCCTGTAACTGATCAAACAAGTCATCAATTCTGGGGAGGGGATATTTATTCTTAATTGTCACCCTATTCAGTTGTCGGTAGTCAATACACATCCTCAATGTGCCATCCTTTTTACGCACAAATAAAACTGGTGCACCCCAAGGGGACACACTAGGTCTTATAAAACCCTTTTCTAACAAGTCTTTCAGTTGCTCCTTTAATTCACGTAATTCTGCCGGGGCCATTCTATATGGAGGAATAGAGATAGGCTCGGTGCCTGGTAATAAGTCAATACCAAAATCTATTTCTCGTTCTGGAGGCAAACCAGGGAGTTCCTCAGGAAAGACATCAATAAATTCATTCACTATTGGAACAGACTGGATAGTTAGTGATTCTGCCTCCATGTCTCTCACTCTAACGAGATGACATATATATCCCTTTGATATCATTTTTCTGGCTTTAAAATAAGAGATAAACCTCCCTTTTGGTGCCCCAATATTGCCTTCCCATTCAAGGACTGCTTCATTTGGAAAGAGAAAGTACACTCTCCTGGTTCGGCAGTCAACGGTGGCATAGCAAGAAGCCAACCAATCCATACCCATTATAACATCAAATTCTACCATTTCTAACTCGATAAGATCAGCTAATGTATCTCGGTCGCAGACAGTCACTATGCAGTCACAATAGACTCTTCTAACTATAATTGACTCCCCAGTTGGTGTAGACACCGCAAGTGGTTTATTCAATAATTTAGGTGTTCTACCAAGCTTCCCAGCAACTAATGGAGTAATATATGACAATGTAGAACCAGGGTCAATTAATGCATACACTTTATGTGAGAAGATGGACAATGTACCTATAACCACATCGGGTGAAGCTTCCAGGTTCTGTCGAGTCCCTAGAGCATATGTGCGATTTTGGGCCACGCTGGAACTAGCTGCCCCTCTAATGCCTCTGCCGCGACCTATGGGAAATTGCTCACCTCTACCTGATGGAGGCACTGATGATGATGATACAATAGCTGATCTAGTAGGTTGTGCCATATCACCCCTGCGTCTTCTTGGGCAATCTTTTATTACATGCCCTGGCATACCACACCAATAACAAACATCCGTTCCCCTGCGACACGCACCTATATGATATCTCCCACATTGTCTGCAAGGCTGCCTAGGAGGCATTTGCTGGCTTCCCGAATATCCTGTTGTCCGTGTACCTTGGCCCTCACTTCTCTGCCCAAATTGATCATTTCTAGACCCTTGAAGTGGTGGTGGAGCACTAGCTGTAGAATAAGAGGATGATGGCCTAGGTGGCCTATGAGAAAATCGTGGCCTAAACTCACCCTGGGGTGGTGTAAACTGTCCTGTAGATCTGGCCCTCTTGAATTGCCCCCTTTCTATTTCTTGTGCCCTCCTTCTTTGTCTCTAATCCTCCAGTTTCTGTGCAAAAGCTTGCATCCTCGCTATATCCATGTCTTTATTTAAAGAGGCAATGGTACAATCTCTAACCAAATATGAATCCAACCTATCGACATACCGATGGACTCTATCTGCCATAGTAGGAACAACATTAGGAGCGTACCTGGCCAGAGAATTAAATTTAAGACTATATTCCCTCACGCTCATATTCCCCTGATGGAGGTTCAGGAACTGATCTGCACGGGCCTCTCGGATCTCTAATGGCAAGTAATGATCAAGAAAGGCCATTTTGAACTCCTCCCAAGTAGTTGGAGATGTATCTATGCCTTTGGAATGCTTCCAGGCTTCGTACCACAGTATAGCCACACCCTTCAATCTATATATTGCCAACTCAGCAGCTTCCGAACCACTTACATGCATAACATCTAAGGTGCGTTGGATCTGATCAATAAAATCTTGTGGATCTTCATTTGGATCTGTCCCAGTGAATGATGGGGGGTCTAAGTTGAGGAAATCACGTATTCTCGTACTGGCTGCCCTACCTACACCAACTGCACCTGCAACTGGGCCTTCTTGTCTTTGACCTTGGCCAGCAACTATACAAGTCAACAGTTGAACTGCATTTCTCAAATCCTGCACAGAAGCATCAACAGGTGGTTCTTGGGGGTTTTCACTACTTCCTGGTGCATCAACAGATGGAGGGGTTGGAGATGTCTGTGATAGAGACTCATCTAGAGCCTCACTCTGTCGTCTCGCCCGACTGGGTATACCAACTACCACTTCTACTTCCTTTCCTTTACCTTTACTCTTCCTTGTCTCTGGCATACTTACTGTACAAAATAATTCAGGGATTAGACATGGTACACTTATAATATTTGGCTCTATGGCACGATCTAAAGAATGAAAAGAAGTGATAACTCCTAAATGCCACGTAGCCTCTTGTTTATAAATGTGGTGCACAACACATCGATAAACATGATTCTACATAGACACGGCTTTGTAGACTCCCTAGGACAAACCGCTCTGATACCACTTCTGTCACGCCCCAAATCCTATTAAGGCGGACTGGCACCCGTTGCCGGTAAGGCTCGGGAGAACCAACCTGTAGCAATACATTACCTATGAACATTATAAGTTACTTTTATACTAAATATGCCCTCAAAAGATAAATGGAACTAGCAAGCCAAAAGATGTTGTATGACTAGGCCGTTGGAGCCACAATGTCTACGATACGATACATGACCATACTATACTTTACATAGTCTACAAAGCCTCTAGACAAGAAACATTATCTTATAAGGGTCGGGACAGGCCCCGCCTCATGATAAGATACTATACAATGCAAAAAGATATGATAAGACTCAAAGCCCCGAAGCAACCTGGAGCTCAGTGACTGCAGTTGATATCCTGTACTCTTACTGGGGAGGTTTATTAGCTTCTGCACCTGCAGCATGGAATGCAGGTCCCCCAACAGGGACGTCAGTACGAAATAATGTACTGAATATGTAAGGCATAATGTACTATATATGAGATAAAAGCTCAAATGAAACCATACACTGCTGTAAGGTAAAAGACCACCTTTATGAATATTGTGGAGTCATGCATCTTATAACAATTATGTTACTTTACTCTTATCACTTGTATAATCTGTGCACATCATGTAATACAAATGACCAGCTGATCAGTGGTAAATCTATATCAGGATCGACCCATGCTAGGCTTTCCTTTCACCCCTGGGATACCTCCTGTAATAGTGGGATTGACCCATGCTAGGTGATTCTTTCACCCCTGGGATACCACCCAACAGAAACAACTGTATACATATATCTTCTTATTACTTTTGATATGAATCTTTGGTGGTCGTAAAATTTGAGCTATAAGACTATAAGCATGACAAGTGACAAGTATGTGACCATGTAACATCATATCACAATGAAAAGAGTGGGTTATACAATTAGTGAAACATGTAGGACATAAACAACGTATGAACTTTATTTTGCTAAAAAGAAGACTCATATGTCATGGTGTCCAATGTATGTATGCAGCAGTGACAAGGCTCGAATCTGGACACACAAATACATGTGAAAGAGTGGAGTGGTTATATCGAAGTTTGTAAAGATCTCTATGTGCCAATAAAGACTTTGGATTCCATGCCAAATAATAAGAGATCGAATAGCCTTACATACCTCGACATATCAACCTGTTTTTACCTCGAAATGACTTCTTTTCTTCCAACTATTTATCTACAATATCATGTTTTAAAGCTAGTATTAGCAGCTAATCAATGCATCTGGACAGCCCAATCTCACAAAACACAACACTTTGGCAACAAACGTATAACCATCGACTCAATGGTGTTATTCCGACTTTCTCAATTCTAACTGTCTTCAACCAGTACACATTATCATATACATGATGTACACAGCCTATATCAGCTCTACAACATGCTGGAAACAGTCCATAACCACAACACAGAACCATTTTACAAAACGCTCAACTAAGAAGCACAACATCTCGTCGTCTCCCTACATTTCGTCGTTAACAATTCATACTTGTCCCAACTTTGAACCAGATGCTCCCAACATATATATACATCAAATAAACCTTAACACAGTCACAAAATAGCTCAAAACACAGGGGGGGAAACGTGAAACATCAGCCCCCTCATCAAAACAGTCCAATACCATTTTGGAAGCACATAAGATCATATAAGGATACTTGTTTCCAAAGAACTAGCAAAACAGTCCAGCAACCTTGGCAACCATATACACACTATAACATATTAATAACCTCAACTTTATATCATATAAAAGTCAAAAATCAGGGTAAGAATCGTTCCAAAGCCAAGAAAATCAAACAACAACTTTCAGGACACAAGCTGTCCAGAAATTCCTGCACAGTACACCAGCCAACTTATCTTGTTTTCCATGGAAAATTCATATCAAGTATATGGTTATTTTTACATACCTTAACTCCCAAGGTGTAGTTCTAATTCAAGAACTCAAAAAGTAGCCTTTGGTTGCCTTCCAAGGTGAAGAAATGTCAAGAGAAACTTAGAGAGAAAAGCTGAAAGTTTTGGTCTTCTACTAGTTACCCTAAGGAGCTCGGTTTTGGTCCCTTTTTAAGGAGGCCTTAGGCCGACTTTCTCTTGATATTTACAACTGATTAAGTCAAGTTGGTCAATTAATAATCTTCCCCTTTCACTTGGGCCTTTTGGATCTCTAAATCAATGGGCTTTAGTGGCCCATTTTCCTTGATCTTTCTTGCACTTTGTTTGGGCCCAATTTTGCTAGTAGTGAATGAATGTAGTTGGGCCTATTATATAAAAATCTTGGGCTGAACATCTTGGCCCAATATAATGCTAAACCATTGGCTTTAATAGCCTCCCTAACTTGGGCTTCGTTTGTCACAAGACTTGGAAAGTTTCGGCGTTAAGCCTTGTCTTCGTTCCCCTTTCTTTTTACTAACGTCTAGACTTCAAGTGAGTTCACTTATGAATGAATTATTCTCCCTCATGTATATATATATATATTTTTTTTTAAGCCAACCACACAGGTGACTCACCTGCTAGCTTCCTAAGTTCCATAAGCACGTCAATGATTTTCTCCGTTTAAGGCCACAGTCTCTAAATAGACTTCCATATAGTGCCCCAATCTAACACTTGAACACTTGAAAAAAAGTTTTGGTAGTAATTAAATCAAGTCGTATGTCATTTTATGTGAACATTACTAGTACATGTAAAATGTGGGGTGTTACAATGGTGGATCCATAAAAAATTGAAACTGTTAAGACATGGCCTAGACCCATGACTCAAATTGAAATTTGGAGCTTCTTGGGTTTAGCCAGGTATTATAGGAAGTTTGTTAAGAGTTCTCTTTGATTACAACCCCGTTGACTAAATTAACTCAAAAAATGGTGAAGCTTATGTGGTCCGATGCTTGTGAAGGTAGTTTTGAAAAGTTAAAGAATAAGTTGACTCTACTCTGGTCTTGACCCTACTCAAGGGTACTGATGGTTTGGTTATCTATTTTGATGCATCCCGTGTGGGACTGGGATGCGTGTTGATGAGCATGGTAATGTTGTGGCCTATAATTCTAGGTAGCTCAAAGTTCATGAGAAGAATTACCCAACACACGACTTTGAATTGTTGGCTATGGTTTTTGCCTTACAGATTTGACTATTTTTATGGGGTTTATGTGTATATATTTTCAGAACATAAGAGCTTGCAGTACGTATTCACCCAAAAGTGTTGAATCTCAGGCAAAAGGAGATGGCTTGAGTTGCTCAAGGACTATGACATGAGACTTCATTATCATCCAGGTAAAGTTAATGTGGTTGCTGATGCTCTTAGCAGGTTGTCCATCGGAAGCTTATCACATGTGGATTACAAGATGCTAGGTCTGATGAAGGATATTTACCAATTGGCAAATCTTTGAGTTAGTCTTTTACACTATAAACATAGAGGTATGATTGTTCAAGAGGTGGTGAAGTCATCTCTTGGTTCTGATGTGAAGGAGAAATAAGTTTGGATCCACCTTGATGCAGATTAAAAATGATAGGGGTCAGCAGAGAGTTATAACTTTTGAGATTTATGGTGATGGTATCTTGAGGTACCAAGGTAGGTTTGTGTTCCTGATATTGATGGGCTGCGAGAAAGGATCTTGGATGAGGATTATGAGCCGAGGTATATAATTCATCCTAGTTCGACGAAGATATATCACTATTTGAAATAGATCTATTGGTGGAATAATATGAAGAGAGATATCGCCAATTTTGTGGCCAAGTGCATGGTTTGGCAACAAGTGAAGGTGGACAACTTGAGGCCTAGTGGATTATCTCATGAGATTGAGTTTCCTGTAAGAAATATGATGATACGGTTGGGGCAGCCTCCACAAGTACACGACCCTTCACACGAAGCCAAGCTCGGGAATTACAAAAACTCCAAGCTTTGTTCATGCAAATGGCCGTGTGTGAGTTGGTGATTGAACCAGACAAGGACCTGAACGTTTTTATATGTGAAGAGGGGTCTTAATGGGCCATGAACTAGTCTCCAAGGCTGGCCCAAAAGGCAAGGGGCGGATGGGCCTTTTAGCCTTTTCTTGTTTTAGTATAAATAGGACATATTAGAGAGTTGGTCTTTAGTTTTGAGAATTCAAAATTTGTAAACCTAAAACACTAAACTTTTCTTCTCTCTTCCTCTCAAAGGAAGCCGCCACTATCTCCTCACAAGTAGAGGGATACTTGGGTTGTATCTTTGGCTAGAAACAAGGGTTTTGAGGTTGTTAAGTACCTCTTGGTCCTCGTAAGAACTTGGTGTTTACATTCAGCAGATTTCGGGTCCTTCTCTTGAAGTAGTGTTCTTAGTTTTCTTGAATGTTTTATGTCAAGTTATCTATCTTTCATTATCTTGTTGTTGTTACTGATTTTGTTATCTTCAAGTCTAGTGAAGCCGTGTGGGGCTCTTTTCGATTCACTAGCATTGTTATCCTTCTTATTGTTCTTGTATTGTTGGACTGAAAAACCGAAACAAAAACTGGTTGTTCTTGTGTTGTTGTTGCTGAAAAACAGAAACTAAAAACTGGTTGTTCTTGTGTTATTGGACTGAAATCCGTGACTTCTTGAAGTTCTGGTTGTTGTTGGTTTTGATCTTGTATCATTTGGTATCAAAGCAAGACCGGTTGTGTTCCAACATAACCCATCTTGGGCTAGTAGTTCTCGGCTTAAACCAAACTACACCAAGAAAACTTTCTGGAAATCTGTCCATTAAAAGCTGAAAACCGAGAATGATGTTGTATGTTTAGATCTAGGTGTTATTTTGCTTGTTTAGTGAGTTTCTAGTGTTGGTTTCTTTCTCACCAACACTAAGGTGTCTAGATCCGAATGTTGAGCTTGAAAACTTGAACATTGAGTAGTGACTTGAAGTGGCCGAAAGTTGCATGTTGTTGATAACCAAGAAATCGGTGGTTGTATGTTTATGTGCTAAAGAAGTGCTGAAGTTTGTGAGGTGTTCATCTTTTGAACTTGTTCATCTTGTTCATATTGTTGTGTGCTCAAGTTGTAAGACAAGCTGTAAAGTGGTTGTAAAAGAAAGACTTGCATCCATTACCTTTTGTCTTGTCCCAAACATGTTTCCCTAATTCAAGGAGCCTTGTTTTGTGAGATTAGTCAACCAAACCTCACTTTCTTGAGTTTGAAAATCTCACTTTCTTGAAGTTGTAAAAGGCTGAATTCCCACAAGAGTTTATTTTTCCCACCAAAACACTTTTCAAACTAAAAACAAGTTGTGTGAATATTAATACAAAAAAAAAAAGAGAGAAGATATTTCGTGTGGAACTATTGCATGCTGCCACATCACTACAAGCTCAACTTAGGATATTCTTTGGTTGCTAATTGTTGATTCTTGGTTTCCCTTACTTGATCCTAGAACTAATTAACAAACTAGTACCTCCCTACTAGGTTGTCAACTAGTTCCTTGCACCATTGTTCGTGTCAACGATTATTTGAGTGCTTTTATTCGTGTGAATGAATTGCTGATTTTTGACTCTAGTCCGGCAGAATTTCTTTGAGTCTTTCAAACAAGAATCCATTCCGGATAAGAGTTTACTCATACCTTGAAACTTCTCGGTTACTAGCCAATTATACAATACTTGTGGAACACGAACTTGTGGTGAACTAAAGCGAATAATATCTTGACAATGGAAGGAGCTACGTCTCAAAATGTGGATACTAATGCCCTTGATTCTATGAGGGTCACTCTTGAGGCCGTTACCCGGACACTTGAAAGGATGAATTCTGAATTTGGGGCCGTGAGAGGGGATTTGGCAGCAATAAGGGGGGAAGTATCGACCATTAGTGGGAGATTAGATCAAGTGGAGAGTCAAAGGAACTCTCGTCCATCTACTCCTCTACATGTATCTACCAATGGTCATGATCGGACCTCCTCCGCAACTATCACCCCCGAAATGGTCCACCAAATGCTAAATGCACCCCAAGCTCCACTAAATACCGCAAACCAATCTACCAATTTTCCTCCAACCCGAGACTCCACTAGACCACTACATTTCCAAACCCCTCCAATTCCACAAGAGGGATTTGAACGCCAAGTACCTCCACTAAATTCGAACCCTCCATTCCAAGCTCCACTAAACCAAAGACCGCCAATTCCAAATCCTCCGAATCAAAACGGCCAAGGCCGACCAGCCCACTTTGAAGGATACGGTAGAGAGGAGTATGAAGGAGATGGAACCTTTGATGATGCTTATATGAGGGAGGAGGAGTTAAGAGGGGGCCGAGGAGAGCCTAGGAGATACCGGGGGAATGGAGATAGGGGAAACCGACATCAAGAGAGAGACGTGGGCATCAACACCATCAAGTTGAGCCTACCCGTCTTTAAGGGTGAAAGTGATCCCGAGGCCTACTTAACTTGGGAATCGGCTTGTGACAAAGTCTTCCAAGTTAATGACATTTCAGAAGAAAAGAAGAGTTGCTACGCTATAGCTCACCTCGAGGGCTATGCTAACACTTGGTGGGAGTATGTTAAAAGATTTGGTAATGAATTAGTTGATGGGCAGCCACCACCTTGGTTTCGGTTAAGGTACTTGATGAGGCAGCGGTACCTTCCCGAGAGTTATCGCCATGAATTACTTGCTAGATTGTACAACTTGCGTCAAGGCAATAAAAGTGTAATGGCATATTATGATGAGTTTCAGCAACTCATGTTGAAGCTTGATCATCGTGGATAACAAATCAGTCATGACATCATCCGGTTCAGGTGTGGGTTGAACAAGGAGATTTCCACTCATTTGACACTTCACAGATTTAATACCGTTGAAGGTATTTTCCAGGCGGCTCTTGAGATTGAAAGAGAGCTTAAAGAGAGGTCGTTGCTCAAGGCAAGGGGACAGTCCATCTCGGGTTGGCCTAGAAGCAAGGATGTGGCTCAATCCTCTTCGGGTTGGCCCAAAAACTAGGACCAACCCTCCACTACTAGGCTGCCCGAGCCCAAAACAGTCCCTAAAATTCCTCTAAGGCAAGAAGCTCACAAATATCCAAACCCAAAAGGATTCCAATGTTTCAAGTGCCAAGGTTGGGGACATAAAGCCAATGAATGTCCAAATCGATGTAACGTGATACTACGGGAAGGGAGATTGTATTACCTTGGTGAGGAGGTGGGTCTTGAAAAGGAGGAGGATGAGGCCGAGCCTCAAGATGGAGAGGAAACTGGAAATAGACCACTTGATGACGATGATGATGATGATGATGATGGTGGTGAAATTATTTACCCACAAGAAGGGGAATGTGTTATTCCAAACTTTGTAGTTAGACGTGCTATGATTAGTAAGGCAATAGACAACCCTAGCCAAAGGGAAAATCTATTCCATACTAAATGCCTTGTAAAGGGGAATGTGTGCACTTTGGTGATTGATAGTGGTAGTTGTACGAATGTCGTAAGTGTCTCTACGGTAAACTTTCTGAAATTAGCAACTACACCTCATGCTAGCCCTTACAAGTTGCAATGGTTGAACGAATGCGGTGCATTAAAGGTCATGAGGCAATGTGTGGTACGGTTTAAGGTAGGGAACTACCAAGACGAGGTGCTTTGTGATGTGATACCAATGCAAGCATGTCATTTATTGCTGGGTAGACCTTGGCAATATGATAGGTCTACCAAACATGATGGGAGGACCAACCAATATTCACTTGAGAAGGATGGTCGGAAGGTCACTCTTTATCCTCTTTTGCCATCACAAGTGAATGAATTACATCAAAAGATGAGGGAGTTGAAGGAGAAGGGAAACCAACCCGAAAATGATGAAAAGGAGGGAGAAACCGTGGGTGGGGCAGTAGGGACTCCCGGGACTGCCTCAACGTCAAATGGGCAAGAAAGCATGGTGATGTTGGCTAGAAAGAAGGAACTTTTCTTAGATCATGATGTGGACATGCCTATGCTTCTTTTGGCTCATTGTTTTAATACTAACCCCACTAATTCTTGTATTTCTCCTTTGATTTCTCGTGTGTTGCAGGATTATGAAGATGTATTTCCTAAAGAACTTCCGCAAGGATTGCCCCCACTTCGGAGAATTGAGCATCAAATTGACTTTGTGCCGGGCTTACAATTGCCAAATAAGCCGGCTTACAGGAGCAACCCTACGGACACCAAAGAATTGCAACATCAAGTTGAGGAACTCCTCAACAAAGGTTACATCAAGGAGAGCATGAGTCCGTGCGCGGTTCCGGTGCTACTAGTGCCTAAGAAAGATGGAACTTGGCGTATGTGTGTGGACTGCCGAGCCATCAATAAGATTACGGTAAAATATCGTCACCCTATCCCTAGGTTAGATGATATGCTGGATGAATTGAATGGTTCGTGTTTATTTTCCAAGATTGATTTAAGGAGTGGCTATCACCAAATAAGAATGCAACCCGGTGATGAATGGAAAACCGCCTTCAAGACTAAATTTGGTCTCTATGAATGGATGGTTATGCCATTCGGCCTAACAAATGCTCCAAGTACTTTCATGAGGCTAATGAATCATGTGATGAAGCCATTTATCGGAAAGTTCGTTGTTGTTTACTTCGATGATGTCTTGGTTTATAGTAAGTCAATTGATGAGCATGTGATACATTTACAATGTGTTTTTGATGTCCTTAGGAAGAAAAAGTTGTATGCAAATCTGGAGAAGTGCTCTTTTGGTGTCAATGAAGTTGTTTTCTTAGGTTTTGTTGTTAGTTCAAGAGGGGTCGAAGTGGATGAATCCAAGATAGATGCTATCAAAAATTGGCCAACCCCGCAAACCATTAGCGAAGTGAGAAGCTTTCACGGGTTAGCTAGTTTTTATAGAAGGTTTGTCAAAGGATTAAGCACCATAGCCGCCCCTTTAACCGCGGTTATTCGAAAGGACCAGCCCTTCAAGTGGGGTGGAGAGCAAGCTAAGGCTTTTGAAACCTTGAAAGCTATGCTCGTTTCCGCGCCTTTATTACAATTGCCCAACTTTGATAAGACCTTCGAAGTTGAGTGCGATGCTAGTAAAGTGGGCATAGGGGCTGTTTTGATGCAAGAAGGTAAGCCCGTTGCTTATTTCAGTGAAAAGCTCAAAGGGGCAACTCTTAATTACTCAACTTATGATTTGGAGTTGTACGCCCTTGTTAGAGCTTTGGGAAGTTGGCAACATTATTTGTAGCCTAAGGAGTTTGTGATACGAACGGATCATGAGTCGTTGAAACACCTTAAGAGCCAAGACAAGCTGAATAGGCGTCATGCTAAATGGATTGAGTTCATCGAGACTTTCCCTTATGTAATTCATTACAAAAGGGGAAAGAAAAATGTTGTTGCCGATGCCTTGTCTAGGAAGCATGTGCTTGTTGCTACCTTGTCTTCGAAACTGATGGGTTTTGAGAGCTTGCGGATGTTGTACACCGAGGATCCTACCTTTGCTCCTATTTTTAGGGAATGCGAAGAGTGGGGAAGGGACCGTTGGCTTAAGGAGAATGACCATTCCTCCTACTCTCGGTTCGATGGGTATTTGTTTAAAGGGAGGAGGTTGTGTGTTCCTTCCAGTTCTTGGAGGGAATTATTTGTGAGGGAGGCCCATGACAGAGGCCTCATGGGTCACTTTGGGGTAGACAAGACCCTCGGAATCTTAGAGGAGAACTTCTATTGGCCCAAAATGCGCAAAGACGTCACTAAAATTTGTAGTCAATGCGTGGCCTGCCGGAGTGCGAAATCTCGTCTCCTACCTCAAGGGTTATACACCCCACTCCCTACTCCCCTTAGGCCTTGGTTGGACATTTCGATGGATTTTGTTTTGGGGCTGCCAAGGACTAGAAAGGGCCGAGGTAGCATTTTTGTTATTGTTGATCGATTCTCTAAAATGGCTCATTTTATTCCATGTGCTAAAACCGAGGATGCTCCTAGTGTAGCTTCATTATTTGTTGAACATGTTGTCAAGCTTCACGGGGTACCGAGGACTATTGTGAGCGATAGGGACTCCAAGTTCCTAAGTCTCTTTTGGAAGTCCATGTGGGGTAGGCTTGGAACGAAGTTACTTTTCTCCCCGTCTTGCCACCCACAAACCGATGGCCAAACGGAGGTAGTAAATAGAACCTTAGGGTCTATGCTGCGTTCTATGGTTAAAGGTAAACTGACTTCATGGGAAGATCACCTACCCTTGGTGGAATTTGCATACAACCGGGTAATACATTCGAGCACGGGAATGACTCCCTTTGAATGTGTTTACGGCCTGAATCCCCTTACCCCTTTAGATCTCACTCCTTTGTCTAGTGATCTCATGACCAGCTTAGATGGAAATAAAAGAGCCGAGGCAATGAAGAAAATGCATGAGATGGTGCGGAGCAAGCTGGAAAAGAAGAACCAAGACATTGCAAAAAGAGTAAACAAAGGGAGAAGACGGCTTGTGCTTGAACCCGGAGATTGGGTGTGGGTGCATCTTCGAAAGGATCGGTTTCCATCTCAAAGGAAGTCCAAGTTGCTGCCAAGGGGTGATGGTCCTTTCCAGGTACTTGAGAGAATCAATGACAACGCATACAAGATTGACCTTCCACCGGAATATCAAGTGCACAACACTTTCAACGTTGGTGATCTCTCCCTCGTGGATGCGGTTGAAGATGACCACACGCTGAATTTGAGGTCAAATTCCTCTCAAGATGGAGAGGATGATACGGTTGGGGCAGCCTCCACAAGTACACGACCCTTCACACGAAGCCAAGCTCGGGAATTACAAAAACTCCAAGCTTTGTTCATGCAAATGGCCGTGTGTGAGTTGGTGATTTAACCAGCCAAGGACCTGAACGTTTTTATATGTGAAGAGGGGTCTTAATGGGCCATGAACTAGTCTCCAAGGCTGGCCCAAAAGGCAAGGGGCGGATGGGCCTTTTAGCCTTTTCTTGTTGTAGTATAAATAGGACATATTAGAGAGTTGGTCTTTAGTTTTCAGAATTCAGAATTTGTAAACCTAAAACACTAAACTTTTCTTCTCTCTTCCTCTCAAAGGAAGCCGCCACTATCTCCTCACAAGTAGAGGGATACTTGGGTTGTATCTTTGGCTAGAAACAAGGGTTTTGAGGTTGTTAAGTACCTCTTGGTCCTCGTAAGAACTTGGTGTTTACATTCAGCAGATTTCGGGTCCTTCTCTTGAAGTAGGGTTCTTAGTTTTCTTGAATGTTTTATGTCAAGTTATCTATCTTTCATTATCTTGTTGTTGTTACTGATTTTGTTATCTTCAAGTCTAGTGAAGCCGTGTGGGGCTCTTTTCGATTCACTAGCATTGTTATCCTTCTTATTGTTCTTGTATTGTTGGACTGAAAAACCGAAACAAAAACTGGTTGTTCTTGTGTTGTTGTTGCTGAAAAACAGAAACTAAAAACTGGTTGTTCTTGTGTTATTGGATTGAAATCCGTGACTTCTTGAAGTTCTGGTTGTTGTTGGTTTTGATCTTGTATCATATGAGGTGATCAATATGGTCCTCGTTACAAGTCTATTGCGGTCTCATAATCAGTTTGATTTGATTTGGGTCATCATGGATAGGATGAATAAATCTTCTCATTTCTTGCCAATGAGGACTAACTACACTTTAGAGGATTATGTTAAGTTGTTCATTTAGTTGCATGGCGCGTCTGCTTCTATTATTTTAGGTTGAAGTACACAGTTCTCTTCTCACTTTTGGCACTCATTTCAGAGAGGTTTGTGGACTAGGGTGAACCTTATCACCGTTTTCCTCCCTCAGATGGATGGATAAGAGGAGAGGACTATTAAGACCTTGGAAGATATGCTAAGGTCCTGTGTGATTGATTTTTGAGGTAGTTGGGCAGATGATACAAGCATGAGGTGAATAAAATTGTACAAGGCATTGTCAAAGGTTCAAACTTCGGAATTGGCAAGTGTTTGGAGCATTTTAAAGCCTTGTCAAGTGGAAGGAGGAGAAGGGAACCATTACACTCGAGAGACGCCTCACTTGACGGACAAAATGAACTTTGCACACTATGATTTGACACTCAAGAGGCGCCCCATTTTAGGGATATTTTTGTCTTTTAAGACTCTCTTTTACACTCCAAAGAAGCACCCTTTATTAAGGGTATTTTTGTCCTTGTTTGTAATAAGTATAAATAGGCACCTTAACTCTTATTTTTCCTTAGTTTTAACATAATGAATTAAGTGAATTTTCATATTGTAATATTAGTGTTAGCTTGTAGTATTCTCCATCTCCTTAAGAGAGAGAAACCGAATTAGGGTTAGCACAATTGATGGATTTCACTTGTGTTGACAAATTGGCAAGAAAGGTGGGTTTTGAGGAGTGTGAATTCCCTTGGTCCACCTAAGAGGAAGGTTTGAGATTCTATTGGTGAGGTGTGATTGATGGTTTGATACACCATCTTTTGTTAATCACTTGGTAGAAGTAAGGGTCTTTCTATCTATCTTTACGTTTATGCATTCTTCTTCTTCATCCCCTTTCTTTTGTGTTGTTTTTGCTTGCTGATTTTTGCATCTTGAGTGTCCATTTCATGAATTCCTAGTTTTCTCTTGTATCATTTGATATCAGAGACATGTATTAGAGTTTTTCTCACAACTCTAAGTCTTGGATCTAAGAAAATCTTCACAAAAAAAAGAGTCTACAGTCAAAAATTCTACAAAAAGAGTCAAAAATCTGAAAAACTCAAAAAAAATTGTGTTGTCTTCTTGTTTGGTAGTATATCTGAATTTCTCAACTTAGATCTACTAAATTTTAGTTTTTTTGATAGTTTCTAGTGTTAGATTCTTGTTCTCTAGCACTTAAAGGGTCTAGATCTAAGTTTAGAACAACATTTGGGTGTTTTTGAGGTAGATCCACCATTGTTGTGGCTTGTTTAAAGCTTTTGAGGCGGGGTCTCATTTTTGATCAAATTGTGTGTGATGTTTTGTGGCTGATTTTTGTATTGGTTGTGCTTGGTTTGGCAAAGGAAACCTAGATCTAAAAGAAAAATTGAAGTTAGGGTTCATTTGCTTAGTGGTCAAACCTTGGTCAACTCTTGAATAATCATCCTGTTCATCCACCATCTTCAAATCTTGTTGAAGAAGAATATTCATGTAGCTTGTTTGATCCAAAAAGGGAGAACAAAGACAGTGTATTAAGTGTTTGTACAAGAATATTTCCTCGCATATTCTAAGTCTTCCAAAAAGGAAGAGGGGACAAGGGGACAAACAAGTACAATTGAAAGTATACTTGTGGAGACCAATCCATTTTGAATTCATTTGAAGCTCCAAAAAGGCTTCAAACCTTCATCCCCCCCCCCCCCCCAAACTGAAATTCTTCTTCCCTAAAGGAGTGTTTGGCCGAAACAAGAGATTTGGAAATGAAAATTTTGAAAAGTGACGTCCAACCACAAGCTGCCATGTCATCACATTATGAACAACCAATTTGAGTTCTAATTAGATTCAAAGTTTCTATTTGTTATTTCTAGTTGCTTTTGTGTTGATTCTATCACTAATTAGCAAACTAGTAAGTACCTACTAGGTTGATAATTAGTCTTGAGTCCGTTTTGTTCGTGTCTTTGCTTTTTGTGTGCTTTTCTTGTTTTTAAGTCATAGTAGTTTGTTGGTTCAAGTCCATGCATCATTTTATTTGAGTCTTATCAAACAAAAATCAATTCCGGACCAAGGCATATTCACCATTCAATTCGCTTACCAAGTATTGCCAAGTATTCAACACTTGTGAGACCAAGTGTGAGGTGAGATCCGAGTGTGAGTGTGTGAGGTTATTTGAACAAAATTATTTGTTCGTTTTGTAGGTTTTTGCCTTTACTATTTTTTTGCTCTTTTTAGGTACCTTGACAATGGAAGGAACAACATCATCCACTCCGGACAGTTATAGTATTTATACTACCTTCGGATCCTTTTGAAAATTTCCATCGGCACCTTGAAAGTCTATGCCAATTGATGATTGAAGCATACCATCGAAGCCGAATCAACACTAACCAAGATACTAGCATTTTGCCTAGTATCAATTCTCCTTGTGTGCAGGTTCAAGATAATATATTTCCATCGGAGGATTCAAGGAGAGTTCCTCAAGAACACATGGTTGTTGATCGAATGGAGCTCTTGGCTAAGAATTCCAACTTTGGGAAAAATAATAAAGAGGTGATGGAAGGAAGAATTCTTGACAAACTCCCTTGTAGTGAGAGCTTCCCAAGAGAACAAATGGGCTGCCATGATCCAAACCTAGGTGAAGGCCATACCTCATGTGATCTAAAAGGTAACAATGCTATCTCCTACACTATTATAAACATTGAATGTCGTGATGTGGCTAGTAGTAGACAAATGGATGTAGTTGATGGTTTGCGTGGAGGAGAATAGCATGGTTCTTCCCTTTGTGATACTCTTGGTATTGTTAGATGATACGAGCCAAAGGGCCATCATAGCTTTTGATGACATCATTCGAGGCCCATACATGAAGATTCAAGCTTTGGTCATATTGAGGGTCCAAGGACATGCATGGAGAACTCATTTTGAAATTACCATAGAGCAAAACCATGTTTGTAAGATTGCTTGGGACTTGTGTTGATGCCTTCCAAAGGGTTCCAAGAGGTTTCACATTTTGAAGCGTGAAGAAGAAAGGACCCACGAAGCATTAGTGGGGCGGCCTTGGAATGTAAACACTCATTAAGGGTGTTTTAGTCTTTTTTGTGCCATTTCTTTACACTCTATAGGAGCCTTTTTTCATTAAGGGTATTTTGATATTTTATGTAATAAGCTATAAATAGACTCTTTAGGCTTATTTTCTCATTAGTTGATTATTAATATTTGAAAGACTTCTTTTTCTGTCTTTGAGAGTGTAGTGTAGGGCTTTGAAAAGCCAAGTAGAGTAGGGCTTGGAAAAGCCATTATTGATCTTTGCTTAGAAATGGTGGTTGTAAGGCGGAGTTGATTCCCTTAGTGGTCACCGTAAAAGTTTGGTTTTGTAATTGTGGGTCTTAAGGGTCTTATCATTTGATACACGGTTCGGTGCCTATTTTTCCTAATCTCATATGTCAAGCTATCTATCTTACTTTATTGCATTTGTTTGTTCTCTTGTTTCTCTTAGTCTTCATCTCTTTAGGTCATTCTTCTATCATTTGGTATCATGAGCAAGGTTTGATTTTGTTCCAACAAAATCAATCTTGGGATAGTTATCTTGAAAATAGAAACAAGTAAAAAAGAAGAAAAAAAAGAAAAAAGTTATTGTTCACATTTTTAGGGTTTTTCAATTTTTGAGACTTGATTTTTATTTGTTTTGTGTGTTTTGTGTGTTAGATCCTTGATCCCTAACACTATTAGAGTCTAAAAATTGAAAATCCCACCAAAAAAAAGTATCAAAATAAAAAATCCCCCCCTCCCCCAAAAAAAATACTAAACTCATTTTTGAAACTAGGTCAATTGTTGAGTTTTTGATTTTTTTTATTATTTTTGTCTTTTTAGTGTTAGATATAGGAGTCTGGGATTTGAATTTGAGCTAAATTAAAGGTGATTTGAGCCATCCACCATTGTTGATCTTGAGTTTGAAGAAACGTGAAGTGAGATCCCATTGTGGAAGGTTGTTGTTGACGTTTTTGGAGATGAAAACGTGATATTTGTGGTTGGATTGTCAACGTGAGCTTGGATCTTCAAGAAAAATCAAATTCTGAGTTCATTTGCTTAAGGGTCAAGCTTTGAATGTTCTTGGTGTTCTTCATGTATTGTTGAACAAGAACATTCAAAAAGTTTTGTTTGATCTAAAAATGAGGAGAAAGAGAGTGTACTACTTGTTTGTCTCAAAGAATATTCCAAGCATGTTCCAAGTCTTTCAAAGGAAGAAAATAATTCAAAAGGCATCAAAAGGAATATTCTCAAAAAAGAGGACAAGGGCAAGTACAAGGGAAACTACAAGGGGGGACCATCACAAATTCAAACTCTTTTGAGCTAGAAAAAAAGGTCCATTCTTTGTGTTTTCTTCATCAAAGCTGATCCTACCTTCCTCCTAAGTTGAAGATTGATTGAATACAAGTTGAATACAAGAAAAAGTTTTCAAAACATCAACCAACCAAAGGCTGCCACATCATCACCAAGGACTACCACATCATCACTCACCCAAAAAGCTTAAGCTCAAATTTCAAATTCTAAGTTTCATTTCCTTGTTTCTTTAGTTTCATTTCTTGATTCTAGAACTAATTAACAACTAGTAATCACCTACTTAGTTGTGAATTAGTTGTTTGAGTCTGTTTTCTTCGTGTTTTTGTTCTTTGTGTACTTTTCTCGTTTTGACTCGTTGAACTTCTTTGTTTCAAGTTCATATGTAGATTTTGTATTGTGTCTTGAGTTGATCAAACAAGAATCTATTCCGGCCACTAAGTAGTGATTGACACCTTATTGACTACCGGAGTATAAGAAACTTTCAATATTCGTTGCTCTAATTGTGAGGATCACAAAAGTGAGAGTATATACGAGTGTTGGTGAGGAGCTTTAACTACTAATCTTGTTTGTTCATTTTATAGGTACAAGGTGATATAAGGGGAACATATCTTGGTAGCCTCGGACTATTGTGACTACAATATGGGAGACTATGATTGTAGTGAGAGATTTTATGGCTTCGATGATATTGGAGATTATGGGGGCTATGAATATAGCCATGATTAAGACATAGGCAGAATTGAGAGTTATGGTTTTGAGGGAGAAAATGAGGTGAATGAAGTTCCTAGTGCTTATGGTGAATATGGAGATGATGCATGGCCTTGTGATGGTTCTTATGATAAAGTTGGGGCATGTGAGAAGTCTTAGACTTCCCACTCCAAACCTAGAATTTGTGTAAGGTATAACCCTTTCCTTCGCAAAGCGTATGAGAGCCTTGGTGAGAGTGCACATGTGGAGCATGAAGATTCATATTCTTCACCTTGTAGTACATCTTATCAAGGTCGAAGTGGTGTGAATGGGCATACTAGATGTAGTGTAGGTTGTCCCCTGAGAAGAAGAGGGAATACATCTCCAAGGCCGAGGGGTACACATGTGCCCATGGGTTGTCCTAAAATCTACAATGTTGATCCTAGAAGAAGTGTTCACTCCAGAAAGGTAAGAATTTGTGGGGTACCGTGCTGCCTCCTCATGATCGATGATTGGCGCCATAAGAACTACATTATGCCACCCATGGTTGACTATTTGGGGTTGTTTCGAGAACCTTTTCTTGTTCCATATTACTTGGATGAGTATAAGGTTATCGAGAGAGTTAGGATTGTCTTCACCCAATTTGAATACTATGAGAAGGTATGGTGCGATATCTTTCCCTTGACACCAGGTCATGTATGCTCGGGTGCTGATTGGTTTGCACAACATAGAGTTTCAAATGTGCTAAATTGGCCTAAGGTTGTAGTGGGTATTGGGGAAATTATCTCTTTACCTCAATTCTTCCCAAATCGCAAAGAGATGCGATCACTTACTCCGGCCTGAATAATTATGAGAGACAAAAGATTGAGAGGAGTAAGGGTGTGCAAGGTGGTAATCCAAGAGTGTAAAAAGGAGAGGTCGTGTAGAGTGAAGTGAGGGGGTTGTCACCAAATCATGCTATGTTTGTCCTTCTATTTCTAAGGACATTTGTGTAGGTACTAATATGGAAAGTGGAGGAGCACAAGGCCAAGGAGAAGTTGCTGCCGAAGCATGTGGGAAACCTTTACACCACGGAAAAGAAGAATTTACTCAACAACTTCAAGGTAAAATAGCTAACTCTTACACTTTTGTGCATGTGAATAATAATTGTGTGGCTAGTAGCCCATTAAGTGTGAGTAGTAGCTTACCTATTTGTGATTCTATTGATTCTTTGCTTCTTGTTGATGATGTACTTGTTGTGAGTGTGGATACACTAGTTTATCCTATTGATGACCGAATTGACTCTTTTTTTAAGATCAATTTAAGTCCACCTAGTGTTGAAGCCATTGTGTTGAATGATAATACATCATCTATTGATTCTTTGCCCCTTGATGATGATGTACATGTTGTGAATGTGGATACACTAGTTGATCCTATTGATGACCGAATTGGCTCTTCTTATAAGATCAATTTATGTCCACCTAGTGTTGAACATAATGTGTTGAATGATAGTACATTATCTTGTGGGAATTGTGTTGATCAACTTATGCGTGAAATTTTTCCACCACTTGAGGATGTGTGTGATGTGTTTAATGGATCTCAAGTAAGTGATCATGTTGAAAATGTTGATCAAATAAATAGTAGTGATCCCTTTAGCATGACCTCTAGTGAATGTTCTACTAGCGGTTTTGCTCATAAGGATCGTGTGTTTGAAATTTCTTTGGAACTTGATAATTGTCCTTTAGAAAGTAAACTTGCAAGTTCTAAATATTGCCCTAGGGTAGATCCTCCTCTCTTTAGGTATAAAATCTTGTTCAAAGATGGTCCAATCACTCCTAATAAACCTAGTGGTGAGAATGATGTTGAAGGTATAGCTTGTCTTGAAGGCTATAGCCTATATACTAACCCACTATGGTCTGACAGCATACCTCTTAATGATGGAAATCTCTTCTTGAAAGATGAGAGTACTCTTAAGGGTATGAAATGTGTAGTCTTGGAAAGGAATGATCATTTGGGTAATGATAGCTATGATTTGCTTGAATATTTGAGAAACCCAACAGGTGATTATTCCTTGAAAATTGATTATGGTTGTGATCCTTTGTATGATTCCCCACCCATGTTTGATGACTATGAAGATGAATTGCTTGCTTCTTGTGAAGACTTAAGTAATAATCCATTTGATTCTGCTTGTGGTGTGTATCTACTTGAGGGTTCTTCCATGAAAAGAGAAAGTGTCCATTGCTTGGAAATTACTTCTTCTTCTACTTTCTGTGACCTTATTGTTAAGAGTACTCATGGTGATGATTTTGAAACTAGTAGTGAGTACATACATGAGGACACCTTAGTAGAAGATGACTTGAATGATACCTTTCTCTACTCTCTATTTGCTTTTGACGATGTCTATGCTATTGTAGAGAGTGTATCTTTTAGATTGGGTGAAGCCTGTGGGAAAAAGAGTGCTTTCTAGATCTATGTCTATGGCCACTTAACCCGGGTGCCAAATGTAGATATTATGATGTTGGCACACCCAAATTGTTGCTTGGTCTACATGACAAGCAAAGTGACATTCTTGAAAACTCGAGGGCAAATGTGTCATTGTCTTCTTAGGGTAATGTTACTAAATGTGCATCCTTGCTTGACACACTTGTGCTTAAGTTGCATGATTCCCAACTTGTGGATGCCAAGTTGATACTTTACTTGAAAGGAAGAGGTCATATGTGCTTTAGTGCCTTAAATCCATCCTTGTGTGCTTTATGTGTTATATCTTATGGGCCAATTTACATTCTTATAAATGACAACGCCTTGGATGATGCCTTTACACTTAATTCCTTTCTATACTACTTCTTTGCCTATGATGACATCCATACTAGTTTTGGATTTGTATAATGTTGAGGTAGGGAACTTGTTGTTGGTCCACTTATTTGAATGACAATGCTATGTGGGTTTGGTGGACAATAAGACCAATAGTGGCACCACTTTTGATGAGGACACTTGAAGAGGTAATGAAACAATTGTGTCTAGTGGTTTCTAAGATAAAGGTAGTCTTACCTTTTGGCTTTAGTGATACCATTAAGACCTTTGTAGTTTCTCTATTTCTTGATACTTTTCATAGCTATATCCTTTGTGACATTTTCACTAAGCTTTTCATGACTAAAATAAAGGATTCATGGTTATATTTCAAGTGTGTATCCCCTTGGCATGATGATGTTATTTGTTGTACTAACCTTAACCGTCATGCCATGAGGATGTTGTGCTTGTTTGTCTTTTTTTTGGCTTTGCAAGGTGTGGATTCGAGGTCGAATCCTTTTCAAGAAGGGGAGGATGATACAAGCCAAAGGGCCATCATAGCTTTTGATGACATCATTCGAGGCCCATGCATGAAGATTCAAGCTTTGGTCATACTGAGGGTACAAGGACATGCATGGAGGACTTATTTTGAAATTACAATAGAACAAAACCATGTTTCGAAGATTGCTTGGGACTTGTGTTGATGCCTACCAAAGGGTTCTAAGAGGTTTAACATTTTGAAGCTTGAAGAAGAAGGGACCCACGAAGCATTAGTGGGGCGGCCTTGGAATGTAAACACTCATTAAGGGTGTTTTAGTCCTTTTTGTGTCATTTCTTTCCACTCTATAGGAACCTTTTTTCATTAGGGGTATTTTGGTATTTTATGTAATAAGCTATAAATAGACTCTTTAGGCTTATTTTCTCATTAGTTGATTATTGATATTAGAAAGACTTCTTCTTCTCTCTTTTAGAGTGTAGTGTAGGGCTTTGAAAAGCCAAGTAGAGTAGGGCTTGGAAAATCCATAATTGATCTTTGCTTAGAAACGATGGTTGTAATGTGGAGTTGATTCCCTTAGTGGTCACCGTAAGAGTTTGGTGTTGTAATTGCGGGTCTTAAGGGTCTTATCGTTTGATACATGGTATGGTTCTTATTTTTGATAATCTCGTATGTCAAGCTATCTATCTTACTTTATTGCATTTGTTTGTTCTCTTGTTTCTCTTAGTCTTTATCTCTTTAGGTCATTCTTCTATCATTAGATTGAATGAAGACCAAATTCTTGATGAACGCAAGCACTAGTTGATCCTAAAGATGACAAAATTATTTCTTTTCATAAGAATGATTTGTGTCCATCTAGTGCTAGCACTCATGACTTGAATAAGGTTCCATTACTAAGTGACAAGGGTATTCACACACTAGTTGACCCTAGTGAAAAACTAGGTGAGACCACGTTGGTATGTGAGTTGCCAACAACTAGTGAGGATGTGAATGGTGATCAATTTACTCATGAATGTTGCCCACTACTTGAGTTTATTTATGATGTGATTAATGAGCCTCAAGTTAGTGTTAATGTATATAATATTGATCTTGATGATGAATATGGTCTCTTGAACATCTTATGTGGTGAGAACCTTGCTATTAATTGTGTTCTTGGTGATCATGTGTATGGAATGATTGCGGATGATGAGGTGCATTTTGTTAAGTGAAGCCTACTAAGCCGTAGGTCCTTATCCCTGTGTTCTACTCTTCTCTTAAGAACAAATGCTTTGGGTGAGTGTGATACTCTAGTAGATGGAATGAGTAGCTTCGGTTTAGTCCCTTGGCTACTTCACCCATTTGATCCCGGTGTACTAGTGGTGAGGAAAAAGGATTGTTTCGGCTTGTGCTTATTTTCCTTTGAAGTTTGTCTTATACCTATCCATTGTAATGCTCATACTAGATGTTTCATGGTTAGAACAAAGGATTACTGGTTGTATTTTAAAAGTGTATCCCCTCGGCATGATGTCTTCACACTTGATTCCTTTCTATACTACCTCTTTAGCTATGATGATAAGCATGTTAATTTTAAATTTGTATTGTGTAGAGGTACGAAGTTTGGTGGCTGGTTTCCTTGTTTGAATGATAGTGATGTGTGGGTGAGGTGGACCTTAGGATCAATAGTGGAACCATATTTGATGAGGTCCTTTGTAGAGGTAATGAAACAAATGTATCTTATGGTTCCTAAGACAAAGGTAGTCTTACCTTTTGGGTATAGTAAAGACGTTAAGACCATTGTTGTTTCCTTATATCTTGATATTTGCCAAAACCACCTCCTTTATGCCATTCATGCTAAGCTTCTCATTTCACACACAAAGGACCCGTGGTTGTATTTCAAATGTGAACAACCTTGGAGTGTTGAAATATGTGATGATTTTGGGTTGCACTTTCCTCTCCTTGATGCATATCTTAGTCATGTCCTTTGTGTTTCTTATAGTAAGTGTTTCATGAGTATTACAAAGGATTGTTGGCTATATTCTAAGAGTGTGCCCCTTTGATGTGTTCATATGATTTGGCACTAATGCTAACCTTCCTACCAAGAGGATTGTGTGCTTGTTTTTCTTCTCTATTTGATTTTGTAGGATCTGAATTTGAGGACAAATTCCCTTCAAGATGGAGAGGATGATACAAGCATGAGGTACACAAAATTGTACAAGGCTTGTCAAAGGTTCAAACTTCGGAATTGACAACTGTTTGGAGAATTTTAAAGCCTTGTCAAGTGGAAGGAGGAGAAGGGAACCATTACACTCGAGAGGTGCCTCACTTGAAGGACAAAATTACACTCGAGAGGTGCCTCACTTGAAGGACAAAATGGACTTTGAGCACTATGATTTGGCACTCAAGAGGTGCCCCATTTTACGGCTATTGTTGTCTTTTAAGACTCCCTTTTTACACTCCAAAGGAGCACCCTTCATTAAGGTGATTTTTGTCCTTGTTTGTAATAAGTATAAATAGGCACCTTAGCTCTTATTTTTCCTTAGTTTTGACATAATGAATTAAGTGAATTTTCAGATTGTAATATTAGTGTTAGCTTGTAGTGTTATCCTTCCCCTTAAGAGAGTGAAACTGAATTAGGGTTAGCATAATTGATGGACTTCACTTGTGTTGACAAATTGGCAAGAAAGGTGGGTTTTGAGGAGTGTGAATTCCCTTGGTCCACCTAAGAAGAAGGTTTGATCTTCTATTGGTGAGGTGTGATTGATGGTTTGAAACACCATCTTTTGTTAATCACTTGGTAGAAGTAAGGGTCTTTCTATCTATCTTTACATTTATGCATTCTTCTTCTTCATCCCCTTTCTTTTGTGTTGTTTTTGTTTGTTGATTTTTCATCTTGTGTGTCCATTTCATGAATTCCTAGTCTTCTCTTGTATCAGTGGATAGCTTGCCTCTTATGGAATTCGTCTATAATAATAGTTATCATTCGAGTATTCAGATGGCTCCATTCGAGGCTACTTATGTTAGGAGGTGTAATATCCTATTGGGTGGTTTGAAGTCGGTGAAACTAAGTTGTTTGGTCATAGATTTGTTCACTAATATGGAGAAAGTAGTTAGGGTTAGGATTAAGACTTCTTAGAGTCACCAAAATTCCTATGCGGATGTGAGGTAAAGAGAGTTTGAGTTTGATATAGGTGATTGGGTGTTCTCGAAGGTGTCTATCATAAAAGGAGTGATGAGATTTAGAAAGAACGGGAAGATTAGTCCCCGTTATGTTGGCCCATACATGATCTTGAGAAGAGTTAGGAATGCCGTTTATGAACTAGAATTGCCTGTAAGTTTGGGTTCCATTCAACTCGTGTTTCATATATCAATGTTGAAGAAGTGTGTGGGTCATCCTTTGTTGGTTGTTCCTATTAAGAGTGTTTGGCGTGCGTATCACGCCTCAAATCCTGTTAGGGAGGACAGGCACCCGTAGCCGTAAAGGCCCGAGAGAACCAATTCATAACCTTGCACTTCCCATGTATGTAACTGTGACAATCAAATGTTCTGACAACATGATATTATGTATCGATGAAAATAACTACAATGCACGCACAAACTGATATGTACAACATTTGGCAGATGGGGACACCATGTCCAAAATCAGGACACTACCATAACTTTACGTTAGTCTACAAAGCCTTTAAAAGATGCATAGACTTAGTTAGGGTTGGGACAACCCTACCATCCTACTCTTAACCTACTGCACAATACCAAAACATATGGAACAGACTCGAAAAGCCCCGAATCAACCTGGAGCTCACCAATATGCACGGAATAGCCTGCGCTCCTACGAGTGAGGTGTATGAGCTGAAGTACCTGTGCTTGCAACATGAAATGCAGGTCCCCCGTGAGGGACGTCAGTACGAAAATATGTACTGAATATGTAAGGCTAAAAGTAACAACAAATGGTACACGAGCTCAATAAAAATAAGATACAAGTGTATAAGTAGTACTAGTAGACCACCTTTATATAAACTTGTGGGACTACATATATTACGTTCCTTTCTTCATTTTTACCCTTCTTACTTCATAATCTTTGTAAGCCATATATAATTCAAATGATCAGCTGATCAGTGGTAAATAGATAAATTAGGATCGGCCCATGCTAGGCTTACGCCCCTGAGCTGCCACCTACATATAAAGATTGGGATCAGCCCATGTAGGCTTATGCCCCTGAGCTGCCACCCACAAATAAAAGTATCGAATCGGCCCATGCTAGGAAAGTTTCCCTAAGCTGCCACTCGTCATTTTACAGATTTGCATTACTTAGTTTATTTAGCCTTTAAGATTGTTACTTTGGTGGTCATCACATTATGGTACCTTGAACCAGTAATACACTAGTAAGAGACATGTAAATAGACACTTAATGCAACAACAATGATGTAGGGAGCTGTTGGCACACAAATAAAGTGTTTAGGAGCTGAAATAACACATGGATCCTATTTGAACAAACGGAGAACTCCTGAAATTTTCTAGTGAAGATAGACACGCAGATTTAATAATAAGCACATATTGAGGTGTTCTAATGCGTTAGAGAGTGGGAACAAGGTCATTGGATACATGGAGTGTAATGTGCTGCCATTATGTAGCACTTTGTTATAGGATAACCTCAGAAACTTGCTTGATGGAACAATTGTACGACTTCATGCCAAAGAGTGTGAAATAGAGTATGCCTTACATACCTGGTTATTTGACTCCGAAACTAACCCGACTTGACTTCCCGCCTTTTAGATTACTTATCTACAATAGAATATATGGTAAACTAGTATTAGTAACCAATCAACACGTTTGAGATACTTAATTTCACCCAAAACAGTAACCAAGCAGCAACTATTAATCTATCAAACAAGGGTGTTATTTTAACCCTTTTTTTCCTCCAATTACACCCACATACCATTTAGGTTTAACCACCTCGACATCATTACACATTCCAACCAATACGCAAAATAGATTGGGCAGCAAACATTAGTTCGGTGTTGTCACATCTTTCTTCTATAATTCATTACAAACTCATCACACCTTTATCCAACTTCAACCTGGCAGCCCATGACATATACATACAAAACAGTCCACAAAACAGTCCCAAATCCCTTTTATTGTAAGAATCAATTATTGAACTCATTATCTCTTGAGTTCTCAATAACAAGACATCCATAATCCCCTCTCAAATTCAAATATAAGAAAAAAAAATGGAGCAGTCACCTTACCTCAATTCAAAAACTTATTATTTCAATTGAACTCTTCAAGAGCTTGAACTTTCCTTCACACTTAAACCAAAGAAGAAGAAAAAAAGTTCCTCAATAACAAGGAAATATGAACAAACAGCTTGTTCTATAATCAGCCATATACTTATAGTCAAACACTTATAACTTGTTTTCCTAATCTTCCATGAGATAATTAAATAAAACCTTAAGTGTTTTTCACTTACCTTGGGCTGCAAAGGTGAGGGTTTCTTCAAGAACCCTAGAAGGAAAAATAGGGTTGCTGTTCCTGTTGTTTTACAGATAGTAGAGAGATTTGCCGAAATATACTCATTTTTTGTGACTTAAAAGTGAAGTAAAATGACCAGCAACTTGGCCTTTTAAAGTCCCTATCTTGTCCACCTCCTTAGTTGCATTTTGGTACATAAAATTGGTCAAATTGGTCCAAGTAGGTGATGCACCTACTTAAGGGTTCAAGCTGCACGAATTTTCAAAGTAGGTGATGCACCTACTTACTTAAATTCTTATTTTGGGCTTAAATAACTTGGGCCTTTGGCAGATTGGTGTGTTGGGCCACTTATCCATTTTCTTTCTCTTTTGTTCAATTTGGCCCAAATGAGTATATTAGCATAGACCCAAATCTGATCCATAGCCATGGGTCCATTAATTTGGTCCGAACAACTTAAGTAGGTGACTCACCTACTAGTTTAAATAAGTCAAGCAAGCACCTCAATATTTTGCTCTATTTTCAGCTCCTGATACAAGATCAATCCAACAACACCAAGAGTTTCGGATTTCAGCCCAACAACACAAGAACAACAAGTTTTAGTTTTCGGTTTTTCAACTTACAACACAAGACTTAGTTTCGGTTTCCAACTTGCAACACAAGAACAACAAGATAGAGAACAAATGCTAGTGAATCGAAAAGAGCCCCACACGGCTTCACTAGACTTTCAAGATAACAAAATCAACACAACAACAACAAGATAAAGAAAGATAGATAACTTGACATATAACATTCAAGAAACTAAGAACCCTAACATCAAGAGAGGACCCTAAGTCTAATGAATATAAACACCAAGTTCTTACGAGGACCAAGAGGCACTCAACAACCTCAAAACCCTTGTTTCTAACCAAAGAGACAACACAAGTATCCCTCTACTTGTGAGATCTAGGGACGGATTCTTGGAGAAGAAGAGAGAGGAAAATGTTTGTGTTTTTAGGTTACAATTTTCAGATTTCAAAAACTAAGTCTAACTCTCTCTACATGTTCTATTTATACTACAAACACAAAAGGTAAAATGACACTAACGCCCTTGCTTCTTGTGCCAACTTTGGAGATTAGTTAATTACACATTAGGACCCCTCTTCACACATAAAAACGTTTAGGTCCTTGGTTGGTTCGATCACCAACTCACACACGGCCATTTGCATGAATAAAGCTTGGAGTGCTTGCAATTCCCGAGCTTGGCTTCGCGTGAAAGGCCGTGTACCTGTGGAGGCTGCCCTAACCGTATCATCCTCTCCATCTTGAGGGGAATTTGACCTCAAATTCGGCATTTGGTCATCTTCAACCGCATCCACGAGGGAGAGATCACCAACGTTGAAAGTGTTGTGCACTTGATATTCCGGTGGAAGGTCAATCTTGTAGGCGTTATCATTGATTCTCTCAAGTACTTGGAAAGGACCATCACCCCTCGGCAGCAATTTGGACTTCCTTTGAGCTGGAAACCGATCCTTTCGAAGATGCACCCACACCCAATCTCCGGGTTCCTTCACCTTTCCCTTTAATTCCTTCATCTTTTGATGCCACTCATTTACTTGGGAGGGTGAAAGAGGGTGAAGTGTGACCTTTCGGCCATCCCTCTCAAGCGTATACCAGTTGGACCTCCCATCGTGTTTAGTAGACCTATCATATTTCCATGGTCTACCTAACAACAAGTGACATGCTTGCATTGGAATCACGTCACAAAGCACTTCATCGTGGTAGTTGCCCACCTTAAACCGAATCACACATTGCCGTGTGACCTTCAATTCACCACAATCGTTCAACCATTGTAGCTTGTAAGGACTAGTGTGTGGTGTAGTTGGTAGCTTCAAGAAATTTACCATAGCATGGCTCGCAACATTCGTACAACTACCACTATCAATTACCAAGGTGCACACACTCCCCTTTACAAGGCACTTAGTATGGAATAGATTTTCCCTTTGACTCGGGTCATCTACCGCCTTACTAATCATGACACGTCTAACCACAAAGTTTGGAACCACACACTCCCCCTCTTGTGGATAGACATCTTCACTATCATCTAATCCTTCCTCATTCGGTTCATTTTCGGCTTCCTCTCCATCTTGAGGCTCGGCCTCAACCTCCCCCCTTTCGGAAACCACCTCCTCACCAAGGTAGTATACTTTCCCTTCTCGTAGGATCACATTACGCCGGTTCGGACATTCATTGGCCTTATGCCCCCAACCTTGGCACTTGAAACATTGGAACACCTTTGGGTTGGGGTATTTGTGACCCTCCGGTTTCGAAGGAAACTTAGGGACTGTTTTGGTTTCGAGCAGCTTCGTAGGACCGGGTTGGTCCTTGTTTTTGGGCCATCCCGAGGGGGTTTGTACCCTCGCCTTGAAGGTTGATCTCTCCTTAAGTTCCCTTTCAATCTCTAGGGCCTCTTGGAATATACCGTCAATAGTTTTGAACCGATGAAGGGTCAAGTGAGTGGAGATCTCTTTGTTCAATCCACACTTGAACCAGATGATGTTGTGGCTGATTTGCTCCCCACGGTCATCAAGTTTCAACATGAGTTGTTGGAACTCGTCAAAATAGGCCATCACACTCTTTCCTCCTTGCCGCAAGCCATATAGTCTCGCAAGCAACTCATGACGATATCTCTCGGGAAGGTATCGTTGCCTCATCAAATAGCTCAACCGATACCAAGGTGGTGGCTGCCCATCAACTAATTCATTACCAAATCGTTTAACATACTCCCACCAAGTGTTAGCATAGCCCTCGAGGTGAGCTATAGCGTAGCAACTCTTCTTTTCTTCCGAGATGTCATTAACTTGGAAAACTTTGTCACAAGCCGATTCCCAAGTCAAGTAGGTCTCGGGGTCACTTTCACCCTTAAAGATAGGTAGGCTCAACTTGATGGTGTTGATGCCTACGTCTCTCTCTTGGTGTCGGTTTCCCCTATCTCCATACCCCCGATATCTCCTAGGTTCTCCTCGACCCCCTCTTAACTCCTCCTCCCTCATATAAGCATCATCAAAGGCTCCCTCTCCATCATACTCCTCTCTACCGTATCCTTCAAAGTGGGCTGGTCGGCCTTGGCCATTTTGATTCGGAGGATTTGGAAGTTGCGGTCTTTGGTTTAATGGAGCTTGGAATGGAGGGTTCGGATTTAGTGGAGGTACTTGGCGCCCAAATCCCTCTTGTGGAATTGGAGGAGCTTGGAAATGTAGTGGTCTAGTGGAGTCTCGGTTTGGAGGAAAATTGGTAGATTGGGTTGCGGTATTTAGTGGAGCTTGGGGTGCATTTAGCATTTGGTGGATCATTTCGGGGGTGATGGTTGCGGAGGAGGTCCTATCATGACCATTGGTAGATACATGTAGAGGAGTAGATGGATGAGAGTTCCTTTGACTTTCCACTTGATCTAATCTCCCGCTAATAGTCGATACTTCCCCCCTTATTGCTGCCAAGTCCCCTCTCACGGCCCCAAATTCCGAATTCATCCTTTCAAGTGTCCGAGTAACGGCCTCAAGAGTGGCCCTCATTGAGTCAAGGGCATTAGTATCCGCATTATGAGATGTTGTTCCTTCCATCGTCAAGGTATTAGCCGCTTTAGTTCACCACAAGTTCGTGTTCCACAAGTGTTGTATAATTGGCTAGTAACCGTGAGATTTACAAGGTTTGAGTAAGCTCTTCTCCGGAATGGATTCTTGTTTGAAGACTCAAAGAATGCTTGTCAGACTAGAGTCAAAATCAGCAACTCGTTCAAACGAATAAAAGCACACAAATAATCGTTGACATGAACAAACGGTTCAAGGAACTAGTTAACAACCTGGTAGGAAGGTACTAGTTTGTTAATTAGTTCTAAGACCAAGTAAGGGAAACCAAGAATCAACAATTAGCAACCAAAGAGTATCCTAAGTTGAGCTTATAGTGACATGGTAGCATGCAATGGTCCCACACGGTTTTTTTTTTCTTCTCTCGGATTTTTTTTTTTGTCTTGAGTTATTAGTCACACAACTTGTGATAATTTGAAAAGTGGTTTTGGTGGGAAAAACTAAATTCTTGAAGTCTTTCACTCTTTTTCAAACTCAAGCAAGTGGGTTTGGTTGACAAATTCCACAAAACAAGGCTCCTCGATTTAGGGAAAGTGATTGACAAGACTACAAAGTGATGGGTGCAAGTCTTTCACAACAACTTTATAACTTTACCACTTGAGCACACAACAAGATGAACACTTCAACAAGATGAACAAGATGACAAGTTCAAAAGATGAACACTTCAACAAACTTCAACAACTTCTTTAGCACATAAACACAACCACCGATTTTCTTTTGGTTTTTAACAACATGCAACTTTCGGCCACTTCAAGTCACCACACAATGCCCAAATTTTCAAGCTCAACTTTCGGATCTAGACGCCTTAGTGTTGGTGAGAAAGAAAAACCAACACTAGAAACTCACTAAACAAGCAAAATAACACCTAGATCTAAGCATACAACATCATTCTCGGTTTCAACTTTTAGTGGACAGATTTCAGAATTATTTTTTTTTTGTAGTTTGTTTGATCCGTGAACTAGCCCAAGATGGGTTATGTTGGAACACAACCGGTCTTGCTTTGATACCAAATGATACAAGATCAATCCAACAACACCAAGAGTTTCGGATTTCAGCCCAACAACACAAGAACAACAAGTTTTAGTTTTCGGTTTTTCAACTTACAACACAAGACTTAGTTTCGGTTTCCAACTTGCAACACAAGAACAACAAGATAGAGAACAAATGCTAGTGAATCGAAAAGAGCCCCACACGGCTTCACTAGACTTTCAAGATAACAAAATCAACACAACAACAACAAGATAAAGAAAGATAGATAACTTGACATATAACATTCAAGAAACTAAGAACCCTAACATCAAGAGAGGAACCTAAGTCTAATGAATATAAACACCAAGTTCTTACGAGGACCAAGAGGCACTCAACAACCTCAAAACCCTTGTTTCTAGCCAAAGAGACAACACAAGTATCCCTCTACTTGTGAGATCTAGGGACGGCTTCTTGGAGAAGAAGAGAGAGGAAAATGATTGTGTTTTTAGGTTACAATTTTCAGATTTCAAAAACTAAGTCTAACTCTCTCTACATGTTCTATTTATACTACAAACACAAAAGGTAAAATGACCCTAACGCCCTTGCTTCTTGTGTCAACTTTGGAGATTAGTTAATTACACATTAGGACCCCTCTTCACACATAAAAACGTTTAGGTCCTTGGTTGGTTCGATCACCAACTCACACACGGCCATTTGCATGAATAATGCTTGGAGTGCTTGCAATTCCCGAGCTTGGCTTCGCGTGAAAGGCCGTGTACCTGTGGAGGCTGCCCTAACCGTATCATCTCCTAATACCTTTAATCTAACCTTCAACTTATACACACTTGGTCACTTTAAACTTTAGATTCAAATACTAGCTTACGATTCCAAGTTTAAATAGTTATCTTAATGTTAACTTAGTCGCATCACGTTAAACTGTACCGGCAGCATCTATAACTCCATCTATACCATTAATACTTGCATAACAATTCTCATACATTATATATATCAAAAGGCTATAACAAGTTCCATATAATTAGAGCAAGTACAAGAAAAATACAGGATGTTACATGTCGGATTCATTGTCTTACGAGAAAGTCCCGATTGAAATTTTTGATAGATAGTTCTTAGGTTAAGGACCAAGGATGTGGTTTTGGTAAAATTTGTTTGGAGAAATCAAAAGGTAGATGAAGCTACTTTGGAAGCTGATACAAGGATGACCAAGAATACAACAAAGCAAACACCCAAACAGTCCACAAGAAGAGAAACCGTGGACTAACTAGGTGACCACTCTCGGATTCGCTACTTACAACAAGAATGGAGAGAATAATAAGTGTTTACACACGAAATCAGCCCACCAACAAACTGTATTAATACATTATAATGAAGAACAACACGGGTACATCAACAAGAACCTACAGATTCAACAACAAAACATGCAAAAACTGAACCTAAAATAAGAAACAAGGATAGATAGTTAGATACAATGAAGTTGTAACCTTAAGAACCTAAGAGCATATTCCACTCTTGGACCATTAATACCACATTCAACATGCACCTAAATCTTACAAAGACATAAGAGGGGTGTTCACCTCTCAACCACCAACGTATCAAGCAAAAACACCACACAAACGATTCCACTTTTGTGTTAGGCCCTAGTTTTGGTCTCTAAGAGGAGTGTTCTTACAATATCAAGCATCAAAACTAAGACAATAAACCCTACCATGTTATATTTATATTACATTGCAAAATAATATTTAAATGACAAAAGGGCCCTTCCATCAAAAAGGCCTCAAGGCCAACCCATGGAATGCATTCAAAAACTGATTTGGGCCTCATTCACACTTGGGATTTTGCATTCTTTAGTTGGTCTTCAAGTTGCTCAAAAAATATCTAAGGTCATGATCAATATTTAGGTCATGATCATTCCCATATCAGAAGCTGAAGAGGATATGAATGCTAAGTACCCGTTCTTATTCCATGTGTCGAACGAAGGTGCTTGAGGTATGAGTTTTGTTCTCCTCTTGTTACTTTTTGAGTTTGTCAATTAGTGTCGATGTATTACTGCTATTCTCATGTATAAAGTGTCCTAACTCATCATTCAAGGAGGAATGATCCTAGGGGGGAGGTAATGTAACACCCTTAAAATTTTCATTATTTTGGTTTGACCCTCTCATGTTCAAAATATCTATTTTTGACATAGAATAGTGTTTAGATATGTTAATAGGGTGTCTTGGAAGAGTTGTAGAATTTTCAAAAGGGGTTCGGGGCTATTTTGGAATTCTGAGATAGTAAGACTCTGTATTTTTAGCGTGCCACGGAGGTTATTCTCTGCGATATTAGCGTGGCATGGAGGTTGTGTGACACTATGATATTATCGTGTCATAGAGAATAATCTCTGTGATAAGCCGTATGGCACGGAGGTTAGCCTCCGTGATAAAGCCATGCCACGCCGAGGTATACAAATCATGTAGTTTGTGTTTTAGTCACTTGGGATGACGGGCTTGGGTCCTTTTACCCATGTACGACCTGTAAACATAAAATAAGTTTATTCTCATTAGTTTTCAAAGATCAATTTCTCTATTTCACTCTCAAACTCAAAACCCAAGAAAACTTAAGGATTTCATTGTTCATTCATTTTCCAGGTTCCAAGATCTAAATTGCTTTCAAATTCTTGTGTATCTTATGCATGTATCTCTTCCCAAAACTTTTTTTGCTAATACAATGTATTGTATTCATGTGATGTAATTGATGATTTGAATGTGGGTTGAGAGATTTTAAGCATTATTGACTAATTGCTTTTCCCATGGCTTTTATGAATCATTCATTGTTTGAATTGATAGTTATGAACTAATTAGTGTGCATAGGCATGGTTAATTGGAATGGGGGTTGTGGGTTCCCCCAACATTGATTATTTTTATATTGGAATTGGTATAACCTCAACCTAATCTTGTGAATCATGCTTTGAACATGAGAATATGCATATTGAACTACTTTTGGAACCACTACATGATATAAGAAGTCTATTGAAACATAAAAGGCTTTCAAATTGAACCTTGGGGATCGTGGATTCCCCCAAGCTAATGGAAAATTTAACCTAGGGGGTTGTGGATTCCCACATGTGGATGAATGATTTGAACTTGTGGGATTGTGGATTCCCTAAAGTGATTATAATTGAAATGGCATGATGATATTAGCTTGCAAGCATAATTGGTATGACGATACTAATGATATATGTCTTAATGGATGATTATGGTTCAATTAATGGGAATGTGTAAATGTTTTAATTGGGCTTAAAGGGGGTTGTATAGTCTGACTGTAAAGGTGGAAATCTGAGGGACTAATATTGGAAACTCGCATTTGCTGGTGTGAGTGTTGTTATCGATGATCGTGTGCTTCTGTGATACTATATATAAGAGGGCTGTGGATTCCCCGGCCTTCTATGTATCTCTTTTTCGTCTGGATAGTACACACCCTGCCTATATAAAAAGGGGGTTGGACCTATATAACCCATGGGTGTTTTTATGACGGTTAAGCTACACTATCTAGGATAATGTTTTACACTCATGCTAAACCTTTTTCCCTATCTTGGCATGTTATATATGTATATATATGTATACGAATATGTACATTTGCATTGAATGATTTTCATCTGACATGATCATGGCATTACTTCATCCCTTCCCTTAGTTACATGATAGCGCTTACCCTGCTAATCGTCTCCAGATGCTATATCCCCATGCAATGCAGGCATCAGAGACACTTCTACTTTTCCTTCGCAGTGGCATATAATTATTGCATTGTTCATGAGTCAACTTGAAGGGTGAGCCTCTTTCTTTTGGAAGGCCTGTTACTTCTTGGTTTAGTTTATGTCATAGATTGTTTATTTGGCTTCCTTTATAGATATTATCGAGGGCATATCCCGACTTAGGTTATTCTATGGATACCAGAGGTAGTTTGGATTAATGTGGATTGAGGTGTTGTTATGAAATATTAGAACCTTGTTTTGGTTTTTCCATCTTTCTTATGTTTATTGGATTACTTCTGCCGTTATTAGATGTATTGTGTTTTGATATAATGGCAGAGAGGGTGGTCTCATGTCCTTGATGGACTTGAGATACCCATTACGACCAGGCCTTTGTTTGGGTCGTGACACCTGAGGAATTAGCGGGGACTTTGAAATTCTCTAAGTTTTACTGATGTTTGAAATCTGGTGTGACCGCTACTTGAGGGTACTTCTATAAAAAAGGAAGGTGTCCATTGCTTTGAAATTACTTATTTTTCTACTATGTGTGATCTTATTGTTGAGAGTACTTATAGCGATGATGTTGAAACTAGTGGTGAGTACATACATGAAGATACCTTAGTAGAAGTTAACTTGAGTGATACCTTTCTTTACTCTCTACTTTCTTTTGATGACATGTATGCCATTGTAGAGAGTATGTCGTGTAGTTTGAGTGAACCCTATGGAAAATGGGAGTGTTGTCTAGAGTATATATGGCCACTCTTCCCGTTTGACCCCAATGCCAAATATAAAATTGATGATGTTGATGCGCCCAACTTGTTGCTTGGTCTACATGACAAGCAAAGTATCAGTTTTGGCGAATTCCATAACCAAATCCTTTTTGCATCTTTCATTGAAATTTTAATATTTAATTTAAAGGATTCTTGGTTATATTGCAAAAATGTACAACGTTGGCATGTTGAGATGATTTGTTGTGCTAACCCTAACCCTCATGCCATGATGAGTTTGTATTTATTTGTCCTCTCTTTGGTTTTGCTAGGTTTAGATTCGAGGTCGAATCCTTTTCAAGAAGGGGAGGATGATACAAGTCAAATGGCTACCTTATCTCTTGAAGACATCTTGCGAGGCCAACACAAGAAGAACCCAATTGTGGTCACATTGAGGGCACTGGAGCACGCATGGGGGACCCATTTTAAGTCCACAATAGAACAATCCCATGTATGGAAGGTTGCTTGGAAGCTTGACTTGAGATGCCCGAGAGGTCCAAGTGTTGAAGAATAATTCTGAAGACCAAAGAGACTCAAGGAAATTCATATGTTGAAGAGTAAATAAGACCACATCAAAACACTATATGATCACCCATTCATTAAGGGTGTAATGGTCTTTTTATGCTTTTTCTTTACACTCCATAGGAGCCCCTTTTCATTAAGGGTATTTTGGTCTTTAATGTAATAAGTATAAATAGACTCCTTAGGCTTATTTTTCATTAGACTTTGATGAAATTGGATATTATTCTTAGATTGTAGCTTTAGTCTTGTAGTTTTAGCTCTCAAACCTAAAATTGGTTCCTTGAATACATTTGAAGTTAGGGTTTCACTTCTATTGGGAAATTTGTCAAGAAAGGTGTGCTTGAGGAAGAGTGTTTCCTTTGGGTCACCTAAGAGAGTGGTTTGATCTTACATTGGTGATGTGTGTATGAAGGTTTGATACACCTTCTAGTGCTATTCATTGGTGAAAGTGAGGGTCTCTCTATCTATCTTTAATTTTATGCAATTCTTCTTCTTCATCTCCTTCTAGTGTGTTGTTTTCTCTTTGTGAACTTGCTGATTTTTGTTCCTTTAGTTTTCATTTCGTGTTTGATAGTCCTTTAGGCTATCATTAATGTGGGACAATGTACATTATATTCTTTCTTCGTGTTACCTTCTTACTTCATAATCTTTGTAAGCCATATATTGCAAATGACCAGCTGATCAGTGGTAAATAGATAAATTAGGATCGGCCCATGCTAGGCTTACGCCCCTGAGCTGCCACCTACATATAAAGATTGGGATCAACCCATGCTAGGCTTATGCCCCTGAGCTGCCACCCACAAATAAAAGTATCGAGATCGGCCCATGCTAGGCAAATGCCCCTGAGCTGCCACTCGTCATTTTACAGATTTGCATTACTTAGTTTATTTAGCCTTTGAGATTGTTACTTTGGTGGTCATCACATTATGGTACCTTGAACCAGTAATACGGTAATAAGAGACATATAAATAGACACTTAATGCAACAACAATGAGGTAGGGAGCTGTTGGCACATAAATAAAGTGTTTAGGAACTGAAATAACGCATGGGGTCTTATTTGAACAAATGGAGAACTCCTAAAATTTTCTAGTGAAGATAGACACACAGATTTAATAATATACACGTATTGTGGTGTTCTAATGCGTTAGAGAGTGGGAACAAGGTCATTGGATACATAGAGTGTAATGTGCTTCCATTATGTATCACTTTGTTATAGGTTAACCTCGGAAACTTGCTTGATGGAACAATTGTACGATTTCATGCCAAAGAGTGTGAAATAGAGTATGCCTTACATACCTGGTTATTTGACTCCGAAACTAACCTGACTTGATGATACAAGATAAAACCAACAACACCAAGAGCTTCGGATTTCAGTCCAACAACACAAGAACAACAAGTTTTAAGTTTTGGTTTTTCAGCTTACAACAAGAACTAGTTTCGGTTTTCATTCCACAATCCGAGAACAACAAGATAGAAAACAAATGCTAGTGAATCGAAAGAGCCCCACACGGCTTCACTAGACTTTCAAGATAACAAAATCAACAACAACACAAGATAAAGAAAGATAGATAACTTGACATATAACATTCAAGAAACTAAGAACCCTAACATCAAGAGAGGACCCTAAGTCTAATAAATATAAACAACAAGTTCTTACGAGGACCAAGAGGCACTCAACGACCTCAAAACCCTTGTTTCTAGCCAAAGATACAACCCAAGTATCCCTCTACTTGTGAGGAGATAGTGGCGGCTCCTATGAGTGAAATAGAGAGAAATGTTTGTGATTTTAGGTTACAACTTTTCAGCTTTTCAAAAACTAAGTCTAACTCACTATGATGTTCTATTTATACTACAACAAAAAGGAGTAAAAGACCCATCCGCCCTTGCTTTCTTGTGGCAACCTTGGGGATTAGTTTATTACACTTTAGGACCCCTCTTCACACATAAAAGCGTTTAGGTCCTTGGTTGGTTCGACCAACAACTCACACACGGCCATTTGCATGAACGAAGCTTGGAGTGTTTGTAATTCCCGAGCTTGGCTTCGTGTGAAAGGCCCTGTACCTGTGGAGGCTGCCTTGACCGTATCATCCTCTCCATCTTGATAGGAATTTGACCTCAAATTCGGCATTTGGTCATCTTCAACCGCATCCACGAGGGAGAGATCTCCAACGTTGAAGGTGTTGTGCACTTGATATTCCGGTGGCAAATCAATCTTGTAGGCGTTGTCATTGATTCTCTCAAGTACTTGGAAGGGACCATCACCCCTCGGCAGCAATTTGGACTTCCTTTGAGCTGGAAACCGATCCTTTCGAAGATGCACCCACACCCAATCTCCGGGTTCAAGCACAAGCTTCCTTCTCCCTTTGTTTGCCCTTTTTGCAATCTCTTGATTCTTCTTTTCAAGCTTGATCCGCACCATCTCATGCATTTTTTTCATGGCCTCCGCTCTTTTATTTCCATCTAAGCTGGTCATGAGATCACTAGACAAAGGAGTGAGATCTAAAGGGGTAAGGGGATTTAGGCCGTAAACACATTCAAAGGGAGTCATTCCCGTGCTCGAATGTATTACCCGGTTGTATGCAAATTCCACCAAGGGTAGGTGTTCTTCCCATGAAGTCAGTTTACCCTTAACCATAGAACGTAGCATAGACCCTAAGGTTCTATTTACTACCTCCGTTTGGCCGTCGGTTTGTGGGTGGCAAGACGTGGAGAAAAGTAACTTCGTCCCAAGCCTACCCCACATGGACTTCCAAAAGAGACTTAGGAACTTGGAGTCCCTATCACTCACAATGGTCCTTGGTACCCCGTGAAGCTTTACAACCTGTTCAACAAATAATGAAGCTACACTAGGAGCATCCTCGGTTTTAGCACATGGAATAAAGTGAGCCATTTTAGAGAATCTATCAACAACCACAAAAATGCTATCTCGGCCCTTTCTAGTCCTTGGCAGCCCCAAAACGAAATCCATCCAGATGTCCAGCCAAGGTCTAAGGGGAGTAGGGAGTGGGGTGTATAATCCTTGAGGTTGGAGGCGAGATTTAGCACTCCGGCAGGCCGCACATTGATTACAAATTTTTGTGACATCTTTGCGCATTTTGGGCCAATAGAAGTTCTCCTCTAGGATTCCGAGGGTCTTGTCTACCCCAAAGTGACCCATGAGGCCTCCGTCATGGGCCTCCCTCACAAGTAATTCCCTCCAAGAACTAGAAGGAACACACAACCTTCTCCCTTTGAACAAATACCCCTCGAACCGAGAGTAGGAGGAATGGTTATTTTCCTTAAGCCAACGGTCCCTTCCCCACTCTTCGCATCCCCTAAAAATAGGAGCAAAGGTAGGATCCTCGGGATACAACATCCGCAAGCTCTCAAAACCCATTAACTTCAAAGACAAGGTAGCAACAAGCACATGCTTCCGAGACAAGGCATCGACAACAACATTTTCCTTTCCCCTTTTGTAATGAATAACGTAAGGGAAAGTCTCGATGAACTCAATCCACTTAGCATGACGCCTATTCAGCTTGTCTTGGCTCTTAAGGTGTTTCAACGACTCATGATCCGTTCGTATCACAAACTCCTTAGGCCACAAATAGTGTTGCCAATTTCCCAAGGCTCTAACAAGGGCGTACAACTCCAAATCATAAGTCGAGTAATTAAGAGTTGCCCCTTTGAGATTTTCACTGAAATAGGCAACGGGCTTACCTTCTTGCATCAAAACAGCCCCAATGCCAACCTTACTAGCATCACACTCTACTTCAAACATCTTATCAAAATCGGGCAATTGCAATAAAGGCGTCGAGATGAGCGTAGCTTTCAAGGCCTCAAAAGCCCTAGCTTGCTCTTCACTCCATTTAAAGGGTCCGTCCTTTCTAATTACCTCGGTAAAGGGGGCTGCTATGGTGCTAAATCCTTTGACAAACCTCCTATAAAAGCTTGCCAACCCGTGGAAACTTCGGATTTCTCCAATAGTTTTAGGGGTCGGCCAACTTCGTATAGAGTCTATCTTGGAGTCGTCCACTTCCACACCCCTTGAGCTCAAAACAAAACCCAATAATACAACTTTATCAACACCAAAAGAACACTTCTCCATGTTGGCATACAACTTCTCCTTTCGGAGTACATCAAACACACATCTCAAATGCATTATATGATCATCAATAGACTTACTATACACCAACACATCATCAAAGTAAACCACCACAAACTTTCCAATATAAGTCTTCATTACATGATTCATTAGCCTCATAAATGTGCTAGGAGCATTGGTAAGGCCGAAGGGCATGACCAGCCACTCATATAGACCAAATTTGGTCTTGAATGCGGTCTTCCACTCATCACCGGGTTGCATGCGAATTTGGTGATAGCCGCTCCTAAGGTCCACTTTAGAAAACACACAAGATCCGTGGAGCTCATCTAGCATATCATCTAGTATAGGGATCGGATGACGATACCTTATAGTGATTTTGTTGATGGCTTTACAATCGACGCACATGCGCCAAGTTCCGTCCTTCTTTGGCACCAAAAGCACCGGGATAGCACACGGACTCAAGCTTTCCTTTATATATCCCTTGTTGAGAAGCTCCTCAACTTGCCTTTCAAGCTCCTTAGTGTCCACGGGATTGCTCCTATAGGCCGGTTTGTTTGGAAGTTGTGATCCCGGCACCAAATCAATTTGGTGTTCAATGCCCCGAAGTGGGGGCAATCCTTGCGGAAGTTCTTGAGGAAACACATCTTCATACTCCTGCAACACACAAGAAATCAAAGGGGAAATGGAAGGATTAGTGGGGTTAGTATTAAAGCAGTGGGCCAAAAGTAGCATCGGCTTGTTTTCATCATGGTCCACGAAGAGTTCTTTCCTCCTCGCCAACATCACTAAATTCTCCATCTCCCTTGGTGTGGGGACAGCCTCGAATTCCCCTACCTCCTCACCTACGGCATCCCCCCCCTTCTCTCCCTTCTCGGGTTCCTTCCCCTTTCCCTTTAACTCTCGCATCTTTTGATGCCACTCATTTACTTGGGAGGGTGAAAGAGGGTGAAGTGTGACCTTTCAGCCATCCTTCTCAAGCGTATACCGGTTGGTCCTCCCATCGTGTTTAGTTGACCTATCATATTGCCATGGTCTACCTAACAACAAGTGACATGCTTGCATTGGAATTACGTCACAAAGCACTTCGTCGTAGTAGTTTCCCACCTTGAACCGAATCACACATTGCCTTGTGACCCTTAATTCACCACAATCGTTCAACCATTGTAGCTTGTAAGGACTAGTGTGTGGAGTAGTCGGTAGTTTCAAGAAATTGGCCATAGCATGACTCGCGACATTTGTACAACTTCCACTATCAATTACCATGGTGCACACACTCCCCTTTACAAGACACTTAGTATGGAATAGATTTTCCCTTTGACTCGGATCATCTATCGCCTTACTAATCATGACACGTCTAACCACAAAGTTTGGAACCACACACTCCCCTTCTTGTGGATAGACATCTTCACTATCATCCAATCCATCATCATTCGGTCCATTTTCAGCTTCCTCTCCATCTTGAGGCTCGGCCTCGTCTTCCCCCCTTTCGGAAACCACCTCCTCACCAAGGTAGTACACTTTCCCTTCCCGTAGGATCACATTACGCCGGTTCGGACATTCATTGGCCTTATGCCCCCAACCTTGGCACTTGAAGCATTGGAACCCCTTTGGATTGGGATATTTGTGAGCCTCCGGTCTTGGAGGAAACTTAGGGACCGTTTTGGGCTCGGGCAGCTTAGTAGGACCGGTTTGGTCCTTGTTTTTGGGCCAACCCGAGGGGGTTTGTACCCTTGCCTTGAAGGTTGATCTCTCCTTAAGTTCCCGTTCAATCTCTAGGGCCGCTTGGAATATACCGTCAATGGTTTCAAACCGGTGAAGGGTCAAGTGAGTGGAGATCTCTTTGTTCAATCCACACTTGAACCGGATGATGTCGTGACTGATTTGCTCCCCACGGTGATCAAGTTTCAACATGAGTTGTTGGAACTCGTCAAAATAGGCCATCACACTCTTGCTTCCTTGCCGCAAGCCATATAGCCTAGCAAGTAACTCATGACGATATCTCTTGGGAAGGTATCGTTGCCTCATCAAGTACCTCAACCGATACCAAGGTGGTGGCTGCCCATCAATTACTTCATTACCAAACCGTTTAACATACTCCCACCAAGTGTTGGCATAGCCCTCGAGGTGAGCTATAGCGTAGCAACTCTTCTTTTCTTCCGAGATGTCATTAACTTGGAAAACCTTGTCACAAGCCGATTCCCAAGTCAAGTAGGCCTCGGGGTCACTTTCACCCTTAAAGATAGGTAGGCTCAACTTGATGGTGTTGATGCCTACATCTCTCTCTTGGTGTCGGTTTCCCCTATCTCCATACCCCCGGTATCTCCTAGGTTCTCCTCGACCCCCTCTTAACTCCTCCTCCCTCATATAAGCATCATCAAAGGCTCCCTCTCCATCATACTCCTCTCTACCGTATCCGTCAAAGTGGGCTGGTCGGCCTTGGCCATTTTGATTCGTAGGAATTGGAATTTGTGGTCTTCGGTTTAATGGAGCTTGGAAGGGAGGGTTCGGATTTAGTGGAGGTACTTGGCGCCCAAATCCCTCTTGTGGAATTGGAGGGGCTTGGAAATGTAGTGGTCTAGTGGAGTCTCGGTTTGGAGGAAAGTTGGTAGATTGGTTTGCGGTATTTAGTGGAGCTTGGGGTGCATTTAGCATTTGGTGGACCATTTCGGGAGTGATGGTTGCGGAGGAGGTCCGATCATGACCATTGGTAGAGACATGTAGAGGATTCGATGGCCGAGAGTTCCTTTGACTCTCCACTTGATCTAGTCTCCACTAATAGTCGATACTTCCCCCCTTATTGCTGCCAAGTCCCCTCTCACGTCCCCAAATTCCAAATTCATCCTTTCAAGTGTCCGAGTAACGGCCTCGAGAGTGGCCCTCATTGAGTGAAGGGCATTAGTATCCGCATTATGAGATGTTGTTCCTTCCATCGTCAAGGTATTAGCCGCTTTAGTCACCACAAGTTCGTGTTCCACAAGTGTTGTATAATTGGCTAGTAACCGTGAGATTTACAAGGTTTGAGTAAGCTCTTATCCGGAATGGATTCTTGTTTGAAGACTCAAAGAATTCTTGCCGGACTAGAATCAAAATCAGCAACTCATTCAAACGAATAAAAGCACACAAACAACCGTTGACACGAACAAACAGCTCAAGGAACTAGTTAACAACCTAGTAGGAAAGTACTAGTTTGTTAATTAGTTCTAAGACCAAGTAAGGGAAACCAAGAATCAACAATTAGCAACCAAAGAATATCCTAAGTTGAGCTTATAGTGACATGGTAGCATGCAATGGTCCCACACGTTCATCTTCTCTCGGATTTTTTCTCTTTCTTTCTCCTTTTTTTTTTGTTCGGTTTTGGTGTTAAGATTCACACAACTTGTGAAAATTTGAAAAGTGTTTTGGTGGGAAAACTAAAATCTTGAAGTCTTCACTCTTTTTCAAACTCAAGAAAGTGGGTTTGGTTGACAAATTCCACAAAACAAGGATCCTTGATTTAGGGGAAGTGATTGACAAGACTACAAGTGATGGGTGCAAGTCTTTCACAACAACTTTATAATTTTACCACTTGAGCACACAACAAGATGAACACTTCAACAAGATGAACAAGATGACAAGTTCAAAAGATAAACACTTCAACAATCTTCAACAACTTCTTTGTCACATAAACACACAACCACCGAATTTCCTTTGGTTATCAACAACATACAACTTTCGGCCACTACAAGTCACTACACAATATTCAAGTTTCAAGCTCAACTTTCGGATCTAGACACCTTAGTGTTGGTGAGAAAGAAACCAACACTAGAAACTCACTAAACAAGCAAAACAACACCTAGATCTAAACATACAACATCATTCTCGGTTTCAACATTTAGTGGACAGATTTCAGAATTTCTTGTGGTGTAGTTGTTTAAGCCGTGATCTAGCCCAAGATGGGTTATGTTGGAACACAACCGGTCTTGCTTTGATACCAAATGATACAAGATCTAACCAACAACACCAAGAGCTTCGGATTTCAGTCCAACAACACAAGAACAACAAGTTTTAAGTTTTGGTTTTTCAGCTTACAACAAGAACTAGTTTCGATTTTCAATCCACAATCCGAGAACAACAAGATAGAAAACAAATGCTAGTGAATCGAAAGAGCCCCACACGGCTTCACTAGACTTTCAAGATAACAAAAACAACAACAACACAAGATAAAGAAAGATAGATAACTTGACATATAACATTCAAGAAACTAAGAACCCTAACATCAAGAGAGGACCCTAAGTCTAATGAATATAAACACCAAGTTCTTACGAGGACCAAGAGGCACTCAACGACCTCAAAACCCTTGTTTCTAGCCAAAGATACAACCCAAGTATCCCTCTACTTGTGAGGAGATAGTGGCGGCTCCTATGAGTGAAATAGAGAGAAAGTGTTTGTGATTTTAGGTTACAACTTTTCAGCTTTCAAAAACTAAGTCTAACTCACTATGATGTTCTATTTATACTACAACAAAAAGGAGTAAAAGACCCATCCGCCCTTGCTTTCTTGTGGCAACCTTGGGGATTAGTTTATTACACTTTAGGACCCCTCTTCACACATAAAAACGTTTAGGTCCTTGGTTGGTTCGACCAACAACTCACACACGACCATTTGCATGAACAAAGCTTGGAGTGTTTGTAATTCCCGAGCTTGGCTTCGTGTGAAAGGCCGTGTACCTGTGGAGGCTGCCTTGACCGTATCACTTGACTTCCCGCCTTTTAGATTACTTATCTATAATAGAATATATGGTAAACTAGTATTAGTAACCAATCAACACATTTGAGATACTTGATTTCACCCAAAACAGTAACCGGGCAGCAACTATTAATCTATCAAACAAGGGTGTTATTTTAACCCTTTTTTTCCTCCAATTACACCCACATACCAGATAAGTCCTTATAAGGTTCACCAAAACCACCTCGATTTCATTACACATTCCAAACAATACGCAAAATAGATTGGGCAGCGAACATTAGTTCGGTGGTGTATCACCACATCTTTCTTCTATAATTCATTACAAACTCATCACACCTTTATCCAACTTCAACCTGGCAGCCCATAACATATACATACAAAACAGTCCACAAAATAGTCCCAAATCCCTTTTATTGTAGCAATCAATTATTGAACTCATCATCTCTTGAGTTCTCAATAGCAAGACATCCATAATCCACTCTCAAATTCATAAGAAAAACAAAATGGAGCAGTCACCTTACCTCAATTCAACAACTTATTCTTTTAATTGAACTCTTTAAGAGCTTGAACTTTCCTTCACACTTAAACCAAAGAAGAAGAAGAAAAGTTCCTCAATAACAAGGAAACGTGAACAAAAAGCTTGTTCTATGATCAGCCATATACTTATAGTCAAACACTTATAACTTGTTTTCCTAATCTTTCATGAGATAATTTAACAAAAACTTAAGTGTTTTTCACTTACCTTGGGCTGCAAAGGTGAGGGTTTCTTCAAGAACCCTAGAAGGAAAAATAGGGCTATTGTTCTTGTTGATTTAGAGAGAGTAGAGAGATTTGCTGAAATATACTCTTTTTTGTGACCTAAAAGTGAAGTAAAATGACCAGCAACTTGGCCTTTTAAAGGCCCTATCTTGTCCACCTCCTTAGCTGCATTTTGGACCATAAAATTGGTCAAATTGGTCCAAGTAGGTGATGCACCTACTTAAGGGTTCAAGCTGCACGAATTTTCAAAGTAGGTGATGCACCTACTTACTTAAATTCTTATTTTGGGCTTAAATAACTTGGGCCTTTGGCAAATTGGTGTGTTGGGCCACTTATCCATTTTCTTTCTCTTTTGTTCAATTTGGCCCAAATGAGTATATTAGCATAGACTCAAATCTGATCCATAGCCATGGTTCCATTAATTTGGTCCAAACAACTTAAGTAGGTGACTCACCTACTAGCTTAAATAAGTCAAGAAAGCACCTCAATGTCATGCCTCAAATCCTATTGGGGCGGATAGGCACTCGTAGCCGTAAAGGCCCGAGAGAACCAATTCATAACCTTGTACTTCCCATCCATGTAACTATGACAACCAAATGTTCTAACAACATGATATTATGTATCGATGAAAATAACTACACCTGCACACACAAACTGATATGTACAACACTTGGTCGATGGGGCCTCCATGTCTAAAATCAGGACACTACCACAACTTTACATTAGTCTACAAAGCCTTTAAAAGATACATAGTGATACGGGTGAACAAAGCTGTCCAATACGTTCTCGACCATTCACATGAAGTCAAGCTCGGGAGTTACAAAAACTACAAGTCATGTTCATGCAAATGGCTGCATATGAGTTGGTACTTGATCCGCCAAAGAGCTTCAATGTTTTTAAGTGTGAAAATGAGCCTTGAAGTGTAATAAATTACACTCTAAGGGCACCCCATGACTGAAGGGTAGGAAAGTCATTTGTCCTTCATTTTGTGTGTAGTATAAATAGATGCTATTAGGGTTATTTTCAGCACTTAGTTCATTCTTCATATTTCACAACAACATGTCTTGTAACATTGAATATTTCTCTCTCTCTTGTTCTTGAGAGTAGAACCTGAAATCTGTCCAATAAGTGTAGTTACACTTGTGTTGTTTCTTGGCTAGAAACTTGAGATCTTGAGGTTCATGAGATCCTATTGGTCTACGTAAGAACTTAGTACTGAAATCTTTTGGTCTTAGGGTCCTTTCTTCAAGTTAGGGTTCATAGATTCTAAGATATCTTTGTGTCACGCCTCAAATCCTATTGGGGCGGACAGGCACCCGTAGCCGTAAAGGCCCGAGAGAACCAATTCATAACCTTATACTTCCCATGCATGTAACTGTAACAACCAAATGTTCTGACGACATAATATTATGCATTGATGAAATTGAGTACACATACACTCCCAAAACTGATATGTACAACACTTGGCCGGTGGGGCCACCATGTCTAAAATCAGGACAGTACCATAACTTTACATTAGTCTACAAAGCCTCTAAAAGATACATAGACTTAGTCAGGGTCGGGACAAACCCCCGCCCTACTCTAGACTTGTTGTACAATACCAAAATATGTAGAGCAGACTCGGAAAACCCTGAATCAACCTGGACTCACCAATAGTCCCTGAATAACCTGCGCTCCTACTAGTAAGTTGTATGAGCTGAAGTGCCTCTGCCTGCAACATGAAATGCAGGTCCCCCGTGAGGGACATCAGTACGAAAATATGTACTGAATATGTAAGGCGAAAAGTAGCAACACACTTGATACAAAAGCTCAATAGAAATCCGATACAAGTGTATAAGGAGTACTAGTAGACCACCTTTATAAATACTTGTGGGACAATGTACATTACATTCTTTCTTCATTTTACCTTCTTACTTCATAATCTTTGTAATCCATATACCGCAAATGACTAGCTGATCAGTGGTAAGAAAAATATAAATTAGGATCGGCCCATGCTAGGCTTACGCCCTTGAGCTGCCACCTATAAAAAGATTGGGATCGGCCCATGCTAGGCTAATGCCCCTGAGCTGCCACCCACAAATAAAGGTATCGAGATTGGCCCATGCTAGGCAAGTGCCCCTGAGCTGCCACTCGTCATTTTACAGATTGCAATACTTAGTTTATTAGCCTTTGAGATTGTTACCTTGGTGGTCATCACATTATGATACCTTGAACCAATAATACACTAATAAGAGACATGTAAATAGACACTTAACGCAAAAACAATGAGCTAGGGATCTGTTGGCACTCAAATAAAGTGTTTAGGAGCTGAAATAACACATGGGTCTTATTTGAACAAACGGAGAACTCCTGAAATTTTCTAGTGAAGATAGACGCGCAAATTTAATAATAAGCACGTATTGAGATGTTCTAATGCGTTAGAGAGTGGGAACAAGGTCATTGGATACATGGAGGGTAATGTGCTGCCATTATGTATCACTTTGTTATAGGATAACCTCAGAAAATTGCTTAATGGAACAATTGTACGATTTCATGCCAAAGAGTGTGAAATAGAGTATGCCTTACATACCTGGTTATTGATTCCGAAACTAACCCAACTTGACTTCTCGCCTTTTAGATTACTTATCTACAATAGAATAAATGGTAAACTAGTATTAGTAACCAATCAACACATTTAAGGTACTTAATTTCACCCAAAACAGTAACCGGGCAGCAACTATTACTCTATCCAACAAGGGTGTTATTTTAACCCTTTTTTTCCTCCAATTACACCCACATACCAGATAAGTCCTTATAAGGTTCACCAAAACCACCTCGACTTCATTATACATTCCAAACAATACGCAAAATAGATTGGATAGCAAGCATTAGTTCGGTGATGTATCACCACATCTTTCTTCTATAATTCATTACAAACTCATCACCCCTTTATCCAACTTCAACCTGGCAGCCCATAACATATACATACAAAACAGTCCACAAAACAGTCCCAAACCCCTTTTATTGTAGCAATCAATTATTGATCTCATCATCTCTTGAGTTCTCAATAACAAGACATCCATAATCCCCTCTCAAATTCATATATAAGAAAAATAAAATGGGGCAGTCACCGTACCTCAATTCAGCAACTTATCCTTTTAATTGAACTCTTCAAGAGCTTGAACTTTCCTTCACACTTAAACCAAAGAAGAAGAAAAAAGTTCCTCAATAACAAGGAAACATGAACAACCAGCTTGTTCTATAATCAGCCATATACTTATAGTCAAACACTTATAACTTGTTTCCCTAATCTCCCATGAGATAATTAAACAAAATCTTAAGTGTTTTTCACTTACCTTGGGCTGCAAAGGGGAGGGTTTCTTCAAGAACCCTAGAAGGAAAAATAGGGCTGCTGCTCTTGTTGTTTTTAAGAGAGTAGAGAGATTTGCTAAAATATACTCCTTTTTTTTTGTGACTTCAAAGTGAAGTAAAATGACCAGCAACTTGGCCTTTTAAAGGCCCTATCTTGTCCACCTCCTTAGCTGCATTTTGGACCATAAAATTGGTCAAATTGGTCCAAGTAGGTGATGCACCTACTTAAGGTTCTAAGCTGCTAAAACTTCAAAGTAGGTGATGCACCTACTTGCATAATTTCTTGTTGGGCTCAATTATATTTGGGCCTTGGCAGATTGGTGTGTTGGGTCACTAACCTTCAACTTATGCACACTTGGTCACTTTAAACTTTAGATTCAAATACTAGCTTGCGATTTCAAGTTTAAATAGTTAACTTAACATTAACTTAGTCGCATCACACTAAACTATACAGGCAGCTTCTATAATTCCATCTACACCATTAATAATTGCATAACAAATCTCATCCGTTACCTATACCATATGGCCATACCTGGTTCCATATAATTAGAATAAGTACAAGCAAGATACGGGATGTTACACTTTGTGTCAAGTTACTATCTTTTATTTTGTACTCTTGAAACTTTGCAGTAACTTAGTGAAGCCGTGTGGGGCTAATTTTCGATGCACTATAGTTACTGCCATTTGTTGTTCTTGTTGTTAACATTGTACTCTTTGTAATCTATCATCTTGTGTTGTTGAACCATTGTTTAATGTTAATGTTATGCAAAGGATTCAGCACCATAGCCGCTCCTTTGACCGCGTTTATTCGAAAAGACCAACCCTTCAAGTGGGGTGAAGGGCAAGCTAAGGCTTTTGAAACCTTGAAAGCTATGCTCGTTTCCGCGCCCTTATTACAATTGCCCAACTTTGATAAGACATTTGAAGTTGAGTGCGATGCTAGTAAAGTGGGCATAGGGGCTGTTTTGATGCAAGATTTAAAACCCATTGCTTATTTTAGTGAAAAGATCAAAGGAGAGACTCTAAACTACTCCACGTACGATCTAGAGTTGTATGCCTTGATTTGAGCTTTGGCCACTTAGCAGCACTATTTGTGGCCCAAGGAGTTCGTGATCCGAACGGACCATGAATCCTTTGATACAAGATCAAACCAACAACACCAAGAACAACAAGAAGGCTCGGATTTCAGTCCAACAACACAAGAACAACAAGTTTAAGTTTTCGGTTTTTCAGTCCACAACACAAGAACAACAAGATAGGTAACAAATGCTAGTGAATCGAAAAGAGCCCCACACGGCTTCACTAGACTTTAAAGATAACAAAATCAACAACAACAACAAGATAAAGAAAGATAGATAACTTGACATATAAGATTCAAGAAACTAAGAACCCTAACATCAAGAGAGGACCCTAAGTCTAATGAATATAAACACCAAGTTCTTACGAGGACCAAGAGGCATTCAACGACCTCAAAACCCTTGTTTCTAGCCAAAGAGACAACACAAGTATCCCTCTACTTGTGAGATGATAGTGGCGGCTTCTAGGAGTAGAAGAGAGAGGAATTGTTTTGTGATTTTAGGTTACAAGTTTCAGCATTCAAAAACTAAGGACTCACTCTCTATCATGTTCTATTTATACTACAAACAAAAGGGGTAAAATGACCCATCCGCCCTTGCTTCTTGTGCCAACCTTGGAGAGTAGTTTATTACACATTAGGACCTCTCCACACACATAAAAACGTTTAGGTCCTTGGTCGGTTCAATCACCAACTCACACACGGCCATTTGCATGAACAAAGCTTGGAGTGTTTGTAATTCCCGAGCTTGGCTTCGTGTGAAAGGCCGTGTACCTGTGGAGGCTGCCCTACCCGTATCATCCTCTCCATCTTGAGAGGAATTTGACCTCAAATTCGGCATTTGGTCATCTTCAACCGCATCCACGAGGGAGAGATCACCAACGTTGAAAGTGTTGTGCACTTGATATTCCGGTGGAAGGTCAATCTTGTAGGCGTTGTCATTGATTCTCTCAAGTACTTGGAAAGGACCATCACCCCTTGGCAGCAACTTGGACTTCCTTTGAGCTGGAAACCGATCCTTTCGAAGATGCACCCACACCCAATCTCCGGGTTCAAGCACAAGCCTCCTTCTCCCTTTGTTTACCCTTTTTGCAATCTCTTGGTTCTTCTTTTCAAGCTTGATCCGCACCGTCTCATGCATCTTATTCATTGCCGCGGCTCTTTTATTTCCATCTAAGCTGGTCATGAGATCACTTATGGTGATTTTGTTGATGGCTCTACAATCGACGCACATGCGCCAAGTTCCGTCCTTCTTTGGTACCAAAAGCACCGGAACAGCACACGGACTCATGCTTTCCTTGATGTATCCCTTGTTGAGAAGCTCCTCAACTTGTCTTTCAAGCTCCTTAGTATCCATGGGATTGCTCCTATAGGCCGGTTTGTTTGGAAGTTGTGAACCCGACACCAAATCAATTTGGTGCTCAATTCCCCGAAGTGGGGGCAATCCTTGCGGAAGTTCTTGAGGAAATACATCTTCATACTCCTACAACACACAAGAAATCAAAGGGGAAATGGAAGAATTAGTGGGGTTAGTATTAAAACAATGGGCCAAAAGTAGCATCGGCTTGTTTTCATCATGGTTCACGAAAAGTTCTTTCCTCCTAGCCAACATCACTACGTTTTCCATCTCCCTTGGCATTGGGACAGCCTCGAATGTCCCTTCTTTCTCACCTATGGCACCCCCCCCCCTTTTCTCCCTTTTCGGATTCCTTCCCCTTTCCCTTTAACTCTCTCATCTTTTGATGCCACTCATTTACTTGGGAAGGTGAAAGAGGGTGAAGTGTGACCTTTCGGCCATCCTTCTCAAGCGTATACCAGTTGGTCCTCCCATTGTGTTTAGTAGACCTATCATATTGCCATGGTCTACCTAGCAACAAGTGACATGCTTGCATTGGGATCACGTCACAAAGCACTTCATCGTAGTAGTTCCCCACCTTGAACCGAATCACACATTGCCTTGTGACCTTTAATTCTCCACAATCGTTCAACCATTGTAGCTTGTAAGGACTAGTGTGTGGAGTAGTTGGTAGCTTCAAGAAATTGACCATCGCATGGCTCGCAACATTTGTACAACTACCACTATCAATCACCAAGGTGCACACACTCCCCTTTACAAGACACTTAGTATGGAATAGATTTTCCCTTTGACTCGGGTCATCTATCGCCTTACTAATCATGACACGTCTAACCACAAAGTTTGAAACCAAACACTCCCCTTCTTGTGGATAGACATCTTCACTATTATCTAACTCATCATCATTCGGTCCATTTTCAGCTCCCTCTCCATCTTGAGGCTCGGCCTCATCCTCCCCCCTTTCGAAAACCACCTCCTCACCAAGGTAGTAAACTTTCCCTTCTCGTAGGATCACATTGCGCCGGTTCGGACATTCATTGGCCTTATGCCCCCATCCTTGACACTTGAAGCATTGGAACCCCTTTGGGTTGGGATATTTGTGAGCCTCCGGTTTCGGAGGGAATTTTGGGACTGTTTTGGACTCGGGCAGCTTCGTAGGGGCGGGTTGGTCCTTGTTTTTGGGCCAACCCGAGGGGTTTGTACCCTTGCCTTGAAGGATGATCTCTCCTTAAGTTCCCTTTCAATCTCTAGGGCCGCTTGGAATATACCGTCAATGGTTTCAAACCGGTGAAGAGTCAAGTGCGTGGAGATCTCTTTGTTCAACCCGCACTTGAACCGGATGATATCGTGACTGATTTGCTCCCCACGATGATCAAGTTTCAACATGAGTTGTTGGAACTCGTCAAAATAGGCCATCACACTCTTGCCTCCTTGCCGCAAGCCATATAGTCTAGCAAGCAACTCATGACGATACCTCTCGGGAAGGTATCGTTGTCTCATCAAATACCTCAACCGATACCAAGGTGGTGGCTGCCCATCAACTAACTCATTACCAAATCGTTTAATATACTCCCACCAAGTGTTAGCATAGCCCTCGAGGTGAGCTATAGCGTAGCAACTCTTCTTTTCTTCCGAGTTGTCATTAACTTGGAAAACTTTGTCACAAGCTGATTCCCAAGTTAAGTAGGTCTCGGGCTCACTTTCACCCTTAAAGATGGGTAGGCTCAACTTGATGGTGTTGATGCCTACGTCTCTCTCTTGGTGTCGATTTCCCCTATCTCCATACCCCCGGTATCTCCTAGGTTCTCCTCGACCCCCTCTTAACTCCTCCTCCCTCATATAAGAATCATCAAAGACTCCATCTCCTTCATACTCCTCTCTACCGTATCCTTCAAAGTGGGCGGGTCGGCCTTGGCCGTTTTGATTCGGAGGATTTGGAATTTGCGGTCTTTGGTTTAATGGAGCTTGGAATAGAGGGTTCGGATTTAGTGGAGGTACTTGGCGCCTAAATCCCTCTTGTGGAATCGGAGTGGCTTGGAAATGTAGTGGTCTAGTGGAGTCTCGGTTTGGAGGAAAATAGGTAGTTTGGCTTGCGGTATTTAGTGGAGCTTGGGGTGCATTTAGCATTTGGTGGACTGTTTCGGGGGTGATGGTTGCGGAGGAGGTCCTATCATGACCATTGGTAGATACATGTAGAGGAGTAGATGGACGAGAGTTCCTTTGACTCTCCACTTGATCTAATCTCCCACTAATAGTCGATACTTCCCCCCTTATTGCTGCCAAGTCCCCTCTCACGGCCCCAAATTCTGAATTCAACCTTTCAAGTGTCCGGGTAACGGCCTCAAGAGTGACCCTCATAGAATCAAGTGCATTAGTATCCACATTATGAGACGTAGCTCCTTCCATTGTCAAGGTATTATCTGCTTTAGTTCACCACAAGTTCGTGTTCCACAAGTGTTGTATAATTGGCTAGTAACCGTGAGATTTTAAGGTATGAGCAAGCTCTTATCCGGAATGGATTCTTATTTGAAGACTCAAAGAATTCTTGCCGGACTAGAATCAAAAATCAGCAATTCATTCAAACGAATAAAAGCACTCAAATAATCGTTGACACGAACAAACGGTTCAAGGAACTAGTTGACAACCTAGTAGGAAGGTACTAGTTTGTTAATTAGTTCTAGGACCAAGTAAGGGAAACCAAGGATCAACAATTAGCAACCAAAGAATATCCTAAGTTGAGCTTATAGTGACGTGGCAGCATGCAATGGTTCCGCACGTTCTTCCTTTTTTTTTTTTTTGTTTTTATGTTAATATTCACACAACTTGTTATAGTTTGCAAGTGTTTTGGAGGGAAAAGTAAAACCTTGTAGTATTTCACCCCTTTTCAAACTCAAGAAAGTGGGGTTTGGTTGACAATTCCCACAAAACAAGGCTCCTTGAATTAGGGAAAGTGATTGACAAGACTAAAAAGTGATGGGTGCAAGTCTTTCACAACAACTTTATAGCTTGACCACTTGAGCACACAACAAGATGAACAAGATGAACAAGTTCAAAAGATGAACACTTCAACAAACTTCATCAACTTCTTTAGCACATAAACACACAACCACCGATTTTCTTTTGGTTATCAACAACATACAACTTTCGGCCACCTCAAGTCACCACACAATGTTCAAATTTTTCAAGCTCAACTTTCGGATCTAGACACCTTAGTGTTGGTGAGAAAGAAACCAACACTAGAAACTCACTAACAAGCAAAATAACGCCTAGATCTAAGCATACAACATCATTCTCGGTTTCAACTTTTAGTGGACAGATTTCAGAATTTCTTTTGGTGTAGTTTGATTAAGCCGTGAACTAGCACAAGATGGGTTATGTTGGAACAAAACCGGTCTTGCTTTGATACCAAATGATACAAGATCAAACCAACAACACCAAGAACAACAAGAAGGCTCGGATTTCAGTCCAACAACACAAGAACAACAAGTTTAAGTTTTCGGTTTTTCAGTCCACAACACAAGAACAACAAGATAGGTAACAAATGCTAGTGAATCGAAAAGAGCCCCACACGGCTTCACTAGACTTTAAAGATAACAAAATCAACAACAACAACAAGATAAAGAAAGATAGATAACTTGACATATAAGATTCAAGAAACTAAGAACCCTAACATCAAGAGAGGACCCTAAGTCTAATGAATATAAACACCAAGTTCTTACGAGGACCAAGAGGCACTCAACGACCTCAAAACCCTTGTTTCTAGACAAAGAGACAACACAAGTATCCCTCTACTTGTGAGATGATAGTGGCGGCTTCTAGGAGTAGAAGAGAGAGGAATTGTTTTGTGATTTTAGGTTACAAGTTTCAGCATTCAAAAACTAAGGACTCACTCTCTATCATGTTCTATTTATACTACAAACAAAAGGGGTAAAATGACCCATCCGCCCTTGCTTCTTGTGCCAACCTTGGAGAGTAGTTTATTACACATTAGGACCTCTCCACACACATAAAAACGTTTAGGTCCTTGGTTGGTTCAATCACCAACTCACACACGGCCATTTGCATGAACAAAGCTTGGAGTGTTTGTAATTCCCGAGCTTGGCTTCGTGTGAAAGGCCGTGTACCTGTGGAGGCTGCCCTACCCGTATCATCCTTGAAGCATCTTCGGGCATAAGACAAGCTTAACAAGCGGCATGCAAAATGGATTGAGTTTCTTGAAACCTTCCCTTATGTTATTCAATACAAAAAGGGTAAGGACAACGTAATAGCCGATGCTTTGTCTAGAAAACATGTTCTTGTGTCAACATTATCTTCAAAATTAATGGGATTTGAGAGTTTGAAAGAATTGTATCCCGTGGGCCCTCACTTTGCTCCTATCTTTAGGGAATACGAAGAAATAGGTAGGGACAAGTGGGATTCAGCTAGGGGTTCAAATCCCTATGCCAAGTTTGATGGATACTTGTTTAAAGGTAGACGATTGTGCGTACCCTCCAGTTCTTGGAGAGAGTTATTTGTGAGGGAAGCACACAATGGTGGTCTAATGGGTCACTTTGGGATCGAAAAGACCCTTGGCATATTGGAGGAGCAATTCTATTGGCCAAAAATGCACAAGGATGTGGCCAAGATTTATGGCCAATGCATAGATTGCAAAGGAGCCAAATCGCGGATCCTACCTCATGGGTTGTACACCCCGCTGCCCACTCCTTTACGCCCTTGGCTTGATATATCTATGGATTTCGTGTTAGGGTTGCCTAGTACTAGATGAGGTCGGGACAGTATCTTTGTTGTGGTCGATCGATTTTCTAAGATGGCACACTTTATTCCATGCTTTAAATGTGATGATACACCTAGTGTGGCCTCTTTGTTTGTTGATAATGTTGTCAAGTTGCATGGTGTTCCAAGGACCATTGTGAGTCATAGGGACTCTAAGTTCCTAAGTCACTTTTGGAAATCCATGTGGGGTAGGCTTGGAACCAAGTTGTTATTCTCTACATCTTGCCACCCATAAACTGATGGTCAAACGGAAGTGGTAAATAGGACTTTGGGTGCTATGCTACGTTCCATGGTAAAAGGAAAATTGACTTCTTGGGAGGAACACCTATCATTGATTGAGTTTGCATATAACCGTGTCATACACTCAAGTACGGGAATGACTCCCTTTGAGTGCATATATGGCCTCAACCCCCTTACCCCTTTGGATTTAACTCCTTTGTCCAGTGATGTTATGATTAGCTTAGATGGAAGCAAGCGGGCAGATTCGATGAAGAAGTTACATGAGAAGGTGCGTCTTCGACTTGAGAAGAAAAATCAAGACATTGCAAGGAGAGTCAACAAGGGAAGAAAGAAACTCATTCTTGAACTGGGAGATTGGGTGTGGGTTCACCTTAAAAAGGATAGGTTTCCATCTCAAAGAAAATCCAAATTGATGCCAAGAGGCGATGGTCCATTCCAAGTACTTGAACGGATCAATGATAATGCCTACAAGATTGACGTTCCCCCGGAATACCAAGTACACAACACTTTTAACGTGTGTGATCTTTCTCTAGTGGATGTGGTTGAGGATGACCAAATGCTGAATTTGAGGTTAAATTCCTCTCAAGATGGAGAGGATGATATGGGTGTACAAAGCTGTCCAATACGTTCTCGACCATTCACACGAAGTCAAGCTCGGGAGTTACAAAAACTACAAGCCATGTTCATGCAAATGGCTGCGTGTGAGTTGGTACTTGATCCGCCAAAGAGCTTCAACGTTTTTAAGTGTGAAAATGAGCCTTGAAGTGTAATAAATTACACTCTAAGGGCACCCCATGACTGAAGGGTAGGAAGGTCATTTGTCCTTCATTTTGTGTGTAATATAAATAGATGCTATTAGGGTTATTTTCAGCACTTAGTTCATTCTTCATATTTGATAACAACAAGTCTTGTAACATTGAATATTTCTCTCTCTCTTGTTCTTGAGAGTAGAACCTGAAATCTGTCCAACAAGTGTAGTTACACTTGTGTTGTTTCTTGGCTAGAAACTTGAGATCTTGAGGCTCATGAGTTCCTCTTGGTCTAAGTAAGAACTTGGTACTGAAATATTTTGGTCTTAGGGTCCTTTCTTTAAGTTAGGGTTCATAGATTCTAAGATATCTTTGTGTCAAGTTACTATCTTTCATTTTGTACTCTTGAAACTTTGCAGTAACTTAGTGAAGCCGTGTGGGGCTGATTTTCGATTCACTATAGTTACTGCCATTTGTTGTTCTTGTTGTTAACATTGTACTCTTTGTAATCTATCATCTTGTGTTGTTGAACCATTGTTTAATGTTATTGTTATCTTCTTGTTCTCCTTGTGTAGCTACTGTTTTGGTGTTGGTATTCCTTCAAAATTTCGTGATTGTTGTTGTCTTCACATATTGGAGTTGTTATCTTCAAGCTCTTGGAATTGTAGTGTGTTTGGACTGATTTTGTGGCAGATTTGATACGCTCCAAGTTAGTAGTGTATCAAGTGTGATGCTAGTAAACTGGGCATAGGGGCTGTTTTGATGCAAGATTTAAAACCCATTGGTTATTTTAGTTTAAAGCTCAAAGGAGAAACTCTAAACTACTCCAAGTACGATCTAGAGTTGTATGCCTTGATTCGAGCTTTGGCCACTTGGAAGCACTATTTGTGGCCCAAGGAGTTCGTGATCCGAATGGACCATGAATCCTTGAAGCATCTTCGGGCACAAAACAAGCTTAACAAGCGGTATACAAAATGGATTGAGTTTCTTAAAACCTTCCCTTATGTTATTCAATACAAAAGTGTAAGGACAACGTAGTAGCCGATGCTTTATCTATAAAACATGTTCTTGTGTCAACATTATCTTCAAAATTAATGGGTTTTGAGAGTTTGAAAGAATTGTATCCCGAGGACCCTCACTTTGCTCCTATCATTAGGGAATGTAAAGAAATGAGTAGGGACAAGTGGGATTCGGCTAGGGGTTCAAATCCCTATGCCAAGTTTGATGGATACTTGTTTAAAGGAAGACAATTATGTACCCTTCAATTCTTGGAGAGAGTTATTTGTGATGAAAGCACACAATGGCGGTCTAATGGGTCACTTTGGGATCGAAAAGACCCTTGGAATATTGGATGAGCAATTCTATTGGCCAAAAATGCAAAAGGATATGGCTAAGATTTGTGGCCAATGCATAGATTACAAAGGAGCCAAATCGCGGCTCCTACCTCATGGGTTGTACACCCCGCTGCCCACTCTTTTACGCCCTTCGCTTGATATATCTATGGATTTTGATGAAGAAGTTACATGAGAAGGTGCGGCTTCGACTTGAGAAGAAAAATCAAGACATTGCAAGAAGAGTCAACAAGGGGAGAAAGAAACTCATTCTTGAACCGGGAGATTGGGTGTGGGTTCACCTTAGAAAGGATAGGTTTCCATCTCAAAGAATGTCCAAATTGATGCCAAGAGGAGATGGTCCATTCCAAGTACTTGAACGGATCAATGATAATGCCTACAAGATTGACCTTCTCCCGGAATACCAAATGCACAATACTTTCAACGTGTGTGATCTTTCTCTAGTGGATGCGGTTGAGGATGACCAAATGCTAAATTTGAGGTAAAATTCCTCTCAAGATGGAGAGGATGATACGGGTGTACAAAGCTTTCCAATACGTTCTCGACCATTCACACGAAGTCAAGCTCGGGAGTTACAAAAACTACAAGCCATGTTCATGCAAATGGCTGCGTGTGAGTTGGTACTTGATCCGCCAAAGAGCTTCAATGTTTTTAAGTGTGAAAATTAGCCTTGAAGTGTAATAAATTACACTCTAAGGGCACCCCATGACTGAAGGGTAGGAAGGTCATTTGTCCTTCATTTTGTGTGTAATATAAATAGATGCTATTAGGGTTATTTTCAGCACTTAGTTCATTTTTCATATTTCACAACAATATGTCTTGTAACATGAATATTTCTCTCTCTCTTGTTCTTGAGAGTAGAACCTGAAATCTGTCCAACAAGTGTAGTTACACTTGTGTTGTTTCTTCGCTAGAAACTTGAGATCTTGAGTTTCATGAGTTCCTCTTGGTCGACGTAAGAACTTGGTACTGAAATCTTTTGGTCTTAAGGGTCCTTTCTTCAAGTTAGGGTTCATAGATTCTAAGATATCTTTGTGTCAAGTTACTATCTTTTATTTTGTACTCTTGAAACATTGCAGTAACTTAGTGAAGCCGTATGGGGCTGATTTTCGATTCACTATAGTTACTGCCATTTGTTGTTCTTGTTGTTAACATTGTACTCTTTGTAATCTATCATCTTGTGTTGTTGAACCATTATTTAATTGTTATCTTCTTGTTCTCCTTGTGTAGCTACTATTTTGGTGTTGGTATTCCTTCAAAATTTCATGATTGTTGTTGTCTTCACATATTGGAGTTGTTATCTTCAAGCTCTTGGAATTGTAGTGTGTTTAGACTGATTGTGTGGCAGATTTGATACGTTCCAAGTTAGTAGTTTATCACATAGACTTAGTTAGGGTCGGGACAACCCCCCTCCCCCTATCCTACTCTTAACCTACTGCACAATACCAAAACATATGAAATAGACTCGGAAAGCCCCGAATCAACCTAGAGCTCACCAATATGCACGGAATAGCCTGCGCTCCTACGAGTGATGTGTATGAGCTGCAGTACCTGTGCCTGCAGTATGAAATGCAGGTCCCCCGTGAGGGACATCAGTACAAAAATATGTACCGAATATGTAAGGCTAAAAGTAACAACACATGGTACACAAGCTCAATAAAAATAAGATACAAGTGTATAAGTAGTACTAGTAGACCACCTTTATATAAACTTGTGGGACTACATATATTACGTTCCTTTCTTCATTTTTACCCTTCTTACTTCATAATCTTTGTAAGCCATATATAATGCAAATGACCAGCTGATCAGCGGTAAATAGATAAATTAGGATCGGCCCATGCTAGGCTTACACCCCTGAGCTGCCACCTACATATAAAGATTGGGATCGGCCCATGTAGGCTTATGCCCCTGAGCTGCCACCCACAGATAAAGGTATCGAGATCGGCCCATGCTAGGCAAGTGCCCCTGAGCTGCCACTCGTCATTTTACAAATTTGCATTACTTAGTTTATTTAGCCTTTGAGGTTGTTACTTTGGTGGTCATCACATTATGGTACATTGAACCAATAATCTGCTAATAAGAGACATATAAATGGATACTTAATGCAACAACAATGAGGTAGGGAGCTGTTGGCACACAAAATGAAGTGTTTAGAAACTGAAAATATACATGGGTCTATTTGAGTAAATGGGGAACTTCTGAAATTTTCTATTGAAGATAGACATGCAGATTTAATAATAAGCACGTATTGAGGTGTTCTAATGCGTTAGAGAGTGGGAACAAGGTCATTGGATACATGGAGTGTAATGTGCTGTCATTATGTATCACTTTGTTATAGGATAACCTCGAAAACTTGCTTGATGGAACAATTGTACGATTTCATGCCAAAGAGTGTGAAATAGAGTATGCCTTACATACCTGGTTATTTGACTCTGAAACTAACCCGACTTGACTTCCCACCTTTTAGATTACTTATCTAAAATAGAATATATGGTAAACTAGTATTAGTAACTAATCAACACATTTGAGATACTTAATTTCACCCAAAACAGTAACCGGGCAGCAACTATTAATCTATCAAACAAGGGTGTTCTTTTAACCCTTTTTTTCCTCCAATTACACCCACATACCATATAGGTTCTTATAAGGTTCACCAAAACCACCTCGACTTCATTACACATTCCAAACAATACGCAAAATAGATTGGGCAGCGAACATTAGTTCGGTGTATCACCACATCTTTCTTCTATAATTCATTTCAAACTCATCACACCTTTATCCAACTTCAACCTGGCAGCCCATAACTTATACATACAAAACAGTCCACAAAACAGTCCTAAATCCCTTTTATTGTAGCAATCAATTATTGAACTCATAATCTCTTGAGTTCTCAATAACAAGACATCCATAATCCCCACTCAAATTCATATATAAGAAAAAATAAATGGAGTAGTCACCTTACCTCAATTCAAAAACTTATTGTTTTAATTGAATTCTTCAAGAGCTTGAACTTTCCTTCACACTTAAACCAAAGAAGAAGAAAAAAAGTTCCTCAATAACAAGGAGACATGGACAAACAACTTATTCTATAATCAACCATATACTTATAGTCAAACACTTATAACTTGTTTTCCTAATCTTCCATGAGATAATTAAACAAAACATTAAGTGTTTTTCACTTACCTTGGGCTGCAAAGGTGAGGGTTTCTTCAAGAACCCTAGAAGGAAAAATAGGGCTGCTGTTCTTGTTGTTTTAGAGAGAGTAGAGAGATTTGCTGAAATATACTCCTTTTTTTTGTGACTTCAAAGTGAAGTAAAATGACCAGCAACTTGGCCTTTTAAAGGCCCTATCTTGTCTACCTCCTTAGCTGCATTTTGGACCATAAAATTGGTCAAATTGGTCCAAGTTGGTGATGCACCTATTTAAGGGTCAAAGCTGCTGAAACTTCAAAGTAGGTGATGCACCTACTTGCTTAATTTCTTGTTCGGCTCAATTGTATTTGGGCCTTGGCAGATTGGTGTGTTGGGTCACTTATCCATTTTCTTTCTCTTTTGTTCAATTTGGCCCAAATCAGTATATTAGCATAGACCCAAATCTGATCCATAGCCATGGGTCCATTAATGTGGTCCAAACAACTTAAGTAGGTGACTCACCTACTAGCTTAAATAAGTCAAGCAAGAACCTTAATATTTTGCTCCATTTTCAGCTCTTAATCCCTTTAATCTAACCTTCAACTTATACACACTTGGTCACTTTAAACTTTAGATTCAAATACTAGCTTACGATTCCAAGTTTAAATAGTTATCTTAACATTAACTTAGTCGCATCACATTAAACTGTACGGGCAGCATCTATAATTCCATCTATACCATTAATACTTGCATAACAATTCTCATACGTTATATATATCAAAAGGCTATTATACCAAGTTCCATATAATTAGAACAAGAACAAGCAAAATATGGGATGTTACACTCAATATTTTGCTCCAGTTTCAGCTCCTAATCCCTTTAATCTAACCTTCAACTTATACACACTTGGTCACTTTAAACTTTAGATTCAAATACTAGCTTATGATTCCAAGTTTAAATAGTTATCTTAACATTAACTTAGTCGCATCACATTACACCGTACAGGCAGCATCTATAATTTCATTTATACCATTAATACTTGCATAACAATTCTCATACGTTATATATATCAAAAGGCTATACCAAGTTCCATATAATTAGAACAAGTACAAGCAAAATACGGGATGTTACAACCCTTGGATTAGTTGATTGTGGATTACTGCCCGGTGACTGTTTTAGTAAGTTTAAATGGCGTGAATATGTTAATTAGCTACTAATACTAGTCTTATGCTATTGTAGATTAGTAATCTAAAAGGGAAGACGTTAAGTGAAAGTGTGATCAGTTGTGCAGCAAGGTATGTATGGTTCACCGATCCTATACTCTTTGGCATGAATCTAACTCCTTTGTTACAAAGTAAGCTTCCTAAGAGTTCTTCCTTTCAAGTTATACATAACTACAGTGTACAACCCCCAACATGGTTAACAACCTTATTGTAACTTGTCAGGTTGGTAAAGTACCTAAAGTGTGTTTGTTACTAGATCTGTCCATTTCTTTTCTAAATACTAGTATGATATGGGTGCTTTCAAAAATAAGCCTTACGAGTTGTTCTCTTAGTTAACATGACCCATGATGTTAGGTAAGCTCCTATGTGTTATATTTCTATTATTGTTGTATCCAACCTCATTGCTACTGCATCTAGTGCATATTTGCACACCTTTTGCTATTGGTCCAAAGTTCCAAATCTAATACATGACCACAAAACAGCAACTTTAAAGATGAAAAGAATGATCTGAAGTGAGTTTATATATTTTTGGTTGTATCCCAGGGGTGGAAGAAACACCTAGCATGGGTCGATCCCAATATTACGAGTGGTATCCCAGGGGCGAAAGGAAAGCCTAGAATGGGTCGATCCCGATTTGTGTACTTATGAGGAACATATCCCGGGGGTTAAAATGCCTAGCATGGGTCATCCTCTTTTGCCACTGATCAGTTGATCATTTGTATTATGCCTTATAATCTTATAAAGTAAAGAAGAATAAAGCAAAGGATGTAATGTACATGATCCCATAAGCATAAGCAAAGTTGGTATTCTATCCTTATCTTTATGGTTATATATTGATAACTGATTTTGTTGAGATCTTGTCTTATTTATAGTCACTTCATGCCGTACATACTCAATACACTCTTTATATTGACCCCCTTCATGGGGGACACTATGTTTAATACCGCAAGTATAGGTACTCTAGCTATTAGACCACCCCAGTAGGAGCACAGGACATCCAACTGCTATTGGTGAGCTCCAAGTTGATTCGAAGCTTTCCGAGTCTGTTATATATTTTGGTATTGTATAGTAGTTATGAGCAAGGCTGGGGTTTGTCCCAACCTTAACTAAGTGTCCATGTGTCCTTTAGAGGCTTTGCAGACTATGTGAAATTAAGTGTGGTAGTATTGTATTCTTTTAATATTGTAGCCCCAACGGCCAAGTGTTGTATATATAGGTTTAGACTTACTTACATGGTTTTTTTTATCAATGCATCATATCCATACTATCAGAAACTTTGAATGCCATAGTTACATGCATGAAAAATACATAGTTAAGAGTTGGTTCTCCCAAAACGGGTGCCTGTTCGCCCCAACAGAATTTAAGGCATGACAAAATTGGTATTAGGGCAGGTCATCCTAGGTAGTTGTCTGCAAAGCTGTGTCTATGTAGAGTCTTGCTAATGGGTGTGTTGTGCACCACATTTCTAAGTAGGAGGCTACGAGGCATTTAGGAGTTATTTTTTTTCTTCATTTCTTAGATCGTGCGATAGAGCCAATAATGTAGGTTGACTTGTATTTAACCTTAAATATGTTTGTTTCAATATAGTAATGATGCTGATTACAAGAAAGGAGTAAGAGTAAGAAGATTAAGCAAGTAGATATGGCTGTCGGAGAAGGGACAAGTAAATCACCACCTAGATATTCTGATCAAAGTGAGGCCCAAGATGAGTTTGAATCATGGACTTCTTCTACTCCTCCATCTCCAGAAGAGTTAAAGAGGAGGGGAGTACCCCCAAAGTAACCTATTAATGCTACTGAGCAAGATTTGAGGAATGCAGTGCAATTATTAACACATATAGTTGCTGGACAACGTCAAGGACAAGCTGATCCAACTTTGGGTTTTAGTGGTGTAGATAGGGAAGCCAGTCTACGGACCCAAGATTTCCTTAAATTGGACCCTCCTCAATTTACTAGGTTAGATCCTAATGAAGATCCCCAAGACTTTATAGATCAGATTCAAAGAGCTTTAGATTTTATGCATGTATCTGGTAAAGAGACAGTGGAGTTAGCACCATATTGATTAAAGGGGGTGGCTATATTGTGGTATAAAGCTTGGAAAAAATCAAGGGGTGTAGGTGCACCTTTAGCTTGTTAGGAAGAATTCAAAATAACATTTCCTGATCATTATCTTCCATTTGAGATTCAGGAGACCCATGTAGATCAGTTTTTAAATCTTTGCCAAGGAAATATGAGCGTGAGGAAATACAGTCTTTAATTTAATTCTTTATCTAGGTATTCGTCTAATATAGTGGCTACTATAGAAGATAGAGTTCATCGATATGTGGATAGATTGGACCCATATTTGGTTAGAGATTGTACTATTGTCGCCTTGAATAAAGACATAGATATAGCAAGAATATAAGAATTTGCTCAAAAAATGGAGGATCAAAGGCAAAGAAGGACACAAGATCTGGAAAGAGGGCACTCCAAGAGAGCTAGATCTATGGGACAATTTTCTCCATCTCAAAGTGAATTTAGGCCTTGATTTTTCGATAGACTCCCTAGACCATCACCTTCCTACTCTACATCAGGTGGTCCTCCTCGATTCCAGGGGTTTAAGGGAAATTAATTTGGGCAAAAAAATGAGAGTCAAGGTTCACAAGTAGTGGGATATCGAGAGAAAGAAGGTGCAATCCAATAAATACCTCTTAGACAACTTTGTAAGCATTGTGGAAGAAATCATCTAGGTGCATGTCAGTTTGGGACAAATTCTTGTTATTGGCGTGGCATACCGGGACATATAATGAGAGATTACCCAAAAAGGGGCATGGCTGATATGCCACGACCTACTGGATCCACTGTTGCATCATCATCATCCTTGGTTCCTTCTTTGGTAGGGACCAGCAGATACCTACTAGTCGTGGTAGGGATGTTAAGGGAGTTAGTTCTAGTGGTGTTCAGAATCGTACATGTGCTCTACCAGGTTGACAAAAATTAGAGGCTTCTCCTAACGTGGTTACAAGTACATTGTCCATTTTTTGACATAAGGTATATGCATTATTCATCCAGGCTCTACATTATCATATGTCACTCCATTAATTGCTAAAAAGTTCAAAAGAACACCAGAATCGCTAGCTAGGCCATTTAAAGTGTCTACACCAATTGCCGAATCTATTATAGCTAGAAGAGTTTACCATAATTATATTGTAACTTTTTGTAATCGTGATACATTGGCTGACTTTTTGGAGCTTGAAATGGTGGATTTTGATGTTATAATGGGTATGGATTGACTGTCTTCTTGTTATGGCACAGTGGATTGCCAAGCTAAGAGGGTGCATTTCCATTTTTCAAAGGAAACATTCCTTGAGTGGAGGGGTAATATTGGGGCACCAAGGGGTAAGTTTATTTCTTATATTAAGGCAAGAAGATGATGTACAAAGGATACATATGCCATCTAGTAAGGTTAAAAGATAGAGGTGGAGTCACCAACTCTTCAATCCATCTTAGTGGTAAATGAATTTCTTGACACATTTCCTGAAGAGCTTCTGGGTTTACCTCCAGAAAGAGAAGTAGAGTTTGATATTGATGTGATCCCAGGTACTCAACCAATTTCTATTCCTTCTTACAGAATGGCCTTTGCAGAATTACATAAATTGAAGGAATAATTAAAAGATTTGTTGGAAAAGGGTTTCATAAGGCCTAGTATATCTCCTTGGAGTGCACCCGTGTTATTTTTTACGTAAGAAAGATGGCATGTCGTGAATGTGTATTGATTATCGACAATTAAATATAGTTACAATTAAGAACAAATATCCCCTTCCTAGAATTGATGATTTGTTTGATCAATTACAAGGTGCTAAGTGTTTCTCAAAGATCGACTTGAGGTCAGGTTATCACCAACTGAGAGTGAAGGAGAAAGACATACCTAAAATGGCTTTTCGAACGCGATATGGTCATTTTGAGTTTTTAGTTATGTCATTTGGGCTAACTAATGCACCAACAGCTTTCATGGATTTAATGAATAGAGTGTTTAATCCATTCTTGGATGTATTTTTTATTGTATTTATAGATGATATTCTGGTGTATTCAAGATCAGAAGAAGACTATGCTAATTATTTGCAATAGTTGTTAGTCCTTCGCGATCGTAAGTTGTATGCAAAGTTCTCCAAATGTTAGTTTTGGTTAAAATCAGTAGCACTCTTGGGTCATATTGTATCCGATGAAGGAATAAAAGTTGATTCTCAAAAGATAGAGGCAGTGAAGAACTGGACAAGACCCATGATGCCTACGGAGGTTCGTTGTTTCCTAGGCTTGGTAGGTTATTATAGAAAGTTCGTTGAGGGGTTTTTTTCTATTTCTGCACCTTTAACAAAGTCAACACATAAAGAAGCTCAGTTTCAATGGGATGAAATGTGTGAAACAAGTTTTCAAGATTTGAAGAATAAGTTGACTTCTACACCTATATTGGTACTTCCGGATGGCACGGAAGGATATGCAGTATATTGTGATGCTTCAGAAGTTGTCTTAGGATGTGTTTTGATGTAACATGGTAAAGTAATTGCTTACGCCTCAAGACAATTGCAGCCCCATGAGAAGAATTATCCAACACATGATCTTGACTAGCAGCAGTTATATTTGCTTTAAAAATATGGTGCCACTATTTGTGTAGGGTACATGATTATATATATACCGACCACAAGAGCTTGCAGTACCTCTTTAACTAGAGTGACCTAAACTTGAGGCAGCGAAGATGGCTTGAGTTGTTAAAAGACTATGATGTTGATATCTTATATCATCCGGGCAAAGCAAATGTGGTAGCCGATGCACTAATTCGTAAGGCGATGGCAAGTAATTATAGGCGGCCCATGGAAAGGCAAGGGATAGCTAGGGATCTACACCAATTAGCTAGCTTAGGGGTTCGCCTTATTGAATCTTCAGATAAAGGCATTATTGTGCAAAATGCAGCAGAATCCTCATTAGTAGCCGAAGTTAAAGTGAAACAATACATAGATCCTATTCTTTTACAGCTTAAGTAAAATGTACAACAAGGTGTAACAAAGGCATTTGGGCTTACAGAAGAGGTAATACTTCGATGCTAAAATAGATTATGTGTACCTAATGTAGATGGGCTAAGAAAGCAGATTATGACGAAGGTATATCATTCAAGATATTCTATCCATCCTGGTTTAAGTAAAATGTATCATGACTTGAAAGAGGTGTATTGGTGGGGCGACATGAAGAAGAACATTGCAGAATTTGTAGCTGAATGTTTAAATTATCAACAAGTCAAAGTGGAGCACCAAAAGTCAGGAGGTTATATGCAGCTTATGGAACTCCCAACTTGGAAGTGGGATATGATCAACATGAATTTCATCACTGGTCTACCTCTCTCTTCTCAAAAGTTTGAGTCTATATGGGTAATAGTTGATAGACTCACCAAATCATCATACTTTTTACCGGTTAAACTACGTACATAGCTGAAGAGCATGCAAAATTATATATTGAAGAGATAGTTCGGCTGCATGGAGTCCTAATCTCTATTATATCTGATAGGGGAATTCAATTTACCATACATTTTTGGAGGTTATTCCAGAAGAGTTTTGGAATGCAAGTGAGTTTAAGCATAGCTTTTCACTCTCAAATGGATGGACAGGCAGAACGAACAATCCAAACATTAAAGGATATGTTGCGTGCTTGTGTATTGGACTTCAAAGGTAGTTGGGATGATCATTTGCCACTAATTGAGTTTCCATACAACAATAGTTATCACTCGAGTATCAAAATGGCGTCTTATGAAGTTTTATATGGAAGAAAATGTAGATCACCAATTCGGTGGTTTGAAGTGGGTCAAACTACCTTATTTGGGCCAGATCTTATTCATCAAGCTATAGAAAAAGTTAAGGTGATACAACAATGATTAGAAATAGCTTAAAGCCGACATAAATCATATGCGTATACTAGAAGAAGAGGGTTAGAGTTTGCTATAGGAGATTGGGTGTTCTTGAAGGTATCTCCAATGAAAGGGGTAATGAGGTTTGGTAAAAAGGGAAAACTAAGTTCCCGCTGCATAGGGCCACATAAAATTATTCAAAGATTTGACCAAGTGGCATATGAGTTAGACCTACCCCAAGATCATTCAATGGTGCATCCAGTGTTTCATGTCTTAATGCTCCGCAAGTGCATAGGAGATCCATCTCATATTACTCCTGCTAAAGATGTGCAGGTTACCGAAGAGCTCACGTATGAAGAAGTGCCTACTGCTATACTAGATTGGCAAGTTAAGAAGTTAAGAAATAAAGAAGTAGCTTCAGTAAAAGTGCTTTGGAAGAGCCCGCAAGTAGAAGAAATCACTTGGGAAGCCGAAGAAGCAATGAAGTCAAAGTACCCTCATTTATTTGAATCTAAAGACTTGGTCCAAGGATGCTGATTTGGGGCATAAACAAGTAAGTATAAATACACAAGTGTTATATGGACAACAATGAGTTTAAACTTAGTCTTATATTCGTTTAGACTTGGCTGAATATTGATGTTGTATCATACTTAGAAACATTTCTCTCTTATGAGAAAGGCTCCCATATCCAAAATCTATGTAACTAGGATTTTCAACTTTAGGGTGGAATCTCTCGTGTTTGATTCATGCTCGAAAACGTTGGGTGCATTGAGAGATCAAGGTCCTTCTTGTTCCTACATAAGAGATAGGTTAGTGTTGTGTGTAGTATTTTAGGTCCAATAGTGTAACAATTCTTTGGTTGTTAATATTATTGCCTCATTTGGTCTATCTATCTATCTTTACATTTTAGATTTGTAGTGGACTGTTTTGTGTCTTTGTTGAATCTGAATTTTGTAATCATTGTGTTCCTCTTGTTTATTGTATTGTGGCTGTTTTGGTGTTGAAAACACACCTATTTATTTTGTTACTGTGTGGTTGTAGAAAATCTGAGAGTGGTCTCCATCTTGGTCCTCAAATCCTTAAGATTAGTGGACTATTTTGGAGTTTTTTCATGTTTCTCTTATTTTTCCTGCATCCTTTGGTATCAAAGTCATCATTGATTTTTTTTCTGACAAGATCAATCTTGGGCTTGCAACTTGAAAAAAAAAAGGAAATTTCTAGAAAATAGCAATCTGTCCATTTTCTGTTCTTGGGCGAAAATTGTGTTCTTGTTGTGTCTTGACCAAGATTTTTACTTGTCTTAAGTGTTTCTAGTGTTAGTATTGTTCTTCACTAACACTTTGAGTCTATATCTTGATTTGAGCCTTTGTTGTTGATGTTGTTATTGTGAACTTGAACTTGACAGATTGTTGTTGGTATTGTTGTTGCGGATTTAAAGTTTGGACTATTTTGGATGTGTGGTGTGTTGTTGGTTCAAGGTTTGAACGTGTATTGTGGAGATTGTGTTGTGGATTTTAAGCTTGGAAAAGTGTTGTTGATGTTTGGGGTCCAACTTGAACCTTAGAACTTCAAGACTCAAAGTTTGTGTTCTTGGTGTTCTTCACCATCTCTATATGTTGTTGAAGAAAAGGTGGTTGTTGATCTTATAAGTTGAAGAAAGAAAGTGTGAATTGATGTTAGTCTTGCAAGGAATAAATCCAAGATTTAAGGTGTAAGACTTGTGGCTCAAAGACTTTTCCTACAACCACCAAAGACTTTATCAACCATTTTCCAACACTCCCTAGACTCTTCTACTTTATCAACCATTTCCCAACACTCCTTAGACTAGACTTCTACTTTTCAGTTTTTTCTTATTTCAACAACCTTGTGTTTTGGGACAAACTACTTTTTCTTGTTTCAAGAACCTTGTTTTGTGGGACTAGTACAAGACAAGTCATCCTTTTAACAATGGACTTGATGAGATTCAAGACTTGTGTTTTCCCTCCAAAACCAATTGTCATCCTTTCCAAATTACAATGGGACCAAGACTTGAAATTGAAATATAAAATTGAGAATCCGCAACCAATACATGACTGCCACATCATCATTTTTTACTGTTCATGTAACAATTTTAGCTCAAATTTTAGATTTCTTAGTTTAATTTTATTGTCTCTTAGTTCGTTTGTTGGTTCGAACACTAATTGACAACCTAGTAATCTCTACTAGCTTGTAAGTTAGTTTTGTGTCATTTGTTTGTGTTTACGTTTGTTGTGTACTTTTATCTTTTTGAATTCGTTGTTAGTTCTTGACTCAAGTCCTACAAGATTTCGTTTGAGTTTCAAACAAAAATCCATTCCAGGAGAAGACTCGACACTCAATCACTCACAAAGTACAAGCCGGCTTTCAACACTTGCAAAACCAAGTGTGAGGTAAAACTAAGAGTGAGAGTGTGGTGAGGCATTTTTGATCTAATAAGTTTGTTTGTTTTCTTTGTTTGTTGTGTCTTTTTATTAGGTACAATGGATGCCCATAATTTCAATGCCACATGTCAACATATCAATGACAATATTAAAGATATGAAATGGTACATTGAAATTATACGCCCATTTCTACCCAAACTCTACCCACAAATTCCAATTGTCCAAGCATCTTGCATTGAGAGCTTCCTGGAGGATGTTGCTGCCTCCCACCACTTGAGGATATGTGTGATGTGATTAATAAACTCAAGTGAGTGAAGGATTTAAAGATGTTGTCCAAGGAAAAAGGAGTGAACCTATGAGCCTATGTTGTTGTAAAGATTCTAATGTTTGTTTGGCTCATAGGGTTAATCATGTTCTTGACATATCTTTGAAACTTGATAATGATTCCTTAGAGAGTGAAAGATCCAAATCTGTCCGCTGGTTAGATCATTCACTCTTTAGGCACAATGTCTTGTTTGAAGATAGTTTATTTACTCCTAATAAACCTAGTAGTGCAAGTGAAGTTGATGGCATGGCTTGTCTTAGAAGCTATAGCCTATATGCTAACCCACTATGGTGTGACAACATTCCTCCTCAAGATGGAAATCTCTTCTTTGAAGATGAGAGTCCTCTTAAGGGTAGGGAATGTGTAGTCTTGGAAAGAAATAGTCAATCGGATGAAGATGACCATGATTTGCTTGATTACTTGGGAAACCAAAAATGTGATTGTTTTTGTAAAAATGTTTTTGTGAATGATTCCTTTGCTGCCCATGGTGATTTATATCTATGTGGGGATTATTCTCTAGAAATAAAAGGTCACGCATGGTTAGAAATTCCATCTACTTCTTCTTTATCTGTTCCCTTTGTTGAGCGTACTAGTGGTGATGGACTTGAAGCTAGTGTGTACATGCATAAGGACACCATACCTGAAGTTAGCTTGCGGACACCTTTCTCTACCCTCTTTGTGCTCGTGATATTTCCACTAATAATCTAGGGGGTATGCCTAATTTTGACGACGACACCTTAGGGGAAAGTGAGAGTGGACAAAACCCATGTCCATGGCTACTTCTCCCATTCGATCCCGGTACCATCTTAGAGTATGGTAGGAGTTGTCTCAGCCCATGCTCATTATTTATTAATGTTCGTCATAGCCACTTCCTTTGTGACATTTGTACTAAGCTTTTCATGATCAACCCAAAGGATTCTTGGTTGTACTTCAAGTGTGTACCACCTTGGCATGATGATGTTATTTTTTAGATTGGTTTTTGTTGCACTAACCCTAACCGTCATGCCATGAGAATGTGTGCTTGTTTCTCTTCTCTTTTGATTTTGCAAGGTATGGATTCGAGGTCAAATCCTTTTCAAGAAGGAGAAGATGATACGGGTTTGACTACGAAGGTGGGTGAGTGCGAGAGTGAATTGACCTAAGACTTGGAGTGTACACATGAAGTGCAAAGGAAGGCCTAAATAGGCCCCCAAAATCAGTCCATACAATGAACTCTAAGGGAGCCCACTTGAAGACTGTGACAAAGGGGTTATTTTGGACATTTCACACTATTCTTGTAATACACCATAAATACAACCTTCTAGGGTTTCATTCATTAGATTTGGCTGAATATTGATATCGTATCACACTTAGAAACATTTCTCTCTTATGAGAAAGGCTCCCATAGCCGAAATCCATGTAACTAGGATTTTCAACTTAAGGGTGGAATCTCTCGTGTTGGATTCATGCTCGGAAATGTTGGGTGCATTGAGAGATCAAGGTCCCTCTTGTTCCTACGTAAGAGATAGGTTAGTGTTGTGTGTAGTATTAAAGGTCCAAGAGTGTAACGATTCTTGGGTTGTTAATATTATTGCCTCATTTGGTCTATCTAGATATCTTTACTTTTCAGATTTGTAAGAAAGTTATTGTTCACGTTTTTAAGGTTTTTCAATTTTTGAGACTTGATTTTTGTTTGTTTTGTGTGTTTCTAGTGTTAGATCCTTGTTCCCTAATACTATTAGAGTCTAGAAATTGAAAATCCCAACAAAAAAAAGTGTCAAAATCAAAAATCCCCCCCCCCCCAAAAAAAAATACTAAACCTGTTTTTGAACCTAGGTTAAATTTTGAATTTTTGATTTTTTTTTGTGTGTTTTTAGTGTTAGATTTGTGTTCTCTAACACTACAGGAGTCTATGGTTTGAATTTGAGCTAAATTGAAGGTGATTTGAGCCATCCACCATTGTTGATCTTGAGTTTGAAGAAACTTGAAGGTGAGATCTCATTGTGGAAGGTTGTTGTTGACGATTTTGGAGATGAAAACATGATATTTGTGGTTGAACAAGGACATTCAAAAAGTGTTGTTTGATCTAAAAAGGAGGAGAAAGAGAGTGTACTACTTGTTTGTCTCAAACAATATTCCAAGCATATTCCAAGTCTTCCAAAGGAAGAAAAGAATTCAAAAGGCATCAAAAGGAATATTCTCAAAGAAGAGGTCAAGGGCAAGTACAAGGGAAAGTACAAAGGGGGACCATCACAAATTCAAACTCTTTTGAGCTAGAAAAAAAGGTCCATTCTTTGTGTTTTTTTCATCAAAACTGATCCTACCTTCCTCCTAAGTTGAAGATTGATTGAATACAAGTTGAATACAAGAATTTTTTTTCAAAACATCAACCAACCAAAGTCTTCCACGTCATCACCAAGGGCTGCTTCACCCAAAAAGCTTAAGCTCAATTTTCAGATTCTAAGTTTCATTTCCTTGTTTCTTTAGTTTCATTTCTTGATTCTAGAACTAATTAACAACTAGTAATCACCTACTTAGTTGTGAATTAGTTGTTTGAGTCCATTTTCTTCGTGTTTTCGTTCTTTGTGTGCTTTTCTCGTTTTGACTCGTTGAACTTCTTTGTTTCAAGTTCATAAGTAGATTTTGAATTGTGTCCTGAGTCGATCAAACAAGTATCTATTCCGGCCACTAAGTAGTGATTGACACCTTACTGATTACCGGAGTATAAGCAACTTTCAATATTGGCTGCTCCAATTGTAAAGATCACAAAGGTGAGAGTATATACGAGTGTTGGTCATGAGATTTTACTACTAATATTATTTGCTTATTTTGTAGGTACAAGGTGATATAAGGGGAACATATCTTGGTAGCCTCAAACTATTGTGACTACAACATGGGAGACTATGATTGTAGTGAGGGATTTTATGGCTTTGATGGTGTTGGAGATTATGGGGGCTATGAATATAGCCATGATCAAGACATAGGCAGAATTGAGATTTATGGTTTTGAGGGAGAAAATGAGGTGAATGAAGTTCCTAGTACTTATGGTGAATATGGAGATGATGTAGGGCCTTGTAATGGTTCTTATGATAAAGTTGGGGCATGTGAGAACTGTTAAACTTCCCACTCCAAACCTAGAATTTGTGTAAGGTATAACCCTTTTCTTCACAAAGCATATGAGAGCCTTGCTGAGAGTGCACATGTGGAACATGAAGATTCATATTCTTTACCTTTTAGTACATCTTATTAAGGTCGAAGTGGTGTGAAGGGTATACCAACTATAGTGTAGGTTGTCCTATGAGAAGAAGAGAGAATACATCTCCAAGGCCGAGGGGTACTCATGTGCCTATGGCTTGTCCTAAACTCTACAATGTTGATCCTAGAAGAAGTGGTCAATTCGGAAAGGTAAGCATTTGTGGGGTACCGGGCTGCCTCCTCGTGCTAGATGATTGGCTCCATAATAACTACATTATGCCACTCATGGTTGACTATTTGGGGTTATTTCGAGAACCTTTACTTGTTCCATATTACTTGGATGGGTATAAGGTTATCGAGAGAGTGAGGATTGTCTTCACCCAATTTGAACCGTATGGTGCGATATCTTTCCCTTGACACCAGGTCATGTATGCTTGGGTTCCGATTAGTTTGCACAACATAGAGTTCCAAATATGCTAAATTGGCCTAAGGTTGTAGTGGACCATTGGGGATATTATCTCTTTACCTTAATTCTTCCCAAACCGCAAGGAGATGTGATCACTTACTCCGACCCGAATAATTATGAGAGACAAAAGATTGAAAGGAGTAAGGGTATGCAAGGTGGCAATCCAAGAGTGGAAAAAGGAGAGGTTTGTGGAGTGAAGTGAGGGGGTTGTCACCAAACTGTGCTAACTATGTTTGTCCTTCTATTTCTAAAGACATTTGTATAGGTACTAATATGGCAAATGGAGGAGCACAAGACCAAGGAGAAGTTGCTGCCGAAGAATGTGGGAAACCTTTACACCATGGTAAAGAAGAATTTACTCAAGAACTTCAAGGTAAAATAGCTAACTCTTAAACTTTTGTGCATGTGAATGATAATTGTGTGGCTAGTAGCCCATTAAGTGTGAGTAGTAGCTTACCTATTTGTGATTCTATTGATTCTTTGCCTCTTGTTGATGATGTACTTGTTGTGAGTGTGGATACACTAGTTGATCCATTGATTATCGAATTGACTTTTCTTGTAAGATCAATTTAAGTCCACCTAGTGTTGAAGCCATTGTGTTGAATGATAATACATCATCTATTGATTCTTTGCCCCTTGATTATGATGTACATGTTCTGAATATGGATACACTAGTAGATCCTATTGATGACCGAATTGACTCTTCTTATAAGATCAATTTATGTCCACCTAGTGTTGAAGCCAATGTGTTGAATGATAATACATCATCTTGTGGGAATTATGTTGATCAACTTATGTGCAAAATTTGTCCACCACTTGAGGATGTGTGCGATGTGTTTAATGGATCTCAAGTGAGTGAAAAAGTTGAAAATGTTGATCAAATAAATAGTCATGATTCCTTTAGCATGACCTCTACTGAATGTTCTACTAGCGGTTTTGCTCATAAGGATCGTGTGTTTGAAACTTCTTTGGAACTTTATAATTGTCCTTTAGAGAGTGAAGTTGCATGTTCTAAATCTTTCCCGAGGGTAGATCCTACTCTCTTTAGGTATAAAATCTTGTTCAAATATGGTCTAATAACTCCTAATAAACCTAGTGGTGAGAATGATATTGAAGGTATTGTTTGTCTTGAAGGCTATAGCCTATATACTAACCCACTATGGTGTGACAACATACCTCCTAAAGATGGAAATCTCTTCTTGAAAGATGAGAGTACTCTTAAGGTTAAGGAAAATGTAGTCTTGGAAAGGAATGATCAATTGGGTAATGATAGCTTTGATTTGCTTGAATATTTGAGAAACCCAACAGGTGATTATTCCTTGAAAATTGATTGTGGTTGTGATCCTTTGTATGATTTCCCGCCCATGTTTGATGACTATGAGGATGAATTGCTTGCTTCTTGTAAAGACTTAAGTAATAATCCATTTGATTCTTCTTGTGGTGTGTATCTACTTGAGGGTTCTTCTATGAAAAGAGAAAGTGTCCATTGCTTGGAAATTACTTCTTCTTCTACTTTGTGTGACCTTATTGTTGAGAGTACTCATGGTGATGATTTTGAAACTAGTTGTGAGTACATACATGAGGACACCTTAGTTGAAGTTAACTTGAGTGATACCTTTCTCTACTCTCTATTTGCTTTTGACAATATCTATGCTATTGTAGAGAGTGTGTCTTTTAGATTGGGTGAAGCCTGTGGGGAAAAAGAGTGTTGTCTAGATCCATGTCTATGGCCACTCTTTCTATTTAACCCGGGTGCCAAATGTAGATATTATGATGTTGGCACACCCAAATTGTTGCTTGGTCTACATGACAAGCAAAGTGACATTCTTGAAAACTCGAGAGCAAAGGTGTTATTGTCTTCTTGGGGTAATGTTACCAAATGTGCGTCCTTGCTTGACACACTTGTGCTTAAGTTGCATAATTCCCAACTTGGGGATGCCAAGTTGATACTTTACTTGAAAGAAAAAGGTCATATGTGCTTTAGTGCCTTAAATCCATCCTTGTGTGCTTTATATGTTATATTTTATGGGCCAAATTACATTCTTATAGATGAAAGCACCTTGGTTGATGCCTTTACACTTGATTTCTTCAAATACTACCTCTTTGCCTATGATGACATCCATACTAGTTTTGGATTTGTATTATGTAGAGGTAGGGAACTTGTTGGTTGGTCCACTTATTTGAATGACAATGCTATGTGGGCTTGGTGGACAATAAGACCAATAGTGGCACCACTTTTGATGAGGACACTTGAAGAGGTAATGAAGCAATTGTGTCTAGTGGTTTCTAAGATAAAGGCAGTCTTACCATTTGGCTTTAGTGATACCATTAAGACCTTTGTAGTTTCTTTATCTCTTGATACTTTTCATAGCCATATCCTTTGTGACATTTTCACTAAGCTTTTTATGACTAAAATAAAGGATTCATGGTTATATTTCAAGTGTGTAACCCCTTGGCATGATGATGTTATTTGTTATACTAACCCTAACCCTTATGCCATGAGGATGTTGTGCTTTTTTGTCCTTTCTTTGGTTTTACAAAGTGTGGATTTGAGGTCGAATCCTTTTCAAGAAGGGGAGGATGATACAAGCCAAAGGGCCATCATAGCTTTTGATGACATCATTCGAGGCCCATACATGAAGATTCAAGCTTTCGCCATATTGAGGGTACAAGGACATGCATGGAGGACTCATTTTGAAATTACAATAGAGTAAAACCATGTTTGGAAGATTGATTGGAACTTGTGTTGATGCCTACCAAAGGGGTCTAAGAGGTTTTACATTTTGAAGCTTGAAGAAGAAGGGACCCACGAAGCATTAGTGGGGCGGCCTTGGAGTGTAAACACTCATTAAGGGTGTTTTAGTCTTTTTTGTGCCATTTCTTTACACTCCATAGGAGCCTTTTTTCATTAAGGGTATTTTGGTAATTTATGTAATAAGCTATAAATAGACTCTTTAGGCTTATTTTCTCATTATTTGATTATTGATATTTGAAAGACTTCTTTCTCTCTTTGAGAGTGTAGTGTAGGTCTTTGAAAATCCAAGTAGAGTAGGGCTTGGAAAAGCCATTATTGATCTTTGCTTAGAAGCAGTGGTTGTAAGGCAGAGTTGATTCCCTTAGTGGTCACTGTAAGAGTTTGGTGTTGTAATTGCGGGTGTTAAGGGTCTTATCATTTGATACACGGTTTGGTTCCTATTTTTTTTGTAATCTCGAATGTCAAGCTATCTATCTTACTTAATTGCATTTGTTTGTTCTCTTGTTTCTCTTAGTCTTCATCTCTTTAGGTCATTCTTCTATCAGGTCCTCCATGCATGTTCTCGTATCCTCGAGGTGACCAGGTCTTGAGCCTCTATGTGTTGGCCTTTAAAGATGTCATCAAAAGATAAAATGGCCATTTGTCCTATATTATCCTCCCTTCTTGAAAAGGATTCAACCTCGAATCCAAACCTTGCAAAATCAAAGAGAGGACAAACAAATACAAATTCCTCATGGCATGAGGGTTATGGTTAGCACCACAAATCATCTCAATATGCCAAGGTTGGACATATTTGTAACATAACCAAGGATCCTTGGAATGAAATATTAAAAACTCAATGAAATATGTATGAAGGATTTGGTTATGGGATTCACCAAGAGTGACACTTTACTTTTCATGTAGACCAAGCAACAAGTTGGGTGCACCAACATCACCATTTCCATTTTTGTCACCGGGGTCAAATGGGAATAGTGGCCATAGACACGGGTCTAGACAACACTCCCCTTTCCCGTGGTCTCCACCCAAACTGACATACTCTCTATAATAGCATACATATCATCGAAAGAAAATAGAGAGTAGAGAAAAGTATTTCTCAAGTCGACTTCTACTAAGGTGCCCTCATGTGTGTACTCACTACTAGTTTCCCAATCATCACCATGAGTAGTCTCAACAATAAAGTCACACAAAGTAGAAGGAGTAAATTCCAAGACTACACATTCCTTACCTTTAAGAGTACTCTTATCTTCCAAGAAGAGATTTCCATCTTTAGGAGGAATGTTGTTACACCATAGTGGGTTAACATATAGGCTATAACCTCCAAGGTAAGCTATACCATCTTTTTCACCACTAGTCTCATTAGGAGTGTTTATATCATTTTCAAACAAGACACTATACCTAATGAGTGCATGATCCAATCCATGGGCAGATTTGGAACAAGAAAGTTCCTCACTCTCTAAGAGATCAATATTAAGTTTCAAAGCGGTTTCAAGCACAAGATTGTCCCAAGAATAGAGATACAAGTCAAATAACCACCCTAATTTTTGAAGACATGATTGGATACCATCACTTAAAGGCTCAAGACTTGGTCACCCCGAGGGCACAAGAATATGCAAGGAAGACCCATTTTGAGCCTACCATTGAGCATATCATTTATCAAGGCCGTGAGTGGAAGATTGCTTGGAGCATTGAAGACTTGAGGATTCACTGTTTTGGACACTTAATAGCTTACGATTTTTGGGCTATCTTCATTGAGGGCATTTTGGTCACTTCATTTTGCCCAAAATATACTCCATGGCCACCCCTCTCATTAAGGGTAGTGTAGTGATATGAGTCAAATGGCCACCTTAGCTTTTGATGACATCCTTGAAGGCCAACATGTAAAGGCTCAAGACTTGGTCACCCCGAGAGAATAAGGATACGCAAGGAAGGATCATTTTGAGCATGACTTAAAGCAATCTCGTGTGTGGAAGGTTGCTTGTTGCTTACATTGATGCTAATCCGAGAACCACAAGCCTTGAAGTATGAACCATACTCGGTTTTTGGAGCATTGAAAAGGTGCCATTCATTCAAGTTATAACATACCTTGGCTTCCCCTTTATTAAGGGAATTTTATACATTACATATGGTGTATTTACACAGCATGGCCACCCCTATCATTAAGGGAAAAGTGGTTTTTTTTATCTTCATTTGTAATATATTATAAATAGGCCCCCTTTGTCTTATTTTAACTAGTTTTTGAATGATGAAATATTGAAAAGGACTTCTTCTCTCTTTGAGAGTGTAACATCCTTAGTGTAGGGCTTGGATAATCCATTAGTTTAGGGCTTGGAAAATCCTTTATTGATCTTTGCTTAGAAACGATGGTTGTAAGGTGGAGTTGATTCCCTTAGCGGTCACCGTAAGAAGTTGGTACTTGTTAACTTATTTTGTAGAGGTTTTAGAGTTTTGATACACTCTTTAGTTGCTACCTAATGGGTTCTCTTTGTGTCAAGTTAACTATCTTTTACTCTTTTTAAGCTTATGTTTGCTTCTGGTATCATGTTGTTGTCTTGTTATTGCGGGTAAAGGCTTGTGATTGTGGGTTGTTTACGGACTGTTTTAGTGTTGTAGATACCATTTTTTATCACATAAGGACCAAAATCTTGTTGTAGGTATGCAAGCACTAGTTGATCCTTTAGATGACGAAATTGATTCTCCGCGTGAGAATGATTTGTGTCCATCTAGTACTAGCACTTATAACTTAACTAAGGTTCCATTACCAAGTGGTGAGAGTATTCACACACTAGTTGACACTTGTGAAAAACAAGGTGAGTCTATGTTTGTATATAAGTTGCCAACAATTAGTGAGAATATGGACAATAATCAATCGGGTGGAAAAGACCTTGATATGTTTGATTGTTTAGGAAACCCAAATTGTTATTGCCTCGGTAAAGATGGTTTTGCTTGTGATCCCTTGGCTGCCTATGGTAGTTTGTGTCTAAGTGAGGATTGATTATTTGAAAGAGAAGGTGATGTGTGCTTAGAAATTCCATCTACTTCTTCTTTAAGTGTTTCTTATGTTGGGCATATTCCTAGTGGAGATTTTGAAACTAGTAGTAAGTGCATGCCTGAGAACCCTTTATTTGAAGTTGGCTTGTGGAACACCTTTTTCAATCCTCTTTTTGTGCATGATACTTCCAATGATGATAAAGAGGGCTTGCTTAACCTTGAGGATGGAACCCTAGGGAAGAATGAGAGTGTCAAGACCTAATTCCTTGGTTAAGTCTTCCATTTGACCCCGATAACTTCTTAGGGTGTGAAAGATGGATAGTTGTTAGTCGATCCACTTGTTTGAGTGATATTGATATATGTGTTGCATGTACTTTACTTTCAATTAGGGAACCACCCCTTTGTAATATTTTTGCTAAGCCCATCGTGATTAAAGTTAAGGATGTGTTGGTATATCTCAAGTATGTACCTCCTTGGCATGTTCATGTTGTTTATTGTACTAACTCTAATCCACATGTCATGAGGATGTGGTTCTTGTTCGTCTTCTCTTCGTTCTTGCAAGGTTTGCATTCGAGGTCGAATCCTTTTCAAGAAGGGGAGGATGATACAAGTCAATGACCACCCTAATTTTTGAAGACAAGATTGGAGACCATCACTTAAAGGCTCAAGACTTGGTCACCCCGAGGGCACAAGAATATGCAAGGAATACCCATTTTAAGCTTACCGTTGAGCATATAATTTATCAAGGCCGTGAGTGGAAGATTGCTTGGAGCATTGAAGACTTGAGGATTCACCATTTTGGACACTTAATAGCTCACAGTTTTTGGGCCATCTTTATTAAGGGCATTTTGGTCACTTCACTTTGTCCAAAATGCACTCCATGGCCACCTATAACGCCCCAATTTTCTGAACCGAAATGCTACACAGTGCTCATGATCCCGAAGGACTAAAAGCTAACCCATGACTGATATTTGTACCTGTAAACTGCATAATATCTCATAAAATATATGAAAACATAAACTATAAGGCCATAAGGTTCAATACTGATACATATCAGAAAAACATGGTATAACAATACCAAAAATAAACATAAATACTGAAGTCTGAAAGTATAATCTGACATCTAGTTCAAAAGCCTCTAACTGAATTGAATAAGGAGTTGAAGGAACATGTCTCCAACTAACACCATGAACTAAGAAAACTAATCTAAAATACTGTAATAAAGTAATCATAATATTGTCCTCAAATAAAGAGGAGCACGAACTACTGAAATCTGCAATGCTACTGCTACTCTGATACTCATGCCTCTGTACCTATGGAGTCAAATAAAACACCATAGCGCGAATGCGTCAGTATGACTGAATATACTGAGTATACGAGTGAGGTAGGCTAAATGCAAAGGGTTTTATATGCATGAACAATGCTGACTGATATAAATGTGAGAATACATACATACATACGTAACTGCAACTAAACTCGTAGTGATACTGACTACTGAGTCTGAATATTGACAACTGAGTTTACTGATATTGATATGTAATTCACTAATAAGTTAGAAACTGATACTGCATTACTGAATACTGGGAGACTGATACTATATTACTGATAAAGGAATGTTGTTTCTGATAGTTGTAATTATGAAAAACTGATTTGATTGACCGTATATAATAGTACTGACACTGAGCTTGTGATAACATGACTACTGAGTATAAATACTGATGACATGTATTTACTGATAACATATCATGAATGATAACTGAATTCTGATAATTGATATATCTGATAACATGAGTTCTGATAATTGATAGTATGAATGACTGTATCTGACAGTCCTAAATTTGATGGAACTAGCTGAGTTCCGTACTGTATCTGAGTTGACTGTATTTGACAGTCCTGATATCCTGAAGAACTATCTGAGTTCTTTTACTAAGACTGATACTGAAACTATGGGAAGTAGTTATCTAACTAACATGCCCCAAATACGCTATAATAGCTAAGCTGGGGGTCCAATCTCTATCCTGATTGGAAGGGTGTCAATACTGTACCACTGGTAAGGACAAGCTGTGAGTGACGCTCATCTGGAAAGTACTCTAATGAGAATGGTGGGAACCCTCATCTGACAGGTTAAGCCACCTCATATACACTCAACTGACAGGTATTGATGTCTCAACCTGTGCACGCTACATAGTTTTGGAATGCAAGGACTGCTTCTAAGAATCACACCCTCTACTGGCAGGTGAGTTCCATTCTTGGGTTCGCTCGGTGCTGAATCCTACTCCCAACTGAATAACACTGAACTGATATACTGAACTAGTTATACTGAACTGATTTCCTAGTTCATACTAGAATTAACTGAATTGTTACTGATTGTTCTGTTTAACTAAACTAAACATGGATTGAATTTATTGAGTTCCGATGACTAGCGGAACACTACTGAATTCTGTTAACTGACTAAATACTACTAAGTTCTGTTAGCTGACTGAAGTCTACTGAACATGGCTTGACTGAGAGTATCATGAAAACATGACATTGCTTTAGGCACACAGCTATATTTTTGGGGTACCAATACCCCCAGGACTCGATGGAAGAAAACTGACATAACTTGACATACAAGAGTACTTGACCAACATTAACAATCCATAATATAGCATCTACGGGGAATTCATAAATCATGTGGTTTTCATAACCTTTTCATATAGATAACATCATGGTCAATTCTAATATCATGACAAGCCAACAACATATTCATAGCACATTAATAGCATAAAAATCATCTTGATCAAGTAGACATGGCATAACTTAAGAGACATGGAAAAATCTTGGAGCATGAAGACTAGGTACTTGATCATCATTTATTCGTTGAGGCACATTATCAAATACATGGTTGGCATAGCTTTAGCATGGGAGTTAACTTAAGCCCATGGATATGGCATGAAATTATCATTTAGATCACAAATAGGTCGAAGTGCTCAATTCTTCTTCACTCAAGCAGTTTAACAAACACCTCGCATGCACTATTTAGGGTATAGGCCTAATGATTAATTTTATACACCATAACACCATAATTCAACTCAATTCCACCAATTGAATCCACAAAATATCATGGTATCATGAACAATATGTAAAGATTCAAACTTTATTCACACAACATGGAATTCACATGAAATCATAAAACATGGAGTAAGGACTTGTTAATTGAGCACTCTTAAATCATGAAAATATGATTATGCTTATTCTAGGCATTTCGTCGAACACCTTGCATGCACACTTTATGGCATAGGTGTTCTTAATAATTTAGTCATCTTAAACCACCCAATTTCATGGGTTTTTTAACTACAAGCACACATACTTCATGAGAATCACCCTAAATTAACATCTTGAAGCATAAACAACAACCATCAACATGTACATGATCATATCTCAACAAGACAATCATAATATAGTATTTAAAGCATGGTTCTTGGACTCCTACGGATGAAAGGAATCCGTGGATGAACACTATGCATACCTTAGGTGGAAGATTCTTGAAGAAATTCTTAGATATGTTCTTGATTCCTTAACTAGGGTTCTTGTTCCTTTGAGAGAAAATAAATTGGCTCTTGAGTTTGAAAAACGTGACAATCATATATTCTTGAAGAAGGATTTGATTCTCGTTATAGGTTATGATCTTGAGAGAAACCCTTCTTTTGATGTTGAAGATAAATGGGGAGTTATGTTATTTAATTGATAGGATTTGGGTCTTCAAATTGAAACCCTAGCTTGACTTATTGAGAGGTTTTTGAGAAGAGGAGTATATTTTTCTGCAAATAAGCCTTAATCCCATGTTTGGGGTATATATAGGGGTGGAAGATGACCAAAATACCCCTAAGGAACAATTAAGGTCAAATCTGTCCCTAATTTACTGTCTGATAAGCTGAAGTAAATTGATCATAACTTTTTATTTAGATGTCTAAATGGGATGAAACTAATTGCATTGGAAAGAAGACTCAAATATGTTTCTATTGATATATAGCAACTCTCACAGTTCATCATATACAGGAAGTTATGATAGGTTGAAGTTGACTAAAATTTTTTACTTGAAATGCACCCGGAATGCAGGAGCATTTCAAACCGATGAGTTAGCCACTGAAATGCTCCCAAAATGCGCCCGGAATATGTCCAATACGTACTAGGGACTTTTACCATCGCAACGCAACTTGAAAATCTAAAAACGAAGGTCATAAGGGTCATCAAATAAATCCCCGAAGTTAGGAGGTCTAAAATGAGAGTAAGTGTTGAACTTGAACACTTAGCAAAAAAAAATTTCTAAGTGTTGGAATCTCTCATGGAGCTTTACAAGCTGAATTTGACATGTGATTTTTTACAGGGTCTTACAATATCTCCTCCTTGGGAACATTTGTCCTCAAATGAGATTGACTGAGAGGGGAGAAAAGACAACTGACGTGAGTACTGAGAATGAATGACTAAATATGATTTCATGGCTGACATGACTGATAAACTGAATATATCATACTGAACATGCATATCTGATGCATGCATAGCTGATTAATGAATAAAGGACTGAGTGTTCTGATGAACTAAGATTTCTCAAAATGAGAATGCATATCTGATGCATAACTGATAAGCTGAGTCCATGCATGATTATATGACTGATGTGATACATGAATGCATGACTGAAAGTATTTATAAGCTGACCACACGTATCTGATGCCTGGATACATGACTGAACTGACTCATGAACATAGGACTTAACATACAATGATAATGGTACCAAGTTTGGCACTGAAATCTGAACATGAGAATGAGTAAGCTCAAGAAAAACTGTTACACTGAACTAAAAATACCAATGAGTCTGGGATTAATCACTCAATATGCATGAGCAAAACATGAGAACATAACTGAGTCTGGAACATGATACATGAGTTGAACTGAGTCTGTAATGCATGACATGGACAGAGTATCATGGGCTAAACTGAGCCATTAAGAACATAGATTATGACTAAAATTTGGAGCTGGAGGTTCAGCTTATAAGTAACCCTTCCTTCAACTGGATTCATCTAGAGAAAAGAAAGTGGCATGTTTAAATCACATAAGGTCGGTAGATATAGGATATCTCCCCCTTGGGACTCTAGGTCCCTTGAAGAATACTGACTTAGCTGAGATACTAAGGAAAACTAAGGCGGTGTACAAGGCACTTACGAACAGAATTGTGACTTAATAGCTAGGATCTGAAACTGAGACATGATGCATGAACCTAGCTGATTACGAGTGCATAAATATACTAACTTATCTGATTAACTAAATAACTGGTAACTAAATACTGGGTATGCAAGACTGAATTGTACTTAGTCTCAATAGCTAGACTGAGACCATTTATGCATATGAGAAGGGACTGACTGACTAACATGAGGTAGCTGAGCATGGATTTACTAAAAAGGTTTGAACTGAGGATATACATAATGTGGTATGAATTTATCTGATCTTTAGGGGCATAGAATGAGTCATGAAAGCTAGTATACTATAAAGCATGATACGTGTACATGAGTTATGAGCTGCATGACCTAAGTTTTGAGTTTTTTGTATTCGTGAGACATGATTTGTGACACTGAGTGATTTAGATCTGACTCCCTATGCTGGGAGCTAAAAGCACACACGATTCTATGAAAAATGTATGAACATAAGCCGTGTTCATGGAATCTGAGAAATAAAGCATGCATAGGCATTATGTTGACTAATGTAGGAAGCTATACACTGAGATAAGGATGGGTTGGGAATAGCCTTCCCTAACTATTTTTCTATACATACTGGCACTACTACTGGAATCTGAGAGTCTGATTTGGTCACCTGATCTATCATCACATACTTATACTCTGTTCGACACCTGCCCATCCTACTAAACACATCAGCTTCTTTTGTTTTCTCACATACTACTAATATCACATTCACACCATCATGTTTAATTTAAAGTCAATAAAATTAAATTTCTAACTCACACTGTTCAAGCCTAATAATTCATTCTGGCATAACTATCTCCATGAATCTATAGTCTGCTCAATTTGTATATCATAATCCCAACTCTACTACTGCTAAACTCCTGGGTTCATGCTTCTAACTCTGGGTCACATACTATCATAGGATTTTGAGAAGGGATCTGATGGCATATCTAAACCTGGGTTCGAGAATGAGTTCTCATGATTATGAATGAGATCCATAGAACTTTGGTACATGACTGAACTGAGGGGATATTGTCTAAGCATGTGGCAAATCCCATAACTGTCTCCAGGGACTGCATGAGAAAGCCCTATCTTTAGAACTTGAGCTTCACTATTACCTTGAAAGTAAGGTAAGGCTGACATGAGGGGAGCCTGATGTGAATCTACATGGGTTCCTTAGAGAAACTTGCTATAGCACGATCTTGAGACATGAAAGAAGGGAAAATATTCCTAAAACATCTCATAGCCTCCTGTACATAAGTGTGGTGCACAACACACCCATGTACAAGACTCTACTTGATGCAGCGTTCAGATTTCCTAGGACACTGTCGAACCTTAGTCTTTGATACCAAGTTTGTAACGCCTGAATTTTCTGAACTAAAATGCTACACGATGCTCATGACCCCGAAGGACCATAAGCTAATCCATGACTGATATCTGTACCTATAAACTGCATAATATCTCATAAAATATGTGGAAACATGAACTGTAAGGCCATAAAGTTCAATACTGATACATATCTAAAAAACATGGTATAACAATACCAAAAAGAGCATAAATACTAAAGTTTGAACATCTAATCTGACATCTAGTCTGAAAGCCTCTAACTAAACTGAATAAGGAGTTGAAGGAACATGTCTCCAACTAACTCCATGAACTAAAAACCTAATCTGAAATACTATAATAAAGTAATAATAATATTGTCCTCGAATGAAGAGGAGCACTGACTGCTGAAATCTGCAATGCTACTGCTGCTCTAAAACTCCTGCCTTTATACCTATGGCGTCAAATAAAATACCATAGCATGAATGCATCAGTACGACTGAATGTACTGAGTATACGAGTGAGGTAGGATAAATACAAAAGATTTTATATGCATGAACAATGCTAACTGATATGAACATGAGAATACATATTTACATACATACATACTATATACATACATACATAACTGCAACTAAACTCATGGTGATATGACTACTGAGTCTGAATACTAACAACATGAGTTTACTGATATTGAGATACTGAATGACTGAGTTTACTGATATTGAGATACTGAATAACTGAGTTTACTGATATTGATATGTAATTCACTAATAAGTGAGGAACTGATATTGTATTACTAAATACTGGGAGACTGATACTATATTACTGATAAAGGAATGATTGTTTTTAATAGTTCTGATTATGAAGAACTAATTTGATTGATCATATATAACAGTCCTGAAACTGAGCTCGTGATAACATAACTACTGATTATGAATACTGATGACATATATTTACTGATAATATATCATGAATGATAACTAAATTCTGATAACTGATATATTTGATAACATGAGTTCTGATAACTGATAGCATGAATGACTTTATCTGACAGTCCTAAATCTAATGGAACTAGTTGAGTTCCATACTATATCTGAGTTGACTGTATCTGACAGTCCTGATATCCTGAAGAACTATCTGAGTTCTTTTACTGAAACTGATACTGAAACTGTGAGAAGTAGTTATCTAACCGACATGCCCCAAATATGCTATAATAGCTAAGCTGGGGTCCAATCTCTGCCCTGATTAGAAGGGTGTCAATACCGCGTCACTGGTAAGGACAAGCTGTGAGTGACCCTCATCTGGAAGGTACTCTAATGAGAATGGTGGGAACCCTCATCTGATAGGTTAATCCACCTCATCTACCCTCAACTGACAGGTATTGATATCTCAACCTATGTCATCTACATAGTTCTGGAACGTAAGGACTGCTTCTAAAAATCACACCCTCTAATGGAAGGTGAGTTCCCATCCTTCTCGGTGCTGAATCCTACTCCCAACTAAATAACACTGAACTGATTATACTGAACTAATTTCCTAGTTCATACTAGAATTAACTAAACTATTACTGATTGTTCTATTTAACTGAACTGAACATGGACTAAGTTTATTGAGTTCCGATGACTAGCGTAACACTACTGAATTCTGTTAACTGACTAAATGCTACTGAGTTCTGTTAGCTGACTGAGTTTATTGATGTCTGAACTGAATACTGAACTAAATTGTACTGATACTGAGATTTACTGAATTCCATAGACTAACAAAATATTACTGAGATTACATAGATTACTGAGTACTGAGTAAAACTGAACTGATGCTGCCTTTACATGAGTTTTCCTGAGTCATGAGACTGACTGGAGTCTATTTAACATGGATTGAGTGAGAGTTTCATGAAAACATGCACACAGCTATATTTTTTGGGTACAAGTACCCCCAGGACTCGATAGAAGGAAACTGACACTTCTTGACATTCTTGAATACATGGTCAATATCAATCATTCATAATAAAATAAGTTGGGGATTTCATGAAATACATGGTTAATGTAATCTTGTTCATGGTAGGAATGTATATAATCAAGATCATAATTTCATACTCTAACATCATGACATTCCAACAATATATTCATTGTACAACAATAGCATGTAAGCCATTCACGCATGAGGTCAATGGCATGAATTGACCTTTTAGTCCATATTAATCCATACTACATTTTTCTTGTTTCTCTTAAACATTTAATCAAACACCTTTCATGCACAACTTAGGCATAGGTGAAATCATAAAATTTTCACAAAGTATAAATCACCAAATTCATGGACTTCAACTTATATTTCAACATAGTTTCATGATTTCACATAAAGATCCCAACTTGGGAATCATTCAACACCAACAACATGATTATCAACATCCAAACTGCAATTTCAAGAACTCAACATAAAGTTCATATGAATAATATTACAAAATAAATTAGTTTTCATGATTCTTGAGATAAATCATGGAATTAAAAACTCAATTTAACATCATCAACATGAACATAATCATACCACCACAAAATATTTACGATACATAACTTAAAACTTGATTCTTGAGATCCATGGATGAAAGGAATCCATGGATGAACACTATGCATACCTTAGTTCTTCATTTTACGAAGATCGACGGAGAGAATTTCTTGAAATTAAATCCCCAATTGCAAACCCTCTTCTTGTTCTTGATGAATATATATATATATATAAATATATATATGAAGGTCGAAAAGACTAAAATACCCCTGGAGAAAGAGAGAAAGGCGTAGCCGTCCTCTGTTGTTTTCAGGCTGATAGGCTGAAGTAAATTGATCATAACTTTAAATTTAGATGTCTAAATTGGATGAAACTAATTGAATTGGAAAGAATACTCAAAGATCTTTCTATTGATATATAGTAGCTCTCACAGTTCATTATATGCAGGGTGTTATGATAGTTTGAAGTTGACTGAAATTTTTGACCTGAAATGCACCTGGGATACGGGAGCATTTCAAACCAGTGAGTTAGCCACTGAAATGCGCCCAAAATGTGCCCGGAATGTGTATCATACGTAGTAGGGACTTTCCCCATCACAACACAACTTGGAAATCTAAAAATGAAGGTCGGGAAGGTCATCAAATAAATACCCAAAGTTAGGAGGTCTAAAAATGAGAGTAAGTTTTGAACTTGAACACTTCGCGAAAAAAATTTCTAAGTGTTGGAATCTCTCATGGAGCTTTACGAGCTAAATTTTAGACTTAGGATTTTACGGGGTCTTACAAAATCTGACATCAATCAAACTAACATGAATTATCATAAATGCAAAAATAACAAGATATCTTGGGTTACCTCCTAAGCAGCATGTGATTTTATATTGTGACACAATGTTTGTACCTTGATTATTCAGACTTCATCAAGATAGCCATAGGATATGCCTCCAGGGTCATCAGCAGAGTTTATTTTGGAAACCACCCTCATGTCGTCGACTGCTTCATGGTTCTATGAACACTGAATATGACTTCCTCATCATTCAACCTGAACTTAAGCTCAACACTTTTCATATCTATAAATTCTCTACCCATGTTAAAAAATGGACTCCCCAAAATTATGGTCATCTCAAAATCAACCTCACAATCTAAGAAAACAAATCAGTTAGAAATATGAAGTTATCCACCTTGACCAAAACATCAAACAATATACCTACTAGTTTCTTTACTATATGATCCGTCATTAAAAACTGTGTGGATTTAGGAGGCATCAAGCCCAGTTTTTTGAACACCTTCAGCGGCATCAAGTTAATTCCATATTCAGGTCTAATCTTAGGTGGATTTTTGCATTAAAGTGTCATTATCTATGCTTGTTTAACCTTGTTTTGATGGCTTTTTATGTACTTAATAAGTTGTTAATGATAGAATTAAGAATCTATTAAGAATCTAAGTGTTAGAATACTTGATTATAATGTTTAAGGTGTGTTTAAGACTAATTTAGAATCAATTTGGTCACTTAGGCCTCATTTGTTTGCACTTAATGGAGGTCTGAATCTGAATGGTTCAGACTTCATACCATTAAGTGCATTTTTTATTAAGATTTTAACTCTTAATAGGTTTTAGTCATTTAGATCTAGAATCAATTCTTAATAGGTTTGAAGAGGTATTCTGGTGTTGGATAATATTTACCACCACTCTATTCATAATCATCTGTCACCACCACTAGCCACCTCTATCATCACCACTATCGACAACAAATATTGCTAGCAATCACTATTGTCAACTGCTACCACACCTACTACCTCTATTATTCTAATTATTTCCACCACTACCACTGCCGTCAACAACACCATTATTTTTAACTCATCTATCACAATTAGCACCACCGCTAAATACCACTAGTACATCACAACCTCCATAATTTCTTTGATCACCACCACTATTGTCACCAGTAATGGGCTCTACCACTACTATCACTATAATTTATCTCTACTAATAACTATCTTCACCATCACAACTAACAACATCTCCAACCAGTACCAATACAATATCAACCATCATGCATTCATTTTTCAGCCATCACAATCAACACCTCCAACACTAACATTAAGCAAAGTCACATCACAACTATCACCACCACTATCAATCGTCACCACCATAATAGTCACTACAATACCAACCATCACAACTATCACCACCAAATAATGTTTTCGTTGTTTGTCCCGTATCATTTGGTATCAAAGCATGGTTGCCCAAGTGTAGATATCACTTGTGTTGCATCGTTGGCTTGATACGTTAGTGATTAGGAAGGTAAAGTCCCTCTTTTATCGACGTAAGAGTTTGGTGTTAACATTCATTAATCTTAGGGTCCTTACATGTGGTTAGGGTTCGTAGATTCTTGAATATTGTATGTCAAACTATCTATCCATCTCTTTTGTTAACATTGTATTGTTGTTGCTCTTTGAAGTCTAGTGAAGCCTTGTGGGGCTCTTTCAATTCACTAGCATTGTTGTTCTTGTATTCATCTCTTTTCTTGCTCAAAACTAAATCTAAAGTCTAGTGAAGCCGTGAGTGGACTATTTTGATTCACTAGCACCTTGTTGTTCAACTTGTTGCTCTTTTGTTGGATTGAATCTCTTGGTACACACTTTGTCTTGTATCAAATAGCTCTCGGGTTCACTTCCCTTTTGTTGGCCAACTTTTTCAAATACTTCACTTACTTGAGTTTGAATAATCACATCACACACATACTCATGTGGTGGACAATTTTTACAAATAAGTTGATCAACACCAATTACACAAGACGATGTACTTCCGTTCAACATATAGGCTTTAACACTAGGTGGACATAAATTGATCTAACAAGGGGAGTCAATTTGGTCATCAATAGGATCAACTAGTGTATCCACACTCACAACATGTACATCGTCAAAAAAAGGCAAAGAATCATTAGACTCATAACTAAGTAAGCTACTACTCACACTCACTGGGCTACTAGCCACACAATTATCATTCACATGTACAAAAATGTAAGAATTAGCTATTTTACCTTGAAGTTCTTGAGTCGACTCTCCTTTGCTATGTTGTGAAGGTCCTCTACAAGCTTGGATAGCAAATTTACTTCGGCATTACACTCCTTCACTTACCATGTGATACAAGATCAAACCAACAACACCAAGAACTTCAAGAGGGCTCGGATTTCAGAACAACAACACAAGCACAATAAGTTTTAGTTTACGGTTTTTCAGCTTACAACACAAGAACAACAAGATAGAAAATAATGCTAGTGAATCGAAATGAGCCCCACACGGCTTCACTAGTCTTTAAGATAACAAAATCATCAACAACAACAAGATAAAGAAAGATAGATAACTTGACATATAACATTCAAGAAACTAAGAACCCAAACATCAAGAGAGGACCCTAAGTCTAATGAATATAAACACCAAGTTCTTACGAGGACCAAGAGGCACTCAACGACCTCAAAACCCTTGTTTCTAGCCAAAGAGACAACACAAGTATCCCTCTACTTGTGAGATACTAGGGGCGGCTCCAAAGAGTGGAAGAGAGAGGAAAATGTTTTGTGTTTTTAGGTTACAAATTTCAGCATTCAAAAACTAAGGGATATCTCTCTAACATGTTCTATTTATACTACAATCAAAAGGGGTAAAATGACCCATCCGCCCTTGCTTTCTTGTGCCAACCTTGGAGAGTAGTTTATTACACTTTAGGACCTCTCTTCACACATAAAAACATTTAGGTCCTTGGCCGGTTCAATCACCAACTCACACACGGCCATTTGCATGAACAAAGCTTGGAGTTTTTGTAATTCCCGAGCTTGGCTTCGTGTGAAAGGCCGTGTACCTGTGGAGGCTGCCCTAACCGTATCACCCTCTCCATCTTGAGAGGAATTTGGCCTCAAATTCAGCATTTGGTCATCTTCAACCGCATCCACGAGGGAGAGATCACCAACGTTGAAAGTGTTGTGCACTTGATATTCCGGTGGAAGGTCAATCTTGTAGGCGTTGTCATTGATCCTCTCAAGTACTTGGAAAGGACCATCACCCCTCGGCAGCAATTTGGACTTCCTTTGAGCTGGAAACCGATCCTTTCAAAGATGCACCCACACCCAATCTCCGGGTTCAAGCACAAGCCTTCTCCTCCCTTTGTTTACCCTTTTTGCAATCTCTTGGTTCTTCTTTTCAAGCTTGATCCGCACCGTCTCATGCATTTTCTTCATTGCCTTGGCTCTTTTGTTTCCATCTAAGCTGGTCATGAGATCACTAGACAAAGGAGTGAGATCCAAAGGGGTAAGGGGATTCAGGCCGTAAACACATTCAAAGGGAGTCATTCCCGTGCTCAAATGTATTACCCGGTTGTATGCAAATTCCACCAAGGGTAGGTGATCTTCCCATGAAGTCAGTTTACCCTTAACCATAGAACGTAGCATAGACCCTAAGGTTCTATTTACTACCTCTGTTTGGCCATCGGTTTGTGGGTGGCAAGACGTGGAGAAAAGTAACTTCGTGCCAAGCCTACCCCACATGGACTTCCAAAAGAGACTTAGGAACTTGGAGTCCCTATCGCTCACAATAGTCCTCGGTACCCCGTGAAGCTTTACAACACGTGTAACAAATAATGAAGCTACACTACGAGCATCCTCGATTTTAGCACATGGAATAAAATGAGCCATTTTAGAGAATCTATCAACAATAACAAAAATGCTATCTCGGCCCTTTCTAGTCCTTGGCAGTCCCAAAAGAAAATCCATCGAAATGTCCAACCAAGGCCTAAGGGGAGTAGGGAGTGGGGTGTATAATCCTTGAGGTAGGAGACGAGATTTCGCACTCCGGCAGGCCACGCATTGACTGCAAATTTTAGTGACGTCTTTATGCATTTTAGGCCAATAGAAGTTCTCCTCTAAGATTCCGAGGGTCTTGTCTACCCCAAAGTGACCCATGAGGCCTCCGTCATGGGCCTCCCTCACAAATAATTCCCTCCAAGAACTAGAAGGAACACACAACCTCCTCCCTTTGAACAAGTACCCATCGAACCGAGAGTAGGAGGAATGGTCATTCTCCTTAAGCCAACGGTCCCTTCCCCACTCTTTGCATTCCCTAAAAATAGGAGCAAAGGTAGGATCCTCGGGATACAACATACGCAAGCTCTCAAAACCCATCAACTTCGAAGACAAGGTAGCAACAAGCACATACTTCCTAGACAAGGCATCGGCAACAACATTTTCCTTTCCCCTTTTGTAATGAATTACATAAGGGAAAGTTTCGATGAACTCAATCCACTTAGCATGACGCCTATTCAGCTTGTCTTGGCTCTTATGGTGTTTCAACGACTCATGATCCGTTCGTATCACAAACTCCTTAGGCCACAAATAATGTTGCCAATTTCCCAAGGCTCTAACAAGGGCGTACAACTCCAAATCATAAGTTGAGTAATTAAGAGTTGCCCCTTTGAGCTTTTCACTGAAATAAGCAACGGGCTTACCTTCTTGCATCAAAACAGCCCCGATGTGAACCTTACTAGCATCACACTCTATTTCAAACATCTTATCAAAATCGGGCAATTGCAGTAAAGGTGCCGAGATGAGCGTAGCTTTCAAGGCCTCGAAAGCCCTAGCCTGCTCATCACCCCATTTAAAGGGTCTGTCCTTTATAATTACCTCGGTCAAGGGGGCTGCTATGGAACTAAATCCTTTGACAAACCTCCTATAAAAGCTTGCCAACCCGTGGAAACTTCGGATTTCTCCAATAGTTTTAGGGGTCGGCCAACTTCGTATAGAGTCTATCTTGGAATCGTCCACTTCCACACCCCTTGAGCTCACGACAAAACCCAAGAATATAACTTTATCAACACCAAAAGAACACTTCTCCATGTTGGCATACAGCTTCTCCTTTCGGAGCACATCAAACACACATCTCAAATGCATTACATGATCATCAATAGACTTACTATACACCAACACATCATCAAAGTAAACCACCACAAACTTTCCAATATAAGGCTTCATTACATGATTCATTAGCCTCATAAATGTGCTAGGAGCATTGGTAAGGCCGAAGGGCATGACCAGCCACTCATATAGACCGAATTTGGTCTTGAATGCGGTCTTCCACTCATCACCGGGTTGCATGCGAATTTGGTGATAGCCGCTCCTAAGGTCCACTTTAGAAAACAAACAAGATCCGTGGAGCTCATCTAACATATCATCTAGTCTAGGGATTGGATGATGATACCTTATAGTGATTTTGTTGATGGCTCTACAATCGACGCACATGCGCCATGTTCCGTCCTTCTTTGGTACCAAAAGCACCGGAACAGCACACGGACTCATGCTTTCCTTGATGTATCCCTTGTTGAGAAGCTCCTCAACTTGTCTTTCAAGCTCCTTAGTGTCCATAGGATTGCTCCTATAAGCCGGTTTGTTTGGAAGTTGTGAACCCGGCACCAAATCAATTTGGTGCTCAATTCCCCAAAGTGGGGGCAATCCTTGCGGAAGTTCTTGAGGAAATACATCTTCATACTCCTGCAACACACAAGAAATGATACGGGACAAATGGCTATCTTATCTTTCGATGACATCTTTGGAGGCCAACACATAGAGGCTCAAGAATTGGACTCCTCGATAATACAAGGACATGCATGGAGGACCCGTTTTGAGCGTAACTTAAAGCAATCTCGCGTATGGAAGGTTGCTTGGAGCATTTAAGAGTGAGGACTCACGGGGCATTTTGGACATTACCATGGTGTATTTACACACCATGGCCGCACCTAGATGATACATGATACGGTTGGGGCAGCCTCCACAAGTACACGACCCTTCACACGAAGCCAAGCTCGGGAATTACAAAAACTCCAAGCTTTGTTCATGCAAATGGCCGTGTGTGAGTTGGTGATTGAACCAGCCAAGGACCTGAACGTTTTATGTGTGAAGAGGGGTCTTAATGGGCCATAAACTAGTCTCCAAGGCTGGCCCAAAAGGCAAGGGGCGGATGGGCCTTTTATGTGTGAAGAAGGGGTCTTAATGGACAATAAACTAGCCTCCAAGGCTGGCCCAATAGGCAAGGGGCGGATGGGCCTTTTAGCCTTTTTGTTTGTACTATAAATAGGACATATTAGAGAGTTGGTCAGCAGATTTTTCAGATTTCAGAAAGTTGTAAACCTAAACACATAACATTTCTCTCATTTCCACTCTTTGGAGCCGCCTCCAACAGCTCACAAGTAGAGGGATACTTGTGTTGTATCTTTGGTTAGAAACAAGGGTTGTGAGGTTGTTAAGTACCTCTTGGTCCTCGTAAGAACTTGGTGTTTACATTCAGCAGATTTCGGGTCCTTCTCTTGAAGTAGGGTTCTTAGTTTTCTTGAATGTTTTATGTCAAGTTATCTATCTTTCATTATCTTGTTGTTGTTACTGATTTTGTTATCTTAAAGTCTAGTGAAGCCGTGTGGGGCTCTTTTCGATTCACTAGCATTATTATCCATCTTGTTGTTCTTGTATTGTTAAGCTGAAAAACCGAAAAACAAAAACTGGTTGTCGTTGTGTTGTTGTTGCTTAAAACAGAAACTAAAAACTGGTTGTTCTTGAGTTGTTAAACTGAAATCCGAGTCTCCTTTGAAGATCTTGGTGTTGTTGGTTTTGATATTGTATCATTTGGTATCAGAGCAAGACCGGTTGTGTTCCAACATAACCCATCTTGGGCAAGTTCTCGGCTTAAACAACAACAAAAAAAAAAATTTCTGAAATCTGCCCACAAGAAGTTGAAAACCGAGAATGATGTTATATGTTTAGATCTAGGTGTTATTTTGCTTGTTTAGTGTGTTTCTAGTGTTGGTTTCTTTCTCACCAACACTAAGGAGTCTAGATCCGAAAGTTGAGCTTGAGAAACTTGAATATTGTGTAGTGACTTGAAGTGGCCGAAAGTTGTATGTTGTTGCTAACCAAAAGAAAATCGGTGGTTGTATGTTATGTGCTAAAGAAGTTGATGAAGTTTATGGAAGTGTTCATCTTTTGAACTTGTTCATATGGTTCATCTTGTTGTGTAATCAAGTGGAAGACAAGCTATAAAGTGTTGTGAAAGACTTGCACCCATCACTTTGTAGTCTTGTCAATCACTTTCCCTAATTCAAGGAGCCTTGTTTTGTGGGATTTGTCTACCAAACCCCACTTTCTTGAGATTGAAAAGGGGTGAAAGACTACAAGATTTTAGTTTTCCCACCAAAACACTTTTCAAACTATAACAAGTTGTGTGAATCTTAACACAAAACCGAACAAAAAAAAAAAGGAGAAAGAAAGAGAAAAACCGAGAGTAGAACAACGTGTGGGACCATTGCATGCTACCACGTCGCTATAAGCTCAACTTAGGATAGTCTTGGTTGCTAATTATTGATTCTTGGTCTCCCTTACTTGGTCCTAGAACTAATTAACAAACTAGTACTTTCCTACTAGGTTGTCAACTAGTTCCTTGAACCGTTTGTTCGTGTCAACGATTATTTGAGTGCTTTTATTCGTTTGAACGAATTGCTGATTTTTGACTCTAGTCCGGCAAGAATTCTTTGAGTCTTCAAACAAGAATCCATTCCGGGCAAGAGCTTACTCATACCTTAACATCTCATGGTTACTAGCCAATTATACAACACTTGTGGAACACGACTTGTGATGAACTAAAGCGGCTGATACCTTGACGATGGAAGGAGCTTTACTACTAATCTTGTTGTTCATTTTGTAGGTTTAAGGGGTGATATAAGAGGAACATGACCTTGACAGCCGGGGATTATTGTGACTACAATATGGGAGACTATGATTGTAGTGAGGGTTTTTATGGCTACGAAGTTGAGGAAGATTGCGGAGGCGATGAAAATAGCCATGGCCAAAACATAGGCAGATTTGAAAATTACTGTTTTGAGGGAGAAAGTGAGGTGAATGAAGTGCCTAGTGCTTATGGTGACTTTGGAGATGATGTAGGACCTCGTGGGGGATCTTATAATGAAGTTGGGGCATGTGAGGAGTCTTGCACTCCCCACTCTGAACCTAGATTTGGCGTTAGGTGTAACCCTATCATTCGTAAACCTTATGAGAGCTATGATGAGAGTACACGTGAGGAGTGTGGAGATTCATATTCTCCACCTTGTAGTACTTCTTATCAAGGTCGATATAGTGTGAATGGTTATACTAGCTATAGTGTAGGTTGTCCGATGGGAAGAAGAGGATATACATCTCCAAAATCGAGGGGTACTCATGTGCTTTACAATGTTGATCCGAGAAGGAGTGTACACTCCGGAAAGGTGACCATTTGTGGGATACCGGGCTGCCTCGTTGTGTTAAGTGATAGGTACTATAGAAACTACATTGTTCCATCCATGGTTGATTACTTGGGGTTATTTTGTGAGCCTTTACTTGTTCCATACTTCTTGGATAGGTTTAAGGTTACCAAGAGGGTAAAAGTTGTCTTCTCCCAATTTAATTACCATGAGGAGGTGTGGTGTGATGTTTTTCCCATAACCTATGGTCATGTGAGTTTAGGCGCCAATTGGTTTGCACAACACAAAGTTCCAAATATGCAAAATTGGCCTAATATTGTAAGAGACCGATGGGGAAATTGCCTCGAGACGTACATTCTGCCCGGGCCGTAAAAAGAAGTTCCTACCTACTCCAATTCGAATTATTATGAGAGACAAAAGATTGAGAGGAGTAAGGAAGTGAAAGGTGGTAATCCGAGAGTGGAAAAAGGAGAGGTTGTGTGGAGCAAAGTAAGAGGATTACCACCAAACCATGCTAACATTGTTTGTCCTTCTATTTCTAAGGACATTTGTGTAGGTCGCAACATGGGAAGCGAAGAAAAACAATGCCAAAAGAAAGTTGCTGCCCAAACGTTTGGAGGACCTTCACACCATGACAAAGAAGAATCTACTCAAGGACTTCAAGGTAAAATGGCAAATTCTTACACTTTTGTACATGTGAATGATAATTGTGTGGCTAGTAGTCCATTGAGTGTGAGTTGTAGTTTACCTATATGTGAGTGTATTATTTCTTTGCCACTTGATGATGATGTACATGTTATGAGTGTGGATACACTAGTTGATCCTATTGATGACCGAATAGACTCTTCTTGTAAGATCGATCTATGTTCCCCAAGTGTTGAAACCATTATGTTGAATGAAAGTACATTATCTTCTGAAATTTGTGTTGATCAACTTATGTGTGAAAGTTATCTACCACTTGAGGATGTGTATGATGTAATTAACGAACCTCAAGTGTGTGATGATGTTGAAAATGTTGATCAAGGTGAGCATGAACCCGAGAGCTCTTCTTGGGGTAATATTGTGTTTAAAACATCCTTGAAACTTGATATTGATCATTTAGAGAGTGAGGAACTTGCTTGTTCCAAATCTGTCCGTGAGGTAGATCCCACTCTTTTTAGGTATAATGTCTTGTTTGAAGATGATTTAAACCGTCCTAATGAACCTAGTGGTGAGAATGATGGTATAGCTTGCCTTGAGAGCTATAGCCTATATGTTAACCCACTATGGTGTGACAATATTCCTCCTAAAGAGGGAAATCTCTTCTTGGAAGATGAGAGTCCTCTTAAGGGTAAGGAATGTGTAGTTGCAGAAGCTACTACTTCTTCTACTTTGTGTGACTTCATTGTTGAGAGTACTCATGGTGATTATTGGGAAACTATTATTGAGTACACCCATGAGAGAACCTTAGTAGAAGTTGATTTGAGTAATACTTTTCTCTACTCTCTATTTGCTCTAGATCATATGTATGTTATTGAAGAGAGTATGTCATTTAGTTTGGATGTAGACCACGGGAAAGGGAAGTGTTGTCGAGACCCGTGTCTATGGCTACTTTTCCCATTTGAACCCGGTGATGTTGGTGCACCAAACTTGTTGCTTGGTCTACATGACAAGCAAAGTGTCACTCTTAATGTATCCAATAACCAAATCCTTTGTACACCTTTTGTTGAGCTTTTAATATTCCTTGCAAAGGATTCTTGGTTATATTGCTAATATGTGCAACCTTGGCATGTTGAGATGATTTGTTATGCTAACCCTAACCCTCATGCCATGAGGAGTTTGTATTTGTTTGTCCTCTCTTCGGTTTTGCAAGGTTTGGATTCGAGGTCGAATCCTTTTCAAGAAGGGGAGGATGATACGGGACAAATGGCCATCTTATCTTTCGATGACATCTTTTGAGGCCAACACATAGAGGCTCAAGAATTGGACTCCTCGATAATACAAGGACATGCATGGAGGACCCGTTTTGAGCGTAACTTAAAGCAATCTCGCGTATGGAAGGTTGCTTGGAGCATTTAAGAGTGAGGACTCACGGGGCATTTTGGACATTACCATGGTGTATTTACACACCATGGCCGCACCTAGATGATACATGATACGGTTGGGGCAGCCTCCACAAGTACACGACCCTTCACACGAAGCCAAGCTCGGGAATTACAAAAACTCCAAGCTTTGTTCATGCAAATGGCCGTGTGTGAGTTGGTGATTGAACCAGCCAAGGACCTGAACGTTTTATGTGTGAAGAGGGGTCTTAATGGGCCATAAACTAGTCTCCAAGGCTGGCCCAAAAGGCAAGGGGCGGATGGGCCTTTTATGTGTGAAGAAGGGGTCTTAATGGACAATAAACTAGCCTCCAAGGCTGGCCCAATAGGCAAGGGGCGGATGGGCCTTTTAGCCTTTTTGTTTGTACTATAAATAGGACATATTAGAGAGTTGGTCAGCAGATTTTTCAGATTTCAGAAAGTTGTAAACCTAAACACATAACATTTCTCTCATTTCCACTCTTTGGAGCCGCCTCCAACAGCTCACAAGTAGAGGGATACTTGTGTTGTATCTTTGGTTAGAAACAAGGGTTGTGAGGTTGTTAAGTACCTCTTGGTCCTCGTAAGAACTTGGTGTTTACATTCAGCAGATTTCGGGTCCTTCTCTTGAAGTAGGGTTCTTAGTTTTCTTGAATGTTTTATGTCAAGTTATCTATCTTTCATTATCTTGTTGTTGTTACTGATTTTGTTATCTTAAAGTCTAGTGAAGACGTGTGGGGCTCTTTTCGATTCACTAGCATTATTATCCATCTTGTTGTTCTTGTATTGTTAAGCTGAAAAACCGAAAAACAAAAACTGGTTGTTGTTGTGTTGTTGTTGCTGAAAACAGAAACTAAAAACTGGTTGTTCTTGAGTTGTTAAACTGAAATCCGAGTCTCCTTTGAAGATCTTGGTGTTGTTGGTTTTGATATTGTATCAAGAAATCAAAGGGGAAATGGAAGAATTAGTGGGGTTAGTATTAAAACAATGGGCCAAAAGTAGCATCGGCTTGTTTTCATCATGGTCCACGAAGAGTTCTTTTCTCCTAGCCAACATCACTACGTTTTCCATCTCTCTTGGCGTGGGGACAACCTCGGATGTCCCTACCTCCTCACCTACGGCATCCCCCCCCTTCTCTCCCTTCTCGGGTTCCTTCCCCTTTCCTTTTAACTCTCCCATCTTTTGATGCCACTCATTTACTTGGGAGGGTGAAAGAGGGTGAAGTGTGACCTTTCAGCCATCCTTCTCAAGCGTATACCGGTTGGACCTCCCATCGTGTTTAGTGGACCTATCATATTGCCATGGTCTACCTAACAACAAGTGACATGCTTGCATTGGGATCACGTCACAAAGCACTTCATCATGGTAGTTTCCCACCTTAAACCGAATCATACATTGCCTAGTGACCTTCAATTCACCACAATCGTTCAACCATTGTAGCTTGTAAGGACTAGTGTTGTAGTGTAGTTGGTAGCTTCAAGAAATTTACCATAGCATGGCTCGCAACATTTGTACAACTACCACTATCAATCACCAAAGTGCACACACTCCCCTTTACGAGACACTTAGTATGGAATAGATTTTCCCTTTGACTCGGGTTATCCACCGCCTTACTAATCATGACACGTCTAACCACAAAGTTTGGTACCACACACTCCCCTTCTTGTGGATAGACATCTTCACTACCCTCTAATTCATCATCATTCGGCCCATTTTTAGCCCCCTCTCCATCTTGAGGCTCGGCCTCATCCTCCCCCCTTTCGGAAACCACCTCCTCACCAAGGTAGTACACTTTCCCTTCTCGTAGGATCACATTGCGCCGGTTCGGACATTCATTGGCCTTATGCCCCCAACCTTGGCACTTGAAGCATTGGAACCCCTTTGGGTTGGGATATTTGTGAGCCTCCGGTTTCGGAGGAAACTTAGGGACTGTTTTGGACTCGGGCAGCTTCGTAGGGCTGGGTTGGTCCTTGTTTTTGGGCCAACCCGAGGGGGTTTGTACCCTTGCCTTGAAGGATGATCTCTCCTTAAGTTCCCTTTCAATCTCTAGGGCCGCTTGGAATATACCGTCAATGGTTTCAAACCGGTGAAGGGTCAAGTGAGTGGAGATCTCTTTGTTCAATCCACACTTGAACCGGATGATGTCGTGACTGATTTATTCCCCACGATGATCAAGTTTCAACATGAGTTGTTGGAACTCGTCAAAATAGGCCATCACACTCTTGCCTCCTTGCCGCAAGCCATACAATCTAGCGAGCAACTCATGACGATATCTCTCGGGAAGGTACCGTTGTCTCATCAAATACCTCAACCAATACCAAGGTGGTGGCTGCCCATCCACTAATTCATTACCAAATCGTTTAACATACTCCCACCAAGTGTTAGCATAGCCCTCGAGGTGAGATATAGCATAGCAACTCTTCTTTTCTTCTGAGATGTCATTAACTTGGAAAACTTTGTCACAAGCCGATTCCCAAGTTAAGTAGGTCCCGGGGTCACTTTCACCCTTAAAGATAGGTAGGCTCAACTTGATGGTGTTGATGCCTACGTCTCTCTCTTAGTGTCGGTTTCCCCTATCTCCATACCCCCGGTATCCCCTAGGTTCTCCTCGACCCCCTCTTAACTCCTCCTCCCTCATATAAGCATCATCAAAGGCTCCACCTCTTTCATACTCCTCTCTACTGTATCCTTCAAAGTGGGCTGGCCGGCCTTGACCGTTTTGATTCGGAGGATTTGGAATTTGCGGTCTTTGGTTTAATGGAGCTTGGAATGGAAGGTTCGGATTTAGTGGAGGTACTTGGCGTCCAAATCCCTCTTGTGGAATTGGAGGGGCTTGGAATTGTAGTGGTCTAGTGGAGTCTCGGTTTGGAGGAAAATAGGTAGTTTGGCTTGCGGTATTTAGTGGAGCTTGGGGTGCATTTAGCATTTGGTGGACTGTTTCGGGGGTGATGGTTGCGGAGGAGGTCCTATCATGACCATTGGTAGATACATGTAGCGGAGTAGAAGGACGAGAGTTCCTTTGACTCTCCACTTGTTCTAGTCTTCCACTAATAGTCGACACTTCCCCCCTTATTGCTGCCAAGTCCCCTCTCACGGCCCCAAATTCTGAATTCAACCTTTCAAGTGTCCGGGTAACGGCCTCAAGAGTGACCCTCATAGAATCAAGTGCATTATTATCCACATTATGAGACGTAGCTCCTTCCATTGTCAAGGTATTATCCGCCTTAGTTCACCACAAGTTCGTGTTCCACAAGTGTTGTATAATTGGCTAGTAACCGTGAGATTTTAAGGTATGAGCAAGCTCTTATCCGGAATGGATTCTTGTTTGAAGACTCAAAGAATTCTTGCCGGACTAGAATCAAAAATCAGCAATTCGTTCAAACGAATAAAACCACTCAAATAATCGTTGACACGAACAAACGGTTCAAGGAACTAGTTGACAACCTAGTAGGAAGGTACTAGTTTGTTAATTAGTTCTAGGACCAAGTAAGGGAAACCAAGGATCAACAATTAGCAACCAAAGAATACCCTAAGTTGAGCTTATAGTGATGTGGTAGCATGCAATGGTCCCACACGTTCTTCTTCTCTCGGTTTTTCTCTTTCTCCTTTTTTTTTTTTTTTTTTGTGTTTTGAGTTAATATTCACACAACTTGTTATAATTTGAAAAGTGTTTTGGTGGGAAAGCTAAAATTTTGTAGTCTTTCACCCTTTTTCAAACTCAAGAAAGTGGGGGTTGGTTGACAAATCCCACAAAACAAGGCTCCTTGAATTAGGGAAAGTGATTGACAAGACTAAAAAGTGATGGGTGCAAGTCTTTCACAACAACTTTATAGCTTGTCTTACCACTTGAGCACACAACAAGAGGAACAAGGTGAACAAGTTCAAAAGATGAACACCTCAACAAACTTCATCAACTTCCTTAGCACATAAACACACAACCACCGATTTTTTTTTTTTTGGTTATCAACACATACAACTTTCGGCCACTTCAAGTCACTACACAATGTTCAAGTTTTCAAGCTCAACTTTTGGATCTAGACACTTTGGTGTTGGTGAGAAAGAAACCAACACTAGAAACCCACTAAACAAGCAAAATAACACCTAGATCTAAACATACAACATCATTCTTTGTTTCAACTTTTAATGGACAGATTTTCAGCATTTCTTTTTGGTGTAGTTTGTTTAAGCCGTGAACTAGCCCATAACAATCTTTGTTGTCCAATTTCAAGTCTTGGTCAATGATGATGTGGAAGCACATAATTGGTTACAGTTTCTAACAATTTTTGTTGTCCAATTTCAAGTCTTGGTCAATTTACAATTTAGGAATTGGTGGGATTTGTTTTAAGGAGGGAAATTAAAACAATCTTGGAGCCTTTTCAAATTCAAGTTTTCAAGACTTTGACTTTCTTGTACTTATCCTTATAACATGGACCCTTGTTTTATGGAAAGTTGTTGGAAAGTGGTTGAGATGTGATTGACTATTTGATGAGTGATGGTAACTCTTTCAAGACTAACAAAGCTTCACCCTTTTTTCCTTCACCTTTGTAGATCTAATGTTCACTTTATATTAACAAGCTATGAAGGTTGTGAAGAACTTCAAGAACAACATCAACAATCATCAAGAACAACCAACAACAATCTCCAAAAAATATCACAATTTTCACACGACCAACTTCCAATTTTCACAATACAATATCTTCAACACTTGGCCAAGACAACTACAATTTCAATAAAATGGTTCTTAAGCCACCAATGAACAACAATATCACGTGGAAAAGCTTAGAACAACAACAAGATGAACACCACAAAGCCAAAATAGTTCAGCACAATAATGTTTCAACAACAATTCGACCAAGCCCTATGTTCACAAAAACAACGCCAACAATGTAAGCTCAAACTTAGATTTAGACTCAAGAGTGTTAGAGATGAAGAAAACTAACACTAGAAACAACAAAATAAGTAAAAATTTCGGCCAAGACACAACAATAACACAATTTCAGCCAAGAACACAAAATGGACAGATTTGCTTCTTTTTGATTTTTCAGTTTTCTAACACTTTTTTTTTTAAATTTTCTATCAAGCAAGCCCAAGATTAATCTTGTAGGAATAATATCAATCCATGCTTTGATACCAAATGATACAGGAAAAATAAGAGGAACACGAAACACACTCCAAACAGTCCACACATCACAAGATCCGAGGACCTATTGGAGACCAACTCTTGGATTCAACAAATACAACAAGAATACAAGATAAAAGAGTGTATTTTAACACCCAAACAGCTACAAAAGTGTAATGACCAAGATGACAACAAAAATAACTAGATTGGGATTCCGCAATAACAAGATACAAAAAGGATAGTAACTTGACATACAATATTCACAAATCTAAGAACCCTAACAATGAGAAAGGAACCTAAGAAAAATTAATAGCAACATCAAGTTCTTACTTGGACCAAGAGGGACTCATGAACCTCAAGACCTAAGTTTCCAAGCAAACAAACAACAAAAGGATTTCACCCTCTTATTGTTACCTAGTTCTAAGTTTTGAATTTGCCTCAAGGAAAGAGGACTTTGTATTTCTATGTTATAAAATATTCATATTCATCAAAAACTAATGAATTAAACCCTAAAAGGTTCTATTTATAATGTATTATGAGAATAGTGTGAAATATCCAAAATGACCACTTAGTCAAAGTCTTCAAGTGGGCTCCCTTGGAGTGCATTGTATGGACTAATTTTGGAGCCTATTTAGGACTTCCTTTGCACTTCACGTGTACACTCCAAGTCTAGGGTCAATTCACTCTCGCACTCACCCACCTTCGTGGTCGTACCCGTATCAGTCTAGATCTAAACTTGAGCTTGAACTTGTTGAAAGTTGTTGTTATGAACATAAGCTTGGCCAATTGTTGTTGTTCTTGTTGTTATGGATTTTAAGTAGGCCATGTTGATGTTGTTGAGCTTGGCCAAAGGTGACCTTGTAGTTAGGTGTTGGACTTGTTGTTGTCGTCTTGAAACATTATTGTTGTGTTCTTGTTGTTCTTCGCCCTTTTATCTTTTGTTAACAGAAGAAAAGTGAGCTTTAAATCTACAAAAAGTGAATGAAAAATTGTAGTAGTTGATGGTGAAAGGAGTAGTTCACATCAGTCATAGACTTTACATCAACTTTTAAAACCATTTTTCCATATTTCAAGGAGCCTTGTTTTGTGGAACTAGTACAAGTCAAATCTCACCTTTTGAGTTGAATTTGAAAAGAGTTACAAGACTTGTTCTTTCCCTCCAAATACAAATTGTCTTCCATTCCAAAATTATAAGGAATAAAAATTTCAAGAATGGTGATTAAAACTTATGGGACCTAGGGCCAATTAGAAGGTGACATGTCATCAAACAACTATTCACATGATAAATTTTGGCTTAAATTTTTATCTCTTAGTTTCATTTTGTTGAGTCTTTAGTTTCGTTTGTTGATTCCAATACTAACTTACAAGCTAGTGACCATTTACTAAATTGTGAGTTGGTTTTGAAACTGTTCTTCGTATTTACGTCCTTGTTTTTTTTTCTTATTCTTTGGAGTCATTGTAAACATTTGGTTCACCTCTCAACACCTCATGGAGTTCAAGAAAGCATACAACACTTGTGAGATTGAGTACGAGGAATCTGAGAACAAAGAAATAAAGAGAGAGTGTGAGGACCTTTCTTTTACAACTAACTCACTTATTGTTCTGTAGTGAAACTTTTTGGCTAAAGTCAATTGAATTGGATGAGATTGAAGGCAAATCTCAAGATGGAGAGGAAGCCGAGATGCAAAATAAAGATGTTGCCAAAACTTAAAGTTGTCGTGTTCTCGGTTTCTTCTCATTTTGTGGACTGTTTTGGTTTAGTTGTGCCATGAATTTAAGGTCAAATTTTTCTCAAGATGGAGAGGATGATACGGGCACGATTATTAAGATGGATGTTTTTTTAGTGATACGGTTAGGGCAGCCTCCACAGGTACACGGCCTTTCACACGAAGCCAAGCTCGGGAATTACAAAAACTCCAAGCTTTGTTCATGCAAATGGCCGCGTGTGAGTTGGTGATCGAACCAACCAAGGACCTAAATGTTTTTATGTGTGAAGAGAGGTCCTAATGTGTAATAAACTACTCTTCAAGGTAGGCACAAGAAGCAAGGGCGGATGGGTCATTTTACCCCTTTGTTTGTAATATAAATAGAACATGTTAGAGAGAGTTAGAGGTAGTTTTTGAATGCTGAAATTTGTAATCTAAAAACACAAAACATTTTCCTCTCTCTTCCACTCTTTGGAGCCGCCCCGATTATCTCACAAGTAGAGGGATACTTGTGTTGTCTCTTTGGCTAGAAACAAGGGTTTTGAGGTCATTGAGTGCCTCTTGGTCCTCGTAAGAACTTGGTGTTTATATTCATTAGACTTAGGGTCCTCTCTTGATGTTAGGGTTCTTAGTTTCTTGAATGTTATATGTCATGTTATCTATCTTTCTTTATCTTGTTGTTGTTGTTGATTTTGTTTTCTTAAAGACTAGTGAAGCCGTGTGGGGCTCATTTCGATTCAGTAGCATTATTTTCTATCTTGTTGTTCTTGTGTTGTAAGCTGAAAAACCGAAAACTAAAACTTGTTGTGCTTGTGTTGTTGTTCTGAAATCCGAGCCCTCTTGAAGTTCTTGGTGTTGTTGGTTTGATCTTGTATCATTTGGTATCAAAGCAAGACCGGTTGTGTTCCAACATAACCTATCTTGGGCTAGTTCACGGCTTAAACAAACTACACCAAAAGAAAATTCTGAAAATCTGTCCATTAAAAGTTGAAAACCGAGAATGATGTTGTGTGTTTAGATCTAGGTGTTATTTTACTTGTTTAGTGAGTTTCTAGTGTTGGTTTCTTTCTCACCAACACTAAAGTGTCTAGATCCGAAAGTTGAGCTTGAAAACTTGAACATTGTGTAGTGACTTGAAGTAGCCGAAAGTTGTATGTTGTTGATAACCAAAAGAAAATCGGTGGTTGTGTGTTTATGTGCTAAAGAAGTTGATGAAGTTTGTTGAAGTGTTCATCTTTGGAACTTGTTCATATTGTTCATCTTGTTGTGTGCTCAAGTGGTCAAGCTATAAAGTTGTTGTGAAAGACTTGCACCCATCACTTTTTAGTCTTGTCAATCACTTTCCCTAATTCAAGGAGCCTTGTTTTGTGGGATTTGTCAAACAAACCCCACTTTCTTGAGTTTGAAAAAGGGTGAAAGACTACAAAATTTTAGTTTTCCCACCAAAACACCTTTTCAAATTATAACAAGTTGTGTGAATATTAACTCAAAAGAAAAAAAAAAGGGAGAAAGAGAAAAACCGAGAGAAGAAGAACGTGTGGGACCATTGCATGCTACCACGTCACTATAAGCTCAACTTAGGGTATTATTTGGTTGCTAATTGTTGATCCTTGGTTTCCCTTACTTGGTCCTAGAACTAATTAACAAACTAGTACCTTCCTACTAGGTTGTCAACTAGTTCCTTGAACCGTTTGTTCGTGTCAACGATTATTTGAGTGCTTTTATTCGTTTGAACGAATTGCTGATTTTGATTCTAGTCCGGCAAGAATTCTTTGAGTCTTCAAACAAGAATCCATTCCGGATAAGAGCTTGCTCATACCTTAAAATCTCACGGTTACTAGCCAATTATACAACACTTGTGGAACACGAACTTGTGGTGAACTAAGGCGGATAATACCTTGACAATGGAAGGAGCTACGTCTCATAATGTGGATACTAATGCACTTGATTATATGAGGGTCACTCTTGAGGCCGTTACCCGGACACTTGAAAGGTTGAATTTAGAATTTGGGGCCGTGAAAGGGGACTTGGCAGCAATAAGGGGGGAAGTATCGACTATTAGTGGGCGATTAGAACAGGTGGAGAGCCAAAGGAACTCTCGTACTTCTACTCCTCTACATGTATCTACCAATGGTCATGATAGGACCTCCTCCGCAACCATCACCCCCGAAACAGTCCACCAAATGCTAAATGCACCCCAAGCTCCACTAAATACCGCGAGCCAAACTACCTATTTTCCTCCAAACCGAGACTCCACTAGACCACTACATTTTCAAGCCCCTCCAATTCCACAAGAGGGATTTGGACGCCAAGTACCTCCACTAAATCCGAACCCTCCATTCAAAGCTCCATTAAACCAAAGACCGCAAATTCCAAATCCTCCGAATAAAAACGGCCAAGGCCGACCAGTCCACTTTGAAGGATACAGTAGAGAGGAGTATGAAGGAGATGGAACCTTTGATAATGCTTATATGAGGGAGGAGGAGTTAAGAGGGGGTCGAGGAGAACCTAGGAGATACCGGGGGTATGGAGATAGGGGAAACCGACACCAAAAGAGAGACGTAGGCATCAAAACACCATCAAGTTGAGCTTACCTATCTTTAAGGGTGAAAGTGACCCCGAGACCTACTTAACTTGGGAATCGGCTTGTGACAAAGTTTTCCAAGTTAATGACATCTCGGAAGAAAAGAAGAGTTGCTACGCTATAGCTCACCTTGAGGGCTATGCTAACACTTGGTGGGAGTATGTTAAATGATTTGGTAATGAATTAGTGGATGGGCAGCCACCACCTTGGTATCAGTTGAGGTATTTGATGAGACAACGGTACCTTCCCGAGAGATATCGTCATGAGTTGCTCGCTAGATTGTATGGCTTGTGGCAAGGAGGCAAGAGTGTGATGGCCTATTTTGACGAGTTCCAACAACTCATGTTGAAACTTGATCATCGTGGGGAGCAAATCAGTCACGACATCATCCGGTTCAAGTGTGGATTGAACAAAGAGATGTCCACTCACTTGACCCTTCACCGGTTTGAAACCATTGACGGTATATTCCAAGCGGCCCTAGAGATTGAAAGGGAACTTAAGGAGAGATCAACTTTCAAGGCAAGGGTACAAACCCCCTCGGGTTGGCCCAAAAACAAGGACTAACCCGGCCCTACGAAGCTGCTCGAGTCCAAAATAGTCCCTAAGTTTCCTCCGAAACTGGAGGCTCACAAATATCCCAACCCAAATGGGTTCCAATGCTTCAAGTGCCAAGGTTGGGGGCATAAAGCCAATGAATGTCCGAACCGGCGCAATGTGATCCTACGAGAAGGGAAAGTGTACTACCTTGGTGAGGAGGTGGTTTCCGAAAGGGGGGAGTATTAGGCCGAGCCTCAAGATGGAGAGGGGGCTGAAAATGGGCCGAATGATGATGAATTAGAGGGTAGTGAAGATGTCTATCCACAAGAAGGGGAGTGTGTGGTACCAAACTTTGTGGTTAGACGTGTCATGATTAGTAAGGCGGTGGATGACCCGAGTCAAAGTGAAAATCTATTCCATACTAAGTGTCTCGTAAAGGGGAGTGTGTGCACTTTGGTGATTGATAGTGGTAGTTGTACAAATGTTGCGAGCCATGCTATGGTAAATTTCTTGAAGCTACCAACTACACTACACACTAGTCCTTACAAGCTACAATGGTTGAACGATTGTGGTGAATTGAAGGTCACAAGGCAATGTGTGATTCGGTTTAGGGTGGGAAACTACCATGATGAAGTGCTTTGTGACGTGATCCCAATGCAAGCATGTCACTTGTTGTTAGGTAGACCATGGCAATATGATAGGTCTACTAAACACGATGGGAGGTCCAACCGGTATACGCTTGAGAAGGATGGCCGAAAGGTCACACTTCACCCTCTTTCACCCTCCCAAGTAAATGAGTGGCATCAAAAGATGAGAGAGTTAAAGGGAAAGGGGAAGGAACCCGAGAAGGGAGAAAAGGGGGGGGATGCCGTAGGTGAGGAGGTAGGGACATCCGAGGCTGTCCCAACGCCAAGGGAGATGGAAAACGTAGTGATGTTGGCTAGGAGAAAAGAACTCTTCGTGGACCATGATGAAAACAAGCCGATGCTACTTTTGGCCCATTGTTTTAATACTAACCCCACTAATTCTTCCATTTCCCCTTTTATTTCTTGTGTGTTGCAGGAGTATGAAGATGTATTTCCTCAAGAACTTCCGCAAGGATTGCCCCCACTTCGGGGAATTGAGCACCAAATTGATTTGGTGCCGGGTTCACAACTTCCAAACAAACCGGCCTATAGGAGCAATCCTATGGACACTAAGGAGCTTGAAAGACAAGTTGAGGAGCTTCTCAACAAGGGATACATCAAGGAAAGCATGAGTCCGTGTGCTGTTCCGGTGCTTTTGGTACCAAAGAAGGACGGAACTTGGCGCATGTGCGTCGATTGTAGAGCCATCAACAAAATCACTATAAGGTATCGTCATCCAATCCCTAGACTAGATGATATGTTAGATGAGATCCACGAATCTTGTTTGTTTTCTAAAGTGGACCTTAGGAGTGGCTATCACCAAATTCGCATGCAACCCGGTGATGAGTGGAAGACCGCATTCAAGACCAAATTCGGTCTATATGAGTGGATGGTCATGCCCTTCGGCCTTACCAATGCTCCTAGCACGTTTATGAGGCTAATGAATCATGTAATGAAGCCTTATATTGGAAAGTTTGTGGTGGTTTACTTTGATGATGTGTTGGTGTATAGTAAGTCTATTGATGATCATGTAATGCATTTGAGATGTGTGTTTGATGTGCTCCGAAAGGAGAAGCTGTATGCCAACATGGAGAAGTGTTCTTTTGGTGTTGATAAAGTTATATTCTTGGGTTTTGTCGTGAGCTCAAGGGGTGTGGAAGTGGACGATTCCAAGATAGACTCTATTCGAAGTTGGCCGACCCCTAAAACTATTTGAGAAATCCGAAGTTTCCACGGGTTGGCAAGCTTTTATAGGAGGTTTGTCAAAGGATTTAGCTCCATAGCAGCCCCCTTGACCGAGGTAATTAGAAAGGACGGACCCTTTAAATGGGGTGATGAGCAAGCTAGGGCTTTTGAGGCCTTGAAAGCTACGCTCATCTCGGCGCCTCTATTGCAATTGCCCGATTTTGATAAGATGTTTGAAGTAGAGTGTGATGCTAGTAAGGTTGGCATCGGGGCTGTTTTGATGCAAGAAGGTAATCCCGTTGCTTATTTCAGTGAAAAGCTCAAAGGGGCAACTCTTAATTACTCGACTTATGATTTGGAGTTGTACGCCCTTGTTAGAGCCTTGGGAAATTGGCAACATTATTTGTGGCCTAAGGAGTTTGTGATACGAATGGATCATGAGTCGTTGAAACACCTTAAGAGCCAAGACAAGCTGAATAGGCGTCATGCTAAGTGGATTGAGTTCATCGAGACTTTCCCTTATGTAATTCATTACAAAAGGGGGAAAGAAAATGTTGTTGCCGATGCCTTGTCTAGGAAGCATGTGCTTGTTGCTACCTTGGCTTCAAAGTTGATGGGTTTTGAGAGCTTGCGGATGTTGTATCCCGAGGATCCTACCTTTGCTCCTATTTTTAGGGAATGCGAAGAGTGGGGAAGGGACCGTTGGCTTAAGGAGAATGACCATTCCTCCTACTCTCGGTTCGATGGGTATTTGTTCAAGGGGAGGAGGTTGTGTGTTCCTTCTAGTTCTTGGAGGGAATTATTTGTGAGGGAGGCCCATGACGGAGGCCTCATGGGTCACTTTGGGGTAGACAAGACCCTCGACATTTTAGAGGAGAACTTCTATTGGCCCAAAATGCGCAAAGACGTCACTAAAATTTGTAGTCAATGCGTGGCCTGCCGGAGTGCGAAATCTCGTCTCCAACCTCAAGGGTTATACACCCCACTCCCTACTCCCCTTAGGCCTTGGTTGGACATTTCGATGGATTTTGTTTTGGGGCTGCCAAGGACTAGAAAGGGCCGAGATAGCATTTTTGTTATTGTTGATAGATTCTCTAAAATGGCTCATTTTATTCCATGTGCTAAAACCGAGGATGCTCCTAGTGTAGCTTCATTATTTGTTAAACATGTTGTAAGGCTTCACGGGGTACCGAGGACTATTGTGAGCGATAGGGACTCCAAGTTCCTAAGTCTCTTTTGGAAGTCCATGTGGGGTAGGCTTGGAACGAAGTTGCTTTTCTCCACGTCTTGTCACCCACAAACCGATGGCCAAACGGAGGTAGTAAATAGAACCTTAGGGTCTATGCTACGTTCTATGGTTAAAGGTAAACTGACTTCATGGGAAGATCACCTTCCCTTGGTGGAATTTGCATACAACCGGGTAATACATTCGAGCACGGGAATGACTCCCTTTGAATGTGTTTACGGCCTGAATCCCCTTAGCCATTTAGATCTCACTCCTTTGTCTAGTGATCTCATGACCAGCTTAGATGGAAATAAAAGAGCCGAGGCAATGAAGAAAATGCATGAGACGGTGCGGATCAAGCTTGAAAAGAAGAACCAAGATATTGCAAAAAGGGTAAACAAAGGGAGAAGGAGGCTTGTGCTTGAACCCGGAGATTGGGTGTGGGTGCATCTTCGAAAGGATCGGTTTCCAGTTCAAAGGAAGTCCAAATTGCTGCCAAGGGGTTCCACCGGAATATCAAGTGCACAACACTTTCAACGTTGGTGATCTCTCCCTCGTGGATGCGGTTGAAGATGACCAAATGCCGAATTTGAGGTCAAATTCCTCTCAAGATGGAGAGGATGATACGGTTAGGGCAGCCTCCATAGGTACACGGCCTTTCACACGAAGCCAAGCTCGACAATTACAAAAACTCCAAGCTTTGTTCATGCAAATGGCCGCGTGTGAGTTGGTGATCGAACCAACCAAGGACCTAAACGTTTTTATGTGTGAAGAGAGGTCCTAATGTGTAATAAACTACTCTCCAAGGTAGGCACAAGAAGCAAGGGCGGATGGGTCATTTTACCCCTTTGTTTGTAATATAAATAGAACATGTTAGAGAGAGTTAGAGGTAGTTTTTGAATGCTGAAATTTGTAATCTAAAAACACAAAACATTTTCCTCTCTCTTCCACTCTTTGGAGCCGCCCCTAGTATCTCACAAGTAGAGGGATACTTGTGTTGTCTTTTTGGCTAGAAACAAGGGTTTTGAGGTCGTTGAGTGCCTCTTGGTCCTCGTAAGAACTTGGTGTTTATATTCATTAGACTTAGGGTCCTCTCTTGATGTTAGGGTTCTTAGTTTCTTGAATGTTATATGTCAAGTTATCTATCTTTCTTTATCTTGTTGATGTTGTTAATTTTGTTATCTTAAAGACTAGTGAAGCCGTGTGGGGCTCATTTCGATTCACTAGCATTATTTTCTATCTTGTTGTTCTTGTGTTGTAAGCTGAAAAACCGAAAACTAAAACTTGTTGTGCTTGTGTTGTTGTTCTGAAATCCGAGCCCTCTTGAAGTTCTTGGTGTTGTTGGTTTGATTTTGTATCATTTAGTGTGTTGAATGTAACCTACGGAGTGTACGAGTTGAAGTGTGAAAAGAGCTCCCAAGCCTCCCATATATTTCACTCCATGGGTGCCATTTTGTCCATTTAACACTAAGGGGCACTTTTGTGATTTTATCTACTATTTGTATTAGCCTATATAAAGAACATGTTAGGGTTTTAGCTTATTAGTTATTGAATGTTGATGTAAGAACACAAAGAACATCTCTCTAGAGAGAGAGAGCCTCCCTAGGCCGAAACTAGGACATGAGCAAGTGTGGAATCACTTGTGAATGTGTATTGCTTGGAAACGTTGGTGCTTGAGAGGTGAATTCCAATCTTGTGTCTTCGTAAGGGTGTGGTGTTGCTATTGAAAGTCCTAGGGGTCCTTAGATTTAATATATCTTTGGGTTCCTAATCTTGTAATAGTGTATGTCCCACTTTCTATCTTAACATTTCATATCTTAGTTTGTGTTGTCTAGTGAACCTGTTGGTTCTTGTTGTGTCTTGTAATCTTGTAACATTGGATTGTTGTTATCATAGTGTTGTTCTTCTTATTATAATGTTGTTTATCCCTTGTTGTTGTTAGTCATTTACACCTTGTTTCTTATTGTTGTTGGAGCCAAGAATTGTGTTTGTGTTGCTCTCGGGTTTCCCTTTGTTTGTGGACTATTTTTGGCTTCTTTTTTTATACGACCCAAGTTTGTCTCGTATCAACTTTTAAAATACAACTAGAAATCCCTTATTTTATCCATGAAACATTTAGTATATGAATCATAAAGGATCGCTAAGGTAACCATCAAGGGATAATAAGCTCAAGCCAAAATAATCCCTTCCCCACCCCACTAGTACACCGAGATCAAATGGGTGAAGTGGCCAAGGGAATAAACCGAGGCTACTCATTCCATTTACTAGTTTATCACACTTACCCAAAGAATTATCAAAGAAGGAAGCATGTGCTTCTATACTGGATGTACCTGAAATCACATCACAACTTTTTAAACTCAAGGGAGTGTAGAATATACCCAAGTTATCTTGGTTTGTACTAGGGAAGCCCACTAGTGTATGAATACTCTTGTCCCTTGGTAATGGAACCTTATTCAAGTTATAAGTGCTAGCACTAGATGGACATAAATCATTCTTACAAAAAAAATTAATTTTGTCATCTAAAGGATCAACTAGTGCTTGCATACTCACAACAAGAGTTTGGTCCTTATGCCCCAACAACACCAAGAGTATCACAAAAGAAAGATTCACACACTTCTTCACTAAGAAAATCCAAAACTACACCACTTTGTCCACTACTAGCCACATCACAACAATTCAAGTTTCTAGAAGTGTAGAAGATAACTTTGTTACCTTGTAGATCATGGGAAGTGTCGTCACTTGGGTTTGAATTATGGCAGCCTTCATGTAGACATTACAAGGGATTATGTCAAGGTTTTTCTTTGGACTAACTTCTTCATCACTTATCCAAAAATTGGGACTTTCGGCCAAGGGCTTAAAGGGAACTTCCTTGGGACTTTTATGGTCTTGAACCTGCACATGAGAAGAATCAATGCTAGGCAAAGTTCTAGAATTTGGGTTAGTGAATAACAAGTGTCCTTTGTGGACAAGATCCATAATCAAGCATTTTTTCCCCTTCTAACTTCACTACCCATGGTTTCCCTTTCCTTTTTCCTTCTTTCTTCACATTCTTCTTGTACCTCACCATTTATTTTCTCTCCATCTTGAGGCTTGTCCTCACTCTCTTTGGTTTCTAACTCGTGGAGAGAAGTCATTGGATTTTGTGAAGTATTGGGTATTTGGACTTGAGGTGTTTGGAGTTGTGAAGGTAGCCTTTGGTCAAGTGAGTTTGGAACTTAGTGGTTTGAATTTTGTGGAGATTTTGGTGGACATAGTATATCAACCCTTGCTTTAATTTTAATCATGTCACCCCTCATTGCATCCATATCACCCTTCATAACTCTCCTCAAAGCATCATTATTATCCTCTATTTTTTGGGCAAAGGCCTCCAACTGAGCCATCAAAACTCCAATAGCATCAATTCCCAAAGGTTGGGAAGTAGTACTTTCAAATTCCATGGAAAATATACCTAAAAGCGCAAAAAAATAGCAAGCAAAATAACCTATAAAATGAGCAAACAAGTTAGTTCAAAAAGGCCTCACCACACTCACACTCGAATCTTACCTCACACTTGGTCTCACAGGTGTTGAAAACATGGCAAGTGAATGAGTGGTGAATATGCTTTGGTCCCGAATAGATTTTTTGTTTGCTATGACTCAAATAAAATGATGCATGGACTTCAACTAACAAATTACTTCAAATTAAAAATGAGAAAAGCACACAAAAATTGAAGACACAAAATAATCAGACTCTAATCTAATTAGCAAACTAGTAATTACCAAACTTGTACGTACTTACTATTTTGCTAATTAATGAAAGAACAACAAAATTGAAACTAGAAACAACAATTTGAAACTAGGAAATCTACCTAAGAACTCAATTTGGCCGATTAGCTAGTGATGACATGGCAGCTATTGATTGGATGTTGAGTTTTCAAATTTTTTCAATCCTAATTCTCATGTCTCGGCCTAGAACCCCTTTGGTGAAGAATAATTTTGTTTGGGAGGGAAAAATGAAGGTTTGAAATGATACTTTGTTCGTAATCTTGTAATAATTTTGGTCTCACTATCTATCCTTTCATTATTTTGCAAATCCATGTGTTTTTGTGTTTGTCATCTTGTATCTCTTTGTGTTGCTTATTCTTCTCACATTTTGTGGACTATTTTGGCATCTTGGTGGACTGATTTGTATCATTTGTTATCAAAGCATGGATTGATATTGTTCCCACAAGATCAATCTTGGGCTCGTAAAATTGAAAATAAAAAAAAGTGTTGGAAAATTGAAAAATCAAAAAGAGGCAAATCTGTCCATTTTTTGTGTTCTTGGCCGAAATTGTGTTCTTATTGTTGTTGTTTTTTTGGCCGAGATTTTTGTCTTAATCTAGGTGTGTTTTGATTGTCTTAGTTGTTTCTAAATGTTAGTTTTGTCTTCACTAAAACCCTTGAGTCTAGATCCAAGTTGAGCTTCGACATTGTTGTTGGTATTGTTGTTACAGTTTCAAGAACTTGAACATTCTTGGTGTAGTGTTGACCAAAACTTAAAGGTGGTTTGAGCTCGTGTTGTTGGTATTTTGTTGTGGTTTTTAAGCTTGAAAAAGGTGTTGTTGATTGTTAGAGGTTCAACGTGAGGCTAGGTTTTCAAACTTCTATTGAAAGCTCCTGTTGTTCTAGACTATCTTCATGTCTAGTTGCAAAAAAGTTCTTCAATAGTGTTGTTTGATCCAAAAGCCAAGTGCACAGAAGTGAGGCCTTTGTTAGTCTTTAAAACAAATCCCAAAAACCTACCAAAAAGGAATGGGGACAAAAATATCTACCAAAGACTTGGTACTAAAAGAGGAAAAAAACACTTTTCTAGGTATCCAAAAGAGGAAAGGGCCACCAACCCTTCAAAAAGGTGGCTTGCCCAAAAGGTGTAAACAAGTCAAACCTTTTTGAATGTGATAAAGGGCTCCAATCTTGATATTTTTTTCCCCAAGGCCAAAATACACTTCTTCAAGAATTGAAAATTGAACCAAAATTTCAAAGTTGGAAAAATAAGAACCTTTCAAAAACCGCAACCAATCCTAGACCGCCGCATCACCAATTTTTGTACGATACCGAAACTTAGGGCTCAAAATCTTGGATTCTTAGTTTCTTATTGTTGATTCTTAGTTTCATTTTTTTTATTCTTATACTAATTGGCAACTAGTAAAAACCTACTAAGTTGTAAATTAGTTTTTGAATACGTTTCTTTCGTGTCTTTGTTATTTGTGTGTTTTTCTCGTTTGTAACTCGTAGTAACTTCTTTATTTCAAGTTCATAAGTGAATTTTGTTTTGTGTCTTGAGTTAATCAAAACAAGAATCCATTTCGGCCGCCAAGTAGGATTGACATCTTATTGACTACCGAAGTATAAGCAACTTTTAATATTTGCCACTCCAATTGTGAGATCACAAAGGTGAGTGTATCAAGTGTTGGTAAGGAGCTTTTTGTTTTCTTTTGTTTGTTATTGTCTTTTTTTTGGTTTAGGTACCATGGCTGCACATAATTTTAAGGCCATATGTGATCGCATCCATGATGATCTTAAAGATATGCAACAACACATTGAAATTATATGTCAAATGCTACCCAAACTCTTTACTCAAAATTCAATTGTCCAAACAACTTGCGATATAAGAGATTTCTGAAGGAAGTTGCTGCCCAATCTTGTGATGGACTTTCACACCGAGGTAAAGACGAACATACTCATGAACGTCAAGGTAAAATAGCTAACCCTTACACTTTTCTGCATGTGAATGATAATTGTGTGGCTAGTAACCCATTGAGTGTGAGTTATAGCTTGCCTATATGTGATTCTATTATTTCTTTGCCACTTGATGATGATGTACTTGCTGTGAGAGTGGATGCACTAGTGTTGAAACTATTGTGTTTAATAAAAGTTCATTGTCTTGTGAAATTTATGTTGATCAACTTTTGTGTGAAAATTGCCCACCACTTGAGGATGTGTGTGATGTGATTAATGAATCTCAAGTGTGTGATGATGTTGAAAATATTGATCAAAGGAATAGGAGTGAAACCGAGAGCTATTCTTGGGATAATCTTGCACTTGAAATCTCTTTGAAACTTGATATTGATCTTTTAGAAAGTGATGAACGCGTTTGTTTTGAATCTGCCCGTGAAATAGATCATGCTCTCTTAAGGTATAATGTCTTGTTTGAAGATGATATAACCGCTCCTAATGAACCTAGTGATGGAAATGATGGTATAGCTTGCCTTAGAAGCTATAGACGATATGCTAACCCACTATGGTGTGACAACATTCCTCCTAAAGATGGAAACTCTTCTTGAAAGATGAAAGTACTCTTAAGGGTAAGGGATGTGGGGCTTTGGAAACTACTTCTCCTTCTACTTTGTGTGACTTTATTGTTGAGAGTACTCATGGTAATGATTGTGAAACTAGTAGTGAGTACACACATGAGAGCACCTTAGTAGAAGTCGACTTGAATGATACCTTTCTCCACTTTCAATTTGCTCTGGATAATATATGTATGCTATTGTAGAGAGTATGCCATTTATTTTGGGTGGAAACCACGGGAAAGAACAAGATATCCACTAGATAATATTTGAGGACAAATTTCTTCAAGATAGAGAGGATGATACAAGCACAATGAGCCTCAAGAGCACAAGATATTGTCTAAGGGTCAAGGCTTCGGAATCGGCAAGCAATTAAAGACTTTTTAGAGTATTTTGAAGCCTTGGTCAAGAGAAGGAAGGAGGGGAATTTATACACTACATACGTAGCTCAAAGGAAGGATAATGAAGACTTTTTACACTCCAAAAGAGAACTCTAGAGGCGCCTCCTTTTAAGTCCTCATTAAGGGCATTTTTGTCCTTTGGCATGTAATAGTATAAATAGACCCTTTAGCTTGTATTTTCATTAGACTTTGATGAATTAAAATTGAGTATTACTCATAGTTTGTAGATTTAGTCTTGTAGTTGTAGCTCTTACAACTGAAACTTGGTCCATGAACATTTGAAAGTTAGGGTTTTCACTTGTCTTGGATGATTTGCCAAGAAAGGTGTGCTTGAGGAAGTGTGAGTCCTTTGGGTCACCTAAGACGAAGGTTTGAATTGTTATTTGTGAGGTTTGTTGAAGATTTTGAAACATCTTCTAGTGCTAATCATTGAATAAGAGTAAGGGTCTTTCTATCTATCCTTTAATTTCAAGCATTCTTCTTCTTCATCTCCATTCTATGTGTTATTTTCTCTTTATTTGGTTGCTGGAATTTGCATCTTAGTAATCAATTTCGTGTGTTTGGTAGTATTTAGGCTATCATTTGGTATCAGAGCCTTGTTTAGGGTTGTTCCAACATCCCTAAATCTTGGTTTTAGTGTTCTTATATAAAAAATCTCATAAAGAAAAGAGTCAAAAAATCAAGAAAATAAAAAAAAAATAGATGTTTCACGTTTTTGTGTTTTTATAGAATTTTAGATCTTAGATCTACATGTTTTTGTGTTGTTTTGTTGGTTTCAAGTTCTAGATTCTTGTTCCCTATCACCTAGGAAGTTTATATCTACTTTTAGAGTGAAGGTTGGTTGATTTTGAGCTAGATCCACCATGGTTATGGCGTTTTGAAGCTTCAAGAAGCTAGATCTGTGTGGTTTTTGTGTTGTGGACGTTGATTGGTTGTGATTTATTGTTATTTGAGCTCACATTGGCCTAAGGAACCTAGATCTACCAAAAAAAAATCAGATTTGGAGTTCATTTGGTTAGGGGTCAAACTTTGGTCAACTCTTAAATATTCATCTTGTTCTTCCATGTTCATCAAGTCTTGCTAAGAAAGAATATTCAAAGAGTGTGTTTGATCCAAAAAAAGGGGAAGAAAGGGAGTGTACTTTGTGTTTTTGAAAGAATATTCCTTGGCATATTCATTGTCATCCAAAGAAAGAAGAGACAAAGGAATAATCAAAGTACAATATCAAGTACATTCCAAGTACAAAGGGGGGGGACCATTTGTTTTAGAATTCATTTGAAGCTCCAGAAAGGCTTTTAAACCTTCATTTTTCCCTCCCAAACGAAATTCTTCTTCACCAAAGGGGTTCTAGGCCGAGACTTGAGAATTAGGGTTTAAAAATTTGAAAACTCAACGTCCAATCACAAGCTGCCACATCATCACTAGCTAATCGGTCAAATTGAGTTCTAAAATTAGATTTCCTAGTTTCTATTTGTTGTTTCTAGTTGCTTTTGTATTGATTCTATTACTAATTAGTAATCTAGTAATTACCTACTAGTTTGGTAATTAGATTAGAGTCGATTGTTTCGCATCTTCGATTTTTGTGTGCTTTTCTTATTTTCAAGCCGTAGTATTTTTGTTGGTTCAAGTTTGTGCATCACTTATTTTGAGTCGTTTCAAACGAAGATCCATTCTGATATAAAGCTTCTCACCTCTCAAGTAATTTACTATGTATTGCTGATTCTCCAACACTTGAGAAGCCAAGTGTGAGGTGAGGTTGAGTGTGAGTGAAGTGAGGCTTTTGAACTAACTCATTTTCTCATTTTGTAGGTTATTTTTCTTGCTGATTTTTGCACTTCGTAGGTACATTTTCCATGAAAACCGAAGGTACTACTTCCCAACCTTTGGGAAATGATGTTATGGAAGCTTTGATGGCCCAAATGTAGGCCTTGAGTCGAGAAATGAAGAGCGGAAATGATGCTATAAGGAATGATATGGATTCAATGAGGGGTGACATGGTTAAAATTAGAGCGAGGTTGATAGACTATGTCCACCAAAATCTCCACAATTCCAAACACCTCAAGTCCAAAGATCCTATACTTCACAAAATCTAATGACTCCTCTCCATGAGTTAGAAACCAAAGAGAGTGAGGCCAAGCCTCAAGATGGAGAGAAAATTATTAGTGAGGTACAAGAAGATTGTGAACAAAGAAAGGAAAGGAAGGGAAAACCATGGGTAGTGAAGTTGGAAGGGAAAAAAAATGCTTGATTGTGGATCTTGTCCACAAAGGACCCTTTTTATTCACTAACCCAAATACTAGCATTTTTCCTAGTATTTTATCTTCTCATGTGCAGATTCAAGACCCTAGAAGTCCCGAGGAGAAGCCCAAGGAAGTTTCCTTCAAGTCCTTGACCGAAAGTACCCATTGTGGGACAAGCGAGGAAGAAGTGAATCCAAAGGGAAACATTAACATATTCCCTTGTAATGTTGAGCATGAGGGCTGCCATGATGCAAAAAAAAAGTGAAGAAAAAACTTCTCATAATCTACAAGGTAACCAAGCTATTTTCTACACTCCTAAAAACTTGAATTGTTGTGATGTGGCTCGAGGTAGCCAAAGTGGTGTAGTTTCGGATTGTATTAGTCAAGAAGTGTATGAATCTCCCTTTTGTGATACTCTTGGTTTTGATAGGTTTTATAAGGACCAAACTCTTGTTGCGAGTATGCAATCTCCTTTTGCCAGCCCATCTGGGAGGAACTTTTAGTAAATAGATGAAGAACGAATTAGAAAAGGGAATTCAATAGAGCTTACGCTTCATCACATGACATAAATAGTGAAGGAAGGGAGATTTTCGAAGATGTTTCATAGCCTCTTGCCCATAAGTATGGCGCGCATCACACCCATGCACAAGACAGTAATTGATGTGGGTTTTAGACATCCTAGGACACTTTAAACACTGTACTATGATACCAAGTTTTTCATGATGCAAGGCTAACCCCTAGTCCAACACGGTGCTTATCACAAGTGACCCCAAGCTAACCCATGATCTGGAACAAGCAGTAAATACTGAAGGAAAATTTAAAATGTTGTGCAGAAATAATTTACTAAATGCTTAATTATTAAAGTCACTAAGAAAGGGGTCTAAAATACATCACTAAAAAAAATAACTAATCTACTAACTATCTTAAACCCTCTAAGCATGATGAGTTGTTGGTACCGGTCCCCAACTAACTCTGACTACTGAAATAAGAAGGAACTAAAATACTGGAAAGCATGGTAAATAATATAATTAGTCCTCAACTAATGAGGACTCACCAAATACACCAGTTGAGTTATACATGAACTGTCTAAGTACGATCTGGGAACAGAGCATCCGAACCTATGTTATTAGACAACATAGACCAAAAGAGAGTATGCATTTAGTACTTTAAATGTACTGGTATATGAGATAAGGACTAGCTAATATTTCTATATGTAGTGGTACTGAGCATGAATGTATGAACATAAATCTAATGGAAGACAAAGTAAAAAATATACTGAAATAATCTGCAAAATTGTTTAACTGATTAAATGATAGACTGGACACTTGATCATGCAAACTTAAATTGGTATAATCTAAATATTAAACTGAGACCCAACACTGCCAGGGTACCAACACTGACTGGCGTAGATCCACTAATCTGATGACCCAAAGAATGGGGTTTTCATGCCTCTACTAATGAGGGACCCCGTAAATCATACAGTGTCGTTGTAGGTCTAGAGCTTAGGCACTACTACTAACGACTCATGCCTAACTAATAGGGGAGCCGTCATCCTTGCGTTCGCTTGATGTTAATTGTTACTCCTAACTGAATGACACTAGTATTACTATTCATTTAGCATGATCTTGTACTAATAAGTGCTCATTATGATAATATTCTGAATTTAACAAAACAAGCAAAATTTGAGTGACTTCTAACCTAAAAACTATAACATGCATGATTTTCCTAGGTAGCGGGTAGTCATAATCCACCAGCACTATCTAATGTAAAATTGAACAATCCATGGTAGAGGAAAAATCATGATTAACACCCAATATTTCAATGATTAAGCATATGGTAGACATTTGCATTATAAAACATATGGAAACACCATTATCATGAGGGAATATATTTTCATGATTTAGGATCAAAATAATTGAGGAAAAATTTATAGTATTTGTTATCTATATGAAATTTCACCAATTAGGGGAAAAGGGTTTATACTTGCAAAAATAGAAAATTCTTGGAACTCAATGGGTGGAAGGGACCCATTGATGAATATCCCACATACCTGGGTGTCGAAACTTGGATGAATGTTCTTAGTAATTGGACTTGCTTGATGAACCCAAATTGATTATTGGGAAAATAGAAGACCACCCTTTTTTGGTTTCTCTGAGTTAAATTATGATAATTGATGGAATTAGTGGTTTTAGGTCTTTATACCCCACTCTAGGATGCCTAAAAGACATAGGTTAGGCTTTAAACGGAGTGGGAAAAGACTTAATAGTTCGTTAAAAATATATAGGAAATCTGCGTTCCCAGTTATTTAGACTGATCCTACGACTCATCACGACTAGTTACGAGTCGAAGTCTGAGTCTCTGAGGATGGGTTAGTCACTTCCTTGACTATGACTCACCATCATAAGACTCGTTGGGTCTAACTATGATTCATTAGGTGGGATCTTTATCTGAGGCTAGGTTCTTGGGTATCACTTTTTTGTGACTACGAGTCCCTCTATACGACTCGTAGCCACTAGTTTTGTGACTACGAGTCTCTCAGTCTCTAAAGCACAATCCACAAATGCTACTCATGATCTACGTCACTCTTGGAGTAAACCAAGATATCATCTAGAACTACAATAATGAAGGAGTCAAGAAACAATCAAAATACCCAGTTAACCGAAAAGACATGACCAAGAACTCATAATGACCGTATCGAGTTTGAAAAGTTGTATTAGGAATATTCGAAGCTTTAATCCTCAACTAGTGATACCCGTATCTCAAATCAATTTTTCAAAACACCAAAGCACCCTAAAGCTGATTGAACAAATCATTAATACGAGGAAGGGGATACTAATTCTTAACCAGCAACTTTTTGAACTATCAATAATCAACACACATACTCATAGACCCATCTTTTTTCTTCACAAATAAGAATGGCACACCCTAAGATGATACACTAGGTTTGATGAACCCCTTATCTAATAACTCATATGATTGATCCTTTAATTCCTTCGACTCAACTGCAGACATCTTATAAGGAGGAATAGAAATGGGATTGCTTCCCGGCTCCAAATCAATGTAAAAGTCAATATCACAATCAATACACATACCAGGCAAGTCCATAGGAAAAACATCCATGAACTCACAAACAGCAAGAACTGAATCCAATAAAGGAGGTGATGTAACACTAGTATCAAGAATATGATCCAAGTAAGACAAATATCCCATATCAACCAAGCAAAGAACCTGCACATAAGATATAACTCTCATTGGACCTGAATGAAGTGCATTGTTCCAAGCAATCCTTGGCACACCATGCGAAGCTAAATTCACAATTTTATCATAACAATGTAGAACAACACGGTAAGGATCCAACCAATCCATACACAAGATAACGTCGAAGTCAACCATGTCTAAGACAAGTAGATCTACCTAAGTCTCACGCCTAGAAAAAGTCATAACATAGGATCGGTACACCCAATCGACCACTAAAGAGACTCCTACAGAGGTAGATACATGAATACGCATGGCAAGAGGCTATTAGTAGAATCAAAACCCAAAGCAAAATACACATACATATAGGAGAAAGTTGATCTCGAATCAAATAACACAAATATAGATCTAAAACAAATAAAGATGATACCTATGATAATAGTATTGAAAGACTCTTCTTACGGTTTGGTGAGTATAGCATAGAATCTTTCACAACAACCGACTTCCTAAATGGCCTCGCGACCACCATTACCACTACCTCTACCTCATACACCTTTGGTAGGACCTCTAACTCTCATAATTGAAATGGGAGTATCTCTAACATAGAATAGGGACACTCCTTGGCAATATGGTTAATTGCGTCACTCACAAAGTAGGATCTACGACCATACTCAATAAGAGGAGGTATGGCTGGGCCAAAACAACCACCCAAAGCTATTCAACTAGAAGACTCACTACTGAGCTCTGCAAGGCTGCCTACACAGGTCTACCGTGATACCCATAAAACTCTCTAGGATCCATACCTCGAGAAGTGTGACCTCTGAACTTACCCTAATGATACACCTTCTTAGTACCTCCCTAAGATGCTCAAACAATAGACTAAGACATCTTAGCATGATCTATTATACTATAAATTATGCTCCATGCACTACCATCTCAGTCGTAGCTAACTGAAGAGAAATATCTATCCCTTTTACAAACTTCTAAATATTCTCAGATTCGGTGGCAATGATGGAATAAGAATATCGAGACAAGGAAAGGAAGCATTCCTTATACTCTGCCACTATTATGGATCCCTACTCCAGGTTATCAAACTCATCTTTTATTTGATCCTTCAGAATGTAAGGAAACAAACCTCTCCAAGAAGCACTCAGCAAACTAATCCCAAATCAACTCTAGAGAATCGCTAGGTCTGCAACCAATAAGTGACATTCACCAATCTTTAGCGACATCTCTCAATGGATAAGTGGTATATGCTACACCATATGATTCTTGCAAACTAAGGTTATGAAACTTCTCATAATAATCAATCAAGAATCATAGGCATCCTCACCCACAGTACCTTGAACCTAGGGGGACCTAAACGAGTGAATCTCTTAAACCTCTTCTGATCCTCAGAAGACTTAAGTGTACTCATAATAAGAGGAGGCATGGTGAATCTGGTTGGCTGAAATCCCACTGGAGGAGGTAATATAGATTGAGGATAAATTCCTAACCTCAAAATACCATACTCAGATGTAGGTGCTAAATGTGGGACAACACTTGAATACTATAGAGTAACTAAACTAGAAGTAGGTACTACTGGAGGGTCCCTACTCAGAACTGGAGGAACACTATAAGCAAACTCTAGAATAGACGGAGCTACAATTCTTAGAATTGGAAGAGCACTAGGAGAACATATAGGATCACCCTCTGAATGGATCAACAAGCAAATGAATAACCCCTCCAAGATTGGAGTAGAAGAACTCAGTGGGACTGGAGTAGGCCCCACATCTCCAACATGCTCAACCCGAGGCTCGGGGAAAGTCCCCAACTACTGCCTCTAGACGGGGCAGATCTGTGTACCCTCCTTCTGCACGATGAGAAACAAAATAAGGAAAATTTTCTTAAGACATCCCATAACCTCTCAAAATAATTATGAGTGTCTATGTATCAAGCTTAAGGCTCTATTAGATATCACGTTCTTACTCTGTTGAGACCAATAAACCTAACTTTGATACCAATTTTTCATGACCCAAAATCCAAGGATCGTGATGGCACTTGTCGTGGCAAGACTTAAGAAGTAAGTCTATCATCCAAACATATATAAAAAGGAAAAGAACACCAATACCCAACGTAAGTCTTTTAGAATAAAGTCAAACCCGACAAATAAGATAAGAGTGGGGATATACATATAATAAGAATATCATACAGTAATCCCAAAACATGGTGTCACAGTGTAAAGACTAACTAGTATAACTCAAAGTCAAAATACATAGGATATCCCAAAAAAGGGAACAACTCTGTCTAGATATATGTAAAGACATAGTCTAATGGATAAGGTAGTTGTCAACTCTGGATGCAAGGACCAACTGGAACATTAAAATGGGCTCCATATATTGCCTGAAATCAACTATCATAGGGCACTCAAACCTGGATCTGCATCAAAAGAGAACAATAAGAGTGAGTACGGTCCATTCGTACACACTAGGTATTAGAGGCTGAATGAGAAAAGTAGAAAATAAAGCACACAAAATATACACTAAGGGCACATCACATGCAATTAGAAAATGTCTTAAATGGTAGCCCACACCGTCTTCACTAATAGTTTTATAATATTCATATGTTTTAGATGCAGATAACACAAAAATATGAGTATACAAATATCAAACGTACAAGTAAAAGAATGTAATACACATATACAAGTATTATATCAAATACAGTAATGCACATAATAAATCACAAGGTATTTAAGAATGTGATAAATGAGGATGACGATGATATGATACATGAGGTCGCCACACAACCTCTGTATACACCTACTGATCTCTTATCTCAGGTAGGACCCATGGGGGATTAGTCAACCCATATACAACAAATATCTAATACCAATATCTATATCTCCTCTTTGGCACATCCATTGGTAGAGGGGTTTAAAAATGTCATATTTTTATCAGAAAAGCTAGTGTTTCTAGTATTTCCATAGTAGTACCAATGTTTCATGAATGTACATTATATGAGGATGTAATCTCACAATCAACTAGAATAAAAATTCCAAATCTAACCAATATACCAACCAAGTGAGCCAAAATCCTCTTAATATTCCAACCATCCATGAAATCCAACATAAATCCACATGCCAAGAGAGTAAAATATACCATTGATACCACATTAGATGTTTTCATCAAATAAAATACAACTAATTTCATATACACAAGGCCAACAATAACATATAAGACCCCACATAGTCACACATATCAAATAATGTCTCAAAGCCACTAATTAGCAATAATGTAGGCGCCAATATAGGCACAACACAATAATATAGCCATTTTTACAATTGGTTCTTACACCTATAACATAATTTTTGTATCAATATTAACTACCCAACCCAGTCTGAAGAAAGTTAAGCCATAACCTACCTCGTACACCGAAAATCGATCCAAAAGCCTCCGACACAGAGCTTTTCCTTACAAATGGATCCAAAAATAGCTAAAACATACAAATATAGAATTTATTTGTCAAAAGAAAGCCAACAATGCCCATATTGCCTATTTTTTAGTTTGGGCCAAGATGGGCCCCCGAACAGGTTTTCAAAAAAGAAGAGTAAAATCATAATTTTATTTTAGAAACTTGTTCTCCATACTCATAGGAGTCTACCTCTTAAAAACGAGGTTCAAATCGAAGAAAAATTATTTTCAAGCTTCACCAGCAAAACCCCAAAAATTCATTTTAAAAATTGAGATTTTGAAGTTGTTTTTAGGACAAAATTGAGAGGAAAATGACAATTATAAGATTAAAAAATTACCCAAGTAAAAATGGGTCAAAATCAAGGTTTGAATCGAACAAATATAATTTTTGGACCTTCCAAACCAAAATCCCTAATTTTCACTTTTAAATCTGCTTTCAAACAAGATTTAAAGGATGAAATTCAAGAAAAATAGTTGAAATAGGTTTTTTGCAACTTACCTAATCTTAGAATCAAAGGAATTGTTCAAAACCTCGAAACCCCAAGCTCTAAGCCTTAAAATTATTGAAAATAACAAAAAAAAGGTATTTAAACAACCCATGCATCACATAAGCGATCACCAGGTCGCTTAAGAGACCAGGTGTCGCGTACCTGATACCTTGCTTGAGGGCAGATGTCGTGTAAGCGACCCTGCCATCGCTTAAGCGGTGATCGCATACGCGATGAAATGTCAGGTAACCTATATTTTGTTGCACGACTGGGTCACGCAAATGGCCATAAGGTCGCATAAGCAAGTGCACTAGCTGAGTGGTGCACTAGGTGAGACTTGGAGAATTTCAAGTCTTTTCGAACCCCTCAAGATTCATTCAAAATTCCATGAGTGCAAACAAGCTATGCTACCTTATAAATTTTGATTCTCGGGACTCAAAGACGATATCATATTTTTGAAAAAATATCGTCTTCTCAAAAGTTGACCCTCGAAATTCAATTTCACAACTTTCTTAACTCAGGGTTGAAATGAGATATAAAAGCCATAAAACTACACCAACAATGTTACCAACCTAAAATTAATGTTTCAAATTTGTTGGCACATTGTATTTTACCGTCCGATGCTCAGATTAATAAATGTTGACCAAGTCAACTATAAGGTTTTTTAAGCCATCAAAAATCATAATTTCAAAAATTTCATACTGAAATGCACTGGAAACTATGTCAATCACCTTTATATCCCAAAAGGACCACAAAGCAACCATAGGAAGGGATAAAATGGTCAAATCACACAAAATTAAATATTTCACATAAATAACCCAAAATCAAGTTGTTACAATAATGTTAGGCAAAAGTTATAACTTAGATGCATTACATTAAGCGATCTATTATAAGTCTTCACTAAGTATGAAGAGTTTGTATTATGTAAGTGACTTGATTTTATTTAATGGAGTCTAAACGTGTCTATATTAAATTCCTTCGTATTACATACTTCTCTGTATTTGAATATAAAAGGATTGCTTGCTCTAAATGATTATGCACTCTGTAAGTATTTCTTCTTAAGTTATTCAAACATTGTATTTGCAATACAGTATAGTACATTATATAATGATGGATAATTTTACTAGATAAATAATTTTGTTGCATGTATGTATTTCTATATGCCGACTATGCATTAATCTGTAAATAAATTACTTTATATGTCGATAAAGTAGCATCGAGTTTGCAAGATCTCTTAATTACCTCAACTTACGAGTGGTTGTTTAAATTTATCATTTATCATACAAAATTTTTACTATGCATTTCGGATAGCGCAATGCATGTTCCTCATTTAAACTTTTTGTCCTTTATTAAAAGACTTGGCTTTAGACAAAATCGTCTTTTCACTATTTTTCTCAAATTATAATTATACATAAGTATGATATTCTATATTCTTTGAAAAATTAAAAACTATCATTATTTTGTCTTACTAAATCGTTAAAGGAGTCATAAAAAAACTTTGACAAAACAAAAATGAACGGATTTGTAGATTTCTTAGAAACTGGAGTTTCAAAATATATAACTTCTTCTACTTCTTCTAGAAATTGTGTTATTTTGTTAAAAAAAAATATATATTGTCATACACCTGACATAAGAGTCCCAACACTTATGTGGCTTTGTTCTACTTTCAGTGTTTCCTGTATTTCAAAAATTCAATACGATAAAATAATTGGGATAAAGATGCAAATGGCTGCTCAACTCATATAAATTCCACGAAAATGGTCATGGAACTCAAATATCATTTTTTAGTCATTTCAATTTGTTGGTTTGTTCTATAAAGTGTTTATACACATTCTATGCAGTTTCGATACATATACTATACATATGCATATTCTATACAGAAATTATATAGTTTTGATACACAATTTATACAGTAATTATATAGTTTGTTTTACACAATTTATACAATAGTTATATAATGTTTATGTACATTCTATACAACCTTTAGCAGCAATTTTAATTCGGATACATATTTATTTTATACAACAACTATAAGTTTCTATACATATTCTAAATATTTATATATATATATATTTTACACATATACATATTTGATAGAACAATACAATTTCTATACATATATCGTATATAGGTACATATTCTATATAACAATTATATTATTTTTATACAATTATTATTTTTAAACAACAAAACACAAACAAAATATTTTTCAATTAAAAAAAATAGTAGCAAAAAAAACAACTAGAATATTTTTTAGAAAAGGGTCGAATGGTTGTAATGCCCCGCAAAATCCTCTTCTAGTCTGAGACTTAGAGCGTATTTGGTAAAGCAAAAATTCGAGTCAAAATGTTTCAAAAATATCTTCCCAAGTATGAAATACTTTAAATCATGTGGGAATCTATATGAGCATGAATTAAGATCATAGAGGTCCCCTAACTCATGAACGAATTGAAAACTTTCCTATCTTTCAAGTTTTAGTGACCGTCAAAATTTGGGTCAACTTAAATCGACCATAATTCATTGTATATGAATAAATGGGTGACTTTATATATATCAAATGAAATATCTTTGAATTAGTTTTCCAAGGATACCAATTTTGCCTAAATCCGATATCGGAGCAAAGAGTTATGCCCATTTTACTCCAGCATGTCAAGCTGGAAAATGGTGACGACGTTTCTGATGGGCTATCACGTTCCTGACGCCCTTTTTGACGACGTCGTCACATTCTGAAGACATTTCTAACAACGTCGTCAGCCTTGGGCAAAAAATCAAGAATTTGGACCCCTTTTGTGACTACCATTCGTGACGGCCTATCACGAACCTGATGGCCTGTCACGGATGGCGTCAAGTATATTTTTCGAGCAATTTAAGGGAGTTTTTTCAAGGGTATTTTAGTCATTTTCCACCCTTTTTGAGCCTCTATAAATATGAGTAACCCTCATTCAAACCCTAATTCCATCATTTTCTTTTCCAATTCTCTCAAGAATATCTAGGGTTTCATTCAAGAACCCTAATATTCTAAAATTCATCCATAAATTCTTCAAGGTTTCTTTAAGAATCAAGTTCCTCATAGTTTGGGCTTCAAGAATTTATTTATTTCAAGTGTGGATAAAGTTTCAAGCACTAAACTTCATCCAATTTCAATGGTTAAGGAATGTAGATGTTGATTCTTGGGTCCCTTTCATCCAAGAAGCTCAAGAACCCTTTTTAAAACTAAAATTTTTTATGTTTATGAGTTGTTAATGATTTGTATGAGTTGAAATGGATGTTTAATGTATTGTTGAGTTTTGATTTATGTTTGCCTATAAAATTTATGAGCTTTGACCCTAGTATGTGGAATTCATGTGATGCTTGTGATAGACCCTCTTGAAGTTATTTTTTCATGTGATGTGTTCATGACTTTTGGGTGTAGAAATGGTTGAATAAGTTAAGAACGTTCCCCATAGGTTTTATAAAGAGCTTAGGTGAAGCATAAGGGCCGCTATAGTATGTTGAATAGGAAACCCCATAAGAGTCTACAGTATGAGTTTACCCAAAGAATTGATCTTAGGTAGAAACGATGGTTAGAATTGTTAAAGGACTATGATATGAGTGTGTTGTACCATCCGGGCAAGGCCAATATTGTGGTGGATGCCCTAAGTAGAGTGTCCATGGGTAGTATTTCGCATGTGGTAGAAGGTAAGAAAGAGTTGGCTCGTGATGTACATCGTTTGGCTAGATTGAGGGTTAGGTTGTTTGACTCTGCTGAAGGTAGTATAGGGTTTCTGAGTAATTCCAAATCCTCCTTGGTTTCAGAAGTGAAGGAAAAGCAATACTTAGATGCTAGTTTGGTCAGGCTGAAGGAGTCGGTCAAGGATCAAAAAGTCTCTGTTTTCTCCCAAGGGGGAGATGGTGTGTTGAGATTATAGGGTAGATTGTGTGTCCTGAATGTTGATGATCTGAGACAGAGGATTATGGCTGAAGCACACGAGGCACAATATTCTATTCACCCTGGTGCCACCAAGATATACTGAGACTTGTGGGAAATCTATTGGTGGAGTGGCATGAAGAAAGATATACCAACGTTTGTAGCTAAGTGTGCAACATGCCAACAGGTTAAGGTTAAACACCAAAGACCTGGTGGAATGATGCAAGAGTTTAGTATTCCCACTTGGAAGTGGGAAGAGATAAATATGGACTTCGTGATTGGTTTACCTCCTTCCCAATGCCATCATGAATCTATTTTGGTTGTGGTTGATAGGTTGACTAAGTCTGCTATTTCTTTCCTGTTCATACTTCATATACTGCTGAGGATTATGCTAGATTATATATCCGAGAGCTAGTCAGACTGCATGGAGTTCCCTTGTCTATCATTTCGAATAGGGGTACTCAGTTTACTTCACAATTTTGGAAAGCTTTTCAGAAGGGTCTTGGTACCCAAGTGCTTTTAAGTTCTGCTTTTCATCTGCAAATCAATGGTCAGGCTGAGCGGACCATCCAGACCTTAGAGGGTATGTTGAGAGCTTGTACACTTGACTTTAAGGGAAGTTGGGATGATCACTTACCGTTGATAGAGTTTGCTTACAATAACAGTTTCTACTCTAGTATTGGCATGGCTCTGTTTGAAGCCTTATATAGGAGAAAGTGTAGATTACCCATAAGTTGGTTTGAGGTGGGTGAAGCGGCTGTGAGTGGTCCTGATTCAGTATTTGAGACTATGGAAAAAGTTAAGTTGATTAGGGAAAGGTTGAAAACTGGGCAGAGTCGTCAGAAGTCATATGCGAATGTTAGAAGAAAAGACCTTGAGTTTGAAGTTGGTGACCTAGTGTATCTAAAAATTTCACCCATAAGGGGGTGAAGAGATTCGGAAAGAAGGGGAAGCTTAGTCCCTTATGTTGGTCCTTACAAAATTCTTAGTCGTGTTGGTAAGGTAGCTTATGAGGTCGAGTTGCCTTCCAAGTTGTCCTCTGTTCATCCAATATTCCATGTCTTCATGCTTAGAAAGCATATTAGCGATGTTGTGGTAGTGGATTCCTCTGTGAGTGCTGACATTCAAGAAAAATTTTCTTTTAATGAGATTCCTGTTGAGATTCTTGATTTCAGGGTCCGAAGACTAAGGAACAAAGAAGTTCCCTTGATCAAGGTGTTGTGGCGAAACCAATCTGTTAAGGGTGCAGCTTGGAAAGCTGAGGTGGATATGCGATCCAAGTACCCGCACCTATTTTCCGCGAACTCCGATCAAGCCAAAGGTACCGTTCTTTCCTAAATCATGCACTTTTGATAAAAGTTGCAGCAGTTCAGTTGTCATTTATTATTTGTTCAGCGTAGTTTCTTGAATTTATGCATTCTATGTTGCATTCGGAGTGAGAAACGATGTGGTGATGAGTCTAACGAATGGTTTCAGCTGTATACTCTATTCCCTATCTAATATTGGCATGTCTAGCGTCATTTGAGGATGAATGTTTCCAAGGGGGGATGATATAATACCCCGGGAAATTTTTCATTGAAATTTTATGCATAAACGTCTTGGGTTCTTTCTTCTAGAATGAATTATAAATTTTTCGTGTGGAATGTCTTAGATTATGACTCACCATTGCGTAGAGTATCGAATAAGCTTTCCAACGATATGTGGATCATCCCAAACGGACATCCGAGCGACGAGTTATGAACATTTTGATCGAATCGTGAATAGTAGTGTACAGTAAAACGTGCAGGAAAAAGTACTGAGGCCTAGCGTATTTTTTCTCTAACTTTAAATGATCATAAATCCTCGTACAAAATGATCTGGGTGATCTACTATATATCAATGGAAAGATATGAGAGTCCTCTTTCTAATAAAATCAGTTTCATCCAATTTGGAAATCGGAGTAAAATGTTATGGTTGATCTACTTTAGAATATCAAAACAGTCCACCAAAGGACAGATTAGAGAATTTATTTGATTTTTAGGGGCGTTTTGGTCATTCCCCCTCACCCAAAATCCGTCCAACCCCTATATTAAAGCCTATTAGAAGCATTATATGTTATATTTCATCAAATTCCCTCAAAAAGAAAACCTTAAGCTCCTACATCCAACATCAAGAACCTCCAAAGTTCACCATTAATTCTGCAAATTTATTCAAGATTCCAAGTTCCTAGTTCAAGAACTCCAAGAACCATCATTCAACAGTACGATTAACATCTCAAAAATGAGTATCGATCTAAAGTTTATCATTCAAGGTATGTGGAGTTTTTCAATAAGAACTCTCTTTCGTTCTTGTGCCCAAAAGTAATTTTCTTTACAAAGGCATGATTTTTATTTGATTTTTTACGAATTTGAAGCATGAACCCATATCTTATGATGATTATTATGAAATTGTCACGCCTCAAATCCTATTGGGGCGGAAAGGCACCCATAGCCGTAAAGGCCCGAGAGAACCAATTCATAACCTTATACTTCCCATGCATGTAACTATAACAACCAAATGTTCTGATGACATAATATTATGCATCGATGAAATTGAGTACACATACATTCCCAAAACTTATATGTACAACACTTGGCCGATGGGGCCACTATGTCTAAAATCAGGACACTACCATAACTTTACATTAGTCTACAAAGCCTCTAAAAGATACATAGACTTAGTCAGGGTCGGGACAAACCCCCGCCCTACTCTAGACTTATTGTACAATACCAAAATATGTAGAGCAGACTCGGAAAGCCCTGAATCAACCTGGAGCTCACCAATAGTCCCTGAATAACCTGCGCTCCTACTAGTGAGTTGTATGAGCTGAAGTGCCTCTGCCTGTAGCATAAAATGCAGGTCCCCCGTGAGGGACATCAGTACGAAAATATGTACTGAATATGTAAGGCGGAAAGTAGCAACACACTTGATACAAAAGCTCAATAGAAATCCGATACAAGTGTATAAGGAGTACTAGTAAACCACCTTTATAAATACTTGTGGGACAATGTACATTACATTCTTTCTTCATTTTACCTTCTTACTTCATAATCTTTGTAATCCATATAACGCAAATGACCAGCTGATCAGTGGTAAAAAAAATATAAATTAGGATCGGCCCATGCTAGGCTTATGCCCCTGAGCTGCCACCTATAAAAAGATTGGGATCGGCCCATGCTAGGCTTATGCCCCTGAGCTGCCACCCACAAATAAAGGTATCGAGATTGGCCCATGCTAGGCAAGTGCCCCTGAGCTGCCACTCGTCATTTTACAGATTGCGATACTTAGTTTATTAGCCTTTGAGATTGTTGCCTTGGTGGTCATCACATTATGATACCTTGAACCAGTAATACACTAATAAGAGACATGTAAATAGACACTTAACGCAACAACAATGAGCTAGGGAGCTGTTGGCACACAAATAAAGTGTTTAGGAGCTGAAATAACACATGGGTCTTATTTGAACAAACGGAGAACTCCTGAAATTTTCTAGTGAAGATAGACGCGCAGATTTAATAATAAGCACGTATTGAGATGTTCTAATGCGTTAGAGAGTGGGAACAAGGTCATTGGATACATGGAGGGTAATGTGCTGCCATTATGCATCACTTTGTTATAGGATAACCTCAGAAAATTGCTTGATGGAACAATTGTACGATTTCATGCCAAAGAGCGTGAAATAGAGTATGCCTTACATACCTAGTTATTTGATTCCGAAACTAACCCAACTTGACTTCTCGCCTTTTAGATTACTTATCTACAATAGAATATATGGTAAACTAGTATTAGTAACCAATCAACACATTTAAGGTACTTAATTTCACCCAAAACAGTAACCGGGCAGCAACTATTACTCTATCCAACAAGGGTGTTATTTTAACCCTTTTTTCCTCCAATTACACCCACATACCAGATAAGTCCTTATAAGGTTCACCAAAACCACCTCGTCTTCATTATACATTCCAAACAATACGCAAAATAGATTGGACAGCAAGCATTAGTTCGGTGGTGTATCACCACATCTTTCTTCTATAATTCATTACAAACTCATCACCCCTTTATCCAACTTCAACCTGGCAGCCCATAACATATACATACAAAACAGTCCACAAAACAGTCCCAAACCCCTTTTATTGTAGCAATCAATTATTGATCTCATCATCTCTTGAGTTCTCAATAACAAGACATCCATAATCCCCTCTCAAATTCATCTATAAGAAAAATAAAATGGGGCAGTCACCGTACCTCAATTCAGCAACTTATCCTTTTAATTGAACTCTTCAAGAGCTTGAACTTTCCTTCACACTTAAACCAAAGAAGAAGAAAAAAGTTCCTCAATAACAAGGAAACATGAACAACCAGCTTGTTCTATAATCAGCCATATACTTATAGTCAAACACTTATAACTTGTTTCCCTAATCTCCCATGAGATAATTAAACAAAATCTTAAGTGTTTTTCACTTACCTTGGGCTGCAAAGGGGAGGGTTTCTTCAAGAACCCTAGAAGGAAAAATAGGGCTGCTGCTCTTGTTGTTTTTAAGAGAGTAGAGAGATTTGCTGAAATATACTCCTCTTTTTTGTGACTTCAAAGTGAAGTAAAATGACCAGCAACTTGGCCTTTTAAAGGCCCTATCTTGTCCACCTCCTTAGCTGCATTTTGGACCATAAAATTGGTCAAATTGGTCCAAGTAGGTGATGCACCTACTTAAGGTTCTAAGCTGCTAAAACTTTAAAGTAGGTGATGCACCTACTTGCATAATTTCTTGTTGGGCTCAATTATATTTGGGCCTTGGCAGATTGGTGTGTTGAGTCACTTATCCATTTTCTTTCTTTTTGTTTGTTCAATTTGGCCCAAATGAGTATATTAGCATAGACCCAAATCTGATCCATAGCCATGGGTCCATTAATTTGGTTCAAACAACTTAAGTAGGTGACTCACCTACTAGCTTAAATAAGTCAAGCAAGCACCTCAATATTTTGCTCCATTTTCAGCTTCTAACCCCTTTAGTCTAACCTTCAACTTATGCACACTTGGTCACTTTAAACTTTAGATTCAAATACTAGCTTGCGATTCCAAGTTTAAATAGTTAACTTAACATTAACTTAGTCGCATCACACTAAACTATACGGGCAGCTTCTATAATTCCATCTACACCATTAATAATTGCATAACAAATCTCATCCGTTACCTATACCATATGGCTATACCAGGTTCCATATAATTAGAATAAGTACAAGCAAGATACGGGATGTTACAGAAATCTTGATGTTTATGATTTTGAAAGATGAATTTACATGTGTAGAGATATAAAGCATGAATCTTGAACGATATTTATCATGATTTTGATATTTGGGTCGTGAATCCCCATTGAAAATTATATTTTTTTTGGATAAAGTTTGTGTTATAAGCACGTTGATGTTGAATATTTGAGATATTTTGAATGATTTGACCTTTTGGTCTTAATGGAATTGTTTTGAACTCGAGTGTGAAAGAAATCCACAACGTGGTTGATTTTGATAGATAGGAAGCATGATGGCTCCCGATGTATATTTATATATTACTGAAATTGTTTTGTTGTGGATTATCTTTAAAATTATCTGATCTAAGTCCGGGAGAAATCTTTAGCACCAAGTGGGAGGTATAAAGCGACCTTACTTTCCTAGAACTATGTGCCCCCCATAGGAGTGAGCCTGAGGCTAATTTATTTAGTGATCACTCCGATGGAAAGGATAGGACGGCTCTCCTCAATGTGGGCTGTACGTTGGACTCTATGTAGCTCACATGGTTTATGTCGGTTATAGGATCTCTCAGTGTGTGTGTTTCCTTGTGTCTATGGTGAATGGTGAAGTGATTTGAAAGTGGAATTGTGAAATTTATTCTTCTGAAAGATTTAAATGATATTTACATTAAGAGAATTGATATTCTGGATGAACTGAAAGTGATTGACAAATTATATGATGACTCACATGTGTTATTGTACTTATTTTATCCTTTCATGATTATGATGATTTTCTTCGGGCCATGAGAGTCTTTCATGCATCCTGCATATTTCTTATAAATATTTATGATGGTGATATTTATACAACTGCATACACCCCCATATACTCAGTTCCTTTCCATGGTACTGACCCACATCTTCGGATGTAGGCTATATTTTCTCAGAATGTAGGTTCAGGTGCTCAGTTCCAGGTTCAACAGTGATTTTTTGGGCACGCTGTTCTACATCCTCTGTTGTGGTGAGCCCTCATGTTACGAGGATGTGATGTCTGATGTTGGTTTCATAAAATCATTTACATTTGATAACTGAGTACGAGTCAGTTGGGGCATGTCTCAATGGCTCGCTCGTTTTATTGATTTTCTTAGAGGCTTGTCAGACTAGTATAGATTTAGGAGTTGACTAATAAGTTGTACTTTGTTATCTTTCTGAATTTTTTTTATTCTTGGATGATGATTACTCTGTTGATATTTCAGGGTTATTTATGAAAACCCCATTGATTTGTGTTGAATTGAATGAAATGACTCAAAGGGTTAGCTTGGGGCTACTCATAGCCTCAAGCACCATGTGACCTTCGGGACCCATTTTCTAGGGCATTACATGATTGGGTAGTGATGTGGGAGAAAAGTAGAGGGGTGAATGCAGCTCTCGTGACTTGGCTAGAGTTTCAAAGTGCCTCTCTAGATAGGCTTTTTCCTCTAGAAATGAGAGAAGCTAAGGTTGAAGAGCTTATGAACCTAATGCAAGGCTCCATGACAGTGAAAGAGTATTGTCTTAATTTAACCAATTAGTTAAGTATGCTCCCGACTTGATAGTTGACCCTAGAGTGGGTATGAGTAAGTTTTTGACTGGGATATCAAGTGATATTTTGAAAGAGTGTAGAGCTGCCATGCTTAATAGAGATATGGATCTTTCTAGGCTAATGATTCGTGTACAACAGATTGAGGCAGATAAGATGAAGGAGAGAGGGAGAGTGAGTAAGAAAGCCGAGACAGGTAGTCATGATTTCTCGCAGTCAAGGTCTCAAGGTGGTAGTAGTTCTCAGTATGGTTGGAGATTTTTAGTTCCAGTTCCATCTTCAACTAGTGTACTCACACCTACGTTTGGGGTTTTCAGATTTGAAGGAGAGCCAAGCTCCAAAGCCCAGAGTAGTACTAGTGGTGTTTGTACCTACCTATTGTGTGAAGAATGTTGTAAGAATCATAAGGGTGTATGTAGATCCGGTAGTGTTGTGTGCTTTGGATGTGGCAAGACCGGTCACAAAGTTTGAGACTGTCCTAAGCCAAGTCCCAGAAGTTAGCATAGTCTTCCTTCAGCTCAGAATAGATTATATGCACTTCAGGATCGCCTTGATCAGGAAAGATCCCCTGAAATTGACACGAGTATGTTATGATCCCTTCATCTTTATGTTAAGCATTGATAGATCCTTTGCTCTCATTTTGAGGTTATATGTTAGCATGAGTCATGCATAAGTTTCAGATCTTGATCGGTCAATTATGACCCAGTCTGTAGGTGCCCCGCGCACCGCTCCAGTATTTTAGCGAAGTGTGTTTAGAGGGACATAGAGTCCCAAGTGGGAGATACCCCATGGTATTATGATATTTCATTCCATTAGATTCATGTCGATGTATGTTCAGATTTTTTTTATAAAGTTAGCATCAATCATTGTTGCATTGTCAAGTCGTGCTTTCAAAAGTCATTTTAGCCAACATTCATGCATTAGATATGCATATTCAGTAGAAAAAGTTCAGCTTGTCAGTGTGTGTTCAGCCGTGTACTCATGAGATCATCCCATTTATGAGTCCATGCATCAGATATGCATGTGTATTATGAGAATTCAGCTATGAGTATCATCATTCGAGTATTCCATGCATCATATATGCATGCCCAATGTGAGAACTCTATATGTCAGTCATTCCAGTTGCGTAGTCCTGATCTGAGATGTTTCCATTTGTTGAGTAAGTTTTGTTGATCCGTATTCTCGATCTATCAAACGACATTCAAGGACGAATGTTCTCAAGGGGGAGATAATGTAATGCCCTGCAAAATCCTCTTCCAGTCTGAGCCTTAGAGCGTATTTGGTAAAGCAAAAATTTGAGTCTAAATGTTTTAGAAATATCCTCCCAAGTACAAAATACTTTGAATCATGTGGAAATTTATTTGAGCATGAATTAAGATCATAGATATCCCCTAACTCATGAACGAGTTGAAAACTTTCCTATCATTCAAGTTTTAGTGACCGTCAAAATTTGGGCCAACTTAAATCGACCATAATTCATTGTATTTTAATAAATGGGTGACTATATATATATCAAATGAAAGATCTTTTAATTAGCTTTCCAATGATACCAATTTTGCCTAAATCCAATATCAGAGCAAAGAGTTATGCCCATTTTACTCCAGCATTTCAAGCTGGAAAATGGTGACGACGTTTCTGATGGGCTATCACATTCCTGACGCCCTTTTTGACGACGTCGTCATATTCTAAAGACATTTCTGACAACTTCGTCAGCCTTGGGCAAAAAATCAAGAATTTGGACCCCTTTTATGACTACCATTCGTGACGGCCTATCACGAACTTGAAGGCCTGTCATGGATGGCGTCAAGTATATTTTTTGAGCAATTCAAGGGAGTTTTTTCAAGGGTATTTTGGTCATTTTCCACCCTTTTTGAGCTTTTATAAATATGAGGAACCCTCATTCAAACCCTAATTCCATCATTTTCTTTTCTAATTCTCTCAAGAATATCTAGGGTTTCATTCAAGAACCCTAATCTTCCAAAATTCATCCATAAATTCTTCAAGGTTTCTTTAAGAATCAAGTTCCTCATAGTTTGGGCTTCAAGAATTTATTTATTTCAAGTGTGGATAAAGTTTCAAGCACTAAAGTTCATCCAATTTCAAAGGTTAAGGTATGTAGATGTTGATTCTTGGGTCCCTTTCATCCAAGAAGCTCAAGAACCCTTTTTAAAACTAAAATTTTTTATGTTTATGAGTTGTTAATGATTTGTATGAGTTGAAATGGATGTTTAATGTATTGTTGAGTTTTGATTTATGTTTGCCTATAAAATTTATGAGCTTTGACCCTAGTATGTGGAATTCATGTGATGCTTGTGATAGACCCTCTTGACGTTATTTTTTCATGTGATGTGTTCATGACTTTTGGGTGTAGAAATGGTTGAATAAGTGAAGAACGTTCCCCATAGGTTTGATAAAGAGCTTAGGTGAAGCATAAGGGCCGCTATAGTATGTTGAATAGGAAACCCCAAATTGTGAGCTAGTCCATGCATGCCTAGTGTTTGATAAAATGTCTTAGTGAGTGAAATGTGCCAAGATAGCATGAAATCCCCAAGTAGGTATAAAATCGGTCGTGTCTAGTGGTTGTTGAAAGACCTTAGTGAACAAGTCGAGATATGATGGTTGTAAATTTTCCAATTTTGTGCTCTTTGATATATGATAAACTTTTAATACATGTCAAGTGGTTAGCAAGTAAATAGTGACGTGTTAGTATGAAGTTTCCCCCAAATCAAGTGATATCCAAATACATGACAAGACCTATATAGGTATGAAGTACTTGATATAATATCTTGTTGAATGGGGTATAATCTAATAGCATGTCTTCCCTAGGCTAGTATATGATGGTGAACCGATGTTGATGATCCTTAAAGGTTTGAAGTGACCCTTTTGCAGTTGTGATGATGAATATAGGTCTATGTTTCCTAAATGCTTAATGCAATTCCCTAAGGATCTTGAGAGGGAAAGTATGTTATGATGCCCAACTACTTGAAGTGATGTTCTAATGATTGTGATGATACATGAATGATTGTAATGGTGAATGAATGCTTGTAATGATGAATGAATGATTGTAGTGATGAATGGATGACCGTGATGATGCATAAATGATTCATGATAAAGAATGATTATGTCTTACTTTTATGTTATCGAGTCTTTGGGGTATTTATACCCAAAAATAAAGTTATTGTCTAGAGCCCATGTCAGTTTCTTGATAATTCCAATCGAGCCATGATTCTCAGAACTCAGTGAACTATAGAACTCTGTATCCTCAAACAAGTGTAAATCTTAATAAAGCTCAGTAATCTCAGTTATCTCTGTAATCTCTATATCGCTAGTAATCTAGCCTCAAACCTGTAATCAGCTTAGTTCTAATAGTATTCAAATGATTTAATCCTAATCTCAAAAACGATTTGAGTAATCTTTTCAAGCTTTGTATCATCAGTCAGATACCATGATTTGATATCTTTTCTGTCAGATACGGAACCAAGTAATCACAGCGTAACTCAGTCAGACCTTTTGAGTAATATGATCACTGTCAGATTCAGTTCAGCCAATGCTCAGTTGAGAATTCAGTTTTAAGTATTTTAGTTGGGAGTAGAAATTAGCACCGAGCGATCTTAAGGATGGAAACTTACCTACTAGTAGAGGGTGTGATTCTTAGAAGCAATCCTTTTGCTCCAGAACTATGTAGCCAGCGTAGGTTGAGACATCACACCTGTTTATTGAGGGTGGATGAGAGACATCATACCTGCTAGATGAGGGTAGATGAGGTGGCTTGACCTGCTAGATGAGGGATCCACCATTCTCGTTTGAGGACCTACTAGATGAGGGTCACATAGAGTTGTCTTTACCAGTGGCGCGGTAATGACACCCTTCCAACTGGGGCACAGGTTGGAACCCACATATGGTAGATCAGGGCAAGTCGATTAAGTGACTACTTTCCATAGTTTCAGTTTCAGATTCAGTCTCAGTTTCAGAATCAGTCTTCAGAAATTAGGACTGTCAGATATAGTCATCTATCGTTGTGAGGAACTCAGATAGTTCCATTAATTTATGGGCCATCCCATCAGATAGACTTGGTCTTACATATAATTTGATATTATATTCAGAGATTTACTGCCAGACAGGCTTGATCACAGTATCAGATTTCTATTGAGTATTCTTGTTGTCAGATTCAGATATAATCACATTTTTTATCATTGATAAAGCTTCCGAAATCATCTGTTAGAAAGGTTGATCTCTAATCCTATTAGTCAAAAACAGTAAGTCCAAGAATTCATTCATTGATGTGTAAGCACATCCAGATCATCAGTTATCAGTATCAGATGAGTCAGTAATTCAGTATCTCATTGTCAGTAGTGAGTTTAGTCTACAGTAAAGTGGTATCTGAGTTTTAGTATCTAGAGTTGCAATAATTATGTTCATGTTCTGTGCATTCATGTATGTGTTCTCATGCAACATTTTCATGATTATTTGGTTTAGATATTGTGCATGCATGAACCCTTGCATTAGCCTACCCCGTCTACATACTCAGTACATTTTTGTACTGATGCATTTGCACTATGGTATTTTATTTGACACCATAGGTTCAGAGGCACAGGATCCAGTTTATCCTCAGCAGTTTGGTTCCAGTCGGCAGCAGTAGCAGTGAGTCCTCTTCTTTCGAGGATGAGTCTCAGTTTACTATTATTGTTTCAGACTTTGTTTATTTTCTGTTGATGGAGTTAGTTGGGGACATGTCCCATTAACTCCACAGTTCAGACAGTTAAAGGCTTTTTCAGATAGATGTATTAGTATTCAGTTTTTAGTTTTGAGTATGTATAGATGCGTCGAACCTTATGACAAGTTTTCATATTTTTTTCAGATATTATGCAGTATGCAGGTACAGATATCAGAAAAGGGTTAGCTTGTGGTCCTTCGGGTCCATAATCACCGTGTGACATCTTGGGATGGGATCTCGGGGCGTTACAATGGCCCATGTTTAAAATGATCAAAAATTTAAGAAAAAAGCCAAATGACCCAAATTGAGAAAGAATAGAAAATGATTATTATTTGGAATTAGTATAGCCGACAGGATACAAAATATCTATAGGCCCAAATTTGGGCCATATAAATAACATAAATTGGCCCTTTTGAATGTAACTACACTCTCTCCCACTTTTTTAATTACTTTACTCTCTCTTCCTATTTAATATACATAACATAGCCGACATATACATAGCATTCTGTGTATATGTTGGAATTTTTGTAATATGTTTAGGGAGTTGGGATTTTTTGTAATATTAGAAACATAAGTTATGCATTTACGTAATTTTTAGTTAATTTTAAAATGAGCCAGGCGATGTCATTTTCCCCAAGTAATTTTGGTGAGTAATATATCATTGGTTGTTTTATATTTGTTTACTAAACTTCAAGTTAAACTTGGTGCACCTATCCTCTTAAAATTTATGATACAATTTTGAAATCAAATACTTTTATACAAGAAAAGTCATTATTTGACATTATTAAATGATAATTTTTTATGGGATATTAAGTTTTCAATAGCAGCCAACAGATTCACCTCTTGCATTACTATTGTCGTTGTTTTTGGTTACTACAAAGTATCATATGCTTTATTCTCGACTTTGAAAAACAAATTTGTTTATATGATTTTGTAATTAGATACGTTAATCACACTTTACTTTTTTTTTTGTTTTGAATATGTTAAACTCCCTTCATTCGCTAAATTTTCAAACTTCTGCATCTTTATTTGATGATCATAAGCCTCGAGATGACTTCAACTCTAATTGACTTCTCTCTGAGAAGGTGATTTACATCGTTCATCTGATGACGACCTGTCATATCTCTCCATAGGAGAACGACTCTGTATATGGCTTCGACTATAATGACGAGTACCCTCAGGGGTGGCTCAAGGAGAAAGCTAGTAAAGCCTTTACTTTAGGCCCAAAAATTTGGAGGCATCAAAATTTTTAATAGCAAACTCTATAATTTCTACTTCACTTGAACTAATAATAAAGATTGTGAAATATATTTTAAAAAATATATAATAAATAATCTATAATCTATAATCTATATCTATAATATATTAAAAGTGTGAAGACCCTTAAAAAAGTAATTTGAACTTCTTGCCCTTCATTAAAAATCGATGCAATAGATAAAATTATTTTTTCACCTATTTACTTCAATTATTATATTATTATATTTACAATATTTTTAAAATCAAAGAGTCCCAAAATATACGGTAAGAGAAAAATATATTTTAAAAATTAAAGAATTCTATAATAGATGTCCCAAAATATTTGGTAAGAAGCTACTCAATTTTGGTAAAATACATTAATATATGATGAAAGAAAAATATATTTTAAAAATTAAAAAATTCTATAATAGATGTCCCAAAATATTTGGTAAGAAGCTACTAAATTTTGATAAATACATTAAAACGTAAAGTAATATTATAAAGGAATTAGACCTTTAAAATAAAAATTTTCAAAAGCCAAATTTTGTTACAGTTTTTGTTTTATACGTGTAGGATTGTCCCAAAATTTTTAGTTATTAGAATTTTTATTTTTTTAAAAATAAATAAATAAGAACTTCCATATTTAGATAATCTCTTTTTGAAAGAAAAAGTTTTGAATTTCTATAAGATTTTAGATTTCTATAAATTGACAGTTCTTCCTAATTATTCTCTCCCGATTGTAATTATTTTATACCAGTATTATGTATATTTTTAGCATGTATGTAATTTGTTCTCTACATTATCTCAATTATTTTTTATTTTGATATTCAATTGCTTACTTTTCTTTCTTAGTTTTCAGTAAAGATGATTCTTTTTATTAATTTCAAATTTATATTATAGATGAATTTTGTGTCGGACTTTGAGAATTTTTTTTATGAAAAAAATTAGTTTTGATCATATTCGTCTAATATTTCACTACTTGTTGTTTTGTTCTTAATACATGTGGTAGATGAATGTCGGTCGACTTTGAGATGATTCTGGTGTAAAGATTAGTTTAAATATATTGTATTGATATCTCTATTATTATATTATTTTGTTTATGTAGTTTACAGGTGGCATATAAATTTTGGTTGGTTTTGAAGAAATTTTTCTCTAAAGGTGAGGTGTAAATTATACTATATTTTGTTGATATCTCTATTATGGTATTGTTTGATTGCAGTTTACAGGAGGTGGAGGAATGTCGGCCGACTATGAGGAATATTTTGTGTAAAAAGATTTAATTATATTATTTTGATATCTCTATCATATTATTTTATATATTCTGTCGGACTTTAAGAAATTTCTTAGGTAAATGTTAGATTTAATTGCATTGTCATAATTTCTTTATTATCTACTTAGTACAAGTGGTAGATGAATGTTGGTAGACTTTGAGAAAAAATTTATGCAAAAGTTAGGTTTAATTGTATTATTTTGATATCTCTATTATGTCATAGTTTATAGTGATAGATGAATGTCGATCGGCTTAGAAAATTTTTTGTGTAAAAGTTAGGTTTAATTGTATTATTTTTATATTTCTATTATCGTATTGTTTTGTTGTAGTTTACAAATGGTACATCTATAGCGATCGACTTTGAGAAGGTAATTTTTGTGTAAAAATTAGGTATAATTGAATTGTTTTGATATCATTATTATAGTATTGTTTTGTTGTAGTTTACAAGTGGTAGATGAATGTTGGTGATCAGCTTTGAAAAATTCTTTGTGTAAAGGTTATATTTAATTATATTATTTTGATATTTCTATTATACTATTATTTTGTTGTAGTTTGTAGGTGTTAGATGAATGCAAGTTGGCTTTGAGAAATTTTTTGTGTAAAGGTTGATATTATAATAGCTTGATTATTATATTGTTTGATTGAAGTTTATGATCAATTACTATCTCTTGTTTTTATTATTATCCATTTTTTTCTTCTACTTTCGTTGCTAATATTTTTTTTAAATTTGTTCGCCCAAAGTAGTTATATGGAAAATGTTAGAATTTTCTTTTGTTGCTACTCATGCAGTGAATACATTTATCCGCTAATAATGATAATTACTGTTTTACTTTTATTTATTTTGTCTAAACTTTTGTGTAATTAATGATATTTCAGGTGCTTGATTTATAAATATGTTGCATAGCAGCGAGAGAGGCATGTGAATTTGATTATATTGGAGACAAAAGTTACTATAGACGTGTTCTCGCGACTAGAATTTTTAATTATATTTTTTATGTATAATTTATTAAATTAAGCATGTATTAAAAAAATTGGCAAGTAAATTACTTTATTTTTAATTCTGCCGATATTTTTTATATAGGTATTGTATGAAGCTTATGAGAATTTATCAAGCCATTATTTTTTTTCTCTTTTTTCATTATTTCTTGTTAGAATTTATTTTAGATTTACAACCAAAACAATATATTCATAGGATGTAGAATATAGACAAATTTAATTCTTTAAATTCTATATATAAAAAGTTATTGTGATATCCCACTTACATGTGCCTTCCATGAGGACTAAATCCTTGTTACCTAAAAGATGTGGTGGTAAAGCAATAGTAACACTAAGTAAAATTTTTAATGTGTATATTTTATACAATTTCCATTCCCAATGTTTGATATTGCATTTCAATATGTGAGATGCTTCTTATATTTTTCTATGTTAATCAATCGGTATATTTTTATTACTTATTTGAGAGACTCAAATTTTCTTCCTTAATATGTTCTTAACTTTATTATTTAAAACCTATGATGCACGTTTATAATTTCTTTTTGATAATTACCAAAACTAAAAGGGCTTTAGATGTTGCAATGAAACTCAACAGGTTAGATTTGATGGAACACATGAGACATGATCTACAAATTATTCTCCGTGACCATAACTGATGTATAGTATTAATAATAGGGTAAATAGTGGAATAAAATATATAGTTTTATTAATTAATGCGAGACACAAGTGCAAAGCACGTACGCTAAACTAGTAATAATAAAAAGGACAAAAAATTATCTCATTTTTACAAGAAATATTTTAGAGTTTTGAACTAAACAACTCAACTTTATAATTAATAAATAAAGTTTTAACAACAACATCCAAGTTAATGCATTGCAAACAAATGACTAACATCTTATTAACAAGAATTAATCTTTACTTTTACTAATAATCATATTAATATGTGAAACTAAAGATTAAGTGTCTTTTAAAAATACTACATCGAAACAACTACTAAGTAAGAACAAATAAGACAACTCTAAATTATTACAACAATATTTTTATATGCATATTTATATATTTAAAACCTCCTATTAAAATTTGGCTTTAGACCACCAAGTTTATTGAGACGCCCTAGTACGGTAATGCACGAGACTGTACTTCTAAAAATTTGTAGTTGTTGGTTGTCATTTGTAATAGCAATTAATAATATATATCATATATAATCTCCATTGTGTGTTAGAAAGTTTAAACTCTTAATATATATCATATATAACCTCCATTGTGTGTTAGAAAGTTAAAACTCTTAATGCATAGTAACAAATAACAATATTCATCTTACTAATTATCACTCCCAAAAAGTATATTAATGCTTAAGCATATATACAATTTGCTTTGTTGAGCTGCTCTATAGCGTGTCGCGTAGAATGTATGGTGCTATACATTAAACACCTTAATGACAAGTTTCATTTAAGTTATACAAATAGTTCAAACTATGTAAAATACATATTAGTAGTTCAAACTATGCAAAATAATGTAATTTCAAACTGTGTGAAATACACATATGTAAAATACTTTTGTTTTAAAATATATATGGCCATCAAAACGATAGGGGTTAAATGTTAATCATGTCTTTCGTCAATTTTAGGAGTTCTAAGATTAATTAAAAACAAAAAAAAAAGTCCATAAAAAATATAATATTTTATCGTTCTTTATCATAGAAATATGACCATTTGCTTTCTACATAAATTAATTATTTTATTCGAAAAAGACTCAAATTTATCCCTCTAATTTAAAAAATTGACTAAATATACTCTTCATTATACTTTGATGCAAATTTACCTTCATTGTCATACTCAAGGGCCAAATTTATCCCTTTATTTTGATAAATTGGCTAAATATATTCTTCATCATAATTTAAGGCCATATTTGCCCTCAATTTTATACTTGGGGTCATATTGGTAATGCCCAAGCAACAACTTCACTCTGAAAATTATGCGGTCGCTGTCAGATACAGTAACCAAATAAAGAATGGGTTGAATACCAAGGGAATACATGGAATCGTGTCTCTCAGATGTTGTAATCATCAGGGAAAACTGGAAAATTAAATAGGGGGAATTGACCAGCAATATCGAATAAGTGGATAGTATCAACTTTGGTTGAAATCAGTCGTAGGTGAACACTAGGATTGTGTTTTACCTGACTTCTCAACTCCGTAAGCTTATCGTTCTTTATTGAACCAACCTGATACCTTGCATACAGAACCTGCTAAGTTATGTACCATCAACAATCTTTTGGATTAACTGATGGATTTCAACTATTAGCTTTTGATACTTAGGATGTTTCCTTAATAATCCATATCTTAATCCCAGTTAACTATTACCTTTTGATTCTGTAGTTATACGATGATAGCTAACCATCTTACTTCGCTAATACCTAGTAGAGTGGATCGACAGTTAAACCTCAAACTACTGTTGTAATTATCTTTTCCTAGTTACTCCTCCTCCTATGGAGTAAGTAGAAATAATCTAGGCGGGATCCTTACGTTTGCAACCGCTAATATAACTATTAAAGTGAAAACAATACAATGCATGCATGGGTATCGCTTCTAAACAATAATGGTACTTTCGCTACTTCGTCAATTCGATAGGGTTTTCACAACCCTAGCTAAAGGTTTTTAGCCGCTCCTGCTTGTGAAGTAATCAACAACATTCATGATTGAAAGCATAAGATGAAATCACAATAATAACAAGTAATGACCCAAAATTTAAACAAAATTAATCAACTAAAATAAATACAAGAGAATTCCAAGACCAAAATTGAATCTCGAAATCAAAATATGTTTGTAAGTATTAAAAGTGCGTAAATTCTACTAAAAACATAAAGGGTATTTATATTGCACGAGGATACCCTAAAATCAAAGCCCAAACGAAAATAGACAAAAAAGGATCGGTGGCCACTTATGTGTGTCTAAATTCATCCTAGCCTTCATGTGCCATATGTGACCTAAGGCGGCGCATGTAGACACCTATATGTGCTAGAAAAATTTCCTACAGTTTCTTCTCTCAGTATTTTGGACTTTTGGCACTTACCTTACCCACATGTAGTCCACATATCCTACATGCAGTCCACATGTTGACATAGGTAAGTACCAAAAGTTCTTTTTCAGCTCATTCATTCTCCGGATCTTTAATTTCAATACTTACCTAAATCTTATACAGACCACATGTTCTACATGTGGAACATGTGGTCCATATGTAGACATAGGTAAGTGCTAGGCCTTTCAATACTTGCAACCAAGCTTCAAATCTTCACTGTCATCATATGTTTTGGTCACATATATATGGAAAGTGTCAAAAATATCAAATATTGATCAAGTGAGTAGCCAAAACTCCATTTTTCATCATTTTCAAGAACTTAGCACCCAAAACCTAGTTTTCTTCAAAACATACCCAAAATACATCATATCTAACAAAAAAAACTAATAAACTTGCATATTTTCATAGTTGTAAGCATCAAAAGTGTTATATTGCGAGAAAACATAAACACCCTCAACTTAGAATGTTTTCATATCCTTAGGAAACACAACACAATAAAATAAAACACGACACTTAACTAGGAGAATCGAAGCTATTTAAGGCAGTCAATCAACACTTTAAGCTCAAATCAAAACACCCTATCCTACCTCAACTTTTCAAAACTAACTATGTATAAACATAAAGCACAACAATATGACACAATGGGACCAAGGTATGACATTACATTAGAATGGCATTACATTAGAAACAGGCAATCATGTATACAAACAAGTTACACTACCCAAAACCAGCAAACACCTAGCAATATGACTCATGTTCCCTCACAACAAAGAAATCCCACTCACTCATATGAAATAATACATGTAAATACTGGGACAGTCAATAGACACTCCTACTCACAAGAGAAGTTCCAATCAATGTGCATCAAATACCATAGGCTTGCCCTTATTTTCTTTGCCTAAAATTTCAGACGGTCAAGTTAGGATCACTGTAGGACTCTCCTCGGCTTGTAATGTAGGCTTGGGGGCTGGTATGGTACATATGGATATCAAGTGACTAAACCTCCTTGGCACTACACTAACTTTAGGGTCACTTATTAACCATCTTTATTTTTATTCCACCTTTATTTCTCCCCTTTTTATTCTTTATTGTATATTCAGGTTTGGTGTGGTCTTTCATCTTTCTTTTTTCACTTTTTCATAATTTTTCTTTTCTTTCCTATTACTATTTTTTTCTTTTTCTTTTTCTACCACACCCAACCCTACTAATTTTTTCTCTTATTTTACCCTTCTACATATCCACTTTACATCACACATCTCTATGATAGCCACCCTCAACTTAGGAGATTTTCCTGAGTTGAGGTGCACAATGTCTAAGGAGGGATAGGCTAAAATAGGTTATTGTATGCAAATGGGAAGGTGAATGGTGAATAAAAAAAATATGTTATAAGGCTCAAAACAGGGATCAAGGGATACAGTTTCAATAGGAAAGGTCATTTAGGCTAAAAGTGGACTAAACTAATAAACAACCTATGATCATTTCCTAACCGACTATTCTACAACCTAGGCAAAACTAACCAAGTAAGTTCTGAATTCAACACACAAAGGGAACTGAGTAGCATCTCACACACACATGATCCAGAGTCAATATTACAAGTTATTACTTATCTAGTTCATGCAACTGTTAGCACGTGATTATCATGTCCCTAATCCTAATGCCATAACAAGATCCATAATGTTCACACATATATTCATTCAAATAGTTCTAAAACACAATATTGAAGGGATATTATTTTTCTCAAAAATCAATAAAAAACATGACATAGTGCCATAAATACTTAAAAACTTCCTAATTACACTAAAACACAACATTGTACAACATAATTTTAACCTAGACATACCGGTTCTACAATTATACAACGTCTCACATGAAAAGAAGTACGACAACAAAAGCCCGTGGTGGCTATGGTATACTCCACCCCCAACCAAAAACTGCACATTATCCCTAATACACTACAATAATATAAAACAAAGGGAATGAGGACATACCTAGGATACACTAAGCACTCGTGTCAAGAGCATCCCCAAATGGGGGCATATCAAATAACAAAGGCGGTGGTGGCGGTGCACTACTAGAAGATGCACCCGTTGCTATTTCTGCATGCCTCTACCTCTCAATAGTTGAAAAATCCATCGAATCATGTTTGACCTTTTAAAAGGCCTGGTTATATGGCATATTGGGATCCTACAGGTCTCCCATATGTTCTCTCTTGGACCTAACTATTGAGACCTCTTCGTCATCTTTTACAAAGAGATAAAAATATCTTAGTGAACGTGGAGGTAATATTAAGACCACTGGGGGTATGACTGATGGAGTGGATGCCATATGGCTCTCTGTGAGAAAGAGTACCTCTCTGCTTGCAATATATCCATCTCCGCCCTTATATGGCCCAGATTTAACGTCTTTAACACTATACGGCTATAACATATTTCTAAAAAGAATCAAAATATGCTTGTAAATTAGAATGTAGCTCAAACATTGATACAAAATCAAACCAACAACACCAAGAGCTACAAGTAGGCTCGGATTTCAGTCCAACAACACAAGAACAACAAGTTTAATTTTCGATTTTTTTCAGCCCACAACACAAGAACAACAAGATAGATGATACGGGACAAATGGCCATCTTATCTTTTGATGACATCTTTGGAGGCCAACACATAGAGGCTCAAGACTTGGTCACCTCGAGAATACAAGAACATGCATGGAGGACCCGTTTTGAGCGTAACTTAAAGCAATCTCGTGTATGGAAGATTGCTTGGAGCATTTAAGAGTGAGGACTCACAGTTTTGGACCTTAATTAAGGGCATTTTGGACATTACACATGGTGTATTTACACACCATGGCCGCACCTAACATTAAGGGCAAAGTGGTCTTTTTGTATTCTTTTGTATTACACTATAAATAGGTCATTTTAGCTCATTTCTTGACAGATTTGGAAGGATGAAGAATTGAAAGACATATTTTCTCTCTTTTGAGAGTGTAACACCCTTAGTTGTAGGGCTTGGAAAAGCCATCCTTAGCATAGGGCTTGGAAAAGCCAATATTGATCTTTGCTTGGAAACGGTAGATCTTAAGGTTAGTTCATTCCCTTGGTGGTCACCGTAAGAGTGTGGTTTTGATTGTTACATTCATTAGGGGTTAGTGTTGAAATACACTTGGTTCTTAATCTTGTAATAATCTTGGTCTCACTATCTATCTTTATTTTCTTGCAAATCGTGTATGTGTTGTGTAGTGGACTGTTTTGGGGTCTTCGTTGAATCCAAAACTTGTATTATTGTTGTTCATCTTGTTCATCACGTTTCATAGCTGTTTTGGTGTTAATATACACTCTTGTATCTTGTATTCTTGTTGTTAGTAGCGAATCCGAGTGTGGTCTCCATCTTGGTCCTCGAATCCTTAAGATTAGTGGACTGATTTGGTGTTTGTTTTGTGTTCCCTTCTCTATTCCGTATCATTTGGTATCAAAGCATGGCTTGATCTTGTTCCTACAAGATCAATCTTGGGTTTGCTTGTTAGAAAATTAAAAAAAAAAAAATGAAAACTGAAATTTTCAGAAAAATAGCAATCTGTCCACTTTGTGTTCTTGGCCGAAAATTGTGTTCTTGTTGTATCTTGGCCGAGATTTTTACTTGTCTTAAGTGTTTCTAGTGTTAGTATTGTTCTTCACTAACACTTTGAGTCTATATCTTGATTTGAGCCTTTGTTGTTGATGTTGTTATTGTGAACTTGGACTTGGCCGATAGTTGTTGGTATTGTTGTTGCGGGTTCAAGACTTGAACGTGTGATGTGTTGATTGGTTCAAGTTTTGAACGTGTATTGTGGAGATTGTGTTGTGGAATTTAAGCTTGGAAAATTGTTGTTGTTGTTTGGGGGGTCCAACTTGAACCTTAGAACTTCAAGACTCAAACTTTGTGTTCTTGGTGTTCTTCACCATCTCCATATATTGTTGAAAAAAAAAAGTGGTTGTTGATTTTTGAAGTTGAAGAAAAAAGAGTGTGTATTGTGTTAGTCTTGCAAGACATAGATCCAAGTTTCAAGGTGTAGTACTTGGCCTTGTGTTCTTGTTGTTGACAATTGGTGGTATTGTGTTGTGTTCTTGAAGAAGTTGTTGTTGTGTTCTTGAAGAAGTTGTTGTTGTGTTCTTGAAGGTTGTTGTGGTGTTCATCTAGTGCTTCATCTTTTCTTAAAACTTAAGACAGTCAAAAGGACAATATAGATTCAAAAGGTGAAGATGAAAAGATGTAAAGCTTGTTGTGAGAAGCCTTGAACCCAACACTTCCTAGACTAGACTTCTACTTTTTCAGCTTTTCCTTATTTCAAGGATCTTGTTTTGTGGGACTACTTTTTTCTTTTTTTCAAGAACCTTGTGTTGTGGGACAAAATACTTTTTTTCCTTATTTCAAGACTTATGTTTTCCCTACCAAAAAAACAATTGTCACCTTTTCCAAATAGTGTGAAGATTTAAAATTTCAGAATTTGTGATTATAATGGGTGGGACCAAAACCAATTGCATGCTGCCACATCATCCATTTGCTACTGTTCACGTCATTAATAAGCTCAAATTTCAGATTTTAGTAGTTTCCTTTTATTGTTCCTTAGTTTCAATTTTATTGGTTCCAATTAATTAACAACTAGTAATCACCTACTTAGTTGTAGATTAATTGTTGAATCGCTCTTTCGTGTCTTCGTTATTTGTGAGCTTTTCTCATTTTTAATTTGTTGTAACTTCTTTATTTCAAGTTCGTAAGGAAATTTTATTTTGTGTCTTGAGTCGATCAAACAAGAATCTATTCCGGCCACCAAGTAGAATTGACATCCTATTGACTACCGGAGTATAAGCAACTTTCAATATTCGCCGCTCCAATTGTGAGAATCACAAAGGTGAGTGTATACGAGTGTTGGTGAGGAGCTTTACTACTAATCTTGTTTGTTTATTTTGTAGGTTTAAAGGGTGATATAAGGGGAACATGACTTTGATAGCTGGGGATTATTGTGACTACAATATGGGAGACTATAATTGTAGTGAGGGTTTTTATGGCTACGAAGTTGAGGGAGATTGCGAAGGCTATGAAAATAGCCATGATCAAAACATAGGCAGATTTGAAAATTACTGTTTTGAGGGAGAAAATAAGGTGAATGAAGTGCCTAGTGCTTATGGTGACTTTGGAGATGATGTAGGACCTCGTGATGGATCTTATGATGAAGTTGGGACATGTGAGGAGTCTTGCACTCCCCACTCCGAACCTAGATTTGGTGTTAGGTATAACCCTTTCATTCGCAAACCTTATGAGAGCTATGATGAGAGTACACGTGAGGAGTGTGAAGAGTCATATTCTCCACCTTGTAGTACTTCTTATCAAGGTCGATATAGTGTGAATGGTTATACTAGCTATAGTGTAGGTTGTCCAATGGGAAGAAGAGGGTATGCATCTCCAAAACCGAGGGGTACTCATGTGCTTTACAATGTTGATCCGAGAAGGAGTGTACACTCCGGAAAGGTGACCATTTGTGGGATACCGGGCTGCCTCATTGTGTTAAATGATAGGTACTATAGAAACTACATTGTTCCATCCATGGTTGATTACTTGGGGTTATTTTGTGAGCCTTTACTTGTTCCATACTTCTTGGACAGGTTTAAGGTTACCGAGAGGGTAAAAGTTGTCTTCTCCCAATTTAATTACCATGAGGAGGTGTGGTGTGATGTTTTTCCCATAACCTATGGTCATGTGAGCTTAGGCGCCGATTGGTTTGCACAACATAAAGTTCCAAATATGCAAAATTGGCCTAATATTATAAGAGACCGATGGAGAAATTGCCTCAAGACGTACATTCTGCCCGGGCTGCAAAAAGAAGTTCCTACCTACTCCAATTCGAATTATTATGAGAGACAAAAGATTGAGAGGAGTAAGGGAGTGAAAGGTGGTAATCCGAGAGTGGAAAAAGGAGAGGTTGTGTGGAGCAAAGTAAGAGGATTACCACCAAACCATGCTAACATTGTTTGTCCTTCTATTTCTAAGGACATTTGTGTAGGTAGCAACATGGAAAGCGAAGAAGAACAATGCCAAAATAAAGTTGCTGCCCAAACTTTTGGAGGACCTTCACACCATGACAAAGAAGAATCTACTCAAGGACTTCAAGGTAAAATGGCAAACTCTTACACTTTTGTACATATGAATGATAATTGTGTGGCTAGTAGCCCATTGAGTGTGAGTTGTAGCTTGCCTATATGTGAGTGTATTATTTCTTTGCCACTTGATGATGATGTACATGTTGTGAGTGTGGATACACTAGTTGATCATATTGATGACCGAATAGACTCTTCTTGTAAGATCGATTTATGTCCACCTAGTGTTGAAACCATTATGTTGAATGAAAGTACATTATCTTCTGAAATTTGTGTTGATCAACTTATGTGTGAAAATTACCCACCACTTGAGGATGTGTATGATGTAATTAATGAACCTCAAGTGTGTGATGATGTTGAAAATGTTGATCAAAGTGAGAATAAACCCGAGAGCTCTTCTTGGGGTAATATTGTGTTTGAAACATCCTTGAAACTTGATATTGATCATTTAGAGAGTGAGGAACTTGCTTGTTCCAAATCTGTCCGTGAGGTAGATCACACTCTTTTTAGGTACAATGTCTTGTTTGAAGATGATTTAAACACTCCTAATGAACCTAGTGGTGAAAATGATGGTATAGCTTGCCTTGGGAGCTATAGCCTATATGCTAACCCACTATGGTGTGACAATATTCCTCCTAAAGAGGTAAATCTCTTCTTGGAAGATGAGAGTCCTCTTAAGGGTAAGGAATGTGTAGTTGCGAAAGCTACTTCTTCTTCTACTTTGTGTGATTTCATTGTTGAGAGTACTCATGGTGATTATTGGGAAACTAGTAGTGAGTACACACATGAGAGCACCTTAGTAGAAGTCGATTTGAGTGATACTTTTCTCTACTCTCTATTTGCTTTGGATCATATGTATGTTATTGTAGAGAGTATGTCATTTAGTTTGGGTGTAGACCACGGGAAAGGAAAGTGTTGTCGAGACCCATGTCTATGGCCACTTTTCCCATTTGAACCCGGTGCCAAATTTAGAAATGGTGATGTTGGGGCACCAAACTTGTTGCTTGGTCTACATGACAAGCAAAGTGTCACTCTTGATGTATCCTATAACCAAATCCTTTGTACATCTTTTATTGGGTTTTTAATATTCCTTGCAAAGGATTCTTGGTTATATTGCAAATATGTGCAACCTTGGCATGTTGAGATGATTTGTTATGCTAAACCTAACCCTCATGCCATGAGGAGTTTGTATTTGTTTGTCCTCTCTTCGGTTTTTCAAGGTTTGGATTCGAGGTCGAATCCTCTTCAAGAAGGGGAGGATGATACGGGACAAATGGCCATCTTATCTTTTGATGACATCTTTGGAGGCCAACACATAGAGGCTCAAGACTTGGTCACCTCGAGAATACAAGAACATGCATGGAGGACCCATTTTGAGCGTAACTTAAAGCAATCTCGCGTATGGAAGATTGCTTGGAGCATTTAAGCGTGAGGACTCACGGTTTTGGACCTTAATTAAGGGCATTTTGGACATTACACATGGTGTATTTACACACCATGGCCGCACCTATCATTAAGGGCAAAGTGGTCTTTTTGTATTCTTTTGTATTACACTATAAATAGGTCATTTTAGCTCATTTCTTGACAGATTTGGAAGGATGAAGAATTGAAAGACATATTTTCTCTCTTTTGAGAGTGTAACACCCTTAGTTGTAGGGCTTGGAAAAGCCATCCTTAGCATAGGGCTTGGAAAAGCCAATATTGATCTTTGCTTGGAAACGGTAGATCTTAAGGTTAGTTCATTCCCTTGGTGGTCACCGTAAGAGTGTGGTTTTGATTGTTACATTCATTAGGGGTTAGTGTTGAAATACACTTGGTTCTTAATCTTGTAATAATCTTGGCCTCACTATCTATCTTTATTTTCTTGCAAATCGTGTATGTGTTGTGTAGTGGACTGTTTTGGGGTCTTCGTTGAATCCAAAACATGTATTATTGTTGTTCATCTTGTTCATCACGTTTCATAGCTGTTTTGGTGTTAATATACACTCTTGTATCTTGTATTCTTGTTGTTAGTAGCGAATCCGAGTGTGGTCTCCATCTTGGTCCTCGAATCCTTAAGATTAGTGGACTGATTTGGTATTTGTTTTGTGTTCCCTTCTCTATTCCGCATCAATAGATAAAAATGCTAGTGAATCGAAAAGAGCCCCACACGGCTTCACTAGACTTTAAGATAACAAAATCAACAACAACAACAAGATAAAGAAAGATAGATAACTTGACATATAACATTCAAGAAACTAAGAACCCTAACATCAAGAGAGGACCCTAAGTCTAATGAATATAAACACCAAGTTCTTACGAGGACCAAGAGGCACTCAGTGACCTCAAAACCCTTGTTTCTATCCAAAGAGACAACACAAGTATCCCTCTACTTGTGAGATAATAGGGGCGGCTTCTATGAGTGAAAGAGAGAGGAAATGTTTTGTGTTTTTAGGTTACAAAATTCAGCATTCCAAAAACTAAGGGATGACTCTCTAACATGTTCTATTTATACTACAAACAAAAGGGGTAAAATGACCCTTCCGCCCTTGCTTCTTGTGCCAACCTTGGAGAGTATTTTATTACACATTAGGACCTCTCCTCACACATAAAAACGTTTAGGTCCTTGGTTGGTTCAATCACCAACTCACACACGGCCATTTGCATGAACAAAGCTTGGAGTTTTTGTAATTCCCGAGCTTGGCTTCGTGTGAAAGGCCGTGTACCTGTGGAGGCTGCTCTAACTGTATCATCCTCTCCATCTTGAGAGGCATTTAACCTCAAATTCAGCATTTGGTCATCTTCAACCGCATCCACGAGGGAGAGATCACCAACGTTGAAAGTGTTGTGCACTTGATATTCTGGTGGAAGGTCAATCTTGTAGGCGTTGTCATTGATTCTCTCAAGTACTTGGAAAGTACCATCACCCCTTTGCAGCAATTTGGACTTCCTTTGAGCTGGAAACCGATCCTTTCGAAGATGCACCCACACCCAATCTCCGGGTTCAAGCACAAGCCTTCTTCTCCCTTTGTTTACCCTTTTTGCAATCTCTTGGTTCTTCTTTTCTATCTTGATCCGCGCCGTCTCATGCATTTTCTTCATTGCCTCGGCTCTTTTATTTCCATATAAGCTGGTCATGAGATCACTAGACAAAGGAGTGAGATCTAAAGGGGTAAGGGGATTCAGGCCGTAAACACATTCAAAGGGAGTCATTCCCGTGCTCGAATGTATTACCCGGTTGTATGCAAATTCCACCAAGGGTAGGTGATCTTCCCATGAAGTCAGTTTACCTTTAACCATAGAACGTAGCATAGACCCCAAGGTTCTATTTACTACCTCCGTTTGGCCATCGGTTTGTAGGTGACAAGAAGTGGAGAAAAGTAACTTCGTTCCAAGCCTACCCCACATGGACTTCCAAAAGAGACTTAGGAACTTGGAGTCCCTATCGCTCACAATAGTCCTTGGTACCCCGTGAAGCTTTACAACATGTGCAACAAATAATGAAGCTACACTACTAGCATCCTCGGTTTTAGCACATGGATTAAAATGAGCCATTTTAGAGAATCTATCAACAATAACAAAAATGCTATCTCGGCCCTTTCTAGTCCTTGGCAGCCCCAAAACAAAATCCATCGAAATGTCCAACCAAGGCCTAAGGGGAGTAGGGAGTGGGGTGTATAATCCTTGAGGTAGGAGACGAGATTTCGCACTCCGGCAGGCCACGCATTGACTACAAATTTTAGTGACGTCTTTGCGCATTTTGGGCCAATAGAAGTTCTCCTCTAAGATTCCGTGGGTCTTGTCTACCCCAAAGTGACCCATGAGGCCTCCGTCATGGGCCTCCCTCACAAATAATTCCCTCCAAGAACTAGAAGGAACACACAACCTCCTCCCCTTGAACAAATACCCATCGAACCGAGAGTAGGAGGAATGGTCATTCTCCTTAAGCCAACGGTCCCTTCCCCACTCTTCGCATTCCCTAAAAATAGGAGCAAAGGTAGGATCCTCGGGATACAACAACCGCAAGCTCTCAAAACCCATCAATTTCGAAGACAAGGTAGCAACAAGCACATGCTTCCTAGACAAGGCATCGGCAACAACATTTTCCTTTCCCCTTTTGTAATGAATTACATAAGGGAAAGTCTCGATGAACTCAATCCACTTAGCATGACGCCTATTCAACTTGTCTTGGCTCTTAAGGTGTTTCAACGACTCATGATCCGTTCGTATCACAAACTCCTTAGGCCACAAATAATGTTGCCAATTTCCCAAGGCTCTAACAAGGGCGTACAACTCCAAATCATAAGTTGAGTAATTAAGAGTTGCCCCTTTGAGCTTTTCACTGAAATAAGCAACGGGCTTACCTTCTTGCATCAAAACAGCCCCGATGCCAACCTTACTAGCATCACACTCTACTTCAAACATCGTATCAAAATTGGGCAATTGCAATAAAGGCGCCGAGATGAGCGTAGCTTTCAAGGCCTCAAAAGCCCTAGCCTGCTCATCACCCCATTTAAAGGGTCCGTCCTTTCTAATTGCCTCGGTCAAGGGGGCTGCTATGGAACTAAATCCTTTGACAAACCTCCTATAAAATCTTGCCAACCCGTGGAAACTTCGGATTTCTCCAATAGTTTTAGGGGTCGGCCAACTTCGAATAGAGTCTATCTTGGAATCGTCCACTTCCACACCCCTCGAGCTCACGACAAAACCCAAGAATATAACTTTATCAACACCAAAAGAACACTTCTCCATGTTGGCATACAGCTTCTCCTTTCGGAGCACATCAAACACACATCTCAAATGCATTACATGATCATCAATAGATTTACTATACACCAACACATCATCAAAGTAAACCACCACAAACTTTCCAATATAAGGCTTCATTACATGATTCATTAGCCTCATAAATGTGCTAGGAGCATTGGTAAGGCCGAAGGGCATGACCAGCCACTCATATAGACCGAATTTGGTCTTGAATGCGGTCTTCCACTCATCACCGGGTTGCATGCGAATTTGGTGATAGCCGCTCCTAAGGTCCACTTTAGAAAACAAACAAGATCCGTGGAGCTCATCTAACATATCATCTAGTCTAGGGATTGGATGACGATACCTTATCGTGATTTTGTTGATGGCTCTACAATCGGCGCACATGCGCCAAGTTCCGTCCTTCTTTGGTACCAAAAGCACCGGAACAGCACACGGACTCATGCTTTCCTTGATGTATCCCTTGTTGAGAAGCTCCTCAACTTGTCTTTAAAGCTCCTTAGTGTCCATGGGATTGCTCCTATAGGCCGGTTTGTTTGGAAGTTGTGAACCCGGCACCAAATCAATTTGGTGCTCAATTCCCCGAAGTGGGGGCAATCCTTGCGGAAGTTCTTGAGGAAATACAGCTTCATACTCCTGCAACACACAAGAAATCTAAGGGGAAATGGAAGAATTAGTGGGGTTAGTATTAAAACAATGGGCCAAAAGTAACATCGGCTTGTTTTCATCATGGTCCACGAAGAGTTCTTTCCTCCTAGCCAACATCACTACGTTTTCCATCTCCCTTGTCGTTGGGACAGCCTCGGATGTCCCTACTTCCTCACCTACGGCATCCCCCCCCTTTTCTCCCTTTCCGGATTCCTTCCCCTTTCCCTTTAACTCTCTCATCTTTTGATGCCACTCATTTACTTGGGAGGGTGAAAGAGGGTGAAGTGTGACCTTTCGGCCATCCTTCTCAAGCGTATACCGGTTGGACCTCCCATCGTGCTTAGTAGACCTATCATATTGCCATGGCCTACCTAACAACAAGTGACATGCTTGCATTGGGATCACATCACAAAGAACTTCATCGTGGTAGTTTCCCACCTTAAACCGAATCACACATTGCCTTATGACCTTTAATTCGCCACAATCGTTCAACCATTGTAGCTTGTAAGGACTAGTGTGTAGTGTAGTTGGTAGCTTCAAGAAATTTACCATAGCATGGCTTGCAACATTTGTACAACTACCACTATCAATCACCAAGGTGCACACACTCCCCTTTACAAGACACTTAGTATGGAATAGATTTTCCCTTTGACTCGGGTCATCCATCGCCTTACTAATCATGACACGTCTAACCACAAAGTTTGGAACTACACACTCCCATTCTTGTGGATAGACATCTTCACTACCATCTAATTCATCATCATTCGGCCCATTTTCAGCTCCCTCTCCATCTTGAGGCTCGGCCTCATCCTCCCCCTTTTTGGAAACCACCTTCTCACCAAGGTAGTACACTTTCCCTTCTCGTAGGATCACATTGCGCCAGTTCGGACATTCATTGGCCTTATGCCCCCAACCTTGGCACTTGAAGCATTGGAACCCCTTTGGGTTGGGATATTTGTGATCCTCCAGTTTCGGAGGGAACTTAGGGACTGTTTTGGACTCGGTCACCTTCGTAGGGGCGGGTTGGTCCTTGTTTTTGGGCCAACCCGAGGGGGTTTGTACCCTTGCCTTGAAGGCTGATCTCTCCTTAAGTTCCCTTTCAATCTCTAGGGCCGCTTGGAATATACCGTCAATGGTTTCAAACCGGTGAAGGGTCAAATGAGTGGAGATCTCTTTGTTCAACCCACACTTGAACCGGATGATGTCGTGACTGATTTGCTCCCCACGATGATCAAGTTTCAACATGAGTTGTTGGAACTCGTCAAAATAGGCCATCACACTCTTGCCTCCTTGCCGCAAGCCATATAATCTAGCGAGCAACTCATGACGATATCTCTCGGGAAGGTATCGTTGTCTCATCAAATACCTCAACCGATACCAAGGTGGTGGCTGCCCATCCACTAATTCATTTCCAAATCGTTTAACATACTCCCACCAAGTGTTAGCATAGCCCTCGAGGTGAGCTATAGCGTAGCAACTCTTCTTTTCTTCCGAGATGTCATTAACTTGGAAAACTTTGTCACAAGCCGATTCCCAAGTTAAGTAGGCCTCGGGGTCACTTTCACCCTTAAAGATGGGTAGGCTCAACTTGATGGTGTTGATGCCTACGTCTCTCTCTTGGTGTCGGTTTCCCCTATCTCCATACCCCTGGTATCTCCTAGGTTCTCCTCGACCCCCTCTTAACTCCTCCTCCCTCATATAAGCATCATCAAAGGCTCCATCTCCTTCATACTCCTCTCTACCGTATCCTTCAAAGTGGGCTGGCCGGCCTTGGCCGTTTTGATTCGGAGGATTTGGAATTTGCGGTCTTTGGGTTAATGGAGCTTGGAATGGAGGGTTCGGATTTAGTGGAGGTACTTGGCGTCCAAATCCCTCTTGTGGAATTGGAGGGGCTTGGAAATGTAGTGGTCTAGTGGAGTCTCAGTTTGGAGGAAAATAGGTAGTTTGGCTTGCGGTATTTGGTGGAGCTTGGGGTGCATTTAGCATTTGGTGGACTGTTTCGGGGGTGATGGTTGCGGAGGAGGTCCTATCATGACCATTGGTAGATACATGTAGAGGAGTAGAAGGACGAGAGTTCCTTTGACTCTCCACTTGTTCTAGTCTCCCACTAATAGTCGACACTTCCCCCCTTATTGCTGCCAAGTCCCCTCTCACGGCCCCAAATTCCGAATTCAACCTTTCAAGTGTCCGGGTAACGGCCTCAAGAGTGACCCTCATAGAATCAAGGGCATTAGTATCCACATTATGAGACGTAGTCCCTTCCATTGTCAAGGTATTATCCGCTTTAGTTCACCACAAGTTCGTGTTCCACAAGTGTTGTATAATTGGCTAGTAACCGTGAGATTTTTAAGGTATGAGTAAGCTCTTATCCGGAATGGATTCTTGTTTGAAGACTCAAAGAATTCTTGCCGGACTAGAGTCAAAAATCAGCAATTCGTTCAAACGAATAAAAGCACTCAAATAATCGTTGACACGAACAAACGGTTCAAGGAACTAGTTGACAACCTAGTAGGAAGGTACTAGTTTGTTAATTAGTTCTAGGACCAAGTAAGGGAAACCAAGGATCAACAATTAGCAACCAAAGAATATCCTAAGTTGAGCTTATAGCGACGTGGCAGCATGCAATGGTCCCACACGTTCTTCTTCTCTCTCTTTTTTTTGTTTTGTGTTAATATTCACACAACTTGTTATAGTTTTAAAAGTGTTTTGGTGGGAAAAATAAAATCTTGTAATAGTTCACCCTTTTTCAACTCAAGAAAATGGGGTTTGGTTGACTAATCCCACAAAACAAGGCTCCTTGAATTAGGGAAAAGTGATTGACAAGACTAAAAGGTGATGGGTGCAAGTCTTTCACAACAACTTTATAGCTTGTCTTACCACTTGAGCACACAACAAGATGAACAAGTTCAAAAGATGAACACCTCAACAAACTTCATCAACTTCTTTAGCACATAAACACACAACCACCGATTGTTTTTTTTTTTTGGTTATCAACAACATACAACTTTCGGCCACTTCAAGTCACTACACAATGTTCAAGTTTTCAAGCTCAACTTTTGGATCTAGACACTTTAGTGTTGGTGAGAAAGAAACCAACACTAGAAACTCACTAAACAAGCAAAATAACACCTAGATCTAAACATACAACATCATTCTTGGATTCAACTTTTAATGGACAGATTTTCAGAATTTCTTTTAGGTGTAGTTTGTTTAAGCCGTGAACTAGCCCAAGATGGGTTATGTTGGAACACAACCGGTCTTGCTTTGATACCAAATGATACAAAATCAAACCAACAACACCAAGAGCCACAAGTAGGCTCGGATTTCAGTCCAACAACACAAGAACAACAAGTTTAATTATCGGTTTTTTTCAGCCCACAACACAAGAACAACAAGATAGATAACAATGCTAGTGAATCGAAAAGAGCGCCACACGGCTTCACTAGACTTTAAGATAACAAAATCAACAACAACAACAAGATAAAGAAAGATAGATAACTTGACATATAACATTCAAGAAACTAAGAACCCTAACATCAAGAGAGGACCCTAAGTCTAATGAATATAAACACCAAGTTCTTACGAGGACCAAGAGGCACTCAACGACCTCAAAACCCTTGTTTCTAGCCAAAGAGACAACACAAGTATCCCTCTACTTGTGAGATAATAGGGGCGGCTTCTATGAGTGAAAGAGAGAGGAAATGTTTTGTTTTTTTAGGTTACAAAATTCAGTATTCCAAAAACTAAGGGATGACTCTCTAACATGTTCTATTTATACTACAAACAAAAGGGGTAAAATGACCCTTCCGCCCTTGCTTCTTGTGCCAACCTTGGAGAGTAGTTTATTACACATTAGGACCTCTCCTCACACTTAAAAACGTTTAGGTCCTTGGTTGGTTCAATCACCAACTCACACACGGCCATTTGCATGAACAAAGCTTGGAGTTTTTGTAATTCCCGAGCTTGGCTTCGTGTGAAAGGCCGTGTACCTGTGGAGGCTGCTCTAACCGTATCAAACATAGTAGCTCTCTGTGAGGCCTCCTATCTAGCCTTTACCAACTCGAATTTACTTCGTACCCCTGATCGGATCTGCCTATATAGGGTAGTCATCTTGGTCTTAACAACCTGCAATCGAGCATCAGTGGTCCTCTGGCTGTCTACTAAGCTTTGTAAGAACTCTCGAGATACAGTAATCATGCCTGTAGTAGGAGCTGTAGTGGATGGCCGTGTGGGCTCTATAGATACGCCAACTAGCTCTGAGGTCGAAGCTAGGGCTGATGAAGAAGTGGCTGGTGTCCCCTCACCCTAAGTAATCAAATATGGTGCCTCTATCTATTTTCCCATCTCAAGATCAATGCTAACTTCCATATTACCTCCATGTATATCGCCAGGCTCTATGGAAACTGATAGGCCCTCAGTATGGGCTCGAGGTACTGTGGCAGGCTCACTAGATCTCCTGGGAAAGGTCGAGCATATCGGATCCTTTATACTCTTTGTCTATGCAGTGGTTGTCACAAGTACTCGATCATCTACTCTCAGTGTCTTAGGTATACCAACCTCATCACATAAGCTCTGAATCAGGCAGGGGAATGGAAAATTTGTCACCTCTCTAAATCTCTATCATGAATCTAATGCCAGAGAATGGCTGCAAAGTTGATAGTATATCCGACCATCAAACTAACAAACAGGGCTGCTCCCTCCCAAGTCAACACATTATCTGAAGTAGTAGAAAACCATTGATATAGAATTAGCAACCACCAAAACTTTGCATCAAGATTCAATAAGCCCTTTCTTATCACAATATGTCCCTCAATCCACGAGGTGTCATCACCCAAAAGTAAAATATAGCTAGCTATCCATACATGTGACTCTCAGACTGTAGTAACACTCTACTATGGATATGGGAGTGATATAATCTAGACAAAAAATGACTTGATAGATAGTCTCTACTAAAAGATTAACCCTAATGCTTCTCACAAGGGTATGCTAAAGCTATAACTTCTTTATGTGTCTCATCGGTCATGGCAATTTGTGCATCAGAAGAACTACTATGGCATTATATAATGCATTAAACTCTCGTACCATAGCTAGTCCATAAAAATCAAGTAGTCTAGTCATCCACTCCAACTGATAAAGAACAAAGGTTGCCTAAAACTATTGTACGCTACTCAGCCCAGATAGATCAATCCTACGCTCCTAAAAAATAAGCCTCTTGTCCTACCGGTCTATAAAATATAAACGTCTCTATCATATATTAGTTGTATGTCCTCCACACACCACCTCAGATTTTTGTCCTCAAGAGGTGGCTCCGAGGCATGTATGGGTGCGGAACTCTGCCCCTACTGTACTGGTGCCTCCTAATTTGGAATAAGCACTTCATAAAAAGCCTAATATATACCCTTTTACGACTGGGGTACATCTGACACCTGTATGTGAACTGCGACACCCTCCCATACTAGGTATTGCTGATGACTCCTCCTATTCTCAAGCCTCAGAAGAATCCTGGGACCTCTCCTAAGACTGAGGGTACTGAGCTACACCTTACGAAACTGGCTTAGAGTCTGCCTTGTTATCACCATCATCATTATTTGTAAAGTAGAATGCAGCGGTGATCTCCATGCTAATTTCATCATTAGCCAAGCTACACATGCATGTGCAGCCTGGACAATCTGAACAACCTTAATTTGAGGCCTACGTTGAGTAAAAGTTTGGCTGTCAGCCTCACTGTGACTTCACAGGTAATGGATGTCCCATAGTGCTCAATATAATAGTCTCGTCTACCTGGTACATCTGTCCTCCAGTTACTTTGTGTGTCATACCACCAATAGCCTCTCTAAGTCGTATAATCAGGTACTCCTCTGTCGAACCACTATGATCGAGAGACTCATCTCATCTCCTAAAGGTATTAGCCTTCTTCTTCTTAGTAGCTTTTGGTGCCAAGTGTACCTAAAAAACTAGTTGTTAGTTTTCAACAAAAATAAGGGATTGCAAAAGTTGAAGAATAACTCAAATTCGAAAAGTTCAAATATTTTCCTCAATTTTCACACCCTTATGACTTAGTTGAAGTCCCAACAAGTCCAATGTGCACACATATATCAAGAATTATGATTTTCTGTGCAAACTAACATGTCCAGCCTTTGGTATTACTTTACTTGTTAAATTTCAACTTTCATTTAGGTTCTAACCTTAGAATTTAATTCAAAACAAAGCCCCACATTAAGAGTTTAGGCTACTTCAAACTCCTACATACAAGCACGGTAGATTATATATATATTGCATGGAAATACACATATAAATTTTTTTAATCAATAATTAAATCAATATATAACTATTATGAGACGAGAAAGTCACCTCTTTTATGATAAACCGGAAGTGAACAATGAAAAACTTGAGCAAAACCCAAATTTGGACATGCTTTTAGTATGTTAGGACAAGTTGGTATCTAAAATAAGCTTCAATTTAGGCTTTATTTAAGTGAGGGATTAGTTTATGATTTGAGGAGAAAGTTTGGATTTAAAGAGAAAATTGATGTTGTGAGAGGTTGAATAACTTAGAATAAGGCAAAATGTTTAAATGGGGGGAGGGGGAATTAGGTATTAAATAAGCATTGGTTGGCCCAAATTTTAATTAAAATTTGAGCCCACATGTACCCCACTTGCGGCACCCACTGTGGCCAGCAATAGGGCGCATATGCCATATACGGTCTACATATGCAGGGTGCATATGGGTTTATATTTTTAGCCCACTTTCCTGCATTCTAAAATTGACATTTTGATGTATTTCCAACTATTTATAGTTCCATAACTTGAATTTATAGTTCCAAAAGTATGATTATGTGCCAAAGTCCATAACTTTCCATTCTCATCCTAAAAATTTCATGTATTCAATTATTGCTCACCTTACCTGGCTCGTGTGAGACTTGCGACCCTGATGGGTTATTCACACCAATCCCTTTACCTGGAAATTTATGCATGTAGTTCCGGGTAAGTTTATGAGCTATAAACCTACAAAATAAAAACAAACAAAAGGTGAATACTAAAATAGTGGGCTGCCTCCATTGCAACGCATGATTTAACGTTGTGGCATGACGTTGGTAGCTTGATTACTTAGAATTCATCAACAAGACACATTATAACTCATGGGGTAAGTCGTAGTCAAGGTAGAAAGCTCAAAAATCAAAAACAAATTGAGGATAAAAAACCCGAGAATTACATGCTCCCCCCTCCTAGGATTATTTGTCATCGAATGATAAAACAAGGCATTTATTAGCACGATTTGACTTCACACACCTCTACAAACCTTTAACAAATATACCAAGGAAATCACTCTTTTTTTAACAAAGTCAAAAAACAAAAATGTTAAGGAATACACATACCTTAAGCACAATTATCCTGAATGGGAAATACGAACGCATACTTGGACTTCACGTCCTCCTGGTTGCTCACGTAGCTTCCTTAACCTTTTGGTTCATCCAAAGAACCTTTACCGAAGCCACATCATTCGTCCACAACAAATGGACTTGCTAATCAGAAATCTCAATCGGGACTTGATCTTAATAAAAGGAATTTGAGATATCCACCTACTCCAAAGGAAATACCATCGAAGGATCACCCACACACTTTCTTAACATCAAAATGTGAAACACTAGATGAATGAAGCTCAAATAGAGCACAACTCCAATTCATATGCAACGTTGCCAAACCTCTTCAAAACCAAGCATGGACCAACATAACGGGGGCTGAGCTTCCCCTTCTTACCAAACTACATCCCTTCCTTTATGGGATACACCTTTAAGAATACCTAATAATTAACACTGAATTCCAACTCCCTTCACCTCACATCTGCATAGGACTTTTGGCGACATTGGGCAGCCTTAAGTCTATCCCAAATCGCCTTCACCTTCTCTATAACTTGGTGAACCAAATTAGGGCCAAAAACTTATTATCACCAACCTCAAACAACCCAAGATGAGACCAACACCTCCTACTATATAAGTTCTAAAATAGAGCTATACCAATACTAGAGTGTAACAGTTGCAGGGAAATTCTGTGTGGGGCAAGAGGTCAACCGAACCACCCCCATAATCAAATACACAAGCCCAAAGCACATCAAAGACCTGAATTGTCCTTTCCACTTGCCCACCATCTATGGGTGGAAAGCGGTACTAAAGGTCAACATAGTCCCTAAACCTCATTGGAAAGACCTCCAAAAGAGTGATGAGAACTGAGTACCCCATTAAGATATGATGTAAATAAGAGTACTATTCAATTTCATTATTTTCTCAATGAACAACTTGGTATAATCTTCAAAAGAGAAATTTGTCCTTAATGGCAAGAAGTGAGTAGACATAGTCATCAATGGAGAGACCTGGGAAGACAGTACCAAAATCCATATTGATTATCTCCCATTTCTATACCGGTTGGTCAATCACTTGAGTCAACCCACCACACCTGAAGTACTCTACCTTTATTTTCTAACACACTATGCACTTAGCTATAAAATTGGCCACATCTTACTTCATATTATTCCACTAATAAATTTTCTTGAGATCATGATACATTTTCATCAAACCAAGATAAATAGTATAATGCGACTCATGAGCTTCAGGTAAAATTCTTCCTTATAACCTATCAACATCCAAAACACACAGTCTACCTTGGCACCTCAAGATACCATCACCACCAATTTCAAAACTATCACTTCTTGCCTAACTAGATTATTCATGATTTGCATCAAGATAGGATCTAATACTTGATTTTCCCTTGCCTCAACACCAAGAGATGACTTCACAACCTCTTAAACAATTGCACCACCATCCTCAAAATCCAAGAGACAAACTTCAAGATTAACCAAATGGAATCTTTACCAAATCCTATTTCTCCTCATCCATATGAAACAAGCGTCCCAAGGACAACCTGCTAATAACATTAGCAACCATAGTAGATTAACCTAGATGATAGTGAAGACTCATGTCAAAGTCCTTGATAACTAAAGCCATCTTCTTTGCCTGAGATTCAATTCCTTCGGGGTGAACATGTATTGAAGGCTCTTATGATCCAAATAAATATCAATATGGACCCCATACAAATAGTGTCGCCTGATCTTTAATGCAAACACCATCGCTAACAGTTCCAAATCACGGGTTAGATAATTCTTCTCATGAACTTTCAACTGCACAGAAGCATAAGCAACCACCTTACCATGATATATCAACACATAACCCAACTCTACCAGGGAGGCATCACACAATAAAACAATCAGTGTCGTCATGTAGAGTCAAGATTAGAGCTGAAGTTAACTTATTCTTTAGCTTCTCGAAACTACCCTCACAAGCATCAAGCCATAATAATTTTACCTTCTTTACAGTCAACTTAGTAAACAGGGCAGTGATTGAAGAGAAACTTCCCACAAACATTCTATAATAGCTGGCTAAACCCAAGAATCTCTGAATATCATATGGATTCATGGGTATAGGCTACTTCTTAACCATTGCACCCTTATATGGATCCACATTGATCCCTTCACTAGAAATAACAAGACCTAAATTAGTCACAACTTTCAACTAGAACTCAAACTTAGAAAACTTTACATACAAACGCAAATCTTTTAGGGTATACAATATAAGGCAGAGGTGATCGGCATGATCCACTTCACTCTTGGAATATAACAAAATATCATCAACAAAGACAATTATGAAAAAATTTAAGAACTAATGGAAAACCCAATTCATAATATCGATAAATGCGGCCGGGACATTGGTCAAACCAAAGGACATCACTAAAAACTCAAAGCGACCATACCACATTTGAAAAACAGTCTTAGGGATATCCGCCTCCCTACTTCAATGATGGTACCCAAACCGATGATCAATCATAGGAACAAACAAGCATCATAAATCTGATCAAATAGATCCTCAACCCTCAGAAGTGGATACTTATTCTTTATAGTTACTTTATTTAGTTGGTGATAATCAATACACATCCAAAGAGAACTATCCTTCATACATATAAAGAGAACAGGAGCACTCCACAGAGACACACTAGGGAGGATAAAACCCTAGTCAAGAAGATCTTTCAACTATTTATTAAGTTTTTTCAAATCAATCGAAGCCATCATATAAGGAGGAATAGAGATAGAACAAGGTCCGAAAAAAGATCAATCCTAAAATTAATTACCTATCGGGAGGTACACTAAGAAGATCATCAAAAAAACACCTTGGGAAATCCACAAACCACAAGAATAGTTTCCAATTAAGGACCTTCAGCTGTAGAATCTTTAACATGCACTAAGTGATAAAGGCACCCTTTGGAAACTAATTTCCTTGCTCTAAGATACCAGATGAACCTTTCTTTAGGTACTGGGGAACAACCTTCCCATTTGATTACTGATTTATTTGGGAAATGGAAACTGACCTTTCTGTTATGATAATCAAAAGAAGCATAGAACGAATGTAACTAATTAATCCCCAAAATCACATCAAAGTCTAACATATCTAACTCTATATGATCCACCATGATCTCTCTATTATTGACCGATATCACATAACCCCTATAGACTCTTCTATCCATAATGAAACCATCCACCGAGGTGGACACAGAGAAAGGATTCGAAACATATTTAGGACCAAAACAAAAATGAATAGCCACATAAGGGGTCACACAAAAGAATGTAGACCCAGGATCAAGTAGACAATATTACATCATGAGAAAAAATTTTAAGTGAACTAGTAAAACCATCAGGGGATGCCTTAGAATCCCGGTGAATAGCAAGAGCATACAGACGGTTTCGTCCAGCGTCGGAGCCAAAAGTAGGAGTAGCACTCTTTAGTGCAGGAGCGGATAAAATTGCAACAAGAATATTATTCATCCCAAAAGCAACCTTAGAAAGACAATCCCTCTACAAATGACTAGTATAACCATATTTAAAGAACTTATTACTCCCTTTCTTGCAAAAACCATAATGCATTTGACCACAAAATATATAAGAAGTATATGATGGAGCTAACTTAGCCCCACTAGCCTGCGGCTAGGTTCATGGTTCTCTATACCCAACATCATATATGAATGATAGTCACTTGACTAATTTGGATAAGGAGCACTAGCCGTTGAGTAGGAACCAAAATTACCTCTCTTCTTCTAACCATTTTCCATCATCTCTACCACTCTGTTACTGACCTCCACCCTGATACGAATAAAGAAACTTCTTATTTTGCCTCTCACTTATCTCCACTTGCTTTTTTTTCTTCCTCTACTTGTTGCATATACACCATAAGTATAAAGATATTCATATCTTTGTTCAATAAGGCAGCCTTGCTATCTAAGATCAACTCATGGGATAACCCCAATGCAAACTTCCTTATACTAGTAATGTGTCATAGAAGAAACACGATACTTTAGATGCTTAAAACCGTGAATTTATATAGGTACTTAGGTTGTTTTAGTAGATATGATACACTTTTGGGTTTATTATAGGTAAAATAGGTCTGTGTAGTGTTGGAATAGAAGAAAAAGACTTGGAATGGCCAATTCTGGTCAAGATACGAGTTAGGCCACTAGTCTTCAAAACTCGATACGACTCATAGGATAACTCGTAAACACAATGAAACCCAAAGCCAAACTGAGAATCTAAGTATGGACAAAATACGACTGGTGCATCTAAGCCATAAACAAGGGTATAAGTCATACCATGATGTCGTAAGCATAACAAAATCTAAATCTACCATCTAAAGTTAAAGTCTCAGAATCATATGAGTCAAAAGTATGAGTATGACTCATATAGGGAAACCATAGAAGACCAGTGCTCAAAGCATGGAAAGACAGAAATCCCACGTGGATATGAGTGAAGGACATGAGTCTTATCTTTGGGTATGACTCATGAGCAGAAGTCGTATAATGAACAAAAAGTTGAAGCTTGGAGGATCATACGCTATAATGGATATGAGAGGCATAAGTACGACTCATATAATGATGGTACGAGTTGAAGACCAAGTTGTACCAAGTGTCGACATAACTTTAACTTTCCTATTTTTATTAGGATTTCTATGTTACTTTGAGATACTATAAATACCTTAGGGTTTATCATTTATTTGGTTACGTACTTTGACATTGTTCTTATTACTTTTCATATACTTTACAATTATTTTTGAGATTTTGGGTTTAGATTTAATTTTAGAGTTTAGAGTTTATTCATCTTATTTTTGTTTATCTAATTGCATGTCTTCTTCATTGATAATCATGGATTCTTTCATGAGCATGAGCAGCTAATTTCTTTGACTAGTGTTGTGGGAACCCTGGCTATTAGCTACACAGAGAAAGTGTGATATTCATCTATTCTAGGGTTTATGCATGTATATTAATCTTTTTCACAATAATTAATCTCATAGCTGCTGCAGAAGTTTGAGATAGCCTATATTTACAAACATCTTCATAAGTGAGTTTGTGAATAGGAAAAGGAGATTAAGAAAATAATTTGAGATTCACCTTTACCTTATAATTCCCCCCATCTCATCTAATCACTTGAATTCAAAAGGTGATAGTGAACTGAGGTCGTAATAAGGAGCAACAAGACGACACCTTAAGACTAAACTGGCAAAGGAGGAAATTTATCATCATATTTATAAGACGATTGATAATACATATATTGTAGACCTTACATGCACAACTTCAGAATAGTTAGGTTGACCATGAGAAATTTACGAAGTAACAAGCCATGGAAAACACAAGCCTAGTGTTCATCTTCTTTTGATTACAACTCAAAAGCACTCAAGATTTTATTACTACTTGCAATAGATACTAAAATCCCCCCATTTTTTTCCTGCTCGTGGATTACATCAAGTCAAGCAACTATCAACATCTTCCTCGTGGGTTCGAACCCAACTTAGTTGGGTTACTAAATTTGGCATCTCCCTCATGCAAGATGCCAATTCAGGAGCATAACATGATGGATGATAAAACTTTAAGGCATACTCTTTTATTGACATCCTGCCTTGCTTTAAGTTTAGAAATTCTTTGGCTTTGCCTTCTTCAACTTGTGAGAAAAGAGTGATCATGAAAGGCACTAGAGAGGTCATCCCATAAACCAGTCTCGGCATATCACCCCTAGTCTGGTATCACTCATCACGCCATTGATATGCTACTTCCTTTAATTAATAAGCAGCGAACTCTACACCCTACGTCAGTAGCATGCATCACATAATAGGTCTTTTCCAACTCATCAATAAAGTTGTAAGGATATTCCTAAACTTTAGAGCCAGTGAAAACAAGAGGGCACAACCTCATAAATTGGCCAACCCTAGTGGCCTATGATGATAGAGCAACAAAAACAACACACTCAATCTAGGAGGCCACCATTTGGGTAAGGAAATAAATTGATTGGCAAAACTCAACATTAGACACATCAGCTCGAGGGCCTGAGGAAGGATAGGGGGAACCAGTGGAGCTCCCTTAGGGAAATCAGATGCAGCGACCCTATATTGGGTTTCAACTTCTGTAGTTGGATGAGCTCCATCTACATTATATTTAGACGGGGAAGAAGAGTTTCCACAAGCATCAGATCATCTGGGTGGCATGATCTGAAAAGCGAACACATGGTAATTAGAGGATATTCAAGACCTTAAACTCTATAGCTTGAAATAGAATAACAAGAAAGGGAAATGCTGTTAAATACCTCATAACCTCTCCTTTATAAGTGTGGTATTCTACACACCCATAAATGAGACTCTATTTGACACAACTTTGTTGGACACCGAATGACACCAAACCTATTACTCTGATACCATCTCTGTCATGATCCAAACTAGGGCCTGACCGTAACGGGTATCTCATATCCCTCATGGACAAGAGACCGCCCCTTATACCTAACCTAACCAAACATATAATACCCCAAGGTCAAATAAATTCTGAACATATAACAAGATAGTGTGAAATAGCTTAAGAAAAACTTAATGGATGTCTATAACTGACAACTAGTAACTGGCTAACAACCCAACCAACACCGCCCAATAACCACAGTAGTTCAAACAAGGCCTTCTAACATTGAAAAAAATTGAATGTCAATAATATGTTGGGACATACATCCGACTATAGCCAAAATTAAGTCTAAATAATCTGAGACATAAGAGATCAAAACTTAAAATGTAGAATTCTGATGTATGAAAGCTTACCACTTCAGTGTCAACTCATAAGTAGATCCCAAATCCTAATCATTGAGTAGGAGGAGTTAATGTATAACCATTTCCTACATTGCATGGGGACAACGTCCAAAGATGGTTAGCGGGGTGAACGCTAGAATGTAACTTACGAATAAGGATAACATAATGACATGATCCACAGTTTAACATGTGTAGTTGCATGGATCAGAGAATATTCTCATATATATGCACATGGGATTCAAACCTCCCAATCATATACTAAGGTAACTTAAGAACCCGATCATGAAATGATTTACGAGAGTCTCAAACCTCCCTAATCATGAAATAATAATAAGGGGGACTCGAACCTCCCTATTCACTTTGACCCCCGCATCGAAAAATATGGTTTCCAATATCAGTCACTTGGACTTCAACTTTCATGACACAGATACATGACCCTTACTAAAGCCTAATTAAAATAAGTATCACACATTCCCATTCATTAAATCATATTCCACATTAAGGCATACATTGTTGGTATTGTCACACCAACTATACTTGCATGGTAATAACAACATGCCAAAATTGTTTCCATTATCTTGGGGTAAACAACTTTCTTTGTTCGTTAATATAAGGTGGGGAAACACAGACTCTCTTTTTTCATTAAATTAGACCATTGTTTTTCAAATACCTCTTTATATCGTGCAATAGTTCAAGACTAGTTCAATTTTAGAAATTCCCATATTTCTCACAATTAAAAACTAATTTCACATTATGGGGTTGGCATCATAACTACTTCAAAAATCACAAGTTTGGGAAAATCACAATTCCCTAGTTCATTCACCATACCCATGCACCCATATGTTCAAAACCATAATTAAAGCATGAAAATCATATATAAACCATGAGAAACATTGTTCAATTGATAAAATATTCAAAAACTCCAGCCATTGTTTCAAAACCAATATAAGCATATCATGGACAATACTTTAAAACACATGCTTTTAATAAATTAACAATGAGGGAAGAGTAACTTGCCGTAAACACTAAGAAATTTGGAGAGAAATTAACCCTTGAGACCTTACATAACCAACTTGATAAAACCCTAGCTTACTTGCTTAAGAGAATTCAAAGAGCTTTTTTGGAGTGTTAGAGAAGTTACATAGATTACTTTTTAGTGCTAATAATACCTAAAAGGGTTATAAGATGTGAGTTTTAATTTGAGTAATAGGAGAAATATCTAGAATGCCCTTAACTTAAAAGCTGGAAAAGTGTCGCCCTTTGACTACAGGTCAACCGTTGACTTGTAGCCACTCCTTACAACTCATCACCAAAATTCATTACCAAGATAGTCTCTAGGTCCCCCACATACAATTAACCCTATCACTCACTAGAACCACTCATAATTAGACCCTAGGACTTTCAGGATTAAGTAGTAATCAACACAAAAACAAATTTTGTAAACACTGGACATCCTATGATTTGCAACCAATGACTCGTAATAATTCCTTATGACTCATAGTGAGCCACATATACTAAGAGCAGAACTTTTCCACTTAATTTATGATTCTGTTACAATTCCATACTAATAACTCTTTATGAGTCTTTAGGACTCGTGACCCCAAGTCGTACATAAGATAAAACTCAAGCGTCATTCACTGGACAACTTACGACTAGGGTTACTTGACCTGTCAAGACACATTACGACTCGTTGGGTGAGTTGTAGTCAGGGTAGAAAGATCAGAACTCAAAAAATTTTTAAGGACCAAAACCTCGAGGTGTTGGAAATACTGACTAAAAGTAGCTGAGACATGACCCCCAGTTATCCCTAGCTATACAAGTAAGTTAAAAATACTAGAACTATAAATGAATTGAGTCCTTGAATAAGAAGAACTCATTAGCTATTTATTGGAAGCTGTGAACAATCTGATCATGATTTTGTGAGCTATGACTAGTACCTACCTTATGAAATAATATATCCGCATGAACATAGATGTGGTTAGTACATATGGATTGTATTATGTATATGGGGGTGAATGAAATAAGTAAAAACTAATATAAATCATTAGCTTAAAACATGCATGCTAAGTGTAGATAGACTTACCATTCTAATGAATAAAACTAAAAATTAAAATATCATAAAGCATATGTAGTAAAGCATGATTTGATAAAGTCAGTGACTCATTGCACTTAGTTTTTGAGATCAATATTCATGTGGTAGATTTTCTTAGTGGACATAAACCATGAGAGCAACGTAGAGTCCGATTTAAATGCCCTATCAAAAGGACTCGATATATATATTGCTAGGGTATCTTAGGCATATAAATGTTTTCAAATATACATGCCTAGTTGGGACAGATAAATTATGATAGTACATGTCCATTGGACTAGCTAAATAATGAATACCTATGTTGGTATGTAGTTTATGGGACTGGGGTACACTAAAACCTCGCCCCCCGATTCTAGGTATTACTCCCAAATTCATTCTATTGGTTGTTAAATTATGAAATTCACTATAAAATGTGCATATGAGTTGATAAGTCTGAAAATCACAATATGCTTCCTTTTCAATTTCATAACTATAAGCAAATATGTAAATTCCATTCACAATTTAATATCATAAGTCTAAATTTCTTATAAACTAAGTAAATCATGCTAAAATAATACATATTTACCCACTCATGATGCTTCTTGTCAAGAACACTAGAATTCACTTCATGAGATCAACCATATGAGTAAAACATGAGCATACCATGAATTTTTATGCTAAATTTAGTTTAATTCATATGAAACTAGTTTTAGGCACAATATTGAATAGAAATTCTTGTTCGAACCCCACATTCCTGGTCTAGTTGATTTCTTGAAGGAAAGGTTGAATTTGAGCCTTAAAAGTATGAATTTTTAGAGAGGAAACCCTTCTTTTGATGTTCTTAAGAGTTGGGAAAAATAAAGGATAGTGGATTTGTTTTATGGGATGAGAGAAAATGCTATAGTATTAGTAAAGATCATTTAGGACGTAAATGAAAAGTTTACCCTAAAAAAACTAAAGGAAAAATGAGATTTTAGCATCGTCATGACCACTAGCATGGAATGATATTACCTTAGAGCACAACTATCATGCCATGCTCTTATAATGGATCATAACCTCCATGTCACACCACTATTTTCTTAAAGTGGTCCCTTGTAGGATCAAATACTAAAACTCAATCGATAACAAATGCTCTCAACTCAACTTTGCTCTATATATTTCTGATAACCAAGATTCACATCAAAATTACTTTACACACTATGTAAATGGATCATTACACTTATCTATGAATAAAAAATAATTGTTTTGGTTTTATAAACATATGATGAACCATTAAAATATTTGCTAGAAGTTTTGCGGAGAGTTACAATATACCCTTGGGATCATTCGTCCTCAAATGAATTCTAATATTGGTATGAAAGAATGTAGTTACTAACATGAAATTGAATTTCTATAGTTGATGATGTTTCATAAATAGCATCACCTTCTGAGAGAGTACTAACCAACTGATTTATATGGAACATGAACACGTACATATGAATTGTATAGAATAATGTAGTCATGTAATTATAAGAACGCCATGCAGGTAGGGAAATATACTACTCCTATTAAATCATTACTTGGAGTAAACAAATAAGTGAAGTAGGACATCATGTCTATTAATAAACTATACAGCAGAGCTAAAAAAATAAAACACCTAACGTGATACAGATTTTTAAGCTTACTTCATGAACTTTAAGGATTTGATTCATGTTGAGGATTCAAAACTCAATTAAACCATTCAAGACACAATGGTACATATAGAACTACAAAGTATAACACCTTGGGTTTTTGACCCTTAGAAATTTTCCTGGATTTTTGGTTTCTGGATAAGTTATGATTGGGGGGGTATAAGTCATTCATTGAGGTACGAGTGCTATGGGTTTGTTGTATGTTAACCAGTGTTAGATAGTGGGTTGAGTTTGGTTCCTGCAATGTATAACACTTGAGTGGTATGAGTCATATTAGTGGATACGGGTTGTTGGGTTTGGTTCGTTCCTTCACTTAATTTTATACATGATAAATTAAGTTGGATCTGAGTACGAGTAGCTCACCATGAGCCATAAGCCTGGGTACAAGTCATACCATGGACTTATATGGTGGATAGTGTTCAAACCTATTTGATGCCAGGGGTACGGTTCAAGGGTAATAGCCATATACTTGTGTATGACTTTCTTTGGGAGAGTCATACCTTGGACAATATTGGTTTTAACATGGAGGCCTTGGGTACGAGTGGTGGGTACCACTCATACAGGCGGGTACAATTTGTATGGGCTAGTCATACCCTATGACAAGATTTTTATGCAATTTAAGTGAGGGCAATATGGACATTTCCCCACTTAACCTAATAAGCACCCATGACTTTTAACTCACTTGGGAGGTTATTTGCACTATTATTCTATTCAATAACACTTAGAAACATTCTTTAATCCTCTCCAAAGCTCTTGAGCGAAGGAAGCTAGGGTTTCATCATAAGAATTAATTTGGGGCTTGTTTTGGTGATTTCTCTCAATTATCTTCTCAATTAAGGCATTTAATCTATCCCTCATTGTTAATTCAAACTATGCGCATGGTTTTATAAATGTTTTCATGGCATGATTCATTGTACGGTTTTGAGGTTTAAAAATATGTGTTGGAGTTTTTGTTATAATGGATTGATTATAGTTTTCCCATGATTTAATTATGTTTCTATATGTTTTAATAGTGGTTTTGGTTAATTGGTTGAATGGGAATGGTCACATGGTAATTGATTTTGATTTTGGAAATGTTATGCCCCCAACATGTTTGAAAAAATACCTATGATAATACTTTTACAATATTATTGGATTTTTAATGTAACTATTGCATGGTTTGAACTTGGTAATGGAACTCTAAATGGTTTAAATAGTTTGAAATGGTTAAATGGAAAGGTTTTGTTTAATAAACATCTTTCTGGGGTATAATGGAATCCCCTAAGCTAATATAATAATGGATCACTTGTGGGATATATGTGAATCCCCCCAAGTTAACTTGATAAGGCAATCAATGGGTACATGGGATATGATACAATACAAACTTGGTATGTATCAAAAACACACAAAAATATTCCACAAATTGGAAGAGAAATCGAGGACCACAATGAGACCTAGTCTCGGCTCAACATCAATAACACAATAACGAGATGAACAAGGTGTTTATCACACTAAAACAGCAACAAAAACAACAAGATGATAAAAATATGACAAGAACAGCAACACCATGATAACAAAAGCCAAGGGTTTGAAGATTACCCAAAACAAACACTACAATGGTTACAAGAAAGATAGTATTGATATATATATATATATATATATATATATATATTATTACAAGGACTAAGAACTAGGGTGTGCATTAAACACCTAAATCCTTAGAAACATGTAATAAGAACACCTATACTCTTCTTGGATAAAAGAGGGACCTCAATCTCCCAAGCACCCAACGTTCCAAGCCATGATCAAACAACACAACTGATCACTTAAAAATATCATACAAGACTTAAAAATATCATCAATTATCTAATGAAAGAAACCCTAATTTGTTATATATATAGTAGGTTACAAAATAGAATACAAAATGACCAAAAGGACCCCTTAATAATGAGAGAATAACAAAGGTTCCCTTGGAGCATGTATGGACGGTTTTGGTGTGTATTTGGGCCCTACTTTGCACTTCAATTACACATTTCAATTCTCAGGTCAATTCACTCTCGCATATGTCTATCTTCATGGTCATGCTTGTATCATCCCCCTTTCTTGAAAAGTATTTGACCTCAAATCCATACCTTGCAAAATCAAAGAGAAGAAAAAACTAATACACATCCTCATGGCATAAGGGTTAGGGTTAGTAAAATAAACACATCAACATGCCAAGGAGGTACATACTTGAAATATAACCAAGAGCCCTTCATGTTACACATTAAAAGTTATTGACAAATGCACCAAGGACTTGGTTATGATAAACATCAAGAAAGAAAGAACAAAAAACCGAGAGTAATCCCTCCCCACCCTAAGATGGTACCGGGATCAAATGGTTTGAGTAGCCCAGGACACAAGTCGATACTACTCTTTCCTTCTACTTTAGTTTCATTCTCCCAATCATAGAAGGCCATTATCTTTAAAAGAGGACTATATTTCAAAGTGAAAGTTTTACGATCCAAATGTCCATCCTCCAGAAGATATATGCCACGATTCTTGACACTTACATTCACATGATCTCTAGGAACAAAGATAGTAAAGCTTTGATCACACACTTTGTTCAAAAAATCATGTACTTCTATACTAGGCAAAAATGTCACTACACTCATTTGGCTAATACTAGCCACATCACAATATTCTACGTCTATAGGAGTATAATAGATAGCATTTTTACCTTGTAACTCACATGAGCCTTCTTCACCTTGGGATAAGTATGGATACCAATTGGCATAGCTTTTCAACGTGCAATTTCATATCTTTAAGATTGTCATTGATGCGATCAAACGTGGCATTGAGGTTATTGGCACACATGGTACCTAAAAGAAAAGACGACAAAAAACAACACAACAAACTAGTTAGATCAAAATGCCTCACCACACTCTCACTTCTTAAATTTTACCTCACACTTGGTTTCACAAGTGTTGAAAGCCGGCTTGTACTTCGTGAGTGATTGAGGGATTAGTGTATCTTTGCCCGAAATAGATTTTTGTTTGAGTTGACTCAAAGAAAATTTATTTACGGACTTGAACCAGGAAGATACAATGAATTCACGAAAGAGAAAAGCACACAAAGAATTCTAACAAGAACAAATTGACTCAAGACTAACTTACAATCTAGTAGGAGAGTACTAGCTTGTCAATTAATATTAGAATCAACAAATAAAACTAAGGGACAATAGAATGAAACTAAGAAAATCTAAAATTTAAGCCAAAATTATTGTGTGAACAGTAAAAATGATGATGTGGCAGCCACGTATTGGTTGCGATTTTAACAAGTTGTTATTATCCAACTTTAAGTTCTTTGGCCAATTTTACAATTTGAGAATTGGTGGAATTTATTTAAGGAGGGAAATTCAAACAAGTCTTGGAACATTTTTCAAATTCAAGTTTCAAGCCTTTGAATTTCTTGTACTTCTCATTAAAACATGGGCCCTTAAATCATGGAAAAGTCATTGAAAAGTGATGTAAAGTCTTTCATTGTTTGGGGGTCTTTCAAGACTAACAAATCTTATACCTTTTTCCTCCAATTTTTAAGATTTAACACTCACTTTATGAATAACAATTTACGAAGGAGGTGAAGAACATCAATAACAACAACAACATCCACCAAGAACTTCAACAACAACACCAAGAATCACAACAATCTTCCAAGAACAACAATAATGTCACACGGCCAACTCCAATCCCACGACAACAACAAAGCCTTCAACACACGGTCAAGACAACTACAACTTCAACAAAGATGTTCTTAGACCACCAATTAATAACAATATCACATAGTCAAGCCTAGAACAACAAAAATATTCAATGTTCAAGTCTTGAAACCGCAACAACAACACCAACAACAATCACACGACCAATATTCAAGTCCACAATAATAACATCAACAACAAAGGCTCAAACTTAGATATAGACTCAAGGTGTTAATGAAGAACACAACTAACACTAGAAACACTCAATAAAATTAAAATTCTCGGTTAAGACACAACAAGAAAACAATTTTGACCAAGAACACAAACACGGACAGATTGCTATTTTTTTTTTGAAATTTTCAGTTTTCAACATTTTATTTTATTTTCAAGTTTATGAGCCCAAGATTGATCTTTTGGGAACAAGATCAAGCCATCCTATGATACTACATGATACAATACAAACTTGGTATGCATAAAAGAACACAAAATCAGTCTACAAATTGAAAGAGAAATTGAAGACCAGAATGAGAACTAGTCTCGGCTCAACATCAACAACACAATAACGAGATGAACAAGGTGTTTATCACATCAAAAACAGAAATAAAAACAACAAGATTATAACAATATTGCAAGAACAACAACACTATGATAACAAGAGTGAACAGTTTGAAGATTATACAAAACAAACAATTCAACGGTTACAAAAAAGTAAGATAGGTAGTAAGACATATATTATTACAAGGACTAAGAACTAGGGTGTGTATTAAGCACCTACACCCTTAGAAACATGTAATAAGAACACCTACACTCTTCATGGAAACAAGAGGGAGACCTCAATCTCCCAAGCACCCAACGTTCCAGGCCATGATCAAACAACAAAAGTGATTCGACACTTGGTGTTCACCTAGTTTCGGTTTTGCCTCAAAGGAGAGAGGACTTGGTGTTTCAAAAGTCATACAAGACTTAAAAATATCATCACTGACTAATGAAAGAAACCCTAATATTTTCTACATATAGAAAGTTACAAAATAGAATACAAAATGACCAAAAGGACCCCTTAATAATTAGTGAATAACAAAGGTGCCCTTGGAGCATATATGGATGGTTTTGGTGTGTATTTGGGATCTCTTTTGCACTTCACTTGCACATTCCAAGCCATGGGTCAATTCACTCTCAAATATGTCCATCTTCGTGGTCATGCTTGTATCACTTAATCTCCAAAAGGTTTGGCTAAGGACAATAATTGCAAGTTATAATTGGTATGATGATAGCACTATTAATTGCCTAAGTTAATAATGAATGGAATAATGGATTGGTTCTTTCTAAATAGTTTTAATTGGGAAATAATGACATGGTGTGATAGCTAACTGTGAAGGTAGGAATCCTATGGACAAATACCAAAAAATAATGCTTGCCGATATGATGGGATGGTCATGGCATATATGATACTCATGAGGTGCATGGGAGTCATCTAAGTACATTGTACATATGTATCATGGAGAACGAAGGGTACTTAGGAATCCCCTACTCTTATGGTATCTTTGGTTCATATGGCTACACATATTTGGGCTCATTTAGGGGGTTATACTAGACCCATATAGCCCGTGGGTGGTTTTAGGATGGTTAAGCTACATATACCTATTTTAATGGTTTTAAATGCATTCTAAACTTAGTTCTCTTTCCAAACATATATATATATATACACATATATATGTACATACATATGTATGTATGGTTTGAGTGCTTATGGTTGGTTTACTTGGTTTTACTGGATGGCATTATTTTATCCTTATCCTGTGTTTATGCTAGCATTCACCCACTAATTTTTGGGTGGTTGTATCCCCTTGCGATGAAGGAACTGACCATTCTACTTCTCACGTATAGTGATCAAATTTCATGATCAGTTATTAGATTGAAGTGGTGAGTTTCCATCTTTTCAGAAGGCTCAATGTCATGTTATGGAAATTTTCATATACTTTGGTTATTTTATGGATATTGGTTTTGGGTATGGTTGGGGCATTTCCGAATCAGATATTGGATTTCTTTTGGTTATAGGATTTTGTGGAAGTATTAAGGATTGGATGGGCGGGATTGGTATTGGTGTTAGCCTTAATATTTGTATTGGTATTAGGGATAATATAGGTTGACTATATTGTTGGTTGTTCCATACTCTTTTATTTTGTGAGTATATATAATTATTACAGAACTCATATGGTTATGGTTTGGTTTGGTATTGGATGGTTGGGCTCGTTTGGGTGGTCACAGTTATAGACCTTTCCCGGAGTGTTGGATTTTAAAATAAAGCTATCTTGTTATATGTTAAGAATTCATCTGACTCAAGATATACGTAGATTGGTTGGGTTGGGTAACGGGGGTGGTCTCCAGTCCTGGTTAGACTTGTGATGTACATTACAACAAGGCCCTGGTTTGGGTCATGTCAAGTTGGTATCAGAGCTTTAGGTTCATGTTCAATTAGGAGTCCACAAAGCCGTATCTGGCAGAGTCTCTTTTAGATCTATGAGCACGTCATACTTATGAGGGAGAGGCCACAAGGTATTTAGAAATGTTTAACTTTCTTGGTATTCTATTATCAAGCCTGGAGTCTAAGTCTTGGAATCTTCTGTAGTCCTTGTCTATTCGCTTTTGATATCATGCCTCGATGAGCTGCAGCACAAAAAAACTTTTCCGTCCTATTTGGAGATAATATGGAAGGGACACAGGGTTCCATACTCAGTCTAGGATTCCAGTACTTGATATTTTTGGAGTTCCACCGATTGGTACTAGTCCTCTTAAGAGTGAGGTAATGAATGGGGAATTTTTTCAATTGATTCATACTATTGCTCTGTTGGTTGCTTCTCAGGCTGAGTGGGATACATCTGGTGTTCCATCTACAGAGTCCACAAGTTTTGCCTAGCTTATGAAGATGAATCCTCCTACTTTTACTGGAGTAAAGGTAGAGGAGCATCCTCAGGGTTTCTTAGATGAAATGGAGAAAATTTTCATGGTGATGCAGGCCACAAATATAGAAGGGGTGAATTTTATAGCTTATCAGCGCAAGGATGTTACGTATTAGTGGTACGAGGAGTGGGATAGGGATAGAGGTAATGTTGATGAGTTGTCCTTATGGGAGACTTTCTCAAATGCTTTTCTAGATTTCTTCTTTCCTATGGAGATGAGGTAAGCAAAAATGGAGGATTTTGTGAATCTTAAGCATAGAATAATGACTATCAATGAATAAGCCTTGAAATTCCACCAGATATCACGGTATGCTCTAGAGTTGGTATCAGATATGAGGGAAAGGATGAGAAGGTCTCTTCTAGGGTATCTTGCAATTTGATCATTTAAATACAGAATAATTTGTTGATTAATGTTATGTATATTTTGAGGTTGGTTGTCCATATACATTAGATGGAGGAAGAAAAGAGGAAATAGGTGGAGTTTGGGGAAAGGCAGGGTAAGAGGAGCAGATTCTTTGAGTTGGGTGGCGCTTAGTAGTAGGGTGGTCGAGATGGAGTTATATGAAAAAAAGTGGGGAAGGTCTGGTTCCTTCTCTACTACTAGTACTCCTTACCCAAAGCAGTCAGGTGAATGGCATCAGCATGGTAGTGATAATTTTTGGGCACCGGATTGCCAATCTCAAGCAAGTGGGGCTTAGTCAAATTCTTCATGCCCTTTTTGCTGGTTTTGTGGTCATCTTCATTAGGGATTTTGTGATGAAGGGAGGGACAAGTGTTTTAAATAAGGTTAGCCAAACCATATGCTCAGGAATTGTCCTATTGTCAAGGTTGCAGCGGCAACGGTCAAGTCTCAGGTTGCTTCATCTTCAACTTTTACACCTAGTGGTGTTGTTTCTGTGTCTGCTCCAGTTCGATTATCGGTGATATAGAAAAGACCTAAGGAGATGAATGCTAAGCTAAGGAATCAACACAAAAGCTGTAAACAAGAATCAAATAGAGCAAAACTGAATTTATAGAACAAGAAAGGTAAAGATAGTTAACTTGACATAAGAATCCACAAACAATAAGAACCAAGGAGTGTATCAAATTCTAAGACCCCTAAGACTCGTAGAAACAAACACCAAGATCTTATGTGAACCCAAGAGGGAAATCTATTCACCTCAAGAACCCTCATCTAAGCTAATGTTCAATACAAGTGATTCCACACTTTCCCTAGTTACACTCACACTCTTCAAGAGTAAGAGAAATGGCATTTCAATGTTTTTTCAATATCAATAGTCAACTAAGAAATTAAATAAACCTAATAAGAGTCTATTTATAGTCTATTACATGATAAAATGACTAAAACAGCCTTAATGAGATCCAACACTCCATAGGTGCCTCTTCAATGCTTCAAAGCAATGACTAAAACACCCTTTATGAACTCCAACATTCCATAAGTGCCTTTTCATTGCTCCAAAGTAATTACTAAAACACCTTAATGAACTCCAACATTCCATAGGTGCCTCTTAAATGGTCCAAGCCACCTCTACTTCTCACTTCATAACTTGTACTCTCGGGTAGGCATCAAAGGCAACCCCCTAAGCAACCTTCCACACATGGAATTGCTCTATTGTTGTCTCAAAATAGGTCCCATATGCTTGTTCCCGTGACTTTAATGTGACCATAATAGGATTCTTCCTATGTTGTCCTCTTATGATGTCATCAAAAGCTATAATGTCTATTTGGCTCATATTATCCTCCCTTTCTTGAAAAGGATTCGACCTTGAATCAATACCTTACAAAACCAAAGAAAGGACAAACAAGTGCAACATCTTCTGGCACGAGGGCTAGGGTTTGTACAAAATATAACATCATCATGCCAAGGTGGTACACACTTGAAATGTAACCACGAATCCTTTGTTTTAGTCTTGAATATCTCAGCAAAAATGTCACAAAAGGAGTGGATATGACAATCACCAAGAGATAATAAACTACAAAGGTCATAACGGCATTAACAATCTACAAAGGTAAGAATACCTTTCTCTTAGGAGCCATAAGTGATACAAGATCCAACCACAACAACTAGAGTTTCGGATTCCAACTCAACAACACAACAACAACAAGTTTTAAGTCTTGGTTTTTAGATTACAACACAAGAGTTAATCTTCGGCTTTTAGGCACAATCCGAGAACAACAAGAACACAATAATGCTAGGGGATCGAATCAAGCCCCACACGGCTCCCTAGACTTCAAGATAAGAAAGATAAACAACACAACAACAATAACAAGATAATGAAGATAAACAACTTGACATACAATATTCAAGAAACTAAGAACCCTAACAAGATGAGAGGACCCTAAGCCTAATGAATATTAACACCAAGCTCTTACAAAGACCAAAAGGCACTCAAACTACCTTAAAACCTTTGTTTCTAGCCAAAGAGACAACACAAGGATTCCTCTCCTTGTGAGATCTAGATCCGGTTTCTTGGAGAAGAAATTGGAAGATATTTTGGAGTTTTTGGTTACAATTTCAGCATTCAAAAAAAACTAGTGGATATCTCACTAACACCTTCTATTTATACTACAACAAAAATAAGCAAAAGACCAAGACACCCTTCCTTTGTTGTGGCCTCCTTGAAGACTTAAGTTATTACACTTTAGGCCCCCTCTTCACACATAAGGACGTTGAGACCCTTGGTTGGTTCGGCCAACAACTCACACACGGCCGTTTGCATGAACAAGGCTTGGAGTGTTTGTAACTCCCGCGCTTGGCTTCGTGTGAAAGGTCGTGTACACGTAGGGGTAGTCATAACCGTATCATCCTCTCCATCTTGAGAGGAATTTGACCTCAAATTCGGCACTTGATCATCTTCAACCGCATCCACGAGGGTGAGATCTCCGACGTTGAAGGTGTTGTACACTTGATATTCCGGTGGTAGGTCAATCTTGTAGGCGTTGTCATTGATCCTCTCAAGAACTTGGAAGGGACCATCGCCTCTTGGCAGCAACTTGGACTTCCTTTGAGCTGGAAACCTATCCTTTCGAAGGTGTACCCACACCCAATCTCCGGGTTCAAGCACTAGCTTCCTTCTCCCTTTGTTTGCCCGTTTTGCAACCTCGTGATTCTTCTTTTCAAGCTTGATTCGCACTGCCTCATGCATCTTCTTCATGGCCTCGGCTCTTTTAGCTCCATCTAAGCTGGTCATAAGATCACTAGACAAAGGAGTGAGATCTAAAGGGGTAAGGGGATTTAGGCCGTAAACACATTCAAAGGGAGTCATTCCCGTACTCGAATGTATTACCCGATTGTAGGCAAATTCCACCAAGGGTAGGTGTTCTTCCCATGAAGCCAATTTACCTTTAACCATAGAGCGTAACATAGACCCTAAGGTCCTATTTACTACCTCCGTTTGGCCATCGGTTTGTGGGTGGCAAGACGTGGAGAAAAGTAACTTCGTGCCAAGCCTACCCCACATGGACTTCCAAAAGAGGCTTAGGAACTTGGAGTCCCTATCACTCACAATGGTCCTCGGTACTCCGTGAAGCTTTACAACATGCTCAACAAATAATGAAGCTACACTAGGAGCGTCCTCGGTTTTAGCACATGGAATAAAGTGAGCCATCTTGGAGAATCTATCAACAACGACAAAAATACTATCTCGACCCTTCCTAGTCCGTGGCAGTCCCAAGACGAAATCCATCGATATGTCCAGCCACGGTCTAAGGGGAGTAGGGAGTGGGGTGTACAACCCTTGTGGTTGGAGACGAGATTTTGCACTCCGGCAGGCCGCGCATTGACTACAAATCTTAACGACATCCTTGCGCATTTTGGGCCAATAGAAATTTTCCTCTAGGATGCCGAGGGTCTTGTCTACCCCAAAGTGACCCATGAGGCCCCCGTCATGGGCCTCTCTCACGAATAATTCCCTCCAAGAACTGGTCGGGACACACAACCTCCTCCCTTTGAACAAATAGCCATCAAACCGAGAGTAGGAGGAGTGGGTACTTTCCTTGAGCCAACGGTCCCTTCCCCACTCTTCGCATTCCCTAAAAATAGGAGCAAAGATAGGATCCTCGGGATATAACATCCGCAAACTCTCAAAACCCATTAACTTCGAAGACAAGGTAGCAACAAGCACATGCTTCCGGGACAATGCATCGGCAACAACGTTTTCTTTTCCCTTTTTGTAATGAATTACATAAGGGAAAGTTTCGATGAACTCAATCCACTTAGCATGACACCTATTCAACTTGTCTTGGCTTTTAAGGTGTTTCAACGACTCATGATCCGTTCGTATCACAAACTCCTTAGGCCACAAATAGTGTTGCCAATTTCCCAAAGCTCTAACAAGGGCGTACAACTCCAAATCGTAAGTCGAATAATTAAGAGTTGCTCCTTTGAGCTTTTCACTGAAATAGGCAACGGGCTTACCTTCTTGCATCAAAACAGCCCCGATGCCGACCTTACTAGCATCACACTCTACCTCAAACATTTTATCAAAATCGGGTAATTGCAACAAAGGCGCCGAGACGAGCATAGCTTTCAAGGCCTCGAAAGCCCTAGCTTGCTCTTCACCCCATTTGAAGGGTCCGTCCTTTCGAATTACCTCGGTTAAGGGGGCTGCTATGGAACTAAATCCCTTGACAAACCTCCTATAAAAGCTTGCCAACCCGTGGAAACTCCGGATTTCTCCAATAGTTTTAGGGGTCGGCCAACTTCGTATAGAGTCTATCTTGGAGTCGTCCACTTCCACGCCCTTTGAGCTAACAACAAAACCCAAGAACACAACTTTATCAACACCAAAAGAGCACTTTTCCATGTTGGCATACAACTTCTCCTTTCGGAGCACATCAAACACACATCTCAAATGCATTGTATGGTCATCAATAGATTTACTATATACCAACACATCATCAAAGTAAACTACCACAAACTTTCCAATAAATGGCTTCATCACATGATTCATTAGCCGCATGAAAGTACTAGGAGCATTTGTGAGGCCGAATGGCATAACCATCCATTCATAGAGACCAAATTTAGTCTTGAAGGCGGTTTTCCATTCATCACCGGGTTGCATTCTTATTTGGTGATAGCCACTCCTTAGGTCAATCTTGGAAAACAAACACGAACCATTCAATTCATCCAACATATCATCTAACCTAGGGATAGGGTGACGATATTTTACCGTAATCTTGTTGATGGCTCGGCAGTCCACACACATACGCCACGTTCCATCCTTCTTAGGCACTAGTAGTACCGGAACCGCGCACGGACTCATGCTCTCCTTGATGTAACCTTTGTTGAGGAGTTCCTCAACTTGGTGCTGCAATTCTTTGGTATCCGTAGGATTACTCCTGTAAGCCGGCTTATTTGGCAACTGTGAACCCGGTACAAAGTCAATTTGATGCTCGATTCCCCGAAGTGGGGGCAATCCTTGCGGAAGTTCTTTAGGAAACACATCCTCGTAATCCTGCAACACATGAGAAATCAAAGGAGAAATACAAGGATTAGCGGGGTTAGTGTTAAAGCAATGGGCCAAGAGTAGCATAGGCTTGTTCTCATCATAGTCCACGAAAAGTTCCTTCCTCCTAGCCAACATCACTACGTTTTCCCTTTCCCTCGGCGTTGAGATAGCTTCGGATGTGCCTACCTCTTCACCTACGGCTTCCCTTCCCTTTTCTCCCTTCTCAGGTTCTCCCCCTTTCCCTTTCAATTCTCTCATCTTTTGGTACCACGCATTCACTTGGGAGGGTGCAAGAGGGTGAAGTGTGACCCTTCGGCCATCCTTCTCAAGTGTGTAACGGTTGGTCCGTCCATCGTGTTTAGTAGACCTATCATATTGCCAAGGTCTACCCAACAACAAATGGCATGCTTGCATCGGAATCACGTCACAACGTACTTCGTCGTGGTAGTTGCCCACCTTAAATCGGATCACACATTGCCGTGTGACCTTTAACTCACCACAATCATTCAACCATTGTAGTTTGTACGGACTAGTGTGAGGAGTGGTCGTTATTTTCAGAAAGTTCACCATGGCATGGCTTGCGACATTGGTACAACTACCACTATCAATTACCAAGGTGCACACACTCTCCTTTACAAGGCACTTAGTATGGAATAGATTTTCCCTTTGGCTCGGGTCATCTACCGCCTTACTAATCATAACGCGCCTAACTACAAAGTTCGGAACCACACATTCCCCTTCTTGAGGATAGACATCCTCACCATCATCTATTCCTTCTTCATTCGGTTCATGTTCGGCTTCCTCTCCATCTTGAGGCTCGGCCTCAAGATCCCCCCTTTCGGACACCACCTCCTCACCAAGGTAGTATACTTTCCCTTCCCGTAAGATCACATTACGCCGGTTCGGACATTCATTCGCCTTATGCCCCCAACCTTGGCATTTGAAACATTGGAACCCCTTCGGATTGGGGTATTTGTGAGCTTCCGGTTTAGGAGGAAACTTAGGAACCGTCTTGGGTTCGGGCAGCTTCATAGGACCGGGTTGGTCCTTGTTTTTGGTCCAACCCGAGGGGTTTTGGACCCTTGGCTTGAAAGTTGACCTCTCCTTAAGTTCCCGTTCAATCTCTAGGGCCGCTTGGAATATGCCGTCAATAGTTTCAAACCGATGAAGAGTCAAGTGCGTGGAAATCTCTTTGTTCAATCCACACTTGAACCGAATGATGTCGTGGCTGATTTGTTCCCCCCGGTGATCAAGTTTCAACATGAGTTGTTGGAACTCGTCAAAGTAAGCCATCACACTTTTGCTTCCTTGCCGTAGGCCATATAATCTAGCAAGCAATTCATGTCGGTATCTCTCGGGAAGGTACCGTTGCCTCATCAAATACCTTAGCCGAAACCAAGGTGGTGGCTGCCCTTCGATCAATTCATTACCAAACCGTTTCACATACTCCCACCACGTGTTAGCATAGCCCTCAAGGTGAGCTATAGCATAGCAACTCTTCTTCTCTTCCGAGATGTCATTAACTTGGAAGACCTTGTCACAAGCCGACTCCCAAGTCAAGTAAGCCTCGGGATCACTTTCACCCTTAAAGATAGGTAGGCTCAACTTGATGGTGTTGATGCCTACGTCTCTCTCTTGGTGTCGGTTTCCCCTCTCTCCATACCCTCGGTATCGTCTCGGTTCCCCCCGGCCCCCTCTCAACTCCTCCTCCCTCATATAGGCATCATCATAAGTTCCCTCGCCTTCATACTCCTCTCTACCGTATCCATCAAAGTGGGCTGGTCGGCCTTGGCCATTTTGGTTCGGAGGAATTGGAATTTGTGGTCTTTGGTTTAGTGGAGCTTGGAAAGGAGGGTTCGGATTTAGTGGTGGAGCTTGGCGTCCAAATCCTTCGTGTGGAATTGGAGGAGTTTGGAAATGTGGTGGTCTAGTGGAGTCTCGGGTTGGAGGAAAAGTGGTAGATTGATTGGTGGCATTTTGTGGAGCTTGAGGTGCGTTTAACATTTGGTGGACCATTTCGGGAGTGATGGTTGCGGAGGATGTCCGGTCATGGCCATTGGTAGAGACATGTAGAGGAGTCGATGGCCGAGAGTTCCTTTGACTCTCCACTTGATCTAACCTCCCACTAATAGTCGAGACTTCCCCCCTTATGGCTGCCAAATCCCCCCTCACGGCCCCAAACTCCGAGTTCATTCTTTCAAGTGTCCGAGTAACGGCCTCAAGAGTGGCCTTCACTGAATCAAGTGCACTAGTATCCGGATTGTGAGATGTTGTCCCTTCCATCGTCAAGGTATTAGCCGCTTAGTCACCACAAGTTCGGGTCTCACAAGTGTTGTATAATTGGCTAGTAACCGTGAGATTTACAAGGTTTGAGTAAGCTCTTAGCCGGAATGGATTCTTGTTTTAAAGACTCAAAGAATACTTGCCGGACGAGAACCAAAATCAACAACTCATTCAAACGAATAAAAGCACACAAATAATCGATGACACGAATAGACGGCTCAAGGAACTAGTTGACAACCTAGTGGCAATTACTAGTTTGTTAATTAGTTCTAAGTCCAAATAAGGGAAACCAAGAATCAATCAATTAGCAACAAGGAATATATCCAAGGTTGAGCTTATAGTAATATGTTATCATGCAATGGGTCACACGTTCCCCCTTCCCTTCGGGTTTGATGTATATGTATACCTTTTCTCTCCTTTTTTTTTTTTTTTTTTTTTGTCTTGAACTAATATTCACACAACTTGGAATAAATTGAAAAGTGTTTTGGTGGGAAAACTTTAAAAATTTGAAGTCTTGACTTTGTTCAATCTCAAGAAAGTGGGTTAGGTTGACAATTTCCACAAAACAAGGTTCCTTGATTTAAGGGAAGTGATTGACAAGTCTACAATTTGATAGGTGCAAGTCTTTCACAACCAACTCTACAAGTTTACCACTTGAGCACACAACAAGGTTAACACTCAATAAGAGGAACAATATGCACAAGTTCAAGAGATGAACAATCACAAACTTCTACACTTCTTCAACACATAAACACAACCACCGATTTTTTTTTTCTTTTGGTCTTCAACAACATGCAACTTTCGGCCACCTTACAACATGCAACCTTTTAAGCTCAACCTTGGATCTAGACACCTTAGTGTTGGTGAGAAAGAAACCAACACTAGAAACTCACTACACAAGCAAAATGACAACTAGATCTAAGTATGCAACACCTTTCTCGGTTTTCAACTTGAGTGGACAGAATTTTCAGATTTCCGAATTCTTTTTCTTGGTGTAGTTTGGTTTACACCGAGAACTACTAGCCCAAGATGGGTTATGTGAGAACACAACCGGTCTTGCTTTGATACCAAATGATACAAGATCCAACCACAACAACTAGAGTTTCGGATTCCAACTCAACAACACAACAACAACAAGTTTTAAGTCTTGGTTTTTAGATTACAACACAAGAGTTAATCTTCGGCTTTTAGGCACAATCCGAGAACAACAAGAACACAATAATGCTAGGGGATCGAAACAAGCCCCACACGGCTCCCTAGACTTCAAGATAAGAAAGATAAACAACACAACAACAATAACAAGATAATGAAGATAAACAACTTGACATACAATATTCAAGAAACTAAGAACCCTAACAAGATGAGAGGACCCTAAGCCTAATGAATATTAACACCAAGCTCTTACAAAGACCAAAAGGCACTCAAACTACCTTAAAACCTTTGTTTCTAGCCAAAGAGACAACACAAGGATTCCTCTCCTTGTGAGATCTAGATCCGGTTTCTTGGAGAAGAAATTGGAAGATATTTTGGAGTTTTTGGTTACAATTTCAGCATTCAAAAAAAACTAGTGGATATCTCACTAACACCTTCTATTTATACTACAACAAAAATAAGCAAAAGACCAAGACACCCTTCCTTTGTTGTGGCCTCCTTGAAGACTTAAGTTATTACACTTTAGGCCCCCTCTTCACACATAAGGACGTTGAGACCCTTGGTTGGTTCGGCCAACAACTCACACACGGCCGTTTGCATGAACAAGGCTTGGAGTGTTTGTAACTCCCGCGCTTGGCTTCGTGTGAAAGGCCGTGTACACGTAGGGGTAGTCATAACCGTATCAATAAGACAATTGTTTCATCATCTCTTTGGTAGACCACACCAAGAATAGTGGAACCAATGGTTCTCATATCCACAATTGTTTTATGGGGTCAAGGACATGAGTGATCATTATATGATTACTCAACCAAGTGAAACATCCAATAAACTTCCTACCTCCAAATACAGTAAATACAAGACTAATATGGACATCATCCTAAGCAAAAAGGTAGTATAGAAAGGAATTGAACATGGAAGTCTCCACCAAGGTGCTATTATTTAAAAGGATGCCTTTGGCCTCAAGAGTTTTAACACATAAAGTACCCAAGGATGGAGTCAAATAATTTAGGTAAAACATGATTCTTCCTTTTAGTCAATTCATGCCAACATACGATGTAGATTCAACAAGATTATGAGTATCATCATATGCATAAAGGTAATAGAGAAAGGTACTAAGGAAACTATTCTCATCAAAGATGTATTCACAAGTAGGAACACACAATGAGAGAAAAATATATTACAATCACAAAGGACCTCTCCTCTTCAAACAACTTCCCGAGGAAAGGAGTTTTATCGATGTAGCCATGTAATTAGGGAGAATAGAGAAACTACTATGCAACAAATCAATACAATACAAGTAGTTCTACCAAGAACTTTGTTTCCCTCTATTAATGATGTTAAGCATGCTCCCAAGAGTCCCACAAGATACTTTAAATTGTCCAAGCCTATGAAAGTAACCAGAAGCCTTTAACATCATTAGACTCTTACACGAATAAGAATTCAACTTGGAATCCATAAATTGTGGTCCACACAACTTAAGCTCAAATGTATCAAATACGGATGCAAGTACATGACTAATATACCAAAGAGGCAATGACACAATTTCGCTGAGCTCTTCAATCATGAAACTACCTTTGAAAAGGGGGTCTCTTATCAAAATTAAGTCATAAAAAGGGTATCATAAGAATAGAATTCATCTAAAGTGTTTTCAAGAGGGAACTCTCCCCTTGACCTACAAGTAGTGATACCCTGTCCATGAATGGAAACACTCAAGGGTGAACTCTTTTGGTTCCTTTTATTACTCCATTCTTTAGTAAACACTTAACATTGTTGGAAATTCCCCCCATGTACAACTTGGGTCTATACAGTGGGTTGTAAATCTATAAGAAAGACTTTCCATCATAAGGAAGGTTACCACCATCCACAATCAACCTTTGCTTGTCATCTTGATCAAGAACTAATTTGGATCTATAGTAGCTTCCACATCCCAATAGGTCATTGGGGTCATATGGGAGAATTAATCAAGGACATGGGTCAAGTCTATACTCTCTTTCCCCTATGGTGTCATTCATAAAATTAGGCATCCCCTTTATACTACTCTTAGTAATATCATGAGCAAGAAGAGGGTGGAGAAAGGTGTCAAACAAGTCAATTTCAAATTTATTGTCTTCATGCATGTACTCACTAGTTTCAAGTTCATCACCATGAGTATGCTCAACATATAAAAACACACATAGAAGAAGTTGAGGGAACTTCTAAGAAAATATCACCTCCTCTTTCAAGGAAATAATCCTCAAGTAGATACAAACCCCCATGAGCATAAAAGGGTTCATAAGCAAAACAATTTTCAAAAGAACAATCACTAATTGGGTTTCTTAAACATTAAAAAAGTCAAAGTCATCATATAACCCAATTGATCATTCTTTTTCAAAAGTACGAAATTATTATCAAGAATTGGGTGGTTAACATAATCTTCACTCAACCCAATATTCATAATGGATTTCAAGAAATAGGGTAACAAGTGAATCTTAAGCATACTACCTTCCCTTTTAAACACATCATCCTGCACTTCATAAGGTGTCATGCAAGGAGTGATCTCACTATTTTCACATAAGATATTTTTCTTTGAGAGAAATTCACTATTCAAAGGTAAGGATTTTAAGCATACAAGTTCACTCTCACAATGACATATGTCCTTCATTATAATCTTTTCATTCATATGATATCTTTTAGCAAGACTAGCAATAAGGACTTCATCATACAATATGCTCAAAGAATCATCTCCATCCTCGTAATCAACTCTATCAACAACATCACTAACTTGAGACTCATCAAGCACACCATACACATGCTCAAGTAGTGGACTACATTCAACAAGATTATGATCCTCAAGTAAGTTGATCATCATTCACACTATCACTAGTTATCGACCACTCACATGCCAACTTAGAATCACCTTGGTTTACACAAGGGTCCACTAGTGTGTGACTACTCTTATTACTTGGCAATAGAACCTCATTCATGTTACAAGTGCAAGCACTAGGTTGAAACAAATTGATCTCACTAAAAGAATTAATTTGGTCATCTATAGGATCAACTGGTGCTTATGCACTTACAATATGAATTTGATCACCATAAAGCCTAGAAATACTGAGAGTATCACACAAGGAAGACTTATATATTTCTTCTCTAGGAGAATCAGCAACTACACCTAATTGGCTACTACTATCCGCATCGCAATATTCTAAGTTTATAGGAGTGTAAAAGATAGAATTGTTACCCTATAGCTCACATGATGTATGGCCTTCACCTTAGTGTGTGTCATGGAAGCTTTCTTGATCATCATCCCCTTTTAAGGTTATAAAGTTTGGCTCATTGATACGGTTAGGGCAGACTCCACAGGTACACGGCCTTTCACACGAAGCCAAGCTCGGGAATTACAAAAACTCCAAGCTTTGTTCATGCAAATGGCCGTGTGTGAGTTGGTGATTGAACCAACCAAGGACCTAAACGTTTTTATGTGTGAAGAGAGGTCCTAAAGTGTAATAAACTACTCTCCAAGGTTGGCACAAGAAGCAAGGGCGGATGGGTCATTTTACCCCTTTTGTTTGTAGTATAAATAGAACATGTTAGAGAGTTATTCCTTAGTTTTTGAATGCTGATTTTTGTAATCTAAAACACTAAACATTTCCTCTCTCTTCCACTCATAGAAGCTGCCCCTATTATCTCACAAGTAGAGGGATACTTGTGTTGTCTCTTTGGCTAGAAACAAGGGTTTTGAGGTCGTTGAGTGCCTCTTGGTCCTCGTAAGAACTTGGTATTTATATTCATTAGACTTAGGGTCCTCTCTTGATGTTAGGGTTCTTAGTTTCTTGAATGTTATATGTCAAGTTATCTATCTTTCTTTATCTTGTTGTTGTTGTTGATTTTTTTATCTTAAAGTCTAGTGAAGCCGTGTGGGGCTCTTTTCGATTCACTAGCATTGTTATCTATCTTGTTGTTCTTGTGTTGTGGGCTGAAAAACCGAAACTTAACTTGTTGTTCTTGTGTTGTTGGACTGAAATCCGAGCCTATTTGAAGCTCTTGGTGTTGTTGGTTTGATTTTGTATCATTTGGTATCAAAGCAAGACCGGTTGTGTTCCAACATAACCCATCTTGGGCTAGTTCACGGCTTAAACAAACTACACCAAAAAGAAATGCTGAAAATCTGTCCATTAAAAGTTGAAACCAAGAATGATGTTGTATGTTTAGATCTAGGTGTTATTTTGCTTGTTTAGTGGGTTTCTAGTGTTGGTTTCTTTCTCACCAACACTAAAGTGTCTAGATCCAAAAGTTGAGCTTGAAAACTTGAACATTGTGTAGTGACTTGAGGTGGCTGAAAGTTGTATGTGTTGATAACCAAAAAAAAATCGGTGGTTGTGTGTTTATGTGCTAAGGAAGTTGATGAAGTTTGTTGAGGTGTTCATCTTTTGAACTTGTTCACCTTGTTCATCTTGTTGTGTGCTCAAGTGGTAAGACAAGCTATAAAGTGGTTGTGAAAGACTTGCACCCATCACCTTTTAGTCTTGTCAATCACTTTTTCCTAATTCAAGGAGCCTTGTTTTGTGGGATTAGTCAACCAAACCCCACTTTCTTGAGTTTGAAAAGGGTGAAATACTACAAGATTTTATTTTTCCCACCAAAACACTTTGCAAACTATAACGAGTTGTGTGAATATTAACAAAAAAAAAAAAAAGAGAGAAGAAGGACGTGTGGGACCACTGCATGCTGCCACGTCGCTATAAGCTCAACTTAGGATATTCTTTGGTTGCTAATTGTTGATCCTTGGTTTCCCTTACTTGGTCCTAGAACTAATTAACAAACTAGTACCTTCCTACTAGGTTGTCAACTAGTTCCTTGAACCGTTTGTTCGTGTCAATGGTTATTTGAGTGCTTTTATTCGTTTGAACGAATTGCTGATTTTTGACTCTAGTCCGGCAAGAATTCTTTGAGTCTTCAAACAAGAATCCATTCCGGATAAGAGCTTACTCCTACCTTAAAAATCTCACGGTTACTAGCCAATTATACAACACTTGATACAGGACAAATGGCCATCTTATCTTTTGATGACATCTTTGGAGGCCAACACATAGAGGCTCAAGACTTGGTCACCTCGAGAATACAATAACATGCATGGAGGACCCATTTTGAGCGTAACTTAAAGCAATCTCGTGTATGGAAGATTGCTTGGAGCATTTAACAGTGAGGACTCACGGTTTAGGACCTTAATTAAGGGCATTTTGGACATTACACATGGTGTATTTACACACCATGGCCGCACCTATCATTAAGGGCAAAGTGGTCTTTTTGTATTCTTTTGTATTACACTATAAATAGGTCATTTTAGCTCATTTCTTGACAGATTTGGAAGGATGAAGAATTGAAAGACATATTTTCTCTCTTTTGAGAGTGTAACACCCTTAGTTGTAGGGCTTGGAAAAGCCATCCTTAGCATAGGGCTTGGAAAAGCAAATATTGATCTTTGCTTGGAAACGGTAGATCTTAAGGTTAGTTCATTCCCTTGGTGGTCACCGTAAGAGTGTGGTTTTGATTGTTACATTCATTAGGGGTTAGTGTTGAAATACACTTGGTTCTTAATCTTGTAATAATCTTGGTCTCACTATCTATCTTTATTTTCTTGCAAATCGTGTATGTGTTGTGTAGTGGACTGTTTTGGGGTCTTCGTTGAATCCAAAACTTGTATTATTGTTGTTCATCTTGTTCATCATGTTTCATAGCTGTTTAGGTGTTAATATACACTCTTGTATCTTGTATTCTTGTTGTTAGTAGCGAATCCGAGTGTGGTCTCCATCTTGGTCCTCGAATCCTTAAGATTAGTGGACTGATTTGGTGTTTGTTTTGTGTTCCCTTCTCTATTCCGTATCATTTGGTATCAAAGCATGGCTTGATCTTGTTCCTACAAGATCAATCTTGGGTTTTCTTGTTAGAAAATTAAAAAAAAAAAAAATGAAAACTGAAATTTTCAGAAAAATAGCAATCTGTCCACTTTGTGTTCTTGGCCGAAAATTGTGTTCTTGTTGTATCTTAGCCGAGATTTTTACTTGTCTTAAGTGTTTCTAGTGTTAGTATTGTTCTTCACTAACACTTTGAGTCTATATCTTGATTTGAGCCTTTGTTGTTGATGTTGTTATTGTGAACTTGGACTTGGCCGATAGTTGTTGGTATTGTTGTTGCGAGTTCAAGACTTGAACGTGTGATGTGTTGATTGGTTCATGTTTTGAACGTGTATTGTGGAGATTGTGTTGTGGAATTTAAGCTTGGAAAGTTGTTGTTGTTGTTTGGGGGGTCCAACTTGAACCTTAGAACTTCAAGACTCAAACTTTGTGTTCTTGGTGTTCTTCACCATCTCCATATATTGTTGAAAAAAAAGTGGTTGTTGATTTTTGAAGTTGAAGAAAAAAGAGTGTGTATTGTGTTAGTCTTGCAAGACATAGATCCAAGTTTCAAGGTGTAGTACTTGGCCTTGTGTTCTTGTTGTTGACAATTGGTGGTATTGTGTTGTGTTCTTGAAGAAGTTGTTGTTGTGTTCTTGAAGAAGTTGTTGTTGTGTTCTTGAAGGTTGTTGTGGTGTTCATCTAGTGCTTCATCTTTTCTTACAACTTAAGACAATCAAAAGGACAATATAGATTCAAAAGGTGAAGATGAAAAGATGTAAAGCTTGTTGTGAGAAGCCTTGAACCCAACACTTCCTAGACTAGACTTCTACTTTTTCAGCTTTTCCTTATTTCAAGGATCTTGTTTTGTGGGACTACTTTTTTCTTTTTTTCAAGAACCTTGTGTTGTGGGACAAAATACTTTTTTTCCTTATTTCAAGACTTATGTTTTCCCTACCAAAAAAACAATTGTCACCTTTTCCAAATAGTGTGAAGATTTAAAATTTCAGAATTTGTGAATATAATGGGTGGGACCAAAACCAATTGCATGCTGCCACATCATCCATTTGCTACTGTTCACATCATTAATAAGCTCAAATTTCAGATTTTAGTAGTTTCCTTTTATTGTTCCTTAGTTTTAATTTTATTGGTTCCAATTAATTAACAACTAGTAATCACCTACTTAGTTGTAGATTAATTGTTGAATCGCTCTTTCGTGTCTTCGTTATTTGTGCGCTTTTCTCATTTTTAATTCGTTGTAACTTATTTATTTCAAGTTCGTAAGGAAATTTTATTTTGTATCTTGAGTCGATCAAACAAGAATCTATTCCGGCCACCAAGTAGAATTGACATCCTATTGACTACCGGAGTATAAGCAACTTTCAATATTCGCCGCTCCAATTGTGAGAATCACAAAGGTCAGTGTATACGAGTGTTGGTGAGGAGCTTTACTACTAATCTTGTTTGTTTATTTTGTAGGTTTAAAGGGTGATATAAGGGGAACATGACTTTGATAGCTGGGGATTATTGTGACTACAATATGGGAGACTATAATTGTAGTGAGGGTTTTTATGGCTACGAAGTTGAGGGAGATTGCGAAGGCTATGAAAATAGCCATGATCAAAACATAGGCAGATTTGAAAATTACTGTTTTGAGGGAGAAAATAAGGTGAATGAAGTGCCTAGTGCTTATGGTGACTTTGGAGATGATGTAGGACCTCGTGATGGATCTTATGATGAAGTTGGGACATGTGAGGAGTCTTGCACTCCCCACTCCGAACCTAGATTTGGTGTTAGGTATAACCCTTTCATTCGCAAACCTTATGAGAGCTATGATGAGAGTACACGTGAGGAGTGTGAAGAGTCATATTCTCCACCTTGTAGTACTTCTTATCAAGGTCGATATAGTGTGAATGGTTATACTAGCTATAGTGTAGGTTGTCCAATGGGAAGAAGAGGGTATGCATCTCCAAAACCGAGGGGTACTCATGTGCTTTACAATGTTGATCCGAGAAGGAGTGTACACTCCGGAAAGGTGACCATTTGTGGGATACCGGGCTGCCTCGTTGTGTTAAATGATAGGTACTATAGAAACTACATTGTTCCATCCATGGTTGATTACTTGGGGTTATTTTGTGAGCCTTTACTTGTTCCATACTTCTTGGACAGGTTTAAGGTTACCGAGAGGGTAAAAGTTGTCTTCTCCCAATTTAATTACCATGAGGAGGTGTGGTGTGATGTTTTTCCCATAACCTATGGTCATGTGAGCTTAGGCGCCGATTGGTTCGCACAACATAAAGTTCCAAATATGCAAAATTGGCCTAATATTATAAGAGACCGATGGGGAAATTGCCTCAAGACGTACATTCTGCCCGGGCCGCAAAAAGAAGTTCCTACCTACTCCAATTCGAATTATTATGAGAGACAAAAGATTGAAAGGAGTAAGAGAGTGAAAGGTGGTAATCCGAGAGTGGAAAAAGGAGAGGTTGTGTGGAGCAAAGTAAGAGGATTACCACCAAACCATGCTAACATTGTTTGTCCTTCTATTTCTAAGGACATTTGTGTAGGTAGCAACATGGAAAGCGAAGAAGAACAATGCCAAAAGAAAGTTGCTGCCCAAACTTTTGGAGGACCTTCACACCATGACAAAGAAGAATCTACTCAAGGACTTCAAGGTAAAATGGCAAACTCTTACACTTTTGTACATATGAATGATAATTGTGTGGCTAGTAGCCCATTGAGTGTGAGTTGTAGCTTGCCTATATGTGAGTGTATTATTTCTTTGCCACTTGATGATGATGTACATGTTGTGAGTGTGGATACACTAGTTGATCCTATTGATGACCGAATAGACTCTTCTTGGAAGATCGATTTATGTCCACCTAGTGTTGAAACCATTATGTTGAATGAAAGTACATTATCTTCTGAAATTTGTGTTGATCAACTTATGTGTGAAAATTACCCACCACTTGAGGATGTGTATGATGTAATTAATGAACCTCAAGTGTGTGATGATGTTGAAAATGTTGATCAAAGTGAGAATAAACCCGAGAGCTCTTCTTGGGGTAATATTGTGTTTGAAACATCCTTGAAACTTGATATTGATCATTTAGAGAGTGAGGAACTTGCTTGTTCCAAATCTGTCCGTGAGGTATATCACACTCTTTTTAGGTACAATGTCTTGTTTGAAGATGATTTAAACACTCCTAATGAACCTAGTGGTGAAAATGATGGTATAGCTTGCCTTGGGAGCTATAGCCTATATGCTAACCCACTATGGTGTGACAGTATTCCTCCTAAAGAGGTAAATCTCTTCTTGGAAGATGAGATTCCTCTTAAGGGTAAGGAATGTGTAGTTGCGAAAGCTACTTCTTCTTCTACTTTGTGTGATTTCATTGTTGAGAGTACTCATGGTGATTATTGGGAAACTAGTAGTGAGTACACACATGAGAGCACCTTAGTAGAAGTCGATTTGAGTGATACTTTTCTCTACTCTCTATTTGCTTTGGATCATATGTATGTTATTGTAGAGAGTATGTCATTTAGTTTGGGTGTAGACCACGAGAAAGGAAAGTGTTGTCGAGACCCGTGTCTATGGCCACTTTTCCCATTTGAACCCGCTGCCAAATTTAGAAATGGTGATGTTGGTGCACCAAACTTGTTGCTTGGTCTACATGACAAGCAAAGTGTCACTCTTGATGTATCCTATAACCAAATCCTTTGTACATCTTTTATTGAGTTTTTAATATTCCTTGCAAAGGATTCTTGGTTATATTGCAAATATGTGCAACCTTGGCATGTTGAGATGATTTGTTATGCTAAACCTAACCCTCATGCCATGAGGAGTTTGTATTTGTTTGTCCTCTCTTCGGTTTTGCAAGGTTTGGATTCGAGGTCGAATCCTCTTCAAGAAGGGGAGGATGATACGGGACAAATGGCCATCTTATCTTTTGATGACATCTTTGGAGGCCAACACATAGAGGCTCAAGACTTGGTCACCTCGAGAATACAAGAACATGCATGGAGGACCCGTTTTGAGCGTAACTTAAAGCAATCTCGCGTATGGAAGATTGCTTGGAGCATTTAAGACTGAGGACTCACGGTTTTGGACCTTAATTAAGGGTATTTTGGACATTACACATGGTGTATTTACACACCATGGCCGCACCTATCATTAAGGGCAAAGTGGTCTTTTTGTATTCTTTTGTATTACACTATAAATAGTTCATTTTAGCTCATTTCTTGACAGATTTGGAAGGATGAAGAATTGAAAGACATATTTTCTCTCTTTTGAGAGTGTAACACCCTTAGTTGTAGGGCTTGGAAAAGCCATCCTTAGCATAGGGCTTGGAAAAGCCAATATTGATCTTTGCTTGGAAACGGTAGATCTTAAGGTTAGTTCATTCCCTTGGTGGTCACCGTAAGAGTGTGGTTTTGATTGTTACATTCATTAGGGGTTAGTGTTGAAATACACTTGGTTCTTAATCTTGTAATAATCTTGGTCTCACTATCTATCTTTATTTTCTTGCAAATCGTGTATGTGTTGTGTAGTGGACTGTTTTGGGGTCTTCGTTGAATCCAAAACTTGTATTATTGTTGTTCATCTTGTTCATCACGTTTCATAGCTGTTTTGGTGTTAATATAGACTCTTGTATCTTGTATTCTTGTTGTTAGTAGCGAATCCGAGTGTGGTCTCCATCTTGGTCCTCGAATCCGTAAGATTGGTGGACTGTTTTGGAGTTGTTTCGTGTTTCCCTTATTTTTTCCGTATCAACACTTGTGGAACACGAACTTGTGGTGAACTAAAGCGGATAATACCTTGACAATGGAAGGGGCTACGTCTCATAATGTGGAAAGTAATGCCCTTGATTCTATGAGGGTCACTTTTGAGGCCGTTACCCGGACACTTGAAAGGTTGAATTCGGAATTTGGGGCCGTGAGAGGGGACTTGGCAGCAATAAAGGGGGAAGTGTCGACTATTAGTGGGAGACTAGAACAAGTGGAGAGTCAAAGGAACTCTCGTCCTTCTACTCCTCTACATGTATCTACTAATGGTCATGATAGGACCTCCTCCGCAACCATCACCCCCGAAACAGTCCACCAAATGCTAAATGCACCCCAAGCTCCACTAAATACCGCAAGCCAAACTACCTATTTTCCTCCAAACCGAGACTCCACTAGACCACTACATTTCCAAGCCCCTCCAATTCCACAAGAGGGATTTGGACGCCAAGTACCTCCACTAAATCCGAACCCTCCATTCCAAGCTCCATTAACCCAAAGACCGCAAATTCCAAATCCTCCGAATCAAAACGGCCAAGGCCTGCCAGCCCACTTTGAAGGATACGGTAGAGAGGAGTATGAAGGAGATGGAGCCTTTGATGATGCTTATATGAGGGAGGAAGAGTTAAGAGGGGGTCGAGAAGAACCTAGGAGATACCGGGGGTATGGAGATAGGGGAAACCGACACCAAGAGAGAGACGTAGGCATCAACACCATCAAGTTGAGCCTACCCATCTTTAAGGGTGAAAGTGACCCCGAGACCTACTTAACTTGGGAATCGGCTTGTGACAAAGTTTTCCAAGTTAATTACATCTTAGAAGAAAAAAAGAGTTGCTACGCTATAGCTCACCTCGAGGGCTATGCTAACACTTGGTGGGAGTATGTTAAACTATTTGGTAATGAATTAGTGGATGGGCAGCCACCACCTTGGTATCGGTTGAGGTATTTGATGAGACAACGATACCTTCCCGAGAGATATCGTCATGAGTTGCTCGCTAGATTATATGGCTTGCAGTAAGGAGGCAAGAGTGTGATGGCCTATTTTGACGAGTTCCAACAACTCATGTTGAAACTTGATCATCGTGGGGAGCAAATCAGTCACGACATCATCCGGTTCAAGTGTGGGTTGAACAAAGAGATCTCCACTCATTTGACCCTTCACCGGTTTGAAACCATTGACGGTATATTCCAAGCGGCCCTAGAGATTGAAAGGGAACTTAAGGAGAGATCAGCCTTCAAGGCAAGGGTACAAACCCCCTCGGGTTGGCCCAAAAACAAGGACCAACCCGCCCCTATGAAGCTGCCCGAGTCCAAAACAGTCCCTAAGTTCCCTCCGAAACCGGAGGCTCACAAATATCCCAACCCAAAGGGGTTCCAATGCTTCAAGTGCCAAGGTTGGGGGCATAAGGCCAATGAATGTCCGAACCGGCGCAATGTGATCCTACGAGAAGGGAAAGTGTACTACCTTGGTGAGGAGGTGGTTTCCGAAAGGGGGGAGGATGAGGCCGAGCCTCAAGATGGAGAGGGAGCTGAAAATGGGCTGAATGATGATGAATTAGATGGTAGTGAAGATTTCTATCCACAAGAAGGGGAGTGTGTGGTTCCAAACTTTGTGGTTAGACGTGTCATGATTAGTAAGGCGAAGGATGACCCGAGTCAAAGGGAAAATCTATTCCATACTAAGTGTCTTGTAAAGGGGAGTGTGTGCACCTTGGTGATTGATAGTGGTAGTTATACAAATGTTGCGAGCCATGCTATGGTAAATTTCTTGAAGCTACCAACTACACTACACACTAGTCCTTACAAGCTACAATGGTTGAACGATTGTGGTGAATTAAAGGTCACAAGGCAATGTGTGATTTGGTTTAAGGTGGGAAACTACCACGATGAAGTGCTTTGTGACGTGATCCCAATGCAAGCATGTCACTTGTTGTTAGGTAGACCATGGCAATATGATAGGTCTACTAAACACGATGGGAGGTGATACGGTTAGGGCAGCCTCCACAGGTACACGGCCTTTCACACGAAGCCAAGCTCGGGAATTACAAAAACTCCAAGCTTTGTTCATGGAAATGGCCGTGTGTGAGTTGGTGATTGAACCGGCCAAGGACCTAAATGTTTTTATGTGTGAAGAGAGGCCCTAAAGTGTAATAAACTACTCTCCAAGGTTGGCACAAGAAAGCAAGGGCAGATGGGTCATTTTACCTTTTTGTTTGTAGTATAAATAGAACATGTAGAGAGAGTTAGACTTAGTTTTTTGAAATCTGAAATTGTAACCTAAAATCACAAAAACCTTTCCTCTCTCTTCACTCTTTGAAGCCGCCCCTAGTATCTCACCAGTAGAGGGATACTTGTGTTGTCTCTTTGGCTAGAAACAAGGGTTTTGAGGTCGTTGAGTGCCTCTTGGTCCTCGTAAGAACTTGGTGTTTATATTCACTAGACTTAGGGTCCTCTCTTGATGTTAGGGTTCTTAGTTTCTTGAATGTTATATGTCAAGTTATCTATCTTTCTTTATCTTGTTGTTGTTGTTGATCTTGTTATCTTAAAGTCTAGTGAAGCCGTGTGGGGCTCTTTTCGATTCACTAGTATCATTATCTTTCTTGTTGTTCTTGTGTTGTAAGTGGAAAAACCGAAACTAAAAACTTGTTGTGCTTGTGTTGTTGGACTGAAATCCGAGCCTCCTTGAAGTTCTTGTTGTTGTTGGTTTGATCTTGTATCATTTGGTATCAAAGCAAGACCGGTTGTGTTCCAACATTGATACGGTTAGGGCAGCCTCCACAGGTACACGGCCTTTCACACGAAGCCAAGCTCGGGAATTACAAGCACTCCAAGCTTTGTTTATGCAAATGGCCGTGTGTGAGTTGGTGATCGAACCAACCAAGGACCTAAACGTTTTTATGTGTGAAGAGAGGTCCTAATGTGTAATAAACTACTCTCCAAAGTTGGCACAAGGAGCAAGGGCGTTAGGGTCATTTTACCTTTTTGTTTGTAGTATAAATAGAATATGTAGAGAGAGTTAGACTTAGTTTTTTGAAATCTGAAATTGTAACCTAAAATCACAAAACATTTCCTCTCTCTTCTTCTCCAAGAAGCCGTCCCTAGAATCTCACAAGTAGAGGGATACTTGTGTTGTCTCTTTGGCTAGAAACAAGGGTTTTGAGGTTGTTGAGTGCCTCTTGGTCCTCGTAAGAACTTGGTGTTTATATTCATTAGACTTAGGGTCCTCTCTTGATGTTAGGGTTCTTAGTTTCTTGAATGTTATATGTCAAGTTATCTATCTTTCTTTATCTTGTTGTGGTTGTGTTTATTTTGTTATCTTGAAAGTCTAGTGAAGCCGTGTGGGGCTCTTTTCGATTCACTAGCATTTGTTATCTATCTTGTTGCTCTTGTGTTGTGAGTTGAAAACCGAAACTAGTTCGTGTGTTATAAGCTGAAAAACCAAAACTTAAAAACTTGTGTCTTGTGTTGTTGGACTGAAATCCGAAGCACTTGGTGTTGTTGGCTTGATCTTGTATCATTTGGTATCAAAGCAAGACTGGGTGTGTTCCAACATAACCCATCTTGGGCTAGTTCACGGCTTAAACAAACTACACCACAAGAAAATTCTGAAAATCTGTCCATTAAAAGTTGAAAACCGAGAATGATGTTGTGTGTTTAGATCTAGGTGTTATTTTGCTTGTTTAGTGAATTTCTAGTGTTGGTTTCTTTCTCACCAACACTAAAGTGTCTAGATCCGAAAGTTGAGCTTGAAAACTTGAACATTGTGTAGTGACTTGAAGTGGCCGAAAGTTGTATGTTGTTGATAACCAAAAGAAAATCGGTGGTTGTGTGTTTATGTGCTAAAGAAGTTGAAGTTTGTTGAAGTGTTCATCTTTTGAACTTGTTCATATTGTTCATCTTGTTGTGTGCTCAAGTGGTCAAGCTATAAAGTTATTGTGAAAGACTTGCACCCATCACTTTTTAGTCTTGTCAATCACTTTCCCTAATTCAAGGAGCCTTGTTTTGTGGGATTTGTCAACCAACCCCCACTTTCTTGAGTTTGAAAAAGGGTGAAAGACTACAAAATTTTAGCTTTCCCACCAAAATACTTTTCAAATTATAACAAGTTGTGTGAATATTAACTCAAAACACAAAAAAAAAAAAAAGGAGAAAGAGAAAAACCGAGAGAAGAAGAACGTGTGGGACCATTGCATGCACCACGTCACTATAAGCTCAACTTAGGGTATTCTTTGGTTGCTAATTGTTGATCCTTGGTTTCCCTTACTTGGTCCTAGAACTAATTAACAAACTAGCACCTTCCTACTAGGTTGTCAACTAGTTCCTAGAACCATTTGTTCGTGTCAACGATTATTTGAGTGCTTTTATTCGTTTGAACGAATTGCTGATTTTTTATTCTAGTCCGGCAAGAATTCTTTGAGTCTTCAAACAAGAATCCATTCCGGATAAGAGCTTGCTCATACATTAAAATCTCACGGTTACTAGCCAATTATACAACACTTGTGGAACACGAACTTGTGGTGAACTAAGGCGGATAATACCTTGAAAATGGAAGGAGCTACGTCTCATAATGTGGATACTAATGCACTTGATTCTATGAGGGTCACTCTTGAGGCTGTTACCCGGACACTTGAAAGGTTGAATTCAGAATTTGGGGCCGTGAGAGGGGACTTGGCAGCAATAAGGGGGGAAGTGTCAACTATTAGTGGAAGACTAGAACAAGTGGAGAGTCAAAGGAACTCTCGTCCTTCTACTCCGCTACATGTATCTACCAATGGTCATGATAGGACCTCCTCCGCAACCATCACCCCCGAAACAGTCCACCAAATGCTAAATGCACCCCAAGCTCCACTAAATACCGCAAGCCAAACTACCTATTTTCCTCCAAACCAAGACTCCACTAGACCACTACAATTCCAAGCCCCTCCAATTCCACAAGAGGGATTTGGACGCCAAGTACCTCCACTAAATCCGAACCTTCCATTCCAAGCTCCATTAAACCAAAGACCGCAAATTCCAAATCCTCCGAATCAAAACGGTCAAGGCTGGCCAGCCCACTTTAAAGGATACGGTAGAGAGTAGTACGAAAGAGGTGGAGCCCTTGATGATGCTTATATGAGGGAGGAGGAGTTAAGAGGGGGTCGAGGAGAACCTAGGGGATAACGGGGGTATGGAGATAGGGGAAACCGACACCAAGAGAGAGACGTAGGCATCAACACCATCAAGTTGAGCCTACCTATCTTTAAGGGTGAAAGTCACCCCGAGACCTACTTAACTTGGGAATTGGCTTGTGACAAAGTTTTCCAAGTTAATGACATCTCGGAAGAAAAGAAGAGTTGCTATGCTATAGCTCACCTCGAGGGTTATGTTAACACTTGGTGCGAGTATGTTAAACGATTTGGTAATGAATTAGTGGATGGGCAGCCACCACCTTGGTATCGGTTGAGGTATTTGATGAGACAACGGTACCTTCCCGAGAGATATCGTCATGAGTTGCTCGCTAGATTGTATGGCTTGCGGCAAGGACGCAAGAGTGTGATGGCCTATTTTGACGAGTTCCAACAACTCATGTTGAAACTTGATCATCATGGGGAACAAATCAGTCACGACATCATCTGGTTCAAGTGTGGATTGAACAAAGAGATCTCCACTCACTTGACCCTTCACCGGTTTGAAACCATTGACGGTATATTCCAAGCGGCCCTAGAGATTGAAAGGGAACTTAAGGAGAGATCATCCTTCAAGGCAAGGGTACAAACCCTCTTGGGTTGGCCCAAAAACAAGGACCAACCCGGCCCTACGAAGCTGCCCGAGTCCAAAACAGTCCCTAAGTTTCCTCCAAAACCGGAGGCTCACAAATATCCCAACCCAAAGGGGTTCCAATGCTTCAAGTGCCAAGGTTGGGGGCATAAGGCCAATGAATGTCCGAACCGGCGTAATGTGATCCTACGAGAAGGGAAAGTGTACTACCTTGGTGAGGAGGTGGTTTCCGAAAGGGGGGAGGATGAGGCCGAGCCTCAAGATGGAGAGGGGGTTAAAAATGGACCGAATGATGATGAATTAGAGGGTAGTGAAGATGTCTATCCACAAGAAGGGGAGTGTGTGGTACCAAACTTTTTGGTTAGACGTGTCATGATTAGTAAGGCGGTGGATGACCCGAGTCAAAGGGAAAATCTATTCCATACTAAGTGTCTCGTAAAGGGGAGTGTGTGCACTTTGGTGATTGATAGTGGTAGTTGTACAAATGTTGCGAGCCATGCTATGGTAAATTTCTTGAAGCTACCAACTACACTACACACTAGTCCTTACAAGCTACAATGGTTGAACGATTGTGGTGAATTGAAGGTCACAAGGCAATGTGTGATTCGGTTTAAGGTGGGAAACTACCATGATGAAGTGCTTTGTGACGTGATCCCAATGTAAGCATGTCACTTGTTGTTAGGTAGACCATGGCAATATGATAGGTCTACTAAACACGATGGGAGGTCCAACCGGTATACGCTTGAGAAGGATGGCCGAAAGGTCACACTTCACCCTCTTTCACCCTCCCAAGTAAATGAGTGGCATCAAAAGATGAAAGAGTTAAAGGGAAAGGGGAAGGAACCCGAGAAGGGAGAAAAGGGGGGGATGCCGTAGGTGAGGAGGTAGGGACATCCAAGGCTGTCCCCACGCCAAGAGAGATGGAAAACGTAGTGATGTTGGCTAGGAGAAAAGAACTCTTCGTGGACCATGATGAAAACAAGCCGATGCTACTTTTGGCCCATTGTTTTAATACTAACCCCACTAATTCTTCCATTTCCCCTTTGATTTCTTGTGTGTTGCAGGAGTATGAAGATGTATTTCCTCAAGAACTTCCGCAAGGATTGCCCCCACTTCGGGGAATTGAGCACCAAATTGATTTGGTGCCGGGTTCACAACTTCCAAACAAACCGGCTTATAGGAGCAATCCTATGGACACTAAGGAGCTTGAAAGACAAGTTGAGGAGATTCTCAACAAGGGATACATCAAGGAAAGCATGAGTCCGTGTGCTGTTCCGGTGCTTTTGGTACCAAAGAAGGACAGAACTTGGTGCATGTGCGTCGATTGTAGAGCCATCAACAAAATCACTATAAGGTATCGTCATCCAATCCCTAGACTAGATGATATGTTAGATGAGCTCCACGGATCTTGTTTGTTTTCTAAAGTGGACCTTAGGAGCGGCTATCACCAAATTCGCATGCAACCCGGTGATGAGTGGAAGACCACATTCAAGACCAAATTCGGTCTATATGAGTGGCTGGTCATGCCCTTCGGCCTTACCAATGCTCGTAGCACATTTATGAGGCTAATGAATCATGTAATGAAGCCTTATATTGGAAAGTTTGTGGTGGTTTACTTTGATGATGTGTTGGTGTATAGTAAGTCTATTGATGATCATGTAATGCATTGTAGATGTGTGTTTGATGTGCTACGAAAGGAGAAGATGTGTGCCAACATGGAGAAGTGTTCTTTTGGTGTTGATAAATTTATATTCTTGGGTTTCGTCGTGAGCTCAACGGGTGTGGAAGTGGACGATTCCAAGATAGACTCTATACGAAGTTGGCCGACCCCTAAAACTATTGGAGAAATCCGAAGTTTCCACGGGTTGGAAAGCTTTTATAGGAGGTTTGTCAAAGGATTTAGTTCCATATCAGCCCCCTTGACCGAGGTAATTAGAAAGGACGGACCTTTAAATGGGGTGATGAGCAGGCTAGGGCTTTCGAGGCCTTGAAAGCTACGCTCATCTCGGCGCCTTTATTGCAATTGCCCGATTTTGATAAGGTGTTTGAAATAGAGTGTGATGCTAGTAAGGTTGGCATCGGGGCTGTTTTGATGCAAGAAGGTAAGGCTGTTGCTTATTTCAGTGAAAAGCTCAAAGGGGCAACTCTTAATTACTCAACTTATGATTTGGAGTTGTACGCCCTTGTTAGAGCCTTAGGAAATTGGCAACATTATTTGTGGCCTAAGGAGTTTGTGATACGAATGGATCATGAGTCGTTGAAACACCTTAAGAGCCAAGACAAGCTGAATAAGCGTCATGCTAAGTGGATTGAGTTCATCGAGACTTTCCCTTATGTAATTCATTACAAAAGGGGAAAGGAAAATGTTGTTGCCGATGCCTTGTCTAGGATGCATGTGCTTGTTGCTACCTTGTCTTCGAAGTTGATGGGTTTTGAGAGCTTGCGAATGTTGTATCCCGAGGATCCTACCTTTGCTCCTATTTTTAGGGAATGCGAAGTGTGGGGAAGGGACCGTTGGCTTAAGGAGAATGACCATTCCTCCTACTCTCGGTTCGATGGGTACTTGTTCAAAGGGAGGAGGTTGTGTGTTCCTTCTAGTTCTTGGAGGGAATTATTTGTGAGGGAGGCCCATGACGGAGGCCTCATGGGTCACTTTGGGGTAGACAAGACCCTCGGAATCTTAGAGGAGAACTTCTATTGGCCTAAAATGCGTAAAGACGTCACTAAAATTTGCAGTCAATGCGTGGCCTGCCGGAGTGCGAAATCTCATCTCCTACCTCAAGGATTATACACCCCACTCCCTACTCCCCTTAGGCCTTGGTTGGACATTTCGATGGATTTTGTTTTGGGACTGCCAAGGACTAGAAAGGGCCGAGATAGCATTTTTGTTATTTTTGATAGATTCTCTAAAATGGCTTATTTTATTCCATGTGCTAAAACCAAGGATGCTCGTAGTGTAGCTTCATTATTTGTTGCACATGTTGTAAAGCTTCACGGGGTACCAAGGACTATTGTGAGTGATAGGGACTCCAAGTTCCTAAGTCTCTTTTGGAAGTCCATGTGGGGTAGGCTTGGCACGAAGTTACTTTTCTCCACGTCTTGCCACACACAAACCGACGGTCAAACGGAGGTAGTAAATAGAACCTTAGGGTCTATGCTACGTTCTATGGTTAAGGGTAAACTGACTTCATGGGAAGATCACCTACCCTTGGTGGAATTTGCATACAACCGGGTAATACATTCGAGCACGGGAATGACTCCCTTTGAATGTGTTTACGGCCTGAATCCCCTTACCCCTCTGGATCTCACTCCTTTGTCTAGTGATCTCATGACCAGCTTAGATGAAAACAAAAGAGCCGAGGAATGAAGAAAATGCATGAGACGGTGCGGATCAAGCTTGACAAAAAGAACGAAGAGATTGCAAAATGGGTAAACAAAGGGAGGAGAAGGCTTGTGCTTGAACCCGGAGATTGGGTGTGGGTGCATCTTCGAAAGGATCGGTTACCAGCTCAAAGGAAGTCCAAATTGCTGTCGAGGGGTGATGGTCCTTTCCAAGTACTTGAGAGGATCAATGACAACGCCTACAAGATTGACCTTCCACCGGAATATCAAGTGCACAACACTTTCAACGTTGGTGATCTCTCCCTCGTGGATGCGGTTGAAGATGACCAAATGCTGAATTTGAGGCCAAATTCCTGTTAAGATGGAGAGGATGATACGGTTAGGGCAGCCTCCACAGGTACACGGCCTTTCACACGAAGCCAAGCTCGGGAATAACAAAAACTCCAAGCTTTGTTCATGCAAATGGCCGTGTGTGAGTTGGTGATTGAACCGGCCAAGGACCTAAATGTTTTTATGTGTGAAGAGAGGTCCTAAAGTGTAATAAACTACTCTCCAAGGTTGGCACAAGAAAGCAAGGGCGGATGGGTCATTTTACCCCTTTTGATTGTAGTATAAATAGAACATGTTAGAGAGATATCCCTTAGTTTTTGAATGCTGAAACTTGTAACCTAAAAACACAAAAACCTTTCCTCTCTCTTCACTCTTTGAAGCCGCCCCTAGTATCTCACAAGTAGAGGGATACTTGTGTTGTCTCTTTGGCTAGAAACAAGGGTTTTGAGGTCGTTGAGTGCCTCTTGGTCCTCGGAAGAACTTGGTGTTTATATTCACTAGACTTAGGGTCCTCTCTTGATGTTAGGGTTCTTAGTTTCTTGAATGTTATATGTCAAGTTATCTATCTTTCTTTATCTTGTTGTTGTTGTTGATCTTGTTATCTTAAAGTCTAGTGAAGCCGTGTGGGGCTCTTTTCGATTCACTAGCATCATTATCTTTCTTGTTGTTCTTGTGTTGTAAGTGGAAAAACCGAAACTAAAAACTTGTTGTGCTTGTGTTGTTGGACTGAAATCCGAGCCTCCTTGAAGTTCTTGTTGTTGTTGGTTTGATCTTGTATCAGGAGGTCCAACTGGTATACGCTTGAGAAGGATGGCCGAAAGGTCACACTTCACCCTCTTTCACCCTCCCAAGTAAATGTGTGGCATCAAAAGATGAGAGAGTTAAAGGGAAAGGGGAAGGAATCCGGAAAGGGAGAAAAGGGGGGGATGCCGTAGGTGAGGAAGTAGGGACATCCGAGGCTGTCCCAACGACAAGGGAGATGGAAAACGTAGTGATGTTGGCTAGGAGGAAAGAACTCTTCGTGGACCATGATGAAAACAAGCCGATGTTACTTTTGGCCCATTGTTTCAATACTAACCCCACTAATTCTTCCATTTCCCCTTTGATTTCTTGTGTGTTCCAGGAGTATGAAGATGTATTTCCTCAAGAACTTCCGCAAGGATTGCCCCCACTTCGGGGAATTGAGCACCAAATTGATTTGGTGCCGGGTTCACAACTTCCAAACAAACCGGCCTATAGGAGCAATCCCATGGACACTAAGGAGCTTGAAAGACAAGTTGAGGAGCTTCTCAAAAAGGGATACATCAAGGAAAGCATGAGTCCGTGTGCTGTTCCGGTGCTTTTGGTACCAAAGAAGGACGGAACTTGGCGCATGTGCGTCGATTGTCGAGCCATCAACAAAATCACGATAAGGTATCGTCATCCAATCCCTAGACTAGATGATATGTTAGATGAGCTCCACAGATCTTGTTTGTTTTCTAAAGTGGACCTTAGGAGCGGCTATCACCAAATTCGCATGCAACCCGGTGATGAGTGGAAGACCGCCTTCAAGACCAAATTCGGTCTATATGAGTGGCTGGTCATGCCCTTCGGCCTTACCAATGCTCCTAGCACATTTATGAGGCTAATGAATCATGTAATGAAGCCTTATATTGGAAAGTTTGTGGTGGTTTACTTTGATGATGTGTTGGTGTATAGTAAATCTATTGATGATCATGTAATGCATTTGAGATGTGTGTTTGATGTGCTCCGAAAGGAGATGCTGTATGCCAACATGGAGAAGTGTTCTTTTGGTGTTGATAAAGTTATATTCTTGGGTTTTGTCGTGAGCTCAAGGGGTGTGGAAGTGGAAGATTCCAAGATAGACTCTATTCGAAGTTGGCCGACCCCTAAAACTATTGGAGAAATCCGAAGTTTCCACGGGTTGGCATGCTTTTATAGGAGGTTTGTCAAAGGATTTAGTTCCATAGCAGCCCCCTTGACCGAGGCAATTAGAAAGGACGGACCCTGTAAATGGGGTGATGAGCAGGCTAGGGCTTTTGAGGCCTTGAAAGCTACGCTCATCTCAGCGCCTTTATTGCAATTGCCCGATTTTGATAAGATATTTTAAGTAGAGTGTGATGCTAGTAAAGTTGGCATCGGGGCTGTTTTGATTAAAGAAGGTAAGCCCGTTGCTTATTTCAGTGAAAAGCTCAAAGGGGCAACTCTTAATTACTCAACTTATGATTTGGAGTTGTACGCCCTTGTTAGAGCCTTGGGAAATTGGCAACATTCTTTGTGGCCTAAGGAGTTTGTGATACAAACGGATCATGAGTCGTTGATACACCTTAAGAGCCAAGACAAGTTGAATAGGAGTCATGCTAAGTGGATTGAGTTCATCGAGACTTTCCCTTATGTAATTCATTACAAAAGGGAAAGGAAAATGTTGTTGCCGATGCCTTGTCTAGGAAGCATGTGCTTGTTGCTACATTGTCTTCGAAATTGATGGGTTTTGAGAGCTTGCGGTTGTTGTATCCCGAGGATCCTACCTTTGCTCCTATTTTTAGGGAATGCGAAGAGTGGGGAAGGGACCGTTGGCTTAAGGAGAGTGACCATTCCTCCTACTCTCGGTTCGATGGATATTTGTTCAAGGGGAGGAGGTTGTGTGTTCCTTCTAGTTCTTGGAGGGAATTATTTGTGAGGGAGGCCCATGACGGAGGCCTCATGGGTCACTTTGGGGTAGACAAGACCCTCGGAATCTTAGAGGAGAACTTCTATTGGCCCAAAATGCGCAAAGACGTCACTAAAATTTGTAGTCAATGCGTGGCCTGCCGGAGTGCGAAATCTCGTCTCCTACCTCAAGGATTATACACCCCACTCCCTACTCCCCTTAGGCCTTGGTTGGACATTTCGATGGATTTTGTTTTGGGGCTGCCAAGGACTAGAAAGGGCCGAGATAGCATTTTTGTTATTGTTGATAGATTCTCTAAAATGGCTCATTTTATTCCATGTGCTAAAACTGAGGATGCTCGTAGTGTAGCTTCATTATTTGTTGCACATGTTGTAAAGCTTCACGGGGTACCGAGGACTATTGTGAGCGATAGGGACTCCAAGTTCCTAAGTCTCTTTTGGAAGTCCATGTGGGGTAGGCTTGGAACAAAGTTACTTTTCTCCACGTCTTGTCACCCACAAACCGATGGCCAAACGGAGGTAGTAAATAGAACCTTGGGGTCTATGCTACGTTCTATGGTTAAAGGTAAACTGACTTCATGGGAAGATCACCTACCCTTGGTGGAATTTGCATACAACCGGGTAATACATTCGAGCACGGGAATGACTCCCTTTGAATGTGTTTACGGCCTGAATCCCCTTACCCCTTTAGATCTCACTCCTTTGTCTAGTGATCTCATGACCAGCCTAGATGGAAATAAAAGAGCCGAGGCAATGAAGAAAATGCATGAGACGGTGCGGATCAAGCTTGAAAAGAAGAACCAAGAGATTGCAAAAAGGGTAAACAAAGGGAGGAGAAGGCTTGTGCTTGAACCCGGAGATTGGGTGTGGGTGCATCTTCGAAAGGATCGGTTTCCAGCTCAAAGGAAGTCCAAATTGCTGCCAAGGGGTGATGGTCCTTTCCAAGTACTTGAGATAATCAATGACAACGCCTACAAGATTGACCTTCCACCGGAATATCAAGTGCACAACACTTTCAACGTTGGTGATCTCTCCCTCGTGGATGCGGTTGAAGATGACCAAATGCTGAATTTGAGGTCAAATTCCTCTCAAGATGGAGAGGATGATATGGTTAGGGCAGCCTCCACAGGTACACGGCCTTTCACACGAAGCCAAGCTCGGGAATTACAAAAACTCCAAGCTTTGTTCATGCAAATGGCCGTGTGTGAGTTGGTGATTGAACCAACCAAGGACCTAAAAGTTTTTATGTGTGAAGAGAGGTCCTAAGGTGTAATAAACTACTCTCCAATGTTGGCACAAGAAGCAAGGGCGGATGGGTCATTTTACCCCTTTTGTTTGTAGTATAAATAGAACATGTTAGAGAATTATTCCTTAGTTTTTGAATGCTGATTTTTGTAACCTAAAACACTAAACATTTCCTCTCTCTTCCACTCATAGAAGCCGCCCCTATTATCTCATAAGTAGAGGGATACTTGTGTTGTCTCTTTGGCTAGAAACAAGGGTTTTGAGGTCGTTGAGTGCCTCTTGGTCCTCGTAAGAACTTGGTGTTTATATTCATTAGACTTAGGGTCCTCTCTTGATGTTAGGGTTCTTAGTTTCTTGAATGTTATATGTCAAGTTATCTATCTTTCTTTATCTTGTTGTTGTTGTTGATTTTGTTATCTTAAAGTCTAGTGAAGCCATGTGGGGCTTTTTTCGATTCACTAGCATTGTTATCTATCTTGTTGTTCTTGTGTTGTGGGCTGAAAAACCGAAACTTAACTTGTTGTTCTTGTGTTGTTGGACTGAAATTCGAGCCTATTTGAAGCTCTTGGTGTTGTTGGTTTGATTTTGTATCACTCATGCATTGAGGAAACTTGATATAATGCCCCGAGTCTGTACCCCGGATGCTACAGGGTGCTTACGACCTTGAGGAACCACAAGCTAGCCCATGTCTGATATCTACTATGAGCACTAATAATATATTGTACTAAATGCAAAAAATAGACTGAAATATCATAAGGTTTAAAATCTGAAATACCGATAAATAACAACATCAGATAAAAAATCTGAATCTAAAATACTATCTAAATTAGTCTAGTCTAAAAAGCCTCTAACTAAATTGTCTAAAGTGGAGTTGATGGGACAAGCCCCCAACTAACTCCAACTACTAAAATACTGAAACTAATAAATTCTGAAATAAATGCATATCCTCGATAGATGAGGACTCACTACTAAATCTTCGATTACCAACTGGATCTGTCTAAATGTGGTCAGGTGCCTGAGCATCCAAACGTATGATATGAGACATCATAGCGCAAAGAAAGAGTATCCGTCAGTACGTGAAATGTACTGGTATGCTTGATGAGGTAAGGTTGAATGAAAGGGTTCATATGCATGAACAATAACTGACTGAATGATATAGAGTAACTGGATATAGGAGTACATGGATAACTGATACTACTAAAATCACTGAGTATGCAATACTGCACACATACGTGTATACTATAACTGAACTTTTCTGAAGCGAAATACAGAGTTCTGATAACTAAGTAACTGGTAATTTGAAGTTACTGATAACTGAATTACTACTACTGATTGACTGTGTTTGACAGTCCTGATTCTATAGAACTAAACTTAGTTCTATACTGAAGACTGAAGCTGAAATTGTCAGAGGTAATCATCTAACTGACATGCCCCAAATAAGATAAGATAACTGAGTTGGGGTCCAATCTGTAACCCCAATTAGAAGGGTATTAGTACCGTGCCAAAGGTACTAACAACTTCTATAGAGTCAGTCCTAACTAACGAGTCACCCTGAGATCAATCCAAAACTAGCAGTTGATCCCTGAGTATGTCAGTCCTATCTAATAGGTGATATCTCATAGCCTACGCTGGCTACGTAGTTTTGGAACTTAGTGATTACTTCTAGGGACCCAATCTAAACTAACGGGTAAGCCCCAATCCCTAGGCTCGCTCGGTGCTGAATCCTACTCCCAACTAAAACACACTGAACTGATTATACTAAACTGGACTGATACTGAGTTTACTGAGTTTTCTAAGTTTTGTAACTAACTGAGTTCTACTGAGTTCTGTAACTGATTGAGGGTACTACTGGTCATGACATGTCAGATACTATTCTGTAAATGATACCGGCTCTAGGTAAACAACTAAATTCTTAAGTATTAAATACCCCCAGGACTCAATTACAAGAAAAGTAAAGTGTCACATTATCTTGCAAAGCATAACAATGTACAAATGTTCATATTTCATCTATAGAGACATTTTATCAAACACTTGGGGAGCACAATTTTATGCACATAATCATGGATAACATATAGACATGGCAACTACAACATCCAAACTTACAATTTCATGGGTTTAGCATGTAATTCATATAATTCCCTATAAAATGCTAATCTAATTTCATGAATCTTATAGTAATCATGGATTAAACCTTATTAACACCATAGACACATTAATCACTTTGTAAATTTAAGGGTTTATCAAGATAATCACATATTCATGACACATATTATTCAAATTCATGAACTTGCACTTAAATCATAGATTTAAAACCCAACTAATATCATGAACATGAATTTAATCTAATTCAAACATGGAAGTTCATAATCCAACAATCTTGTAGTTTTAAAAGAATGGATTTGTGGACTATATGGGTGAAAAGAACCCATAGATGAACACCTAACATACCTTAGACTGTAAATTCTTGACTCTTGAAGGAATTCTTAGGATTGTTCTTGATTTCTTGAAGCTAGGGTTTATTTTTTTGAGAGAGAATGTCTTTTTGATTTGGGAAAAACTATTAAATAATGAGTTTAAAACATTTTTAGGGCTTAAATATCACACCTGGATGGATTAAAATTATGGGAAAGGACCAATTTAACCCTGGTCGAAACTTTGGATTTCCATAAAAGATTTCTGAAATTAACCTTTGGCGCAATGTGGTGCTATTGTGTCGTGTCACTGGAAACTGACAATTGGGAACTAGGACATCGACGCGATACAGTGGTATTAGACGAAACACTGGAAAATGACAATTGTGAATTGAGCCAATGGCGCGATGCGCCAATATCGCAATGGAGCACTGGAAAGTAACAGTTGCCATTTGGCTTGGCTCCACGATGCGCTGACATTCTAGGTGGTACACTGTCTTACAAAAATGGCTCTAACTCTTCACCCAGGTATCAAATTTGGGCTAATTTTATATCATTGGAAGGAGAATTGAATTTCCTGCGCAATGGTATGCTCTAAACTGAAAAATACTTAGCATTTTAAAATTTTTATATAGAATTACTCATGGACTGAGAGTTAATTTAAGATAGGGAAATACGGGGTATTACACTTGATAACACACAGGAATCTATAGACTTCTCCATTTTGGTTATCATTACTCCTATGTTTGATAGACTACCTTTCATAGAGGTTAGATCACCTTTCATGGAGGTTAGATCATCGTCTATCTCACCTACCATTTTGTTTAGGTTCCCAATTCTTTCTAATATAGCTTTTATCGTGTTTCTTTCCATGGTAATTTGAGCACCTTGTTCCGTAGTCATTGTACTTAGAAAAAGACAACTACAAAAACAAACAACAAACAAGTTAGTGTTAAAGAAAGAACTTCACACTCTTCTCTCTTTTGGATTCCTTACACTTGGCTTTACAAGTGTTAAAAATTGACTTGTAATCCATGAGAAGTTAAGGGATCATTTCTACTCCTTCTTGGTGTGGATTTTCCTTTGAAAGACTCAAAGAAAATGTCATTTGCACTTGAGCAAAGAAACTACAATGAATCACAAAATGAAAAAAAAAAGTACACAAATAACAAAAACACAAAAGAAAACAAATTCTAAACTAGTTCACAACCTAGTAGGTGATTGCTAATTGCTAATTAGTACTACAATCAAGAAATGAAACCAAAGAATCAAAATAAAGAAACTAAGAATCCAAAATTTGGTCTTTAGGGCGATTTTGGAATGGTTGATGACGTGGCAACTTCTAATTGGACGTTGAATTTATGAAAATTTTCTTGTTTCCAATTTGAAATTTGTTCAATATTTACTTTAGGGGAGTGTGTCAATAGGTTTTGATGAAGAAAATACAAATAATGTACCATTTTTCATGCTCAAAAGAGTTTGAATTTATTATGGTCCCCCTCTTGTACTCTCCTTTGTACTTTTCCTTGTCCTTTTCTTTGAGAATATTTCCTTTTTGGTTCCTTTGGACTGTTTCTTCCTTTTGAAGACTTGAAATATGCTTGAAATATTCTTTGTACAAATAAGGACCGCACTTTCTTCTCTTCTTTTTTGGATCAAATAACACTTTTTGAATGTTCTTCTTAAACAATATATGAAGATTATGAGGAACACCAAGAAGATTCAAAGTTTGCCCCAAGTTGACCCTTAAGTAAATGACGTTGGAATTTGATTATTATTGAAATTCCAAGCTCACATTGATAATCCAAGCACAACTACCAATAGTTCAAAAACGAGAACGTAAACACCATCCTTCCAAAGTGAGATCCCACCTTCATGTTTCTTCAAGCTTAAGCTCAACAATGGTGGATGTCTCAAATTAACCCAGATTTAGCTAAAATTTCAGATATAGACCCACTTAGTGTTAGGGAAAATGTATATCACACTAGAAACAAACAAAACAGACAAAAATTTCCTTGATCTAAGCTTAAAGTTTTGGCCAAAGTACAAAAATGGAACAACTATTTTTTTGTGATTTTTAAATTTTTGACACTTTTTTTATTGATTTTCTAGATTACAATCCCAAGATTGACTTTGTGGGAATGAAATCAAACCTTTGTCTTGATACCAAATGATATAGAAACAACCTGAAGATGAAATCTAAGCTAAGGAACCAACACAAAAGTGGAGAATATGAATCAAACAAAGCAAAACTGAATTTAGATAACAAGAAAGGTAAAGATAGCTAACTTAACATAAGACTCCACAAGCAATAAGAACCAAAGAGTGTGTCAAACTATAATACCCCTAAGACTCATAGAAACAAATACCAAGCTCTTACATGAACCCAAGAGGGAAACCTATTCACCTCAAGAACCCCTGTTTCTAAGCCAAAGTTCAATACAAGTGATTCCACACTTGCCCTAGTTATACTCACACTCTTCAAGAGTAAGCGAAATGGTATTTCAATGTCTATTTATTGTCTATTACATGATGAAATGACTAAAACGCATTTAAAGAGCTCCAACACTCAACAAACGCCTCTTCATTGCTCCAAAGCAATGACTAAAACTCCCTAAATAAACTCCAACATTCCATAGGTTCCTATTCAATTCTCCAAGCGGCCTCTACTTCTCATATCATCACTTGTACTCTCGGGTAGGCATCAAAGGCAAGCCCCCAAGCAACCTTCCACATACGAAATTTCTCTATTATGGGCCTAAAATAGTTCACCCATATTTGTTCTTATGACATCAATGTGACCACAACTGGATTCTTCTTTTGTTGGTCTCGCATGATGTCATCAAAAGCAATGATTTCTATTTGGCTTGTATCAATCATCACTTGTCGAAATAGGAGATATGTTCTTGCATCTCGATAGGAGTCTGAGGTATTACTTGATATTGTTATTGGTACGTTAAAACTCCTTTCACGTGAAGTGTATTGTCTATTTTATTTGATATCCATTCTTTCTTATGTGACCCAATTTGTGGCTTTGTGTTTTCTATTTTTACCCTAATATATAACTTGGTTATTACTAAGAGAGTCTATAGGGGTTGTGCGGTAACTATTGATAATAGGGATACTTTAATGGATTTATTTGAACTTGATATGCTGGATTTTGATGTTATTTCTGGTATAGATTTGTTACACTAATGTTACAAGTTCTTGGATTGTCAAACTCTTAAGGTTTTATTTAGGTTCCCTGGGAACCAATTATAGAGTGGGAGGGTGGTTCCCCTAAGGGAAGGTTTATTTCTTATCTTAGATCTCAAAGATTAAACTCCAAAGGGTTTTTTTATCACTTGGTCCAGGTTAAAGATTCTAACTCTAAAGGTCCTTCTTTTCATTGGGTTCCAGTGGTAAGTTCGTTTCCTGAGGTCTTTTCGAATGATCTTCCTGGCGTTCCTCCAGATAAGGAGATCGAGTTTGGTTCCAAAAACTTCTCCAATATCTATTTCTCTTTATAAAATAGCTCCAACTAACTTGAGTGAACTCAAGGAGCAATATAAGGATCTTCTAGATAAGGGTATCCTGTAGGGTGCACCGGTATTGTTCGTGCGTAAGAACAATAGTTCCCTTTAGATGTGCTTTGACTCTCGATAGTTAAATAAGGTAACGGTCAAGAACAAGTATCCATTTCCAAGAATAGATGACTTGTTTGATTAGATGCAAGTTGCCAAGTTTGTTCCTAAGATAGATCCTTGGTCCAGGTATCATCATCTTAAGCTTAGGGAGGTAGATATACCTATGACAACTTTTTGCACTCGGTAAAGGTATTTTCAATTCTTCGTGATGTTATTTGGCTTGAATAATGCTCCAGCGACTTATGGATTTGATGAACAATATATTTAGGCAGTTCTTGGATCTTCTTGTGATTGTTCTTATTGATGACATCTTGATGTACTCTAAAAGTGAGGTGTGGATCATGACAGTCACCTCTGTGTGGTGTTGCTGACCTTGAAGGTATAACAGTTGTTTATCAAGTTCTCTAAGTATGAGTTTTGGTTGAATGATGTGACTTTATTGGGTTATATTATTTCTAGCGAGGGGATCATCGTGGATCCGCAAAAGGTGGTTGTGGTTAAAGAGTAGCCTAGACCCATGACTCCAACTGACATTTGGAGCTTCTTAGGTTTCTCTAGGTATTACAGGTAGTTTGTGGAAAGTTTATTGATTATAACTTTCCAATTGACAAAGTTGATTAAAAAAATGGTAAAGTTTTCTTGGTCAGATACATGTGAAGGGAGTTTCGAGAAGCTTAAGGATAAGCTAACTTTGACTCTAATTTTGATATTGCCTTGAGGCAATTAGATGCTTGTGGTTTATTGTGGATGCATCTTAGGTGGGACTTGGTTGTGTTTTCATGCGGCATAAGAAGGTGATTGACTATGCTTCTAGGTAGTTAAATATGCATGGAAAAACTATCCTACTCATGATTTAGAGATGTTGGCAGTAGTTTCTGCTTTGAAAATCTGGCGGCATTATTTATATGGAGTGCACGTGGATATTTTTTCTGATAATAAGAGTGTACAGTATGTGTTCAGTCAAAAAGAGCTAAATCTTCGATAGAAGAGATAGTTGGAGCTTTTTAAGGACAATGATATGAGTATTCACTACCACCCAGGTAAAGCTAACATGGTTACTGAGGCTCTTAGTAGTTTGTCCATGGACAGTTTGGCTTATGTGGGAGAAAAAAAGGTGGGAATCGATAAAGTATATTCACCTCTCACCTAAACATAGAGTTCATCTCTTAGACTTCAAGGATGGTGGGGTAATGTTTTAGGAAGTGGTTAGTTTATCTCTTGGTGCAGTGATTAAGGAGAAACAACTGTTAGATCCTATCTTGATGAAAATCAAGAGTGATGGTGGTGGGAAAAAGGTAATGGTATTTGAGATAGGTGGTCATGGTACTTTATAGTACCAAACTAGGTTATGTGTTCCTAATGTTGATAGTTTACTGCAAAGGATTTTGGATAAGGAGCATGAATCATGCTATGTTGTTTATCCCAGTTCGACAAAAATATATCATGATCTCAAGGAGATGTATTGGTGGAATGGTATGAAAATGGATATGGCTAATTTTTTAGCCATGTACATAGTGTGCCAACAAGTCAAAGTTTAGAACATGAGGACTGATGGGTTGCATTAAGAAATTTATTTTCCCAAATAGAAATGAGAGGTATACATTTTGTTATTGGTCTTTCTCATTCTCGAAACTAATTTGATTATATTTGGGTCATCTGGATAGGATGACGAAGTCTGCACACTTTTTGCCAGTGAGGACTAACTTTTTAGTGGAGGATTATGCGAAGTTGTATCTTTAGAAGATTGTGAAGCTACATAGAGTACCTTTTTCAATTATCTCTGATTGTGGTATGCATTTTTCATCTCATTTCTAGCGGTCTTTTAGCAAAAGGAATTAGGACTAAGGTTAGTTTGAGTACTGCTTTTCATTCTTAGAAGGATGGGCAAGCAGAGAGGACTATTCAGACATTGGAGGATATGCTTTGGGCGTTCGTGATTGATTATGGTGGCAATTGGATTGAGCATCTACCTTTGGTAGTGTTTTCTTACAATAATAACTATCATTCTATCATTGGTATGTTCCCTTTTGAGGCATTATATGATTTGAGGTGTAGATCTTCTATTGGTTTGTTTGAGGTTGGTGAGACGGATATGTTTGATCCGAATTTAGTTTATCAGGCCATGGAAAAAGTGAAGGTGATTCGGGAAAGGCTTAAGGCTGCCCAAAGTCCCCAAAAGTCCTAAGCGGATATAAGGCATAGAGACTTAGAGTTTGAGGTCGGGGATAAGGTGTTCCTAAAAGTATCTGTAATGAAAAGAGCAATGCAGTTTGGTAAAAAAGTGAAGCTCAGTTGTCAGTTTGTTGGTACTTATGCATTTTTATGGAGGGTTGGTAATGTGGCTTATAAATTGGAGTTTCCTTTTAGTTTGAGATCCGTTCATCCGGTATTTTATGTTTCCATGTTGAGAAAGTACATTGGTGATCCTTCTTCGGTTTTTCTTTTTGAAGGATTGGGAGTCTCAAATTCTCTATCTTATGAAGAGGTCCCAGTTGAGATACTGGATTGGCAAGTTCATTAGTTATAGACCAAGGATGTGGCCTCAGTTAAGGTTCTATGGTGGAACCACAAGGTGGAAGAGGCTACATGGGAAATAGCAGAGGACATGAAGTCCAAGTATCTGCACGTATTTTCTAATTGTGGGATTCGTGCGGAAGGTATGTTTTCATCAACATACTTTAGTTTTCAAACTTTGTTAAAGGAAAGATTAATATCCTTGCATCTTTATAGTCTAACTGGGTTAAAGGTTTGATTGATATTTTATAATGCAAATGAAGTATGTTTGTGGTTACCCTACCTTGTCTGTCATGGGGATAAACGTTCCTAGTAGGGGAGACTATATGGGGGGATGAGTCTTACACTGGGGAGATGAGTCGTACACTGGGGTACGAGAAGTATGGGTTGATCATATGTTGACCAGTACTGGATGATGGATTAAATTTGGTTCTTGGAATAGATACGACTTGAGTGGTATGAGTCGTATTGGTAGATAAAGGTTGTTTGGTTTGGTTCTTTCCTTCACTTAATCTTAGACTTGGTAACTTAAGTTGGATGTGAGTATGAGGGGCTCACCGTGAGCCATAAGCCCGGGTATAGTGGTACCATTGACTTGTATGGTGGGCAGTGTTCAAACCTCTTGTTATTATATTCTGCCTGGGGTACGGGTTAAGGGTACTAGTCATTTACTTGGGTATGACTTAGATTGGATGCGTCATACCTTGGATATTGTTGGGTCCAACGTGGAGGCCTTGGGTATGAGTGGTGGGTACCACTCGTACAGGCGGGTATGATTCGTATGGTGTAGTCGTACCTATGATGGGATTTTTATGCAGTTTAAGTCAGGGCAATCAAGATATTTCCCCACTTAGCCTACTAAGGCCTTATGACTTAGCTCACATGGGAGGTTATTTTCTCTATTACTCTATTCATTAACACATAGAAAAGACTCTCTAATCCTCTCTATAGTGCTTGGGTAAAAGAATCTAGGGTTTTATATTAAGGATTAATTTGGGGCTTGTGTTGGTGATTTCTCTCCATTATCTTCTCAATTAAGGCATGCACACATCCCTCATTGTTAGTTCCAACGAAAGCATGGTTTTATACACTGTTTTCATGGCATGATTTATTGTATGGTTTTGGGGTTTTCAAATATGTGTTGGGGTTTTGGTTATAATGGCTTGGTTATGGTTTTCCCATGTTTTAATTATGTTTTTACATATTTTAATGGTGGTTTTGGATAATTGGTTGCATGGGAATGATCACATGGTAATTGGTTTTGGTTTTACAAATACTATGCCCCCAACATGTTTGATAAAATGCCTATGATAATGCTTTTACTATATTATTGGATTTTTAATTGAACTATTGCGTGGTTTGAACTTGGTAATGGAATTCTTAATGGTTTAAATGGTTTGGAATGGTTAAATGGAATGGTTTGGTTTAATAAACATCCTTGTGGGGTACAATGGAATTCCCCAAGATAATAAATAGTGGAACACTTGTGGGATTCATGGGACTCCCCCAAATTTACTTGATAAGGTAATTTATGGGTACGTGGGACTCCCTTGAGCTCTAAAAGGTTTGGCTAAGGACAATACATGCAAGTTATAGTAGGTATCACGATACTAATATTAATAGCCTTGGATAATAATGAATGTAATAATGGATTGGTTGGTTGGAAATAGTTCTAATTGGGCAATAATGGCAGGGTATGAAATCTACCATGAAGGTGGGAGTCTTATATACAAACACCGGAAACTAATGTTTGCTGACATGAGGGGTTGGTCAAGACTACCATATATAATTCTCATGAGGTACACGGGAATCCTACAAGTACACTGTACATATGTATCATGGAGAGCGAAGGGTACTCAGGAATCCTCTTCGGGAGGCTACACACATCGGGGCCCGTTCAGGAGGTTATACTGGATCCATATAATCAGTGGCTGGTGTTAGAACCGGTAAGCTACATATACCCAGGTTAATGGTTTTAAATACATGCTAAACCCAATTCCCTTTCCCAGCATGGTTATATATATATGTATGATTTGAATGCATATGGTTGGTTTACTTGGTTTTATTGGATGACTTTATTTTATACTTATCCTAAGTTCATTCTATATAGTTCACCAGCTAATCAGTCTTAGAGCGGTTGTGTCCCCACGTGATGTAGGAACCGGTTGTTCTACTCCTCCTGCATAGTGATTAGATTTTGGGATCAGCTTCTGAATTAAAGTGGTGAGCTTCCATCTTTCTGAAAGGATCCATTTCATATAATGGATATTTTCATATACTTTAATTATTTTAAGGACATTGGTTTTGTCTATGGTTGGGGGCATGTTCCAACCAGATATTGGTTTTCTTTTTGTTCGAGGATTTTGTGGAACTATTATGGGTTGGTATGGCTGGGATCAGTATTGATGTTAGACTTTGTATTGGTATTGATATTGGGGCTGACAACAGTTGACTGTATTGTTTGTTATTCCATCCTCTTTCATTTTGGGATTATATATAATTATTATGGAACTCATATGGTTATAGTTATGGATTATGGTTTGGTTTGGTATTGGTTATTGGTTGGTATTGAACAGTTAGGCTCGTTTCAGTGGTCATGGTCATAGACATATCCCAGAGTCTTGAATTTTGCAATAACACTATCTTTTTATATGTTTGGAATTGATCCAACTCAAGATATTCTTAGGTTGGTTGGGTTGGGTAACAGGGGTGGTTTCCACTCTTGGTTGGACTTGGGATCCCCATTATAACAAGACGCTGGTTTGACACACGACACAAAGTGTAGATAATGTGATAAAATTTTCAAGAGTTACTAAGAAGGAAGTATGAGTTTTCTCTAACTCTCCTTATCATAATTTCTAATAACAGTTGAGGAAAAGAATTTTGGGCGTAATCTAAGTATGGAATTCGAATAAGGAATCACAACATGGTCTATTTAGTCAAATATATTGATATGGTTCATGTAATAGAGATAGACTTGAAATGAGACATCCCCTGGCTAAAACTATATAACATGGAATACAGGCGTATAAAACATGCTTGTCAAACACTATCCCAAGCTATACTTTTACTCTTAAATATTAAACTTCATTTGATGCAAATTATAACTTTCACACGGATATAGGTGACTATTCCTACCAAATCCAAGTTGAACTACATGCTCTCATCATGTTCAATCCTAACTCAGAGTCACAAGGTACTATACATGACACTATAGTACTAGTCTAAACTACAAGATTCAACCTATGCATTTTCAGAGCTCTTATCTCAAGGATAGTGTGTATTACTAATTAAAAAAGTAACATCAAGCTCTAATTAGGAATTCACTAGCGCACAATGCATTCATCCACTTATATACCAACATGGTATTCAAGACTATCGTTATAGCCATATATGAACATCTAGGAAATCAACCCATCTAGGAATTTTTTCCATACTCTAATACATCTATCAATAACAATTTTATGAATTATCTCAAAAAAGGCAAATAACTATGACTTATACAAAACATTGCCTCGATCTTCTTTCACACTTGTAGCCTTATATAAAGAAAGCATTTATATTTTTCCCTAATATAGAACATGTAACACACCAATACTAGATAAGGCAGACAACAACTATAAGAGCACATACTGTAAAAATAACCTAGATGAGAAAATAAATCACTATACAAATGGAATCACTGATAAGATGCTTTAAATACAATACCAACCAATTAGCCAAAGTAATACAAATGACGTATGAATCTATGAATACATATGACTGCTTTACAATGTCTATAGACCCTCTCATCGAATCCATTACTGTGAAACCATTAAAATATCTATGCTAAAGACTCGAAAAGACCCCAAATCAACTTGGAGCTCACCAACAACTATTGAGTATCCTGTGCTTCAAATGGGGAGATCTACTAGCTAGGAACCTATCCCTGCAACATGGAACAATGGTCCCCCATTAGGGACGTTAGTACAAAGTAATGCACTGAATATGTAAGGCGTGAGATAACCATTAGTGAAATAAGAAATCAATGAAATTGTCACGCCTCAAATCCTATTGGGGCGAACAGGCACCCGTAGCCGTAAAGGCCCGAGAGAACCAATTCATAACCTACTGTAACAACCAAATGTTCTGACAACATGATATTATGTATCGATGAAAATAACTACAGATGCACGCACAAACTGATATGTACAACACTTGGCTAATGGGGCCACCATGTCTAAAATAGGACACTACCATAACTTTACGTTAGTCTACAAAGCCTCTAAAAGATACATAGACTTAGTTAGGGTCGGGACAAACCCCCTCCCCCCTCCCCCCATCCTATTCTTAACCTACTGCACAATACTGAAATATATGGGACAGACTCGAAAAGCCCTGAACAGCCTGGAGCTCACCAATATGCACATAATAGCTTGCACTCCTATGAGTGAGGTGTATGAGCTGAAGTACCTGTGCCTGCAGCATGAAATGCAGGTCCTCCATGAGGGACGTCGGTACAAAAATATGTACTGAATATGTAAGGCTAAAATTAGCAACACATGGTACACAGGCTCAATAAAAATCAGATACAAGTGTATAAGTAGTACTAGTAGACCACCTTTATATAAACTTGTGGGACTATACATTACGTTTCTTTCTTCATTTTTACCCTTCTTACTTCATAATCTTTGTAAGCCATATATAATGCAAATGACCAGCTGATCAGTGGTAAATAGATAAATTAGGATTGGCCCATGCTAGGCTTACACCCCTGAGCTGCCACCTACATATAAAGATTGGGATCGGCTCATGTGATACAAGATCAAACCAACAACACCAAGTGCTTCGGATTTCAGTCCAACAACACAAGACACAAGTTTTTAAGTTTCGGTTTTTTTCAGCTTATAACACACGAACTAGTTTCGGTTTTCAACTCACAACACAAGAGCAACAAGATAGATAACAAATGCTAGTGAATCGAAAAGAGCCCCACACGGCTTCACTAGACTTTCAAGATAACAAAATCAACACAACAACAACAAGATAAAGAAAGATAGATAACTTGACATATAACATTCAAGAAACTAAGAACCCTAACATCAAGAGAGGACCCTAAGTCTAATGAATATAAACACCAAGTTCTTACGAGGACCAAGAGGCACTCAACAACCTCAAAACCCTTGTTTCTAGCCAAAGAGACAACACAAGTATCCCTCTACTAGTGAGATTCTAGGGACGGCTTCTTGGAGAAGAAGAGAGAGGAAATGTTTTGTGATTTTAGGTTACAATTTCAGATTTCAAAAACTAAGTCTAACTCTCTCTACATGTTCTATTTATACTACAAACAAAAAGGTAAAATGACCCTAACGCCCTTGCTTCTTGTGCCAACTTTGGAGAGTAGTTTATTACACATTAGGACCTCTCTTCACACATAAAAACGTTTAGGTCCTTGGTTGGTTCGATCACCAACTCCCACACGGCCATTTGCATGAATAAAGCTTGGAGTGCTTGTAATTCCCGAGCTTGGCTTCGTGTGAAAGGCCGTGTACCTGTGGAGGCTGCCCTAACCGTATCATCCTCTCCATCTTGAGAGGAATTTGACCTCAAATTCGGCATTTGGTCATCTTCAACCGCATCCACGAGGGAGAGATCACCAACGTTGAAAGTGTTGTGCACTTGATATTCCGGTGGAAGGTCAATCTTGTAGGCGTTGTCATTGATTCTCTCAAGTACATGGAAAGGACCATCACCCCTCGGCAGCAATTTGGACTACCTTTGAGCTGGAAACCGATCCTTTCGAAGATGCACCCACACCCAATCTCCGGGTTCACGCACAAGCCTCCTTCTCCCTTTGTTTACCCGTTTTGCAATCTCTTGGTTCTTCTTTTCAAGCTTGATCCGCACCGTCTCATGCATTTTCTTCATTGCCTCGGCTCTTTTATTGCCATCTAAGCTGGTCATGAGATCACTAGACAAAGGAGTGAGATCTAAAGGGGTAAGGGGATTCAGGCCGTAAACACATTCAAAAGGAGTCATTCCCGTACTCGAATGTATTACCCGGTTGTATGCAAATTCCACCAAGGGCAGGTGATCTTCCCATGAAGTCAGTTTACCTTTAACCATAGAACGTAGCATAGACCCTAAGGTTCTATTTACTACCTCCGTTTGGCCATCGGTTTGTGGGTGGCAAGACGTGGAGAAAAGTAACTTTGTCCCAAGCCTACCCCACATGGACTTCCAAAAGAGACTTAGGAACTTGGAGTCTCTATCGCTCACAATAGTCCTCAGTACCCCGTGAAGCTTTACAACATGTTCAACAAATAATGAAGCTACACTAGGAGCATCCTCGGTTTTAGCACATGGAATAAAATGAGCCATTTTACAGAATCTATCAACAACAACAAAAATGCTATCTCGACCCTTTCTAGTCCTTGGTAGCCCCAAAACAAAATCCATTGAAATGTCCAACCAAGGCCTAAGGGGAGTAGGGAGTGGGGTGTATAATCCTTGAGGTTGGAGGCGAGATTTTGCACTCCGGAAGGCCACGCATTGACTACAAATTTTAGTGACGTCTTTGCGCATTTTGGGCCAATAGAAGTTTTCCTCTAAGATCCCGAGGGTCTTGTCTACCCCAAAGTGACCCATGAGGCCTCCGTCATGGGCCTCCCTCACAAATAATTCCCTCCAAGAACTAGAAGGAACACACAACCTCCTCCCCTTGAACAAATACCCATCGAACTGAGAGTAGGAGGAATGGTCATTCTCCTTAAGCCAACGGTCCCTTCCCCACTCTTCGCATTCCCTAAAAATAGGAGCAAAGGTAGGATCCTCGGGATACAACATCCGCAAGCTCTCAAAACCCATAAACTTCGAAGACAAGGTAGCAACAAGCACATGCTTCCTAGACAAGGCATCGGCAACAACATTTTCCTTTCCCCTTTTGTAATGGATTATATAAGGGAAAGTCTCGATGAACTCAATCCACTTAGCATGACGCCTATTCAGCTTGTCTTGGCTCTTAAGGTGTTTCAACGACTCATGATCCGTTCGTATCACAAACTCCTTAGGCCACAAATAATGTTGCCAATTTCCCAAGGCTCTAACAAGGGCGTACAACTCCAAATCATAAGTTGAGTAATTAAGAGTTGCCCCTTTGAGATTTTCACTGAAATAAGCAACGGGCTTACCTTCTTGCATCAAAACAGCCCCGATGCCAACCTTACTAGAATCACACTCTATTTCAAACATCTTATCAAAATCGGGCAATTGCAATAAAGGCGCCGAGATGAGCGTAGCTTTCAAGGCCTCAAAAGCCCTAGCCTGCTCATCACCCCATTTAAAGGGCCCGTCCTTTCTAATTACCTCGGTCAAGGGGGCTGCTATGGAACTAAATCCTTTGACAAACCTCCTATAAAAGCTTGCTAACCCGTGGAAACTTCGGATTTCTCCAATAGTTTTAGGGGTCGGCCATCTTCGTATAGAGTCTATCTTGGAATCGTCCACTTCCACACCCCTTGAGTTTACGACAAAACCCAAGAATATGACTTTATCAATACCAAAAGAACACTTCTCCATGTTGGCATACAGCTTCTCCTTTCGGAGCACATCAAACACACATCTCAAATGCATTACATGATCATCAATAGACTTACTATACACCAACACATCATCAAAGTAAACCACCACAAACTTTCCAATATAAGGCTTCATTACATGATTCATTAGCCTCATAAATGTGCTAGGAGCATTGGTAAGGCCGAAGGGCATGACCAGCCACTCATATAGACCGAATTTGGTCTTGAATGCGGTCTTCCACTCATCACCAGGTTGCATGCGAATTTGGTGATAGCCGCTCCTAAGGTCCACTTTAGAAAACAAACAAGATCCGTGGAGCTCATCTAACATATCATCTAGTCTAGGGATTGGATGACGATACCTTATAGTGATTTTGTTGATGGCTCTACAATCGACGCACATGCGCCAAGTCCCGTCCTTCTTTGGTAACAAAAGCACCGGAACAGCACACGGACTCATGCTTTCCTTGATGTATCCCTTGTTGAGGAGCTCCTCAACTTGTCTTTCAAGCTCCTTAGTGTCCATAGGATTGCTCCTATAGGCCGGTTTGTTCGGAAGTTGTGAACCCGGCACCAAATCAATTTGGTGCTCTATTCCCCGAAGTGGGGGCAATCCTTGCGGATGTTCTTGAGGAAATACATCTTCATATTCCTGCAACATACAAGAAATCAAAGGGGAAATGGAAGAATTAGTGGGGTTAGTATTAAAACAATGGGCCAAAAGTAGCATCGGCTTGTTTTCATCATGGTCCACGAAGAGTTCCTTTCTCCTAGCCAACATCACTACGTTTTCCATCTCCCTTGTCATTGGGACAGCCTCGGATGTCCCTACCTCCTCACCTACGGCATCCCCCCCTTTTCTCCCTTCTCGGGTTCCTACCCCTTTCCCTTTAATTCTCTCATCTTTTGATGCCACTCATTTACTTGGGAGGGTGAAAGAGGGTGAAGTGTGACCTTTCGGCCATCCTTTTCAAGCGTATACCGGTTAGTCCTCCCGTCGTGTTTAGTAGACCTATCATATTGCCATGGTCTACCTAACAACAAGTGACATGCTTGCATTGGGATCACGTCACAAAGCACTTCATCATGGTAGTTTCCCACCTTAAACCGAATCACACATTGCCTTGTGACCTTCAATTCACCACAATCGTTCAACCATTGTAGCTTGTAAGGACTAGTGTGTAGTGTAGTTGGTAGCTTCAAGAAGTTTACCATAGCATGGCTCGCAACATTTGTACAACTACCACTGTCAATCACCAAAGTGCACACACTCCCCTTTACGAGACACTTAGTATGGAATAGATTTTCCCTTTGACTCGGGTCATCCACCGCCTTACTAATCATGACACGTCTAACCACAAAGTTTGGTACCACACACTCCCCTTCTTGTGGATATACATCTTCACTACCCTCTACTTCATCATCATTCAACCCATTTTCAGCCCCCTCTCCATCTTGAGGCTCGGCCTCATCCTCCCCCCTTTCGGAAACCACCTCCTCACCAAGGTAGTACACTTTCCCTTCTCGTAGGATCACATTACGCCAGTTCGGACATTCATTGGCCTTATGTCCCCAACCTTGGAACTTGAAGCATTGGAACCCCTTTGGGTTGGGATATTTGTGAGCCTCCGGTTTCAGAGGAAACTTAGGGACTGTTTTGGGTTCGGGCAGCTTCGTAGGACCGGGTTGGTCCTTGTTTTTGGGCCAACCCGAGGGGGTTTGTACCCTTGCCTTGAAGGTTGATCTCTCCTTAAGTTCCCTTTCAATCTCTAGGGCCGCTTGGAATATACCGTCAATGTTTTCAAACCGGTGAAGGGTCAAGTGAGTGGAGATCTCTTTGTTCAATCCACACTTGAACTGGATGATGTCGTGACTGATTTGCTCCCCACGGTGATCAAGTTTCAACATGAGTTGTTGGAACTCGTCAAAATAGGCCATCATACTCTTGCCTCCTTGCCGCAAGCCATATAGTCTAGCAAGCAACTCATGATGATATCTCTCGGGAAGGTACCGTTGTCTCATCAAATACCTCAACCGATACCAAGGTGGTGGCTGCCCATCAACTAATTCATTTCCAAATCGTTTAACATACTCCCACCAAGTGTTAGCATAGCCCTCGAGGTGAGCTATAGCGTAGCAACTCTTCTTTTCTTCCGAGATGTCATTAACTTGGAAAACTTTGTCACAAGCCGATTCCCAAGTCAAGTAGGTCTCGGGGTCACTTTCACCCTTAAAGATAGGTAGGCTCAACTTGATGGTGTTGATGCCTACGTCTCTCTCTTGGTGTCTGTTTCCCCTATCTCCATACCCCCGGTATCTCCTAGGTTCTCCTCGACCCCCTCTTAACTCCTCCTCCCTCATATAAGCATCATCAAAGGCTCCCTCTCCATCATACTCCTCTCTACCGTAGCCTTCAAAGTGGGCTGGTCGGCCTTGGCCGTTTTGATTCGGAGGATTTGGAATTTGCGGTCTTTGGTTTAATGGAGCTTGGAAGGGAGGGTTCGGATTTAGTGGAGGTACTTGGCGCCCAAATCCCTCTTGTGGAATTGGAGGAGCTTGGAAATGTAGTGGTCTAGTGGAGTCTCGGGTTGGAGGAAAATTGGTAGATTGGTTTGCGGTATTTAGTGGAGCTTGGGGTGCATTTAGCATTTGGTGGACCATTTCGGGGGTGATGGTTGCGGAGAAGGTTCGATCATGACCATTGGTAGATACATGTAGAGGAGTAGAAGGACGAGAGTTCCTTTGGCTCTCCACTTGTTCTAGTCTCCCACTAATAGTCGACACTTCCCCCCTTATTGCTGCCAAGTCTCCTCTCACGGCCCCAAATTCCGAATTCAATCTTTCAAGTGTCCGGGTAACGGCCTCAAGAGTGACCCTCATAGAATCAAGGGCATTAGTATCCGCATTATGAGACGTAGTTCCTTCCATTATCAAGGTGTTAGCCGCTTTAGTTCACCACAAGTTCGTGTTCCACAAGTGTTGTATAATTGGCTAGTATCCGTGAGATTTCAAGGTATGAGTAAGCTCTTATCCGGAATGGATTCTTGTTTGAAGACTCAAAGAATTCTTGCCGGACTAGAGTCAAAATCAGCAATTCGTTCAAACGAATAAAAGCACACAAATAATCGTTGACACGAACAAACGGCTCAAGGAACTAGTTGACAACCTAGTAGGAAGGTACTAGTTTGTTAATTAGTTCTAGGACCAAGGGAAACCAAGAATCAACAATTAGCAACCAAAGAATATCCTAAGTTGAGCTTATAGTGACATGGTAGTATGCAACGGTCCCACACGTTCTTCTTCTCTCGGATTTTTCTCTTTCTCTTTCTTTTTTTTTTTTGTCTTGAGTTAATATTCACACACTTGTGATAATTTGAAAAGTGTTTTGGTGGGAAAAAAACTAAAATCTTGAAGTCTTTCACTCTTTTTCAAACTCAAGAAAGTGGGGTTTGGTGGACAAATCCCACAAAACAAGGCTCCTTGAATTAGGGAAAGTGATTGACATGACTACAAAGTGATGGGTGCAAGTCTTTCACAACAACTTTATAACTTCACCACTTGAGCACACAACAAGATGAACAATATGAACAAGTTCAAAAGATGAACACTTCAAAAAATTTCATCAACTTCTTTAGCACATAATCACACAACCACCGATTTTTCTTTGGTTTTCAACAACATACAACTTTCGGCCACTTCAAGTCACCACACAATGTTCAAGTTTTCAAGCTCAACTTTCGGATCTAGACACCTTAGTGTTGGTGAGAAAGAAACCAACACTAGAAACTCACTAAACAAGCAAAATAACACCTAGATCTAAACATACAACATCATTCTCGGTTTTAACTTTTAGCGGACAGATTTCAGAAATTTCTTTTTTTTTTGGTGTTTAAGCCGTGAACTAGCCCAAGATGGGTTATGTTGGAACACACCCGGTCTTGCTTTGATACCAAATGATACAAGATCAAACCAACAACACCAAGTGCTTCGGATTTCAGTCCAACAACACAAGACACAAGTTTTTAAGTTTCGGTTTTTTTCAGCTTATAACACACGAACTAGTTTCGGTTTTCAACTCACAACACAAGAGCAACAAGATAGATAACAAATGCTAGTGAATCGAAAAGAGCCCCACACGGCTTCACTAGACTTTCAAGATAACAAAATCAACACAAACACAACAAGATAAAGAAAGATAGATAACTTGACATATAACATTCAAGAAACTAAGAACCCTAACATCAAGAGAGGACCCTAAGTCTAATGAATATAAACACCAAGTTCTTACGTGATACGGGAAAGAGAAGGGAACACAAAACAAACACCAAATCAGTCCACTAATCTTAAGGATTCGAGGACCAAGATGGAGACCACACTCGGATTCGCTACTAACAACAAGAATACAAGATACAAGAGTGTATATTAACACCAAAACAGCAATGAAACGTGATGAACAAGATGAACAACAATAATACAAGTTTTGGATTCAACGAAGACCCCAAAACAGTCCACTACACAACACATACACAATTTGCAAGAAAATAAAGATAGATAGTGAGACCAAGATTATTACAAGATTAAGAACCAAGTGTATTTCAACACTAACCCCTAATGAATGTAACAATCAAAACCACACTCTTACGGTGACCACCAAGGGAATGAACTAACCTTAAGATCTACCGTTTCCAAGCAAAGATCAATATTGGCTTTTCCAAGCCCTATGCTAAGGATGGCTTTTCCAAGCCCTACAACTAAGGGTGTTACACTCTCAAAAGAGAGAAAATATGTCTTTCAATTCTTCATCTTTCCAAATCTCCCAAGAAATGAGCTAAAATGACCTATTTATAGTGTAATACAAAAGAATACAAAAAGACCACTTTGCCCTTAATGATAGGTGCGGCCATGGTGTGTAAATACACCATGTGTAATGTCCAAAATGCCCTTAATTAAGGTCCACAACCGTGAGTCCTCACTCTTAAATGCTCCAAGCAATCTTCCATACGCGAAATTGCTTTAAGTTACGCTCAAAACGGGTCCTCCATGCATGTTCTTGTATTCTCGAGGTGACCAAGTGTTGAGCCTCTATGTGTTGGCCTCCAAAGATGTCATGAAAAGATAAGATGGCCATTTGTCCCGTATCATTACGAGGACCAAGAGGCACTCAACAACCTCAAAACCCTTGTTTCTAGCCAAAGAGACAACACAAGTATCCCTCTACTAGTGAGATTCTAGGGACGGCTTCTTGGAGAAGAAGAGAGAGGAAATGTTTTGTGATTTTAGGTTACAATTTCAGATTTCAAAAACTAAGTGTAACTCTCTCTACATGTTCTATTTATACTACAAACAAAAAGGTAAAATGACCCTAACGCCCTTGCTTCTTGTGCCAACTTTGGAGAGTAGTTTATTACACATTAGGACCTCTCTTTACACATAAAAACGTTTAGGTCCTTGGTTGGTTCGATCAACAACTCACACACGGCCATTTGCATGAACAAAGCTTGGAGTGCTTGTAATTCCCGAGCTTGGCTTCGTGTGAAAGGCCGTGTACCTGTGGAGGCTGCCCTAACCGTATCATCATGCTAGGCTTATGCCCCTGAGCTGCCACCCTTAAATAAAGGTATCGAGATCGGTCCATTCTAGGCAAATGCCCCTGAGCTGCCACTCGTCATTTTACAAATTATATTACTTAGTTTATTTAGCCTTTGAGATTGTTACTTTGGTGGTCATCATATTATGGTATCTTGAACCAATAATCTGCTAATAAGAGACATATAAATGGATGCTTAATGCAAAAACAATGAGGTAGGAAGCTGTTGGCACACAAAATGAAGTGTTTAGAAGCTGAAAATACACATGGGTCTTATTTGAGTAAACGGGGAACTTCTAAAATTTTCTAGTGAAGATAGACGCGCAAATTTAATAATAAGCACGTATTGAGGTGTTCTAATGCGTTAGAGAGTGGGAACAAGGTCATTGGATACATGGAGTGTAATGTGTTGTCATTATGTATCACTTTGTTATAGGATAACCTCGGAAACTTGCTTGATGGAACAATGGTACGATTTCATGCCAAAGTGTGTGAAATAGAGTATGCCTTACATACCTGGTTATTTGACTCCGAAACTAACCCGACTTGACTTCCCTCCTTTTAGATTACTTATCTACAATAGAATATATGGTAAACTAGTATCAACAACCAACCAACACATTTAGGCTACTTAACTTCCTCCAAACAGTAAACGGGCAGTAAACACGTAATCTGTCAATCAAGGACGTCATTACAAACTAATCACACCCTTCTCCAATATCAACATGGCAACCCATAACATGAACATACAAAACAGTCCACAAAATAGTCCCAAATCACTCTTATTGTAGCAACCCATTATTGAACTCATCATCTATTAAGTTCTCAATAAAACACATTTATAACTCTCTTTCAAATTCATATACAAGGAGAACCAAAATGGAGCAGTCACCTTACCTCAATTCTGCAACTTATTCCTTTAATTGAACTCTTCAAGAACTTGAACTTTCCTTCATACTTTAAACCAAAGAAGAAAAGAGAAGTTCTTTAATATCAAAGAAAAGTGAGCAGATTGCTTATTCTATATTCTGTCATATATTTATAATTAAGCACTTCTAACATATTCTCCTAATCTTCTATGAGATAATTAAATAAAAACTAAAGTGTTTTCACTTACCTTTTGCTGCAAAAGTTAGGGTTTCTCCAAGAACCCTAGAAAGGAAAATAGGGCTGCTCCTAGCTTCTTAAAAGAGAGTAGAGAGAGTTTGTGAAATGTAACCCTTCTTTATGACTTAATAATGAGGGAAATGGCCAGCAACTTCTTCTTATAGCCTCTATTGTTTTGGCCATCCACTCAGCTGATTTTGGACCACAAATTTAATCAAATTGGCCCAAGTAGGTGATGCACCTACTTAAGGAGTTCAAGCAGCTCAAAATATCAAAGAAGGTGATGCACCTACTTGCTTAATTTCTTAGTTGGGCTCAATTATATTTAGGCCTTGGCAGATTTGATCTTTGGGCCTTTTTCCCATTTTTCTTCTTTTACTTAATTTTGGCCCAAATAAGTATCCTAATAATGGCCCAAATCTGATTCATGGACTTGGTCCATTAACTTGGATCATATAGCTCAAGTAGGTGACTCACCTACTAGCTTAATTAAGTCAAGCAAGCACCTCAATATTTCCTTCTATTTCCAGCTCCTAATCACCCTAATCTAACTTACAACTTATACACACTTGGTCACTTTAAACTTTAGATTCAAATGGCAGCTTATGATCCCAAGTTTAAATGGTCGTATTGACATTAACTTGGTTGCATCACATTAAACTGTACGGGCAGCCTCTATAATTCCATCTACAGCATTAATACTTGCATAACAAATCTCATCCGTTACCTATACCATATGACCATACCAAGTTTCATATAATTAGAATAAGTACAAGCAAGATACGGGATGTTACATCCTTCCCCTCTTAGAAACATTCATCCTCGAATGTTAGCATAACTGTCCAACCAAAATAAGTTCAAGACTAAGTTTAATATCCGTATTACCATATAGTACCTATATATTTTATTCTTACTTGGTATTGATCCAATTCATCATCTTGGACTTTTTCTTCATATTTGAACAAATGGGGGTACTTGGATTTCATCGTTTTTTCAGCTTCCCACGTGATCTCTTCTACTTTTTGGTTCCTCCAAAGCACTTTTACAGGAGCTATTTCTTTATTCCTTAACTTCTTAACTTGTTGATCAGGATAGCAATAGGTAATTATTCATAGGTAAAATATTCCGTAACTTGTACATCTTCAGTAGGAGTAATATGAGATGGATCTCCAATGCACTTTTGAAGCATTGAGATGTGAAATACCGGATGAACTATTGAGAGCTCTTGGGGTAGCTCCAATTCATAAGCAACTTGGCCAAACCTTCGAGTAATCTCGTATGGGCCTATATAACGTGGACTTAATTTTCCTTTCTTACCAAATCTTATAACCCCCTTCATTGGTGATACCTTCAAAAATACTATAGCAAACTCTAGCCCCCTTCTCCTAATATCCGCATATGACTTGTGTCTGCTTTGGGCTGTTTCTAGTCACTATTGGATCACTTTAACCTTTTCCATAGCTTGATGAACAAGATCTGGCCCAAATAAGGCAGTTTCACCCGCTTCAAACCATCCAATTGGTGATCTACACTTTCTTCCATACAAAGCTTCAAATGGTGCCATTTTGACACTTAAATGATAGCTATTGTTGTAGGTGAACTCGATGAGAGGTAGATGATCATTCCAACTACCTTTAAAGCCCAATACACAAGCTCGTAGCATATCTTCAAGTGTTTGAATGGTACGTTCTGCTTGTCCATCCGTTTGAGGGTGAAAAGTTGTACTTAGATTCATTTGTCTCTCCAAATTTCTCTGAAAAGACTTCCAAAAATTTGCAGTAAATTGAGCTCCTCGATCTGATATAATAGAGATTGGAACTCCATATAGTCAAACTATCTCTTTAATATATAACTTGGCATATTTTTCAACTGTGTAAGTGGTCCTAACCGGTAGAAAGTATGATGATTTGGTAAGCCTATCAACTATCACCCATTTGGAATCAAATCTTCAAAATGTACAAGGCAAACCAGTGACGAAATCTATATTGATCATGTCCCACTTCCATATTGGAAGATCTATACATTGCATATAACCCCCGGGCTTTTAATGCTCTACTTGTAACTCTTTGACAATTTGGACATTCGGCTACAAATTTTGCAATGTTCTTCTTCATGTCACCCTACCAATACATCCCTTTCAAATTATGGTACATTTTTGTTGACCCTGGATGGATAGAATACCTTGAATGATATGATTCTATCATAATCCTCTTTCTTAGCCCGTCTACATCAGGTACACACAATATGTTTTGGCACCGAAGTACCCCTTCTTGCGTAAGCTTAAATGCCTTTGTCATACCATATTGCACATTTTCCTTAAACCGTAATAGAATAGGATCTGCATATTGCTTATCTTTTACTTCAGTTATTAGTGAAGATTCTTCTGCCTTATGCACAATAAACCCTTTATCTGGAGTTTCAAGAAGACGAACCCCCAAATTGGCTAGTTGGTGTAGATCCTTAGTCATCCCTTGTTTTTCTATAGGTGGCTCCATACCTTTACGACTTAACGCATCTGCCACCACATTTGCTTTTCCCAGATGATATAAGATATCAACATCATAGTCTTTTAATAATTCAAGCCATCTTCGCTGCCTCAAATTCAAGTCCTTCTGATTAAAGATATATTTCAAACTATTGTGGTCAGTATATATGTCAACAGGAATCCCATACAGGTAGTGACGCCATGTCTTTAAGGCAAATATAACCGCTGCTAACTCCAGATCATGTGTTGGATAATTTTTCTCATGTGGCCGCAATTGTTTTGAGGCATATGCTATGACTTTACCATGATGCATCAATACACACCCTAAGCCAATTATTAAAGCATCACAATACACTGCATACCCCTCTGTACCTTCTAGAAGCACCAATACACGTAGAAGTTAACTTATTCTTTAAATCTTGGAAACTTCTTTCGTATGCATCATTCCATCGGAACTTGGATGCTTTGTGTGTTAGCTTTGTTAAAGGTCCAGAAATTGAAGAAAATCCTTCAACAAACCTTCTATAATAACCTGCCAACCCAAGGAAACTACGAACCTGTGTAGGCGTTATAGGTCTTGGCCAGTTCTTCACGGCTTCTATCTTTTCAGTATCAACCTTTATTCCTTCATCAAATACAATATGACTTAAGAATGCCACAAATTTTAACCAAAACTCACATTTAGAGAACTTCACAAATAGCTTACGATCACGAAGAACCTGAAACACCTGTCATAAGTGATTGACATGGTCCTCATTTGATCTCGAATAAACCAAAATATCATCTATAAAAACTATCAAAAACACATCCAAGAATGGCTTGAACACCCTATTCATCAAATCCATAAAAGCTGCAGGTGCATGACTAGGAACTCGTAATGATCGTACCATGTTCGAATAGCTGTCTTGGGTATGTAATTCTCTTTGACCCTCATTTGGCGGTAACCAAACCTTAAATCAATCTTCAAAAACCACTTGGCGCCTTGCAACTGATCAAATAAGTCATTAATTCTCAGAAGGGGATATTTGTTCTTAATAGTCACCTTGTTCAGTTGTCTATAGTCAATCCACATTCTTAACGAGCCATCCTTATTACGCACAAATAACACTGGTGGGCCCCAAGGGGACACACTAGGCCTTATAAATCCTTTTTCTAGCAAGTCCTTCAATTTCTCTTTCAACTCCCGTAATTCTGTCGGGGCCATTCTATACGGAGGAATTGAGATTGGTTGAGTACATAGAATCACATTGATACCAAATTCCACTTCTTGTTCTGGAGGCAAACCCGGAAGATCTTCAGGAAATACATCAAGAAATTCATTTACCACTGGAATAGTTTGAAGAGTTGGTGTCTCCAGATTGTATCCTTCACTCTAACTAGATGACATATATAACCCTTGGAAATCATCTTTTTTGCCTTAAAATAAGAAATAAATTTACCTCTTGGCGCACCAATATTACCTCTCCATTCTAGGAATGCCTCCCTTGGGAAATGGAAACACACCCTCTTAGTTCGGCAATCTATTGTGGCATAACAAGAAGCCAACCAATCCATACCCATTATAGCATCAAAATCTACCATTTCTAACTCAACCAGGTCAGCCATTGTATCACGACCGTAAATAGTTATTATACAATTTTGATACACTCTCTTAGCTATAACAGATTCACCAATCAGCGTAGATACTTCAAATGGCGTAACTAGCAGTTCTGGTGTTCTTTTGAACTTTTCAGCAACCAATGGAGTGACATACGATAAACTACTTAGATTTTTTTAGGGTGAAAAGTTTATATTAAGTCACTTAATTTTCTTAATTGCACCTCTTTATTCTCTTAATAATCACACCTTTTATTTTCCTCCAAAACTGTTATTCTGTTATGTCTTTATAATCCAATCTTCTAAATAAGAACAAATTAATGCTGGCAATGAGGAGTTAGGTCTACTTCTTGTTTGGTCACTGGTTGGGTATCAAGAATAATATGTATACCTATGACAATGCTTAAACTAGTTATAAAAAAGATAGTAGACACACATGAGATTACACCCTGTAATTTTGTATAAAGTGAAAATTAGGATCCCTGTATGCCAATTTTTCATATCTTTTAGTGCTCGAAGTAATCAAATGCCTTGCTTGTCTTTTGGTTTTCATATCTTTTAGTGATTGAAGTAATCAAATGCCTTGCTTTTCTTTTTGGTTTGCCTCTTTGTTCTTCTTTTCCTTGTTCTTTTACAAATAGTGAGGTACTTGGAATTTTTTAGTTTAGTTTTCTAGCTGATATAGGATCTTAGTAGAACATGATTTGTTTGTGGGAGTTGTGCAGCACAAACATAGAAATTTCGAGCAAAAGGGTCGAATTCATTCATAGAAAAGTAAATGAAAGGATTCTTTATTACTATAACTTATCTCCATAAAGTTTGCACAACTAATGCAGAAGTATAAAGAACTTTAGTTGGCTATTGAACAAGGAAAAAGGATGAAATAAGACAAGTATAAATAGGACAAATGTCCTCTTCCATTTTCTAAACCATCATAACATCTATGAGAACATCTGAAATGTTCTATTTGCTAAAGTGGTCAACATAGTCAAAAACTTTGGATGTTGCAACTAGCAAATCCCTCCTCCAGTAATGTTCATGACAATTCAAATTCATTTACATATTCAAAATCATTAATATTCACACAATGCATTTCCAATCAAATTCATTTGTTTCAATACCCATGCACCCAATGAGTTCCAAAATCCATCACTAAAGTATAACCAAATACATATAGGCCATAGACATATTGTTCAAACAATATCTTTCAAAACCCTCCACCCAAATTCCAAAACCAAATATTTAAAACCACATGAATATCAAACCATTGAATGCCATGATAAAATACAAGTTTAGGAAAGAGTACATACTTGAAGATACCAAGAATGTTGAGAAGAAACCACACATTGATCCCTAGGTGACCAATCATAGAGATCTTAGCCTTGCTTTTGACTGGAAAATTTTACAGAGAAAAGTTATTTATGATTATGTTAATTAGGTGGAAATAAGTCGAAAGGAAGGTTTTACATCATGAGAATAGTTTAAAGAAAGATAAAAGACTGAATTATCCTTAATTAAAAATGTGCTGGAAGATCGCTATGAGTCGAGTAACGACTCGTGGTCACTAGTCACGAGTGATCACCACGACTCATAGTCTTGGTAGTGACTAAGTATAAATACTGATTAAAACACAATGTTGTGTACCCTACGACTCATACTCTATGATACGGGTGTACAAAGCTATCCAATACGTTCTCCACCATTCACACGAAGTCAAGCTCGGGAGTTACAAAAACTACAAGCCATGTTCATGCAAATGGCTGCGTGTGAGTTGGTACTTGATCCGCTAAAGAGCTTCAAGGTTTTTAAGTGTGAAAATGAGCCTTGAATTGTAATAAATTACACTCTAAGGGCACCCCATGACTGAAGGGTAGGATGGTCATTTGTCCTTCATTTTGTGTGTAATATAAATAGATGCTATTAGGGTTATTTTCAGCACTTAGTTCATTCTTCATATTTCACAACAACAAGTCTTGTAACATTGAATATTTCTCTCTCTTTCTTGTTCTTGAGAGTAGAACCTAAAATCTGCCCAACAAGTGTAGTTACACTTGTGTTGTTTCTTGGCTAGAAACTTGAGATCTTGAGGTTCATGAGTTCCTCTTGGTCTAAGTAAGAACTTGGTATTGAAATCTTTTGGTCTTAGGGTCCTTTCTTCAAGTTAGGGTTCATAGATTCTAAGATATCTTTGTGTCAAGTTACTATCTTTCATTTTGTACTCTTGAAACTTTGCAGTAACTTAGTGAAGCCGTATGGGGCTGATTTTATAGTTACTGCCATTTGTAGTTCTTGTTGTTAACATTGTACTCTTTGTAATCTATCATCTTATGTTGTTGAACCATTGTTTAATGTTATTGTTATCTTCTTGTTCTCCTTGTGTAGCTACTGTTTTGGTGTTGGTATTTCTTCAAAATTTCGTGATTATTGTTGTCTTCACATATTGGAGTTGTTATCTTCAAGCTCTCGGAATTGTAGTGTGTTTGGACTAATTTTGTGGCATATTTGATACGCTTCAAGTTAGCAGTGTATCATTTGGTATCAAAGCCATCTTTGATTTTCTTCTAACAAGATCAATCTTGGGCTTGAGACTTGAAAACTACAAAAAAAAAAACTGAAATCTGAAAATTCCAGAAATAGTCAAATCTGCTACTTTTGTGTTCTTGGCCAAAAATTATGATATGTTGTTGTACGGGCCGAGATTTTCTTGTATCTTTTTGGCTAGATATTGTAGTATTTTGCTTGTATAGAGTGTTTCTAGTGTTTGTTTCTTTCTCACCAACAGTAAAGGTGTCAATATCTAAAGATTTAGCTTATAATATTGACCATAGTTGTGGTGCCTTGTGGATGGCTGTTTGTTGTTACTTGTTGTTGAAAATTGGTGGTGTTGTGTTGTGTTTTTGAAGAAGTTGTTGTTGAGTTCTTGAAGGTTGTTGTGGTGTTGATCAAGTTCTTCATCTTTTCTTTCAACTTTAAACAACGAAAAATGTGATATAAATTCAAGAGTTGAATCTGAAAATTGTAAAGCATGTTGTGAGAAGCCTTGAACCCATCATTTCTTAGACTAAGCTTCTACTTTTCAGCAACTTTTTCTTATTTCAAGAACTTAATGTTGTGTAACAAGATACATTTTTCTTATTTCAAGAACCTAGTGTTGTGTGACAAGATACCTTTTCTTATTTCAAGAACCTTGTGTTGTGGGACAAGTACTTTTTTGTTATTTCAAGAACCTAGTGTTGTGGTACAAGGTACTTTTCTTATTTCAAGATTTATGTTTTCCCTCCAAGACCAATTTTCATCCTTTCCAAACTGTGTAAAGATTTAAATTTCAGAATTGATGCTTAAATTGTGTGGGACCAAGACCAATTGCATGCTGCCACATCATCCATTTGCTACTGTTTACGTCACCCATTGTAGTAGTTTACATCATTAATAAGCTCAAATTTAGGTTTTCTAGTTTCTAATTGTTGATTCTTAGTTTCATTACTTGGTTCTAGAACTAATTAACATGCTAGTACACTCTACTAGGTTGTCAACGAGTCCTTTTGAATTCCCTTGTCGAGTCCACGTTTAGCTGGGTGCTTTTATTCGTTTGAATACGTTGTAACTTCTTAACTCCAGTCCGTCGAGAATCCTTTGAGATTCAAATAAGAATTCACTATGGACTCTCTTTACTCATATCTTAAGGATTCACGGTTACTAGCCAATCTACAACATTTGTGGAGCTCAAGTGTGAGTGAACCGAGAAAGTGTGAGTGAGGATAGGTTTAACGCTAACTTGTTTGCTGATTGTGTAGGTAACACCTTGACATGGAAGGAAGCACATCCCAAAGTGGGTAATACTGAACAAGAAACTATGAAGGCCACACTTGAGACCATTACCAGAAGTTTAGAGAGGTTGAACACGGAAGTTGGGGCAATGAGGGGAGATTTGACTATGATAAGTGGGAGATTGGAGCAAGTGGAGAGTCTAAGGAACTCTCGTCCATCCACTCCTCATCATATTCCTTCAAGTGGGCATGAAATAACTTCATCCAAACTATCTCACCAGAAACATTGTACCAAATAATGAATCCACCTCCAGCCCCACTAAATGCCACAAATCATACCACTACTTTCCCTACAAACCAAGAAGCAAATAGACCATGCCATTCCCAAACTCCTCCAATTCCACAAGAAGTATGTAGCCATCCATTACCTCCAAAAAATCTGAATGTACCTTACCAAACTCCACCAAGTCAAAGACCACCACCTCCACAAATCCCAATGCCTCCAAATCAGATTTCAAATCACCAAAACAGACCAGCTCACTTTGAGGAACATGGTAGAGAGGAGTGTGATGGATATGGATCCTTTGATGATCCTTACATGAGAGAGGAGGAGCTAAGAAGAGGCCATGTTGATCCAAGGAGGTACCGAAGGTATGGAGAAAGGGGAAATCAACACCAAGAAAGAGACGTAGGCATCAATACCATCAAATTGAGCTTACCTATCTTTAAGGGTGAAAGTGACCCCGAGGCCTACTTAGCTTATGAATCATCTTGTGACAAAGTTTTTCAAGTTAATGATATCTCGGAAGAAAAGAAAAGTTGGTATGCCATAGCTCATTTTGAGGGTTATGCCAACACTTGGTGGGAGTACGTCAAACGTTTTGGTGATGAATTAGTTGTTGGGAAGCCACCACCTTGGTTTCGGTTAAGGTACTTAATGAGGAAACGGTACCTTCCCGAGAGTTATCGCCATGAATAGCTTGCTAGATTGTACAACTTACATCAAAGCAATAAAAGTGTGATGGCATATTATGATGAGTTTCAACAACTCATGTTGAAGCTTGATCATCGTGGGGAACAAATCAGTCATGACATCATCCGGTTCAAGTGTTGGTTGAACAAAGAGATCTCCACTCATTTGACACTTCACAAATTTAATACCGTTGAAGGTATTTTCCAAGCGGCTCTTGAGATTGAAAGGGAGATTAAAGAGAGGTCGTCACTCAAGGCAAGGGTACAATCCATCTCGGGTTGGCCTAGAAGCAAGGACGTGGTTCAATCCTCTTCGGGTTGCCCAAAAACAAGGACCCAACCCGCCACTACAAGGCTGCCCGTGCCCAAAACAGTCCACAAAATTCCTCTAAAATAAGAAGTTCACAAGTATCCAAACCCAAAAGGATTTCAATGTTTCAAGTGCCAAGGTTGGGGACATAAATCCAATGAATGTCCAAATCGACACAACGTGATACTACGGAAAGGGATATTGTATTACCTTGGTGAGGAGGTGGGTCTTGAAAAAGAAGAAGATGAGGCTGAGCCTCAAGATGGAGAGGAAACTGGAAATAGGCCACTTGATGATGATGATGATGATGATGATGATGATGGTGAAGTTATTTACCCACAAGAAGGGGAGTGTGTTGTTCCAAACTTTGTAGTTAGACGCGCTATGATTAGTAAGGCAATAGACGACCCTAGCCAAAGAGAAAATCTATTCCATACTAAATGCCTTGTAAAGGGGAATGTGTGCACTTTGGTGATTGATAGTGGTAGTTGTGTGAATGTCGTTAGTGTAACTATGGTGAACTTTTTGAAATTACCAACTACACTTCAAACTAGCCCTTACAAGTTGCAATGGTTGAACGAATGCGGTGAATTGAAGGTCATGAGGCAATGTGTGATACGGTTTAAGGTAGGGAACTACCAAGACGAAGTGCTTTTTGATGTGATACCAATGCAAACATGTCATTTATTGTTAGGTAGACCTTGGCAATATGATAGGTCTACCAAACATGATGGGAGGACCAACCAATATATCACTTGAGAAGGATGGTCGAAAAGTCACTCTTTATCCTCTTTTGCCATCACAATTGAATGAATTACATCAAAAGATGAGGGAGTTAAAGGAGAAGGGAAGGAAACTCGAAAATGATGAAAAGGAGGGGAAAAACGTGGGTGGGGCAGTAGGGATTTTCGGGACTGCCTCAACGTCAAATGGGCAAGAAAGCATGGTGATGTTGGCTAGAAAGAAGGTAATCTTCTTGGATTATGATGTGGAAATGCCTATGCTTCTTCTGGCTCATTGTTTTAATACTAACCGCACTAATTCTTCTATTTCTCCTTTGATTTCTTATGTGATGCAGGATTATGAAGATGTATTTCCCAAAGAACTTCTGCAAGGATTGCCCCCACTTCGGGGAATTGAGCATCAAATTGACTTTGTGCCAGGCTCATAATTGCCAAATAAGCCGGCTTACAAAAGCGACCCTATGGACACCAAAGAATTGCAGCGTCAAGTTGAGGAACTCCTCAACAAAGGGTATATCAAGGTGAGCATGAGTCCGTGCGTGGTTCCGGTGCTACTGGTGCCTAAGAAAGACGGAACATGGCGTATGCTTGATGAATTCAATGGTTTGTGTTTATTTTCCAAGATTGATTCAAGGAGTGGCTATAACCAAATAAGAATGCAACCCGATGATGAATGGAAAACCGCCTTCAAGACTAAATTTTGTCTCTATGAATGGATGGTTATGCCATTCGGCCTAACAAATGCTCCAAGTACTTTCATGAGGCTAATGAATCATGTGATGAAGCCATTTATTGGAAAGTTTATTGTTGTTTACTTTGATGATGTCTTAGTCTATAGTAAGTCAATTGATGAGCATATGATGCATTTACAATGTGTGTTTGATGTCCTTAGAAAGGAAAGTTTGTATGCAAATTTGGAGAAGTACTCTTTTGGTGTTAATGAAGTTGTTTTCTTGGGTTTTGTTGTTAGTTCAAGAGGGGTCGAAGTGGATGAATCCAAGATAGATGCTATCAAAACTTGGCCAACCCCGCAAACCATTAGCGAAGTAAGAAGCTTCCACGGATTAGCTAGTTTTTATAGAAGGTTTGTCAAAGGATTCAGCACCATAGCCGCTCCTTTGACCACGGTCATTCGAAAAGACCAACCCTTCAAATGGGGTGAAGAGCAAGCTAAGGCTTTTGAAACCTTGAAATCTATGCTCATTTCCGTGCCTTTATTACAATTGCCCAACTTTGATAAGACATTTGAAGTTGAGTGCGATGCTAGTAAAGTTGGCATAGGGGCTGTTTTGATGCAAGATTTAAAACCCATTGCTTATTTTATTGAAAATCTCAAAGGAGCAACTCTAAACTACTCCACGTACGATCTAGAGTTGTATGCCTTGATTCGAGCTTTGGACACTTGGAAGAACTATTTGTGGCCCAAGGAGTTCGTGATCTGAATGGACCATGAATCCTTGAAGCATCTTTGGGCACAAGACAAGCTTAACAAGCGGCATACAAAATGGATTGAGTTTCTTGAAACCTTCCCTTATGTTATTCAATACAAAAAGGGTAAGGACACCGTAGTAGCCGATGCTTTGTCTAGAAAATATGTTCTTGTGTTAACATTATCTTCAAAATTAATGGGTTTTGAGAGTTTGAAAGAATTGTATCCCGAGGACCCTCACTTTGCTCCTATCTTTAGGGAATGCGAAGAAATAGGTAGGGACAAGTGGGATTCTGCTAGGGGTTCAAATCCCTATGCCAAGTTTGATGGATATTTATTTAAAGGTAGACGATTGTGTGTGCCCTCCAGTTCTTGGAGAGAGTTATTTGTGAGGGAAGCACACAATGGCAGTCTAATGGGTCACTTTGGGATCGAAAAGACACTTGGAATATTGGAGGAGCAATTCTATTGGCTAAAAATGCACAAGGATGTGGCAATGCATAGATTGCAAAGTAGCCAAATCGCGGCTCCTACCTCATGGGTTGTACACCCCGCTGCCCACTCCTTTACGCCCTTGGCTTGACATATCTATGGATTTTGTGTTAGGGTTGCCTAAGACTAGACGAGGTCAGGACAGTATCTTTGTTGTGGTCGATCAATTTTCTAAGATGGCACACTTTATTCCATGCTTTAAATGTGATGATGCACCTAGTGTGGCCTCTTTGTTTGTTGATAATGTTGTCAAGATTGATACGGGACAAATGGCCATCTTATTTTTTGATGACATTTTTGGAGGCCAACACATAGAGGCTCAAGACTTGGTCACCTCGAGAATACAAGAACATGCATGGAGGACCCATTTTGAGCATAACTTAAAGCAATCTCGTGTATGGAAGATTGCTTGGAGCATTTAAGAGTGAGGACTCACGGTTTTGGACCTTAATTAAGGGCATTTTGGACATTACACATGGTGTATTTACACACCATGGCCGCACCTATCATTAAGGGAAAAGTGGTCTTTTTGTATTCTTTTGTATTACACTATAAATAGGTCATTTTAGCTCATTTCTTGACAGATTTTGGAAGGATGAAGAATTGAAAGACATATTTTCTCTCTTTTGAGAGTGTAACACCCTTAGTTGTAGGGCTTGGAAAAGCCATCCTTAGCATAGGGCTTGGAAAAGCCAATATTGATCTTTGCTTGGAAACGGTAGATCTTAAGGTTAGTTCATTCCCTTGGTGGTCACCGTAAGAGTGTGGTTTTGATTGTTACTTCATTAGGGGTTAGTGTTGAAATACACTTGGTTCTTAATCTTGTAATAATCTTGGTCTCACTATCTATCTTTATTTTCTTGCAAATCGTGTATGTGTTGTGTAGTGGACTGTTTTTGTGTCTTCATTGAATCCAAAACTTGTATTATTGTTGTTCATCTTGTTCATCACGTTTTGTATCTGTTTTGGTGTTAGAATATACTCTTGTATCTTGTATTCTTATTGTTGGTAGTGAATCCGAGTGTGGTCTCCATCTTGGTCCTCGAATCCTTAAGATTTGCGGACTGTTTTGGTGTTTGTTTTGTGTTCCCTTCTCTTTCCCGTATCAAAGATGCATGGTGTTCTGAGGGCCATTGTGAGTGATAGGGACTCTAGGTTCCTAAGTCACTTTCAGAAATTCATGTGGGGTAGGCTTGGAACCAAGTTGTTATTCTCTACATCTTGCCACCCACAAACTGATGGTCAAACAGAAGTGGTAAATAAGACTTTGGGTGCTATGCTACGTTCCATGGTAAAAGGAAAATTGACTTCTTGGGAGGAACACCTACCATTGATTGAGTTTGCATATAACCGTGTCATACACTCAAGTACGGGAATGACTCCCTTTGAGTGCATATATGGCCTCAACCCCCTTACCCCTTTGGATTTAACTCCTTTGCCCAGTGATGTTATGATTAGCTTAGATGGAAGCAAGCAGGCAGATTCTATGAAGAAGTTACATGAGAAGGTGCAGCTTCGACTTGAGAAGAAAAATCAAGATATTGCAAGGAGAGTCATAAGGGGAGAAAGAAACTCATTCTTGAACTGGGAGATTGGGTGTGGGTTCACCTTAGAAAGGATAGGTTTCTATCTCAAAGAAAGTCCAAATTGATGCCAAGAGGCGATGGTCCATTCCAAGTACTTGAACGGATCAATGATAATGCCTATAAGATTGACCTTCCCCCGGAATACCAAGTGCACAACACTTTCAACGTGTATGATCTTTCTCTAGTGGATGCGGTTGAGGATGACCAAATGCTGAATTTGAGGTCAAATTCCTCTCAAGATGGAGAGGATGATACGGGTGCAGAAAGCTATCCAATACATTCTTAACCATTCACACGAAGTCAAGATCGGGAGTTACAAAAACTACAAGCCATGTTCATGCAAATGGCTGCGTGTGAGTTGGTACTTGATCTGCCAAAGAGATTCAATGTTTTTAAGTGTGAAAATGAGCCTTGAAGTGTAATAAATTACACTCTAAGGGCACCCCATGACTGAAGGGTAGGAAGGTCATTTGTCCTTCATTTTGTGTGTAATATAAATAGATGCTATTAGGGTTATTTTCAGCACTTAGTTCATTCTTTATATTTCACACAACAAGTCTTGTAACATTGAATATTTCTCTCTCTCTTGTTCTTGAGAGTAGAACCTGAAATCTGTCCAATAAGTGTAGTTACACTTGTGTTGTTTCTTGGCTAGAAACTTGAGATCTTGAGGTTCATGAGTTCCTCTTGGTCTAAGTAAGAACTTGGTACTGAAATCTTTTGGTCTTAGGGTCCTTTCTTCAAGTTAGGGTTCATAGATTCTAAGATATCTTTGTGTCAAGTTACTATCTTTCATTTTGTACTCTTGAAACTTTGCAGTAACTTAGTGAAGCCGTGTGGGGCTGATTTTCAATTCACTATAGTTACTGCCATTTGTTGTTCTTGTTGTTAACATTGTACTCTTTGCAATCTATCATCTTGTGTTGTTGAAACATTGTTTAATGTTATTGTTATCTTCTTGTTCTCCTTGTGTAGCTACTGTTTCGGTGTTGGTATTTCTTCAAAATTTCATGATTGTTGTTGTCTTCACATATTGGAGTTGTTATGTTCAAGCTCTCAGAATTGTAGTGTGTTTGGACTAATTTTGTGACAGATTTGATACACTCCAAGTTAGTAGTGTATCACTTTGGCATTTGACTCGGGACACCAGGTCATAGTCTAAGCATACTCTTGGGGACCTTTCACTAGTTTGGTCATGAGTCACCCCCCTGCGACTCATCACTTGGGTCGTAGGTTAAGCTGTAAGCTCAATCACGAGAAAAATTTCAGAGTCCAAAACTTAGGGTATTGCAATAAAGAATATTCAAAAAGAGATAGGGCATTCATGACTTCAAAACCATCCAAAAGAAAGTTATACTAGATATCTAGGCTAACAAAGCTTGAAATGTTCCCTCAAACATGTCATGGAAACAAGTAAACTAATACTTTTTCAATATGCACATTTCGATGATGCAAGAATGCAAGATATTATCAAATGAAACTTTCAAATAAAAATGCTTCTTAAGATGTGACACAAATTCTTCAAAGATTTTCTCAATTTTCACTATGCAACTTGTCCTACCCATTTACCCAAATTTATAGTTAGATATAACCATCCACCCCAAAATGTTAATGCCACTCACATTCAACAGTTGGTTCCATGCACAAAAGATATTTAGTTCTCAAGTGAGCACAAACATTGAAAGACTCTACACCCACTCTCGCAATGAAATTCAAGACAACACATAGAACCATAGGCTTGCCCTTTGTACTGTTCACTACAAATGTAGACTTATAAAGTTTTGAATCACCAACATCTTGGAGGTGTAGATGAAGGTTAAGGTGGGGGAAGGAATGTATGGAACAAGTGATTGAAAGACCTTCTTAAATACAAATCGCTTATCACCTTTATCACAACCTAATTTTTCAGGTCATAATAGCACCTACTATACCCCATTGGTAGGTAAGCCAATCCATAGTCTAGAACCCTAAGTAATGGACTACCGCGAGAAATAAATAAAGGTAGTAGAATAAATATGATAAATGACTAATATATATAAGACTGTCCCAAAACCTGGTAGAATCAATACAAAATTATCTAATATAGTATGAAAATAAAATAAAGTACTAAATGAATATACTGGTACAACCAATCTATAAGGAGAACAGAAATACTTTACAAGCCAGGAGCTTACCCTAGATCTCTGATCCATATATACTCCACATGATGCACACAATAATGGAAAGAACTCATACTATTATTGCAGGCTACAGAAGTGTAGTTTGAGTACCAGACACATGTTGCTCATTAGACAACTACCTATTGAGCTCTAAAGATAATGCAAATGTATATAAATAGCATGCAATCAGGAATATAAACTACTGGAATATATAAAATACCATAAGAATAAAAAGTAAATAAGGATAAACTATCTTATTCTAGCCGTATTCAGGAACCTAAGAACTATACCATATATCACTAGCCAATATACAAATAAAGAGTAAAAGAAGAATATATAGTATTATACAAGGCCAAGAAACACATATAAAACATGAATAAATAAGGAAAGAGAGGGATATATGGTAATAAGGTAACAACCTAAGGTAGCCAATTAGCATCTCAAGGAGTCCTTATCAAGTAGGAAGCAAGTGTTGGCATAATTAAGGTCCCTAATCATAATTTCTAGCCATGGTATAATTATCCATAATATAATAACCGTAAAAGAAAGAATTCAGAATCATACCTCCAGCCTCAGTATCAGTCCATAAGCAGTCTTCCATGAATTAATTATAATAACAATGATAATATAATCGGATAGTCCGAACAAATAATACCTAAATGGGCCATTCTTAAATCCCCATTGCCACAGGCTCAGAAGGATCAATCAATACTCAACAAATAATAATCAGAGCCTATAATTATGCAACCCCCCATAAGAATGATAGATATGAGCACCAAATAATATATTTGTGATAGGCAATGTCGATGTAAGGATGAATGGAAAGTAAATCCATAATACCATAACCGATCCAAGTGCCATAACATAACCTAGTGTACACACCACCTCTGTCATGATAACTCAAAAATAAGGAACCTATGATGACTCTTTTCTTTAGCATAATGACTCACAGACAAAGGCCCTCAAAGAGTTCGAGAGTACCCTATACACTATCTAGTCCCAATACATGATTTCCAATCATCATCATTATCAGTGGTTAGCTCCTTATAATACTACAATGATATATATATAATAAATACATGAACTCAACCCATGGATGAAAGAGTGTAAGTATATAAATCTATTGCCCGAGATAAACACTAGGACTAAATTAGTATCAAAGAGTAGAAAGGGTCAGAATCTCTCTCGACCAAAGTAAATAGCAATAGTAAAAATATGAACCAAAATCTTTCTCCATAATATGTCTAAAAGATCATTTTTTGTTTTAGAAGCTCATAATTCATAAAATTAGGGTGGTACAATTTCCGTTATGAAAGATTCCATTTTAAAAGTGAAAAGTGGGAATAAATCACTTTTTAGGAAAATAGTAAAACTATAATTTTAGTTTGAATCATACCGTTAAGTGAGCATGAGTGTATTAAGTCTATGCATGCCATCACTAGTATCCAAACAACACAATTATAAGAATCTAAATGTTTATAGACTATGGCTACGTCCTTTACAAGGATAAATCAAGCACACAAAGTCCAAATGATATTGTAATCGGAGCCTTGGGCCCAATAATATATGACCATCATAATGATAATACAATGATTTCAGAAACTATGATAATACATTGAGTCAAGTATTACACCTTATACTAAAGAGGTCCTTAGTCTCAACTATGTCCAACATGCTCGAACCAAGAGTTTTTCACCTTAAGTGTCGATTTTCCTCTTTATCTAGAAACTTTTAATTTAGGCTAAGTCATGGTGTTCTACCAACAATCACATCCATAAACTTCTTACCTAACATGAAATATATCTATATATATATATATTATATTAAACTATCTCCTAAAAAAGTATACAAAAGTCAACTTCGATGCTGAATGCAACTCCTTGAATCATCCATAAATCGTCCATCTTTGCACCACGATGTCAAATGTATCCACACTATCAAAATAGTAATCTACATATCATTAGGAGTAAAACAAGATCCATATTTCCATATAAAGGGTAAAATAAGAATTTAGGTAAAGAACGAGCCTACAGGGTCCACAAATGGAATCCAAAATTGAATTCTGTCATCAAGTACCTCAAAAGACAAGAAATGTATGCTCAAATGTTGAGCATAAATAGTGCATAAATCAGGGCCCAATCAGCTCCTATAGTCTAGGGACTTATAAACCTAATTTCTAAGAATTTATTAATGGAATATGATCGAAATTGATGTGATAAATAATAGGAAATGACCACAAAGTGTTAGGCTAACTTTTACTCTAGCTTCAATTGAAGTTTCCCCACTTTCTCCTCTCTTCAAGATCTAAAATAGTATAAATATTGTGAAGGAAATGGTGAAAAATTAGGTGAAGAAGGGGATTTAAAAATCCTTGGGTGCGCTTAAATGACTGCCACTAAAGCAGTTTCTCAACCGCTTAAGCAGTATGGTACAAGGCATGAGTATTATTAAAATGACACCTAGTTTGCAAAATCAATGTCTTCTAAAGCGACCCATTATTGCTTAAGTGATGACTGCCTATGTGGTCAAATGGTTGGTTAAGAGGTTGCACCAGCAACCTGATGCATCTGATACTCTATGTCTAAAATGGAGTCCAATTGGTTGCTCGAGATTCATTCAGAATACCGTGCGTGCAAAAGAACTATTCTACCATATAAAATTTGACATTTTCGACTCAATTGAGTCATCAAAACTTTTATCCGAGATTGTTTTGACTAAGGTTAAGGCCTACACCTATAGTTTTATTTTTCCATATAATCTCCCAATAGCCCAAAGTAAGTCAAGATGCGTCGGGACATGAACTAAGGATCTCATAGCCTAAAAGCATCATATTAAGACTATGTACTGTTGAAATTGTCATCTGAGGTCATTTACTAGGAGTTTTGGTTCGAGACCAATTCCTTTACAATAAAATCTCCAAAATATGGAAATAATCCTAAAACCTAAATAAATTGTCCGATAATCGAACCAAAAGTTTTGGCAAGTCATAAATGACCTATAACAGTTATGGAAAGGCTCAAAATGCTAGATATGGATGCAAATTGAGGAAATGACCTAGTGGGTCATTATAATATCCACTACTAAAAGGACTTTAATCCATAAAATTTCATTTGATAGGAGGAGACTAAAGCTTAAAGGAATGAGGTACTAGGCTTGTATTCTTCAAGCACGAATCCTTAACCACTATCTAAGGGGAAAAATGATTCCAACAAATTTTTTTATTAGTATCTCTTCATCAACCCACTTCCTTTATTTTGCTCAAACAACAAAAACTCAACCTGCACAACCAACTGGCTTCTAATTGAATCGAGAATGGTTGATGCATGAAAATCCAAACCATAAACACTGACACCATAATGATACCGAAACAACCAAGAAAAAACTCATCCAAGCCAAAGGTAATCAAAGTCATGAATCATGCGACCCACTCTAATATCAAAATATAACTCTCCCTTTTGCCTTTTGAAACCACTATCCACTCCAAATCGATAAGAAGGTCACCCAAGTCCTATACGCACAATCCTATCGCACTAAATTTTGAGAACACAAGCTGGTCCATTAAATCCCATAATGGTGACCTTGAGGATAACCCTATAACGTGATCTGGGCACAGAAATAGTGATGACCAATATTTGAAACCTACTATCAAATCTACAACTAGTCTGGATAGCACTTAAAATGAATAGTCAAGATTTCAAACCATAAACACATTGTCACACCCCGAAGCCTAGACAAAGTAGTCAAGAATCGTATAAATATGCGTTGTACAACTGATAGATATTCTAAGAAAAAACGTTATTACCCCTAAACAATAACAATTATGAGGGTCTATGTGATTGCACAATTATGGCTCATTAAATCAAACAGATATAGACAAGTGAAACAATGACCACACATGACAACCTACAAAGCCTCTAGAGAAATAGTAACTATCAAGGGAAGATGGTCGGGGTAGGCCCTAACAACCCAAACTATAACCAAAAACATGATGAAATAGTACTAGACATTTATTAGCTCTAGGTAAGAGAGGAGCTCATCAACTGCTTTGATGAATACAGACAAGTAATTAGTATAGACGTCTGGTCAATGATATATTTTATCCTGTATTTGCAGAAGTGAAGTGCCCCCGAATGTAGGGACATTAGTTCATATAAAATATATATTAGTATGTAAAGCAAACAAAATAACAAGTAAACATATAAGAATGTTCAATGAATCAAACAATAGAATGAGCAACTGTGGATAACTGAACGCTAGAACCTCTTATATGAAACTATAAATTATAAAAGAATGGGTGAAAAATACACTATATAAGGTTGTTACCTATGTATTTACCTTATTACTTATCATATAACCACTTATGAATACATCATCATTATTAAGAGCCTAGTAATTTACCTAATTGATGTCGTGTGGCCACTTTTAATATTAATAATCATATGATGGCCCACCTAGGGTATTCTTTATCAAGTGTACCATATGTTTAACCCAGATACTCCTGACTATGATATTATACGTATAATTGTAATCGCGGTTTGATGCAGGGTATACCCCTCCATGGAACTCACTATAAGGGTCTGCCTGCAGGCCATATGTGCCATATATTGGCTCGAGTCAGGAGAACTAGTCCAACTGACTCTAAATACAAATGATACCACAAGGGCAGGTACGACACGCATTCGAGCTCGCTATAGTGGTTTGGTCTCAATTCTGTGCACAGAATTACGTCGCGCATGTGCTAAGCCAAACTTATGATACCCTCCCATTTCTAACCATTATCAAATAATGCTTCGTATGCCTATGCATGTATGTATTACAAAAAATAATGTCTAGTAATTCAAGTAGTGCTTTTCATAGACAATTAATTTCTGTAATGGTATCGAACTATTACAATGCTTGTACTTTACATTATCATATGACTATATCGCTATGTGATATAATATATTAGTACGACTATAGTATGACCATTTGTTCTAATTCATAGCATTTGATGATATACTATGTGACTTCCAAGAATTCATAATAAAGACGAACAAACTCTATAGATATTGACTTGATGGAAGTAGTACAAATATTTTGACCTAAACAAATTGACGCAGGAAGCATGAATATACGTAATTTCAAATAAAAAGGATATCTGGTCATGTGTTAGGCATATAGAAATTGAAAACTCTATTCACATATATCAAGTAAACTATCTCGGCTATTTTTGGAGCAAAAAATGATTACAGAGCATGCCTTAAGGGCGAAGGAGGTTTTAGCTTTACATACTTTGGATGTCTCACTAGCTAACGATGGTATCAAGAGTTTCAAATAACTCAACACCCCTAGGTGCAGTCATTGTGCAACCAACCAATAACTTCCACCCCATATCGATGAGAAATCATTTTTACACAATTAACTACGTATGAAATACATAGAAAAGTTCAACAACAATATAAATTTCAACCAACAACACATTTCAATATTCTTTTCCCTGAGTCCTAAAATTAGTCAAATTACTTAACAACTGCTTAGGGAGAATTTTTATTTTCAAACATACAAAGGTTGATGTCTAATCTATCCCATCAATAATAGAAATGCCCAAAAATGCCACTTTTATCATATTTCATTTTGTTTCGAAAAATAAACCCTAATTAACAATACCCATTTCAATAACTAACATGAAATTCAAATTAGAAGGTGATTATTATCTTATACTATCTCCCAAATCCGTAATCCATAACTAAATTTGAGTTGAGGTAGAGAATTACTGCTTTGAGATTAACCCCCAATTTGAGTTCTTGAAAAATTTCCAAAATTATTAGATGAACACTAACAATTGCATAGCAATTTAAAATCGACATGAGCTACTCACTTGTACAAAACACTTCTTTCTTTAGGAGCTATGAGCCTCACGTTACCTCTCTGAAGAGGATGATAAATGGACACTTTTATTTTTGGAGGAATTTTCTAGCTAAAGTAGTATACTAATTTTTATCATTATGAATAAAAGGAAAGTAAACGGAAGGGTCCCAAGTGTTTCTAATTGTAAGTAACTTAAATAGGGGACTACACTAATTGCTATCTCTTTTGTTTTTAACTAACAACATATAAATATCATAATATATAAGTTATACAGAACTCCCATGGTACATATAGGCATAACTCAAAATTCGTATAAGTCATAACTTGCACGACTCATGTCCTCCCATTTTTTTTAGGACTTTAGAATTGAGATCACTATTTAAATTTCTTAAATATTAAATTATATACACCACTAAAAGGTAGACTCAATGACCATCTATTTGGAATATAATAAACCAAGTGACTCTTTACAGACTAAAAGTTACATTTGCTCTAGGTATTAAAAACTCTTAAAGAAAAAGAATCATAATTTTACAATATCCCCCACTTAGAATCATTCGCCCTCGAATGATACTTGTAGCCTAATTTGACTTCTATAGTTATCCAAGACATTCATGAGATCCTTTACTCAACTTTCACTTCCCTTATTCTATCTTAAGGTCTTAAACTTTGGCTAACTCCTAAATTTTACAAAATTTTTGATAGAATTTCCCTTTTAAATAGGCCTACTGAGAACCCATCAGCTAGCCAAAACATATATAAATACGCTTCACAGAGTGTCACAACCAACATAATGCTCAACGGATAAAACACGAGGCTTCATTTGGCCTTATAATCAAATGATAGCTATAACCAAGGTTGTAACTTACCTTATACTCCACATTCAAAAGTTGCATTCATGTAAGTCCCTAGGATTATAGATACATGTCATGCAACCCAATCTAACCGCTCACTCTACTTGCCTCTAACTTAAGATAAACTTAACTCTGGAGTCTTACCTATCTACTAGTAGGTATGTATCAAGGCATACAAAATCTAAATGACAAACAAATCATACAAAAACTTATAGTATACAGTCAAATAAGCATGAAATTCATGTAATCATATAAATATATGAACTACAAAAATAAAAAAAATAAAAATGTCTGCCTATGTATATATAAACTTGATAAGCGCATGACTTGTAAAATAGAGAAGAACATAAAATGTAACCTACACGGGACAAGCTGCGAAAACCTATGGCAGAAGAATTTATAAACTATAAAATAGCATGTGGACATAGATAATAAATAGATACATGTAAACAAATAAGCCATGATACAAAATTCATCATATTAATATATCATATATCAACGTCTTCCTTGATAAAACACTTAACAATTTCATTTCTATGTATAGAGGATTTATTACACACTCATTTATGTATTAAGTCTCACTTTCGTTACAATGCAGACAAGGATAGCCGTAGCAATCAACTGTTGCTCCCTTAAGGGCCAAAATAACTATTCGAATAATAAAGTGTAAAAAATCCAAAAGAGGACAATGGTCTTCTAGAGAAGAGAATTCCTCCAAAAGTTAAAAAAAATGAATATGAAAGACGAGGTTCAAAATCTGATAATCATAGTGCTATGTATTTTCAAAAATTAAAAGCAAGGAGATAACTACACCGCATATATAACTACACCGCATATATCTACTTTCAATGTATATAATTTTTCAATATGAAGAAGATAATCCTCCCTCATTTTTTTAAGTTAAGTACATATTTCTTCAGAAAAAACTACAATCAGCCATGACAAAGAACATATGTGAAAATTTTCCACATAAAGGTTTCAGCTACTTAAAGCGAGAGTGCAACCAAAAATTCAAGAAAAATACTTGCAACATAAGTATGTAACAAACATGTAGAAATATACTCTTTGAGTAGGAACTCAAAAATAAAATATATTTTTTTCAATCTCAAGGTCCTCGTTGAGAGTCACTTTGCCAAACAACAAGTAGTTGAAACTATTAGCAAACCAACGGATTTAATAATGCAGTCGATCCAATTAAATATTGAAGAACGACATTCTCTCTCTCTCTCTTAACCAAGTATGACAATCCTTTCAATTAAAACCATGCTCTAGCAGTTGAGGAAAAATATTAACCACTTATCAATAACAGAAAGAAGTATCAAATCCACACAAATCAATCAAATAACTCTCATAAGAAGACGTAGTATATGCGCAATTATAGTTTTAATATCTCTAAATGTGGTTTATTATGAAGAATGTATAATACTCAAAAAACTATATCATAAAAAGGGTGAGATATAAGCAATTAATTTGTAAAACATATAATTAGTTCTTTTTTAAATATATATAACAGTGGACTATGACACTATATCTACCTATATAACCAAATAGACAATTAAGAAACACAAGTACTTATGGCTTAATCTTAAAATTATGAAAATGTATTGCATGAAAATAACCTGATTAGGGCATATGAGCATATAAAATATGGCCTTTAAACATATATGCTTAAGATTTATAAATAGTTAAATGTATGTCATATGAACTGTTTAGGTTTGACATTCTAATTATATTAACTTTTGAAAATGTATAATGTTAAAGCAGATAAATTATAAGTCATGTAATATAGAAATGACGACCTATGATATCTAGAGCATGTAAATGAATAACCTATGACACATAAAAGAAAGATTCTCTAATACGTATATATGCAGTAGCAATCAAATACTTCATGAAACAAATGTGTAAACAAGTAATTTGTAAAAACACCCAATTTTACATGGCACTATAGCATGTCTCTTATAAAATATGTGACATAAAAATTCATATTACATGTAACCTATAAGCAAATAGTCTAGTATATAAATTACATATAAACAAATAGCACGAAAAATATTTAACATAAGCATTAGTATCTTATGAAACGTATAACATGTCTTTATATAATATATAATGGATAAACAAATGATTTATGTAGCATGTAAGTTATGAACAAATGGCATAAGATATGAATACCATATAAACAACGATTAATGTAACGTATATCCTATAAATAAAAGATTTTTGTTAGTATTCAGGCTATGTTAGTCAACTAAGAATATACTTGATTAACACTAGTATTGAGTTCCTTTTTCTAATCATAAAAGCTACTACCATCTTCAACTTATTAGAACTCGATTCAATCACTTTAATCCTTATCTTATACCTTATCATGAAGCCCCAGTTTATCATCGAAGGGTACTAAACATACTTTATAGGCTTAGATCATATAGGTATTAAAGATATCATTAAATAAAAACTTCCAGACTTAGAAGTTGATTCCATTCTTCTGCCAAAGTAGCATTAGGAGATACTATCCTCCTATACTAAAGCTGAACAATCATTAATCAATTAATTGTTTTAATAATTTCATCCTAGCGAACTACTTAAATAAATATAGAAGTAACATAAATACATCTATAACTGTAGAAGGTAGATGAATCGGTGCATGCATTTCTTCTGTAAAACAATTAAGAGCCTGAAAGACCAAACTTATCGATCCTTCTTAAGCTTAAATATAAGCTTCTATTTGACTTTTGATGATGAGTTAGAAACTTCCTATTAGGTAATACTAGAAGCGACCTTTTATCCTAATTTGATGTAGCCGTAAGTTCACAAGAAATAATGTAAGATATAGATTAGAAGTAATATCTTATGACATAGCTTTATCACACGATCTAGATTATATATTAAGTTCAAAATTCCTAAATGCCCAAATAGTCCCTCCATTATAAATGTGGTGCACGACACATTCATAAGTGAAGTTCCTACTAGAAATGGCTTCATAGATTCCAAGGGACAACTGAAACTGTGTAACACCCCAATTCACTGAACCAAAATGCTACACGGTGCTCATGACCCCGAGGGACCATCAGCTAATCTATGACTAATATTTGTACCTGTATACTGTAAATCATGATATAATAATGCGGAATACATAGAACTGTAAGGCCATAAGATTCAACTGAATACAATCATGTGGGTGAAAATACCCAAAACAACTCAATCTGAACGTAAATCTGAACATAAATCTGAACATAAATCTGAAAGCCTCTAAACTATCTGAATAAGGAGTTGAAGGAAAATCTCTCCAACTAACTCTGTAAAACTGTATTGAAGAAATAAATAAATCAATCAAATCATATTGTCCTCGAATCAATGAGGACTCACTGTATCTCTATGACTGGAATGCTACCCCTACTGCTGGGCTGGAGCTCGTGTCTTGGAACCTATGGTGTAATATGAAAAGAAAGCACCATAACGCAAATACGTCAATACAACGGGAGTACTGAGTATACGAGGAGGGTAGGCTGAACATAAAAAGTTTCATGCATGAACAACATTGACTGACTAATATGAACGTGGGAGTGCAAACACACATATATAGAAACTAGGACCGTGAATACATGATAGCATGACCTGTAAGCTAATACATGGTTTACTGATAACTGTCATGACTGATACTAAAATTGATAACATAGACGACTGTATCTGATAGTCCTGTATATACTGAAATATGAAGAATGCCCTAAGTTCTTTTACTGAGACTGATACTAAAACTATGGGAAGTAGTGTTTAACCGACATGCCCTATGTATATCGTTATGGCTAAGCGGGGGTCCAATCCCTGCCCCGACTAGAGGGGTATCAATACTATGCCACGGGTAAGGACAGCCTGCGAGTGACCCTTATCTGGCGGGTACTCAATGAGAATGGTGGGAACCCTAAACTGATGGGTTAAGCCACCTCATCAACCCTAATCTGACGGGTAAAGATATCTCAACCTATGCTAGCTACGTAGTTCTAGAACACAAGGATGACTATTAAGAATCACACCCTGAACTGGCGGGTGAGTTCCCATCCTTGGGTTCACTCAGTGCTAACCTCTACTCCCATTAGAGAGACTGGACATGAATAACTAACTGTGCATGACTTAATCTTACTGAATTTTGTTGACTGGCGGAATGTTACTGATATCTGACAACTGACTAAGATCATGAGGTTTTCCTAAGTCACATGACTGACTGAATTCTATGGAATCATAGCTTGAGTTCGGATATCGTGAAACATGACATGGATCTAGAAACACAGCTATTGTTTTTGGGTACAAGTACCCCCAGGACTCGATGGAAGAAAACTGACACACATGACTGACTTGATCATAAGAGTAGAGTCCATAATTTATAATATCATAAGTAGGGATCTCATACTAAGCATGGTTATCAACAATGTATTGCATGGAAAGGATTTCATATCACATGGAAGTACTTGCACAATCTTAATATCATGTTCATTGCATAATCATATTGGCAACCCATACCAATAGCATGGAAGTTCATGTGGATTGCATGGTTATTATACATGTTGTTCATAAGTAGGATTTGCAAGTAAACATAGCATAATCTCATAAGAATAGTTCATGAGTATTCCAACAATATTTACAAGGCACATTATCAACATAGAAGTCATTGGAACGTAAGGGCATATCATGAATCCTTCACTTAGTCATAATTTAGCTATATTGCATGATTTCTAGTTTCTTAGGCATTCTATCAAACACCTTACATGCACATCTTAAGCATAGATGAAACCATTAAATTATACATCATGAACAACTAAATTTACATGTTTCCAACTCATATGATATCATGAAATTCAAAAAAACATATAAAGATTCCATCTTGGGAATCACCCAATATCAACAACATGATCATCAACACCCAACAATATAAAAATCATACTTTATAATGAAAAATAGGGTTTTTGAGCTTTATGGATGAAAGGGATCCATAAATCAACTCATGCACATACCTTAGAAGGAAGATTCTTGATGATTGACGGAGGAATTTTCTTGAAATCGGATCTTCAAGTTTAGTTATGCAACCCTAGTTGTTTTTCTCTTTTAGTGCTCTTGGATGATGAGCTTTGATATGATAATAGGGTTGTAATATGTTTAGAAGCTATATTTGTAGGGTTAAGTTTAGGGACGTGTAAAGAGTGTTAAAAGACTTAATTACCCTTAAAATAAGTCAAAAATGGAGTGTTTTTGGCACCTGGAACTGACTTAGGCGGCGCCCAAGTGATTGCCTAAGCTATGTTGGGGGGCGCCTAATCAATCGCCTATGTTTGGGTTGGGCGGCGCCTAACCAATCGCCTATCCTTACTATCTCTCACGAAAATGGGTATAACTTTTCGCTTGGGTATTGGATTAAGGCGAAATTGGTATCGTTGGAAAGCTAATTTGATTCTGTACAATTTGGTGGGTCTAAATCAACCAAAATACCACATTAACATCAAGTTATACTCATTCAAAGATGACCCTTGCAAAATCAAACACTAAAACTTGATGGATTCAAAAACTCTTAGCTTGTATTACCTTAAGTGACTCATATGAACATGCTTAATGCATCATAAGCTATCCTATCACTAGGATATTCATTGTAAGTTATGTACTCAAGTATAAATCACAAGATAGGAGATTTCATACGTAGGAATACTTATTAATATCCTAACTTAGAAACATGCGGGGTATTACAATATCTCCCCCTTGGGAACATTCGTCCTTGAATGAGAATTTACTGAGAAGGGATACAAGACAATAGAAACTGAACTAAACATAAAGAATTGAAACTTGATCTCATGACTGACATGATAAACATACTGAACTCGTGCATATCTGATGCACGGACAACTGACACATGAATGAATGACTGAGTATGAAGCGGTTAATAGGTACCAAGTTTATACTAGAAACATGAACGTGAAACTGAATAAGATTCAGGAGAACTGTTACGTTGATCTTGATCTAAATTGGCAGTGAAGAGGTGAGGATACATGATACGCATATCTGCTTCTACTTACCAAGTAGCTCCCTCATGAGACTGATTTCACCAAAGAACCTTGACTGGAAGGACTTCCTTGTTCCTCAATCTACGAGTCTGATAATCTAAGATTTCAACTAGAATCTCTTCATAGGAGAGGCTGTTCTGAATGTCGATGATCTGAATAGGGACAACAACTGTTGGGTCACTTATGCACTTCTTTAGCAAAGAGACATGGAAGACTAGATGGACTGAGGCTAGATCTGAAGGCAACTCAAGCTCATAAGCTACCTTGTCGAAGCGTCAATGAATTCTGTAGGGACCGACATACCGGAGACTGAGTTTCCCTTACTTGCCAAACCTCTTCACTTCCTTCATGGGAGAGATCTTAAGATATACATAGTTATTTACCTTGAACTCAAGATCCTTTCTACAATTATCTGCATAGGACTTCTGTCGGCTTTGAGCATCCCGGAGTCTCTCTTTGATCAACTAAACTTTCTCTAAGGCATCAAATACTAATTTAGGACCTATGATTTAGGCCTCACTAACTTTGAACCAACCAATTAGAGATCTACATCTCCTACCATAGAGAGCTTTGAATGGAGCCATCCAAATACTAGAATGATAGCTATTGTGGTATGCAAACTCAATCAAAGGCAAGTGGTCGTCCCAACTTCCCTTAAAGTCAATTGCACACGCACTTAGTATATCTTCAAGAGTCTGAATGGTCCTCTCTGCTTGACCATCTATCTGAGGATGAAATGCTATGCTGAGATGGACTTGGGTCCCTTTTGAAATGCTTTCCAAAAGTGAGACGTGATCTGGGTACCTCTGTCTGAGATGATAAATAGTGGAACACCGTGTAACCTGACTAACTCCCTGATATAGAGTTTAGCATAATCCTCGGTAGAATAAGAAGTACGAACAAGAAAGAAATAACCTAACTTGGGCATTCTATCTATAATGACCCAGACTGAATCATGCTGATGACGAGTTTTAGGAAAACCCGTCACGAAGTCCATGTTAACTTCTTCCCCTTTCCAAGTAGGAATGGTGAACTCTTGCATGGAACCACTAGGTTTATGATGCTCTATCTTAACCTGCTGACATGTAAAGCACTTAGCCACAAACCCTGCAATATCTCTCTTCATCCTACTCTACCAATAGATCTCCCATATGTCGCGGTACATCTTAGTGTCCCCTGGATGAATAGAGTATCGCGCACCATGTGCTTCTGCAAGTATTTGCTGCCTCAGTTCATCTACACCTAAAACACATAGACGACCCTGACAACGAAGAACACCATCTCCCCCTTGGGAGAAAACCTCGACTTTTTGATTCTGAACTGACTTTTTGAGCTTGACAAGGCTAGGATCCCTGTCTTGTTTCTCTTTCACCTTGGGAACTAGAGATGACTCTGAACTACTATGAATACATACACCACCCTCTGAAGAATCGACTAAGCGAACGCCTAGTCTAGCAAGCTAATGGATCTCCTGAGCTATCTTTTTCTTACTATTCTCAACATGAGAAATACTACCCATGGAGAGTCGACTGAGAGCGTCGGCCACAATATTGGCCTTGCCCGAATGATAAAGAACACTCATATTGTAATCCTTCAAGAGCTCTAACCACCTTCTCTGGCAAAAATTAAAATCTTTCTGGGAAAAGACATAATGGAGGCTTTTATGGTCTGTGAAGACATCTACATGAACTCCATAGAGATAATGCCTACAAATCTTCAAGGAAAAAACTACCGCTGCTAACGCAAGATCATGAGTAGGATAATTCTTCTCATATGGCTTTAACTGTCTGGAGGCATAGGCTAAGACCTTACCATGCTGCATAAGGACACAACCTAAACCCACTTTGGATGGATCAAAATAGACTACAAAACCACCTGAACCATCTGGAATAGCTAGAACTGGAGCTGAGGTGAGTCGAGTCTTCAACTCTTGAAAGCTCTTCTTGCATGAATCTGACCACTGAAACCTAATCTTCTTCTGAGTCAATCTGGACATGGGAGATGAAATAGAAGAAAATCCTTTGACAAACCATCTGTAATAGCCAACCAAACCCAAGAAACTCCTAATATCTGATGGAGATACGGGTCTGGGCCAGTTTCTTACTGCCTTGGTTTTTTGAGGATCTACTCTAATTCCATCATCAGAAATAATATGGCCAAGGAATGCTACTAATCTTAAGCAAAATTCACACTTGCTGAACTTAGCGAATAATTGGTGATCCCTAAGAGTCTGAAGAACAATCCTGAGATGGTCTGCATGATCACGCTCTATGCAAGAATACACCAGAATATCATCTATAAAGACTATGACATACATGTCCAAGTACTTCTTGAACACACGGTTCATCAAGTCCATAAAAGCTGCAAGGGCATTGGTAAGACCAAATGACATGACTAAAAATTCAAAGTGACCATACTGAGTACGAAAAGCTATCTTTGAAATGTCACATTCTCTAACTCTGAGCTGATGATAGCCTAATCTGAGGTCTATCTTGGAGAAGTAACTGTCACCTTGAAGTTGGTCGAATAGATCATCAATCCGGGGAAGAGGATATCTGTTCTTGACCATGACCTTGTTGAGTTGACGGTAATCAATACACATCCTAAGAGGACCGTCTTTCTTGCACACGAATAATACTAGCGCACACTATGGGGAAACGCTAGGTCTGATGAATCCCTTATCTAAGAGTTCCTTCAACTGATCTTTTAGTTCCTTGAGTTCTACTGGTGCCTTTCTATATGCCAGAATAGAAATAGGTTGAGTATATGGAAGAAGGTCTATGCCGAAGTCTATTTCCCTTTTGGTAGGAATGCCTGGAAGATCTTTGGGAAAGATATCTGAGTATTCATTAACAACAGGGACTATTTCGATGCTGGGATATTCAGAACTGGAATCTTTAACATGCATAATATGATACATATACCCCTTAGAGATCATTTCCCTTGTACGAAGGTAGGAAACAAGTTGACCCCTAAACGCTAAAATGTTACCCTTCCACTCTAGGATGGACTCATTCGGGAACTGAAACTAAACTATCCTATTTCTGTAGTCGACTGTGGCATAGCAGGAATGAGCCAATCCATGCCGAGAATGATATTAAAATCAATCATCTCTAACTCCACTAAATCTGCTGACATGGATTTCTAAGATATCATAATCGGGCAGTTCCTATATACCCGCCGGGCTATGATAGTTTTACCCACTAGGGTAGAGACTGAGAATGGCTCTGCTAGGACTTTGGGACTGATTCTGAAATCACCTGCTATGTATGGAGTAACAAAAGACAAAGATGCACCTGGGTCTAGCAAAGCATAAACATGAACATGGAAAATCTATAACGTACCAGTAACGACATCAGGAGAATTTTTCTGATCCTGCTGGGACTGAAGAGCATAGAGTCTGTTTGGGCGTTGCCCACTGGTAGCACTAGAAATGGCACCCTGCTAGTTCAGGCGACTGGACTGAGCTGTAGAATGATTTTGCTGACCCTGAAGACTTGACTGTAGACACTCCCTAATCCTGTGGCCTGGCTTTCCACAACCAAAACAGACATCACTACCGGCTCTGCAAATACCCTTGTGGTTCTTACCACAAGTCTGACAAAGGGGATTCATTCGGACACTACTAACGTTGCCCTGAGATTTAGAGCCTGGCGCTTTGTCTCTATTACCGTCTCTATACTTTGGCACTAGAGCGCTGGCAAAGGAAGGAGCTGGAACGTCTGACTTGTAGCGAAACTGTGAACGGTTTCCTCCATCTGACCTGGGGTAAGAAAAGTTGAAATTACCTGACCTTGCTTTCTTGTTCTACCTCTCCCTAGTCTTAAACTTCTGCTCTTTTACTTGCTGGGCATGGGTCATGAGTCTGGATAAGGTCATATCATCGATCAGATCGCAGACCTATACTCATTTACCACGCTATCATTGACCCCTGACACAAACTTTCTCATCTTAGCTCTATTGTCTGCAACCACATGAGGAGCATACCTGGCTAGCTGAGTAAATCTGAGAGAATACTCCCTAACCGTCATATTCCCCTGCCTGAGGTTGATGAACTCAAGAACTTTGGCTTCCCTCAGCTCTTGGGGAAAGAATCTGTCTAGGAAGGCTATGACAAATTCTTCCCACGCGATAGGGCCTGTATCATCTAACCTCTCAGACTTTCACTGTTTGTACTAATCATGAGCAACATCCTGTAACTAGTAGGCGGTTAACTCAACACTCTCAATAGAAGTAACACCCATGATGTCAATGACCTTCTTGACTTGGTCAATGAACTCCTGAGGGTCCTCATCAGACTTAGACCCATGGAAAGATGGAGGGTTTATCCGGGTAAAGTCTTGAACCCTAGCTACTTTGGGATTGACCAATGGATTGGCTGGAATGACTGGTGGCCATTCAGTCTGTGCAACCATGGACTGAGCAAGTGTGGTAAATACAGCTCTAAACTCCGCATGGGAAACATGTTCGCCCAAAGCATCTTCGGGCTGAGGAGCTGGCTTGTTTTTTCTCTTTGGGGCCATGGTCTGGAATAAGAGAAGAAAGGATTAGACTAAGATTTTAACTTGTGATTATGCTCACTAGAATGACATGAATAATGAAGAAAGGGGACTGTTCCTAAAACATCTTATAGCCTCCCACACATAAATGTGGCACGCAATATACCCATGTACAAGACTCTACTAGATGCAGCTTTCAGACTTCCTAGGACTCTATTGAACCTTAGGCTCTGTACCAAGTTTGTAAAACCCCAATTCGCTGAACCGAAATGCTACACAGTGCTCATGACCCTGAGGTACCACAAGCTAACCTATGACTGATATCTGTACCTATATACTACAAATCATGATATAATAATGCGGAATACATAGAACTATAAGGCCATAAGGTTTAACTAAATAAAATCATGTGGGTGAAAATACCCAAAACAACTCAATCTGAACGTAAATCTGAACATAAATTTGAAAGCCTCTAAACTATCTGAATAAGGAGTTGAAGAAACATGTCTCCAACTAACTTTGTAAAACTGAACTGAAGAAATAAATAAATCAATTAAATCATATTGTCCTTGAATCAATCAGGACTCACTGTGTCTCTGCGACTGGAATGCTACCGCTACTGCTGGGATGGAGCTCGTGTCTCGAAACCTATGGTGTAATATGAAAAGAAAGCACCATAGTGCAAATACGTCAGTACAACTAGAGTACTGAGTATACGAGAAGGGTAGGTTGAACATTAAGGGTTTAATGCATGAACAACACTGACTGATTAGTATGAACGTGGGAGTGCAAACACACATATATAGAAACTGGGATCATGAATACGTGATAGCATGACCTGTAAGCTAATACATGGTTTACTGATAACTGTCAGACTGATACTGAACATAGACTATAGAAGTCCTGATATACTATCTAACGAGTTACTGAGACTGATACTGAAACTATAAATGTAATGATATATATTAACGATGATATGTACACTAATGTATCAATAATACTGATAAATACTAAAACAACTAAACTACTAACTTAACTATACTATCAACTACACTACATAATACACTTACTGAATAATCGAAATACCTAAATTCTATCATCTCCAACTATATTAAACTAACTACAAACCTACTACACTAACACATAAACAACTAAATACAATCACCCAACACCCTATGAACATCAAACTCTCACCAACATACTAACACAACATCATCACCTAACTACACAGAATAATAACTGATCACATCACTAACTACTGAATCCTCATCACTAACTGACAAAATCAATACTGATAGTTCTGGAACACAAGAATGACTACTAAGAATCACACCCTGAACTGGCGGGTGAGTTCCCATCCTTGGGTTCACTCGGTGCTAACCTCTACTCCCATCTGGAGGGACAAGACATGAATAACTGACTGTGCATGACTTAATCTCACTGAATTCCGTTGACTAGCAAAATATTACTGATATCTGACAACTGACTAAGATCATAAGGTTTTCCTGAGTCACATGACTGACTGAAGTCTATGGAATCATAGCTTGAGTTCGGATATCGTGAAACATGACATGGATCTAGGTACACAGCTATAGTTTTTGGGTACAAGTACCCCTAGGACTCGATGGAAGGAAACTGACACACATGACTGACTTGATCATTAGAGTAGAGTCCATAATTTATAATATCATAAGTAGGGATCTCATACTAAGCATGGTTATCAATAATGTATTGCATGGAAAGGATTTCATATCTCATGGAAGTACTTGCACTATCTTAATATCATGTTCATTGCATAATCATATTGGCAACACATACCAATAGCATGGAAGTTCATGTGGATTGCATGGTTATCATACATGTTGTTCATAAGTAGGATTTGCAAGTAAACATAGCATAATCTCATAAGAATAGCTCATGAGTATTCCAACAACATTTACAAGGCACATTATCAACATAGAAGTCATTGGAACGTAAGGGCATATCATGAATCCTTCACTTAGTCACAATTTAGCTATATTGCATGATTTCTAGTTTCTTAGGCATTCTATCAAACACCTTACATGCATATCTTAAGCATAGATGAAATCATCAAATTATACATCATGAACAACCAAATTTACATGTTTCCAACTCATATGATATCATGAAATTAAAAAAAAACATATAAAGATTCCATCTTGGGAATCACCCAATATCAACAAAATGATCATCAACACCCAATAATATAGAAATCATACTTTATAATAAAAAACAGGGTTTTTGAGCTTTATGGATGAAAGGGATCCATAAATCAACTCACGCATACCTTAGAAGAAAGATTCTTGATGATTGACGAAGGAATTTCCTTGAAATAAGATCTTCAAGCTTAGTTATGCAACCCTAGTTCTTTTTCTCTTTTAGTGCTCTTGGATGATGAGATTTGACATGATAATAGGGTTGTAATATCTTTAGAAGCTATATATTCCATAGGGTTAATTTAGGGACGTGTAAGGAGTGTTAAAAGACTTAATTACCCCTAAAATAACTCAAAACGGAGTGTTTTTGGCACCTGGAACTGACTTAAGTGGTGCCCAAGTGATTTCCTAAGCTAGGTTGGGTGGCGCCTATGTTTGGGTTAGGCGGTGCCTAACCAATCGCCTTTCCTTACTGTCTCTCACGAAAATAGACAACTTTTTGCTCGGATATTGGATTTAGGCAAAATTGGTATCGTTGGAAAGCTAATTTGATTCTTTACAATTTGGTGGGTCTAAATCAGCCAAATTACCACATTAACATTGAGTTATACTCATTCAAAGATGACCCTTGCAAAATCGAACAGTAAAACTTGGATTCAAAAACTCTTATCTTGTATTACCTTAAGTGACTCATATGAACATGCTTAATGCATCATAAGCTATCCTATCACTAGGATATTCATTTTAATTCATGTACTCAAGTGTGAATCATAGGATAGGAGATTTCATACGTAGGAATACTTATTCATATCCTAAAAGGAGGGGGAAAGACAAATCAACCAAAGATCCTACTCCTCATAGAAAGGGGAATGAATCATTTTTCCGATTTTTCATTTTGTTTTAAGGCCCCATCGACGAAAGAAAAAATTGAAAAGTAGTAAATTTGATGAATATTCATTTTATACGGTCGCATCTTTATCACACTTCTTTGTATTCCAAGTCAAAAATAGTTTCGTTCTAAACTCCTTTCTTTTTCCATTTAGCTTTTAGCTTAGAAACATGCGGGGTATTATAACCTGGATCTGATACCACTTTTGTCATGCCCCAAAGCCTAGACAGAGCGGACAAGAACCGTATAAATATGCACTACACAACTGACAGATATTCTAAGCAGAAGAGTTACTACCCCTAAACAATAACAATTATGAGGGTCTATGTGATTGCACAATTCTGGCTCATTAAGCTCAACAGATATAGAGAAGTGAAATAATGACCACACATGGCAACTTAACATCTATGAAGTCTCTAGAGAAATAGTAACTATATAAAGAGAAGATGGCCAGGGTAGGGCCCTAACATACCCAAACTATAACAAAAAATATGATGAAATAGTACTTGACATTTATTAGCTCCAAGTAAGAAAGAAGCTCACCAACTGCTTTGTTGAATATGAACAAGTGCTTATTATAGATGTCTGCTCAACGATATATCTGATCCTGTATTTACAGAAGTGAAATGTCCCCAAACTAGGGATGTTAGTACATATAAAATATGTACTAGTATGTAAAGCAGATCGAATAACAAGTAAACGTATAGTAATGCTCAATGAATCAAATAATAAAATGAGCAACTGCAGGCAACTGAACACTAGAACCTCTTATATGAAACTATAAATTATGAAAGAATGGGTGAAAAATGCACCATATAAGATTGTTACCTATGTATTTACCTTATTTCTTATCATATAACCACTTATGAATACATCATCTTTATTATGACCCTAGTAATTTACCTAAGTGATATCCTATGGCCACTTTTAATATCAATAATCATATGATGGCCCACCAAGAGCATTCTATGTTAAATGTACCATATGTTTAACCCAGATACTCCTGACTATGATATTATACATATAACTGTAATCCCAGTCTAATGCAGGGTATACCCTTCCTTGAGACTAACTATAAGGGTCTGCCCGTAGGCCATATGTGCCATATATTGGGTCAAATTAGGGGAACTAGTCTAACTGACTCCAAATAGAAATGATTCCACAAGGGTAGGTACGCCATGTATTTGAGCACGCTATAGTGGTTTGGTATTAATTTTGTGATAGAATTACGTCGCGCGTGTGCCAAGCCAAACCTATGATACCCTCACATCGCTAACCATTATCAAATAGAGCTTCGTATGCCTATGAAAAGTATGTATTATAAAAAATAATGTCTAGTTATTCAAGTAGTGCTTTCCATATACAATTAACTTCTTTAATGGTGTCAAACTATTACAACACTTGTACTTTACATCACCATATGACTATATCGCTATGTGATCTAATATATTAGTGCGAATATAGTATGGTTATTTATTATAATTCATAGCATATGATGATATACTAGGTGACTTCTAAGAATTCCTAATGAAGACGAACAAACTCTATAGATAGTTGACTTGACGGGAGTAGTACAAATATTTTGACATCAACAAATTGATGCAAGAATGATACGGGAAAACAAAGAGGAGCACGAAACAAACACCAAATCAGTCCACTAATCTTAAGGATTCGAGGACCAAGATGGAGACCACACTCGGATTCGCTACTAACAACAAGAATACAAGATACAAGAGTGTATATTAACACCAAAACAGCTATGAAACGTGATGAACAAGATGAACAACAATAATACAAGTTTTGGATTCAACGAAGACCCCAAAACAGTCCACTACACAACACATACACGATTTGCAAGCAAGTAAAGATAGGTAGTGAGACCAAGATTATTAAAAGATTAAGAACCAAGTGTATTTCAACACTAACCCCTAATGAATGTAACAATCAAAACCACACTCTTACGGTGACCACCAAGGGAATGAACAAACCTTAAGATCTACCGTTTCCAAGCAAAGATCAATATTGGCTTTTCCAAGCCCTATGCTAAGGATGGCTTTTCCAAGCCCTACAACTAAGGGTGTTACACTCTCAAAAGAGAGAAAATATGTCTTTCAATTCTTCATCCTTCAAAATCTGCCAAGAAATGAGCTAAAATGACCTATTTATAGTGTAATACAAAAGAATACAAAAAGACCACTTTGCCCTTAATGATAGGTGCGGCCATGGTGTGTAAATACTCCATGTGTAATGTCCAAAATGCCCTTAATTAAGGTCCAAAACCGTGAGTCCTCACTCTTAAATGCTCCAAGCAATCTTCCATACGCGAGATTGCTTTAAGCTACGCTCAAAACGGATCCTCCATGCATGTTCTTGTATTCTCGAGGTGACCAAGTCTTGAGCCTCTATGTGTTGGCCTCCAAAGATGTCATCAAAAGATAAGATGGCCATTTGTCCCGTATCATCCTCCCCTTCTTGAAAAGGATTCGACCTCGAATCCAAACCTTACAAAACCGAAGAGAGGACAAACAAATACAAACTCCCCATGGCATGAGGGTTAGGGTTAGCATAACAAATAATCTCAATATGCCAAGGTTGCACATATTTGCAATATAACCAAGAATCCTTTGCAAGGAATATTAAAAACTCAATAAAAGATGTACAAAGGATTTGGTTATAGGATACATCAAGAGTGACACTTTGCTTGTCATGTAGACCAAGCAACAATTTTGGTGCACCAACATCACCATTTCTAAATTTGGCACCGGGTTCAAATGGGAAAAGTGGCCATAGACACGGGTCTCGACAACACTTCCCTTTCCCGTAGTCTACACCCAAACTAAATGACATACTCTCTACAATAACATACATATGATCCAAAGCAAATAGAGAGTAGAGAAAAGTATCACTCAAATCGACTTCTACTAAGGTGCTCTCATGTGTGTACTCACTACTAGTTTCCCAATAATCACCATGAGTACTCTCAACAATGAAATCACACAAAGTAGAAGAAGTAGCTTTCGCAACTACACATTCCTTACCCTTAAGAGGACTCTCATCTTCCAAGAAGAGATTTCCCTCTTTAGGAGGAATATTGTCACACCATAGTGGGTTAGCATATAGGCTATAGCTTCCAAGGCAAGCTATACCATCATTTTCACCACTAGGTTCATTAGGAGTGTTTAAATCATCTTCAAACAAGACATTGTACCTAAAAAGAGTGTGATCTACCTCACGGACAGATTTGGAACAAGCAAGTTCCTCACTCTCTAAATGATCAATATCAAGTTTCAAGGATGTTTCAAACACAATATTACCCCAAGAAGAGCTCTCGGGTTCATTCTCACTTTGATCAACATTTTCAACATCATCACACACTTGAGGTTCATTAATTACATCATACACATCCTTAAGTGGTGGGTAATTTTCACACATAAGTTGATCAACACAAATTTCAGAAGATAATGTACTTTCATTCAACATAATGGTTTCAACACTAGGTGGACATAAATCGATCTTACAAGAAGAGTCTATTCGGTCATCAATAGGATCAACTAGTGTATCCACACTCACAACATATACATCATCATCAAGTGGCAAAGAAATAATAAACTCACATATAGGCAAGATACAACTCACACTCAATGGGCTACTAGCCACACAATTATCATTCACATGTACAAAAGTGTAAGAGTTTGCCATTTTACCTTGAAGTCCTTGAGTAGATTCTTCTTTGTCATGGTGTGAAGGTCCTCCAAAAGTTTGGGCAGCAACTTTCTTTTGGCATTGTTCTTCTTCGCTTTCCATGTTGCTACCTACACAAATGTCCTTAGAAATAGAAGGACAAACAATGTTAGCATGGTTTGGTGGTAATCCTCTTACTTTGCTCCACACAACCTCTCCTTTTTCCACTCTCGGATTACCACCTTTCACTCCCTTACTCCTCTCAATCTTTTGTCTCTCATAATAATTCGAATTGGAGTAGGTAGGAACTTCTTTTTGCGGCCCGGGCAGAATGTACGTCTCGAGGCAATTTCCCCATCGGTCTCTTACAATATTAGGCCAATTTTGCATATTTGGAACTTTATGTTGTGCAAACCAATCGGCGCCTAAGCTCACATGACCATAGGTTATGGGAAAAACATCACACCACACCTCCTTATGGTAATTAAATTGGGAGAAGACAACTTTTACCCTCTCGGTAACCTTAAACCTGTCCAAGAAGTATGGAACAAGTAAAGGCTCACAAAATAACCCCAAGTAATCAACCATGGATGGAACAATGTAGTTTCTATAGTACCTATCATTTAACACAACGAGGCAGCCCGGTATCCCACAAATGGTCACCTTTCCGGAGTGTACACTCCTTCTCGGATCAACATTGTAAAGCACATGAGTACCCCTCGATTTTGGAGATGTATACCCTCTTCTTCCCATTGGACAACCTACACTATAGCTAGTATAACCATTCACACTATATCGACCTTGATAAGAAGTACTACAAGGTGGAGAATATGAATATTCACACTCCTCACGTGTACTCTCATCATAGCTCTCATAAGGTTTGCGAATGAAAGGGTTATACCTAACACCAAATCTAGGTTCGGAGTGGGGAGTGCAAGACTCCTCACATGTCCCAACTTCATCATAAGATCCATCACGAGGTCCTACATCATCTCCAAAGTCACCATAAGCACTAGGCACTTCATTCACCTCATTTTCTCCCTCAAAACAGTAATTTTCAAATCTGCCTATGTTTTGATCATGGCTATTTTCATAGCCTTCGCAATCTCCCTCAACTTCGTAGCCATAAAAACCCTCACTACAATTATAGTCTCCCATATTGTAGTCACAATAATCCCCGGCTATCAAAGTCATGTTCCCCTTATATCACCCTTTAAACCTACAAAATGAACAAACAAGATTAGTAGTAAAGCTCCTCACCAACACTCGTATACACTCACCTTTGTGATTCTCACAATTGGAGCGGCGAATATTGAAAGTTGCTTATACTCCGGTAGTCAATAGGATGTCAATTCTACTTGGTGGCCGGAATAGATTCTTGTTTGATCGACTCAAGACACAAAATAAAATTTCCTTACGAACTTGAAATAAAGAAGTTACAACGAATTAAAAATAAGAAAAGCTCACAAATAACGAAGACACGAAAGAAACGGATTCAACAATTAATCTACAACTAAGTAGGTGATTACTAGTTGTTAATTAATTGGAACCAATAAAATTGAAACTAAGGAACAATAAAAGGAAACTACTAAAATCTGAAATTTGAGCTTATTAATGACGTGAACAGTAGCAAATGGATGACGTGGCAGCATGCAATTGGTTTTGGTCCCACCCATTATAATCACAAATTCTGAAATTTTTAAATCTTCACACTATTTGGAAAAGGTGACAATTGGTTTTTTTGGTAGGGAAAACATAAGTCTTGAAATAAGGAAAAGGTATTTTGTCCCACAACACAAGGTTCTTGAAACAAGAAAAAGTAGTCCCACAAAACAAGGTCCTTGAAATAAGGAAAAGCTGAAAAAGTAGAAGTCTAGTCTAGGAAGTGTTGGGTTCAAGGTTTCTCACAACAAGCTTTACATCTTTTCATCTTCACCTTTTGAATCTATATTGTCCTTTTGATTGTCTTAAGTTGTAAGAAAAGATGAAGCACTAGATGAACACCACAACAACCTTCAAGAACACAACAACAACTTCTTCAAGAACACAACACAATACCACCAATTGTCAAAAACAAGAACACAAGGCCAAGTACTACACCTTGAAACTTGGATCTATGTCTTGCAAGACTAACACAATACACACTCTTTTTTCTTCAACTTCAAAAATCAACAACCATTTTTTTTTTTTTTCAACAATATATGGAGATGGTGAAGAACACCAAGAACACAAAGTTTGAGTCTTGAAGTTCTAAGGTTCAAGTTGTACCCCCCCAAACAACAACAACAACTTTCCAAGCTTAAATTCCACAACACAATCTCCACAATAAACGTTCAAAACTTGAACCAATCAACACATCACACGTTCAAGTCTTGAACCCGCAACAACAATACCAACAACTATCGGCCAAGTCCAAGTTCACAATAACAACATCAACAACAAAGGCTCAAATCAAGATATAGACTCAAAGTGTTAGTGAAGAACAATACTAACACTAGAAACACTTAAGACAAGTAAAAATCTCGGCCAAGATACAAAAAGAACACAATTTTCGGCCAAGAACACAAAGTGGACAGATTGCTATTTTTCTGAAAATTTCAGTTTTCAGTTTTTTTTTTTTTTTTTAATTTTCTAACAAGCAAACCCAAGATTGATCTTGTAGGAACAAGATCAAGCCATGCTTTGATACCAAATGATACGGGAAAACAAAGAGGAGCACGAAACAAACACCAAATCAGTCCACTAATCTTAAGGATTCGAGGACCAAGATGGAGACCACACTCGGATTCGCTACTAACAACAAGAATACAAGATACAACAGTGTATATTAACACCAAAACAGCTATGAAATGTGATGAACAAGATGAACAACAATAATACAAGTTTTGGATTCAACGAAGACCCCAAAACAGTCCACTACACAACACATACACGATTTGCAAGCAAGTAAAGATAGGTAGTGAGACCAAGATTATTACAAGATTAAGAACCAAGTGTATTTCAACACTAACCCCTAATGAATGTAACAATCAAAACCACACTCTTACGGTGACCACCAAGGGAATGAACTAACCTTAAGATCTACCGTTTCCAAGCAAAGATCAATATTGGCTTTTCCAAGCCCTATGCTAAGGATGGCTTTTCCAAGCCCTACAACTAAGGGTGTTACACTCTCAAAAGAGAGAAAATATGTCTTTCAATTCTTCATCCTTCAAAATCTGCCAAGAAATGAGCTAAAATGACCTATTTATAGTGTAATACAAAAGAATACAAAAAGACCACTTTGCCCTTAATGATAGGTGCGACCATGGTGCGTAAATACTCCATGTGTAATGTCCAAAATGCCCTTAATTAAGGTCCAAAACCGTGAGTCCTCACTCTTAAATGCTCCAAGCAATCTTCCATACGCGAGATTGCTTTAAGCTACGCTCAAAACGGATCCTCCATGCATGTTCTTGTATTCTCGAGGTGACCAAGTCTTGAGCCTCTATGTGTTGGCCTCCAAAGATGTCATCAAAAGATAAGATGGCCATTTGTCCCGTATCAAAGAAGTATGAATATGCATAATTTCAAATGAAAAGGATATTTGGTCATGTGTTAGGCATATAGAAATTGAAAACTCTATTCACATATATCAACTAAACTATCTTGACTATTTTAGGAGCGACAAATGATTACAGATTGTATCTTAAAGGCGAAGTAGGTTTTTAGCTTTACATACCATGAATATCTTACTAGCTAACGATGGTATCAAGAGTTTCAAACAACTCAACACCTTTAGGTGTAGTCTTTGTGCAACCAACGAATAACTTCCACCCCCGACTGATGTACAATTATTTCAACACAATCAACCACATATCAAATACGTAGAAAAGTTCATCAACAATATAAATTTCATCCAACATCACATTTCAATATTTTTCCCTGAGGCCTAAAATTATTCAAATTCCTTAACAACTGCTCAGGGAGAATTTTTATTTCCAAACTTTCCAAGGTTGATGTCTATCCCATCAATAATAGAAATGCCCAAAAAAACCACTTTTATCATATTTCATTTTGTTTCTAAAAATAAACCCTAATTAACAATACTAATTTCAAGAACTAACATGAAATTTAAATTAGAAGGTTATTACTATCATATACTATATCCCAAATCCATAACCCATAACTAAATTTGAGTTGAGGTAGAGAATTACCTATTTGAGATTAACCCCCAACTTGACTTCTTGAAAAATTTCCAAAATTATTAGATGAACACTAACAATAGCTTAGCGATTTGAAATTGAGATGAGCTACTAACTTGTACAAAACACTTCTTTCTTTGGGAACTATGAGCCTCATGTTACCTCTCTAAAGAGGATGATAAAAGGACACTTTTATTTTTAGAGGAACTTTCTAACTAAAGTAGTATAATAATTGCTATCTTTATGAATAAAATAAAAGTAAAAGGGAGGGGCCCAAGTGTTTCTAATGGTAAGTAACTTAAATAGAGGACTACGCTAATTGCTATCTCTTTTGTTTTTAACTGACAAAATATAAATAGTATTATATATAAGTTATACACAACTCCAATGGTACATATAGGCATAACTCAAAATTTATATAAGTCAAAATTTGCACGGCTCATGTACTCCCATTTTTGTAGGACTTTAGAATTTAGATCACTATTTAAATTTCTTAAATATCAAATTATATACACCACTACAAGGTAGACTAAATGACCATCTATTTGGAATACAATGCACCAAGTAACTCTTTACAGACTAAAAGTTACATTTGCTCAAGGTATTAAAAACTCTTAAAGAAAAACAAACCTTACTATTACACACATACCACTAAACGATCCTCTCTAGGATGTCCCATCAAATATGGATGAAGCCATCTTGTATCCAACTTGAGCATTATACTGCTTATGTGCAGATAATCCAAAATTTAAATAAAAACTAAAAATCAAGGACAAGAGTGCAAGAACCATCATCAAGTGCTAATGGAATATCATTTGAACACCAATCAACCATCATCTCTCAAAGATGGCAACCGAACCATTAGCTAACAAGTAGGATTATCAAGCCTATAGGTGAAATCCTATCAAAGGGAAATTTCAAAATGATGGCTGCATTTAGGACTATAACTCCCAGTTGATCTCTTAATACCAAGGCCGAACAGCTCGATCTCAACTATCAAAATCAATTTGATAGATAGGTAAGCATCCATGCACCTAATATATGGAGCCTTAAGGAGATCAACCCAAGGCGCCAAATAAAAACTACACCAATAATTATAAACCAAGGGAAGATGCCCTACTCACCCTCACTATAAAAAAAATCAGGCATAGTTCTATTGAATCTTTCTAGAGCTAAATCAAAATATAGATGAATAACAAGATCATAATAAAGGATAAACTACTAGCTGAAAACATAAAAATAAACTCCGTGTTTGCTAGATGGAATGAATCATTAAAGCATACCCAAAAACTCACAAAGGCTACAAATTGTACAAGTAAAATCCAATACTTTAGCGACTCTAAGAAATGCAACCTTAGTAGGAAATTTCTCAATCCAATACTCCATCTCAGTGGAGAATACTCTATTTGGCAACTTAAGAAGTAGTGATAGGAAAGATCACCTATCTCCACCCCTCTTAGCTTCACTAGATCAAAAACTATATCCTGGTAAGAACGAAGTGTCCAAATAACCAATACAAAGATCAATGTTATCACTCAAATATAAATTGAACAAACTTGAGAGGAAAGTCCAAGACCTCTTGATATTAGCATTAAGACAATTATTGTGAGATGAACTAGTCAAATTGGAAGGATGGATCCAAAACTAGTCAATCTTAGAAATGGGCTACATAACTAGATTATCAACCTTAGAACCATATTAAAAACATAGATGATACAATCCAAAGAGCCTCTAGATCATTAGAGAGGATTCTTATGAATTAAGAGGCACTTAGAGACTCTTTATTTCTATCCAAAGGGTGACCGATGATTATGATGATCGAGGAGGGATGAGGGATGTTAAAAAAGACACACAAGGCAAGACGAGGCTAAAAAGCCTAAATAAAAAAATATAGACCCCATCCGCTATGGAGGTGCGCCCAACCCGCTCCATATCTAATAGAGTGGGTCAAAATAACCCACTATACCCTTGGTATGCACCCCATATGCTATACAAATGCTCAAGAAAGTTCTTAATGGGCTTCTATGTTTAGTCTTTAAAAATGGGTCACTTTTGGTTCCATATGATGTAATAACTTAGCCTATACAATAAATAGGACTTCTTTTTCATATATTAGGTAGTTATTAATGAATTATGACTGTAAACACTTGTGAAAGTGAAAAGGAAGCTTGGATTAGCTTGTGGCAAGCGTGGAATCACTTGTGTTGATTTATCATTTAGAAATGTGGGTTGCTCAGGAATCTAATTTCCTTGAGGTTTACATAGGAGTTAGGTTCTTTATTTGACATTTAATAGAGGTTTAGGGGTTTTACAATACAAAATCCTAACTTCAAGAAACCAACAGAAATCTTAAGAAATCCTCCAAGAATCTTCAATAACTCCTCTTCTCAATAATGTTAGGTATTCATCTATGGGTCCCTTTCACACATTGAGTTCAAGAATCCATTTTTAAAACTTCAAGATTTATGATTTATGATTTCTATGCTTGGACTTTATGTATTCATGTTCATGATAGTAATTGGGATCCAATGCATGTTTAATTATAAGTTTCCATGAAATTAAGATAGTTATGTGGTAATTATATGAATTGCATTCTTAACCCTTGAATTTGAAATTGAATGTTGTATTCCTTATTACATGTGTTGACCATTGTCATGGGAAATAATCCATGCTTCCCAAGTGTTTGCTAAATTGCCTATTGAAGTAAATAGTGAAAGCATGAGATATTATTATGTGATCCCATTCGTGCACAAGTTTATGTATATCAAGTGTTTGACATAATGTCTAAATGAGTGCATTGTTAGCAAATAAGTATTGTTATGACTTTATGATCATGTTATGTTTTTCTTTTTATGCTATTGAGTCCTGGGGGTATTTATAACCTGACAATCTACCTGTTTACCTAGAACCAGTGTCTGTTATAGAATAGTATTAGTCACGTCGCGTTCAGTAGACTCAATTAGTTACAAAACTCAGAAAAACTCAGTAGACTCAGTATCAGTCCAGTACATTTCAGTATAATCAGTTCAGTGGCTATTCAATTAGGAGTAGGATTCAGCACTGAGCGAGCCTAGGGATGGGGGCTCACCCGTTAGTTAGGTTGGGTCCCTAGAAATAATTGTAATACCCCGAAAAATCCAAACCACTATTAGAGCCATGTACCAAGCTCATGCATAGTACATCATGATTTTTTATAGTTTTATGAGTAGGTTAGATGTATATTAAGGCTTCAAATAACTCCCATCTATCAGACGAATCAAAATATTCCTTACTGATCGAATTCATGAGAAGGATATTGGTATAGTAAACTTCAAAAGAGCATATATCTCATTATACTTTAAATTTTTGAGCTTATGACCTATGAAAAGATAGATAATTGAATTAGATTTCCAACGATACCAATTTTGCCTAAATACGATATCATAGTAAATACTTATTCCTATTTTACTCCAGCATGTCAGGCTGGAAATAGTGTGACAACATTCCTGATAGTCTATCACATTTGTGACGCCCTATCACAAAGGTTATCAGCCTTAGGCAGAAACCAGATCCTAAGTGATGACATTCATGATAGCTTACCACATTCGTACTCCCTATCACGAAGGTCGTCGTCCTTAGGCAGAAACGAGTTTCTAAGTGACAACATTCGTGATAGCTTACCATATTTGTGACGCCCTATCACGAAGGTCGTCAGACTTAGGCAGAAACCAACTCCTAAGTGATGACATTCATGATAGCTTACCACATTTGTGATGCCCTATCATGAAGGTCGTCAGCCTTAGGTAGAAACCAGCTTCTAAGTGACGACATTAGTGAAAGCTTATACATTTGTGTTGCCCTATCACGAAGGTCGTCAGCTATGATTTTTCAGCAACTGAGAATTTATTTCATAAGGGTATTTTGGTCATTTCATTCACCTTCCATGACTTATAACCCTAAAGAGGCATAATATTTCCCATTATTTTCTTTAGTTAAGCATCTCAAAAACCCTCTCTTCCGGTCTCAACCACAAGATTAGGGTTTTTATCAAAATCATCACTCAAAAGCAAGATTCAAGCCTTATTCCAAGATAATTGAGAATTAAGTTTCCCAATCTAAGAACTCTCCAGCAAATCATCAAGTCCTTTCTAAGGTATGCATAGAGTTCATCTATGGATTCAATCCGTTCATAGAGTTAAAGAACCATGTTTATATTATTTTGTAAACTTTTTGAGGTGATATAAGTATGTACATGTTAACGATTGTTGTTTAAGTTTTAATGTGATTTCTAAAGGTGTTTTCATGGAATATATATGTTTGTTAATTGAAAACCATGAACTTTAGGTGATTTAATATGGTGCAATTATGAAACTCACCTATGCCTAAAAGAATGCATGCAAGGTGTTTGATAAAATGCTTAGGATGCTAAAAATTCATGTTTTTATGGTTCTATGATGTCTAAATAACAAGTCCATGTTATCTATATACTTCAATATGAATCCCATGCTTTTCATGTGTTGCTATTGTGGTGGTATAAAACATGTAAGACAATACAGATATACAATATGTACATGAAATATATCCATGCATTCCCTACAATGTTTAAGATGTTGAATAACTATATGTAATATGATATTCCCTACTTATGATATTATGAATTGTAGACTCAAATCTTGTGATCAAGTATGACATGTGTGTCAGTTTCCTTCTATCGAGTCCTGGGGATATTCGTTCCTGAAAAATATAGTTGTGTGCCTAGAGCCATATCATGTTGTCATGATAATCTCAGTTAAGCTATAATCTATAGAACTCATTTAGTCATGTGACTCAGGAAAACCTCAGAAATCTCATGATCTCAGTAAACTCTCAGATAATAGTACTACTCTATCAGTCAACAGAAGTCAGTTAATCTGTCCATGTATAGTCAGTTGAATTATGTTTAGTCTCTTCAGATGGGAGTAGAATTTAGCACCGAGTGAACCCAAGGATGGTGACTCACCGACCAGTTTAGGGTGTATTTCTTAGCAGTCATCCTTGTGTTCCAAAACTACGTAGCCAGCGTAGGTTGAGACATCTTAGCCTGTCAGATTAGGGTTGATGAGGCGGCTTAACTTATCAGTTTCGGGTTCCCACCGTTCTCCTTTTGAATACCTTCCAGCTAAGGGTCACCCACAATTGTCCTTATCAGTGGCGCGGTATTGACACCTCTCCAGTCGAGGTAGAGATTGGACCCCAGCTATATGCATTATTGGGACACGTCGGTTAAATAACTACCTCCCACAATTTCAGAATCAGTCTCAATAAAAGAACTCAGATAGGTTTTCAAATTTTAGTATTTCAGGACTGTCAGGTACAATTAGACTCAGTTACAGTACAGAACTCGGATAGTTCCATCAGATATAGGATTGTCAGATACAGTCGCCCATTTTATTAGAATTTCAGTATCAGTTATGTTAGCCATCAGTAAACCATGTATTAGCATACAGGACTAGCTATCATGCACCTATGATTTCAGTTACTATGTATGCATATTTTTACTCTTACGTTCATGTCAGTCAGACAGTTAGCATTGTTCATGCATGTAAACCCTGTTTATATTTAGCCTACCTCACTCGTATACTCAGTACATTCCCTCGTACTGACGTATTTGCGCTATGATGCTTTCTTTTCATGTTAAACCATAGGTTCAGAGACACGAGCTCTAGATCAGCAGCAGTAGTAGCATCTTCAGTCACAGAGATTCAGTGAATTCTCTTCATTTGAGGACAATATGATTTGATTTATTCATTATTATTTTAGTCCGTTATCAGTTTGTGGAGTTAGTTGGACACATATTCCTTCAACACCTTATTCAGACAATACTTAGAGGCTTTTAGATTTAGTACTCAGACTTATGTTCAGATTTGATTCAGTTTTCAGCTGTTTTGGGTATCTTTCACCCATATGGATATTATGTTTTGACAGATTTTTGTATTCAGTTAAAACTTATGGCTTACATGTTCATGTTTTCCACATTATTATGTTATATATGCAGTGTACAGGTACAGATATCAGTCATGGGTTAGCTTGTGGTCTGTTGAGGTCATAAGCACCGTGTAGCATTCTGACTCAAAAAAATTAGAGCGCTACAAACTTGGTATCAGAGTCTAAGGTTCAATAGAGTCCTAGAAAGTCTAAAAGCCGCATCTAGTAGAGTCTTGTACATCCATATTGTGCGCCACATTTATGTACAGGAGGCTATGAGATGTTTTAGGAACAGTTTCCTTTCTTCAATATTCATGTCATGCTAGTAAGCATAATTTTAAGTCAGTCTCTCAGTCTAATCCACGTTAGCAGATTTAGTCGAGTTACAGATGACTGATTTTGATGTCATTCTCAGCATGAATTGGCCTTATTCCTGTTATGCCATAGTCGACTGCAGAAACAGGAAAGTTCAGTTTCAGTTCTCGAATGAGCTCATCCTATAGTGGAAGGGTAGCATTTTGTCTTTCAGGGGTCAGCTTGTTTCCTACTTTCAGGTAAGGAAAATAATTTCTAAGAGGTGTGTATTTTATCTCGTGCATGTTAAGGATTCCAGTTCCGAATATCCCAGTCTCAAAACAGTCCCAGTGGTTAATGAATATTCAGAAGTCTTTCCTGAAGATCTTCCAGGCATTCCTCCCGAAAGGGAAATAGACTTTGGCATAAAGCTTCTCCCAGATACTCAGCCTATTTTTATTCTGCCATACAGAATGGCACCAGCCGAACTAAAGGAACTGAAAGATCAGTTGAAGGATCTCTTAGATAAGGGATTCATTAGGCTTAGTGTATCCCCATGAGGTGCGCGAGTCTTATTCGTGCGCAAGAAAGATGGTTCTCTCAGAAGGTGTATTGATTACCGTCAGCTCAACAAAGTCACGATCAAGAATAGGTATCCGCTTCCTAGGATAGACGACTTCTTTGACCAACTTCAGGGTGATATTTATTTCTCCAAGATAGTCCTCAGATTAGGCTATCATCAGCTCAGAGTTAAAGAATGTGACATTTTGAAGACAACTTTCTGTACTTGGTATGGTCACTTTGAATTTCTAGTCATGTACTTTGGTCTTACTAATGCCCCTGCAGCTTTCATGGACTTGATAAACCGGGTGTTCAAGCAGTACTTGGACATATTCGTCATAGTCTTCATAGATGATATTCTGGTCTATTCTCGCACAGAGCGTGATCATTCAGACCATCTCATAATTGTTCTTTAGACTCTTAGGGATCACCAGTTTTTCGCCAAGTTCAGTACGTGTGAATTTTGGCTAAGATCAGTAGCATTCCTTGACCACATTGTTTCTGGTGATGGCATTAGATTGTATCTGCAGAAAACCAAAGTGGTAAGAAACTGACCTTGCCATGTCTCTCCATCAGATATTAGGTGTTTCTTGGGTTGCTATTACCGATGGTTTGTCGAGGGATTTTATTCCATTGTATCTCCTATGTACATATTGACTCAGAAGAAGGTCAAGTTTCAGTGTCAGAACCTTGTGAGAAGAGTTTTCAGGAGTTGAAGACTCGACTCACCTCAGTTCTAGTTTTAGCACTTCCCAACAGTTTCGATGGATTCGTAGTCTATTGTGATGCATCCAAAGTAGGTTTAGGTTATGTCCTCATGTAGCATGGTAGAGTCATAGCCTATGCCTCCAGACAGTTAAAGTCCCATGAGAAGAATTATCCTACTCATGACCTTGAGTTAGCAGCAGTTGACTTTGCCTTAAAGATTTGGAGGTATTATCTATATGGTGTTCATATAAGAGCCTTCAGTATGTCTTTTCGCAGAAAGATCTCAATATTCATCAGAGAAGGTGGTTGATCTCTTGAAAGATTATGGCATTAGTGTAATTTATCATCCTGACAAGGCCAATGTAGTGGACGACGCACTCAGTAGACTGTCCATAGGTAGTGTTTCCCATGTTGAGGATAGTAAGAAGAAATTAGCTCAAGAGATTTATCATCTTGCCAGACTAGGCATTTGCTTAGTCGACTCTTCAGAGGGTGGTGTATGTGTTTAGAGTAGTTCAAAGTCATCTCTAGTTTCTAAGGTGAAAGAGAAGCAAGACAGGGATCCTAGCCTTGTCAAGCTAATAGAGTCAGTTCAGAGTCAGGAAGTAGAGGTTTTCTTCCAAGGGGGAGATGGTGTTCTTCGTTATCAGGGTCATCTGTGTGTTCCCAGTATAGATAACTTGAGGCAGCGAATTCTTGCAGAAGCACATGGTGTGCGATACTCTATTCATCCAAAGGCCACTAAATGTACCATGACTTACGGGTGATATATTGGTGGAGTGGGATAAAGAGGGAAGTTGCGGAGTTTGTGGCTAAGTGCTCTACATGTCAGCAGGTTAAGATAGAGCATCAGAAACCTAGTGGTTCCATACAGGAGTTCACTATTCCTACTTAGAAGTGGGAAGAAGTGAACGTGGACTTCGTGATGGGTTTTCCTAGAACATGTCATCAGCATGATTCAGTTTGGTTCATTGTAGATAAAAAACCAAGTCAGCTCATTTCCTTCCAGTTTGTACTTCTTACTCAGTTGAGGATTATGCAAAACTCTATATTAGGGATTTGGTCAGATTACACGGTGTTCCACTATCTATCATCTCAGACAGAGGTACCCAGTTCACCTCTCACTTTTGGAAAGCATTCCAAAAGGGTCTTGGTAACCCAAGTTCATCTCAGTACAACGTTTCATCCTCAGACAGATGGTTAAGAAGAAAGGACCATTCAGAATCTAGAAGATATGATAAGGGCGTGTGCAATTTATTTCAAGGGAAGCTAGTATGACCACTTGCCTTTGATTAAGTTCTCATACAACAACAGCTATCACTCCAGTATTTAGATGGCTTCATTAGAAGCTCTCTATGGTAGGAGATGTAGGTCTCTGATCGGTTGGTTTGAAGTTAGTTAGACCGTAGTCATAGGGCCTAACTTAGTATTTGATGCCTTAGAGAAAGTTCAGTTGATCAGAGAAACACTCCGAGCTACTCAGAGGCAACAAAAGTCTTATACGGATGTTCGTAGAAATGATCTCTAATTCGAGGTTGATGACTATGTCTATCTCAAGATCTCTCCCATGAAGGGAGTGAAGAGATTTAGCAAGAAGGGAAAGCTCAGTCCTCGATATTTTGGTCCCTTAAGGATTCTCAGTCACTTTGGCAAGGAAGCCTATGAGCTCAAATTACCTTCAGATCTAGCCTCAGTTCATCCAGTCTTCCATGTGTCATTGCTCAAGAAGTGCATAGGTGACCCAGCAGTTGTAATCCCTATTCAGAGCGTTGACATTCAAAGTAGCCTCTCTTATGAAGAGATTCCAGTCGAAATCCTCGACTATCAGATTCATAGGCTGAGGAACAAAGAAGTCCCTCTATTCAAGGTTCTTTGGTGGAATCAGTCCATGGAGGGAACTACTTGGGAAGCAGAAGCAGACATGTGAACCAAGTGCCCTCATCTTTTCTCTTATAATTCAGACTTAGATCGAGGTAACCATTTTCCTTAAGCTTATTCAGTTACATGTTCAAAATTCTAGTATAAAATTAGTATAAAGTATCAGTGCATAGCTTATCATGCATTCATGAGTTCAATTTATCAGTCATGCATCAGATATGCATGTTCGATTGGGCTATATTCAGTATAGAATTCAATTCAATCCTAAAATCATATGCCAGTTGAGCATGATTAGTGTATGCAGCGTTTTATCTTTTCTCCCCTCTCAAGCAGTCATCATTCAAGGATGAATGTTTCCACGGGGGAGATATTATAATTGTAACATCCCGTATCTTGCTTGTACTTATTCTAATTATATGGAACCTGGTATGGCCATATGGTATAGGTAACAGATGAGATTTGTTATGCAATTATTAATGGTGTAGATGGAATTATAGAAGCTGCCCGTATAGTTTAGTGTGATGCGACTAAGTTAATGTTAAGTTAACTATTTAAACTTGGAATCGCAAGCTAGTATTTGAATCTAAAGTTTAAAGTGACCAAGTGTGCATAAGTTGAAGGTTAGACTAGAGGGGTTAGAAGCTGAAAATGGAGCAAAATATTGAGGTGCTGGCTTGACTTATTTAAGCTAGTAGGTGAGTCACCTACTTAAGTTGTTTGAACCAAATTAATGGACTGATACAAGATCAAACCAACAACACCAAGTGCTTCGGATTTCAGTCCAACAACACAAGACACAAGTTTTTAAGTTTCGGTTTTTCAGCTTATAACACACGAACTAGTTTCGGTTTTCAACTCACAACACAAGAGCAACAAGATAGATAACAAATGCTAGTAAATCGAAAAGAGCCCCACACGGCTTCACTAGACTTTCAAGATAACAAAATCAACACAACAACAACAAGATAAAGAAAGATAGATAACTTGACATATAACATTCAAGAAACTAAGAACCCTAACATCAAGATAGGACCCTAAGTCTAATGAATATAAACACCAAGTTCTTACGAGGACCAAGAGGCACTCAACAACCTCAAAACCCTTGTTTCTAGCCAAAGAGACAACACAAGTATCCCTCTACTTGTGATATTCTAGGGACGGCTTCTTGGAGAAGAAGAGAGAGGAAATGTTTTGTGATTTTATGTTACAATTTCAGATTTCAAAAACTAAGTCTAACTCTCTCTACATGTTCTATTTATACTACAAACAAAAAGGTAAAATGACCCTAACGCCCTTGCTTCTTGTGCCAACTTTGGAGAGTAGTTTATTACATATTAGGACCTCTCTTCACACATAAAAACGTTTAGGTCCTTGGTTGGTTCGATCACCAACTCACACACGACCATTTGCATGAACAAAGCTTGGAGTGCTTGTAATTCCCGAGCTTGGCTTCGTGTGAAAGGCCGTGTACCTGTGGAGGCTGCCCTAACCGTATCATGGACCCATGGCTATGGATCAGATTTGGGTCTATGCTAATATACTCATTTGGGCCAAATTGAACAAAAAAAATGAAAGAAAATGGATAAGTGACCCAACACACCAATCTGCCACGGCCCAAATATAATTGAGCCCAACAAGAAATTATGCAAGTAGGTGCATCACCTACTTTGAAGTTTTAGCAGCTTAGAACCTTAAGTAGGTGCATCACCTACTTGGACCAATTTGACCAATTTTATGGTCCAAAATGCAGCTAAGGAGGTGGACAAGATAGGGCCTTTAAAAGGCCAAGTTGCTGGTCATTTTACTTCACTTTGGAGTCACAAAAAAAGGAGTATATTTCAGCAAATCTCTCTACTCTCTTAAAAACAACAAGAGCAGCAGCCCTATTTTTCCTTCTAGGGTTCTTGAAGAAACCCTCCCCTTTGCAGCCCAAGGTAAGTGAAAAACACTTAAGATTTTGTTTAATTATCTCATGGGAGATTAGGGAAACAAGTTATAAGTGTTTGACTATAAGTATATGGCTGATTATAGAACAAGCTGGTTGTTCATGTTTCCTTGTTATTGAGGAACTTTTTTCTTCTTCTTTGGTTTAAGTGTGAAGGAAAGTTCAAGCTCTTGAAGAGTTCAATTAAAAGGATAAGTTGCTGAATTGAGGTACGGTGACTGCCCCATTTTATTTTTCTTATATATGAATTTGAGAGGGGATTATGGATGTCTTGTTATTGAGAACTCAAGAGATGATGAGATCAATAATTGATTGCTACAATAAAAGGGGTTTGGGACTGTTTTGTGGACTGTTTTGTATGTATATGTTATGGGCTGCCAGGTTGAAGTTGGATAAAGGGGTGATGAGTTTGTAATGAATTATAGAAGAAAGATGTGGTGATACACCACCGAACTAATGCTTGCTGTCCAATCTATTTTGCGTATTGTTTGGAATGTATAATGAAGTCGAGGTGGTTTTGGTGAACCTTATAAGGACTTATCTGGTATGTGGGTGTAATTGGAGGAAAAAAAGGGTTAAAATAACACCCTTGTTGGATAGAGTAATAGTTGCTGCCCGGTTACTGTTTTGGGTGAAATTAAGTACCTTAAATGTGTTGATTGGTTACTAATACTAGTTTACCATATATTCTATTGTAGATAAGTAATCTAAAAGGCGAGAAGTCAAGTTGGGTTAGTTTCGGAATCAAATAACCAGGTATGTAAGGCATACTCTATTTCACACTCTTTGGCATGAAATCGTACAATTGTTCCATCAAGCAATTTTCTGAGGTTATCCTATAACAAAGTGATGCATAATGGCAGCACATTACCCTCCATGTATCCAATGACCTTGTTCCCACTCTCTAACGCATTAGAACATCTCAATACGTGCTTATTATTAAATCTGCGCATCTATCTTCACTAGAAAATTTCAGGAGTTCTCCGTTTGTTCAAATAAGACCCATGTGTTATTTCAGCTCCTAAACACTTTATTTGTGTGCCAACAGCTCCCTAGCTCATTGTTGTTGCGTTAAGTGTCTATTTATATGTCTCTTATTAGTGTATTACTGGTTCAAGGTATCATAATGTGATGACCACCAAGGTAACAATCTCAAAGGCTAATAAACTAAGTATTACAATCTGTAAAATGACGAGTGGCAACTCAGGGGCACTTGCCTAGCATGGGCCAATCTCGATACCTTTATTTGTGGGTGGCAGCTCAGGGGCATAAGCCTAGCATGGGCCGATCCCAATCTTTTTATAGGTGGCAGCTCAGGGGCGTAAGCCTAGCATGGGCCGATCCTAATTGATATTTTTTTTTACCACTGATCAGCTGGTCATTTGCGTTATATGGATTACAAAGATTATGAAGTAAGAAGGTAAAATGAAGAAAGAATGTAATTTACATTGTCCCACAAGTATTTATAAAGGTGGTCTACTAGTACTCCTTATACACTTGTATCGGATTTCTATTAAGCTTTTGTATCAAGTGTGTTGCTACTTTCCGCCTTACATATTCAGTACATATTTTCGTACTAATGTCCCTCACAGGGGACCTGCATTTCATGCTGCAGGCAGAAGCACTTCAGCTCATACAACTCACTAGTAGGAGTGCAGGTTATTCAGGGACTATTGGTGAGATCCAGGTTGATTCAGGGCTTTCCGAGTCTGCTCTACATATTTTGGTATTGTACAATAAGTCTAGAGTAGTGCGGTGGTTTGTCCCGACCCTGACTAAGTCTATGTATCTTTTAGAGGCTTTGTAGACTAATGTAAAGTTATGGTAGTGTCCTGATTTTAGACATGTTGGCCCCACCGGCCAAGTGTTGTACATATCAGTTTTGGGAGTTTATGTGTACTCAATTTCATCGATGCATAATATTATGTCGTCATAACATTTGGTTGTTACAGTTACATGCATGGGAAGTATAAGGTTATGAATTGGTTCTCTCGGGCCTTTACGGCTACGAGTGCCTGTCCGCCCCAATAGGATTTGAGGCGTGACAATAATACCCCAAAAAATCCAAACCAATATTAAAGCCATTTACCAAGCTCATGCATAGTACATCATGGTTATTTTATAGTTTTATTAGTAGGTTAGATGTATATTAAGGCTTCAAATAACTCCTAGATATCAGACGAATCAAAACATTCCTTACCGATTGAATTCTTGAGAAGGATATTGGTATAGTCAACTTCAAACGAGAATATCATTCATTATACTTTGAATTTTTGAGATCATGACCTATCAACAGATATATAATTGAATTATGTTTCTAACAATACCAATTTCTCCTAAAGCCGATAGCGGAGCAAAGAGTTATTCCTATTTTACTCTTGTATGTCAGGATGGAAATAGTGTGACAACATTTGTGATAGCTTATCACATTTGTGACGTGATACGGTTAGGGCAACCTCCAAAGGTACACGGCCTTTCACACGAAGCCAAGCTCGGGAATTACAAAAACTCCAAGCTTTGTTCATGCAAATGGCCGTGTGTGAGTTGGTGATTGAACCAACCAAGGACCTAAACGTTTTTATGTGTGAAGAGAGGTCCTAATGTGTAATAAACTACTCTCCAAGGTTGGCACAAGAAGCAAGGGCGGATGGGTCATTTTACCCCTTTTGTTTGTAGTATAAATAGAACATGTTAGAGAGTCATCCCTTAGTTTTTGAATGCTGATTTTTGTAACCTAAAACACTAAACATTTCCTCTCTCTTCCACTCATAGAAGCCGCCCCTATTATCTCACAAGTAGAGGGATACTTGTGTTGTCTCTTTGGCTAGAAACAAGGGTTTTGAGGTCGTTGAGTGCCTCTTGGTCCTCGTAAGTACTTGGTGTTTATATTCATTAGACTTAGGGTCCTCTCTTGATGTTAGGGTTCTTAGTTTCTTGAATGTTATATGTCAAGTTATCTATCTTTCTTTATCTTGTTGTTGTTGTTGATTTTGTTATCTTAAAGTCTAGTGAAGCTGTGTGGGGCTCTTTTCGATTCACTAGCATTGTTATCTATCTTGTTGTTCTTGTGTTGTGGGCTGAAAAACCGAAACTTAAACTTGTTGTTCTTGTGTTGTTGGACTGAAATCCGAGCCTACTTGAAGCTCTTGGTGTTGTTGGTTTGATTTTGTATCATGACGCCTATCACAAAGGTCGTTAGCCTTAGGCAGAAACCAGCTCCTAAGTGACGAAATTCATGATAGCTTACCATATTTGTGACGCCCTATCACGAAGGTCGTCAGCCTTAGACAGAAACCAGCTCCTAAGTGACAACATTCATGATATCTTACCACATTTGTGATGCCCTATCACGATGGTCGTCAGCCTTAGGCAAAAACCAGCTCCTAAGTGATGACATTCGTGATAGCTTACCATATTTGTGACACCCTATCATGAAGGTTGTTAGCCTTACGCAGAAACTAGCTCCTAAGTGATGACATTCATGACAGCTTATCACATTTGTGACGCCCTATCACGAAGGTTGTCAGATATGATTTTTCAGCAACTGGAAATTTATTTCCTAAGGGTATTTTGGTCATTTCCTTCACCTTCCACGACTTATAAACCTAAAGAGGCATAATTTTTCCCATTATTTTCTCTAGTTAAGCATCTCCAAAACCCTCTCTTACGCTCTCAACCACAAGATTAGGGTTTCCATCAAACTCATCTCTCAAAAGCAAAATTCAAACCTTTTTCCAAGATAATTGAGAATTAAGTTTCCCAATCCAAGAACTCTCCAGCAAATCATCAAGGTTTCCTTTCTAAGGTATGCATAGTGTTTATCTATGGATCCAATCCGTTCATAGAGCTCAAGAACCATGTTTTGAATATTATTTTGTAAACTTTTTGTGGTGATATGAGTATGTACATATTGACGATTGTTGTTTAAGTTTCAATGTGATGTCCAAAGGTGTTTTCATGGAATATATATGTTTGTTAATTGAAAATCATAAACTTTAGGTGTTTTAATATGGTGCAAGTATGAAACTCACCTATGCCTTAAAGAATGCATGCAAGGTGTTTGATAAAATGCTTAGGATGCTAAAAATTCATGTTTTTATGGTTCTATGATGTCTAAATGACAAGTCCATGTTAGCTATATACTTCAATATGAATCCCATGCTTTTCATGTGTTGCTATTGTGGTGGTATGAAGTATGTAAGACAATGGAGATATCTAATATGTACACGAAATATATCCATGCTTTCCCTACAATGTTTAAGATGTTGAATAACTATATGAAATATGATATCCCCTACTTATGATATTATGAATTGTGGACTCAAATCTTGTGATCAAGTCATGTCATGTGTGTCAGTTTCCTTCTATCGAGTCCTAGGGGTATTCGTACCCAAAAAAATAGCTGTGTGCCTAGAGCCATGTCATGTTGTCACGATAATCTCAGTCAAGCTATAATCTATAGAACTCAGTCAGTCATGTGACACAGGAAAACCTCATAAATCTCTTGATCTCAGTTAACTCTCAGATAACAGTACTACTCCATCAGTCAATAGAAGTCAGTTAATCTGTCTATGTATAGTCAGTTGAATTATGTTTACTCTCTTCAGATGGGAGTAGAAGTTAGCACCGAGTGAACCCAAGGATGGTGACTCACCTACCAGTTTAGGGTGTGTTTCTTAGGAGTCATCCTTGTGTTCCAGAACTAAGTAGCCAACGTAGATTGAGACATCTTAGTCTATCAGATTAGGGTTGATGAGGTGTCTTAACTTGTTATTTAGGGTTCCCACCGTTCTCCTTTTTAATACCTGCCAGCTAAGGGTCACCCACAACTGTCCTTACTAATGGCGCAGTATTGACATCCCTCCAATCGGGGCAGAGATTGTACCCCAACTTAGCAATATGCGTTATTAGGGCACGTCGGTTAAACAAAGACCTCCCACAGTTTCAGAATTAGTCTTAGTAAAAGAACTCATATAGGTCTTTAGATTTCAGTATATCAGGACTATCAGGTACAGTCAGACTCAGTTACAGTATGGAACTCAGATAGTTCCATCAGATTTAGGATTGTCAGATACAGTCGCCCATGTTATCAGAATTTCAGTATCAATTATGTTAGCCATCAGTAAACCATGTATTAACCTATGATTTCAGTTACTATGTATGCATATTTGTACTCTTACGTCATGTCAGTCTGACAGTTAGCATTGTTCATGCATGTAAACCCTATTTATATTTAGCCTACCTCACTCGTATACTCAGTACATTCCCTCGTACTGACGCATTTGTGCTATGGTGCTTTATTTTCATATTAAACCATAGGTTCAGAGACACGATCTCTAGATCAGTAGTAGCAGTAGCATTTCAGTTACAAAGATTCAGTGAGTCCTCTTTATTCGAGGACAATATGATTTGATTTATTTATTATTATTTTAGTTCGTTATCAGTTTGTGGATTTAGTTGGACACATGTTCCTTCAACTCCTTATTTAGACAGTACTTAGATGCTTTCAAATTTAGTATTCAGACTTATGTTCAGATTTGATTCAGTTTTCAGCTGTTTTTTATATCTTTCACCCATATGGATATTATGTTTTAACATATTCTTTATTTATTTAAAACTTATGGCCTACATGTTTATGTTTTCTGCATTATTACATTATATATGAAGTATATAGGTACAGATATCAGTCATGGGTTAGCTTGTAGTCCCTTGGGGTCATGAGCACCGTGTAGCATTCCGATTCAGAAAAATTGGGGCATTACAATAATCCCTAAGTTCTAGAACTACATATCCACCATAGGTCATGAGATGTCACCTGTTAGATAGGACTAACATACTCAAGGATCACCCGCTAGTTTAAGACTGATCTCAGGGGTCACCCATAGTTAGGACTACTCCACAGTAGATTTTAGTACCCATGGCACAGTATTTGCACCCTTCTAATTGGGGTTACAGATTAGACCCCAACTTAGTTACCTTATCTTATTTGGGGCATGTCGGTTAGATAATTACCTCACACAGTTTTAATTTTCAGTATTCAGTTTAGAACTCAGTTCATTTTATAGAATCAGGTCTGTCAGACACAGTCAATCTATATTTGTAAATCAATTTTCAGCAACTTCAGATATCATTTACTCAGTTATCAGAACTCAGTGCTCAGCTTCATAAAAGCTCAGTTACACTCTATACGTATATGTATAATATTGCATACTCATTGATTTTTGTAGTATCAGTTATTAACATACTCTTATACTCAGTTACTCTATATCATTCAGTCAGTTATTGTTCATGTATATGAACTCTTTTATTCAGCCTTACCTTATCTAGTATACTAGTATATTCCATGTACTGACCGCATACTCTTTCTTTGTGCTATGATGTCTCATATCATAGGTTCGAATGCTCAAGATCTTGACCACATTTAGATAGATCTAGTCAGTAGTTGCAGATTTAGTAGTGAGCCCTCATCTATCGGGAATATGATTTATTTTAGTTTATCAGTAGTTCAATAGTTGGAGTTAGTTGGGGGCTTGTCCTATCAACTCCATATATAGACAGTTCAGTTAGAGGCTTTCAGACTAGACTAGTTCAGATAGTGTTTAGTTTTCAGATGTTTTTAGTAGATGTTATTATTTATCAGTATTTAGATTTTGAACCTTATGGCAAATCAGCCTAATTCTGCATTTATTTCAATATTACTATTCAGTGCTCACAACAGATATCACTCATTGGTTAGCTTATGGTTCTTTGAGGTCGTAAGCACTATGTGGCATCCAAGTTGTACTCTCGGGGAATTACAGTAATTTAGATAAGAATGATGTTCTTAACTTTTTTACTTTCTAACTTTTTTTCTATGATGATGACCATGTTTGTGTTACAAATGCATTTTATGTGAACACGGGTTGTCTTGAAAGGAAAGATGATGTGCATCCTAATGCCTCAACGCTATACTTGGTTATTCCAATTTCTAGTGACTTAGTAACTAGATTTCTTGAGTATCTTGATACTATTAAGTATGGAAACGCCATGGAATAGATTCATCTTCTTTATACCTTTCTTTACTACCCTTTGCATTTGATGATGTCCATGTTGATGTTTGATTTACCATAGATAGAGGTGGGAGTTCTTGGATATGTTATTATGGTGAAGTAATGAAACACTTGTGTCTTAGTACCTTGGCAGTTTCCTTATTTAATAAGTCTTCTTATAGCCAACACTTTGTGTAGTGTATGATGAATTAATTTTCTTGATAACAAAGAATCGTTGGTTGTATGTCAAATATGCACCTCCTCGGCATAGATGTTTTAATTATAACCCTTTTTCCTACCATCGGGCCTTAAGGAAATATTATTTGTGTGCTCTCTTCTTATTTTTAAAGGTTATATAGATTCAAGGATAAATCTTTTTCAAGAAGGAGAGGATGATACAATCCAAAGGGCCTTTGGATCATTAGAGAGGATGCTTATGGGTCAAGAGGCACTTAGAGATTCCTTGTTGCTATACAAAGGGTGCCAATTTGATAATTATGATGATCAAAGAGGGACGATGGATGTTAAAGAAGGCACAGAAAGGCAAGATGAGACTAGAAGGCTTGCAGAAGAGGACATGTGCCCCATCTATTTTGGAGGTGCGCCCAACCCGCTCTAGATCTGCTAAAGCGGGTCAAAAAAGCCCACTAAACCCTTGGGGTGCTCCCCATATTCTCTACAAATTCTCAATAATGTGCTTAATGGGCTTCTATATTTAGTCATTCTTAATGGGTCACTTTTGGGCCTATATGATGTAATAACTTAGCCTAGACTATAAATAGGACCTCTCTTTCATTTAATAGGTTGTTATTGATGAATTGTGAATGTAAACACTTGTGAAAGTGTGGGGCAAGCTTGGATTATCTTGTAGAAAGCATGAAATCGCTAGTGTTGATTTGTATTTTAGAAACTTGGGTTACTCGAGAATCCAATTTCCATGAGGTCTATGTAGGAGTTAAGTACTTTGTTTGACATTGAATAGAGGGTTAGGGGTTTGATACACCCTTAGTTTGCTATTTATTCATCCATTGTGTCTATATATTATTTGCTTTCTATCTATTCTTTTATCTTTCGTATTCATATCTTAGTTTAGTTTTGATACCATACTTCGTTTGTATATCAAAAGAAGACCACCTGGACTTCCAAAGCCTACTCAACAACCAATAAACTATCACCAATAAAAGAGGAAGAAGACCGACCGCACCTTGCTACAATATAGAAATTATCTAACCGAGCTAGCTGCCTAGGACAACAAATTAGAATCATGAAGAAGGAAATTCTAACCAGATAATGCTAGCCTAGTCATCTATCAAGAAAGGATTGACCAATGCCAGACAATGACAATAATAATAATAATAGTAATAGAAATACCAAAATAGAGTAAGTAGTACCTAAAATGAAATTAATGACAAGTATAACTGTTGGGCCATAAATCGAATTCAAACCCAAATGCTACACCCCTAGGAAAATGTCAATACAGTACCCACTCTATCCACTACTAAAATAAATCATCTACGGAGGTAGTCATAAAATCATGAACTCTACACCAAGACACACAACAACCAAGATAAACCTACCAAGGCACATAATTATTGATGGGTAGGAAAACCACAAAATACTCAAATAAAATGGTAAAGGTAGGAAATAATGGTACACCTATCTTAGTAGAATCCAAAGTCACATGCCTAATATGCTCAAGGGATTATGAATATAAGCGGGTCTAAACTTGGATTGAGCATCTAAATCCTCAACTGAGATATTAAGTGTACTGCCTCTAACTGAAGGTGCCACAACATCATAAGATTGATCTGGATAAGCTAAATGGATAATAATCCAACATCGAGGACCCTCTCTTGACTAGTGACTGATTTCTATACAGTTGTAGAAAATCCTATATCCTAGCAAGAAACATTAGCAAACCCCAACTGGCTGACCATCTAATGCCGGGGACAATCCCTACTAAAATGATTTTCCTCCCGACAATCATAACATACCTCAGGAGCTCTAGGCTGGTGAGGAACATATGTTAACTTTATCTAAACAACTAACTCACGTCTGGGGAACTCTGTAGACCAATGAAAAATCTCCCACAACCAATAAAATCTCCTAGAATACTTTGAGGTACTACTCCAACTAATTCAGAATGGCTACCATGGCCTAAAGATCTATGCCGAATACTCTGCAAGGTCCAATGAGAACTCTGACCGTTGTTAGCACCACTACTAATTTCTGAGCCACCCATATTCTAAGATGCTATCTGCATAGAGCGGATAGGCTACAAGTGAAGGAATACCAATAACACTATACTAATGACATGGTTGCTTATGGACCTCCATAAGTCTCAATACATTATCTCTCTGTGGACATTATGTGATCAACAACTCGAGGGAAAGAACATACATCTTCTACCTAATGCTCTAATGACAAATGTAGTAGCAAAGATAATCCTCCAATAAATCCATGCATGATGTCGTGCTCTGAAAGGAAACATCATAGGAATATGTTTGGCACACTCAAGAAACACAACCTCATACTTTGAAAAAGACAAGGAACGCTGCTAAACACCAACAAACCCAACTCTTGCCTGAGAACTGATGAATATTAAAAAGGATCAAAATCCTTACTGCTGAATATTAAAAAGTTTGAAGCAGTCAGAAACTCTATCAAAGCCTAAACTGACCACAAATCCTTCAGCTGGCGTTGATATTTTTGTTATTATCTTCTGACACCCTTATCTGTTGTGTGCTGAATCTTTGGAATCACTTGCCAAAATCCCATCCACATATATCGATAACCTCGTTTCATGACCTAATTTACAATTCATGAAGGCACCTACTCTATCCTGATAGTAAGTAAGCTAAAACGTAACCCAGATCTAAATTTAATGGGTTAACTTGGTGGAGAATTCCTAAAATGAGCGAAAACAACAATTGCAACTTACGAATAAGTAAGGTAATAAAAATTGACAAAAGGTAGACATCAATATCGATAACAATCCCACAACCAAGTAGAGTCAGTGCAAGGGCTACTATAAATACAACTCAAGTTCAAAAATAGTCAATAAAATTTGTCTTGAAGCAAAAGGCTAGAGATAAATTAGATAGAAGGAAATGGGCAACTCTGATTCCAAGAGCAACCCTATCTCTGGAATCTAACATAGCATAATAGATGAATTAGTAGTGGCAAATAGTACGCGGATCTACAATAAAAAAGTATAATATAAGTGTAAAAACCATGGGTACTAAGTAGGTATCATCCGATCGACTGAGCTAAATCAAGATATAAATATGATAAAATGAAAGATATTAAAACTAAGTCAACGTAGAAGAAACCTAAATCAACTCTAGTATCATTGTACAAAAATAAGTAAATAACCGGAATAACAATATTACATAAAGGATCAATCACATACAATTATAACAATGAAATTGGACCCTAGAAGCCAATAAGTGCAGAACAGAAAATAACCCTATGTAGGCCCCCATAAGGCTTGAGGGTACAATCAAGTAAAGCATTATTAACCCACCATCATTGGCCAACTTCAATATACAACTAGAATCCATCTATGTAATTAATCATTATAACCATTTTTCTCAGTATTAGACTTAGCCAATATCCCTATTCTCACCCTAAAGACCTCAATGTCATATCATTAATATCAAGATCAATATCATAGTAATAGCCGAACTCAAACTGATAAGTATGTAATCAATAGCCAAGCTCTAACCGATAATAATATCATCTATGATATCATCAGATCTAAACCCAAATCGGTAATCATATATCATCATATCTTAATAAATAGAATAATCAATAATCACTAGCATAATTACTAGCATAATTAGAGACATAATCACTAATACAAACATAATCAATAAGCATGACCACTAGCATAATCAATTCGCATGAACTCTCAATGCCAACCCATCATAACCATCAATTTCCAAAGTTTCTAAATATTACCTCAATAATGATTTTGAAGGCGTAAATCTTGGCCTAAGGTGGGCCAAAGTGCCCACTTCTAAATCCCCAAAATCCATTACAAGACAAACTTTACCCCAGACTAGACTAAGGTATCTAAATCCATTTTTATACGTTAACTAAGCCACAATCAACTCTGAGATTGAAGTTTTACCTAAAACATGCCACCTAAGCCAATTACACCTATTTTACGATTTCCAAATAGACTAGACAATTCAACTAACCCATGTTTTGCAATACATCACACCGACATCTTGAACCCACCCTAAATCCAACACAATATCATAAATATAATATGAAATAACTCAATTTGTAAGGAGGGTGAAACCTAGCCTACTTGGACACCGAAGAAGCTCAAGGAATCCACTAAATTGTTGACTTTCCCTTTCGAAAAGCATCAACAAGATGCCATACTGTCAAAATCACAAAATATTCATCAAGATAAGAACAATGATACCCATAATGAACTATCGTGCTTCCGGTCCAAATTTACTCAAAAATCCCATATGGGACCCATTTATGAAAATCGCATTTCCAAAGCCAACCTAACATTCCCTTATGCTCAAGTAGTAATTACCCAAAAATGGGTGAAATATGAGCTACATTTGTACTAAAATTAGGATTCCAAGTTCTAGAGATTTTCAGGACGAAAAGGGAAAAATCAACCCTGGAAAAGAGGAATTCTTACCATAAATTCAAAGGAAAACCGCATAAACTATTGTTACCTAAGCCCCAAAATCACCCACAAGAGTTGTCCTATTTTTTCCCAAATATTTAGGGTTTTGGTCTTTCAAGAATAGATGTGGAATGGGAAAATAAGCTGAAAAGGGGATTTTTATACCTTTCCTAGGTTTTTGGAGTCACTATTGCAACTTGACCCTCGCAATTAGAGCATTTGTTGTCTACCAGGTGAGTCACTATCACAACATATTACACCAAAAATGCGACATTTGATCCTTACAAAGGGTATCGCAATCGCAACCCTAGCTCGCTATTAGCAAGTGTACTAACACTGTTGAGACTTGGAATTTCTAAGTCTCCACCAACCCTTGAAGATTCAACCAAAATCCCATATACCAAAATAAACTGTGCTACCATACACAAGTTGACGTTCGAGAATCAATGGTGCATTTGAAATTCCTATATGAGGTTGTTTTAACAAAAAGTAGGTCCTACACCCATATTTCATTTTCATAACTTTCTGACCAATAGGTCAATATGAGTCTGAGTGCCTCGAGACCTAAACTAAGAGTCCAACTAGTCCAGATGGACGGTAGCAAAATCTAAAGGCAAGGCTACTTCATAAGCCACCTTACCAACCGCGTGAAGAATCTCAAAAGGTCCAATATATCTGGGGCTGAGCTTGTCGTTCCTCTCGAACCTCATCACACCTTTATGGGTGATACATGGAGGAATGCTTGATCACCAACAACGAATCTTAAGGAACAAATCCTAGGGTTAGTAATAGCCTTATGCCTACTCCGAGCTATTTTCAACCTATCCTGAATCACCTTGACCTTATCCAATGACTCCTGAAGCAAGTTAGTACCATAGGGTCTAATGAAGTCTCAAACCATCTAATCGGGGAACGTCATCGCCTACTATATAAAGCTTCAAAATGCATAATCTCAATAATTGAATGATAACTGTTATTATAATCAAACTCTGCCAAGGCTATCTGTTGCTCCTACTGACCCCCAAAACCTATAACACAGGCTCAGAGCATATCCTTAAGAGCCTAAAAAACCAATTTTGATCGGCCATTTATCTGCGGATGAAAAGTTGTACTAAGATTAACCTGAGTACCCAAGTCCTCTTGAAAAGCTCTCCAAAAGCAAGATGTGAACACTAAACCTTGGATTGAAATGATAGATATAGGCACACCATGAAAATGGACTATCTCATTCATATAGATGCAAGCTAACCCCTTGGCACTGAAGGAAATCCAAATAGGAATGAAATATGCCGACATGCTCAATCGATCCACAATGACCTAAATACCATCAGATTCATGGGAAGTGAGAGGTAAACCACTATCAAAGTCCATGGTTATCTACTCAGGAATGGGCAGTATCTAAATTAATCTACCTGGTCACTGATGCTTGGCCTTCATCTGCTAGCAACACAGGCAACAAATTACAAAGTCTGGCACATCTCTCTTCATGCCACTCCACCAATAATGTTGTCTTAAATTTTGAGGTTGTTCACGACCTCTAGGTCATCCACAAATAGCAAGAGGATCCTAGGCATCTCCTCTCATGTAGCGATAGCATGTGTCCTAGCCATCTGGGAAAGTTGAAACCAAGGAAATGCCTTAGAAACCAACTCAGAAAATTACCAAGAATAAGTGAAAGAAGTGAAGAACTCCTAATAATGTCCATAGACTGCCAAATATAAGAAACAAATGTCATTGTTTTATATGTAGGACTTTGCTAGATCCTTACTCTTATAGCAACAATTACGGTAAAACCTACGCTCGAATACCAATTTATCACGACCTGATTTATGAGTAATGGTGGAACCTCCTTTATCCCACCAGTAGGTAAGTAGAACTATAACACAAATCTAAATGCAATGGGTTAACTTGCTGGAAAATGCCAAGAAAGAGTAAAAATAACAATTGCAACTTATGAATAAGTAAGGCAACATAAATAGATAAAAGGTAGCCAACAACACAGATAACCATCCCACCGCCTGGTAGAGCCAATATAAGAGCTACTATAAATACAACTCAAGTTTTAAAATAGTCAATACAATCTATCTTAAGGCAAAAACTAGACATAAATAAGATAGAAAGAAATGGGCAACTTTGACTACAAGAGCTTACACTATCTCTGGAATCCAACACAATATGATCGATTAATCAATGATGGCAACTAGTACTCGGATATACACCAAAAAGGTATAGAAGTATAGCATGAGTACCAAAACCATGGGTACTCAGTAGGCACCATTGGTTGAATAAGCTAAATCATGATATAAATATAATAAAATGCTAGATAACATAACTAAGTAAAGGTAGAAGCAAACCTAAATCAACTCCACCATCATTGTACATATATAAGTGAAATAACAACATGACATAAAGGAATAAACGCATGCAATTGTAACTACAAAATTGGCCCCCATAAGCAAAGAAGTGCAAAAAAAGTAAATAAATCTATACAGGCGGCTCCCTAAGCCATGAGGGTACAATAAAGTAAAGCATAACTGAACCACCATCATTTACCAACTTCTAAGATGGAACTAGAATCCATCCATGTTATGCATTATTATAACCATTTTCTCACTCATAGACTTAGCCAATATCCTTATCCTCAATTTTTACACCCCAAAAACCATAATGTCATATCATCAATATCATGATCAATATCATAGTAGTAGTCAGACTTGAATTGGCAAGTATGTAATCAATAGATAACCTCAAACAAAAAATTATATCATTAATGTCATCATCAATATCCAGACTCAAACTGATAATCATATCATTATTGCCATCAACATCCTGACTTTAACCGGTAATCATATATCATCATATCATAGTAAATATCACAATCCATAATCGTAAGCATAATCAATACATAATTAGTAACGTAATCAATAGTTAATAACATAATCAATAATCATGATCACTAGCATAATTGATACGGGAAAAATAAGGGAAACACGAAACAACTACAAAACAGTCCACTAATCTTAAGGATTCGAGGACTAAGATGGAGACCACTCTCGGATTCGCTATAACCACACAATACAAGATAAAGAGGTGTGTTTTCAACACCAAAACAGCTACAAAACGTGAAGAACAATATGAACAACAATAACACAAATTTCCAGATTCAACAAAGGACCCAAAACAGTTCACTACACAACAACAACAAGATGACAACAATAAAATGTAAAGATAGGTAGTGTGACATAGATTACTACAATAACTATGAATCTAAGTGTAGATCCAACACTAAGACCCTTAATACATGTAATAACAACACCGACACTCTTACGTGGACACAAGAGGGACATAAATCTCCTCAAGCACCTTCGTTTCCAAGCATGAATCCAACACGAGAAATTCCACCCTCAAGTTGAAAATCCTAGTTACATGGATTTCGGCTATGGGAGCCTTTCTCATAAGAGAGAAATGTTTTTAAGTGTGATACAACATCAATATTCAGCCAAGTCTGCCTTACAAATGACCTAAAAGGTTCCTTATATAGTAGTTTACAAACAAGGTGTGAAATGTCCAAAATGACCCCTTAGTCTCAAGTCTTCAAGTGGGTGCCCTTTGAGAGCATTATATGGACGGTTTTGGACCCCTTTTCAGTCCTCATTTGCACTTCACTTTCACACTCCAAGTCTCGGGTTTATTACATCTCACAAACATGCATCCTCGTGGTCGTACCCGTATCATCCTCCCCTTCTTGAAAAGAATTCAACCTCGAATCCGCACCTTGCAAAATCAAAACAAAAGACAAACAAGCACACATCCTCATGGCATGAGGGTTAGGGTTAGTGCAACAAAAATCAATCTAATAAAAACATCATCATGCCAAGGTGGTACACACTTGAAGTACAACCAAGAATCCTTTAGGTTGATCGTGAAAAGCTTAGTACAAATGTCACAAAGGAAGTGGCTATGATAAAAATCAATAAATAATGAGCATGGGCCGAGACAACTCCTACCATACCCTAAGATGGTACCTAGATCGAATGGGAGAAGTATCCATGGACATGGGTTTCAGCCACTCTCACTTTTCCCTAAGGTGTCGTCCTCAAAATAAGGCATACCCTCTAGATCATTAGTGGAAATATCATAAGCACAAAGAGGGTAGAGAAAGGTGTCACACAAGCTAACTTCAGCTATGGTGTCCTTATGCATGTACTTACTAGCTTCAAGTCCATCACCACTAGTATGCTTAATATAGGAAACACATAAAGAAGAAGTAGATGGAATTTCTAAGCATGCACCACCTTTTATTTCAAGAGAATAATCCCCACATAGATATAAATCACCATGGGCAGCAAAGGAATCATTCACAAAAATATTTTTACAAGAACAATCATATTTCGGGTTTCCCAAGTAATCAAGCAAATCATGGTCATCTTCACCCGATTGACTATTCCTTTCAAGACTAAACATTCCCTACCCTTAAGAGTACTCTCATCTTCCAAGAAGAGATTTCCATCTTGAGGAGAAATGTTGTCACACCATAGTGGGTTAGCATATAGGCTATAGCTTCCAAGGCAAGCCATTCCGTTAAAATCACTTGCACCACTAGGTTCATTAGGAGTAAATAAACTATTTCAAACAAGACATTGTGCCTAAAAAGTGAATGATCTAACCCACAGATAAATTTGGAACTTTCACTCTCTAAGGAATCATTATCAAGTTTCAAAGATATGTCAAGCACATGATTAACCCTATGAGCCAAACAAACATTAGTATCTTTACAACAACATAGGCTCATGGGTTCACTACTTTTTCCTTGGCCAACATCTTTAAATCCTTCACTCACTTGAGATTCATTAATCACATCACACATATCCTCAAGTGGTGGACAAGTTTTACTCACAAGTTGGGCAGCAACTTCCTTCGAGAAGCTCTCAACGCAAGGTGCTTGGACAATTGAATTTTGTGGGTAGAGTTTGGGTAGCAATTGGCGTATAACTTCAATGTGCCATTTCATATCTTCAATATTGTCATGGATACGATCGCATCTGGCATTGAAGTTATGGGCAGCCATTGTACCTAACAAAAAGACACAACAAACAAGGAAAACAAACAAACTTGTTAGATCAAAAATGCCTCACCACACTCTCACTCTCGGTTTTACCTCACACTTGGTTTCACAAGTGTTGAAAGCCGGCTTGTACTTCATGAGTGATTGAGTGTCGAGTCTACTCTTATCCGGGAATGGATTTTTGTTTGAAACTCAAACGAAATCTTGTAGGACTTGAGTCAAGAACTAACAATGAATTGAAAAAGATAAAAGTACACAACAAACGTAAACACGAACAAATGGATACAATAATTAATCTACAACTAAGTAGGTGATTACTAGTTGTTAATTAATTGGAACCAATAAAATTGAAACTAAGGAACAACAAAAGGAAACTGCTAAAATCTGAAATTTGAGCTTATTAATGACGTGAACAGTAGCAAATGGATGACGTGGCAGCATGCAATTGGTTTTGGTCCCACCCAATATAATCACAAATTCTGAAATTTTAAATCTTCACACTATTTGGAAAGGGTGACAATTGGTTTTGGAGGGAAAACACAAGTCTTGAATCTCTACAAGTCCACTCTTAAAAGGATGACTTTTGTCTTGTACTAGTCCCACAAGACAAGGTTCTTGAAACAAGAAAAAGTGGTTTGTCCCACAAAACAAAGTTATTGAAACAAGAAAAAGTAGTCCCACAAAACAAGGTCTTTGGAATGAGGAAAAGCTGAAAAAGTAGAAGTCTAGTCTACGAAGTGTTGGGTTCAAGGTTTCTCACAACAAGCTTTACATCTTTTCATCTTCACCTTTTGAATCTATATTGCCCTTTTGATTGTCTTAAGTTGTAAGAAAATATGAAGCACTAGATGAACACCACAACAACCTTCAAGAACACAACAACAACTTCTTCAGGAACACAACACAATACCACCAATTGTCAAGAACAAGTAACAACAAACAGCCAGCCACATGGCACCACTACTATGGTCAATATTATAATCTCAAACTTTAGATCTTGACACCTTTTGATACGGTTAGAGCAGCCTCCACAGGTACACGGCCTTTCACACGAAGCCAAGCTCGGGAATTACAAAAACTCAAAGCTTTGTTCATGCAAATGGCCGTGTGTGAGTTGGTGATTGAACCAACCAAGGACCTAAACGTTTTTATGTGTGAAGAGAGGTCCTAATGTGTAATAAACTACTCTCCAAGGTTGGCACAGGAAGCAAGGGCGGATGGGTCATTTTACCCCTTTTGTTTGTAGTATAAATAGAACATGTTAGAGAGTCATCCCTTAGTTTTTGAATGCTGATTTTTGTAACCTAAAAACACTAATCCTTATCCTCTCTCTTCCACTCATAGAAGCCACCCCTATTATCTCACAAGTAGAGGGATACTTGTGTTGTCTCTTTGGCTAGAAATAAGGGTTTTGAGGTCGTTGAGTGCCTCTTGGTCCTCGTAAGAACTTGGTGTTTATATTCATTAGACTTAGGGTCCTCTCTTGATGTTAGGGTTCTTAGTTTCTTGAATGTTATATGTCAAGTTATCTATCTTTCTTTATCTTGTTGTTGTTGTTGATTTTGTTATCTTAAAGTCTAGTGAAGCCGTGTGGGGCTCTTTTCGATTCACTAGCATTGTTATCTACCTTGTTGTTCTTGTGTTGTGGGCTGAAAAACCAAAACTTAAACTTGTTGTTCTTGTGTTGTTGGACTGAAATCCGAGCCTACTTGAAGCTCTTGGTGTTGTTGGTTTGATTTTGTATCATTTGGTATCAAAGCAAGACCGGTTGTGTTCCAACATAACCCATCTTGGGCTAGTTCACGGCTTAAACAAACTACACCTAAAAGAAATTCTGAAAATCTGTCCATTAAAAGTTGAAACCAAGAATGATGTTGTATGTTTAGATCTAGGTGTTATTTTGCTTGTTTAGTGAGTTTCTAGTGTTGGTTTCTTTCTCACCAACACTAAAGTGTCTAGATCCAAAAGTTGAGCTTGAAAACTTGAACATTGTGTAGTGACTTGAAGTGGGCGAAAGTTGTATGTTGTTGATAACCAAAAAAAAAAAAATCGGTGGTTGTGTGTTTATGTGCTAAAGAAGTTGATGAAGTTTTGTTGAGGTGTTCATCTTTTGAACTTGTTCATCTTGTTGTGTGCTCAAGTGGTAAGACAAGCTATAAAGTTGTTGTGAAAGACTTGCACCCATCACCTTTTAGTCTTGTCAATCACTTTTCCCTAATTCAAGGAGCCTTGTTTTGTGGGATTAGTCAACCAAACCCCACTTTCTTGAGTTTGAAAAGGGTGAAATACTACAAGACTTTATTTTTCCCACCAAAACACTTTACAAACTATAACAAGTTGTGTGAATATTAACACAAAACATAAAAAAAAAAGAGAGAAGAAGAACGTGTGGGACCATTGCATGCTGCCACGTCGCTATAAGCTCAACTTAGGATATTCTTTGGTTGCTAATTGTTTATCCTTGGTTTCCCTTACTTGGTCCTAGAACTAATTAACAAACTAGTACCTTCCTACTAGGTTGTCAACTAGTTCCTTGAACTGTTTGTTCGTGTCAACGATTATTTGAGTGCTTTTATTCGTTTGAACGAATTGCTGATTTTTGACTCTAGTCCGGCAAGGATTCTTTGAGTCTTCAAACAAGAATCCATTCCGGATAAGAGCTTACTCATACCTTAAAAATCTCACGGTTACTAGCCAATTATACAACACTTGTGGAACACGAACTTGTGGTGAACTAAAGCGGATAATACCTTGACAATGGAAGGAGCTACGTCTCATAATGTGGATACTAATGCCCTTGATTCTATGAGGGTCACTCTTGAGGCCGTTACCCGGACACTTGAAAGGTTGAATTCGGAATTTGGGGCCGTAAGAGGGGACTTGGCAGCAATAAGGGGGAAGTGTCGACTATTAGTGGGAGACTAGAACAAGTGGAGAGTCAAAGGAACTCTCGTCCTTCTACTCCTCTACATGTATCTACCAATGGTCATGATAGGACCTCCTCCGCAACCATCACCCCCGAAACAGTCCACCAAATGCTAAATGCACCCCAAGCTCCACTAAATACCGCAAGCCAAACTACCTATTTTCATCCAAACCGAGACTCCACTAGACCACTACATTTCCAAGCCCCTCCAATTCCAGAAGAGGGATTTGGACGCCAAGTACCTCCACTAAATCCGAACCCTCCATTCCAAGCTCCATTAACCCAAAGACCGCAAATTCCAAATCCTCCGAATCAAAACGGCCAAGGCCGGCCAGCCCACTTTGAAGGATACGGTAGAGAGGAGTATGAAGGAGATGGAGCCTTTGATGATGCGTATATGAGGGAGGAGGAGTTAAGAGGGGGTCGAGGAGAACCTAGGAGATACCGGGGGTATGGAGATAGGGGAAACCGACACCAAGAGAGAGACGTAGGCATCAACACCATCAAGTTGAGCCTACCCATCTTTAAGGGTGAAAGTGACCCCGAGGCCTACTTAACTTGGGAATCGGCTTGTGACAAAGTTTTCCAAGTTAATGACATCTCGGAATAAAAGAAGAGTTGCTACGCTGTAGCTCACCTCGAGGGCTATGCTAACACTTGGTGGGAGTATGTTAAACGATTTGGTAATGAATTAGTGGATGGGCAACCACCACCTTGGTATCGGTTGAGGTATTTGATGAGACAACGATACCTTCCCGAGAGATATCGTCATGAGTTGCTCGCTAGATTTTATGGCTTGCGGCAAGGAGGCAAGAGTGTGATGGCCTATTTTGACGAGTTCCAACAACTCATGTTGAAACTTGATCATCGTGGGGAGCAAATCAGTCACGACATCATCCGGTTCAAGTGTGGGTTGAACAAAGAGATCTTCACTCATTTGACCCTTCACCGGTTTGAAACCATTGACGGTATATTCCAAGCGGCCCTAGAGATTGAAAGGGAACTTAAGGAGAGATCAGCCTTCAAGGCAAGGGTACAAACCCCCTCGGGTTGGCCCAAAAACAAGGACCAACCCGCCCCTACGAAGCTGCCCGAGTCCAAAACAGTCCCTAAGTTCCCTCCGAAACCGGAGTCTCACAAATATCCCAACCCAAAGGGGTTCCAATGCTTCAAGTGCCAAGGTTGGGGGCATAAGGCCAATGAATGTTCGAACCGGAGCAATGTGATCCTACGAGAAGGGAAAGTGTACTACCTTGGTGAGGAGGTGGTTTCCGAAAGGGGGGAGGATGAGGCCGAGCCTCAAGATGGAGAGGGAGCTGAAAATGGGCCGAATGATGATGAATTAGATGGTAGTGAGATGTCTATCCACAAGAAGGGGAGTGTGTGGTTCCAAACTTTGTGGTTAGACGTGTCATGATTAGTAAGGTGATGGATGACCCGAGTCAAAGGGAAAATCTATTCCATACTAAGTGTCTTGTAAAGGGGAGTGTGTGCACCTTGGTGATTGATAGTGGTAGTTGTACAAATGTTGCGAGCCATGCTATGGTAAATTTCTTGAAGCTACCAACTACACTACACACTAGTCCTTACAAGCTACAATGGTTGAACGATTATGGCGAATTAAAGGTCACAAGGCAATGTGTGATTCGGTTTAAGGTGGGAAACTACCACGATGAAGTGCTTTGTGACGTGATCCCAATGCAAGCATGTCACTTGTTATTAGGTAGGCCATGGCAATATGATAGGTCTACTAAGCATGATGGGAGGTCCAACCGGTATACGCTTGAGAAGGATGGCCGAAAGGTCACACTTCACCCTCTTTCACCCTCCCAAGTAAATGAGTGGCATCAAAAGATGAGAGAGTTAAAGGGAAAGGGGAAGGAATCCGGAAAGGGAGAAAAGGGGGGGATGCCGTAGGTGAGGAAGTAGGGACATCCGAGGTTGTCCCAACGACAAGGGAGATGGAAAACGTAGTGATGTTGGCTAGGAGGAAAGAACTCTTCATGGACCATGATGAAAACAAGCCGATGTTACTTTTGGCCCATTGTTTTAATACTAACCCCACTAATTCTTCCATTTCCCCTTTGATTTCTTGTGTGTTGCAGGAGTATGAAGATGTATTTCCTCAAGAACTTCCACAAGGATTGCTTGATACGGTTAGGGCAGCCTCCAGAGGTACACGGCCTTTCACACGAAGCCAAGCTCGGGAATTACAAGCACTCCAAGCTTTGTTCATGCAAATGGCCGTGTGTGAGTTGGTGATCGAACCAACCAAGGACCTAAACGTTTTTATGTGTGAAGAGAGGTCCTAATGTGTAATAAACTACTCTCCAAAGTTGGCACAAGAAGCAAGGGTGTTAGGGTTATTTTACCTTTTTGTTTGTAGTATAAATAGAACATGTAGAGAGAGTTGAGGGGATGATACGTTCCGTATTGGCCTTGGTGGGGGTGTGGATGGGGCCTCGTGTTGGCCTTGGTGGTGGTGATGACCTTGTGTGGTCGCGGAGGGATTCGTGCGCCCCGTGTGTGTACCTGGGTCTATAAAGTGTGGGTTGCTGCCTCGCTCTACCAGCTATAGCTTTTAGAGCAGTTGGTTAGCAGCCTGCTCTTAAGGTTTGGTATCAGAGCGGAGGTCACGGGTTCGAATCCCGCTGACACCATGCGCAGGTACGAGGTCAGTTGTATCTCGCTTACGCCATGTGCAGGTACGAGGACGTACCTCTTCAAAGGAAGAGGGGATGATACGTTCCGTATTGGCCTTGGTGGGGGTGTGGATGGGGCCTCGTGTTGGCCTTGGTGGTGGTGATGACCTTGTGTGGTCGCGGAGGGATTCGTGCGCCCCGTGTGTGTACCTGGGTCTATAAAGTGTGGGTTGCTGCCTCGCTCTTCCAGCTATAGCTTTTAGAGCAGTTGGTTAGCAGCCTGCTCTTAAGGTTGATCATACGTTCCGTATTGGCCTTGGTGGGGGTGTGGATGGGGCCTCGTGTTGGCCTTGGTGGTGGTGATGACCTTGTGTGGTCGCGGAGGGATTCGTGCGCCCCGTGTGTGTACCTGGGTCTATAATGTGTGGGTTGCTGCCTCGCTCTACCAGCTATAGCTTTTAGAGCAGTTGCTTAGCAGCCTGCTCTTAAGGTTTGGGTTCTTAGTTTCTTGAATGTTATATGTCAAGTTATCTATCTTTCTTTATCTTGTTGTTGTTGTGTTGATTTTGTTATCTTGAAAGTCTAGTGAAGCCGTGTGGGGCTCTTTTCGATTCACTAGCATTTGTTATCTATCTTGTTGCTCTTGTGTTGTGAGTTGAAAACCGAAACTAGTTCGTGTGTTATAAGCTGAAAAACCGAAACTTAAAAACTTGTGTCTTGTGTTGTTGGACTGAAATCTGAAGCACTTGGTGTTGTTGGTTTGATCTTGTATCATTGCCCCCACTTCGGGGAATTGAGCACCAAATTGATTTGGTGTCGGGTTCACAACTTCCAAACAAACCGGCCTATAGGAGCAATCCCATGGACACTAAGGAGCTTGAAAGACAAGTTGAGGAGCTTCTCAACAAGGGATACATCAAGGAAAGCATGAGTTCGTGTGTCGTTCTGCTGCTTTTGGTACCAAATAAGGACGGAACTTGGCGCATGTGCGTCGATTGTAGAGCCATAAACAAAATCACGATAAGGTATCGTCATCCAATCCCTAGACTAGATGATATGTTAGATGAGCTCCACGGATCTTGTTTGTTATCTAAAGTGGACCTTAGGAGCGGCTATCACCAAATTCGCATGCAACCCGGTGATGAGTGGAAGACCGCATTCAAGACCAAATTCGGTCTATATGAGTGGCTGGTCATGCCCTTCGGCCTTACCAATGCTCCTAGCACATTTATGAGGCTAATGAATCATGTAATGAAGCCTTATATTGGAAAGTTTGTGGTGGTTTACTTTGATGATGTGTTGGTGTATAGTAAATCTATTGATGATCATGTAATGCATTTGAGATGTGTGTTTGATATGCTCCGAAAGGAGAAGCTGTATGCCAACATGGAGAAGTGTTCTTTTGGTGTTGATAAAGTTATATTCTTGGGTTTTGTCGTGAGCTCAAGGGGTGTGGAAGTGGACGATTCCAAGATAGACTCTATTCGAAGTTGGCCGACCCCTAAAACTATTGGAGAAATCCGAAGTTTCCACGGGTTGGCAAGCTTTTATAGGAGGTTTGTCAAAGGATTTAGTTCCATAGCAGCCCCCTTGACCGAGGCAATTAGAAAAGACGGACCCTTTAAATGGGGTGATGAGCAGGCTAGGGCTTTTGAGGCCTTGAAAGCTACGCTCATCTCGGCGCCTTTATTGCAATTGCCCGATTTTGATAAGTTGTTTGAAGTAGAGTGTGATGCTAGTAAGGTTGGCATCGGGGCTGTTTTGATGCAAGAAGGTAAGCCCGTTGCTTATTTCAGTGAAAAGCTCAAAGGGGCAACTCTTAATTACTCAACTTATGATTTGGAGTTGTACGCCCTTGTTAGAGCCTTGGGAAATTGGCAACATTATTTGTGGCCTAAGGAGTTTGTGATACGAACGGATCATGAGTCGTTGAAACACCTTAAGAGCCAAGACAAGTTGAATAGGCATCATGCTAAGTGGATTGAGTTCATCGAGACTTTCCCTTATGTAATTCATTACAAAAGGGGAAAGGAAAATGTTGTTGCCGATGCCTTGTCTAGGAAGCATGTGCTTGTTGCTACCTTGTCTTCGAAATTGATGGGTTTTGAGAGCTTGCGGTTGTTGTATCCCAAGGATCCTACCTTTGCTCCTATTTTTAGGGAATGCGAAGAGTGGGGAAAGGACCGTTGGCTTAAGAAGAATGACCATTCCTCCTACTCTCGGTTCGATGGGTATTTGTTCAAGGGGAGGAGGTTGTGTGTTCCTTCTAGTTCTTGGAGGGAATTATTTGTGAGGGAGGCCCATGACGGAGGCCTCATGGGTCACTTTGGGGTAGACAAGACCCTCGGAATCTTAGAGCAGAACTTCTATTGGCCCAAAATGCGCAAAGACTGATACAAGATCAAACCAACAACACCAAGAGCTTCGGATTTCAGTCCAACAACACAAGAACAACAAATTTTAAGTTTTGGTTTTTCAGCTTACAACAAGAACTAGTTTCGGGTTTCAATCCACAATCCGAGAACAACAAGATAGAAAACAAATGCTAGTGAATCGAAAGAGCCCCACACGGCTTCACTAGACTTTCAAGATAAAAAAATCAACAACAACACAAGATAAAGAAAGATAGATAACTTGACATATAACATTCAAGAAACTAAGAACCCTAACATCAAGAGAGAGGACCCTAAGTCTAATGAATATAAACACCAAGTTCTTAAGAGGACCAAGAGGCACTCAACGACCTCAAAACCCTTGTTTCTAGCCAAAGATACAACCCAAGTATCCCTCTACTTGTGAGGAGATAGTGGAGGCTCCTATGAGTGAAATAGAGAGAAAGTGTTTGTGATTTTAGGTTACAACTTTTCAGCTTTTCAAAAACTAAGTCTAACTCACTATGATGTTCTATTTATACTACAACAAAAAAGGAGTAAAAAGACCCATCCGCCCTTGCTTTCTTGTGGCAACCTTGGGGATTAGTTTATTACACTTTAGGACCCCTCTTCACACATAAAAACGTTTAGGTCCTTGGTTTGTTCGACCAACAACTCACACACGGCCATTTGCATGAACAAAGCTTGGAGTGTTTGTAATTCCCGAGCTTGGCTTCATGTGAAAGGCCGTGTACCTGAGGAGGCCGCCTTAACCGTATCATCCTCTCCATCTTGAGAGGAATTTGACCTCAAATTCGGCATTTGTTCATCTTCAACCGCATCCACGAGGGAGAGATCTCCAACGTTGAAGGTGTTGTGCACTTGATATTCCGGTGGCAGATCAATCTTGTAGGCGTTGTCATTGATTCTCTCAAGTACTTGGAAGGGACCATCACACCTCGGCTGCAATTTGGACTTCCGTTGAGCTGGAAACCGATCCTTTCGAAGATGCACCCACACCCAATCTCCGGGTTCAAGCACAAGCTTCCTTCTCCCTTTGTTTGCCCTTTTTGCAATCTCTTGATTCTTCTTTTCAAGCTTGATCCGCACCGTCTCATGCATTTTTTTCATGGCCTCGGCTCTTTTATTTCCATCTAAGCTGGTCATGAGAACACTAGACAAAGGAGTGAGATCTAAAGGGGTAAGGGGATTTAGGCCGTAAACACATTCAAAGGGAGTCATTCCCGTGCTCGAATGTATTACCCGGTTGTATGCAAATTCCACCAAGGGTAGGTGTTCTTCCCATGAAGTCAGTTTACCCTTAACCATAGAACGTAGCATAGACCCTAAGGTTCTATTTACTACCTCCATTTGGCCGTCGGTTTGTGGGTGGCAAGACGTGGAGTAAAGTAACTTCGTCCCAAGCCTACCCCACATGGACTTCCAAAAGAGACTTAGGAACTTGGAGTCCCTATCACTCACAATGGTCCTTGGTACCCCGTGAAGCTTTACAACATGTTCAACAAATAATGAAGCTACACTAGGAGCGTCCTCGGTTTTAGCACATGGAATAAAGTGAGCCATTTTAGAGTATCTATCAACAACCACAAAAATGCTATCTCGGCCCTTTCTAGTCCTTGGCCGCCCCAAAACGAAATCCATCGAGATGTCCAGCCAAGGTCTAAGGGGAGTAGGGAGTGGGGTGTATAATCCTTGAGGTTGGAGGCGAGATTTAGCACTCCGGCAGGCCGCACATTGATTACAAATTTTTGTGACATCTTTGCGCATTTTGGGCCAATAGAAGTTCTCCTCTAGGATTCCGAGGGTCTTGTCTACCCCAAAGTGACCCATGAGGCCTCCGTCATGGGCCTCCCTCACAAGTAATTCCCTCTAAGAACTAGAAGGAACACACAACCTCCTCCCTTTGAACAAATACCCCTCGAACCGAGAGTAGGAGGAATGGTTATTTTCCTTAAGCCAACGGTCCCTTCCCCACTCTTCGCATTCCCTAAAAATAGGAGCAAAGGTAGGATCCTCGGGATGCAACATCCGCAAGCTCTAAAAACCCATTAACTTCGAAGACAAGGTAGCAACAAGCACATGCTTCCGAGATAAGGCATCGGCAACAACATTTTCCTTTCCCCTTTTGTAATGAATTACATAAGGGAAAGTCTCGATGAACTCAATCCACTTAGCATGACGCCTATTCAGCTTGTCTTGGATCTTAAGGTGTTTCAACGAATCATGATCCGTTCGTATCACAAACTCCTTAGGCCACAAATAGTGTTGCCAATTTCCCAAGGCTCTAACAAGGGCGTACAACTCCAAATCATAAGTCGAGTAATTAAGAGTTGCCCCTTTGAGCTTTTCACTGAAATAGGCAACGGGCTTACCTTCTTGCATCAAAACAGCCCCAATGCCAACCTTACTAGCATCACACTCTACTTCAAACATCTTATCAAAATCGGGCAATTGCAATAAAGGCGCCGAGATGAGCGTAGCTTTCAAGGCCTCAAAAGCCCTAGCTTGCTCTTCACCCCACTTAAAGGGTCCGTCCTTTCTAATTACCTCGGTCAAGGGGGCTGCTATGGAGCTAAATCCTTTGACAAACCTCCTAGAAAAGATTGCCAACCCGTGGAAACTTCGGATTTCTCCAATAGTTTTAGGGGTCGGCCAACTTCGTATAGAGTCTATCTTGGAGTCGTCCACTTCCACACCCCTTGAGCTCACAACAAAACCCAACAATACAACTTTATCAACACCAAAAGAACACTTCTCCATGTTGGCATACAACTTCTCCTTTCGGAGTACATCAAACACACATCTCAAATGCATTACATGATCATCAATAGACTTACTATACACCAACACATCATCAAAGTAAACCACCACAAACTTTCCAATATAAGGCTTCATTACATGACTCATTAGCCTCATAAATGTGCTAGGAGCATTGGTAAGGCCGAAGGGCATGACCAGCCACTCATATAGACCAAATTTGGTCTTGAATGCGGTCTTCCACTCATCACCGGGTTGCATGCGAATTTGGTGATAGCCGCTCCTAAGGTCCACTTTAGAAAACACACAAGATCCGTGGAGCTCATCTAGCATATCATCTAGTCTAGGGATCGGATGACGATACCTTATAGTGATTTTGTTGATGGCTCTACAATCGACGCACATGCGCCAAGTTCTGTCCTTCTTTGGCACCAAAAGCACCGGGACAGCACACGGACTCAAGCTTTCCTTGATATTTCCCTTGTTGAGAAGCTCCTTAACTTGCCTTTCAAGCTCCTTAGTGTCCACGGGATTGCTCCTATAGGCCGGTTTGTTCGGAAGTTGTGATCCCGGCACCAAATCGATTTGGTGTTCAATGCCCCGAAGTGGGGGCAATCCTTGCAGAAGTTATTGAGGAAACACATCTTCATACTCCTGCAACACACAAGAAATCAAAGGGGAAATGGAAGGATTAGTGGGGTTAGTATTAAAGCAGTGGGCCAAAAGTAGCATCGGCTTGTTTTCATCATGGTCCACGAAGAGTTCTTTCCTCCTCGCCAACATCACTACATTTTCCATCTCCCTTGGTGTGGGGACAGCCTCGGATGCCCCTACCTCCTCACCTACGGCATCCCCCCCCTTCTCTCCCTTCTCGGGTTCCTTCCCCTTTCCCTTTAACTCTCGCATCTTTTGATGCCACTCATTTACTTGGGAGGGTCAAAGAGGGTGAAGTGTGACCTTTCGGCCATCCTTCTCAAGCGTATACTGGTTGGTCCTCCCATCGTGTTTAGTAGACCTATCATATTGCCATGGTCTACCTAACAACAAGTGACATGCTTGCATTGGAATCACGTCACAAAGCACTTCGTCGTAGTAGTTTCCCACCTTGAACCGAATCACACATTCCCTTGTGACCCTTAATTCACCACAATCGTTCAACCATTGTAGCTTGTAAGGACTAGTGTGTGGAGTAGTCGGTAGTTTCAAGAAATTGACCATAGCATGACTCGCGACATTTGTACAACTTCCACTATCAATTACCATGGTGCACACACTCCCCTTTACAAGACACTTAGTATGGAATAGATTTTCCCTTTGACTCGGATCATCTATCGCCTTACTAATCATGACACGTCTAACCACAAAGTTTGGAACCACACACTCCCCTTCTTGTGGATAGACATCTTCACTATCATCCAATCCATCATCATTCGGTCCATTTTCAGCTTCCTCTCCATCTTGAGGCTCGGCCTCGTCTTCCCCCCTTTCGGAAACCACCTCCTCACCAAGGTAGTACACTTTCCCTTCTCGTAGGATCACATTACGCCGGTTCGGACATTCATTGGCCTTATGCCCCCAACCTTGGCACTTGAAGCATTGGAACCCCTTTGGATTGGGATATTTGTGAGCCTCCGGTCTTGGAGGAAACTTAGGGACCGTTTTGGGCTCGGGCAGCTTAGTAGGACCGGTTTGGTCTTTGTTTTTGGGCCAACCCGAGGGGGTTTGTACCCTTGCCTTGAAGGTTGATCTCTCCTTAAGTTCCCGTTCAATCTCTAGGGCCGCTTTGAATATACCGTCAATGGTTTCAAACCGGTGAAGGGTCAAGTGAGTGGAGATCTCTTTGTTCAATCCACACTTGAACCGGATGATGTCGTGACTGATTTGCTCCCCACGGTGATCAAGTTTCAACATGAGTTATTAGAACTCGTCAAAATAGGCCATCACACTCTTTCTTCCTTGCCGCAAGCCATATAGCCTAGCAAGTAACTCATGACGATATCTCTCGGGAAGGTATCGTTGCCTCATCAAGTACCTCAACCGATACCAAGGTGGTGGCTGCCCATCAATTACTTCATTACCAAACCGTTTAACATACTCCCACCAAGTGTTAGCATAGCCCTCGAGGTGAGCTATAGCGTAGCAACTCTTCTTTTCTTCCGAGATGTCATTAACTTGGAAAACCTTGTCACAAGCCGATTCCCAAGTCAAGTAGGTCTCGGGGTCACTTTCACCCTTAAAGATAGGTAGGCTCAACTTGATGGTGTTGATGCCTACGTCTCTCTCTTGGTGTCGGTTTCCCCTATCTCCATACCCCCGGTATCTCCTAGGTTCTCCTCGAACCCCTCTTAACTCCTCCTCCCTCATATAAGCATCATCAAAGGCTCCCTCTCCATCATACTCCTCTCTACCATATCCGTCAAAGTGGGCTGGTCGGCCTTGGCCATTTTGATTCGTAGGAATTGGAATTTGTGGTCTTTGGTTTAATGGAGCTTGGAAGGGAGGGTTCGGATTTAGTGGAGGTACTTGGCGCCCAAATCCCTCTTGTGGAATTGAAGGGGCTTGGAAATGTAGTGGTCTAGTGGAGTCTCGGTTTGGAGGAAAGTTGGTAGATTGGTTTGCGGTATTTAGTGGAGCTTGGGGTGCATTTAGCATTTGGTGGACCATTTCGAGAGTGATGGTTGCGGAGGAGGTCCGATCATGACCATTGGTAGAGACATGTAGAGGAGTCGATGGCCGAGAGTTCCTTTGACTCTCCACTTGATCTAGTCTCCCACTAATAGTCGTTACTTCCCCCCTTATTGCTGCCAAGTCCCCTCTCATGGCCCCAAATTCCGAATTCATCCTTTCAAGTGTCCGAGTAACAGCCTCGAGAGTGGTCCTCATTGAGTCAAGGGCATTAGTATCCGCATTATGAGATGTTGTTCCTTCCATCGTCAAGGTATTAGCCGCTTTAGTCACCACAAGTTCGTGTTCCACAAGTGTTGTATAATTGGCTAGTAACCGTGAGATTTACAAGGTTTGAGTAAGCTCTTATCCGGAATGGATTCTTGTTTGAAGACTCAAAGAATTCTTGCCGGACTAGAATCAAAATCAGCAACTCATTCAAACGAATAAAAGCACACAAACAACCGTTGACACGAACAAACGGCTCAAGGAACTAGTTAACAACCTAGTAGGAAAGTACTAGTTTGTTAATTAGTTCTAAGACCAAGTAAGGGAAACCAAGAATCAACAATTAGCAACCAAAGAATATCCTAAGTTGAGCTTATAGTGACATGGTAGCATGCAATGGTCCCACACGTTCTTCTTCTCTCGGATTTTTCTCTTTCTTTCTCCTTTTTTTTTTTTTGTTCGGTTTTTGTTTTAAGATTCACACAACTTGTGAAAATTTGAAAAGTGTTTTGGTGGGAAAACTAAAATCTTGAAGTCTTCACTCTTTTTCAAACTCAAGAAAGTGGGTTTGGTTGACAAATTCCACAAAACAAGGATCCTTGATTTAGGGGAAGTGATTGACAAGACTACAAGTGATGGGTGCAAGTCTTTCACAACAACTTTATAATTTTACCACTTGAGCACACAACAAGATGAACACTTCAACAAGATGAACAAGATGACAAGTTCAAAAGATAAACACTTCAACAATCTTCAACAACTTCTTTGTCACATAAACACATAACCACCGAATTTCCTTTGGTTATCAACAACATACAACTTTCGGCCACAATAAGTCACTACACAATATTCAAGTTTCAAGCTCAACTTTCGGATCTAGACACCTTAGTGTTGGTGAGAAACAAACCAACACTAGAAACTCACTAAACAAGCAAAACAACACCTAGATCTAAACATACAACATCATTCTCGGTTTCAACATTTAGTGGACAGATTTCAGAATTTCTTGTGGTGTAGTTGTTTAAGCCGTGATCTAGCCCAAGATGGGTTATTTTGGAACACAACCGGTCTTGCTTTGATACCAAATGATACAAGATCAAACCAACAACACCAAGAGCTTCGGATTTCAGTCCAACAACACAAGAACAACAAATTTTAAGTTTTGGTTTTTCAGCTTACAACAAGAACTAGTTTCGGGTTTAAATCCACAATCCGAGAACAACAAGATAGAAAACAAATGCTAGTGAATCGAAAGAGCCCCACACGGCTTCACTAGAATTTCAAGATAACAAAATCAACAACAACACAAGATAAAGAAAGATAGATAACTTGACATATAACATTCAAGAAACTAAGAACCCTAACATCAAGAGAGAGGACACTAAGTCTAATGAATATAAACACCAAGTTCTTACGAGGACCAAGAGGCACTCAACGACCTCAAAACCCTTGTTTCTAGCCAAAGATACAACCCAAGTATCCCTCTACTTGTGAGGAGATAGTGGCGGCTCCTATGAGTGAAATAGAGAGAAAGTGTTTGTGATTTTAGGTTACAACATTTCAGCTTTTCAAAAACTAAGTCTAACTCACTATGATGTTCTATTTATACTACAACAAAAAAGGAGTAAAAAGACCCATCCGCCCTTGATTTCTTGTGGCAACCTTGGGGATTAGTTTATTACACTTTAGGGCCCCTCTTCACACATAAAAACGTTTAGGTCCTTGGTTGGTTCGACCAACAACTCACACACGGCCATTTGCATGAACAAAGCTTGGAGTGTTTGTAATTCCCGAGCTTGGCTTTGTGTGAAAGGCCGTGTACCTGTGGAGGCCGCCTTAACCGTATCAAAGACGTCACTGAAATTTGTAGTCAATGCGTGGCCTGACGGAGTGCGAAATCTCGTCTCCTACCTCAAGGATTATACACCCCACTCCCTACTCCCCTTAGGCCTTGGTTGGACATTTCGATGGATTTTGTTTTGGGGCTGCCAAGGACTAGAAAGGGCCGATGATACGGGACAAATGGCCATCTTATCTTTTGATGACATCTTTGGAGGCCAACACATAGAGGCTCAAGACTTGGTCACCTCGAGAATACAAGAACATGCATGGAGGACCCGTTTTGAGCGTAACTTAAAGCAATTTCGCGTATGGAAGATTGCTTGGAGCATTTAAGAGTGAGGACTCATGGTTGTGGACCTTAATTAAGGGCATTTTGGACATTACACATGGTGTATTTACACACCATGGCCGCACCTATCATTAAGGGCAAAGTGGTCTTTTTGTATTCTTTTGTATTACACTATAAATAGGTCATTTTAGCTCATTTCTTGGCAGATTTGGAAAGATGAAGAATTGAAAGACATATTTTCTCTCTTTTGAGAGTGTAACACCCTTAGTTGTAGGGCTTGGAAAAGCCATCCTTAGCATAGGGCTTGGAAAAGCCAATATTGATCTTTGCTTGGAAACGGTAGATCTTAAGGTTAGTTCATTCCCTTTGTGGTCACCGTAAGAGTGTGGTTTTGATTGTTACATTCATTAGGGGTTAGTGTTGAAATACACTTGGTTCTTAATCTTGTAATAATCTTGGTCTCACTATCTATCTTTATTTTCTTGCAAATCGTGTATGTGTTGTGTAGTGGACTGTTTTGGGGTCTTCGTTGAATCCAAAACTTGTATTATTGTTGTTCATCTTGTTCATCACGTTTCATTGCTGTTTTGGTGTTAATATACACTCTTGTATCTTGTATTCTTGTTGTTAGTAGCGAATCCGAGTGTGGTTTCCATCTTGGTCCTCGAATCCTTAAGATTAGTGGACTGATTTGGTGTTTGTTTTGTGTTCCCTTCTCTTTCCCGTATCATTTAGTATCAAATCATGGCTTGATATTGTTCCTACAAGATCAATCTTGGGCTTGCTTGTTATAAAATTAAAAAAAAAAAAAAAAAAAAAAAACTGAAAACTGAAATTTTTAGAAAATAGCAATCTGTCCACTTTGTGTTCTTGGCCGAAAATTGTGTTCTTGTTGTATCTTGGCCGAGATTTTTACTTGTCTTAAGTGTTTCTAGTGTTAGTATTGTTCTTCACTAACACTTTGAGTCTATATCTTGATTTGAGCCTTTGTTGTTGATGTTGTTATTGTGAACTTGGACTTAACAGATTGTTGTTGGTATTGTTGTTGCGGATTTAAAGTTTGGACTGTTTTGGACGTGTGGTGTGTTGTTGGTTCAAGGTTTGAACGTGTATTGTGGAGATTGTGTAGTGGATTTTAAGCTTGGAAAAGTGTTTTTGATGTTTGGGGTCCAACTTGAACCTTGGAACTTCAAGACTCAAAGTTTGTGTTCTTGGTGTTCTTCACCATCTCTATATGTTGTTGAAGAAAAGGTGGTTGTTGATCTTATAAGTTGAACAAAGAGAGTGTGAATTGATGTTAGTCTTGCATGGAATAAATCCAAGATTTAAGGTGTAAGACTTGTGGCTCAAAGACTTTTCCTACAACCACAAAAGACTTTATCAACCATTCCCCAACACTTCCTAGACTAGACTTCTACTTTTTCAGCTTTTCCTCATTCCAAAGACCTTGTTTTGTGGGACTACTTTTTCTTGTTTCAAGAACTTTGTTTTGTGGGACAAACCCACTTTTTCTTGTTTCAAGAACCTTGTCTTGTGGGACTAGTACAAGACAAAAGTCATCCTTTTAAGAGTGGACTTGTAGAGATTCAAGACTTGTGTTTTCCCTCCAAAACCAATTGTCACCCTTTCCAAATAGTGTGAAGATTTAAAATTTCAGAATTTGTGATTATATTGGGTGGGATCAAAACCAATTGCATTGTGCCACGTCATCCATTTGCTACTGTTCACGTCATTAATAAGCTCAAATTTCAGATTTTAGTAGTTTCCTTTTGTTGTTCCTTAGTTTCAATTTTATTGCTTCCAATTAATTAACAACTAGTAATCACCTACTTAGTTGTAGATTAATTGTTGAATCCGTTTCTTTCGTGTCTTCGTTATTTGTGAGCTTTTCTCATTTTTAATTCGTTGTAACTTCTTTATTTCAAGTTCGTAAGGAAATTTTATTTTGTGTCTTGAGTCGATCAAACAAGAATCTATTCCGGCCACCAAGTAGAATTGACATCCTATTGACTACCGGAGTATAAGCAGCTTTCAATATTCGCCGCTCCAATTGTGAGAATCACAAAGGTGAGTGTATACGAGTGTTGGTGAGGAGCTTTACTACTAATCTTATTTGTTCATTTTGTAGGTTTAAAGGGTGATATAAGAGGAACATGAATTTGATAGCCGGGGATTATTGTGACTACAATATGGGAGACTATGATTGTAGTGAGGGTTTTTATGGCTACGAAGTTGAGGAAGATTGCGGAGGCTATGAAAATAGCCATGGTCAAAACATAGGCAGATTTGAAAATTACTGTTTTGAGGGAGAAAATGAGGTGAGTGAAGTGCCTAGTGCTTATGGTGACTTCGGAGATGATGTAGGACCTTGTGATGGATCTTATGATGAAGTTGGGACATGTGAGGAGTCTTGCACTCCCCACTCCGAACCTAGATTTGGTGTTAGGTATAACCCTGTCATTCGTAAACCTTATGAGAGCTATGATGAGAGTACACGTGAGGAGTGTGAAGATTCATATTCTCCACCTTGTAGTACTTCTTATCAAGGTCGATATAGTGTGAATGGTTATACTAGCTATAGTGTAGGTTGTTGATACGGTTAAGGCAGCCTCCACAGGCACACGGCCTTTCACACGAAGCCAAGCTCGGGAATTACAAACACTCCAAGCTTTGTTCATGCAATTGGCCGTGTGTGATTTGTTGATCGAACCAACCAAGGACCTAAACGTTCTTATGTGTGAAGAGGGGTCCTAAAGTGTAATAAAACTAATCCCTAAGGGTGCCACAAGAAAGCAAGGGCGGAAGGGTCTTTTACTCCTTTTTGTTGTAGTATAAATAGAACCTCATAGTGAGACATCCTTTAGTTTTTGAAAGCTGAATGTGCGGCCTGCCGGAGTGCCAAATCTCGCCTCCAACCTCAAGGATTGTACACCCCACTCCCTGCTCCCCGTAGACCTTGGTTGGACATCTCGATGGATTTCGTTTTGGGGCTGCCAAGGACTAGAAAGGGGCGAGATAGCATTTTCGTGGTTGTTGATAGATTCTCTAAAATGGCTCACTTTATTCCATGTGCTAAAACCGAGGACGCTCCTAGTGTGGCTTCATTATTTGTTGAACATATTGTAAAGCTTCACGGGGTACCAAGGACCATTGTGAGTGATAGGGACTCCAAGTTCCTAAGTCTCTTTTGGAAGTCCATGTGGGGTAGGCTTGGGACGAAGTTACTTTTCTCCACGTCTTGCCACCCACAAACCGACGGCCAAACGGAGGTAGTAAATAGAACCTTAGGGTCTATGCTACGTTCTATGGTTAAAGGTAAGCTGACTTCATGGGAAGAACACCTACCCTTGGTGGAATTTGCATACAACCGGGTAATACATTCGAGCACGGGGATGACTCCCTTTGAATGTGTTTACGGCCTAAACCCCCTTACCCCTTTAGATCTCACTCCTTTGTCTAGTGATCTCATGACCAGCTTAGAGGGAAATAAAAGAGCCGAGGCCATGAAGAAAATGCATGAGACGGTGCGGATCAAGCTTGAAAAGAAGAATCAAGAGATTGCAAAAAGGGCAAACAAAGGGAGAAGGAAGCTTGTGCTTGAACCCGGAGATTGGGTGTGGGTGCATCTTCGAAAGGATTGGTTTCCAGCTCAAAGGAAGTCCAAATTGCTGCCGAGGGGTGATGGTCCTTTCCAAGTACTTGAGAGAATCAATGACAACGCTTACAAGATTGACCTGCCACTGGAATATCAAGTGCACAACACCTTCAACGTTGGAGATCTCTCCCCCGTGGATGCGGTTGAAGATGACCAGATGCCGAATGGGTCCTAAAGTGTAATAAAACTAATCCCCAAGGGTGCCACAAGAAAGCAAGGGCGGAAGGGTCTTTTACTCCTTTTTGTTTTTGAAAGCTGAAACTCCTTTAGTTTTTGAAAGCTGAAAGTTGTAACCTAAATCACAAACATTTTCCTCTCTCTTCTTCTCCAAGAAGCCGTCCCTAGATCTCACAAGTAGAGGAATACTTGTGTTGTCTCTTTGGCTAGAAACAAGGGTTTGAGGTTGTTGAGTGCCTCTTGGTCCTTGTAAGAACTTGGTGTTTATATTCATTAGACTTAGGGTCCTCTCTTGATGTTAGGGTTCTTAGTTTCTTGAATGTTATATGTCAAGTTATCTATCTTTCATTATCTTGTTGTTGTTGTGTTGCTTTTGTTTATCTTGAAAGTCTAGTGAAGCCGTGTGGGGCTCGTTTCGATTCACTAGCATTGTTGTATCTCTTGTTGTTCTCGGATTGTGGATTAAAAACCGAAACTATCTCTTGTGTTGTAAGCTGAAAAACCGAAACTTAAAACTTGTTGTCTTGTGTTGATTGGACTGAAATCCGAACTCTTGGTGTTGTTGGTTTGATCTTGTATCATTTGGTATCAGAGCAAGACCGGTTGTGTTCCAACATAACCCATCTTGGGCTAGTTCACGGATTAAACAAACTACAAAAAAAAAATTCTGAAATCTGTCCACTAAAAGTTGAAAACCGAGAATGATGTTGTGTGTTTAGATCTAGGTATTTTTTTGCTTGTTTAGTGAGTTTCTAGTGTTGGTTTCTTTCTCACCAACACCAAGGTGTCTAGATCCCAAAGTTGAGCTTGAAACTTGAATATTGTGTAGTGACTTGTAGTGGCCGAAGGTTGTATGTGTTGAGAACCAAAGGCAAATCGGTGGTTGTGTGTTTGTGTGCTAAAGAAGTTGTGGAAGTTTGTTGAAGTGTTCATCTTTGAACTTGTCATCTTGTTCACCTTGTTGAAGTGTTCATCTTGTTGTTTACTCAAGTGGGAAGATTATAAAGTTGTTGTGAAAGACTTGCACCCATCACCTTGTAGTCTTGTCAATCAAGTTCCCTAAATCAAGGAGCTTTGTTTTGTGGAATTTGCCAACCAAACCCACTTGTCTTGAGTTTGTAAAAAGAGTTAAGACTTCAAATTTTAGTTTTCCCACCAAAACACTTTTCAATTTAACACAAGTTGTGTGAATATTTGATCAAGGCAAAAAAAAATAAAAATTATATATATATAAATCCGAAGAGAAGAAGAACGTGTGGGGGCCATTGCATGCTACTATGTCACTATAAGCTCAACTTAGGATATTCTTGGTTGCTAATTGTTGATTCTTGGTTTCCCTTACTTGGTCTTAGAACTAATTAACAAACTAGTATCTTCCCACTAGGTTGTCAACTAGTTCCTTGAGCCGTTTATTCGTGTCAACGATTATTTGTGTGCTTTTATTCGTTTGAATGAGTTGCTGATTTTGATTCTAGTCTGGCAAGAATTCTTTGAGTCTTCAAACAAGAATCCATTCCGGATAAGAGCTTACTCAAAACCTTGTAAAGCTCACGGTTACTAGCCAATTATACAACACTTGTGGAACACGAACTTGTGGTGACTAAAGCGGCTAATACCTTGACGATGGAAGGAACAACATCTCATAATGCGGATACTAATGCCCTTGACTCAATGAGGGCCACTCTCGAGGCCGTTACTCGGACACTTGAAAGGATGAATTCGGAGTTTGGGGCCGTGAGAGGGGACTTGGCAGCAATAAGGGGGGAAGTATCGACTATTAGTGGGAGACTAGATCAAGTGGAGAGTCAAAGGAATTCTCGGCCATCGACTCCTCTACATGTCTCTACCAATGGTCATGATCGGACCTCCTCCGCAGCCATCACTCCCGAAATGGTCCACCAAATGTTAAATGCACCTCAAGCTCCACTAAATACCGCCAACCAATCTACCAACTTTCCTCCAAACCGAGACTCCACTAGACCACTACATTTCCAAACTCCTCCAATTCCACAAGAGGGATTTGGGCGCCATGCACCACCACTAAATCCGAACCCTCCCTTCCAAGCTCCACTAAACCAAAGACCACAAATTCCAATTCCTACGAATCAAAATGGCCAAGGCCGACCAGCCCACTTTGACGGATACAGTAGAGAGGAGTATGATGGAGAGGGAGCCTATGATGATGCTTATATGAGGGAGGAGGAGTTAAGAGGGGGTCGGGGAGAACCTAGGAGATACCGGGGGTATGGAGATAGGAGAAACCGACACCAAGAGACAGACGTAGGCATCAACACCATCAAGTTGAGCCTACCTATCTTTAAGGGTGAAAGTGATCCCGAGGCCTACTTAACTTGGGAATCGGCTTGTGACAAAGTTTTCCAAGTTAATGACATCTCGGAAGAAAAGAAGAGTTGCTATGCTATAGCTCACCTCGAGGGCTATGCTAACACTTGGTGGGAGTATGTTAAACGATTTGGTAATGAATTGGTTGACGGGCAGCCACCACCTTGGTATCGGTTGAGGTATTTGATGAGACAACGATACCTTCCCGAGAGATACCGACATGAATTGCTTGCTAGATTGTATGGCTTGCGGCAAGGAGGCAAGAGTGTGATGGCCTATTTTGACGAGTTCCAACAACTCATGTTGAAACTTGATCACCGTGGGGAGAAAATCAGCCACGACATCATCCGGTTCAAGTGTGGATTGAACAAAGAGATCTCCACTCACTTGACCCTGCATCGGTTCGAAACTATTGACGATATATTCCAAGCGGCCCTAGAGATTGAAAGGGAACTTAAGGAGAGAACAACCTTCAAGGCAAGGGTCCAAACCCCCTCGGGTTGGGCCAAAAACAAGGACCAACCCGGTCCTACGAAGCTGCCCGAAACCAAAACAGTCCCCAAGTTTCCTCCGAAGCCGGAAGCTCACAAATATCCCAATCCAAAGGGTTTCCAATGCTTCAAGTGCCAAGGTTGGGGACATAAGGCCAATGAATGACCGAACCGGCGTAATGTGATCCTACGAGAAGGGAAAGTGTACTACCTTGGTGAGGAGGTGGTATCCGAAAGGGGGTAGGTTGAGGCCGAGCCTCAAGATGGAGAGGAAGCCGAGAATGAACCGAATGAGGAAGGAGTAGATGATAGTGAAGATGTCTATCCACAAGAAGGGGAGTGTGTGGTACCAAACTTTGTGGAGCTATTTTAGAGAATCTATCAACAACTACGAAAATGCTATCTCGCCCCTTTCTAGTCCTTGGCAGCCCCAAAACGAAATCCATCGAGATGTCCAGCCAAGGTCTACGGGGAGCAGGGAGTTGGGTGTACAATCCTTGAGGTTGGAGGCGAGATTTGGCAATCCGGCAGGCCGCACATTGATTACAAATTTTTGTGACATCTTTGCGCATTTTGGGCCAATAGAAGTTCCAAGATGATTCGGTTAAGGCAGCCTCCACAGGTACACGGCCTTTCTGATACGGTTAAGGCAGCCTCCACAGGTACACGACCTTTCACACGAAGCCAAGCTCGGGAATTACAAACACTCCAAGCTTTGTTCATGCAATTGGCCGTGTGTGATTTGTTGATCGAACCAACCAAGGACCTAAACGTTCTTATGTGTGAAGAGGGGTCCAAAAGTGTAATAAAACTAATCCCCAAGGGTGCCACAAGAAATCAAGGGCGGAAGGGTCTTTTACTCCTTTTTGTTGTAGTATAAATAGAACCTCATAGTGAGACATCCTTTAGATTTTGAAAGCTGAAAGTTGTAACCTAAATCACAAACATTTTCCTCTCTCTTCTTCTCCATGAAGCCGTCCCTAGATCTCACAAGTAGGGGAATACTTGTGTTGTCTCTTTGGCTAGAAACAAGGGTTTGAGGTTGTTGAGTGCCTCTTGGTCCTTGTAAGAACTTGGTGTTTATATTCATTAGACTTAGGGTCCTCTCTTGATGTTAGGTTTCTTAGTTTCTTGAATGTTATATGTCAAGTTATCTATCTTTCATTATCTTGTTGTTGTTGTGTTGCTTTTGTTTATCTTGAAAGTCTAGTGAAGCCGTGTGGGGCTCGTTTCGATTCACTAGCATTGTTGTATCTCTTGTTGTTCTTGGATTGTGGATTAAAAACCGAAACTATCTCTTGTGTTGTAAGCTGAAAAACCGAAACTTAAAACTTGTTGTCTTGTGTTGATTGGACTGAAATCCGAACTCTTGGTGTTGTTGGTTTGATCTTGTATCATTTGGTATCAGAGCAAGACCGGTTGTGTTCCAACATAACCCATCTTGGGCTAGTTCACGGATTAAACAAACTACAAAAAAAAAATTCTGAAATCTGTCCACTAAAAGTTGAAAACCGAGAATGATGTTGTGTGTTTAGATCTAGGTATTGTTTTGCTTGTTTAGTGAGTTTCTAGTGTTGGTTTCTTTCTCACCAACACCAAGGTGTCTATATCCGAAAGTTGAGCTTGAAACTTGAATATTGTGTAGTGACTTGTAGTGGTCGAAGGTTGTATGTGTTGAGAACCAAAGGAAAATCGGTGGTTGTGTGTTTGTGTGCTAAAGAAGTTGTGGGAGTTTGTTGAAGTGTTCATCTTTGAACTTGTCATCTTGTTCACCTTGTTGAAGTGTTCATCTTGTTGTTTACTCAAGTGGGAAGATTATAAAGTTGTTGTGAAAGACTTGCACCCATCACCTTGTAGTCTTGTCAATCAAGTTCCCTAAATCAAGGAGCCTTGTTTTGTGGAATTTGCCAACCAAACCCACTTGTCTTGAGTTTGCAAAAAGAGTTAAGACTTCAAATTTTAGTTTTCCCACCAAAACACTTTTCAATTTAACACAAGTTGTGTGAATATTTGATCAAGGCAAAAAAAAAAAATTATATATATATAAATCCGAAGAGAAGAAGAACGTGTGGGGGCCATTGCATGCTACTATGTCACTATAAGCTCAACTTAGGATATTCTTGGTTGCTAATTGTTGATTCTTGGTTTCCCTTACTTGGTCTTAGAACTAATTAACAAACTAGTATCTTCTCACTAGGTTGTCAACTAGTTCCTTGAGCCGTTTATTCGTGTCAACGATTATTTGTGTGCTTTTATTCGTTTGAATGAGTTGCTGATTTTGATTCTAGTCCGGCAAGAATTCTTTGAGTCTTCAAACAAGAATCCATTCCGGATAAGAGCTTACTCAAAACCTTGTAAATCTCACGGTTACTAGCCAATTATTCAACACTTGTGGAACACGAACTTGTGGTGACTAAAGCGGCTAATACCTTGACGATGGAAGGAACAACATCTCATAATACGGATACTAATGCCCTTGACTCAATGAGGGCCACTCTCGAGGCCGTTACTCGGACACTTGAAAGGATGAATTCGGAGTTTGGGGCCGTGAGAGGGGACTTGGCAGCAATAAGGGGGGAATTATCGACTATTAGTGGGAGACTAGATCAAGTGGTGAGTCAAAGGAATTCTCGGCCATCGACTCCTCTACATGTCTCTACCAATGGTCATGATCGGACCTCCTCCGCAACCATCACTCCCGAAATGGTCCACCAAATGTTAAATGCACCTCAAGCTCCACTAAATACCGCCAACCAATCTACCAACTTTCCTCCAAACCGAGACTCCACTAGACCACTACATTTCCAAACTCCTCCAATTCCACAAGAGGGATTTGGGCGCCAAGCACCACCACTAAATCCGAACCCTCCCTTCCAAGCTCCACTAAACCAAAGACCACAAATTCCAATTCCTACAAATCAAAATGGCCAAGGCCGACCATCCCACTTTGATGGATACGGTAGAGAGGAGTATGATGGAGAGGGATCCTATGATGATGCTTATATGAGGGAGGAGGAGTTAAGAGGGGGTCGGGGAGAACCTAGGAGATACCGGGGGTATGGAGATAGGGGAAACTGACACCAAGAGAGAGACGTAGGCATCAACACCATCAAGTTGAGCCTACCTATCTTTAAGGGTGAAAGTGATCCCGAGGCCTACTTAACTTGGGAATCGGCTTGTGACAAAGTTTTCCAAGTTAATGACATCTCGGAAGAAAAGAAGAGTTGCTATGCTATAGCTCACCTCGAGGGCTATGCTAACACTTGGTGGGAGTATGTTAAACGATTTGGTAATGAATTGGTTGACGGGCAGCCACCACCTTGGTATCGGTTGAGGTATTTGATGAGACAACGATACCTTCCCGAGAGATACCGACATGAATTGCTTGCTAGATTGTATGGCTTGCGGCAAGGAGGCAAGAGTATGATGGCCTATTTTGACGAGTTCCAACAACTCATGTTGAAACTTGATCACCGTGGGGAGCAAATCAGCCACGACATCATGCGGTTCAAGTGTGGATTGAACAAAGAGATCAACACTCACTTGACCCTGCATCGGTTCGAAACTATTAACGGTATATTCCAAGCGGCCCTAGAGATTGAAAGGGAACTTAAGGAGAGAACAACCTTCAAGGCAAGGGTCCAAACCCCCTCGGGTTGGCCCAAAAACAAGGACCAACCCGGTCCTACGAAGCTGCCCGAAACCAAAACAGTCCCCAAGTTTCCTCCGAAGCCGGAAGCTCACAAATATCCCAATCCAAAGGGTTTCCAATGCTTCAAGTGCCAAGATTGGGGACATAAGGCCAATGAATGCCCGAACCGGCGTAATGTGATCCGATGATACGGTTAAGGCAGCCTCCACAGGTACACGGCCTTTCACACGAAGCCAAGCTAGGGAATTACAAACACTCCAAGCTTTGTTCATGCAATTGGCCGTGTGTGATTTGTTGATCGAACCAACCAAGGACCTAAACGTTCTTATGTGTGAAGAGGGGTCCTAAAGTGTAATAAAACTAATCCCCAAGGGTGCCACAAGAAAGCAAGGCTTCCTCTCCATCTTGAGGCTCGGCCTCAACCTCCCCCCTTTCGGACACCACCTCCTCACCAAGGTAGTACACTTTCCCTTCTCGTAGGATCACATTACGCCGGTTCGGGCATTCATTTGTCTATCTTGGAGTCGTCCACTTACAAACCCCTTGAGCTCACGACAAAACCCAAGAATACAACTTTATCAACACCAAAAGAACACTTCTCCATGTTGGCATACAACTTCTCCTTTCGGAGTACATCAAACACACATCTCAAATGCATTACATGATCATCAATAGACTTACTATACACCAACACATCATCAAAGTAAACCACCACAAACTTTCCAATATAAGGCTTCATTACATGATTCACTAGCCTCATAAAAGTGCTAGGAGCATTGGTAAGGCCGAATGGCATGACCAGCCACTCATATAGACCGAATTTGGTCTTGAATGCGGTCTTCCACTCATCACCGGGTTGCATGCGAATTTGGTGATAGCCGCTCCTAAGGTCCACCTTAGAAAACACACAAGATCCGTGGAGCTCATCTAACATATCATCTAGTCTAGGGATTGGATGACGATACCTTATAGTGATTTTGTTGATGGCTCGGCAATCGACGCACATGCGCCACGTTCCGTCCTTCTTTGGTACCAAAAGTACCAAAACAGCACACGGACTCATGCTTTCTTTGATGTATCCCTTGTTGAGTAGATCCTCCACTTGTCTTTCAAGCTCCTTCGTGTCCATAGGATTGCTCCTATAGGCCGGTTTGTTTGAAAGCTGTGAACCCGGCACCAAATCAATTTGGTGCTCAATTCCCCGAAGCGGAGGCAATCCTCGCGGAAGTTCTTGCGGAAATACATCTTCATACTCCTGCAACACACAAGAAATCAAAGGGGAAATGGAAGAATTAGTGGGGTTAGTATTAAAGCAATGGGCCAAAAGTAGCATCGGCTTGTTTTCATCATGGTCCACGAAAAGTTCCTTTCTCCTAGCCAACATCACTACGTTTTCCCCTTCCCTTGGCGTTGGGACAGCCTCGGATGCCCCTACCTTCTCACCTACGACCTCCCTTCCCTTTTCTCCCCTCTCGGGTTCCCTCCCCTTCCCTTTAAATTCTCTCATTTTTTGATACCACTCATTTACTTGGGATGGTGAAAGAGGGTGAAGTGTGACCTTTCGGCCATCCTTCTCAAGCGTGTACCGGTTGGACCTCCCATCGTGTTTAGTAGACCTATCATATTGCCAAGGTCTACCTAACAACAAGTGACATGCTTACATTGGAATCACGTCACAAAGTACTTCATCGTGGTAGTTGCCCACCTTAAACCGAATCACACATTGTCGTGTGACCTTCAATTCACCACAATCATTCAACCATTGTAGCTTGTAAGGACTAGTGTGTGGTGTAGTCGGTAGCTTCAAGAAATTTACCATAGCATGGCTCGCAACATTTGTACAACTACCACTATCAATTACCAAGGTGCACACACTCCGGTTTTGTCGTGAGATCAAGGGGTGTGGAAGTGGACGACTCCAAGATAGACTCTATACGAAGTTGGCCGACCCCTATAACTATTGGAGAAATCCGAAGTTTCCACGGGTTGGCAAGCTTTTATAGGAGGTTTGTCAAAGGGTTTAGCTCCATAGCAGCCCCCTTGACCGAGGTAATTAGGAAGGATGGACCCTTTAAATGGGGTGAAGAGCAAGCTAGGGCTTTTGAGGCCTTGAAAGCTACGCTCATCTCGGCACCTTTATTGCAATTGCCCGATTTTGATAAGATGTTCGAAGTAGAGTGTGATGCTAGTAAAGTTGGCATCGGGGCTGTTTTGATGCAAGAAGGTAAGCCCGTTGCCTATTTCAGTGAAAAGCTCAAAGGGGCAACTCTTAATTACTCGACTTATGATTTGGAGTTGTACGCCCTTGTTAGAGCCTTGGGAAATTGGCAGCACTATTTGTGGCCTAAGGAGTTTGTGATACGAACGGATCATGAGTCGTTGAAACACCTTAAGAGCCAAGACAAGCTGATTAGGCGTCATGCTAAGTGGATCGAGTTCATCGAGACTTTCCCTTATGTAATTCATTACAAAAGGGGAAAGGAAAATGTAGTTGCCGATGCCTTGTCTCGGAAGCATGTGCTTGTTGCTACCTTGTCATCGAAGTTAATGGGTTTTGAGAGCTTGCGGATATTGTATCCCGAGGATCCCGCCTTTGCTCCTATTTTTAGGGAATGCGAAGAGTGGGGAAGGGACTGTTGGCTTAAGGAAAATAACCATTCCTCCTACTCTCGGTTCGAGGGATATTTGTTCAAAGGGAGGAGGTTATGTGTTCCTTCTAGTTCGTGGAGGAAATTTCTTGTGAGGGAGGCCCATGACGGAGGCCTCATGGGTCACTTTGGGGTAGACAAGACCCTCGGAATCCTAGAGGAGAACTTCTATTGGCCCAAAATGCGCAAAGATGTAACAAAAATTTGTAATCAATGTGCGGCCTGCCGGAGTGCCAAATCTCGCCTCCAACCTCAAGGATTGTACACCCCACTCCCTGCTTCCCGTAGACCTTGGCTGGACATCTCGATGGATTTCGTTTTGGGGCTGCCAAGGACTAGAAAGGGGGGAGATAGAATTTTCGTGGTTGTTGATAGATTCTCTAAAATGGCTCACTTTATTCCATCTGCTAAAACCGAGGACGCTCCTAGTGTGGCTTCATTATTTGTTGAACATGTTGTAAAGCTTCACGGGGTACCAAGGACCATTGTGAGTGATAGGGACTCCAAGTTCCTAAGTCTCTTTTGGAAGTCCATGTGGGGTAGGCTTGGGACGAAGTTACTTTTCTCCACGTCTTGCCACCCACAAACCGACGGCCAAACGGAGGTAGTAAATAGAACCTTAGGGTCTATGCTACGTTCTATGGTTAAAGGTAAGCTGACTTCATGGGAAGAACACCTACCCTTGGTGGAATTTGCATACAACCGGGTAATACATTCGAGCACGGGAATGACTCCCTTTGAATGTGTTTACGGCCTAAACTCCCTTACCCCTTTAGATCTCACTCCTTTATCTAGTGATCTCATGACCAGCTTAGAGGGAAATAAAAGAGCCGAGGCCATGAAGAAAATGCATGAGACGGTGCGGATCAAGCTTGAAAAGAAGAATCAAGAGATTGCAAAAAGGGCAAACAAAGGGAGAAGGAAGCTTGTGCTTGAACCCGGAGATTGGGTGTGGGTGCATCTTCGAAAGGATCGGTTTCCAGCTCAAAGGAAGTCCAAATTGCTGCCGAGGGGTGATGGTCCTTTCCAAGTACTTGAGAGAATCAATGACAACGCCTACAAGATTGACCTGCCACCGGAATATCAAGTGCACAACACCTTCAACGTTGGAGATCTCTCCCCCGTGGATGCGGTTGAAGATGACCAAATGCCGAATTTGAGGTCAAATTCCTCTCAAGATGGAGAGGATGATACGGTTAAGGCAGCCTCCACAGGTACACGGCCTTTCACACGAAGCCAAGCTCGGGAATTACAAACACTCCAAGCTTTGTTCATGCAATTCGCCGTGTGTGATTTGTTGATCGAACCAACCAAGGACCTAAACGTTCTTATGTGTGAAGAGGGGTCCTAAAGTGTAATAAAACTAATCCCCGAGGGTGCCACAAGAAAGCAAGGGCGAAAGGGTCTTTTACTCCTTTTTGTTGTAGTACAAATAGAACCTCATTGTGAGACATCCAACCTCATAGTGAGACATCCTTTAGTTTTTGAAAGCTGAAAGTTGTAACCTGAATCACAAACATTTTCCTCTCTCTTCTTCTCCAAGAAGCCGTCCCTAGATCTCACAAGTAGAGGAATACTTGTGTTTTCTCTTTGGCTAGAAACAAGGGTTTGAGGTTGTTGAGTGCCTCTTGGTCCTTGTAAGAACTTGGTGTTTATATTCATTAGACTTAGGGTCCTCTCTTGATGTTAGGGTTCTTAGTTTCTTGAATGTTATATGTCAAGTTATCTATCTTTCATTATCTTGTTGTTGTTGTGTTGCTTTTGTTTATCTTGAAAGTCTAGTGAAGCCGTGTGGGGCTCGTTTCGATTCACTAGCCGTGTGGGGCTCGTTTTGATTCACTAGCATTGTTGTATCTCTTGTTGTTCTCAGATTGTGGATTAAAAACCGAAACTATCTCTTGTGTTGTAAGCTGAAAAACCGAAACTTAAAACTTGTTGTCTTGTGTTGATTGGACTGAAATCCGAACTCTTGGTGTTGTTGGTTTGATCTTGTATCAGTTGTCCAATGGGAAGAAGAGGATATACATCTCCAAAATCGAGGGGTACTCATGTGCTTTACAATGTTGATCCGAGAAGGAGTGTACACTCCGGAAAGGTGACCATTTGTGGGATACCGGGCTGCCTCGTTGTGTTAAATGATAGGTACTATAGAAACTACATTGTTCCATCCATGGTTGATTACTTGGGGTTATTTTGTGAGCCTTTACTTGTTCCATACTTCTTGGACAGGTTTAAGGTTACCGAGAGGGTAAAAGTTGTCTTCTCCCAATTTAATTACCATGAGGAGGTGTGGTGTGATGTTTTTCCCATAACCTATGGTCATGTGAGCTTAGGCGCCGATTGGTTTGCACAACATAAAGTTCCAAATATGCAAAATTGGCCTAATATTGTAAGAGACCGATGGGGAAATTGCCTCGAGACGTACATTCTGTCCGGGCCGCAAAAAGAAGTTCCTACCTACTCCAATTCGAATTATTATGAGAGACAAAATATTGAGAGGAGTAAGGGAGTGAAAGGTGGTAATCCGAGAGTGGAAAAAGGAGAGGTTGTGTGGAGCAAAGTAAGAGGATTACCACCAAACCATGCTAACATTGTTTGTCCTTCTATTTCTAAGGACATTTGTGTAGGTAGCAACATGGAAAGCGAAGAAGAACAATTCCAAAAGAAAGTTGCTGCCCAAACTTTTGGAGGACCTTCAAACCATGAAAAAGAAGAATCTACTCAAGGACTTCAAGGTAAAATGGCAAACTCTTACACTTTTGTACATGTGAATGATAATTGTGTGGCTAGTAGCCCATTGAGTGTGAGTTGTAGCTTGCCTATATGTGAGTGTATTATTTCTTTGCCACTTGATGATGATGTACATGTTGTGAGTGTGGATACACTAGTTGATCCTATTGATGACCGAATAGACTCTTCTTGTAAGATCGATTTATGTCCACCTAGTGTTGAAACCATTATGTTGAATGAAAGTACATTATCTTCTGAAATTTGTGTTGATCAACTTATGTGTGAAAATTACCCACCACTTGAGGATGTGTATGATGTAATTAATGAACCTCAAGTGTGTGATTATGTTGAAAATGTTGATCAAAGTGAGAATGAACCCGAGAGCTCTTCTTTGGGTAATATTGTGTTTGAAACTTCCTTGAAACTTGATATTGATCATTTAGAGAGTGAGGAACTTGCTTGTTCCAAATCTGTCCGTGAGGTAGATCACACTCTTTTTAGGTACAATGTCTTGTTTGAAGATGATTTAAACACTCCTAATGAACCTAGTGGTGAAAATGATGGTATAGCTTGCCTTGGAAGCTATAGCCTATATGCTAACCCACTATGGTGTGACAATATTCCTCCTAAAGAGGGAAATCTCTTCTTGGAAGATGAGAGTCCTCTTAAGGGTAAGGAATGTGTAGTTGCGAAAGCTACTTCTTCTTCTACTTTGTGCTATTTCATTGTTGAGAGTACTCATGGTGATTATTGGGAAACTAGTAGTGAGTACACACATGAGGGCACCTTCGTAGAAGTCGATTTGAGTGATACTTTTCTCTACTCTCTATTTGCTTTGGATCATATGTATGTTATTGTAGAGAGTATGTCATTTAGTTTGGATGTAGACCACGGGAAAGGGAAGTGTTGTCGAGACCCGTGTCTATGGCTACTTTTCCCATTTGAACCCGGTGCCAAATTTAGAAATGGTGATGTTGATGCACCAAACTTGTTGCTTGGTCTACATGACAAGCAAAGTGTCACTCTTGATGTATCCTATAACCAAATCCTTTGTACATCTTTTATTGAGTTTTTAATATTCCTTGCAAAGGATTCTTGGTTATATGGCAAATATGTGCAACCTTGGCATGTTGAGATGATTTGTTATGCTAACCCTAACCCTCATGCCATGAGGAGTTTGTATTTGTTTGTCCTCTCTTCGGTTTTGCAAGGTTTGGATTCGAGGTCGAATCCTTTTCAAGAAGGGGAGGATGATACGGGACAAATGGCCATCTTATCTTTTGATGACATCTTTGGAGGCCAACACATAGAGGCTCAAGACTTGGTCACCTCGAGAATACAAGAACATGCATGGAGGACCCGTTTTGAGCGTAACTTAAAGTAATTTCGCGTATGGAAGATTGTTTGGAGCATTTAAGAGTGAGGACTCACGGTTGTGGACCTTAATTAAGGGCATTTTGGACATTACACATGGTGTATTTACACACCATGGCCGCACCTATCATTAAGGGCAAAGTGGTCTTTTTGTATTCTTTTGTATTACACTATAAATAGGTCATTTTAGCTCATTTCTTGGCAGATTTGGAAAGATGAAGAATTGAAAGACATATTTTCTCTCTTTTGAGAGTGTAACACCCTTAGTTGTAGGGCTTGGAAAAGCCATCCTTAGCATAGGGCTTGGAAAAGCCAATATTGATCTTTGCTTGGAAACGGTAGATCTTAAGGTTAGTTCATTCCCTTGGTGGTCACCGTAAGAGTGTGGTTTTGATTGTTACATTCATTAGGGGTTAGTGTTGAAATACACTAGGTTCTTAATCTTGTAATAATCTTGGTCTCACTATCTATCTTTATTTTCTTGCAAATCGTGTATGTGTTGTGTAGTGGACTGTTTTGGGGTCTTCGTTGAATCCAAAACTTGTATTATTGTTGTTCATCTTGTTCATCACGTTTCATTGCTGTTTTGGTGTTAATATACACTCTTGTATCTTGTATTCTTGTTGTTAGTAGCGAATCCGAGTGTGGTCTCCATCTTGGTCCTCGAATCCTTAAGATTAGTGGACTGATTTGGTGTTTGTTTTGTGTTCCCTTCTCTTTCCCGTATCAGCCGAGATAGCATTTTTGTTATTGTTGATAGATTCTCTAAAATGGCTCATTTTATTCCATGTGCTAAAACCGAGGATGCTCGTAGTGTAGCTTCATTATTTGTTGCACATGTTGTAAAGCTTCACGGGGTACCGAGGAATATTGTGAGCGATAGGGACTCCAAGTTCCTAAGTCTCTTTTGGAAGTCCATGTGGGGTAGGCTTGGAACGAAGTTACTTTTCTCCACTTCTTGTCACCCACAAACCGATGGCCAAACGGAGGTAGTAAATAGAACCTTGGGGTCTATGCTACATTCTATGGTTAAAGGTAAACTGACTTCATGGGAAGATCACCTACCCTTGGTGGAATTTGCATACAACCGGGTAATACATTCGAGCATGGGAATGACTCCCTTTGAATGTGTTTACGGCCTGAATCCCCTTACCCCTTTAGATCTCACTCCTTTGTCTAGTGATCTCATGACCAGCTTAGATGGAAATAAAAGAGCCGAGGCAATGAAGAAAATGCATGAGACGGTGCGGATCAAGCTTGAAAAGAAGAACCAAGAGATTGCAAAAAGGGTAAACAAAGGGAGAAGAAGGCTTGTGCTTGAACCCGGAGATTGGGTGTGGGTGCATCTTCGAAAGGATCAGTTTCCAGCTCAAAGGAAGTCCAAATTGCTGCCAAGGGGTGATGGTCCTTTCCAAGTACTTGAGAGAATCAATGACAACGCCTACAAGATTGACCTTCCACCGGAATATCAAGTGCACAACACTTTCAACGTTGGTGATCTCTCCCTCGTGGATGCGGTTGAAGATGACCAAATGCTGAATTTGAGGTCAAATTCCTCTCAAGATGGAGAGGATGATACGGTTAGAGCAGCCTCCACAGGCACATGGCCTTTCACACGAAGCCAAGCTCGGGAATTACAAAAACTCCAAGCTTTGTTCATGCAAATGGCCGTGTGTGAGTTGGTGATTGAACCAACCAAGGACCTAAACGTTTTTATGTGTGAAGAGAGGTCCTAATGTGTAATAAACTACTCTCCAAGGTTGGCACAAGAAGCAAGGGCGGATGGGTCATTTTACCCCTTTTGTTTGTAGTATAAATAGAACATGTTAGAGAGTCATCCCTTAGTTTTTGAATGCTGATTTTTGTAACCTAAAAACACTAATCCTTATCCTCTCTCTTCCACTCATAGAAGCCGCCCCTATTATCTCACAAGTAGAGGGATACTTGTGTTGTCTCTTTGGCTAGAAACAAGGGTTTTGAGGTCGTTGAGTGCCTCTTGGTCCTCGTAAGAACTTGGTGTTTATATTCATTAGACTTAGGGTCCTCTCTTGATGTTAGGGTTCTTAGTTTCTTGAATGTTATATGTCAAGTTATCTATCTTTCATTATCTTGTTGTTGTTGTGTTGCTTTTGTTTATCTTGAAAGTCTAGTGAAGCCGTGTGGGGCTCTTTTCGATTCACTAGCATTGTTATCTATCTTGTTGTTCTTGTGTTGTGGGCTGAAAAACCGAAACTTAAACTTGTTGTTCTTGTGTTGTTGGACTGAAATCCGAGCCTACTTGAAGCTCTTGGTGTTGTTGGTTTGATTTTGTATCACTAAATTTGATTTGACATTATCACTCATATGTCAATATCCAAACAAATAAGCAAAAAGAAGTATAATGACCATAGTATCTAGGATAATAGTAATTTTTGCTTCATCAAGAGAAAAGTAGGGTTGAATATAGTGACACTCCACACGTAAGCCATCAAAATCGTCCCATAATGAAGCAACCCCCTTACAATCCTCTCTAGCATCTACACAACTAATCTCTACTCATACTCTACCATCTAGACACATAGAGGTGTAAAGTTCCAAATGAACTGAGGGATGTAAGATATCAACTGGGTAATAGTACTATTGTTTGCCTAAGTCTCAGAAGAAACTTTGTAAAATATTATTGTGGAAGACTGGGGCAGTTAGGTAGGCTGAGAGAGTGGTGCAGTGCTAAAAAAGTGGTGTATAAAGAGGGTCAACCATTGTAGGAGTATCACTAGATATACGGGGAGTATCCAAAACAAGTGAAGGAACTAGAGGGGTTTCCACACCCTCCAAACTAGGGAAATCTCCCACAAAATAATCTACCATTAATAAAGCGCTCCTCTTAATTCTTATGGAATTATTATCTTCTTGACAATGTGAAATTTCAATCATGCCGGTGAAAATAATCTTCTGATCAATTTTGGAGATGACCAAAACCTCATACTCAAAGAAAAGCTACAAAATAAGAGAAGGAAAAGTTAATATTGTACCTGGTTACTTTGACCTCAATTTGATCATATTTACAATCAACTCTCCAAATTTACCATATTATAATCCATGATGCACCCAACAATGACAACTCTCTTAATTGTGATAACTTAATTATTCTGTTAAGGAAGTAGGCAGTTACTAACAAATCCAAGCCACTGTTTATCTTGGGTAAAGATTATAATAGCTTAATTTGTTCAATGCTACTGGACCATGGATGCAATCATGAGGGCAAACCAAGGAATGTAATCATGCCCACCAGGAATCCTCTTTTGGTTTTCAACTTTGAATCTCAATCACAATCAAAATAAATTTCATTGATTTCTGAGGTGATGCATGGACCTTCAACTCCTCGAACTAGCACACTAGGAAGGCATGATTATTCCGCTACCCATAGCTTGTATTTGTGTTTGTTGTGCCGGACAACATAACAAGCATAGAATTCCAGTACTAGTTATAGATAAAACTCAATGGATTAGAAGTTGAATCCATACCTTTGATATATCCCAAACATGCTCTTTGACTTGTGTAATAATATCAAGGAAATTTTGTTCAACGTATTTCATACTAAACACCTTTCTAGGATTGAAACCTTGAGTATTCGCCCAATCATCCTATAATTCCTACATATTTCCTCATCAAACTAAATTTTATCAACCTTTTTGCCAAAAACTTTTGTAAGATCAATGGTACATTATACCTTGAGACACTTTTGGACTTATTTGGTGGCCAATTCTTTTCCTTTCGAGGCTGTAGCTTTTGATTTTCCTTTATCTGTTATGGTATCGTTTCTTGCATGCCTTCATAAATTCTTCCATGGAGTCATATATAAGAAAAAAGAAAAAGAATCAAACAAAACCAAAGAAATGGGTAAAAAAAATTTATATTTTTTATATAGTACAAAAGAAAAAAAATATAAACAAAACTTGGGGTGAAGGCATGAAAAAATAATAAATGAATGCAAGGGAACATTATGTAGAAAAATTCAACCATTTGGAACACTACATCTCTACACATTCTTCACACTTTGTCAACTCTGTACATGTAACACTCATGATGCTTATTTAAACAAAAATGACTCTATACCCTTAAGAATGGGGCCATCTAATCTAACATAGGGCAAGGTAAGTATTCTTGTCAACCAGGTAACTTGGTCTTTACCCGTGGATTCCATATCAAGCCATTCTAGCAACAAAAGTCATGGTGCATTATATTAAGCAACAAACATCTTTAACTAAACATAACGGGTGTCTATGATTAAGAGTCTAGTGAAATCATATTCATGCTTAAGTAATGGGAAAATGATGTTGCAAAACTGAATTCACCAACAATCAACAACATTCAAGTCAACAACATATAGGCATTACAAATATAAACTTGAAAAATGTAAAAATGACACATATAATCAATATATGTTGATAAATTCACCACAAAACATATCCAATATACTCCAAATATTATAATTGGATCACCCACCCCAAGTAATTACAAAGAAAATTCGTGTGGCCATTTTATCAAACACATGGGGTGCATATGTTTAGGTACTGAATAATTCACTATTAGTCATACAAAAGCATGGCACCCATTTCATATTCTCCATTCCAATAACCATATTTCATCAAAGGAAACTTTAATTAATCCAAATATAACCATAAAGTATTATTGAAAATGAACCACTATTGAAACTTGAAGAGAAGCTTAAAGAAATTTATACAAGTGAAATTACCTTTTGAATTCAATTTGTTAACGAGATGATAAAACAAAGCACAATGTAGTATCCCCAGAGTTTATTTAATAGAATAAGAGAGAATTTAGAAAATTGAGTGAAGAGTTTTATAAATTAGAAGAGAGAAAATATAGTATTTAAGAGTGATGAAATCACGTAAAGAGACAATTTTTGGTTGAAAAATAAGTATAGAGAAAATGAATAATTCCTTTTAAAATAAACTTGGCTTATCGGGTCGGGTAAGACCAACAAGACTTGACCTAATAGTTTAAATGATTCAGGCTATCCTACGCCCAGGCATGTGCACGTAAGTTCGTGCCTATGCTCTAGAAACCTTTGTAGGTTGTGGCAGTATGCTTGGCAGCTTCTAGGCTACCTACACGATAGGCCTACGCACTTATGTGCCGTCATGAACGTGTAGGAGCCTAGTGTATGCCAAGGTAGTATGTTTCTTAATTTTCAAGGCTACTTGTGTGGCCACATGTGTATGTAGTTGCGGAGCATTTCCCTTCAGGTGGTTTTTATCCCCTCGGAGTATGCTTTTTAGCACTCATACCGAGTTTCATGCTTCCCAACATAGTAGATCACCTGAAAACACCCAAAATAATCTATATTTAGTACTCAAACAGCTAACAAACAACAAGAATGAACATTGGGTTACCTCCAAAGAAGCGCCTTAGTTATCGTTGTGGCACGATATTGCTTTTCTATTACTTAGCATCCTTGAAACAAAGCAACTCAAGCTTACCCACCCTATTTCTACCGACATGGTAATGCTTTAACCTTTGCCTATTCATAGTGAACCTCCACTTCTTATGGTGCTCTGATTCAATCATCCTACGTTGATAGACATAAATAGGCTCGAGCACTTAGATTTTAGCTTGCCTACGAAGAGTTTCAATCTTGAGTTGATGAGTATCACATAATCACCTACACAAAACTCTTATTTCAATATATTAGCATCATTCCAGTGCTTTAGTTTCTCTTGATACAATACAAAGCACTCATATTACTTGAGTCAAAAATTGTCCAACTCATGTAATTGATCTACACTTGATTTGGAGGCATCCTCCCGATTCATATTCAACTTATGAAAGGCCCATAAAGCTTTATGCTCCAACTCAACGGGTAAGTGAAAAGCCCTTCCAAACACCTATTGGTATGGATACATGTTGATAGGAGTTTTGTATGTCATCCTATACAACCAAAGAGTATCACCAAGTTTCCTTTCACAATTTTTATGACCAACATAGTTTTCTCAAAGATGGACTATATTTCTCGATTCAAGATCTCAACATGGCCACTAGTTTAGGGATAATGTAGAGTAGCAATTTATGTTTCACCCAATACTTATCAAGTACTTCACCAAATGACCTATTACAAAAATATGACCCACCATTACTAATAATTGCGCGTGGAGTTTCGAACCTTGTGAAGATATACTTCTTCAAGAAGAAGGTAACACTTTTACTTTCATTGTTTGATAGACCAAAGCCTCCACCCACTTTGAGACATAATAGAAGGATACCAAGATATACTTATTACTTTATAAACTCATGAAGGGGCCTATGAAATAAATGTGCCATACATTGAACAATTCAACACTCCTCTCAAGCCTCCTGAAAATGCCCCCTATTTGGCAGTGGGACATGTTTTGACCAACTCATGAGCATCTCTATAGAGAGTAAGACAATAGTATTCGCTTTGAGAAACTTTGCATCCATTCTAATACAGCCATGATGTCCACCAAATTAAGAAGATTGGAAAGCCTCAAGAATAGCCTTTATTTCCTACTCAATGACACACTTATAAATCATTCCATCTGAATACTCTATAAATTAGTATGGTTCATCCCAAAAGTATGTCTTCACATCAAATCAGAACCTCTTCATTTAATAATGATTAAGATCATCGGTAAGCAAGCCACTTACTAGGTATCTGCATACTAAGACTCAATACTTTTAAAAGTGACATGACTACTTCATTAGGGAAAGTGTCATTAATTAATCTCACCCAACTTCTCATGATCTGATTCAAGATGAGAGAGGTGGTTAGCTACTTGATTTACACAACCCTTTCAGTCCTTCACCTTAAAATTTAATTCTTGTACAAGCAGTATCTACCTAGTAAATTAAGGTTTTGTTTCTTTCTATAAAACACCAATTTTTTAAGCTCCAGACCCATCAAAATATAGGCCATTGATTTAACTTCCAAATGCCACTAGTCTCACTTTAACCCGATATTATGGAAAAAAGTTATGGAAAATTTCTTAAGGTCTGTCAACTCTCAGTGATGACGACTCTAATAATGACCCGTTATCAGTCATAACGAGTCATTATTTGGAGTTATGTCCACAATAGTGAATGATCCCAAATTTATCCCAAAGGTGACTAGTCTAGAAAATGACTCATTACCAATCCTAATGAGTGATAAGGTGGACTCATCATCATGACAGAAGGTAATCCATAGATCAAGTCTCTAACCATGACTTTTTTTTAATGAAAGACCTTAGTTTTTGTACCATAGAAAATTTCATGGAATTTTAATCTCTGGACCCAATACGATATATAAGTATGAGCCATATATTAGGGTACAGATAGTATGGTCCAATTATATACTAATCAATATTGGTTGGTAGGATGGATTTTGGTTACTGGAATAGGTGCGACTTAGGGGTACGAGTCGTATTAGTGGTTATGGATCATTTGGTTGCTTAACTTAATATTAAACTTGGTTACTTAGGTTGGATTTGAGTACGAGTGGCTCACGATGAGCAATAAGCCAGGGTATGAATCATACCAAGGACTCTTATGGTAAACAGTGTCCAATTCCTTAAATATTTTATTTTGCCAATGATATGGGTTATGGATACGGATTATAGTTGTGGTTACGACTTGGTTGGATGAGTTGTATATTGGGTAGTGTTTGATCCAAGGGTTGAGGCTTGGATACAAGTGGTGGATACCAATCGTATTAGGATGGTATGACTCGTGTGGGTCAGTCATATCCCTATGATGGGAATTTTGTGCAACACAAATGGAGGTATTTTGGACATTTCCCTACTTATCCTACTAGGGTCCCATGACTTCTAACCTACTTGGGTTGTTGTTTACCCAAATATTCTATTCATTAACACTTAGAAACTCTTCCTAAATACTCCATAATTCTCTTAAGAGGTTTTAGGGCAAGAGAGTTAGGGTTTCAATAAAAGGATTGATTTGGGGCTTATCTTGGTGATTTCTTTCCATCATTATCTTTGTTTAAGGTATATTTTTTTCCTAATTATTAATTTAATTAAAGGCATGGTTTGTATGAATGTTTTCATGGTTTTACTATTGCATGACTTTGTCTTTCTAATACGATTTGGGTATTTTGATGTTAATTGCTTGGTTATGGTTTCCCATGATTTTAATTATGCTTTTATATGCATAAATGGTGGTTTTGGAAAATCAAATTGAATGGGAATGGTTTATTGATAATTGGAATTGGTTTTAGTTATATTATGCCCCTAATATGTTTGATAAAATGCTTATAACAATATGATTATTGCATTGACCTCTTTTAATGGAAATCTTGCATGTTTTTAATTAGTAAAGGAATTATGCATGGTTTAAATGCTTTAGAAAGGCTAAAGGCTAATTGGTTATGCTTATGGGGAATATGGAAGGTGATACGGGACAAATGGCCATCTTATCTTTCGATGACATCTTTGGAGGCCCACACATAGAGGCTCAAGAATTGCTCACCTCGATAATACAAGAACATGCATGGAGGACCCGTTTTGAGCGTAACTTAAAGCAATCTCGCGTATGGAAGATTGCTTGGAGCATTTAAGAGTGAGGACTCATGGTTTTTGACACGGATAGGGCAGCCTCCACGGGTACACGGCCTTTCACACGGAGCCAAGCTCGGGAATTACAAAAACTCCAAGCTTTGTTCATGCAATTGGCCGCGTGTGAGTTGGTGTTTGGACCGACCAAGGACCTAAACGTTTTTATGAGTGAAGAGAGGTCCTAAAGTGTAATAAACTACTCTCCAAGGATGGCACAAGAAAGCAAGGGCGGATGGGTCATTTTACTCCTTTTGTTTGTAGTATAAATAGACCATGTTAGAGAGTTATTCCTTAGTTTTCAGATTTCAGAAATTGTAACCTAACATCACATAACATTTCTTCTCTCTTCCTCTCTTGGAAGCCGCCACTATCTCCTCACAAGTAGAGGGATACTTGTGTTGTCTCTTTGGCTAGAAACAAGGGTTTTGAGGTCTTGAGTGCCTCTTGGTCCTCGTAAGAACTTGGTGTTTGCATTCAGCAGATTTCGGGTCCTTCTCTTGAAGTAGGGTTCTTAGTTTCTTGAATGTTTTATGTCAAGTTATCTATCTTTATTTATCTTGTTGTTGTTGTTGATTTTTGTTATCTTAAAGTCTAGTGAAGCCGTGTGGGGCTCTTTTCGATTCACTAGCATCATTGCCTATCTTGTTCTTCTTGTGTTGTTGTTGCTGAAAACCGAAACATCAACTTGTTGTTCTCGGGTTGTGTTATAAGTGGAAAAACCGAAACAAAAAAACTGGTTGTTCTTGTGCTAGTGGACTGAAATCCGTGACTTCTTGAAGCTCTTGTTGTTGTTGGTTTTGATCTTGCATCATTTGGTATCAAAGCAAGACCGGTTGTGTTCCAACATAACCCATCTTGGGCAAGTTCTCGGCTTAAAAACAACAAACAAAAAAAAATTCTGAAATCTGCCCACAAGAAGTTGAAAACCGAGAATGATGTTATATGTTTAGATCTAGGTGTTATTTTGCTTGTTTAGTGAGTTTCTAGTGTTGATTTCTTTCTCACCAACACTAAGGAGTCTAGATCCGAAAGTTGAGCTTGAAAAAAAAAACTTGAATATTGTGTAGTGACTTGAAGTGGCCGAAAGTTGTATGTTGTTGCTAACCAAAAGAAAATCGGTGGTTGTATGTTATGTGCTAAAGAAGTTGATGAAGTTATGGAAGTGTTCATCTTTTGAACTTGTTCATATGGTTCATCTTGTTGTGTAATCAAGTGGAAGACAAGCTATAAAGTGTTGTGAAAGACTTGTACCCATCACTTTGTAGTCTTGTCAATCACTTTCCCTAATTCAAGGAGCCTTGTTTGGTGGGATTTGTCTACCAAACCCCACTTTCTTGAGATTGAAAAGGGGTGAAAGACTACAAGATTTTAGTTTTCCCACCAAAACACTTTTCAAACTATAACAAGTTGTGTGAATCTTAACACAAAACCGAACAAAAAAAAAAAAAGGAGAAAGAAAGAGAAAAACCGAGAGTAGAACAACGTGTGGGACCATTGCATGCTACCACGTCGCTATAAGCTCAACTTAGGATAGTCTTGGTTGCTAATTATTGATTCTTGGTCTCCCTTACTTGGTCCTAGAACTAATTAACAAACTAGTACTTTCCTACTAGGTTGTCAACTAGTTCCTTGAACCGTTTGTTCGTGTCAACGATTATTTGAGTGCTTTTATTCGTTTGAACGAATTGCTGATTTTTGACTCTAGTCCGGCAAGAATTCTTTGAGTCTTCAAACAAGAATCCATTCCGGGCAAGAGCTTACTCCTACCTTAACATCTCACGGTTACTAGCCAATTATACAACACTTGTGGAACACGACTTGTGATGAACTAAAGCGGCTAATACCTTGACGATGGAAGGAGCTTTACTACTAATCTTGTTGTTCATTTTGTAGGTTTAAGGGGTGATATAAGAGGAACATGACCTTGACAGCCGGGGATTATTGTGACTACAATATGGGAGACTATGATTGTAGTGAGGGTTTTTATGGCTACGAAGTTGAGGAAGATTGCGGAGGCTATGAAAATGGCCATGGTCAAAACATAGGCAGATTTGAAAATTACTGTTTTGAGGGAGAAAATAGGGTGAATGAAGTGCCTAGTGCTTATGGTGACTTTGGAGATGACGTAGGACCTCGTGATGGATCTTATGATGAGAGTACACGTGAGGAGTATGAAGATTCATATTCTCCACCTTGTAGTACTTCTTATCAAGGTCGATATAGTGTGAATGGTTATGCTAGCTATAGTGTAGGTTGTCCAATGGGAAGAAGAGGATATACATCTCCAAAATCGAGGGGTACTCATGTGCTTTACAATGTTGATCCGAGAAGGAGTGTACACTCTGGAAAGGTGACCATTTGTGGGATGCCGGGCTGCCTCGTTGTGTTAGATGATAAGTACTATAGAAACTACATTGTTCCATCCATGGTTAATTACTTGGGGTTATTTTGTGAGCCTTTACGTGTTCCATACTTCTTGGACAGGTTTAAGGTTACCGAAAGGGTAAAGGTTGTCTTCTCCCAATTTAATTACCATGAGGAGGTGTGGTGTGATGTTTTTCCCATAACCTATGGTCATGTGAGTTTAGGCGCCGATTGGTTTGCACAACATAAAGTTCCAAATATGCAAAATTGGCCTAATATTGTAAGAGACCGATGGGGAAATTGCCTCGAGACGTACATTCTGCCCGGGCCGCAAAAAGAAGTTCCTACCTACTCCAATCCGAATTATTATGAGAGACAAAAGATTGAGAGGAGTAAAGAAGTGAAAGGTGGTAATCCGAGAGTGGAAAAAGGAGAGGTTGCGCGGAGCAAAGTAAGAGGATTACCACCAAACCATGCTAACATTGTTTGTCCTTCTATTTCTAAGGACATTTGTGTAGGTAGCAACATGGAAAGCGAAGATGAACAATACCAAAAGAAAGTTGCTGCCCAAACTTTTGGAGGACCTTCACACCATGGCAAAGAAGAATCTACTCAAGGACTTCAAGGTAAAATGGCAAACTCTTACACTCTTGTACGTGTGAATGATAATTGTGTGGCTAGTAGCCCGTTGAGTGTGAGTTGTAGCTTGCCTATATGTGAGTGTACTATTTCTTTGCCACTTGTTGATGATGTACATGTTGTGAGTGTGGATACACTAGTTGACCCTATTGATGGCCGAATAGACTCTTATTGTAAGATCGATTTATGTCCACCTAGTGTTGAAACCATTATGTTGAATGAAAGTACATTATCTTCTGAAATTTGTGTTGATCAACTTATGTGTGAAAATTACCCACCACTTGAGGATGTGTATGATGTAATTAATGAACCTCAAGTGTGTGATGATGTTGAAAATGTTGATCAAGGTGACAATGAACCCGAGAGCTCTTCTTGGGGTACTATTGTGTTTGAAACATCCTTGAAACTTGATATTGATCCTTTAGAGAGTGAGGAACTTGCTTGTTCCAGATCTGTCCGTGAGGTAGATCACACTCTTTTTAGGTACAATGTCTTGTTTGAAGATGATTTAAACACTCCTAATGAACCTAGTGGTGAAAATGATGGTATAGCTTGCCTTGGAAGCTATAGCCTATATGCTAACCCACTATGGTGTGACAATATTCCTCCTAAAGAGGGAAATCTCTTCTTGGAAGATGAGAGTCCTCTTAAGGGTAAGGAATGTGTAGTTACGAAAGCTACTTTTTCTTCTACTTTGTGCTATTTCATTGTTGAGAGTACTCATGGTGATTATTGGGAAACTAGTAGTGAGTACACACATGAGGGCACCTTCGTAGAAGTCGATTTGAGTGATACTTTTCTCTACTCTCTATTTGCTTTGGATCATATGTATGTTATTGTAGAGAGTATGTCATTTAGTTTGGATGTAGACCACGGGAAAGGGAAGTGTTGTCGAGACCCGTGTCTATGGCTACTTTTCCCATTTGAACCCGGTGCCAAATTTAGAAATGGTGATGTTGATGCACCAAACTTGTTGCTTGGTCTACATGACAAGCAAAGTGTCACTCTTGATGTATCCTATAACCAAATCCTTTGTACATCTTTTATTGAGTTTTTAATATTCCTTGCAAAGGATTCTTGGTTATATGGCAAATATGTGCAACCTTGGCATGTTGAGATGATTTGTTATGCTAACCCTAACCCTCATGCCATGAGGAGTTTGTATTTGTTTGTCCTCTCTTCGGTTTTGCAAGGTTTGGATTCGAGGTCGACTCCTTTTCAAGAAGGGGAGGATGATACGGTACAAATGGCCATCTTATCTTTCGATGACATCTTTGGAGGCCCACACATAAAGGCTCAAGAATTGGTCACCTCTATAATACAAGAACATGCATGGAGGACCCGTTTTGAGCGTAACTTAAAGCAATCTCGCGTATGGAAGATTGCTTGGAGCATTTAAGAGTGAGGACTCATGGTTTTTGACACGGATAGGGCAGCCTCCACGGGTACACGGCCTTTCACACGGAGCCAAGCTCGGGAATTACAAAAACTCCAAGCTTTGTTCATGCAATTGGCCGCGTGTGAGTTGGTGTTTGGACCGACCAAGGACCTAAATGTTTTTATGAGTGAAGTGAGGTCCTAAAGTGTAATAAACTACTCTCCAAGGATGGCACAAGAAAGCAAGGGCGGATGGGTCATTTTACTCCTTTTGTTTGTAGTATAAATAGACCATGTTAGAGAGTTATTCCTTAGTTTTCAGATTTCAGAAATTGTAACCTAACATCACATAACATTTCTTCTCTCTTCCTCTCTTGGAAGCCGCCACTATCTCCTCACAAGTAGAGGGATACTTGTGTTGTCTCTTTGGCTAGAAACAAGGGTTTTGAGGTCTTGAGTGCCTCTTGGTCCTCGTAAGAACTTGGTGTTTGCATTCAGCAGATTTCGGGTCCTTCTCTTGAAGTAGGGTTCTTAGTTTCTTGAATGTTTTATGTCAAGTTATCTATCTTTATTTATCTTGTTGTTGTTGTTGATTTTTGTTATCTTAAAGTCTAGTGAAGCCGTGTGGGGCTCTTTTCGATTCACTAGCATCATTGCCTATCTTGTTCTTCTTGTGTTGTTGTTGCTGAAAACCGAAACATCAACTTGTTGTTCTCGGGTTGTGTTATAAGTGGAAAAACCGAAACAAAAAAACTGGTTGTTCTTGTGCTAGTGGACTGAAATCCGTGACTTCTTGAAGCTCTTGTTGTTGTTGGTTTTGATCTTGTATCAGAAGGGCATTTGTAAGTTCCCTTAAACCTATATATGGTTGTCTATAGATAACACCTGCAAGTAAGGGGTGGTATGACAATACCAATATAAATGGCCTTGGTTAAAAAATGGATAATGGTTTGGTTATTTGGAAACTATTTTTAATTGGGCAATAATGGCAAGATGTGTAGCACAACCTGGAACATGGAGGTCCCTAGGGGACCAAAATTGGAAACATATATTTACAGATATGATATTGGCCTTAGTGATCGTGTGCATGATGTCAGACTCTATTTTTGGGATGCACTTGTCGTCCAATGGGATACTTCTTTATTTGTACAGCTTCTTCACACACTGGGGGCCTTCAACAGGTGGAGCTGAACCCATATAGCCCATGGGTGGTTTAGGATGGCAAAGTTACATAACCCAGGTAAATATTTTAATGGCATGCTAAACTCGGTCCCTTTTCCCGACATAGTTATATATATTTATGTTTGATTGTCTGAATATGGATGGTTTTACTTGGTTTTATAAATGGCACCTGAGATAATGCCAGTGTTCACTCACTAATCCCTTCTACTAGCAGTTGTTTACCCACGCTATGCAAGAACCAGCCATCCTACTCCTCCTACATAGTAATTGACTCAGGGACAGTATTTCGACTAAAGGGGTAAGCTTCCATCTTTTTAGAAGGCATCATTTCATGTTATGGATATTCCTAAACATTTGAGCTTTATTTTGGATATTGGTTTTGGCTATGGTTGGGAGCATGTCCCAACCAGATTTCATTACTCTTTTAGGTAGAGGCTTTGCGGTACTTCTATGGGTTAGTATGGAGGGGATCAGTATATGTATCAGCCTTGGCATTGGAATAAGTTGGTAGGCTGACATCATTGGATGATATTGCTGGTTTTGTTCATTCTATTTCATTTTTGGATTAATTATATTATGTTTTGGAATATCTTTGGTTATTGCCTGGTTTATGGACCTTATTTGGTATGGTTTAATTATTGGTATGGAATGGTTAGACTCAATTGGGTTGGTCACGTTTGTGATCTACTCCCAGAGTCCTTATGTAAGATATCACACTATTTTGTTATTCACTCAAAAGTCAGCCAATTTATAGTAGGCAGCTAGAGGTTGGGTTTGATAACGGGGGTGGTCTATGGTCCTGGTCAGACTTGGGATTCCCATTACAAAAAGTCCTCAGGGTGGGTCATGCCAAGTTGGTATCAAAGCCTAGGTTCATGGTAAATTGAGAGTCCAGAAAGTCGTGTTGAGTAGAGTCTCTTTTGGGGATATGGTGCACCACACTCATAAGGGAGACGCTACAAGACATTTAGGAATGTTTCACTTTCTTGGTATTCTATCTTCATGCTTGGATTCTCAGTCCTGGAATCTTCCCTAATCCTTGTTTGTTCATCTTTCAGATCATGCCCCATAGATCTGGAAGATAAGAAAATTCATTTATCCTATCTATGGTAATGCTGAAGGGGTGCATCCTACTTCTAGGATTCATCTTTAATCTCACGGTCCTATCCCTGATAGTTCTAGAGTACCACCAGTTTCTAATAGTTTTTCTCAAGGTGATGTGACTAATGCAGAATTTCGTCAACCTATTCATGCTATTGCTAAGTTGGTTATTGATCAAGATGAGCTGGATGTATCTGGTGCTTAAGGCCACGGGGGTTGGCTAATTTATGAAGATGGGTCCTCCTACTTTTTTTGGGGTGAAGGTGGGGGAGGATCCACAAGGCTTCTTAGGTGATGTAGGCCACCAATGTGGAGGGGGTAAACTTAGTAGGTTATCAGCTCAAAGATATTGCATATCAGTATTTGAAGAGTGGGGTAAGGATACAAGAGATGTGAAGGAGTCATCCTTGTGGGATGCCTTCTCTGGTGCTTCTCTAGATCATTTATTTCCCCAGGAGTTGAGAGAAGAAAAGATAGAGGAGTTTATGAACCTCAAGTAGGGGAGGATGTCTGTAAAGGTATATGCCTTGAAGTTTCACTAGTTGTCAAGGTATGCTTTTGATTTAGTGGCGACAGCGGGCTAGAATGAGGAAGGCTTTTTATGGGTTGAATCGGGATCTGATTTTAGAAATCAAGATTGCCTTGTTGATTAAAAATATTGACATCTTTAGGTTGAATGTTCATATGCAGTAAGTGGAAGATGAGAAGAGGAGGTAAGAAGAGTTTGGAGATAGGTAGGAAAAGAGAAATAGGTTTTTTGATTAGGGAGGTGCTTAGTCTCATAGTGGTAAAGATGGTGAAAAGTGGCAGAAAAAGAAGTGGGGGAGTTCTGGTTCCTACTCTTCTTCTAGTGCTCCTTCCCAGTCAGGCAAAAGGCGTCATCATGGTAGTGACTATTCTCGAGCACGGAGTGCCCAATATCAGGCGAGCGGAGGTTAGTCAGTCTCTTTATGTCCTTCTTGTCGGTTCTTTGGTCATCCTCATTGGGGTTATTGCGATGAGGGAGGGACAAATTATTCAAGTGCATCAAGGTGCATCGTCTTAGGGATTATCCAATTAATAAGGTTGATATGGGAGAGAATAAGTTTCCTGTGAGTTCATCTTCTACTCCTAAACCTGGTGGTGTAGTAGCCACTTTTGTAATACTATAGGTTCTAGTGTTAATGGGAATAGGTTGTATGCTTTGGCATCCTAATAGGAAATTGAGGCATCACCTGATGTCATTACTGGTATATTATATCTTTTCTCTCATGATGTATATTAGTTGATTGATCCAGGGTCTACTCTATCCTATGTGACTCCTTATGTGGCTGTATCTTTTAGTTTTGATCCAGAATTTATTTCGGATCCTTTTTATATTTCTACTATGATAGGTGACTAAGTTAAGAAAATCTATAGGGGTGTGTTGTATCTTTTGGTGGCAAGTAAACCTTGGTGGATCTATTTTGAGTTGGAAATGGTGAATTTTGATGTTATTCTAGGTATGTACTAGTTACACTCTTGTTATGCATTTTTGGATTGTCGAACCCACACGGTTATCTTTAGGTTCCTTAGTGAACCGGTTATAGAGTGGGAGGGTATTTCTTTAGTTCCTAGGGGGAGTTTTATTTCTTATCTTGGAGCTCAGAGGTTAATCTCCAATGGTTTTATTTATCACTTGGTCTGGGTTAATGATTCAAACTCGGATGGTCCTTCTTTTCAGTCAGTTCTAGTAGTTAATGAGTTTCCAAAGGCCTTTTCGGGTGATCTTCTTGGTGTTTCTCCGAATAGGGAAACAGAGTTGAGTATTGATTTACTTCTGAACACTCATCCAATTTCTATTCCTCCGTATACAATGGCTCTAGACGAGTTAAGAGAACTAAAGGAGAAACTTAAGGAAATTAGGTATAAGGGTTTTATTCAACCTAGTATATCTCCTTAGGGTGCACCAGTGTTGTTTATTCACAAGAAGGATGGTTCCTTTTGGATATGCATTGACTACTAGCAGTTGAACAAGGTGACGATCAAGAACAAATATCTTATTCCAAGGATAGATGATTTTTTTGATCAGTTGCGAGGTACTAAGTTCTTTTGTAAGATAGATCTTCAGTTTGGGTACCATAGTCTAAAGATTAGGGAAGTGGATATCCCTAAAATGTCTTTTCTACTCGGTATGGACACTTCGAAATTTTGGTGATGTCATTTGGGTTGACTAATGCTCTGGCAGCATGTATGGACCGGATGAATAGGATATTTAGGCAGTATTTAGATCTCTTCATTATCATGCTTATTAACAATATTTTGGTTTATTCAAAAAGTGAGGTGGATCATGCTAATCACATTCGTATTGTATTGCAGACATTAAAGAAACATTATTTGTATACCAAGTTCTCCAAGTTTGAGATTGGGTTGAAGTCTGTGACTTTCTTGGTTCATATTTTTTTGTAGTGAAAGGATCGTGATGCATCTTGGGTAGGTCTTGGTTGTGTGTTGATGCAGCATGAGAAGGTGATTGCCTATGCTTCCAGACAGTTGAAGGTATATAAGTAGAATTATCCTACTCATGATTTGGAGATATTTGTGGTTGTGTTTGCTTTGAAAATACGGCGGCATTATTTGTATGTTGTCTGTGTGGATATCTTTTCTTATCATAAGAGCCTACAGTATGTGTTCTCCCAGAGAGAGCTTAATCTTAAGCAAAGGAGATGGCTTGAACTTCTCAAGGAATACGATATAAGTCTTCACTACCACAGGTAAGGCTAGTGTGGTTGTTGATTCTCTTAACAGGTTATCCATAGGGAATTTGGCTTATGTGGAGAAAGGAAAGTGAGAATTGGTGAAGGATATTCACCATTTAGCTAATCTTAGAGTTTGTCTCTTGGAATGCAAGAATGGTGGTGTGGTGGTGTCAAAAATTGTTAGATCATCTCTTAAGAAATTGAAAGAGCTTTTATATGAGGGTTTATCAGGTCGTGTGTCTCTCCATGTGGTGATCCAATTCTATTCTGACATAAGAAAGATGTCTCCCTCAGAATGTGTATCAATTACCACTAGTTGAACAAAGTCACAATTAAGAATAAGTATCCCATCCCTAGGATCGATGACTTGTTCAACCAACTTCAAGGTGCTACTTGTTTTTCTAAGATAAACCTCGAATTCGGCTATTGATACGGGTACGACCACGAGGATGCATGTTTGTGAGATGTATTAAACCCGAGACTTGGAGTGTGAAAGTGAAGTGCAAATGAGGACTAAAACGGGGTCCAAAACCGTCCATATAATGTTCTCAAAGGGCACCCACTTGAAGACTTGAGACTAAGGGGTCATTTTGGACATTTCACACCTTGTTTGTAAACTACTATATAAGGAACCTTTTAGGTCATTTGTAAGGCAGACTTGGCTGAATATTGATGTTGTATCACACTTAAAAACATTTCTCTCTTAGGAGAAAGGCTCCCATAGCCGAAATCCATGTAACTAGGATTTTCAACTTGAGGGTGGAATCTCCCGTGTTGGATTCATGCTTGGAAACGAAGGTGCTTGAGGAGATTGATGTCCCTCTTGTGTCCACGTAAGAGTGTCGGTGTTGTTATTACATGTATTAAGGGTCTTAGTGTTGGATCTACACTTAGATTCATAGTTATTGTAGTAATCTATGTCACACTACCTATCTTTACATTTTATTGTTGTCATCTTGTTGTTGTTGTGTAGTGAACTGTTTTGGGTACTTTGTTGAATCTGGAAATTTGTTTTATTGTTGTTCATATTGTTCTTCACGTTTTGTAGCTGTTTTGGTGTTGAAATCACACCTCTTTATCTTGTATTGTGTGGTTATAGCGAATCCGAGAGGGGTCTCCATCTTAGTCCTCGAATCCTTAAGATTAGTGGACTGTTTTGGAGTTGTTTCGTGTTTCCCTTATTTTTCCCGTATCATTTGGTATCAAAGCATGGCTTAATCTTGTTCCTGCAAGATCAATCTTGGGCTTGCTTGTTATAAAATTAAAAAAAAAAAAAAAAAAAAAACTGAAAACTGAAATTTTCAGAAAATAGCAATCTGTCCACTTTGTGTTCTTGGCCGAAAATTGTGTTCTTGTTGTATCTTGGCCGAGATTTTTACTTGTATTAAGTGTTTCTAGTGTTAGTATTGTTCTTCACTAACACTTTGAGTCTATATCTTGATTTGAGCCTTTGTTGTTGATGTTGTTATTGTGAACTTGGACTTAACAGATTGTTGTTGGTATTGTTGTTGCGGATTTAAAGTTTGGACTGTTTTGGACGTGTGGTGTGTTGTTGGTTCAAGGTTTGAACGTGTATTGTGGAGATTGTGTAGTGGAGTTTAAGCTTGGAAAAGTGTTTTTGATGTTTGGGGTCCAACTTAAACCTTGGAACTTCAAGACTCAAAGTTTGTGTTCTTGGTGTTCTTCACCATCTCTATATGTTGTTGAAGAAAAGGTGGTTGTTGATCATATAAGTTGAACAAAGAGAGTGTGAATTGATGTTAGTCTTGCAAGGCATAAATCCAAGATTTAAGGTGTAAGACTTGTGGCTCAAAGACTTTTCCTACAACCACAAAAGACTTTATCAACCATTCCCCAACACTTCCTAGACTAGACTTCTACTTTTTCAGCTTTTCCTCATTCCAAAGACCTTGTTTTGTGGGACTACTTTTTCTTGTTTCAAGAACTTTGTTTTGTGGGACAAACCCACTTTTTCTTGTTTCAAGAACCTTGTCTTGTGGGACTAGTACAAGACAAAAGTCATCCTTTTAAGAGTGGACTTGTAGAGATTCAAGACTTGTGTTTTCCCTCCAAAACCAATTGTCATCCTTCCCAAATTACAATGGGACCAAGACTTGAAATTGAAATATAAAATTGAGAAACCGCAACCAATACGTGACTGCCACATCATCGTTTTTTACTGTTCATGTCATAACTTTGGCTCAAATTTTAGATTTCTTAGTTTCATTTAATTGTCTCTTAGCTTGTTTATTGGTTTGAACACTAATTGACAACCTAGTAATTTCCTACTAGATTGTAAGTTAATTTTGTATCCGTTTGTTCGTGTTTACGTTTGTTGTGTACTTTTGTCTTTTTCAATTCGTTGTTAGTTCTTGACTCAAGTCCTACAAGATTTCGTTTGAGTTTCAAACAAAAATCCATTCCCGGACAAGAGTAGACTCGACACTCAATCACTCACGAAGTACAAGCCGGTTTTCAACACTTGTGAAACCAAATGTGAGGTAAAACCGAGAGTGAGAGTGTGGTGAGGCATTTTTGATCTAACAAGTTTGTTTGTTTTCTTTGTTTGTTGTGTCCTTTTGTTAGGTACAATGGCTGCCCATAATTTCAATGCCACATGCGATCGTATCAATGACAATATTGAAGATATGAAATGGCACATTGAAGTTATACGCCAATTGCTACCCAAACTCTACCCACAAAATTCAATTGTCCAAGCACCTTGCGTTGAGAGCTTCTCGAAGGAAGTTGCTGCCCAAATTGTGAGTAAAACTTGTCCACCACTTGAGGATATGTGTGATGTGATTAATGAATCTCAAGTGAGTGAAGGATTTAAAGATGTTGGCCAAGGAAAAAGGAGTGAACCTCTGAGCCTATGTTGTTGTAAAGATGCTAATGTTTGTTTGGCTCATAGGGTTAATCATGTGCTTGACATAGCTTTGAAACTTGATAATGATTCCTTAGAGAGTGAAAGTTCCAAATCTATCTGCGGGTTAGATCATTCACTTTTTAGGCACAATGTCTTGTTTGAAGATAGTTTATTTACTCCTAATGAACCTAGTGGTGCAAGTGATATTAAAGGAATGGCTTGTCTTGGAAGCTATAGCCTATATGCTAACCCACTATGGTGTGACAACATTTCTCCTCAAGATGGAAATCTCTTCTTGGAACATGAGAGTACTCTTAAGGGTAGGGAATGTTTAGTCTTGAAAAGGAATAGTCAATCGGGTGAAGATGACCATGAATTGCTTGATTACTTGGGAAACCTGAAATATGATTGTTCTTGTAAAAATATTTTTGTGAATGATTCCTTTGCTGCCCATGGTGATTTATATCTATGTGGGGATTATTCTCTTGAAATAAAAGGTGGTGCATGCTTAGAAATTCCATCTACTTCTTCTTTATATGTTTCCTATATTGAGCATACTAGTGGTGATGGACTTGAAGCTAGTGACTACATGCATAAGGACACCATAGCTGAAGTGAGCTTGTGTGACGCCTTTCTCTACCCTCTTTGTGCTTATGATATTTCCACTAATGATCAAGAGGGTATGCCTAATTTTGAGGACGACACCTTAGGGAAAAGTGAGACTGGCCGAAACCCATGTCCATGGATACTTCTCCCATTCGATCCCGGTACCATCTTAGGGTATGGTAGGAGTTGTCTCGGCCCATGCTCATTATTTATTGATTTTCGTCATAGCCACTTCGTTTGTGACATTTGTACTAAGCTTTTCACGATCAACCCGAAGGATTCTTGGTTGTACTTCAAGTGTGTACCACCTTGGCATGATGATGTTATTTATTAGATTGATTTTTGTTGTCCTAACCCTAAACCTCATGCCATGAGGATGTGTGCTTGTTTGTCTTTTGTTTTGATTTTGCAAGGTGCGGATTCGAGGTCGAATCCTTTTCAAGAAGGGAAGGATGATACGGGTACGATCACGAAGATGGGTGAGTGCGAGAGTGAATTGACCCGAGACTTGGAGTGTACATATGAAGTGCAAAGGAAGACCTAAATAGGCTCCAAAATCAGTTCATACAATGCACTCCAAGGGAGCCCACTTGAAGACTTTAAGCATGGATTCAAGGTCGAATCCTTTTCAAGAAGGGGAGGATGATACGGGTACGACCACGAGGATGCATGTTTGTGATATGTATTAAACCCTAGACTTGGAGTGTGAAAGTGAAGTGCAAATGAGGACTAAAAAGGGGTCCAAAACCGTCCATATAATGTTCTCAAAGGGCACCCACTTGAAGACTTGAGACTAAGGGGTCATTTTGGACATTTCACACCTTGTTTGTAAACTACTATATAAGGAACCTTTTAGGTCATTTGTAAGGCAGACTTGGCTGAATATTGATGTTGTATCACACTTAAAAACATTTCTCTCTTAGGAGAAAGGCTCCCATAGCCGAAATCCATGTAACTAGGATTTTCAACTTGAGGGTGGAATCTCTCGTGTTGGATTCATGCTTGGAAATGAAGGTGCTTGAGGAGATTGATGTCCCTCTTGTGTCCACGTAAGAGTGTCGGTGTTGTTATTACATGTATTAAGGGTCTTAGTGTTGGATCTACACTTAGATTCATAGTTATTGTAGTAATCTATGTCACACTACCTATCTTTACATTTTATTGTTGTCATCTTGTTGTTGTTGTGTAGTGAACTGTTTTGGGTCCTTTTTTGAATCTGGAAATTTGTGTTATTGTTGTTCATATTGTTCTTCACGTTTTGTAGCTGTTTTGGTGTTGAAAACACACCTCTTTATCTTGTATTGTGTGGTTATAGCGAATCCGAGAGTGGTCTCCATCTTAGTCCTCGAATCCTTAAGATTAGTGGACTGTCTTGGAGTTGTTTCGTGTTTCCCTTATTTTTCCCGTATCAGCTATCATTAGCCCCTAGTTAGAGAATGTAACATCACAAAGACATCCTTCAGAACTCAGTATAGTCACTTCAAATTTGTAGCTATGTATTTTGGACTAAAGAATGCTCCTACCATTTTTGTAAACTTAACTAATAGGGTGTTCAAGTGATACTTGGACATGTTTCTTATAGACTTCACAAATGATATCCTCATTTATTATTATAGTAAGGGTTAGCCTGCAGGTCACTTAAGCATTGTCTTGTAGACTCATAAAGATCACTAGCTATTCGCTAAGTTCAGCAAGTGTGAATTCTAGTTGAAATCAGTAACATTCCTTGGTCATATCATTTTTTTGAAGGCATTCAGTTGATCCTCAAAATGCCAAAGCAATAAGGATCTGGCCTAGACCTATATCTTCATTAGACATCAAGAGTTTCTTGGGTTTAGTCAGTTACTACAGATGGTTTGTTGAAGGATTATCCTCTATTTCTTCTCCCATGTCCAGAATGATTCAAAAGAAAGTCAAATTCTAGTGGTCTAATTCTTGAGAGATTAGTTTTCAAGAATTAAGACTCGACTCACCTCTACCCCAATTTTGACTCTACCAGAGGGTTCAGATGGTTTTGTGGTATATTAGGATGCTTATAGATTTGGTCTTGGGTGTGTATTGATGCAGAAAGGAATGGTCATAATATATTCCTCTAGATAACTTAAACCTCATGAGAAGAACTACCCAACTCATGTTCTTGAGTTGGCAATGATTATTTTTGCCTTAAAGATTTGGAGGAATTATCTTTATGGGGTTCAGGTGATGTATTCAATGACTACAATAGTTTTTAGAATATGTTCATCCAGAAAGATCTAAATCTTTATCAAAGAAGGTGGCTAGAGTGGTTGAAGGATTATGATATTAGTGCCTTGTATCACCCGAGTAAGGCCAATTTGGTGGCCGATGCCCTTAGCAGATTATCAATGGGTAGTGTTTCTCGCATGGAGAATGATAAGAACGATTTAGTTCATGAGGTTCAGCAGCTTGCTAGATAGGGAGTACGGTTGGTTGATTTTTCTGAAGGTAGTGTTTGGGTTCAGAATGGTTTAGAATCTTTTTTAGTTGCCGAAATAAAGGAAAAGAAAGACAGAGATCCTATTTTTTTTTTAAGTTGAAAGAGACGGTTCAAAAGAAGGTAGAGATTTTATCCGAAGGATGAGATAGAGCTCTGTGCTGTTAGGTAAGATTATGGGTTCCAAATATGGATGGTTTGAGGCAACAGATGTCAGCTGAAGCTCATGATTCTCAAAATTCTATTTACCCAAGAGCCACTAAGATTTACCGTGATTTGTAGAAAGTCTATGGTGGAATGGCATGAAGAAGGATATTGCAAAATTCATGTCTAAGTGTCCAAATTACCAACAGGTTATGGTTGAGCACCAGAGGCCTAGTGGTATGCTTTAGGAATTCAGTATTCTTACTTGGAAGTGGGAAGTAGTGAATGTGGACTTCATCATAGGGTTGCATCACACTAATTGTCAGCATGATTCTATTTGGGTTATTGTAGACTGAATGACTAAGTCAGGTAATTTCTTTTCAGTTCATACTTTAGATTCAACTTAAGTCTATGACAGTGTCTACCTTAGGGAGTTGGTGAAACTGCATAGAGTTCCTTTGACCTTTATTTCAGAAAGAGGAACCCAGTTTACCTTTTGTTTTTGGAAGGATTTTAGAAGGGTCTTGGTACCCAAGTTTAACTTAGCACTGCTTTTCACACGCAGATAAATAGTCAGGCCGAGAAGGCAGTTTAGACCTTTGAGGATATGCTGAGGGCTTGTGTAATGGATTTCAAGGGTAGTTGGTATGATCACTTTTCTTTGATTGATTTTTCTTATAATAACAGTTATCACTATAGTATTCAGGTGGACCTATTTGAGGCTACTTATGGCATGAGGTGTAGATCTCATATTAGTTGGTTTGAGATCGGTGAGGCTGCATTTATAAGGTCAGAATCGGTACATGAGGCAATGTAGAAAGTTTAGCGTATTAGACGAAGGCTGAAGATGGCCCAAAGTCATCAATAAACTTATGCAAATGTTAGGAGAATAGAGCTTGAGTTTGAAGATGTGATTCTAACTATTTGAAATTTTTTCCCATGAAACGGGCTAAGAGATATGGTAAGAAAGATAAGCTCAGGTTCCTATGGCAAGGTATCCTATGATTTAGATTTGCCTTCAGAATTAGCATCAGTGCATCAAGTCTTCTATGTCCTGAATAGTAACCCAGCATTAGTAGTCCTTTAGAAAGGCGTAGAAAATAGCCTCTCTTATGAAAAGGTACCAAATGAGATCCTTGATCGACAATAGGTTCATAGGATTAGGAATAAATAGGTCGCTTCATTAAAGGTTCTATAGAGAAATCAGTCAGTTGACGGAGTTACTTGGGAAGCATAGGCAGATAGACCTAGTACCTCCATCTTTTCTCTTTGAACTTTGTCCTAATACAAGGTAATAGTTTATCTAATTAATTAAGTCCTTTATTACTATTCCATCCATCCATATATTTTTATGCCATAGCATGCATTCATGTTTAGTTCAATTCATGCATCAGTCACAAATTCAAAATATCAATTTATTACTTAGCTCATAAGTATTCAGTGTAAAATTTTAGCCTTTCCCTAGCCTCTCTGCTTAATCAGTTTCAGATGAGGATGAAAGATATCAAAGGGGAGATATAGTAATCCCTAAATTTTCAAGATCAAGACCCATCAAAGGATAGGACATTGATTTAGCTTTCAAATGCCACTAGTCTCACTTTTACCTAATTTCGTGGAAAAAGTTCTGTAAAATTTCCTAAGGGTCTGTCAACTACTAGTGATAATGACTCTTGAAATAAGCCATTATAATTCATAATGAGTCATTCTGTGAAGTCATTGGTACAAAAATGAAGGATCCCAAATTTTATCTTAGTGCTGATAAGTTCAGCAAACGACTGATTTCCAGTCCTAATGGGTCATGAGGTAGACTCATCATCATGACAGAAGGAAATCCACAAATCAAATCTCTAAGAACGACTTCTCCTAATTGCCCATGATCAAACCTATTAAGTTTTTAGGAGGGGATTCATTATCATAACAGAAAGGACTCAGAACTCAAGACCTCAGGTTATGTCTTTGACAATGACTCGTGACCAGTCGTAAAGTGTCGTTACCAAAGTCGTGACAACTACTTACTAGAAATTCCTAAATGATTGGAAAAGGGATTTAAGGATTTTCTTATTCTAATAACTCCTAACCCAAATCGTTTAGTCTTCTCTAAAGTGTGGTATATGTCACGACCCAAACATTATGAATACTGAAAGATATTAATAAATCTTTTGGGTGGAAGCTGACTGGAATAAACAATTGATGGAATAGTCATAATGAAATACTGAACATCAACAAAAGCTGGAAACATGAATGACTTGGTAAAACCATACTGAAAATCTAAACATCCGTCTGACTATCTGAAAGCCTTTAAATCATGACAAGCTATTGGGGAATATTTGTAACTAACTCTGACTAGCTGAGATAAGTGAAAATACTAAAAATAAACAAATTATGACCAGTTATTGACTAATGAGGACTCACCAAGGTTGTAGATGAATGGAACAAAAATGTGCTAAGTATGGTCCAAGTATTGAGCGTTCAAACCTATATTATGAGAGAGTATAGAACAAAGAAATATACGATCAGTACTTTGAATATACTGAGTATGCAGGATGAAAAGCTAACTGGCATAAACTAAATATGGATGCATAAACCTGAAAATTTAAGTGCAAGACCAAGAATAATAGTACATACTAAATAAGCTATATATATGGAAGCAAGGTCATGCAAAATATGAAGCTGAAACATGAATTGAGTCATAAACTAAGTACTGTGAGAGCTAACTACAATCGACATACCCTAATTTAAGCAAAACTAGGGTGTAACCTATGACCCTAGTTGGAACGGTGTAAGTACCTTGCCAAGGGTACCAATACTGGCTGGCATGGATATACTAAGCTGATGTCCCGAAAGACTAGGGTGTCAAGCCTAAATTAAAGGGTGACCCTTTGGTAACCTACGGTGAGCTGGAGTTCTGCATCTTAAGGACTTCTACTAATGGCATCAAGAATAATTAATGGGTGATCTGCCATCCATGCACTCACTCGGTGGTAAGTACTACTCCCAACTGAATGACGCTGAAGTATAAATTGATACATGAACTGATAACTGATATGCTCAAGTCATAGTATTCTTTACATAACAATGTATGTATAAATCTAAAGTATTCAATAACATGTAAACTGGTAGATAGAACTGAATTCTTAGGTATCAGGTATTCATAACACACCAGTTTTACACATAATGACATTTATTGATATCATGAGTAAATTCACAATTTAAAATGCATAAACTCAATAATATGTCATGATAAGGGAATTCATGGTTTTAAACATGAAAGATACTATTTCAATTGGGAAAACATGTATTCATGGTTTTATTTCACAACAAACTAAAGTGTTTAAAGAAAACTCATATTTGACATGGAACCCCACTTGAGGGGAAATATATACTTTAGAATTAGAGTGTTTTTGGGAAATAATGGGTAGAAGGAACCCATTGATAATATCCCATATAACTGAAAGTAAAATTCCTTGGGAATTGCTTGGAACTGGTGCTTTAACCTAGAGAACACTAGTCTACTTTAGAGAAGAATAAAATTGCTTCTTTTTGGCCAAGAATAATAATTATGGAGTTTATGAAGTGTTCGTCTAATTTAATCCCGTAATAACTGATATTGGAGTGCCCAAATGATTTGGGTTTGTAGTCAAAAGTATGAGAAAATATCAAAAAGCCCTTCTTAAAATCGTGCAGAAATTCTGGCTACAATTATCATGACTCACATAATGACTGGTCACGACTCATAGTCTGAGTCATGACCTGAGTTTCATAGATCTGGCTCTTTATATTGTGATCATGACTCCCCCTCCTAATGACTCGCTAGATCGGATCATGGGTAGTTAGGAGTATTTGTTGTTGGAGACTCAATTTCTACGTTCCCTTCTATTATGGGAACGAGTTCACCTAATGGCTCGTTATCACTGATAATGAGTTGTAAGGTAGATTCATTATCCTTGGACAAAAATCTAGTGGTCTCACTATTGTGACAATGACTTTCACATAACGACTCATTACGTTTGATAATGGGTCGTTACTTAAGTCGTCGTTCCTGGTAAGTTGACAATCCCTCGGGAAATTTTCACAACTTTTTTGCCATGATATTGGATTAAGGCAAGACATATGGCATTGGAAAGCTAATCTAATGTCTTATCCTTTGGTGGGTCTAGATCTTGAAAAGATGGGGATTACAATATCTCCCCCTTGGGGTCATTCATCCTCAAATAAAACTGAAAAAGCTGAGAGGCTAGGGAAAAGCTGGGATCTTGCATTAAATACTTAAGAACTGAATCATGAAATGATATTTGAACTTATGACTGATGCATGAACTGAACTAAGCCCATGAATGCATGCTATGACATAATAACGGTTGGATAACAGAGATAGAAATGAAATAATTAATTAATTAAGGAAACTAATATATAATGCTAGTACTGGTTCAAAGAGAAAAGGTAGGGGTACTTTGTCATCATATCCGCCTCTGCTTCTCAAGTATCTCCCTAAACTATCTGATTTCTCTGTAGAACCTTTATTAAAGCGACCTCTTTATTCCTCATCCTATGAATGTGACAATCAAGGATCTCAACTAGGACTTCTTCATAAGAGAGGCTATTTTTCATGCCAATCTATTCTATAGGTGTTATTAATGTTGGGTCTCTAATACATTTCCTCAACAAAGAGACATAGAATAGTGAGTGATACAAGATCAAACCAACAACACCAAGAACTTCAAGAGGGCTCGGATTTCAGAACAACAACACAAGCACAACAAGTTTTAGTTTTCGGTTTTTCAGCTTACAACACAAGAACAACAAGATAGAAAATAGTGCTAGTGAATCGAAATGAGCCCCACACGGCTTCACTAGTCTTTAAGATAACAAAATCAACAACAACAACAAGATAAAGAAAGATAGATAACTTGACATATAACATTCAAGAAACTAAGAACCCTAACATCAAGAGAGGACCCTAAGTCTAATGAATATAAACACCAAGTTCTTACGAGGACCAAGAGGCACTCAACGACCTCAAAACCCTTGTTTCTAGCCAAAGAGACAACACAAGTATCCCTCTACTTGTGAGATACTAGGGGCGGCTCCAAAGAGTGGAAGAGAGAGGAAAATGTTTTGTGTTTTTAGGTTACAAATTTCAGCATTCAAAAACTAAGGACTCACTCTCTATCATGTTCTATTTATACTACAAACAAAAGGGGTAAAATGACCCATCCGCCCTTGCTTCTTGTGCCAACCTTGGAGAGTAGTTTATTACACATTAGGACCTTTCCACACACATAAAAACGTTTAGGTCCTTGGTCGGTTCAATCACCAACTCACACACGGCCATTTGCATGAACAAAGCTTGGAGTGTTTGTAATTCCCGAGCTTGGCTTCGTGTGAAGGGCCGTGTACCTGTGGAGGCTGCCCTACCCGTATCATCCTCTCCATCTTGAGAGGAATTTGACCTCAAATTCGTCATTTGGTCATCTTCAACCGCATCCACGAGGGAGAGATCACCAACGTTGAAAGTGTTGTGCACTTGATATTCCGGTGGAAGGTCAATCTTGTAGGCGTTGTCATTGATTCTCTCAAGTACTTGGAAAGGACCATCACCCCTTGGCAGCAACTTGGACTTCCTTTGAGCTGGAAACCGATCCTTTCGAAGATGCACCCACACCCAATCTCCGGGTTCAAGCACAAGCCTCCTTCTCCCTTTGTTTACCCTTTTTGCAATCTCTTGGTTCTTCTTTTCAAGCTTGATCCGCACCGTCCCATGCATCTTCTTCATTGCCTCGGCTATTTTATTTCCATCTAAGCTGGTCATGAGATCACTAGACAAAGGAGTGAGATCTAAAGGGGTAAGGGGATTCAGGCCGTAAACACATTCAAAGGGAGTCATTCCCGTGCTCGAATGTATTACCCGGTTGTATGCAAATTCCACCAAGGGTAGGTGATCTTCCCATGAAGTCAGTTTAACTTTAACCATAGAACGTAGCATAGACCCTAAGGTTCTATTTACTACCTCCGTTTGGCCATCGGTTTGGGGGTGGCAAGACGTGGAGAAAAGTAACTTTGTTCCGAGCCTACCCCACATGGACTTCCAAAAGAGACTTAGGAACTTGGAGTCCCTATCGCTCACAATAGTCCTCGGTACCCCGTGAAGCTTTACAACATGTGCAACAAATAACGAAGCTACACTAGGAGCATCCTCGGTTTTAGCACATGGAATAAAATGAGCCATTTTAGAGAATCTATCAACAACAACAAAAATGCTATATCGGCCCTTTCTAGTCCTTGGCAGCCCCAAAACAAAATCCATCGAAATGTCCAACCAAGGCCTAAGGGGATTAGGGAGTGGGGTGTATAATCCTTGAGGTTGGAGACGAGATTTCGCACTCCGGCAGGCCACGCATTGACTACAAATTTTAGTGACGTCTTTGCGCATTTTGGGCCAATAGAAGTTCTCCTCTAAGATCCCGAGGGTCTTGTCTACCCCAAAGTGACCCATGAGGCCCCCGTCATGGGCCTCCCTCACAAATAATTCCCTCCAAGAACTAGAAGGAACACACAGCCTCCTCCCCTTGAACAAATACCCATCGAACCGAGAGTAGGAGGAATGGTCATTCTCCTTAAGCCAACGGTCCCTTCCCCACTCTTCGCATCCCTAAAAATAGGAGCAAAGGTAGGATCCTCGGGATACAACATCCGCAAGCTCTCAAAACCCATCAACTTCGAAGACAAGGTAGCAACAAGCACATGCTTCCTAGACAAGGCATCGGCAACAACATTTTCCTTTCCCCTTTTGTAATAAATTACATAAGGGAAAGTTTCGATGAACTCAATCCACTTAGCATGACGCCTATTCAGCTTGTCTTGGCTCTTAAGGTGTTTCAAAGACTCATGATCCGTTCGTATCACAAACTCCTTAGGCCACAAATAATGTTGCCAATTTCCCAAGGCTCTAACAAGGGCGTACAACTCCAAATCATAAGTTAAGTAATTAAGAGTTGCCCCTTTGAGATTTTCACTGAAATAAGCAACGGGCTTACCTTCTTGCATCAAAACAGCCCCGATGACAACCTTACTAGCATCACATTCTACTTCAAACATCTTATCAAAATTGGGCAATTGCAATAAAGGCGCCGAGATGAGCGTAGCTTTCAAGGCCTCAAAAGCCCTAGCTTGCTCATCACCCCATTTAAAGGGTCCGTCCTTTCTAATTACCTCGGTCAAGGGGGCTGCTATGGAGGTAAATCCTTTGACAAACCTCCTATAAAAGCTTGCCAACCCGTGGAAACTTCGGATTTCGCCAATAGTTTTAGAGGTCGGCCAACTTCGAATAGAGTCTATCTTGGAATCGTCCACTTCCACACCCCTTGAGCTCACGACAAAACCCAAGAATATAACTTTATCAACACCAAAAGAACACTTCTCCATGTTGGCATACAGCTTCTCCTTTCGGAGCACATCAAACACATATCTCAAATGCATTACATGATCATCAATAGACTTACTATACACCAACACATCATCAAAGTAAACCACCACAAACTTTCCAATATAAGGCTTCATTACATGATTTATTAGCCTCATAAATGTGCTAGGAGCATTGGTAAGGCCGAAGGGCATGACCAGCCACTCATAGAGACCGAATTTGGTCTTGAATGCGGTCTTCCACTCATCACCGGGTTGCATGCGAATTTGGTGATAGCCGCTCCTAAGGTCCACTTTAGAAAACAAACAAGATCCGTGGAGCTCATCTAACATATCATCTAGTCTAGGGATTGGATGACGATACCTTACGGTGATTTTGTTGATGGCTCTACAATCGACGCACATGCGCCAAGTTCCGTCCTTCTTTAGTACCAAAAGCACCGGAACAGCACACGGACTCATGCTTTCCTTGATGTATCCCTTGTTGAGAAGCTCCTCAACTTGTCTTTCAAGCTCCTTAGTATCCATGGGATTGCTCCTATAGGCCGGTTTGTTTGGAAGTTGTGAACCCGGCACCAAATCAATTTGGTGCTCAATTCCCCGAAGCGGGGGCAATCCTTGCGGAAGTTCTTGAGGAAATACTTCTTCATACTCCTGCAACACACAAGAAATCAAAGGGGAAATGGAAGAATTAGTGGGGTTAGTATTAAAACAATGGGCCAAAAGTAGCATCGGCTTGTTTTCATCATGGTCCACGAAAAGCTCTTTCCTCCTAGCCAACATCACTACGTTCTCCATCTCCCTTGGCATTGGGGCAGTCTCGGATGCCCCTTCTTCCTCACCTATGGCACCCCCTCCCCTTTTTCTCCCTTTTCGGATTCCTTCCCCTTTCCCTTTAACTCTCTCATCTTTTGATGCCACTCATTTGCTTGGGAAGGTGAAAGAGGTTGAAGTCTGACCTTTCGGCCATCCTTCTCAAGCGTATACCGGTTGGTCCTCCCATCGTGTTTAGTAGACCTATCATATTGCCATGGTCTACCTAGCAACAAGTGACATGCTTGCATTGGAATCACGTCACAAAGCACTTCATCGTAGTAGTTCCCCACCTTGAACCGAATCACACATTGCCTTGTGACCTTTAATTGTCCACAATCGTTCAACCATTGTAGCTTGTAAGGACTAGTGTGTGGAGTAGTTGGTATCTTCAAGAAATTGACCATAGCATGGCTCGCAACATTTGTACAACTACCACTATCAATCACCAAGGTGCACACACTCCCCTTTACAAGACACTTAGTATGGAATAGATTTTCCCTTTGACTCGGGTCATCTATCGCCTTACTAATCATGACACGTCTAACCACAAAGTTTGGAACCACACACTCCTCTTCTTGTGGATAGACATCTTCACTATCATCTAACTCATCATCATTCGGTCCATTTTCAGCTCCCTCTCCATCTTGAGGCTCGGCCTCATCCTCCCCCCTTTCGGAAACCACCTACTCACCAAGGTAGTACACTTTCCCTTCTCGTAGGATCACATTGCACCGGTTCGGACATTCATTGGCCTTATGCCCCCAACCTTGACACTTGAAGCATTGGAACCCCTTTGGGTTGGGATATTTGTGAGCCTCCGGTTTCGGAGGGAATTTTGGGACTGTTTTGGACTCGGGCAGCTTCGTGGGGGCGGGTTGGTCCTTGTTTTTGGGCCAACCCGAGGGGGTTTGTACCCATGACTTGAAGGATGATCTCTCCTTAAGTTCCCTTTCAATCTCTAGGGCCGCTTGGAATATACCGTCAATGGTTTAAACCGGTGAAGAGTCAAGTCCGTGGAGATCTCTTTGTTCAGCCCACACTTGAACCGGATGATGTCGTGACTGATTTGCTCCCCACCATGATCAAGTTTCAACATGAGTTGTTGGAACTCGTCAAAATAGGCCATCACACTCTTGCCTCCTTGCCGCAAGCCATATAGTCTAGCAAGCAACTCATGACGATACCTCTCGGGAAGGTATCGTTGCCTCATCAAATACCTGAACCGATACCAAGGTGGTGGCTGCCCATCAACTAACTCATTACCAAATCGTTTGACATACTCCCACCAAGTATTAGCATAGCCCTCGAGGTGAGCTATAGCGTAGGAACTCTTCTTTTCTTCCGAGATGTCATTAACTTGGAAAACTTTGTCACAAGCCGATTCCCAAGTTAAGTAGGTCTCGGGGTCACTTTCACCCTTAAAGATTGATACGGTTAGGGCAGCCTCCATAGGTACACGGCCTTTCACACGAAGCCAAGCTCGGGAATTACAAAAACTCCAAGCTTTGTTCATGCAAATGGCCGTGTGTGAGTTGGTAATTGAACCGGCCAAGGACCTAAATGTTTTTATGTGTGAAGAGAGGTCCTAAAGTGTAATAAACTACTCTCCAAGGTTGGCACAAGAAAGCAAGGGCGGATGGGTCATTTTACCCCTTTTGATTGTAGTATAAATAGAACATGTTAGAGAGATATCCCTTAGTTTTTGAATGCTGAAATTTGTAACCTAAAAACACAAAACATTTTCCTCTCTCTTCCACTCTTTGGAGCCGCCCCTAGTATCTCACAAGTAGAGGGATACTTGTGTTGTCTCTTTGGCTAGAAACAAGGGTTTTGAGGTCGTTGAGTGCCTCTTGGTCCTCGTAAGAACTTGGTGTTTATATTCATTAGACTTAGGGTCCTCTCTTGATGTTAGGGTTCTTAGTTTCTTGAATGTTATATGTCAAGTTATCTATCTTTCTTTATCTTGTTGTTGTTGTTGATTTTGTTATCTTAAAGACTAGTGAAGCCGTGTGGGGCTCATTTCGATTCACTAGCACTATTTTCTATCTTGTTGTTCTTGTGTTGTAAGCTGAAAAACCGAAAACTAAAACTTGTTGTGCTTGTGTTGTTGTTCTGAAATCCGAGCCCTCTTGAAGTTCTTGGTGTTGTTGGTTTGATCTTGTATCATTTGGTATCAAAGCAAGACCGGTTGTGTTCCAACATAACCCATCTTGGGCTAGTTCACGGCTTAAACAAACTACACCACAAGAAAATTCTGAAAATCTGTCCATTAAAAGTTGAAAACCGAGAATGATGTTGTGTGTTTAGATCTAGGTGTTATTTTGCTTGTTTAGTTAGTTTCTAGTGTTGGTTTCTTTCTCACCAACACTAAAGTGTCTAGATCCGAAAGTTGAGCTTGAAAACTTGAACATTGTGTAGTGACTTGAAGTGGCCGAAAGTTGTATGTTATTGATAACCAAAAGAAAATCGGTGGTTGTGTGTTTATGTGCTAAAGAAGTTGATGAAGTTTGTTTAAGTGTTCATCTTTTGAACTTGTTCATATTGTTCATCTTGTTGTGTGCTCAAGTGGTCAAGCTATAAAGTTGTTGTGAAAGACTTGCACCCATCACTTTTTAGTCTTGTCAATCACTTTCCCTAATTCAAGGAGCCTTGTTTTGTGGGATTTGTCAACCAACCCCCACTTTCTTGAGTTTGAAAAAGGGTGAAAGACTACAAAATTTTAGCTTTCCCACCAAAACACTTTTCAAATTATAACAAGTTGTGTGAATATTAACTCAAAACACAAATAAAAAGGAGAAAGAGAAAAACCGAGAGAAGAAAAACGTGTGGGACCATTGCATGCTACCACGTCACTATAAGCTCAACTTAGGGTATTCTTTGGTTGCTAATTGTTGATCCTTGGTTTCCCTTACTTGGTCCTAGAACTAATTAACAAACTAGTACCTTCCTACTAGGTTGTCAACTAGTTCCTTGAACCGTTTGTTCGTGTCAACGATTATTTGAGTGCTTTTATTCGTTTGAACGAATTGCTGATTTTTGATTCTAGTCCGGCAAGAATTCTTTGAGTCTTCAAACAAGAATCCATTCCGGATAAGAGCTTGCTCATACCTTAAAATCTCACGGTTATTAGCCAATTATACAACACTTGTGGAACACGAACTTGTGGTGAACTAAGGCGGATAATACCTTGACAATGGAAGGAGCTACGTCTCATAATGTGGATACTAATGCACTTGATTCTATGAGGGTCACTCTTGAGGCCGTTACCCGGACACTTGAAAGGTTGAATTCAGAATTTGGGGCCGTGAGAGGGGACTTGGCAGCAATAAGGGGGGAAGTGTCGACTATTAGTGGAAGACTAGAACAAGTGGATATTCAAAGGAACTCTCGTCCTTCTACTCCGCTACATGTATCTACCAATGGTCATGATAGGACCTCCTCCGCAACCATCACCCCCGAAACAGTCCACCAAATGCTAAATGCACCCCAAGCTCCACTAAATACTGCAAGCCAAACTACCTATTTTCCTCCAAACCGAGACTCCACTAGACCACTACAATTCCAAGCCCCTCCAATTCCACAAGAGGGATTTGGACGCCAAGTACCTCCACTAAATCCGAACCTTCCATTCCAAGCTCCATTAAACCAAAGACCGCAAATTCCAAATCCTCCGAATCAAAACGGTCAAGGCCGGCCAGCCCACTTTGAAGGATACGGTAGAGAGGAGTATGAAAGAGGTGGAGCCTTTGATGATGCTTATATGAGGGAGGAGGAGTTAAGAGGGGGTCTAGGAGAACCTAGGGGATACCGGGGGTATGGAGATAGGGGAAACCGACACCAAGAGAGAGACGTAGGCATCAACACCATCAAGTTGAGCCTACCTATTTTTAAGGGTGAAAGTGACCCCGAGACCTACTTAACTTGGAAATCGGCTTGTGACAAAGTTTTCCAAGTTAATGACATCTCGGAAGAGAAGAAGAGTTGCTACGCTATAGCTCACCTCGAGGGCTATGCTAACACTTGGTGGAAGTATGTTAAACGATTTGGTAATGAATTAGTGGATGGGCAGCCACCACCTTGGTATCGGTTGAGGTATTTGATGAGACAACGGTACCATCCCGAGAGATATCGTCATGAGTTGCTCGCTAGATTGTATGGCTTGCGGCAAGGAGGCAAGAGTGTGATGGCCTATTTTGACGAGTTCCAACAACTCATGTTGAAACTTGATCATCGTGGGGAACAAATCAGTCACGACATCATTCGGTTCAAGTGTGGATTGAACAAAGAGATCTCCACTCACTTGACCCTTCACCGGTTTGAAACCATTGACGGTATATTCCAAGCGGCCCTAGAGATTGAAAGGGAACTTAAGGAGAGATCATCCTTCAAGGCAAGGGTACAAACCCCCTCGGGTTGGCCCAAAAACAAGGACCAACCCGGCCCTACGAAGCTGCCCGAGTCAAAAACAGTCCCTAAATTTCCTCCGAAACCGGAGGCTCACAAATATCCCAACCCAAAGGGGTTCCAATGCTTCAAGTGCCAAGGTTGGGGGCATAAGGCCAATGAATGTCCGAACCGGAGCAATGTGATCCTACGAGAAGGGAAAGTGTACTACCTTGGTGAGGAGGTGGTTTTCGAAAGGGGGGAGGATGAGGCCGAGCCTCAAGATGGAGAGGGGGCTGAAAATGGGCCGAATGATGATGAATTAGAGGGTAGTGAAGATGTATATCCACAAGAAGGGGATATGTGGTACCAAACTTTGTGGTTAGACGTGTCATGATTAGTAAGGCGGTGGATGACCCGAGTCAAAGGGAAAATCTATTCCATACTAAGTGTCTCGTAAAGGGGAGTGTGTGCACTTTGGTGATTGATAGTGGTAGTTGTACAAATGTTGCGAGCCATGCTATGGTAAATTTCTTGAAGCTACCAACTACACTACACACTAGTCCTTACAAGCTACAATGGTTGAACGATTGTGGTGAATTGAAGGTCACAAGGCAATGTGTGATTCGGTTTAAGGTGGGAAACTACCATGATGAAGTGCTTTGTGATGTGATCCCAATGCAAGCATGTCACTTGTTGTTAGGTATACTATGGCAATATGATAGGTCTACTAAACACGATGGGAGGTCCAACCGGTATAGGCTTGAGAAGGATGGCCGAAAGGTCACACTTCACCCTCTTTCACCCTCCCAAGTAAATGAGTGGCATCAAAAGATGAGAGAGTTAAAGGGAAAGGGGCAGGAACCCGAGAAGGGAGAAAAGGGGGGGGATGCCGTAGGTGAGAAGGTAGGGACATCCGAGGCTGTCCCCACGCCAAGAGAGATGGAAAACGTAGTGATGTTAGCTAGGAGAAAATAACTCTTCGTGGACCATGATGAAAACAAGCCGATGCTACTTTTGGCCCATCGTTTTAATACTAACCCCACTAATTCTTCCATTTGCCCTTTGATTTCTTGTGTGTTGCAGGAGTATGAAGATGTATTTCCTCAAGAACTTCCGCAAGGATTGCCCCCACTTCGGGGAATTAAGCACCAAATTGATTTGGTGTCGGGTTCACAACTTCCAAACAAACCGGCTTATAGGAGCAATCCTATGGACACTAAGGAGCTTGAAAGACAAGTTGAGGAGCTTCTCAACAAGGGATACATCAAGGAAAGCATGAGTCCGTGTGCTGTTCCGGTGCTTTTTGTACCAAAGAAGGACGGAACTTGGCGCATGTGCGTCGATTGTAGAGCCATCAACAAAATCACTATAAGGTATCGTCATCCAATCCCTAGACTAGATGATATGTTAGATGAGCTCCACGGATCTTGTTTGTTTTCTAAAGTGGACCTTAGGAGCGGCTATCACCAAATTCGCATGCAACCCGGTGATGAGTGGAAGACCGCATTCAAGACCAAATTCGGTCTATATGAGTGGCTGGTCATGCCCTTCGGCCTTACCAATGCCCCTAGAACATTTATGAGGCTAATGAATCATGTAATGAAGCCTTATATTGGAAAGTTTGTGGTAGTTTACTTTGATGATGTGTTGGTGTATAGTAAGTCTATTGATGATCATGTAATGCATTTGAGATGTGTGTTTGATGTGCTCCGAAAGGAGAAGCTGTATGCCAACATGGAGAAGTGTTCTTTTGGTGTTGATAAAGTTATATTCTTGGGTTTTGTCGTGAGCTCAAGGGGTGTGGAAGTGGACGATTCCAAGATAGACTCTATACGAAGTTGGCCGACCCCTAAAACTATTGGAGAAATTCGAAGTTTCCACGGGTTGGCAAGCTTTTATAGGAGGTTTGTCAAAGGATTTAGTTCCATAGCATCCCCCTTGACCGAGGTAATTAGAAAGTACGAACCCTTTAAATGGGGTGATGAGCAGGCTAGGGCTTTCGAGGCCTTGAAACCTACGCTCATCTCGGCGCCATTATTGCAATTGCCCGATTTTGATAAGATGTTTGAAATAGAGTGTGATGCTAGTAAGGTTGGCATCGGGGCTATTTTCATGCAAGAAGGTAAGCCCGTTGCTTATTTCAGTGAAAAGCTCAAAGGGGCAACTCTTAATTACTCAACTTATGATTTGGAGTTGTACGCCCTTGTTAGAGCCTTGGGAAATTGGCAACATTATTTGTGGCCTAAGGAGTTTGTGATAGAACGGATCATGAGTCGTTGAAACACCTTAAGAGCCAAGACAAGTTGAATAGGCGTCATGCTAAGTGGATTGAGTTCATCGAGACTTTCCCTTATGTAATTCATTATAAAAGGGGAAAGGAAAATGTTGTTGCCGATGCCTTGTCTAGGAAGCATGTGCTTGTTGCTACCTTGTCTTCGAAGTTGATGGGTTTTGAGAGCTTGCGGATGTTGTATCCCGAGGATCCTACCTTTGCTCCTATTGTTAGGGAATGCGAAGAGTGGGGAAGGGACCGTTAGCTTAAGGAGAATGACCATTCCTCCTACTCTCGGTTCGATGGGTACTTGTTCAAAGGGAGGAGGTTGTGTGTTCCTTCTAGTTCTTGGAGGGAATTATTTGTGAGGGAGGCCCATGACGGATGCCTCATGGGTCACTTTGGGGTAGACAAGACCCTCAGAATCTTAGAGGAGAACTTCTATTGGCCTAAAATGCGTAAAGACGTCACTAAAATTTGCAGTCAATGCGTGGCCTTCCGGAGTGCGAAATCTAGTCTCCTACCTCAAGGATTATACACCCCACTCCCTACTCCCCTTAGGCCTTGGTTGGACATTTCGATGGATTTTGTTTTGGGACTGCCAAGGACTAGAAAGGGCCGAGATAGCATTTTTGTTATTGTTGATAGATTCTCTAAAATGACTCATTTTATTCCATGTGCTAAAACCGAGGATGGTCGTAGTGTAGCTTCATTATTTGTTGCACATGTTGTAAAGCTTCACGGGGTACCGAGGATTATTGTGAGCGATAGGGACTCCAAGTTCCTAAGTCTCTTTTGGAAGTCCATGTGGGGTAGGCTTGGCACGAAGTTACTTTTCTCCACGTCTTGCCACCCACAAACCGACGGCCAAACGGAGGTAGTAAATAGAACCTTAGGGTCTATGCTAAGTTCTATGGTTAAGGGTAAACTGACTTCATGGGAAGATCACCTACCCTTGGTGGAATTTGCATACAATCGGGTAATACATTCGAGCACGGGAATGACTCCCTTTGAATGTATTTACGGCCTGAATCCCCTTACCCCTTTGGATCTCACTCCTTTGTCTAGTGATCTCATGACCAGCTTAGATGGAAACAAAAGAGCCGAGGCAATGAAGAAAATGCATGAGACGGTGCGGATCAAGCTCGAAAAGAAGAACCAAGAGATTGCAAAAAGGGTAAACAAAGGGAGGAGAAGGCTTGTGCTTGAACCCGGAGATTGGGTGTGGGTGCATCTTCGAAAGGATCGGTTTCTAGCTCAAAGGAAGTCCAAATTGCTGCCGAGGGGTGATGGTCCTTTCCAAGTACTTGAGAGGATCAATGACAACGCCTACAAGATTGACCTTCCACCGGAATATCAAGTGCACAATACTTTCAACGTTGGTGATCTCTCCCTCGTGAATGCGGTTGAAGATGACCAAATGCTGAATTTGAGGCCAAATTCCTCTCAAGATGGAGAGGATGATACGGTTAGGGCAGCCTCCACAGGTACACGGCCTTTCACACGAAGCCAAGCTCGGGAATTACAAAAACTCCAAGCTTTGTTCATGCAAATGGCCGTGTGTGAGTTGGTAATTGAACCGGCCAAGGACCTAAATGTTTTTATGTGTGAAGAGAGGTCCTAAAGTGTAATAAACTACTCTCCAAGGTTGGCACAAGAAAGCAAGGGCGGATGGGTCATTTTACCCCTTTTGATTGTAGTATAAATAGAACATGTTAGAGAGATATCCCTTAGTTTTTGAATGCTGAAATTTGTAACCTAAAAACACAAAACATTTTCCTCTCTCTTCCACTCTTTGGAGCCGCCCCTAGTATCTCACAAGTAGAGGGATACTTGTTTTGTCTCTTTGGCTAGAAACAAGGGCATTGAGGTCGTTGAGTGCCTCTTGGTCCTCGTAAGAACTTGGTGTTTATATTCATTAGACTTAGGGTCCTCTCTTGATGTTACGGTTCTTAGTTTCTTGAATGTTATATGTCAAGTTATCTATCTTTCTTTATCTTGTTGTTGTTGTTGATTTTGTTATCTTAAAGACTAGTGAAGCCGTGTGGGGCTCATTTCGATTCACTAGCACTATTTTCTATCTTGTTGTTCTTGTGTTGTACGCTGAAAAACCGAAAACTAAAACTTGTTGTGCTTGTGTTGTTGTTCTGAAATCCGAGCCCTCTTGAAGTTCTTGGTGTTGTTGGTTTGATCTTGTATCAAAGATGGGTAGGCTCAACTTGATGGTGTTGATGCCTATGTCTCTCTCTTGGTGTCGGTTTCCCCTATCTCCATACCCCCGGTATCTCCTAGGTTCTCCTCGACCCCCTCTTAACTCCTCCTCCCTCATATAAGCATCATCAAAGGTTCCATCTCCTTCATACTCCTCTCTACCGTATCCTTCAAAGTGGACTGGTCGGCCTTGGCCGTTTTGATTCGGAGGATTTGGAATTTGCGGTCTTTGGTTTAATGGAGCTTGGAATGGAGGGTTCGGATTTAGTGGAGGTACTTGGCGTCCAAATCCCTCTTGTGGAATTGGAGGGGCTTGAAAATGTAGTGGTCTAGTGGAGTCTCGGTTTGGAGGAAAATAGGTAGTTTGGCTCGCAGTATTTAGTGGAGCTTGGGGTGCATTTAGCATTTGGTGGACTGTTTCGGGGGTGATGGTTGCGGAGGAGGTCCTATCATGACCATTGGTAGATACATGTAGAGGAGTAGAAGGACGAGAGTTCCTTTGGCTCTCCACTTGTTCTAATCGCCCACTAATAGTCGATACTTCCCCCCTTATTGCTACCAAGTCCCCTCTCACGACCCCAAATTCTGAATTCAACCTTTCAAGTGTCCGGGTAACGGCCTCAAGAGTGACCCTCATAGAATCAAGTGCATTAGTATCCACATTATGAGACGTAGCTCCTTCCATTGTCAAGGTATTATCCGCCTTAGTTCACCGCAAGTTCGTGTTCCACAAGTGTTGTTTAATTGGCTAGTAACCGGTGAGATTTTAAGGTATGAGCAAGCTCTTATCCGGAATGGATTCTTGTTTGAAGACTCAAAGAATTCTTGCCGGACTAGAATCAAAATCAGCAATTCGTTCAAACGAATAAAAGCACTCAAATAATCGTTGACACGAACAAACGGTTCAAGGAACTAGTTGACAACCTAGTAGGAAGGTACTAGTTTGTTAATTAGTTCTAGGACCAAGTAAGGGAAACCAAGGATCAACAATTAGCAACCAAAGAATATCCTAAGTTGAGCTTATAGTGACGTGGTAGCATGCAATGGTCCCACACGTTCTTCTTCTCTCGGTTTTTCTCTTTCTCCTTTTTTTTTTTTTTTTTGAGTTAATATTCACACAACTTGTTATAATTTGAAAAGTGTTTTGGTGGGAAAACTAAAATTTTGTAGTCTTTCACCCATTTTCAAACTCAAGAAAGTGGGGGTTGGTTGACAAATCCCACAAAACAAGGCTCCTTGAATTAGGGAAAGTGATTGACAAGACTAAAAAGTGATGGGTGCAAGTCTTTCACAACAACTTTATAGCTTGACCACTTGAGCACACAACAAGATGAACAATATGAACAAGTTCAAAAGATGAACACTTCAACAAACTTCATCAACTTCTTTAGCACATAAACACACAACCACCGATTTTCTTTTAGTTATCAACAACATACAACTTTCGGCCACTTCAAGTCACTACACAATGTTCAAGTTTTCAAGCTCAACTTTCGGATCTAGACACTTTAGTGTTGGTGAGAAAGAAACCAACACTAGAAACTCACTAAACAAGCAAAATAACACCTAGATCTAAACACACAACATCATTCTCGATTTTCAACTTTTAATGGACAGATTTTCAGAATTTTCTTTTGGTGTAGTTTGTTTAAGCCGTGAACTAGCCCAAGATGGGTTATGTTGGAAGACAACCGGTCTTGCTTTGATACCAAATGATACAAGATCAAACCAACAACACCAAGAACTTCAAGAGGGCTCGGATTTCAGAACAACAACACAAGCACAACAAGTTTTAGTTTTCGGTTTTTCAGCTTACAACACAAGAACAACAAGATAGAAAATAGTGCTAGTGAATCGAAATGAGCCCCACACGGCTTCACTAGTCTTTAAGATAACAAAATCAACAACAACAACAAGATAAAGAAAGATAGATAACTTGACATATAACATTCAAGAAACCTAAGAACCCTAACATCAAGAGAGGACCCTAAGTCTAATGAATATAAACACCAAGTTCTTACGAGGACCAAGAGGCACTCAACGAACTCAAAACCCTTGTTTCTAGCCAAAGAGACAACAAAAGTATCCCTCTACTTGTGAGATACTAGGGGCGGCTCCAAAGAGTGGAAGAGAGAGGAAAATGTTTTGTGTTTTTAGGTTACAAATTTCAGCATTCAAAAACTAAGGACTCACTCTCTATCATGTTCTATTTATACTACAAACAAAAGGGGTAAAATGACCCATCCGCCCTTGCTTGTTGTGCCAACCTTGGAGAGTAGTTTATTACACATTAGGACCTTTCCACACACATAAAAACGTTTAGGTCCTTGGTCGGTTCAATCACCAACTCACACACGGCCATTTGCATGAACAAAGCTTGGAGTGTTTGTAATTCCCGAGCTTGGATTCGTGTGAAGGGTCGTGTACCTGTGGAGGTTGCCCTACCCGTATCAGTGAGTGTACTAATGCTTTATCTATAGGCAACTCAACTCATAGGCTACTTTTCCTCACCATCTCAAAATCTTATAGGGACAAACATAGCGGGTATTGAGCTTTCCTTTCTTACCAAATCTCTTCACCTCTTTTATGGGTTGAAATCTTCAAATAGACAAAATCGCCAATATCAAACTCAAGCTCTCTTCCCACATTTGCATAGGATTTCTGATGACTTTGAGCTATTTTCAGCGTCTCCTTGATGAGCTAAACTTTTTCCATTGCCTCATACACTGAATATGGACCTATCAATGTAGCTTCACCAACCTCAAGCCAACCGATAGACGATCTAAAGTTTGAATGATCATGTCTGCATGACCATCTGTCTATGGGTGAAAGGTTATGCTGAGGTGAACTTGGGTACCTGGACCCTTCTGAAATGTCTTCCAAAAGAATGTGGTAACTGGGTTCCTCAGTATGAAATAATCGTCAAATAAACTCTATGCAATTTCACAAAATCCCTATGATAGAGTCTAGCATAATCTTCGATTGATTATAAAGTATTAACTGGCAGGAAATAAGTTGACTCAGTCATTCAGTCCATAATAACCCAAGTGGAATCATGTTGATGATGAGTATGAGACAACCCTATGATGAAGTCAATAATCACCACTTGCTACTTCCAAGTACGGATGCTGAATTCCTAAATCATACCGCTAGGCCTCTGGTGCTCAATCATAACATCCTGATAATTTAGACACTTTTCGGCAAATTCTGTAATACCTTTCTTCATACCATTCCATCAATAGACTTCTCAAAAATTCTAATACATATAAGTGGCTCCTGGATGAATAAAATATCTCAAATCATGAGCCTATTCTAACATTTGCTTCCTCAAATCATTCACATTTGGTACACATAAGATGCCTTGACAGTAAAGCATACGATACCCCCATACGAGAAAACCTCAACCTTCTAATATTGAACTGCCTCTTTTAACTTATACAAAATAGGATCACTATCTGGCTTTTCCATCATTTTGGCAACCAAGGAAGATCTTGAACCATGTTGAACCCAAATAATACCTTCTCTTCAAATCAACCAATCGAACACTCAACCTAGCAAGCTGGTGAACTAACAAACTAGATCCTTATTTTCATCCTCAATATGGGTAACACTTCCCATTGACAATGTACTAAGAGTGTAGGCACCCAAAATGGCATTTCTTGGGTGATACAACACGCTTATATCATAGTCTTTTAATAATTCTATCCATCTTCTCTGATAAAGATTGAGATCCTTCTGACTAAAAATATATTAAAGACTCTTGAGATCTATGAATATATCAATATGAACCCCATAAAGGTAATGTCTCTAAATCATTAAATAAAAACAACTACTCCTAACTCAAGATTATGAGTTGGGTAATTCTTGACATGAGGTTTGAGCTATCTAAAGTCATATTCCATAACTTTGTGCTGCTATAAATACACAACCAAGACTAACTCTAGAAGTATAACAATATCCCAGGAAACCTCTGAACCCTCTGGTAGGGTCAAAACTAGGGTGAAGGCAATTTTAGGCTTCAACTCTTGAAAACACTTCTTGCAAGCATCAGACAACTAAAATTTAACCTTCTTCTGAGTGAGTCTAGACATAGGAGAACCAATAGAGGAAAACCCTTAAACAAACTATCTTTAGTAATAGAATAAACCCAAGAAACTCTTGATGTTTGATGGAGAAATGTGTAGGTTAGTTCTTTATTCTTCGGTCATTTGAAGATCAATATGAATGGCTTCACCCAAAATAATGCGACCAAGGAAAGATACCGATTTTAACTAGAATTCACACTTGTTAAACTTAGCAAATAACTAATGATCTATGAGACTCTGCAAACTAATCCTTAAATGGTGTGCAAGTTCACTCTCACTATAGGAATAGATGAGAATGTCATCTATGAAGACTATGATAAGCATGTCTAAGTACTGCTTGAACACATTGTTCATTAAGTCCATTAAATTGCAGGAGCATTTGTTAGTCCAAAAGAAAAACTATAAATTCAAAGTGACCATACCAATTTATGAAGGTTATCTTTGGAATGTCACATTCTCCTACTCCGAGTTGATGATAGTTGGATTTGAGGTCTATGTTAGAGAAATAGTGTGCACCTCAAAGTTGGTCAAACAAGTCTTCAATCCTGGGGATGGGATACTTATTTTCTATGGTGACTTTGTTTAATTATTGGTAGTTGGTGCACATTTTGAGAGAATCATATTTCGTGTGCATGAATATAACTGGAACACTTTACGGAGAGACACTAGGCCTAATAAAACCCTTATTGAGGAGATCTTTCAACTATCTTTTCTATTCCCTAAGATCTACTAAATCTATTCTACAACAACAACAAACCCAGTGTATTCCCACATATTGGGATTTGGGGAGGGTAAGATATACGCAGTCCATACCTCTACCTCTGAAGAAGTAGAAAGGTTGTTTCTGGTAGACCCCGGCTCGAGACATGGAATACTACATAAATACATAGTAAAGCATGGAACAAGATGGCATAACATAAATACGAAACCCACAAGCAATAGAAAACAGAGAAAAGTAAACAGATTTGTAATAAAGCATGAAACAAGGTATCATAACAAGAATAATAACCCTACAAAGTAATTCCCTACACTAGCTACCCAAACTGACCCTAGCCTTCTGCCCTAATTCGCATCCTCTAGATCTTTCTATCTAGGGTCATGTCCTCAGTGAGCTATAACTGATCTATGTCCCACCTAATCACCTCCCCCCAGTACTTCTTCGGCCTACCTCTACCCTGCCTAAAATTATCCAAAGCTAGCCTCTCACACCTATGAACCAGGGTATCCATACCCCTCCTTATCACGTGTCCGAACCATCTCAATCGGACTTTCGACATCTTATTCTCCACTGGAGTCACACCAACCTTCTCCCTGATAGTCTCATTTCGAACTCTACCCCCTAGTCAGCCCACACATCCAACGCAACATCTACATTTCTACCACCTTCATTTTTTTAATGTGGGAGTTCTTAACTGGCCAACACTCCGCTCCATACAATATGGCCGGATGGACTGCCACCCTATAAAATTTGCCTTTAAGCTTGGGCGGCACCTTCTTATCACACAACACCATCGAAGCAAGCTTCCACTTTATCCATCCCACCCTAATACAGTGCGAGACATCCTCGTCAATCTCACAGTTCCCTGAATCACAGACCCGAGATACTTGAAACTATCCCTCTTACATACCACCTATGATTCCAACTTCACTACCACCTTATTCTCCAGCCACACGTCATTAAACTTCCATTCCAAATATCTGTCTTGCTCCTACTCAACGTAAACCTTTTAGATTCAAGAGTTTGTCTCCACACCTCTAATTTATCATTCAAACCCCCCTCCCCCGCATCTTATCAATCAAAACTACATCATCTGCAAGAACATACACCAAAGTACCTCTCCTTGAATATGTCGCGTCAACACATCCATCACCAAAGCAAACAAAAAGGGACTTAGAGTAGATCCCCGATGCAATCTTGTTAAGATAGTGAAATGCTCTGAGTCTCCTCCCGCCGTCCTCACCTGAGTTTTAGCTCCATCATACATGTCCTTAATTGCTTTGATATATGCCACCGGGACTCCACTCACCTCCAAGCATCTCCAAAGCACCTCCCTGGGGACTTTGACATATGCCTTCTCCAAATCAATAAACACCATGTGCAAGTCCTTCTTTCTTTCTCTATACTATTCCACCAGCCTCTGTACCAAGTGAATTACCTCCGTCATCGAGCAGCCAGGCATAAATCCAAACTGATTCTCTGAAATAGACACTATCCGTCTCAGCCTCACCTCGACCACTCTTTTCCAAATCTTCATAGAGTGACTCAATAACTTAATACCCCTATAGTTATTGCAACTCTAAATGTCACCCTTGTTCTTATAAAGAGGGATCATAGTACTCCACCACCCAGCCTCTGGTATTTTTGCCATCTTGAAAATTTTGTTAAACAACCCAGTCAACCACCTTAAACCAGCCTCACCAAAAAATTTTCCAAGAATTCACCAGTATCTCATCAGGACCCGTCGCCCTACCCCTTCGCATCCTGTGAACAGCCTCTCTAACCTCTTCTACCTTAAAACGTCTATAATAACTAAAATCCCGACACTCCTCTAAGTGCTCGAGCTCCCCTAACACAATAGCTCTATCCCCTTCGTCATTCAAGAGCCTATGAAAATACGACTGCCATTTATTCTTAATGTGGCCGTCCTCCACCAACACTGTACTATCCTCCCCCTTAATGCACTTCACCTTGTCGAGGTCACGACCCTTTCTTTCCCTAGCCTTAGCGAGTCTAAATAAATTTTTTCCCCTCTTTACTCCTGTAACCCTGCATACAAGCTCTCAAAAGCTACCGTGTTAGCCATCGTAAATGCTAACTTAGCCTCTTTCCTAGCTAACTTGTACTCTTTCCTATTTACCCGCTTCTCTTCTTTGTCCTTACTCTCAACCAACTTAGCATACGCCCCTTTCTTGGTCTCCACTTTCTTCTTAATCCCCCCAATGATGTTTGGCCCGACCCCTAGAAACACCTAACACCTCACTAGCATTCTCCTTGATGCATCTAGCCACTTTATCCCACATACTATCCACGTCTCCATACACTCCCACACCTCCATTCCCGCCAATTTCTCCCTTATCTTCCATGCATTAACTGGCGTCAAGCTGCCTCACTAGATCTATTCTATATAGTGGAATTGAAATAGGTTGGGTATCTGGGAAGATATCTATAATCAGCTAAGGCATCAAGAGTTGAGCTAATCCATGACAAGAATAATGTCAAAATTAGTCATTTATAAATCGATAAGGTCGATTGAGGTAACTTTCTAGGACATTGTAACTGAGCAATTTCTGTATACCCTCTAGTGATGACTGAACTACCGACTGGGTTAAAAACTAAAAAGGGCTCTATTAAGATTTTTAGACTAACACCAAAATCTACTTCTCCATAGGAAGTCATGAAGTAATGTATGGATCCGATATCTAATAATGGATACATATGAAAGTGAAAGACTTGTAATGTACCAGTAACCACATCAGGAGAACTCCCATGATCCTGTCGAGTCTAAAAATGATACAAGGTCCAACCAACAACACCAAGACAACAAGAAGGCTTCGGATTTCAGTCCAACAACACAAGAATAACAAGTTTTTAAGTTTGGTTTTTCAGCTTACAACACAAGAACTAGTTTCGGTTTTCACTCCACAACCCGAGAACAATAAGATGGATAACAAATGCTAGTGAATCGAAAGAGCCCCACACGACTTCACTAGACTTTCAAGATAAAAAAATCAACACAACAACAACAAGATAAAGAAAGATAGATAACTTGACATATAACATTCAAGAAACTAAGAACCCTAACATCAAGAGAGGACCCTAAGTCTAATGAATATAAACACCAAGTTCTTACGACGACCAAGAAGCACTCAACAACCTCAAAACCCTTGTTTCTAGCCAAAGAGACAACACAAGTATCCCTCTACTTGTGAGATTCTAGGGACGGCTTCTTGGAGAAGAAGAGAGTGGAAATGTTTAGTGTTTTTAGGTTACAACTTTCAGATTTCAAAAACTAAGTCTAACTCTCTCTACATGTTCTATTTATACTACAAACAAAAAGGTAAAATGACCCTAACGCCCTTGCATCTTGTGCCAACTTTGGAGATTAGTTAATTACACATTAGGACCCCTCTTCACACATAAAAACGTTTAGGTCCTTGGTTGGTTCAATCACCAACTCACACACGGCCATTTGCATGAACAAAGCTTGGAGTGCTTGTAATTCCCGAGCTTGGCTTCGTGTGAAAGGCCGTGTACCTGTGGAGGCTGCCCTAACCGTATCATCCTCTCCATCTTGAGAGGAATTTGACCTCAAATTCGGCATTTGGTCATCTTCAACCGCATCCACGAGGGAGAGATCACCAACGTTGAAAGTGTTGTGCACTTGATATTCCGGTGGAAGGTCAATCTTGTAGGCGTTATCATTGATTCTCTCAAGTATTTGGAAAGGACCATCACCCCTCGGCAGCAATTTGGACTTCCTTTGAGCTGGAAACCGATCCTTTCGAAGATGCACCCACACCCAATCTCTGGGTTCAAGCAAAAGCCTCCTTCTCCCATTGTTTACCCTCTTTGCAATCTCTTGGTTCTTCTTTTCAAGCTTGATCCGCACCGTCTCATGCATTTTCTTCATGGCCTCGGCTCTTTTATTTCCATCTAAGCTGGTCATGAGATCACTAGACAAAGGAGTGAGATCTAAAGGGGTAAGGGGGTTTAGCCCGTAGACACATTCAAAGGGAGTCATTCCCGTGCTCGAATGTATTACCCGGTTGTATGCAAATTCCACCAAGGGTAGGTGTTCTTCCCATGAAGTCAGTTTACCCTTAACCATAGAACGTAGCATAGACCCTAAGGTTCTATTTACTACCTCCGTTTGGCCATCGGTTTGTGGGTGGCAAGACATGGAGAAAAGTAACTTCGTGCCAAGCCTACCCCACATGGATTTCCAAAAGAGACTTAGGAACTTGGAGTCCCTATCACTCACAATGGTCCTCGGTACTCCGTGAAGCTTTACAACATATTCAACAAATAATGAAGCTACACTAGGAGCGTCCTCGGTTTTAGCACATGGAATAAAATGAGCCATTTTAGAGAATCTATCAACAACAACAAAAATACTATCTCGGCCCTTTCTAGTCCTTGGCAGCCCCAAAACGAAATCCATCGAGATGTCTAGCCAAGGTCTAAGGGGAGTAGGGAGTGGGGTGTATAACCCTTGAGGTTGGAGATGAGATTTCGCACTCCGGCAGGCCATGCATTGACTACAAATTTTAGTGACGTCTTTGCGCATTTTGGGCCAATAGAAGTTCTCCTCTAAGATGCCGAGGGTCTTGTCTACCCCAAAGTGGCCCATGAGGCCTTCTTCATGGGCCTCCCTTACAAATAATTCCCTCCAAGAACTAGAAGGAACACACAACCTCCTCCCTTTGAACAAATACCCATCGAACCGAAAGTAGGAGGAGTGGTTACTCTCCTTAAGCCAACGGTCCCTTCCCCACTCTTCGCATTCCCTAAATATAGGAGCAAAGATAGGATCCTCGGGATACAACATCCGCAAGATCTCAAAACCCATCAACTTCGAAGACAAGGTAGCAACAAGCACATGCTTTCGAGACAAGGCATCGGCAACAATATTTTCCTTCCCCCTTTTGTAATGAATTACATAATGGAAAGTCTCGATGAACTCAATCCACTTAGCATGACGCCTATTCAGCTTGTCTTGGCTCTTAAGGTGTTTCAACGACTCATGATCCGTTCGTATCACAAACTCCTTAGGCCACAAATAATGTTGCCAATTTCCCAAGGCTCTAACAAGGGCGTACAACTCCAAATCATAAGTCGAGTAATTAAGAGTTGCCCCTTTGAGCTTTTCACTGAAATAGGCAACGGGCTTACCTTCTTGCATCAAAACAGCCCCGATTCCAACCTTGCTAGCATCACACTCTATTTCAAACATCTTATCAAAATCGGGCAATTGCAATAAAGGCGCCGAGATGAGCGTAGCTTTCAAGGCCTCAAAAGCCCTAGCCTACTCATCACCCCATCTAAAGGGCCCATCCTTTCTAATTACCTCGGTCAAGGGGGCTGCTATGGAACTAAATCCTTTGACAAACCTCCTATAAAAGCTTGCCAACCCGTGGAAACTTCAGATTTCTCCAATAGTTTTAGGGGTCGGCCAACTTCGTATAGAGTCTATCTTGGAATCGTCCACTTCTACACCCCTTGAGCTCACGACAAAACCCAAGAATATGACTTTATCAACACCAAAAGAACACTTCTCCATGTTGGCATACAGCTTCTCCTTTCGGAGCACATCAAACACATATCTCAAATGCATTACATGATCATCAATAGAATTACTATACACCAACACATCATCAAAGTAAACCACCACAAACTTTCCAATATAAGGCTTCATTACATGATTCATTAGCCTCATAAATGTGCTAGGAGCATTGGTAAGGCCGAAGGGCATGACCAGCCACTCATATAGACCGAATTTGGTCTTGAATGCGGTCTTCCATTCATCACCGGGTTGCATGCGTATTTGGTGATAGCCGCTCCTAAGGTCCACTTTAGAAAAGAAACAAGATCCGTGGAGCTCATCTAACATATCATCTAGTCTAGGGATTGGATGACGATACCTTATAGTGATTTTGTTGATGGCTCTACAATCGACGCACATGCGCCAAGTTCCGTCCTTCTTTGGTACCAAAAGTACCGGAACAGCACACGGACTCATGCTTTCCTTGATGTATCCCTTGTTGAGAATCTCCTCAACTTGTCTTTCAAGTTCCTTAGTGTCCATAGGATTGCTCCTATAGGCCGGTTTGTTTGGAAGTTGTGATCCCGGCGCCAAATCAATTTGGTGCTCAATTCCCCGAAGTAGGGGCAATCCTTGCGGAAGTTCTTGAGGAAATACATCGTCATACTCCTGCAACACACAAGAAATCAAAGGAGACATGGAAGAATTAGTGGGCTTAGTATTAAAACAATGGGCCAATAGTAGCATCGGCTTGTTTTCATCATGGTCCATGAAGAGTTCTTTCCTCCTAGCCAACATCACTACGTTTTCCATCTCCTTTAGCGTTGGGACAGCCTCGGATGTCCCTACCTCCTCACCTATGACATCCCCCCCCTTTTCTCCCTTCTCGAGTTCCTTTCCCTTCCCCTTTAATTCCCTCATCTTTTGATGCCACTCATTTACTTGGGAGGGTAAAAGAGGGTGAAGTGTGACCTTTCGGCCATCCTTCTCAAGCGTATACCGGTTAGTCCTCCCGTCGTGTTTAGTAGACCTATCATATTTCCATGGTCTACCTAACAACAAGTGACATGCTTGCATTGGGATCACGTCACAAAGCACTTCATCATGGTAGTTTCCCACCTTAAACCGAATCACACATTGCCTTGTGACCTTCAATTCACCACAATCGTTCAACCATTGTAGCTTGTAAGGACTAGTGTGTAGTGTAGTTGGTACCTTCAAGAAGTTTACCATAGCATGGCTCGCAACATTTGTACAACTACCACTATCAATCACTAAAGTGCACACACTCCCCTTTACGAGACACTTAGTATGGAATAGATTTTCCCTTTGACTCGGGTCATCCACCGCCTTACTAATCATGACACGTCTAACCACAAAGTTTGGTACCACACACTCCCCTTCTTGTGGATAGACATCTTCACTACCCTCTAATTCATCATCATTCAACCCATTTTCAGCCCCCTCTCCATCTTGAGGCTCGGCCTCATCCTCCCCCTTTCGAAAACCACCTCCTCACCAAGGTAGTACACTTTCCCTTCTCGTAGGATCACATTACGCCGGTTCGGACATTCATTGGCCTTATGTCCCCAACCTTGGCACTTGAAGCATTGGAACCCCTTTGGATTGGGATATTTGTGAGCCTCCGGTTTCGGAGGAAACTTGGGGACTGTTTTGGGTTCGGGCAGCTTTGTAGGACCGGGTTGGTCCCTGTTTTTGGGCCAACCCGAGGGGGTTTGTACCCTTGCCTTGAAGGTTGATCTCTCCTTAAGTTCCCTTTCAATCTCTAGGGCCGCTTGGAATATACCGTCAATGGTTTCGAACCGGTGAAGGGACAAGTGAGTGGAGATCTCTTTGTTCAATCCACACTTGAACGGGATGATGTCGTGACTGATTTGCTCCCCCCGGTGATCAAGTTTCAACATGAGTTGTTGGAACTCATCAAAATAGGCCATCACACTCTTGCCTCCTTGCCGCAAGCCATATAGTCTCGCAAGCAACTCATGACGATATCTCTCGGGAAGGTATCGTTGTCTCATCAAATACCTCAACCGATACCAAGGTGGTGGTTGCCCATCAACTAATTCATTACCAAATGTTTAACATACTCCCACCAAGTGTTAGCATAGCCCTCGAGGTGAGCTATGGCGTAGCAACTCTTCTTTTCTTCCGAGATGTCATTAACTTGGAAAACCTTGTCACAAGCCGATTCCCAAGTCAAGTAGGTCTCGGGGTCACTTTCACCCTTAAAGATAGGTAGGCTCAACTTGATGGTGTTGATGCCTACGTCTCTCTCTTGGTGTCGGTTTCCCCTATCTCCATACCCCCGGTATCTCCTAGGTTCTCCTCGACCCCCTCTTAACTCCTCCTCCCTCATATAAGCATCATCAAAGGCTCCCTCTCCATCATACTCCTGTCTACCGTATCCTTCAAAGTGGGCTGGTCGGCCTTGGCCATTTTGATTCGGAGGATTTGGAATTTGCGGTCTTTGGTTTAATGGAGCTTGGAATGGAGGGTTCGGATTTAGTGGAGGTACTTGGCGCCCAAATCCCTCTTGTGGAATTGGAGGAGCTTGGAAATGTAGTGGTCTAGTGGAGTCTCGGTTTGGAGGAAAATTGGTAGATTGGTTTGCGGTAATTAGTGGAGCTTGGGGTGCATTTAGCATTTGGTGGATCATTTCGGGGGTGATGGTTGCGGAGGAGGTCCTATCATGACCATTGGTAGATACATGTAGAGGAGTAGATGGACGAGAGTTCCTTTGACTCTCCACTTGATCTAATCTCCCGCTAATAGTCGATACTTCCCCCTTATTGCTGCCAAGTCCCCTCTCACGGCCCCAAATTCCGAATTCATCCTTTCAAGTGTCCGAGTAACGGCCTCAAGAGTGGCCCTCATTGAGTCAAGGGCATTAGTATCCGCATTATGAGATGTTGTTCCTTCCATCGTCAAGGTATTAGCCGCTTTAGTTCACCACAAGTTCGTGTTCCACAAGTGTTGTATAATTGGCTAGTAACCGTGAGATTTTCAAGGTATGAGTAAACTCTTATCCGGAATGGATTCTTGTTTGAAGACTGAAAGAATTCTTGCCGGACTAGAGTCAAAATCAGCAACTCGTTCAAACGAATAAAAGCACACAAATAATCGTTGACACGAACAAACGGCTCAAGGAACTAGTTAACAACCTAGTAGGAAAGTACTAGTTTGTTAATTAGCTCTAAGACCAAGTAAGGGAAACCAAGAATCAACAATTAGCAACAAAGAATATATCCTAAGTTGAGCTTTAGTGACGTGGCAGCAAGCAATGGTTCCACACGTTTTTCTTCTCTTTTTTTTTTTTTTTTTTGTATTAATATTCACACAACTTGTTATAGTTTGAAAAGTGTTTTGGTGGGAAAACCAAAATCTTTTAGTCTTTCACTCTTTTTCAAACTCAAGAAATGGGGTTTGGTTGACAAAATCCCACAAAACAAGGCTCCTTGAATTAGGGGAAGTGATGGACAAGACTACAAAGTGATGGGTGCAAGTCTTTCACAACAACTTTATAGCTATACCACTTGGGCACACAACAAGATGAACAATATGAACAAGTTCAAAAGATGAACACTTCAACTAAAGTCATCAACTTCTTTATCACATAAACACACAACCACCGATTTTCTTTTTGGTTATCAACAACATACAACTTTCGGCCACTTCAAGTCACTACACAATATTCAAGTTTTCAAGCTCAACTTTCGGATCTAGACAACTTAGTGTTGGTGAGAAAGAAACCAACACTAGAAACTCACTAAACAAGCAAAATAACACATAGATCTAAGCATACAACATCATTCTCGGTTTCAACTTTTAGTGGACAGAATTCAGAATTTTTTTTTTTTGTAGTTTGTTTAATCCGTGAACTAGCCCAAGATGGGTTATGTTGGAACACAACCGGTCTTGCTTTGATACCAAATGATACAAGGTCCAACCAACAACACCAAGACAACAAGAAGGCTTCGGATTTCAGTCCAACAACACAAGAATAACAAGTTTTTAAGTTCGGTTTTTCAGCTTACAACACAAGAACTAGTTTCGGTTTTCACTCCACAACCCGAGAACAACAAGATGGATAACAAATGCTAGTGAATCGAAAGAGCCCCACACGGCTTCACTAGACTTTCAAGATAACAAAATCAACACAACAACAACAAGATAAAGAAAGATAGATAACTTGACATATAACATTCAAGAAACTAAGAACCCTAACATCAAGAGAGGACCCTAAGTCTAATGAATATAAACACCAAGTTCTTACGAGGACCAAGAGGCACTCAACAACCTCAAAACCCTTGTTTCTAGCCAAAGAGACAACACAAGTATCCCTCTACTTGTGAGATTCTAGGGACGGCTTCTTGGAGAAGAAGAGAGTGGAAATGTTTAGTGTTTTTAGGTTACAACTTTCAGATTTCAAAAACTAAGTCTAACTCTCTCTACATGTTCTATTTATACTACAAACAAAAAGGTAAAATGACCCTAACGCCCTTGCACCTTGTGCCAACTTTGGAGATTAGTTAATTACACATTAGGACCCCTCTTCACACATAAAAACGTTTAGGTCCTTGGTTGGTTCGATCACCAACTCACACACGGCCATTTGCATGAACAAAGCTTGGAGTGCTTGTAATTCCCGAGCTTGGCTTCGTGTGAAAGGCCGTGTACCTGTGGAGGCTGCCCTAACCGTATCAAAAAAGAACAGAGCCTATTCTGACACTGTCCACTAGTAGCACTAGCGGTGGTATCCTGCTGAGTTAGGTGACCTGCTGGAATGGTTGAAGAGTTAGTCTAACTCTATTGTCAATCATTTCTACCTTCTACGCAATAATTGAACACCCTCTTACTCTATGGCCTATCTTGCCATAACCCAAACAAACATCGCTGCCAGCCATAGACTTTTTCTTTTGGGCTAACAACTCTCTTGTAGACTGGATTGGTGCAACCACTATTCATGCTTTCTTGGGACATAGAGCATAGTTCCCTATCAGGAGTATCCTATCTGAACTTAGTCATTGAGGTACTAGCAATCGACTAGGTTAAGGTTGAGATCTCTAGTGAAATTGGGAACTATTTCCACCATCTGACCTCTGCTGTGAGAAATCGAAGCTACCTATCCAGTCCCTTTTATTTTCCTTTCCTTATCCTTGTATTTCTCTTCCTTAATGTATTGAGCATTAACCATCAATCTATAGAGGTCTATCTCCTTAATCAACACAGTCGTCCTATACTCCTTAACCACACCCTTAGAAACACCAGATACAAACTTGCTCATTCGGGCCCTAGAATTATCCACCATATTTAGAGCATACCTCGCCAACTAAGTAAACTTTAGTTAATACCCCTTAACACTTTATTTTCCCTACTTCAAGTTGATGAACACTTGCAATTTGGCCTCCCTCGACTCATGTGTGAACCTATCCAAAAAAGTAGTAACAAACTCATCCCACTCTATAGGCCTAGCATCGGCACCTTTATCCTCCTTACACTGCTTAACCCAGATGTAAGCCAACCCTTGGAATTGATTAGTAGCTAAGATATCACTTTTACTCGAGGTGACACCCATGATATCAGCTAACTTCTACATACTATTAAAAAATTCCTATGAATCGTTCTCAGGCTTAGATTCAAAGAACACTGGGGGATTCATCCGAGTGAAGTCTCGAATTCTGGTTACTGTCATATTTGTTCTAGGGTTAGCTGGGGAAACAACTTGATAATTATTCTCAACATCCATAGATTGGGCTAATTCTTTGAAAACAGACCTAAATTTGGTATGAAAGGCCTGCTCATTTAGAGGGTCTTCGAGAATAGGTAGTGGTGCTTGCTGGACCCCATTTTCCCTTCTGTTATCCCTTTTGGAGGGTTTTTTGTAAATGAGTAGAGACGATTTAGAAGAAGAAGGTTAACAGAGCCTACAACCCATTCCACGACATGAATAATGAAAGAAATGAAACTTTCCTAAAAATTTTCATAGCCTTTAGCCCATAAGTGTGGCGTGCTTCACACCCATGAACATGACTTTACTCAATGCAACTTTTGAACATCCTAGGACACTTTAAACCTAGATTTAATACTGAGTTTTTCATGACTTGAGATGACCCCTAGTTTTAATGCAGTGCTTAGAGCCACAAGTGACCCCAGGCTACCTCATGGACTGGCAAACATTTCAAATACTGAAAGATATTAATAAAATTTTAGGTAAAAAATTAAACTGAAATAAACGACGGATGAAATAGTCATAATGAAATATTAAACATCAACCAAATATGGAAATAAGAGTGAATAACTAAAACTGTATTGAAAATCTAAACATTTGTCTTATTATCTAAAAGCCCCCAAATTATGACGTGCTATTGGGATAAGTCCCCAACTAACTCTAACTAGCTGAAATAAATAAAAATACTGAAAATAAAAAAAATCACAAGTCCTCAACTGATGAGGACTCACCAAGACTATAGCTGAGTTGAACAGGAACGTGCTAAGGGTGGTCTGGCTACTGAGCATCTGAACCTATATAATGTGACAATATAGCAAAAAAAAATGCAATTACTACTTCAAATGTATGAGTATGAGGGATTGAAAGCTAACTATCATAAACTGAACATGGATGCATATAAACATGAAAAGCTGAATACAAGACCGAGCATAATAGTATGTACTAAATAAGTTGTATATCTAGAAGCAAAGTCTTTCAAACTCTGAAGCTAAAACATGAATTGAATCATAAAGTAAGGACTGTGGGAGCTAACTATAACCTACATACCTCAATTAGAGAAAAATTGAGGTCCAACCTGTAACCCCAATTGGAAGGATGATAGTACCATTCCAAGGGTACCAACGCTGGTTGGCATATATCTACTAAGCTGATGTTCCAAAGGACTAGGATGTGAAGCCTAAACTAATCGGTGATCCCTGATAACCTATAAAGACACTATAGATCTAGAACATAAGGACTACTACTAATGGTCTCAAGCCTAACTAATGGGTGATTTGCCATCCCTAATATCACTCATAATTAAGAACTACTCTCAAATAAATGGTGATAAAGTATAAAGTGATACATGAACTGATAATTGACATGCTCAATTCATGGTATTCTATAGATAACAATGTACGTATAAATCTGAAGTATTCAATAACATGTGAACTGATAGATACAACAGAATTCCTAGGTATCATGTGTTCATAACCCTCCAACTCTACACAAAATAATATTTATTGATATTAAGAGGAAATTTAGAATTTAAAACCCTTAAACGCAACAATATTTCATGATAAGGTAATTTATATTTTCAAACATAGAATATGTTATTTCGGTTGAAAAAATATGTATTCATGGTTTTATTTCACAATAAACTGAGTTTAAAGAAAATTCATATTTTATCAGGAACCCAACTTGAGGGGAAAATATACTTGAGAATTTGGATGTTTTGGGGACTCAATGGGTGGAAGGAACCCACTAATGAAATCCCATATACTTGGAATTGAATTTCTTAGGTAATTTATTAGAAGTTGTTCTTGAACTTAGAGAACCCTAGTCTACTTTGGAGAGAAAGAAAATGACTTTTTTTTGGCTAAGTAGTATTTGTGAAGTTTATGAAGTGTTAGGGTAATTTAATCCCTCAATAACTAATATTGGAGTGACAAATGGCGTTGTTTTGTGGTCAAAAGAGTCGAAAAATACCAAAAATCCCTTTTTAAAATCATTCAGGAATTTCTGGTTACAGTCGTCCCAACTCACACACGACTCATTATGACCGGTCACGAGTTATGGTTTGTGTAACATCCCGTATCTTGCTTGTACTTATTCTAATTATATGGAACCTGGTATGGCCATATGGTATAGGTAACAGATGAGATTTGTTATGCAATTATTAATGGTGTAGATGGAATTATAGAAGCTGCCCGTATAGTTTAGTGTGATGCGACTAAGTTAATGTTAAGTTAACTATTTAAACTTGGAATCGCAAGCTAGTATTTGAATCTAAAGTTTAAAGTGACCAAGTGTGCATAAGTTGAAGGTTAGACTAAAGGGGTTAGAAGCTGAAAATGGAGCAAAATATTGAGGTGCTTGCTTGACTTATTTAAGCTAGTAGGTGAGTCACCTACTTAAGTTGTTTGAACCAAATTAATGGACCCATGGCTATGGATCAATTTGGGTCTATGCTAATATACTCATTTGGGCCAAATTTAACAAACAAAAGAAAGAAAATGGATAAGTGACCCAACACACCAATCTGCCAAGGTCCAAATATAATTGAGCCCAATAAGAAATTATGCAAGTAGGTGCATCAACTACTTTGAAGTTTTAGCAGCTTAGAACCTTAAGTAGGTGCATCACCTACTTGGACCAATTTGATCAATTTTATGGTCCAAAATGCAACTAAGGAGATGGACAAGATAGGGCCTTTAAAAGGCCAAGTTGCTGGTCATTTTACTTCACTTTGAAGTCACAAAAAAAGGAGTATATTTCAGCAAATCTCTCTACTCTCTTAAAAACAACAAGAGCAGCAGCCCTATTTTACCTTCTAGGGTTCTTGAAGAAACCCTCCCCTTTGCAGCCCAAGGTAAGTGAAAAACACTTAAGATTTTGTTTAATTATCTCATGGGAGATTAGGGAAACAAGTTATAAGTGTTTGACTATAAGTATATGGCTGATTATAGAACAAGCTGGTTGTTCATGTTTCCTTGTTATTGAGGAACCTTTTTCTTCTTCTTTGGTTTAAGTGTGAAGGAAAGTTCAAGCTCTTGAAGAGTTCAATTAAAAGGATAAGTTGCTGAATTGAGGTACGGTGACTGCCCCATTTTATTTTTCTTATACATGAATTTGAGAGGGGATTATGGATGTCTTGTTATTGAGAACTCAAGAGATGATGAGATCAATAATTGATTGCTACAATAAAAGGGGTTTGGGACTGTTTTGTGGACTGTTTTGTATGTATATGTTATGGGCTGCCAGGTTGAAGTTGGATAAAGGGGTGATGAGTTTGTAATGAATTATAGAAGAAAGATGTGGTGATACACCACCGAACTAATGCTTGTTGTCCAATCTATTTTGCGTATTGTTTCGAATGTATAATGAAGTCGAGGTGGTTTTGGTGAACCTTATAAGGACTTATCTGGTATGTGGGTGTAATTGGAGGAAAAAAAGGGTTAAAATAACACCCTTGTTGGATAGAGTAATAGTTGCTGCCCGGTTACTGTTTTGGGTGAAATTAAGTACCTTAAATGTGTTGATTGGTTACTAATACTAGTTTACCATATATTCTATTGTAGATAAGTAATCTAAAAGGCGAGAAGTCAAGTTGGGTTAGTTTCGGAATCAAATAACCAGGTATGTAAGGCATACTCTATGTTACACTCTTTGGCATGAAATCGTACAATTGTTCCATCAAGCAATTTTTTGAGGTTATCCTATAACAAAGTGATGCATAATGGCAGCACATTACCCTCCATGTATCCAATGACCTTGTTCCCACTCTCTAACGCATTAGAACATCTCAATACGTGTTTATTATTAAATCTGCGCATCTATCTTCACTAGAAAATTTCAGGAGTTCTCCGTTTGTTCAAATAAGACCCATGTGTTATTTCAGCTCCTAAACACTTTATTTGTGTGCCAACAGCTCCCTAGCTCATTGTTGTTGCGTTAAGTGTCTATTTACATGTCTCTTATTAGTGTATTATTGGTTCAAGGTATCATAATGTGATGACCACCAAGGTAACAATCTCAAAGGCTAATAAACTAAGTATTGCAATCTGTAAAATGACGAGTGGCAGCTCAGGGGCACTTGCCTAGCATGGGCCAATCTCGATACCTTTATTTGTGGGTGGCAGCTCAGGGGCATAAGCCTAGCATGGGCCGATCCCAATCCTTTTATAGGTGGCAGCTCAGGGGCGTAAGCCTAGCATGGGCCGATCCTAATTTATATATTTTTTTTACCACTGATCAGCTGGTCATTTGCGTTATATGGATTACAAAGATTATGAAGTAAGAAGGTAAAATGAAGAAAGAATGTAATGTACATTGTCCCACAAGTATTTATAAAGGTGGTCTACTAGTACTCCTTATACACTTGTATCGGATTTCTATTGAGCTTTTGTATCAAGTGTGTTGCTACTTTCCGCCTTACATATTCAGTAGACCCTGACTAAGTTTAGGTATCTTTTAGAGGCTTTGTAGACTAATGTAAAGTTATGGTAGTGTCCTGTGTTTAGACATGGTGGCCCCACCGGCCAAGTGTTGTACATATCAGTTTTGGGAGTTTATGTGTACTCAATTTCATCAATGCATAATATTATGTCGTCAGAACATTTGGTTGTTACAGTTATATGCATGGGAAGTATAAGGTTATGAATTGGTTCTCTCGGGCCTTTACGGCTACGGGTGCCTGTCCGCCCCAATGTGGTGATGAGTCTAACGAATAGTTTCAGCTATATGCTCTATTCCCTATCTAATCTTGACATGTTTAGCGTCATTCGAGGACAAATGTTTCCAAGCGGGGGATGATGTAATACCCCAGAAAATTTTTTGTGGAAATTTTGTGCGTAAACGTGTTGGGTTCTATCTTCTAGAATGAATTATAAATTTTCCGTGCGTAATGTCTTAGATTATCACCCAACATTGCGTATATTATCAAATAAGTTTTCCAACGATATATGGATCATCCAAAACGGACACTCGAGCGACGAGTTATGAACATTCCGATCGAACCATGAATAGTAGTGAACAGTAAAACGTGCAGGAAAAAGTACTGAGGCCTGACATATTTTTGCTCCAACTTTAGACAATCAAAACTCCTTGTACATAATTGTAACATCCCGTATCTTGCTTGTACTTATTCTAATTATATGGAACCTGGTATGGCCATATGGTATAGGTAACGGATGAGATTTGTTATGCAATTATTAATGGTGTAGATGGAATTATAGAAGTTGCCCGTATAGTTTAGTGTGATGCGACTAAGTTAATGTTAAGTTAACTATTTAAACTTGGAATCGCAAGCTAGTATTTGAATCTAAAGTTTAAAGTGACCAAGTGTGCATAAGTTGAAGGTTAGACTAAAGGGGTTAGAAGCTGAAAATGGAGCAAAATATTGAGGTGCTTGCTTGACTTATTTAAGCTAGTAGGTGAGTCACCTACTTAAGTTGTTTGAACCAAATTAATGGACCCATGGCTATGGATCAGATTTGGGTCTATGCTAATATACTCATTTGGGCCAAATTGAACAAACAAAAAGAAAGAAAATGGATAAGTGACTCAACACACCAATCTGCCAAGGCCCAAATATAATTGAGCCCAACAAGAAATTATGCAAGTAGGTGCATCACCTACTTTGAAGTTTTAGCATCTTAGAACCTTAAGTAGGTGCATCACCTACTTGGACCAATTTGACCAATTTTATGGTCCAAAATGCAGCTAAGGAGGTGGACAAAATAGGGCCTTTAAAAGGCCAAGTTGCTGGTCATTTTACTTCACTTTGAAGTCACAAAAAAGAGGAGTATATTTCAGCAAATCTCTCTACTCTCTTAAAAACAACAAGAGCAGCAGCCCTATTTTTCCTTCTAGGGTTCTTGAAGAAACCCTCCCCTTTGCAGCCCAAGGTAAGTGAAAAACACTTAAGATTTTGTTTAATTATCTCATGGGAGATTAGGGAAACAAGTTATAAGTGTTTGACTATAAGTATATGGCTGATTATAGAACAAGCTGGTTGTTCATGTTTCCTTGTTATTGAGGAACTTTTTTCTTCTTCTTTGGTTTAAGTGTGAAGGAAAGTTCAAGCTCTTGAATAGTTCAATTAAAAGGATAAGTTGTTGAATTGAGGTACGGTGACTGCCCCATTTTATTTTTCTTATATATGAATTGGAGAGGGGATTATGGATGTCTTGTTATTGAGAACTCAAGAGATGATGAGATCAATAATTGATTGCTACAATAAAAGGGGTTTGGGACTGTTTTGTGGACTGTTTTGTATGTATATGTTATGGGCTGCCAGGTTGAAGTTGGATAAAGGGGTGATGAGTTTGTAATGAATTATAGAAGAAAGATGTGGTGATACACCACCGAACTAATGCTTGCTGTCCAATCTATTTTGCGTATTGTTTGGAATGTATAATGAAGTCGAGGTGGTTTTGGTGAACCTTATAAGGACTTATCTGGTATGTGGGTGTAATTGGAGGAAAAAAAGGGTTAAAATAACACCCTTGTTGGATAGAGTAATAGTTGCTGCCCGGTTACTGTTTTGGGTGAAATTAAGTATTTTAAATGTGTTGATTGGTTACTAATACTAGTTTACCATATATTCTATTGTAGATAAGTAATCTAAAAGGCGAGAAGTCAAGTTGGGTTAGTTTCGGAATCAAATAACCAGGTATGTAAGGCATACTCTATTTCACACTCTTTGGCATGAAATCGTACAATTGTTCCATCAAGCAATTTTCTGAGGTTATCCTATAACAATGTGATGCATAATGGAAGCACATTACCCTCCATGTATCCAATGACCTTGTTCCCACTCTCTAACACATTAGAACATCTCAATACGTGCTTATTATTAAATCTACGCGTCTATCTTCACTAGAAAATTTCAGGAGTTCTCCGTTTGTTCAAATAAGACCCATGTGTTATTTCAGCTCCTAAACACTTTATTTGTGTGCCAACAGCTCCCTAGCTCATTGTTGTTGTGTTAAGTGTCTATTTACATGTCTCTTATTAGTGTATTTATGGTTCAAGGTATCATAACAAGAAAAAGTAGTCCCACAAAACAAGGTCTTTGGAATGAGGAAAAGCTGAAAAAGTAGAAGTCTAGTCTAGGAAGTGTTGGGGAATGGTTGATAAAGTCTTTTGTGGTTGTAGGAAAAGTCTTTGAGCCACAAGTCTTACACCTTAAATCTTGGATTTATGCCTTGCATGATTAACATCAATTCACACTCTCTTTGTTCAACTTATAAGATCAACAACCACCTTTTCTTCAACAACATATAGAGATGGTGAAGAACACCAAGAACACAAACTTTGAGTCTTGAAGTTCCAAGGTTCAAGTTGGACCCCAAACATCAAAAACACTTTTCCAAGCTTAAACTCCACTACACAATATCCACAATACACGTTCAAACCTTGAACTAACAACACACCACACGTCCAAAACAGTCCGAACTTTAAATCCGCAACAACAATACCAACAACAATCTGTTAAGTCCAAGTTCACAATAACAACATCAACAACAATGGCTCAAATCAAGACATAGACTCAAAGTGTTAGTGAAGAACAATACTAACACTAGAAACACTTAAGACAAGTAAAAATCTCGGCCAAGATACAACAAGAACACAATTTTCGGCCAAGAACACAAAGTGGACAGATTGCTATTTTCTGAAAATTTCAGTTCTCAGTTTTGTTTTTTTTTTTTTTAATTTTATAAAAAGCAAGCCCAAGATTGATCTTGTAGGAACAATATCAAGACATGCTTTGATACCAAATGATACGGGAAAGAGAAGGGAACACAAAACAAACACCAAATCAGTCCACTAATCTTAAGGATTCGAGGACCAAGATGGAGACCACACTCGGATTCGCTACTAACAACAAGAATACAAGATACAAGAGTGTATATTAACACCAAAACAGCAATGAAAAGTGATGAACAAGATGAACAACAATAATACAAGTTTTGGATTCAACGAAGACCCCAAAACAGTCCACTACACAACACATACACGATTTGCAAGAAAATAAAGATAGATAGTGAGACCAAGATTATTACAAGATTAAGAACCAAGTGTATTTCAACACTAACCCCTAATGAATGTAACAATCAAAACCACACTCTTACGGTGACCACCAAGGGAATGAACTAACCTTAAGATCTACCGTTTCCAAGCAAAGATCAATATTGGCTTTTCCAAGCCCTATGCTAAGGATGGCTTTTCCAAGCCCTACAACTAAGGGTGTTACACTCTCAAAAGAGAGAAAATATGTCTTTCAATTCTTCATCTTTCCAAATCTGCCAAGAAATGAGCTAAAATGACCTATTTATAGTGTAATACAAAAGAATACAAAAAGACCACTTTGCCCTAAATGATAGGTGCGGCCATGGTGTGTAAATACACCATGTGTAATATCCAAAATGCCCTTAATTAAGGTCCACAACCGTGAGTCCTCACTCTTAAATGCTCCAAGCAATCTTCCATACGCGAAATTGCTTTAAGTTACGCTCAAAACGGGTCCTCCATGCATGTTCTTGTATTCTCGTGGTGACCAAGTCTAGAGCCTCTATGTGTTGGCCTCCAAAGATGTCATCAAAAGATAAGATGGCCATTTGTCCCGTATCATAAACTAAGTATTGCAATCTGTAAAATGACGAGTGGCAGCTCAGGGGCACTTGCCTAGCATGGGCCAATCTCGATACCTTTATTTGTGGGTGGCAGCTCAGGGGCATAAGCCTAGCATGGGCCGATCCCAATCTTTTTATAGGTGGCAGCTCAGGGGTGTAAGCCTAGCATGGGCCGATCCTAATTTATATTTTTTTTACCACTGATCAGCTGGTCATTTGCGTTATATGGATTACAAAGATTATGAAGTAAGAAGGTAAAATGAAGAAAGAATGTAATGTACATTGTCCCACAAGTATTTATAAAGGTGGTCTACTAGTACTCCTTATACACTTGTATCGGATTTCTATTGAGCTTTTGTATCAAGTGTGTTGCTACTTTCCGCCTTACATATTCAGTACATATTTTCGTACTGATGTCCCTCACGGGGGACCTGCATTTCATGCTGCAGGCAGAGGCACTTCAACTCATACAACTCACTAGTAGGAGCGCAGGTTATTCAGGGACTATTGGTGAGCTCCAGGTTGATTTAGGGCTTTCCGAGTCTGCTCTACATATTTTGGTATTATACAATAAGTCTAGAGTAGGGCGGGGGTTTGTCCCGACCCTGACTAAGTCTATGTATCTTTTAGAGGCTTTGTAGACTAATGTAAAGTTATGGTAGTGTCCTGATTTTAGACATGGTGGCCCCATCGGCCAAGTGTTGTAAATATCAGTTTTGGGAGTGTATGTGTACTCAATTTCATCGATGCATAATATTATGTCGTCAGAACATTTGGTTGTTACAGTTACATGTATGGGAAGTATAAGGTTATGAATTGGTTCTCTCGGGCCTTTACGGCTACGGGTGCCTGTCCGCCCCAATAGGATTTGAGGCGTGACAAAAGTGGTATCAAAGCAGTCGTCCTAGGGTGTTTACAAAGCCGTGTCTATATAGAGTCCTGTTTATGGGCGTGTTGTGCACCACATCTATAAATAGGAGGCTATGCGACATTTAGGGGTTTTCTCTTTTCTTCATATCTTAGATCGTGCAATAGAGCCTATGTTGTAGGTTGTCATATTTAACCATTGAACCTATTTATTTTTTCTCTCTTATTATAGTAAAGATGCCGGTCAAGAAGGAGTAAGAATACAGGTAGGCGGATAGACGACGCTGCTGGGGAGGGGACTACCAAGTCACCATCTAGACGAGCTAATCAAAGTGAGGCTCAAGTTGAGTTTGTGTCCCAAACTTCTCCTACCCTTTCATCTCCAGAAGAGCTAAGAAGGAGAAGAACCGTATCCTCAGAACTACCTACCAATGTTGCAGATCAAGATTTAAGGAGTGCAGTACAATTGTTGGCTCGTATAGTTTCTGGACAAGCTCAAGGACAAGCCATTCCAACTACAGGTTCTAGTGGTACAGTAGGGCAGCTAGCCTACGAACGCAGGATTTTCTCAAATTGGATCCTCCTACCTTCATCGGATCAGATCTTAATGAAGACCCACAGGACTTTATTGATCAAATCCAAAGGGTTCTAGATGTTATGCATGTGTCGGGTAAAGAGACAGTTGAGCTAGTAGCATATAGATTCAAGGGGGAGGCTATATTGTGGTATGAAGACTGGAAACGATCTTGGGGTATCGATGTACCTCCAGCCACTTGGAAAGAGTTCAAAGAGGCATTTCTTGATCATTACCTTCCATATGAGATTCGAGAAGCCCGTGCAGATCAATTCCTGAATCTTCGCCAAGGAAATATGAGTGTGAGGGAGTACAGCCTTCGGTTTAACTCTTTGGCTAGGTATGCTCCTAATGTTGTGGCTATAATGGATGATAGAGTTCATCGGTATGTGGATAGATTAGATCTATATCTGGTTAGAGATTGTACCATTGCTGCTTTGAACAAGGACATGGATATAGCAAGGATACAAGCATTTGCACAAAAAATGGAGGATCAGAGGCAAAGAAGAAGAACACAAAAGTTAGAAATGGGGTATTCCAAGAGGTCTAGATCTACGGGGCAGTTTATGGCATCCCAAGGAGAGTTTAGGCCTCGGTTTTATAATAGACCACCTAGGACATTATCTTCTTATTCTGCAGCTAGTGCTCCATTACAATTTCAAGGGTCTAAAGGTAACCAGTTTGGTCAAAGAAATGAGATTCAGAGTTCGCGAACAACAGGGTATCAAGAGAAAGGGATTATTAGCCAATTAAGGCCTCCTCGACAGCCATGTAGACAATGTGGAAAGCTTCATTTAGGTGCATGTCGGTTCGGAACAAATGCTTGCTTTTGGTGTGGTATGTCAGGACATATGATGAGAGAATGCCCTCAAAGGGGCATAGGTGGTGTGGCACGACCTACTGGATCAGTCGTTGCATCATCATCATCGGTGCCTTATTCAGGTAGGGGTGTACAACCTATGGGTCGTGGTAGAGGTGCTAAAGGAACAACTAGCTCTATTGGAGTTCAGAATCGTACATACGCTTTAGCAGATCGACAAAATTCAGAGGCTTCTCCAGATGTGGTTACAGGTACATTGTTCATCTTTTCGCATGATGTCTATGCATTAGTTGATCCGGGTTCTACAATATCATATGTCACTCCATTGGTTGCTGAAAAGTTCAAAAAACACCAGAACTACTAGTTAAGCCATTTGAAGTATCTACTCCAATTGGTGAATCTGTTATAGCTAAGAGAGTGTATCGAAATTGTATAATAACTATTTGCGGTCGTGATACAATGGCTAACCTGGTTGAGTTAGAAATGGTAGATTTTGATGCTATAATGGGTATGGATTGGTTAGCTTCTTGTTATGCCATATTAGATTGCCGAACTAAGAGGGTGTGTTTCCATTTCCCAAAGGAGGCAGTCCTAGAATGGAGAGGTAAATTTATTTCTTATTTTAAGGCAAAAAAGATGATTTCCAAGGGTTACATATGTCATCTGGTTAGAGTGATGGATACAAATGCGGAGACACCAACTCTTCCAACTATTCCGGTGGTAAGTGAATTTCCCGATGTATTTCCTGAAGATCTTCCGCGTTTACCTCCAGAACGAGAAGTGGATTTTGGTATTGATGTGGTCCCAGATACTCAACCAATCTCAATTCCTCCATATAGAATGGCCCCTGCAGAATTACGGGAGTTGAAAGAGCAATTGAAAGACTTGCTAGAAAAAGGATTCATAAGGCCTAGTGTCTCCCCTTGGGGCGCACCAGTGTTATTTGTGCGCAAGAAGGATGGCTCGTTAAGAATGTGTATTGACTATAGACAACTGAACAAGGTGACTATTAAGAACAAATATCCCCTTCCGAGAATTGATGACTTATTTGATCAGTTGCAAGGTGCCAAATGGTTTTCAAAGATTGATTTAAGATCTGGTTACCACCAAATGAGGGTCAAAGAGAGTGACATACCCAAGACAGCTTTTCGAACATGGTACGGTCATTACGAATTCCTAGTCATGTCCTTTGGGCTAACTAATGCACCTGCAGCTTTTATGGATTTGATGAATAGGGTGTTCAAGCCATTCTTAGATGTGTTTGTGATAGTTTTTATAGATGATATTCTGGTTTATTCGAGATCAAATGAGGACCATGCCAATCACTTATGACAGGTGTTGCAGATTCTTCGTGATCGTAAGCTATTTGCAAAGTTCTCTAAGTGTGAGTTTTGGTTAAAATCTATGGCATTCCTAGGTCATATTGTATCATATGAAGGAATAAAGGTTGATACTCAAAAGATAGAAGCCCTGAAGAACTGGCCAAGACCTATAACGCCTACAGAGGTTCGTAGTTTCCTTGGGTTGGCAGGTTATTATAGAAGGTTTGTGGAAGGGTTTTCTTCAATTTCTGCACCTTTAACAAAGCTAACACACAAAGCATCCAAGTTTCAATGGAATAATGCATGCGAAAGAAGTTTCCAAGATCTGAAGAATAAGTTGACTTCTACACCCGTATTGGTGCTTCCAGAAGGCACAGAGGGGTATACAGTGTATTGTGATGCTTCAAGAATTGGGTTAGGGTGTGTATTGATGCAGCATAGTAAAGTCATAGCATATGCCTCGAGACAATTACGGCCACATGAGAAAATTTATCCAACACATGATCTGGAGCTAGCAGCGGTTATATTTGCCTTAAAGATATGGCGTCACTACCTGTACGGGATTCATGTTAACATATACACTGACCATAAGAGTTTGCAGTATATCTTTAACCAGAAGGACTTGAATTTGAGGCAGCGAAGATGGCTTGAATTGTTAAAAGACTATGATATTGATATCTTATATCATCCGGGAAAAGCAAATGTGGTGGAAGATGCGTTAAGTCGCAAAGCTATGGAGCCATCTATTGAAAGACAAGGGATGACTAAGGATCTACACCAATTAGCCAATTTAGGGGTTCGTCTTCTTGAAACTCCAGATGAAGGGTTTATTGTGCATAATACAGCAAAATCTTCATTAATAACTGAAGTAAAAGAGAAGCAATATGCAGATCCTATTTTATTACTGCTTAAGGAAAATGTGCAATGTGGGTTGACAAAGGCATTTGAGCTTACGCAAGAAGGGGTACTTCGGTGCCAAAACAGATTGTGTGTACCTGATATAGACGGGCTAAGAAAGAGGATTATGACAGAAGCACATCATTCAAGGTATTCTATCCATCCAGGGTCAACAAAAATGTACCATGATTTGAGAGGGATGTATTGGTGGGGTGACATGAAGAAGAACATTGCAAACTTTGTAGCCGAATGTCCAAATTGTCAAAGAGTTAAAGTAGAGCACCAAAAGCCCGGGGGTTATATGCAATGTATGGATCTTCCAATCTGGAAGTGGGACATGATCAACATGGATTTCGTCACTATTTGCCTCGTACATTTCGAAGGTTTGATTCCATATGGGTGATAGTTGATAGGCTTACCAAATCAGCACACTTTCTACCGGTTAGGACCACTTACACTGATACAAGATCAAACCAACCACACCAAGAGCTTCGGATTTCAGTCCAACAACACAAGAACAACAAGTTTTAGTTTTCGGTTTTTCAGCTTTCAACACAAGAACTAGTTTCGGTTTTCCACTTGCAACACAAGAAGAACAAGATAGAGAACAAATGCTAGTGAATCGAAAAGAGCCCCACACGGCTTCACTAGACTTTCAAGATAACAAGATCAATACAACAACAACAAGATAAGGAAAGATAGATAACTTGACATATAACATTCAAGAAACTAAGAACCCTAACATCAAGAGAGGACCCTAAGTCTAATGAATATAAACACCAAGTTCTTACGAGGACCAAGAGGCACTCAACAACCTCAAAACCCTTGTTTCTAGCCAAAGGGACAACACAAGTATCCCTCTACTTGTGAGATCTAGGGGCGGCTTCTTGGAGAAGAAGAGAGAGGAAAATGTTTGTGTTTTTAGGTTACAAATTTCAGATTTCAAAAACTAAGTCTAACTCACTATGATGTTCTATTTATACTACAACAAAAAGGGGTAAAAAGACCCATCCGCCCTTGCTTTCTTGTGGCAACCTTGGGGATTAGTTTATTACACTTTAGGACCCCTCTTCACACATAAAAACGTTTAGGTCCTTGGTTGGTTCGATCAACAACTCACACACGGCCATTTGCATGAACAAAGCTTGGAGTGTTTGTAATTCCCGAGCTTGGCTTCGTGTGAAGGGCCGTGTACCTGTGGAGGCTGCCTTAACCATATCATCCTCTCCATCTTGAGAGGAATTTGACCTCAAATTCGGCATTTGGTCATCTTCAACCGCATCCACGAGGGAGAGATCTCCAACGTTGAAGGTGTTGTGCACTTGATATTCCGGTGGCAGATCAATCTTGTAGGCGTTGTCATTGATTCTCTCGAGTACTTGGAAAGGACCATCACCCCTCGGCAGCAATTTGGACTTCCTTTGAGCTGGAAACCGATCCTTTCGAAGATGCACCCACACCCAATCTCCGGGTTCAAGCACAAGCTTGCTTCTCCCTTTGTTTGCCCTTTTTGCAATCTCTTGATTCTTCATTTCAAGCTTGATCCGCACCGTCTCATGCATTTTCTTCATGGCCTCGGCTCTTTTATTTCCATCTAAGATGGTCATGAGATCACTAGACAAAGGAGTGAGATCTAAAGGGGTAAGGGGATTTAGGCCGTAAACACATTCAAAGGGAGTCATTCCCGTGCTCGAATGTATTACCCGGTTGTATGCAAATTCCACCAAGGGTAGGTGTTCTTCCCATGAAGTCATTTTACCTTTAACCATAGAACGTAGCATAGACCCTAAGGTTCTATTTACTACCTCCTTTTTACCGTCGGTTTGTGGGTGGCAAGACGTGGAGAAAAGTAACTTCGTCCCAAGCCTACCCCACATGGACTTCCAAAAGAGACTTAGGAACTTGGAGTCCCTATCACTCACAATGGTCCTTGGTACCCCGTGAAGCTTTACAATATGTTCAACAAATAAGGAAGCTACACTAGGAGCGTCCTCGGTTTTAGCACATGGAATAAAGTGAGCCATTTTAGAGAATCTATCAACAACCACAAAAATGCTATCTCGGCCCTTTCTAGTCCTTGGCAGCCCCAAAACGAAATCCATCGAGATGTCTAGCCAAGGTCTAAGGGGAGTAGGGAGTGGGGTGTATAATCCTTGAGGTTGGAGGCGAGATTTAGCACTCCGGCAGGCCGCACATTGATTACAAATTTTTGTGACATCTTTGCGCATTTTGGGCCAATAGAAGTTCTCCTCTAGGATTCCGAGGGTCTTGTCTACCCCAAAGTGACCCATGAGGCCTCCGTCATGGGCCTCCCTCACAAATAATTCCCTCCAAGAACTAGAAGGAACACACAACCTCCTTCCTTTGAACAAATACCCCTCGAACCGAGAGTAGGAGGAATGGTTATTTTCCTTAAGCCAACGGTCCCTTCCCCACTCTTCGCATTCCCTAAAAATAGGAGCAAAGGTAGGATCCTCGGGATACAACATCCGCAAGCTCTCAAAACCCATTAACTTCGAAGACAAGGTAGCAACAAGCACATGCTTCCGAGACAAGGCATCGGCAACAACATTTTCCTTTCCCCTTTTGTAATGAATTACATAAGGGAAAGTCTCGATGAACTCAATCCACTTAGCATGACGCCTATTCAGCTTGTCTTGGCTCTTAAGGTGTTTCAACGACTCATGATCCGTTCGTATCACAAACTCCTTAGGCCACAAATAGTGTTGCCAATTTCCCAAGGCTCTAACAAGGGCGTACAACTCCAAATCATAAGTCGAGTAATTAAGAGTTGCCCCTTTGAGCTTTTCACTGAAATAGGCAACGGGCTTACCTTCTTGCATCAAAACAGCCCCGATGCCAACCTTACTAGCATCACACTCTACTTCAAACATCTTATCAAAATCGGGCAATTGCAATAAAGGCGCCGAGATGAGCGTAGCTTTCAAGGCCTCAAAAGCCCTAGCTTGCTCTTCACCCCATTTAAAGGGTCCGTCCTTCCTAATTACCTCGGTCAAGGGGGCTGCTATGGAGCTAAATCCTTTGACAAACCTCCTATAAAAGCTTGCCAACCCGTGGAAACTTCGGATTTCTCCAATAGTTTTAGGGGTCGGGCAACTTCGTATAGAGTCTATCTTGGAGTCGTCCACTTCCACACCCCTTGAGCTCACGACAAAACCCAAGAATACAACTTTATCAACACCAAAAGAACACTTCTCCATGTTGGCATACAACTTCTCCTTTCAGAGTACATCAACCACACATCTCAAATGCATTACATGATCATCAATAGACTTACTATACACCAACACATCATCAAAGTAAACCACCACAAACTTTCCAATATAAGGCTTCATTACATGATTCATTAGCCTCATAAATGTGCTAGGAGCATTGGTAAGGCCGAAGGGCATGACCTGCCACTTATATAGACCAAATTTGGTCTTGAATGCGGTCTTCCACTCATCACCGGGTTGCATGCGAATTTGGTGATAGCCGCTCCTAAGGTCCACTTTAGAAAACACACAAGATCCGTGGAGCTCATCTAACATATCATCTAGTCTAGGGATAGGATGACGATACCTTATAGTGATTTTGTTGATGGCTCTACAATCGACGCACATGCGCCAAGTTCCGTCCTTCTTTGGCACCAAAAGCACCGGGACAGCACACGGACTCAAGCTTTCCTTGATATATCCCTTGTTGAGAAGCTCCTCAACTTGCCTTTCAAGCTCCTTAGTGTCCACAGGATTGCTCCTATAGGCCGGTTTGTTCGGAAGTTGTGATCCCGGCACCAAATCAATTTGGTGTTCAATGCCCCGAAGTGGGGGCAATCCTTGCGGAAGTTCTTGAGGAAACACATCTTCATACTCCTGCAACACACAAGAAATCAAAGGGGAAATGGATGGATTAGTGGGGTTAGTATTAAAGCAGTGGGCCAAAAGTAGCATCGGCTTGTTTTCATCATGGTCCACGAAGAGTTCTTTCCTCCTAGCCAACATCACTACATTTTCCATCCCCCTTGGTGTGGGGACAGCCTCGGATGCCCCTACCTTCTCACCTACGGCATCCCCCCCCTTCTCTCCCTTCTCGGGTTCCTTCCCCTTTCCCTTTAACACTCGCATCTTTTGATGCCACTCATTTACTTGGGAGGGTGAAAGAGGGTGAAGTGTGACCTTTCGGCCATCCTTCTCAAGCGTATACCGGTTGGTCCTCCCATCGTGTTTAGTAGACCTATCATACTTCCATGGTCTACCTAACAACAAGTGACACACTTGCATTGGAATCACGTCACAAAGCACTTCGTCGTAGTAGTTTCCCACCTTGAACCGAATCACACATTGCCTTGTGACCCTTAATTCACCACAATCGTTCAACCATTGTAGCTTGTAAGGACTAGTGTGTGGAGTAGTCGGTAGTTTCAAGAAATTGACCATAGCGTGACTCGCGACATTTGTACAACTTCCACTATCAATTACCATGGTGCACACACTCCCCTTTACAAGACACTTAGTATGGAATAGATTTTCCCTTTGACTCGGATCATCTATCGCCTTACTAATCATGACACGTCTAACCACAAAGTTTGGAACCACACACTCCCCTTCTTGTGGATAGACATCTTCACTATCATCCAATCCATCATCATTCAGCCCATTTTCAGCTTCCTCTCCATCTTGAGGCTCGGCCTCGTCTTCCCGCCTTTCGGAAACCACCTCCTCACCAAGGTAGTACACTTTCCCTTCTCGTAGGATCACATTACGCCGGTTCGGACATTCATTGGCCTTATGCCCCCAACCTTTGCACTTGAAGCATTGGAACCCCTTTGGATTGGGATATTTGTGAGCCTCCGATCTTGGAGGAAACTTAGGGACCGTTTTGGGCTCGGGCAGCTTAGTAGGACCGGTTTGGTCCTTGTTTTTGGGCCAACCAGAGGGGGTTTGCACCCTTGCCTTGAAGGTTGATCTCTCCTTAAGTTCCCGTTCAATCTCTAGGGCCGCTTGGAATATACCGTCAATGGTTTCAAACCGGTGAAGGGTCAAGTGAGTGGAGATCTCTTTGTTCAATCCACACTTGAACCGGATGATATCGTGACTGATTTGCTCCTCACGGTGATCAAGTTTCAACATGAGTTGTTGGAACTCGTCCAAATAGGCCATCACACTCTTGCCTCCTTACCGCAAGCCATATAGTCTAGCAAGTAACTCATGACGATATCTCTCGGGAAGGTATCATTGCCTCATCAAGTACCTCAACCGATACCAAGGTGGTGGCTGCCCATCAATTACTTCATTACCAAACCGTTTAACATACTCCCACCAAGTGTTAGCATAGCCCTCGAGGTGAGCTATAGTGTAGCAACTCTTCTTTTCTTCCGAGATGTCATTAACTTGGAAAACCTTGTCACAAGCCGATTCCCAAGTCAAGTAGGTCTCGGGGTCACTTTCACCCTTAAAGATAGGTAGGCTTAACTTGATGGTGTTGATGCCTACGTCTCTCTCTTGGTGTCGGTTTCCCCTATATCCATACCCCCGGTATCTCCTAGGTTCTCCTCGACCCCCTCTTAACTCCTCCTCCCTCATATAGGCATCATCAAAGGCTCCCTCTCCATCATACTCCTCTCTACCGTATCCGTCAAAGTGGGCTGGTCGGCCTTGGCCGTTTTGATTCGTAGGAATTGGAATTTGTGGTCTTTGGTTTAATGGAGCTTGGAAGGGAGGGTTCGGATTTAGTGGAGGTACTTGGCGCCCAAATCCCTCTTGTGGAATTGGAGGAGCTTGGAAATGTAGTGGTCTAGTGGAGTCTCGGTTTGGAGGAAAGTTGGTAGATTGGTTTGCGGTATTTAGTGGGGCTTGGGGTGCAACTCATTCAAACGAATAAAAGCACACAAATAACCGTTGACACGAACAAACGGCTCAAGGAACTAGTTAACAACCTAGTAGGAAAGTACTAGTTTGTTAATTAGTTCTAAGACCAAGTAAGGGAAACCAAGAATCAACAATTAGCAACCAAAGAATATCCTAAGTTGAGCTTATAGTGACATGGTAGCATGCAATGGTCCCACACGTCCTTCTTCTCTCGTATTTTTCTCTTTCTTTCTCCTTTTTTTTTTTGTTCGGTTTTGGTGTTAAGATTCACACAACTTGTGAAAATTTGAAAAGTGTTTTGGTGGGAAAACTAAAATCTTGAAGTCTTCACTCTTTTTCAAACTCAAGAAAGTGGGTTTGGTTGACAAATTCCACAAAACAAGGATCCTTGATTTAGGGGAAGTGATTGACAAGACTACAAGTGATGGGTGCAAGTCTTTCACAACAACTTTATAATTTTATCACTTGAGCACACAACAAGATGAACACTTCAACAAGATGAACAAGATGACAAGTTCAAAAGATAAACACTTAAACAATCTTCAACAACTTCTTTATCACATAAACACACAACCACCGAATTTCCTTTGGTTATCAACAACATACAACTTTCGGCCACTACAAGTCACTACACAATATTCAAGTTTCAAGCTCAACTTTCGGATCTAGACACCTTAGTTTTGGTGAGAAATAAACCAACACTAGAAACTCACTAAACAAGCAAAACAACACCTAGATCTAAACATACAACATCATTCTCGGTTTCAACATTTAGTGGACAGATTTCAGAATTTCTTGTGGTGTAGTTGTTTAAGCCGTGATCTAGCCCAAGATGGGTTATGTTGGAACACAACCGGTCTCGCTTTGATACCAAATGATACAAGATCAAACCAACCACACCAAGAGCTTCGGATTTCAGTCCAACAACACAAGGACAACAAGTTTTAGTTTTCGGTTTTTCAGCTTTCAACACAAGAACTAGTTTCGATTTTCCACTTGCAACACAAGAACAACAAGATAGAGAACAAATGCTAGTGAATCGAAAAGAGCCCCACACGGCTTCACTAGACTTTCAAGATAACAAGATCAATACAACAACAACAAGATAAGGAAAGATAGATAACTTGACATATAACATTCAAGAAACTAAGAACCCTAACATCAAGAGAGGACCCTAAGTCTAATGAATATAAACACCAAGTTCTTACGAGGACCAAGAGGCACTCAACAAACTCAAAACCCTTGTTTCTAGCCAAAGAGACAACACAAGTATCCCTCTACTTGTGAGATCTAGGGGCGGCTTCTTGGAGAAGAAGAGAGAGGAAAATGTTTGTGTTTTTAGGTTACAAATTTCAGATTTCAAAAACTAAGTCTAACTCACTATGATGTTCTATTTATACTACAACAAAAAGGGGTAAAAAGACCCATCCGCCCTTGCTTTCTTGTGGCAACCTTGGGGATTAGTTTATTACACTTTAGGACCCCTCTTCACACATAAAAACGTTTAGGTCCTTGGTTGGTTCGATCAACAAATAACACACGGACATTTGCATGAACAAAGCTTGGAGTGTTTGTAATTCCCGAGCTTGGCTTCGTGTGAAGGGCCGTGTACCTGTGGAGGCTGCCTTAATCGTATCATAGACAGTTGAAGAATATGCCAAGTTATATATTAACGAGATAGTTCGACTACATGGAGTTCCAATCTCTATTATATCGGATCGAGGATCTCAATTTACTGCAAATTTTTGGAAGTCTTTTCAAAGAAATTTGGGGACACAAGTGAATCTAAGTACAGCTTTTCACCCTCATACGGATGGACAAGCAGAACGTACCATTCAAACACTTGAAGATATGCTACAAGCTTGTGTATTGGACTTTAAAGGTAGTTGGGATGATCATTTACCTCTCATCGAGTTCGCCTACAATAATAGCTATCATTCAAGTATCAAAATGGCACCATATGAAGCTTTGTATGGAAGAAAGTGTAGATCACCCATTGGATGGTTTGAAGCGGGTGAAACTGCCTTATTCGGGCCAGATCTTGTTCATCAAGCTATGGAAAAGGTTAAGGTTATCCAACAACGACTAGAAACAGCCTAAAGCAGACATAAGTCGTATGCAGATGTTAGGAGAAGGGGGCTAGAGTTTGCTATAGGTGATTGGGTATTCTCGAAGGTATCACCAATGAAGGGGGTTATGAGATTTGGTAAGAAAGGAAAATTAAGTCCACGTTATATAGGCCCATACCAGATTACTCGAAAGTTTTGACAAGTTGCTTATGAATTAAATCTACCTCCAGAGCTCTTAACAGTTCATCCGGTATTTCACGTCTCAATGCTTAGAAAGTGTGTTGGAGATTCATCTCATACTACCCCTACTGAAGATGTACAAATTACATAAGATCTCACCTACGAGGAAATACCTATTGCTATTCTAGATCGACAGGTTAAGAAGTTGAGGAATAAAGAAATAGCTTCTGTAAAAGTGCTTTGGAGGAACCAACAAGTAGAAGATATCACGTTGGAAGCTGAAGAAGCGATGAAATCCAAGTACCCCCATTTGTTCAAATACGAAGAAAAAGTCCAAGATGCTGAATTGGAACAATAACAAGTAAGTGAAACATATATAGGTACTATGTAGTAATAGGGATATTAACTTAGGCTTGAACTAGTTTTGGATGGACAGTTAAGCTAACATTCGCGGACGAATGTTTCTAAGGGGGGAAGGATGTAACATCCCGTATCTTGCTTGTACTTATTCAAATTATATGGAACCTGGTATGGCCATATGGTATAGGTAACGGATGAGATTTGTTATGCAATTATTAATAGTGTAGATGGAATTATAGAAGCTGCCCGTATAGTTTAGTGTGATGCGACTAAGTTAATGTTAAGTTAACTATTTAAACTTGGAATCGCAAGCTAGTATTTGAATCTAAAGTTTAAAGTGACCAAGTGTGCATAAGTTGAAGGTTAGACTAAAGGGGTTAGAAGCTGAAAATGGAGCAAAATATTGAGGTGCTTGCTTGACTTATTTAAGCTAGTAGGTGAGTCACCTACTTAAGTTGTTTGAACCAAATTAATGGACCCATGGCTATGGATCAGATTTGGGTCTATGCTAATATACTCATTTGGGCCAAATTGAACAAACAAAAAGAAAGAAAATGGATAAGTGACTCAACACACCAATCTGCCAAGGCCCAAATATAATTGAGCCCAATAAGAAATTATGCAAGTAGGTGCATCACCTACTTTGAAGTTTTAGCAGCTTAGAACCTTAAGTAGGTGCATCACCTACTTGGACCAATTTGACCAATTTTATGGTCCAAAATGCAGCTAAGGAGGTGGACAAGATAGGGCCTTTAAAAGGCCAAGTTGCTGGTCATTTTACTTCACTTTGAAGTCACAAAAAAAGGAGTATATTTCAGCAAATCTCTCTACTCTCTTAAAAACAACAAGAGCAGAAGCCCTATTTTTCCTTCTAGGGTTCTTGAAGAAACCCTCCCCTTTGCAGCCCAAGGTAAGTAAAAACACTTAAGATTTTGTTTAATTATCTCATGGGAGATTAGGGAAACAAGTTATAAGTGTTTGACTATAAGTATATGGCTGATTATAGAACAAGCTGGTTGTTCATGTTTCCTTGTTATTGAGGAACTTTTTTCTTCTTATTTGGTTTAAGTGTGAAGGAAAGTTCAAGCTCTTGAAGAGTTCAATTAAAAGGATAAGTTGCTGAATTGAGGTACGGTGACTGCCCCATTTTATTTTTCTTATATATGAATTTGAGAGGGGATTATGGATGTCTTGTTATTGAGAACTCAAGAGATGATGAGATCAATAATTGATTGCTACAATAAAAGGGGTTCGGGACTATTTTGTGGACAGTTTTGTATGTATATGTTATGGGCTTCCAGGTTGAAGTTGGATAAAGGGGTGATGAGTTTGTAATGAATTATAGAAGAAAGATGTGGTGATACACCACCGAACTAATGCTTGCTGTCCAATCTATTTTGCGTATTGTTTGGAATGTATAATGAAGTCGAGGTGGTTTTGGTGAACCTTATAAGGACTTATCTGGTATGTGGGTGTAATTGGAGGAAAAAAAGGGTTAAAATAACACCCTTGTTGGATAGAGTAATAGTTGTTTCCCGGTTACTGTTTTGGGTGAAGTACCTTAAATGTGTTGATTGGTTACTAATACTAGTTTACCATATATTCTATTGTAGATAAGTAATCTAAAAGGCGAGAAGTCAAGTTGGGTTAGTTTCGGAATCAAATAACCAGGTATGTAAGGCATACTCTATTTCACACTCTTTGGCATGAAATCGTACAATTGTTCCATCAAGCAATTTTCTGAGGTTATCCTATAACAAAGTGATGCATAATGGCAGCACATTACCCTCCATGTATCCAATGACCTTGTTCCCACTCTCTAACGCATTAGAACATCTCAATACGTGCTTATTATTAAATCTGCGCGTCTATCTTCACTAGAAAATTTCAGGAGTTCTCCGTTTGTTCAAATAAGACCCATGTGTTATTTTAGCTCCTAAACACTTTATTTGTGTGCCAACAGCTCCCTAGCTCATTGTTGTTGCGTTAAGTGTCTATTTACATGTCTCTTATTTGTGTATTACTGGTTCAAGGTATCATAATGTGATGACCACCAAGGTAACAATCTCAAAGGCTAATAAACTAAGTATTGCAATCTGTAAAATGACGAGTGGCAGCTCAGGGGCACTTTCCTAGCATGGGCCAATCTCGATACCTTTATTTGTGGGTGGCAGCTCAGGGGTATAAGCCTAGCATGGGCCGATCCCAATCTTTTTATAGGTGGCAGCTCAGGGGCGTAAGCCTAGCATGGGCCGATCCTAATTTTTTTTTTTTTACCACTGATCAGCTGGTCATTTGCGTTATATAGATTACAAAGATTATGAAGTAAGAAGGTAAAATGAAGAAAGAATGTAATGTACATTGTCCCACAAGTATTTATAAAGGTGGTCTACTAGTACTCCTTATACACTTGTATCGGATTTCTATTCAGCTTTTGTATCAAGTGTGTTGCTACTTTCCGCCTTACATATTCAGTACATATTTTCGTACTGATGTCCCTCACGGGGGACCTGCATTTCATGCTGCAGGCAGAGGCACTTCAGCTCATACAGCTCACTAGTAGGAGCGCAGGTTATTCAGGGACTATTGGTGAGCTCCAGGTTGATTCAGGGCTTTCCGAGTCTGCTCTACATATTTTGGTATTATACAATAAGTCTAGAGTAGGGCGGGGGTTTGTCCCGACCCTGACTAAGTCTATGTATCTTTTAGAGGCTTTGTAGACTAATGTAAAGTTATGGTAGTGTCCTGATTTTAGACATGGTGGCCCCATCGGCCAAGTGTTGTACGTATCAGTTTCCCATCCCCATTGGAAATTGTGTTTTTTTAGAAAGTGTGTTATAAGCACGCTGATGTTGAATATTTGAGATATTTTGAATGATTTGACCTTTTGGTCTTAATGGAGTTGTTTTGAACTCGAGTGTGAAAGAAATCCACAACGTGGTTGATTTTGATTGATGGGAAGCGTGATGGCTCCCGATGTATATTTATATATTACTAAAATTATTTTGTTATGAATTGTCTTTGAAATGGTCTGAGCTAAGTCCGGAAAAAATCTTTAGCACCGAGTGGGAGGTATTAAGTGACCTTACTTCCCTAGAACTATGTGCCCCCATAGGAGTGAGCCTGAGGCTGATTTATATCGTGATCACTAGTTTGTGTGGATTTGATATCGATAGTCCTCCTCCGATGGCAAGGATAAGATGGCTCTCCCCAACGTGGTTTGTACGTTAGACTCCATGTAGCTCATATGGTTTATGTCAGTTATAGGATCTCCCAGTGTGTGTGTGTTTTCTTGTATCTATGGTGACTGGTGAAGTGATTTGAAAGTGGAATTGTGAAAGTTGTTCTTTCGAAAGATTTAAATGATATTTACATTATGAAAATTGATATTCTTGATGAACTGAAAGTGATTGACAAATTATATGATGACTCACATGTGTTATTATACTTATTTCATCCTCTCATGATTATGAAGATTTTCTTCGGCTCAATGGCTCGTTGGTTTTATTGATTTTCTTAGAGGCTTGTCAGACTAGTATAGATGTTGGGAGTTAACTAATAATCGTATTTTGTTATCTTTCGTAATTTCTTTTATTCTTGGATAATGATTACTCTGTTGATATTTGAGGATTATTTATGGAAACCCCATTGGTTTGTGTTGAACTGAATGAAAATGGCTCAAAGGGTTAGCTTGGGGCTACTCATGCCCTCAAGCACCGTGTGACGCTACGGGACCTTTTTTTTGGGGGCGTTACAATAAGATAGGAACCCCCAATTTGGTTAGATAAGAACTGAATTTGCTTATCAATACATTCCACTTCCACATCATCATAAGTTTTAACACTTTTAGAAATAACAACATTGACTTCCATTAGAGGAGCCCTCATTAAATATTTGGTGAGAATATCTAGTTGAGTCATCACTTTAGCCATATTCTCATATCTTTATTCATCTTTATTTCCTTGTTCTTGACTTAAAAAAGATGTAGAGAGTGACTGTACAGCCACCTTGATAATTTTTTTATTCCAACCTCAAATTTGGTTGGTCACTTGATATGGTAAATTTGTTACAACACCATAAGATTGTTTAATAATAGATCCTCCAGCCATACTATCGGCTAACATTTTGTTCAATTGGTCTAATTCCCTATAGAAGATTTAAAGAAGCATTTTATCTAGGACCACATTTTTGGGCATTGTATTAGCTTCTTGTTAAATCATTGCCAGTCTTATGTAATGGTTCGCCATTAAGTTAGCAAAAGTTAATGATTACCCTTAGTATCAACATCAAAAAATGAGGATAGAATCGATCCAAAAATGCTTCCTTAAGATAAACCCATGAAGTGATAAATTTAGCATTCAACTTCAATAACCATAAGACCACTTCTCTCATTAATAAGAATGGGAGTAGAAACAAATGGATTGATTCATGATATATGTGGGCGATATCAAATGTAAGACACACATCAATGAAATTCTTCAAGTGTAGATTGACATCCTCATGGGTTTGACCCCAAAATAATCCTTTCATTTGTAGCAAATTAAGAATCATGCTAGTAACGTGAAACACCCGGTGGTATATGAATGTCACTAGCTTGACCCACATCTCCAAGGTGATCATCGTCCTTGAGATGCCCATCAAAGGTACAAGTATTTCTACGATGTTGGATCATGATATCGTGTAAACTATCGTCATCATATGAGAAAGTAAAAAAATAATAAATAATGTAAAACAAACACTATGACCTACTCAAAGTGAATAGTAAAACAACATGAATGAAAACTACGTTTCACTCCTCTACGACGGTGCCAAAATTTGATGATGCTAATATTATACCTCTAAGGTATAAGTGATTGTTATCAATATATTTAACCCAACATAAGTTGAGGTTGAATCCTCAGGGAATGAGAACATGGATATCAAGCTTATGTGTTAGAAGCATCTAAAAGTTGGCTCATAATCTGGTGTAAATCAAGCAATAAAGTCAAATTGAGGGTTTGTTTGAATACCTTTAGAGTTAACAATTTTAACATTAGTGAGAAGGCAATTTCGAAGCTAGCAATGACTAGAGTTGACCCAAATGAGGAATGAGACTGGGCTATGCTTTACAAAGTGTAAGTTCATGCATGGGTAATTAAAGATTTTTATAAATTTAGCTAAAAGTCATGTGTAAGCTAGATTATAGGTATTTAGTGTCAATTTTTCAATCAACCAATGGTCTTTCGCACACCTCATAAGATTAACTACTTGAACAATCTCTGGCCTCAAGTAATATCCTTACATATAAGAGATAGTATTAAATGATTTAAATTAAGTTATTGTTTACACCTATTCGCCACCCTCGTCCCCTTTGTTAAGGATGATAAGTGTTCAAGGGTAATTTGAGTTTGCAACCTTTGGTTCTTAATTAAAACATTGAATGGTAGAAAACCCATTCAAATTAGCTAATTAGGAAGACAAATAAACAACACCCATAAAATAATCACAACATATTCAAGCATAACCCCAAAAAAAAGAAACCAACTACCCAAATAGAAAGAAAGAAGAGATTTACCCAAATTCTTGACAAATTATTCCATTGAATAAAATTTAATACAATAATAAATATCTGGATTAAATAAAAGTTGAGAATAAATAACCAATTTCTCACTTGTAGTTGTACTCTAATATTTCAAGCTTTAGAAAGTACAAGAATAGTGTTTTTTATCTGTAACAAAAACCCCTATTTTGACCTAAAATTCATGTTATATAGAAATTGCAAAAATGCCACTACACTAATGACTTCTTGGCACAGTTGCTAGCGTAGGTGGATGACTTACGCACGTAAGTCATTTGCACAAATGACATAAGTTTCTTTAATTTAGCCATCTCTGTGCGCAAGTCTAGCATGTGCATGGGCATGTGGCTCTGACCATGCCCAAATGAACTTTTAAGATTTTTTTCTTCTACTTTTTATCTCTAATTGAATCATATGACTTTCTCAACTTCATTTTCAACCTTTACCTACACAAATGAGCATTATAACACGATAATTACTTTGAATCATTAGAAAAACATGATAATTAAAGCTTACAAACTATTAACAAGTCATCAAATTGGTGACTTATCAATAGTCTAAGTTATCCGGTTTGTTATTTTAAATTAAATTTGCCATATTCAATTGTAGTAGAGTATTCATAGATAGACTGTCAACTTATGTCTTATGTAACCAATTTTCAATGTAAGTCTTATGTTACCAATTTTCAAAGGATTCTTCATTTATTTAAAAAGTTTATTTCATTTTGCTTATTCTTTCTTTTCAAATAATTCAACCCATTTTTACTTTTCATATTAGTATTTATATGTCATTTTATAGTTATTCCAAACCAATTTATGCTTGTATCAAGGGTGTAGACTCAAGGCTTGACAAACTTGGTGTTAGAGTAAAGAGTTTAAATGTCGTAGGGTGTTTAACAAGACGAGTTAGTTGGGGTTTTTTTATGGTTGTAAGGAAGTCACTTTTATAAATAAGGGACTACAGACATTTAAGAAATGTTTCATGTTATTTTAAACTATAGATTGTGTATATAGATTTGTTTCCTGAGAAACTTGTGTAGATTCGTGAATTGATCCAAATTGCTCCAACTACACCTCAAATTTGAGGTAATAAAAGCTATAAATCTCAATTTCAAAACAATATTTTTATCTCATATGGAGTTAATCTATTAGTCATTTTGGAAATTACACAATAGGCTTCAGAGGAGCATATCTGTATGTTTTTGCCCATTCTAGTTGATCTATAATATGATGTTTAATTAGATTCTTCTCACACATAAAATATGAAAGTATGTATCTATTTTATTGGATAGGGTTGATATTTAAGAGATAGTGTGACTTAGGGTGTTATGAATCATAAGTAATAGAATGACCACAAAGCTAGAGGTTAGAATTTAGAAGTGTAGTGACAAGAAAGGGGGGATAGTAATTAGTTAAAATTTATTAATGGAGTTATGAATCAATTAAGCTATAATTGAGGTGATATAACATTAAATGTTAACTAAGGGGTAATAAGTGTGGTGTAGATTTCATGTTAGTATTTATAGAAGTGATGGTTATAGGGTTTAGAGCTTGTCATTGTGTTAGTAAAGATCAAGCACGAGTTTTAAGTGGAAGTGTAAAGTGTTTAAGAATTATTCAATCAATGCTGCACTTTATGGATTTGAATAAAGATATTTTCATACTTAGAGAATTATGAAGCTAGTTAGATGGGTGATTGAATGAGTAGTAGTGTGTATGGAAGGAAGTTTTACTCATAGACTATAATTGATAGACTAAAAAGTTAAATCAGCTAGTTTTCATGAGGTTGTATAAGAATAGTGTATCTCTATTTTTTTTTCTTATAGTTCTAAGTTAGTATAGTATGTGCGAAGATAACCAACTATCCATGTTGAGTGTTAGATCAAAACTCGAAAGGATCACTATGGTGGAAAGATAGACATAATGAGGTTAGTAGTGCGGAATTTGGGGAAACGAATGTAAGCAGGGTTTACATAGTGTATATAGGAAGTCAAGTTGGTTAACCTGCAGTAATTAAATGGTGACCAAGTAATTAGATAAAGAAGAGCCTTAAACATTAGTAAGATAGAAGTGTACTCGAGGTAGTATGTGATTGTATTATGTTCTAGGACTATTAGTTATTGTGTGTATCTACCTAGTACCTATTAGGTTTTAAGTGTAGAAGGTTGATACGGTTAGGGCAGCCTCCACAGGTACACGGCCTTTCACACGAAGCCAAGCTCGGGAATTACAAAAACTCCAAGCTTTGTTCATGCAAATGGCCGTGTGTGAGTTGGTGATCGAACCAACCAAGGACCTAAACGTTTTTATGTGTGAAGAGGGGTCCTAATGTGTAATTAACTAATCTCCAAAGTTGGCACAAGAAGCAAGGGCGTTAGGGTCATTTTACCTTTTTGTTTGTAGTATAAATAGAACATGTAGAGAGAGTTAGACTTAGTTTTTGAAATCTGAAAGTTGTAACCTAAAAACACTAAACATTTCCACTCTCTTCTTCTCCAAGAAGCCGTCCCTAGAATCTCACAAGTAGAGGGATACTTGTGTTGTCTCTTTGGCTAGAAACAAGGGTTTTGAGGTTGTTGAGTGCCTCTTGGTCCTCGTAAGAACTTGGTGTTTATATTCATTAGACTTAGGGTTCTCTCTTGATGTTAGGGTTCTTAGTTTCTTGAATGTTATATGTCAAGTTATCTATCTTTCTTTATCTTGTTGTTGTTGTGTTGATTTTGTTATCTTGAAAGTCTAGTGAAGCCGTGTGGGGCTCTTTCGATTCACTAGCATTTGTTATCCATCTTGTTGTTCTCGGGTTGTGGAGTGAAAACCGAAACTAGTTCTTGTGTTGTAAGCTGAAAAACCGAACTTAAAAACTAGTTATTCTTGTGTTGTTGGACTGAAATCCGAAGCCTTCTTGTTGTCTTGGTGTTGTTGGTTGGATCTTGTATCATTTGGTATCAAAGCAAGACCGGTTGTGTTCCAACATAACCCATCTTGGGCTAGTTCACGGATTAAACAAACTACAAAAAAAAAAAATCTGAAATCGGTCCACTAAAAGTTGAAACCGAGAATGATGTTGTATGCTTAGATCTAGGTGTTATTTTGCTTGTTTAGTGAGTTTCTAGTGTTGGTTTCTTTCTCACCAACACTAAGGTGTCTAGATCCGAAAGTTGAGCTTGAAAACTTGAATATTGTGTAGTGACTTGAAGTGGCCGAAAGTTGTATGTTGTTGATAACCAAAAAGAAAATCAGTGGTTGTGTGTTTATGTGATAAAGAAGTTGATGACTTTTGTTGAAGTGTTCATCTTTTGAACTTGTTCATATTGTTCATCTTGTTGTGTGCCCATGTGGTATAGCTATAAAGTTGTTGTGAAAGACTTGCACCCATCACTTTGTAGTCTTGTCCATCACTTCCCCTAATTCAAGGAGCCTTGTTTTGTGGGATTTTGTCAACCAAACCCCATTTCTTGAGTTTGAAAAAGAGTGAAAGACTAAAAGATTTTGGTTTTCCCACCAAAACACTTTTCAAACTATAACAAGTTGTTTGAATATTAATACAAAAAAAAAAAAGAGAAGAAAAACGTGTGGAGCCATTGCTTGCTGCCACGTCACTAAAGCTCAACTTAGGATATATTCTTTGTTGCTAATTGTTGATTCTTGGTTTCCCTTACTTGGTCTTAGAGCTAATTAACAAACTAGTACTTTCCTACTAGGTTGTTAACTAGTTCCTTGAGCCGTTTGTTCGTGTCAACGATTATTTGTGTGCTTTTATTCGTTTGAACGAGTTGCTGATTTTGACTCTAGTCCGGCAAGAATCCTTTGAGTCCTCAAACAAGAATCCATTCCGGATAAGAGTTTACTCATACCTTGAAAATCTCACGGTTACTAGCCAATTATACAACACTTGTGGAACACAAACTTGTGGTGAACTAAAGCGGCTAATACCTTGACGATGGAAGGAACAACATCTCATAATGCGGATACTAATGCCCTTGACTCAATGAGGGCCACTCTTGAGGCCGTTATTCGGACACTTGAAAGGATGAATTCGGAATTTGGGGCCGTGAGAGGGGACTTGGCAGCAATAAGGGGGGAAGTATCGACTATTAGCGGGAGATTAGATCAAGTGGAGAGTCAAAGGAACTCTCGTCCATCTACTCCTCTACATGTATCTACCAAGGGTCATGATAGGACCTCCTCCGCAACCATCACCCCCGAAATGATCCACCAAATGCTAAATGCACCCCAAGCTCCACTAAATACCGCAAACCAATCTACCAATTTTCCTCCAAACCGAGACCCCACTAGACCACTACATTTCCAAGCCCCTCCAATTCCACAAGAGGGATTTGGGCGCCAAGTACCTCCACTAAATCCGAACCCTCCATTCCAAGCTCCATTAAACCAAAGACCGCAAATTCCAAATCCTCCGAATCAAAATGGCCAAGGCCGACCAGCCCACTTTGAAGGATACGGTAGAGAGGAGTATGATGGAGAGGGAGCCTTTGATGATGCTTATATGAGGGAGGAGGAGTTAAGAGGGGGTCGAGGAGAACCTAGGAGATACCGGGGGTATGGAGATAGGGGAAATCGACACCAAGAGAGAGACGTAGGCATCAACACCATCAAGTTGAGCCTACCTATCTTTAAGGGTGAAAGTGACCCCGAGACCTACTTGACTTGGGAATCGTCTTGTGACAAGGTTTTCCAAGTTAATGACATCTCGGAAGAAAAGAAGAGTTGCTACGCCATAGCTCACCTCGAGGGCTATGCTAACACTTGGTGGGAGTATGTTAAACGATTTGGTAATGAATTAGTTGATGGGCAGCCACCACCTTGGTATCGGTTGAGGTATTTGATGAGACAACGATACCTTCCCGAGAGATATCGTCATGAGTTGCTTGCGAGACTATATGGCTTGCGGCAAGGAGGCAAGAGTGTGATGGCCTATTTTGACGAGTTCCAACAACTCATGTTGAAACTTGATCACCGGGGGGAGCAAATCAGTCACGACATCATCCGGTTTAAGTGTGGATTGAACAAAGAGATCTCCACTCACTTGACCCTTCACCGGTTCGAAACCATTGACGGTATATTCCAAGCGGCCCTAGAGATTGAAAGGGAACTTAAGGAGAGATCAACCTTCAAGGCAAGGGTATAAACCCCCTCGGGTTGGCCCAAAAACAAGGACCAACCCGGTCCTACGAAGCTTCCCGAACCTAAAACAGTCCCTAAGTTTCCTCCGAAACCGGAGGCTCACAAATATCCCAATCCAAAGGGGTTCCAATGCTTCAAGTGCCAAGGTTGGGGACATAAGGCCAATGAATGTCTGAACCGGCGTAATGTGATCCTACGAGAAGGGAAAGTGTACTACCTTGGTGAGGAGGTGGTTTCCGAAAGGGGGGAGGATGAGGCCGAGCCTCAAGATGGAGAGGGGGCTGAAAATGGGTTGAATGATGATGAATTAGAGGGTAGTGAAGATGTCTATCCACAAGAAGGGGAGTGTGTGGTACCAAACTTTGTGGTTAGACGTGTCATGATTAGTAAGGCGGTGGATGACCCGAGTCAAAGGGAAAATCTATTCCATACTAAGTGTCTCGTAAAGGGGAGTGTGTGCACTTTGGTGATTGATAGTGGTAGTTGTACAAATGTTGCGAGCCATGCTATGGTAAACTTCTTGAAGCTACCAACTATACTACACACTAGTCCTTACAAGCTACAATGGTTGAACGATTGTGGTGAATTGAAGGTCACAAGGTAATGTGTGATTCGGTTTAAGGTGGGAAACTACCATGATGAAGTGCTTTGTGACGTGATCCCAATGCAAGCATGTCACTTGTTGTTAGGTAGACCATGGAAATATGATAGGTCTACTAAACACGACGGGAGGACTAACCGGTATACGCTTGAGAAGGATGGCCGAAAGGTCACACTTCACCCTCTTTCACCCTCCCAAGTAAATGAGTGGCATCAAAAGATGAAGGAATTAAAGGGGAAGGGAAAGGAACCCGAGAAGGGAGAAAAATGGGGGGATGCCGTAGGTGAGGAGGTAGGGACATCTGAGGCTGTCCCAACGCCAAGGGAGATGGAAAACGTAGTGATGTTGGCTAGGAGGAAAGAACTCTTCATGGACCATGATGAAAACAAGCCGATGCTACTATTGGCCCATTGTTTTAATACTAACCCCACTAATTCTTCCATGTCTCCTTTGATTTCTTGTGTGTTGCGGGAGTATGACAATGTATTTCCTCAAGAACTTCCGCAAGGATTGCCCCCACTTCAGAGAATTGAGCACCAAATTGATTTGGTGCCGGGATCACAACTTCCAAACAAACCGGCCTATAGGAGCAATCCTATGGACACTAAGGAGCTTGAAAGACAAGTTAAGGAGCTTCTCAACAAGGGATACATCAAGGAAAGCATGAGTCCGTGTGTTGTTCCGGTACTTTTGGTACCAAAGAAGGACGGAACTTGGCGCATGTGCGACGATTGTAGAGCCATCAACAAAATCACTATAAGGTATCGTCATCCAATCCCTAGACTAGATGATATGTTAGATGAGCTCCACGGATCTTGTTTGTTTTCTAAAGTGGACCTTAGGAGCGGCTATCACCAAATACGCATGCAACCCGGTGATGAATAGAAGACCGCATTCAAGACCAAATTCGGTCTATATGAGTGGCTGGTCATGCCCTTCGGCCTTACCAATGCTCCTAGCACATTTATGAGGCTAATGAATCATGTAATGAAGCCTTATATTGGAAAGTTTGTGGTGGTTTACTTTGATGATGTGTTGGTGTATAGTAAGTCTATTGATGATCATGTAATGCATTTGAGATGTGTGTTTGATGCGCTCCGAAAGGAGAAGCTGTATGCCAACATGGAGAAGTGTTCTTTTGGTGTTGATAAAGTCATATTCTTGGGTTTTGTCGTGAGCTCAAGGGGTGTAGAAGTGGACGATTCCAAGATAGACTCTATACGAAGTTGGCCGACCCCTAAAACTATTAGAGAAATCCGAAGTTTCCACGGGTTGGCAAGCTTTTATAGGAGGTTTGTTAAAGGATTTAGTTCCATACCAGCCCCCTTGACCGAGGTAATTAGGAAGGACGGGCCCTTTAGATGGGGTGATGAGCAGGCTAGGGCTTTTGAGGCCTTGAAAGCTACGCTCATCTCGGCGCCTTTATTGCAATTGCCCGATTTTGATAAGATGTTTGAAATAGAGTGTGATGCTAGCAAGGTTGGCATCGGGGCTGTTTTGATGCAAGAAGGTAAGCCCGTTGCCTATTTCAGTGAAAAGCTCAAAGGGGCAACTCTTAATTACTCGACTTATGATTTGGAGTTGTACGCCCTTGTTAGAGCCTTGGGAAATTGGCAACATTATTTGTGGCCTAAGGAGTTTGTGATACGAACGGATCATGAGTCGTTGAAACACCTTAAGAGCCAAGACAAGCTGAATAGGCGTCATGCTAAGTGGATTGAGTTCATCGAGACTTTTCCTTATGTAATTCATTACAAAAGGGGGAAGGAAAATGTTGTTGCTGATGCCTTGTCTCGGAAGCATGTGCTTGTTGCTACCTTGTCTTCGAAGTTGATGGGTTTTGAGAGCTTGCGGATGTTGTATCCTGAGGATCCTATCTTTGCTCCTATTTTTGGGGAATGCGAAGAGTGGGGAAGGGACCGTTGGCTTAAGGAGAGTAACCACTCCTCCTACTCTCGGTTCGATGGGTATTTGTTCAAAGGGAGGAGGTTGTGTGTTCCTTCTAGTTCTTGGAGGGAATTATTTGTGAGGGAGGCCCATGACGGAGGCCTCATGGGCCACTTTGGGGTAGACAAGACCCTCGGCATCTTAGAGGAGAAATTCTATTGGCCCAAAATGCGCAAAGACGTCACTAAATTTTGTTGTCAATGCGTGGCCTGCCGGAGTGCGAAATCTCGTCTCCAACCTCAAGGGTTATACACCCCACTCCCTACTCCCCTTAGACCTTGGCTAGACATCTCGATGGATTTCGTTTTGGGGCTGCCAAGGACTAGAAAGGGCCGAGATAGTATTTTTGTTGTTGTTGATAGATTCTCTAAAATGGCTCATTTTATTCCATGTGCTAAAACCGAGGACGCTCCTAGTGTAGCTTCATTATTTGTTGAACATGTTGTAAAGCTTCACGGAGTACCGAGGACCATTGTGAGTGATAGGGACTCCAAGTTCCTAAGTCTCTTTTGGAAATCCATGTGGGGTAGGCTTGGCACGAAGTTACTTTTCTCCACGTCTTGCCACCCACAAACCGATGGCCAAACGGAGGTAGTAAATAGAACCTTAGGGTCTATGCTACGTTCTATGGTTAAGGGTAAACTGACTTCATGGGAAGAACACCTACCCTTGGTGGAATTTGCATACAACCGGGTAATACATTCGAGCATGGGAATGACTCCCTTTGAATGTGTCTACGGCCTAAACCCCCTTACCCCTTTAGATCTCACTCCTTTGTCTAGTGATCTCATGACCAGCTTAGATGGAAATAAAAGAGCCGAGGCCATGAAGAAAATGCATGAGAAGGTGAGGATCAAGCTTTAAAAGAAGAACCAAGAGATTGCAAAGAGGGTAAACAAAGGGAGAAGGAGGCTTGTGCTTGAACCCGAAGATTGGGTGTGGGTGCATCTTCGAAAGGATCGGTTTCCAGCTCAAAGGAAGTCCAAATTGCTGCCGAGGGGTGATGGTCCTTTCCAAGTACTTGAGAGAATCAATGATAACGCCTACAAGATTGACCTTCCATCGGAATATCAAGTGCACAACACTTTCAACGTTGGTGATCTCTCCCTCGTGGATGCGGTTGAAGATGACCAAATGCCGAATTTGAGGTCAAATTCCTCTCAAGATGGAGAGGATGATACGGTTAGGGCAGCCTCCACAGGTACACGGCCTTTCACACGAAGCCAAGCTCGGGAATTACAAGAACTCCAAGCTTTGTTCATGCAAATGGCCGTGTGTGAGTTGGTGATCGAACCAACCAAGGACCTAAACGTTTTTATGTGTGAAGAGGGGTCCTAATGTGTAATTAACTAATCTCCAAAGTTGGCACAAGAAGCAAGGGCGTTAGGGTCATTTTACCTTTTTGTTTGTAGTATAAATAGAACATGTAGAGAGTGTTAGACTTAGTTTTTGAAATCTGAAAGTTGTAACCTAAAAACACTAAACATTTCCACTCTCTTCTTCTCCAAGAAGCCGTCCCTAGAATCTCACAAGTAGAGGGATACTTGTGTTGTCTCTTTGGCTAGAAACAAGGGTTTTGAGGTTGTTGAGTGCCTCTTGGTCCTCGTAAGAACTTGGTGTTTATATTCATTAGACTTAGGGTCCTCTCTTGATGTTAGGGTTCTTAGTTTCTTGAATGTTATATGTCAAGTTATCTATCTTTCTTTATCTTGTTGTTATTGTGTTGATTTTGTTATCTTGAAAGTCTAGTGAAGCCGTGTGGGGCTCTTTCGATTCACTAGCATTTGTTATCCATCTTGTTGTTCTCGGGTTGTGGAGTGAAAACCGAAACTAGTTCTTGTGTTGTAAGCTGAAAAACCGAACTTAAAAACTAGTTATTCTTGTGTTGTTGGACTGAAATCCGAAGCCTTCTTGTTGTCTTGGTGTTGTTGGTTGGATCTTGTATCATAAACTAACTCATACTGAAAGCTTATACTTAACAAGAGTACTTCTTTGACACTCTCTCTATGAAGTTCAAATGACTTTAGGGTGCAAAGAATCTTGGGTATGGTCTGAATAAGACACCTGAATAAGAAATCACAACATGGCTAGAATACCTTTATATGGAACATAGTCCTATGAAACATTAGCTAGGATCGAGTTACTATGTCTTATTCACTGTAACTATGAACTTTCAATCTTAGCCACACTTCTCAAATACTCCCTCAACTATACTTACTACTTCGACACCGTATTTCACTTGAGGCTACTGAAAATATTCACATGGGAACTGATAACTCTACCTACTGAAGTCTGAGCTGGACTGAATTCTCCCACTATGTTCAAGCCTACTCAAACCTACAAAATGCACACATAACACTGTAATACTAGTTTGAGTCATGAATTCAATACACTCTGCACTTTCATAACTTCCCATTTCCTAAATAGTTCTTATTACCCCTTCAATAACTAAATACAACTCTTACTAGCCATTCACTAATGTGTAATGCATTTATCCACTTATACATCAACATGAATTTCAAGCCTATCTTCATAACTACAGCCTCGTGTAAAACAAGCATGCAATAATTTTTCCTTAACATAAAACATTTACTCTCTCCTATCTAAGTAAGCAATTGTTTATCACTACATCATTTCATAAGGAGAGGTCACCGAAAGGCTAAAACAAGAGGACTTGAAGCATGAATGAACACTATACAAAACTTGACACTTAACTATGTCATGAGGAATAGAGTATCAACGACATGAATTCATCAAGAAATTAAATCTGAGGATATACATAACAAAAATCTGAATTTTGCGGATCATTGAGAGTGTAGCCTAAGTACTGGAACTGAACATACTGTAAAGCATGAGTACTTGAGTCATGAGCTGCATGACCTAATTTTGGAGTTCGTAAATCATGGAACATGGTTCTTACTACTGAGTAAACTAGAACTCCTTATACTAGGGATTGGAAATGTATAAGATTTTTTGTGATGTGCATTAAGATAAACTATGACCATAGAGCTGACATGGAAGGCAGGAGTAGATATCGTGATGACTGAAAACCTTACACTGAGATAAGAATGGATTGGGAATCATCCTTCTCTTAATACTTTTCTACACATATTGGCATCACTACTAAGATCTGAGAGCCTGAGTTGGTCACTTTTTCTATCATCTCCCCCTTAGCTTAAAGTTATCACTTTAAATCTGGGAACTACTTAATCAATCTCTAAACTGAACTGCCACTTCTTTACTCTAGAATCTGGGGTATAATAATATGCATAACTGGTAAACTCACCCTAAATGACTATGTCCGATAATGTAAAACTTATTGCTAGTAATTTCTTCCGAGATACAACTCCTATCCCTCTATAGCCCCAACGCTCATCATGTAACAACTTAAAATTGACTAACTTAGATATCACACCTCAAATTCTATTGGGGTGGACTGGCACCCATAACCGAGTAGGCCTGGGAGAACCAGCTCATAACCTTATACTTTCCATGCATACCTCTATGACAACCCAAAATTCGAATAGGATCATGTCGCATATAAAAGGAAATAATCACATGCATAAGCTCGAGCACACATATATATGTATATAAAATACTTGGCCATTGGAGCCATCACGTCTATTAACAAAACACCAACTTGACTGTACATTAGGTTTATAAAGCCTCTAGATAATACACAGAGTTTAAATAAGGTCGGGATACACCCCGCCATATAACTAGATTCTATACAATACCAAAAGTGACTAGATATGACACGGAAAGTCCCAAAGCAAACTGGAGCTCACCAAAAGCAGTTGGATATCCTGGCTCCTACTTATACAGTTTATGAGCTGAGGTACCTGTGCCTGCAACATAAAATGCAGGTCCCCCGTGGGGGACGTTAGTACAAAATATGTACTGAGTATGTAAAGCTATAGATAGTCACATATGATATAGGATCTCAATAGAAATCAGAAAAAAAGTGAATAAATCATAATAGGAGTGGACCACAGTTACTAAAACTTGTGAAAACCTGTACATTGTATTTATTCAATCACTTTACCTTCGTTCTTATCATCTTTGTAATCATTACTGTACTGTACTGTGACCATTAGGCTGCCTCCAGAACATATCAACTGGGATCGACCTATGATAGGCTTATACCCCTGGGATACCACCCATAAACACATGAATAGGGATCAAACCATGATAGGCTTATGCCCCTGGGATACCACCCGATAAGAGAGAACTTCCATCACTTAGTTCAATTAATCTTTAAGATTGTTATTTCGGTCGCCACCGCATTTTTGATACTTTGAAACAATGATACATCAATAAGAGACATATAAATAGACCATCAAGGCAATAACAATGAAGTAAGAACTCATTGGCACATCAATGAAGTGTTTTGGAGTCATCAATTCCATAACAATGAATTAGGAACTTATTGGTATATCAATGAAATATTTTGGAGTCATTAATAGCACATGGATCTTATTTGAGTAACCGGATACCTTCTGACATTCATTAGTGCAATAAACATGAAATATTTGAAAAACAAGTATTGGAATGTCTTGACATCTTGTAGGGTGGAAACAAGTTCATTGGTAACGTAGGACATCATAAAAAACCATTATGGATCACATGTTATTGAATAACTTTGGAAACTTTCTTAATAGAACAATTGTTCACTTTCATGCCAAAGATATGGTATAGAGTATGCTTTACATACCTAACTGTCAACCTTCAATCCTAGTCCCAAATAGACTTTCCGTCTTTTTGGATTACTTATCTACAATGAACATATATAGCAACCTAGTATTAGCAACCAAATATCACAATTCAATTATTTGAATTCACCAAACTAGTGGTTAAGTAGTAAGCCTTAATTACACCATAAAGGGTGTTACTTTAACCATCTTATACTCCAATTACATTCACATGACATGCATATTCGTACAACATCCTCCAATATCAAGTTTGTATTCATTTATCCTTCCAACCAATCCATTAAACCAAATTGAGCCATAGACATAAATAATCATCAATTCAATAGTATATCGCCATATCTACCTTCCATAACTCAATTATCATATCTACCTTCCATAACTCAATTACCATATCCACTTTCCACAATTCAATACAACCAAACCATGCAAAATAGTCCATAACCCTATTTCCATCACCTTTCAATAACAACCAATACATATAATCCTCTATCACACATATACATATGGAAAAGAACAAATGCAAACAATATTCATACCTTAGAATTCACCTCTTGATTATGCAATCCTGTTTACACAAATAATAGGTGCCTTTCAAAGCTCTCGAGATGAGAAACGCAATTATCGGATTACTTTGGAATTTCTACGATTGAATTAAAAGTAATTTAAAGGTCAATTTTGGCTAGGGTTTGTTCTTCCTCAATGATTGATGATGAAAATGAGTTTTTGAACTCATATATATGTATATATACACATATTCCCGTCCATAATATAATAGGAAATGACTAAAATGCCTTTCAAATTTAAATAATGTCAAATCTATCCTTTGGTGGACTATTTTGATAAGCTAAAGTAGATCGACCATAACTCTTTCCTCCGATATCAAATTTGGGTGAAATTGGTATCGTTGGAAGGATAATTCAAAGGGCTTTCATTTCATATAAAGTAGGCCACCCATTTCGTCCTGTACAAGGAGTTATTGTCATTTGAAGCTGACCCTAAAAATCTATTTTGATAGGCTGAAGTAAAACGAGTAAAACTGCTTACTCAGACGTTGGATTTGGATGAAACCAATTGAATTGGAAAGAAGACTCAAAGATTTTTCTTTTCATAGGTCGCAGCTCTCCCAGTTTGTTATATTAAAGGACTTATGATCGTTCGAAGTTGACCCAAAAATTCGGCTGTGCTCAGTAGTTTGTGTGCAGGAAATTTTCCTGCACATTTACTATTCCCAAATATCCCGACCACTGTTTTATAGTTTTGAACGTGCTCGATTATATCCGAAACCTATTTGTTTTTGGAAATCTTTATATTGTTGGAAATCTTATTCAATAACCTTCGCATGGAACCATCGACGGGCAAATTCTGGTATAAAAAAATAAAAAATATTAATTCCATATAAAGAAGACCAATACACGTACTTGAATACGCCAATACACGTACTTGAATATGGGGTGTTACATCCTTCCCCCCTTTAGGACATTCGTCCTCAAATGTTAGCATAGTTATTTAACCGAAACAAGTTCAAGTCCATCATTAATATTCATATCATCACATAAATACTATGCATATATAAAAAAAACTTACTTGTTAATGTTCTAACTCCGTTTCTTAAACTCCCTCTTCATCTTTGAACAAATGATGGTACTTAGATTTCATTGATTCCTCAGCTTCCCATGTAATCTCTTCCCTTTGACGATTTCTCCAACGTACTTTCATAGATGCTATCTCTTTATTTCTCATCTTCTTAACTTGGCGATCTAGAATAGCAATAGGCACTTCTTCATAGGTATGATCTTCCGCAACTTGCACATCCTCATTAGAAGTGATATGTGATGGATCTCCGATGCACTTTCGAAGCATTGACACATGAAATACCAAATGTACTGATGAGAGCTCTTGGGGTAGCTCTAATTCATATACAACTTGTCCAAACCTTTGAGTGATCTTATACAGGCCTATATAAGTGGACTCAACTTCCTTTTCTTGCCAAATCTCATTACCCCTTTCATTGGTGATACCTTCAAAAATACCCAATCACCTATAGAAAACTCTAGCCCTCTCCTTCTACTATCCGCATATGACTTGTGTCGAATTTGGGCTATTTTCAGTCGTTGCTGAATTACTTTAACCTTCTCTATGGCTTGATAAACAAGATCCGGTCCGAACAAAAGAGTTTCACCCACTTCAAACCATCCTATTGGTGATCTACACTTCCTTCTATATAAAGCTTCATATGGTTCCATTTTGATACTTGAATTAAGAGGTAAATGATCATCCCAATTTCCCCTAAAATCTATTACACAAGCTCATAGCATATCTTCAAGTGTTTGGATGGTACGTTCTGCTTGTCCATTTTTTTAGGGTGAAAAGTTGTACTCAACTTCACTTGTGTTCCCAAACACCTCTGAAAAGACTTCCAAAAGTTTGCAGTAAATTGGGTTCCCCGATCTGATATAATAGAGATTGGCACTCTATGTAATCAGACTATCTCTTTAATGTACAGCTTCGCATACTCTTCAACTGTGTAAGTGGTCCTAACTGGTAGGAAATATGTGGATTTGGTAAGCCTATCAGCAATCACCTATATAGAATCAAACTTCCGGGATGTATGAGGCAAACCAATAACGAAATCCATGTTGATCATGTCCCACTTCCAGCTTGGAAGATCAATGCATTGCATATAACCTCCGGGTTTTTGGTGCTTAACTTTAACTCTTTGACAATTTGGACATTCAGCTACAAATTCTGTAATGCTCTTCTTCATGTCATTCCACCACTACATATCTTTCAAATCTTGATACATTTTGGTTGATCCTGGATAAATGGAATACCTTAAACAATGTGGCTCTGTCATAATCTTGTTTCTTAACCTGTCTACATCCGGCACACAATCGATTTTGGCACTGAAGTACTCCTTCTGGCATAAGCTCAAATGCCTTGGTCGCACCACTCTGAACGTTCTCCTTAAGATGTAATAAAATAGGATTTGTATATTGCTTCTCTTTCACTTCAGCTACTAATGAAGATTTCGCAGCATTATGTACGTAAGCTCTTTATCCAAAGTTTCAAGAAGGCGAACTCCCAAACTAGCTAACTGGTGAAGATCTTCAATCATCCCTTGTCTTTCTATTGGCTCCATCATAGCCTTAGAACTTAACGCATCAGCTGCCACATTTGCTTTCCCTGGATGGTACAAGATATCAACATTGTAGTCCTTTAATAGTTCAAGCCATCTCCACTGCCTTAAATTTAGATCCTTCTAATTAAAAATATATGGCAGGCTTTTATGGTCAGTATATATATCAACATGAACCCCATATAAGTAGTGGCGCCATATCTTTAAAGCAAAAATAACTGCTGCCAACTCAAGATCGTGTGTAGGATAATTCTTCTCATGTGTCCGCAATTGTCTAGAAGCATATGCTATTACCTTACCATGATACATCAATACATATCCTAAACCAATTCTGTAAGCATCACAATACACTATAGACCCTTCGGTACCTTCTGGAAGTACCAACACAGGTGTAGAAATCAACTTGTTCTTTAAATCTTGAAAACTCTTCTCACAGGCATCATTCCATTGGAATTTGGATGCTTTATGGGTTAGCTTGGTTGAAGGGTACTAAAAAGGAAGAAAACCCTTCAAAAAACCTTCTATAATAACCGGCCAACCCGAGAAAACTATGAATCTCCATAGGCGGTGTGGGCCTTGGCCAGTTCTTCACAGCTTCTATCTTTTGAGCATCAACCTTTATCCTTTCACTGATACAAAATCAAACCAACAACACCAAGAGCTTTAAGTAGGCTCGGATTTCAGTCCAACAACACAAGAACAACAAGTTTAAGTTTCGGTTTTTCAGCCCACAACACAAGAACAACAAGATAGATAACAATGCTAGTGAATCGAAAAGAGCCCCACACGGCTTCACTAGACTTTAAGATAACAAAATCAACAACAACAACAAGATAAAGAAAGATAGATAACTTGACATATAACATTCAAGAAACTAAGAACCCTAACATCAAGAGAGGACCCTAAGTCTAATGAATATAAACACCAAGTTCTTACGAGGACCAAGAGGCACTCAACGACCTCAAAACCCTTGTTTCTAGCCAAAGATACAACACAAGTATCCCTATACTTGTGAGATAATAGGGGCGGATTCTATGAGTGGAAGAGAGAGGAAATGTTTAGTGTTTTAGGTTACAAAAATCAGCATTCAAAAACTAAGGGATGACTCTCTAACATGTTCTATTTATACTACAAACAAAAGGGGTAAAATGACCCATCCGCCCTTGCTTCTTGTGCCAACCTTGGAGAGTAGTTTATTACACATTAGGACCTCTCTTCACACATAAAAACGTTTAGGTCCTTGGTTGGTTCAATCACCAACTCACACACGGCCATTTGCATGAACAAAGCTTGGAGTTTTTATAATTCCCTAGCTTGGCTTCGTGTGAAAGGCCGTGTACCTGTGGAGGCTGCCCTAACCGTATCATCCTCTCCATCTTGAGAGGAATTTGACCTCAAATTCAGCATTTGGTCATCTTCAACTGCATCCACGAGGGAGATATCACCAATGTTGAAAGTGTTGTGCACTTAATATTCCGGTGGAAGGTCAATCTTGTAGGCGTTGTCATTGATTCTCTCAAGTATTTGGAAAGGACCATCACCCCTTGGCAGCAATTTGGACTTCCTTTGAGCTGGAAACCGATCCTTTCGAAGATGCACCCACACCCAATCTCCGGGTTCAAGCACAAGCCTTCTTCTCCCTTTGTTTACCCTTTTTGCAATCTCTTGGTTCTTCTTTTCAAGCTTGATCCGCACCGTCTCATGCATTTTATTCATTGCCTCGGCTCTTTTATTTCCATCTAAGCTGGTCATGAGATCACTAGACAAAGGAGTGAGATCTAAAGGGGTAAGGGGATTCAGGCCGTAAACACATTCAAAGGGAGTCATTCCCGTGCTCGAATGTATTACCCGGTTGTATGCAAATTCCACCAAGGGTAGGTGATCTTCCCATGAAGTCAGTTTACCTTTAACCATAGAACGTAGCATAGACCCCAAGGTTCTATTTACTACCTCCGTTTGGCCATCGGTTTGTGGGTGACAAGAAGTGGAGAAAAGTAACTTCGTGCCAAGCCTACCCTACATGGACTTCCAAAAGAGACTTAGGAACTTGGAGTCCCTATCGCTCACAATAGTCCTCGGTACCCCGTGAAGCTTTACAACATGTGCAACAAATAATGAAGCTACACTACGAGCATCCTCGGTTTTAGCACATGGAATAAAATGAGCCATTTTAGAGAATCTATCAACAATAAGAAAAATGCTATCTCGGCCCCTTCTACTCCTTGGAAGCCCCAAAACAAAATCCATCGAAATGTCCAACCAAGGCCTAAGGGGAGTAGGGAGTGGGGTGTATAATCCTTGAGGTAGGAGACTAGATTTCGCACTCCGGCAGGCCACGCATTGACTACAAATTTTAGTGACGTCTTTGCGCATTTTGGGCCAATAGAAGTTCTCCTCTAAGATTCCGAGGGTCTTGTCTACCCCAAAGTGACCCATGAGGCCTCCGTCATGGGCCTCCCTCACAAATAATTCCCTCCAAGAACTAGAAGGAACACACAACCTCCTCCCCTTGAACAAATACCCATCGAACCGAGAGTAGGAGGAATGGTCATTCTCCTTAAGCCAACGGTCCCTTCCCCACTCTTCACATTCCCTAAAAATAGGAGCAAAGGTAGGATCCTCGGGATACAACAACCGCAAGCTCTCAAAACCCATCTATTTCTAAGACAAGGTAGCAACAAGCACATGCTTCCTAGATAAGGCATCGGCAACAACATTTTCCTTTCCCCTTTTGTAATGAATTACATAAGGGAAAGTCTCGATGAACTTAATCCACTTAGCATGACGCCTATTCAACTTGTCTTGGCTCTTAAGGTGTTTCAACGACTCATGATCCGTTCGTATCACAAACTCCTTAGGCCACAAATAATGTTGCCAATTTCCCAAGGCTCTAACAAGGGCGTACAACTCCAAATCATAAGTTGAGTAATTAAGAGTTGCCCCTTTGAGCTTTTCACTGAAATAAGAAACGGGCTTACCTTCTTGCATCAAAACAGCCCCGATGCCAACCTTACTAGCATCACACTCTACTTCAAACATCTTATAAAAATCGGGCAATTGCAATAAAGGCGCCGAGATGAGCGTAGCTTTCAAGGCCTCAAAAGCCCTAGCCTGCTCATTACCCCATTTAAAGGGTCCGTCCTTTCTAATTGCCTCGGTCAAGGGGGCTGCTATGGAGCTAAATCCATTGACAAAGCTCCTATAAAAGCTTGCCAACTCATGGAAACTTCGGATTTCTCCAATAGTTTTAGGGGTCGGCCAACTTTGAATAGAGTCTATCTTGGAATCGTCCACTTCCACACCCCTTGAGCTCACGACAAAACCCAAGAATATAACTTTATCAACACCAAAAGAACGCTTCTCCATGTTGGCATACAGCTTCTCCTTTCGGAGCACATCAAACACACATCTCAAATGCATTACATGATCATCAATAGATTTACTATACACCAACACATCATCAAAGTAAACCACCACAAACTTTCCAATATAAGGCTTCATTACATGATTCATTAGCCTCATAAATGTGCTAGGAGCATTGGTAAGGCCGAAGGGCATGACCAGCCACTCATATAGACCGAATTTGGTCTTGAATGCGGTCTTCCACTCATCACCGTGTTGCATGCGAATTTGGTGATAGCCGCTCCTAAGGTCCACTTTAGAAAAAAACAAGATCTGTGGTGCTCATCTAACATATCATCTAGTCTAGGGATTGGATGACGATACCTTATCGTGATTTTGTTGATGGCTCTACAATTGACGCACATGCGCCAAGTTCCGTCCTTCTTTGGTACCAAAAGCACCGGAACAGCACACGGACTCATGCTTTCCTTGATGTATCCCTTGTTGAGAAGCTCCTCAACTTGTCTTTCAAGCTCCTTAGTGTCCATGGGATTGCTCCTATAGGCCGGTTTGTTTGGAAGTTGTGAACCCGGCACCAAATCAATTTGGTGCTCAATTCCCCGAAGTGGGGGCAATCCTTGCGGAAGTTCTTGAGGAAATACATCTTCATACTCCTGCAACACACAAGAAATCAAAGGGGAAATGGAAGAATTAGTGGGGTTAGTATTAAAACAATGGGCCAAAAGTAACATCGGCTTGTTTTCATCATGGTCCACGAAGAGTTCTTTCCTCCTAGCCAACATCACTACGTTTTCCACCTCCCTTGTCGTTGGGACAGCCTCGGATGTCCCTACTTCCTCACCTACGGCATCCCCCCTTTTCTTCCTTTCCGGATTCCTTCCCCTTTCCCTTTAACTCTCTCATCTTTTGATGCCACTCATTTACTTGGGAGGGTGAAAGAGGGTGAAGTGTGACCTTCCAGCCATCCTTCTCAAGCGTATACCGGTTGGACCTCCCATCGTTCTTAGTACACCTATCATATTGCCATGGCCTACCTAACAACAAGTGACATGCTTGCATTGGGATCACGTCACAAGGAACTTCATCGTGGTAGTTTCCCACCTTAAACCGAATCACGCATTGCCTTGTGACCTTTAATTCACCACAATCGTTCAACCATTGTAGCTTGTAAGGACTAGTGTGTAGTGTAGTTGGTAGCTTCAAGAAATTTACCATAGCATGGCTCGCAACATTTGTACAACTACCACTATCAATCACCAAGGTGCACACACTTTCCTTTACAAGACACTTAGTATGGAATAGATTTTCCCTTTGACTCGGGTCATCCATCGCCTTACTAATCATGACACGTCTAACCACAAAGTTTGGAACCACACACTCCCCTTTTTGTGGATAGACATCTTCACTACCATCTAATTCATCATCATTCGGCCCATTTTCAGCTCCCTCTCCATCTTGAGGCTCGGCCTCATCCTCCCCCCTTTCGAAAACCACCTCCTCACCAAGGTAGTACACTTTCCCTTCTCGTAGGATCACATTGCGCTGGTTCGGACATTCATTGGCCTTATGCCCCCAACCTTGGCACTTGAAGCATTGGAACACCTTTGGGTTGGGATATTTGTGAGCCTCCGGTTTCGGAGGGAACTTAGGGACTGTTTTGGACTCGGGCAGCTTCCTAGGAGCGGGTTGGTCCTTGTTTTTGGGCCAACCCGAGGGGGTTTGTACCCTTGCCTTGAAGGCTGATCTCTCCTTAAGTTCCCTTTCGATCTCTAGGGCCGCTTGGAATATACCGTCAATGGTTTCAAACCGGTGAAGGGTCAAATGAGTGGAGATCTCTTTGTTCAACCCACACTTGAACCGGATGATGTCGTGACTGATTTGCTTCCCACGATGATCAAGTTTCAACATGAGTTGTTGGAACTCGTCAAAATAGGCCATCACACTCTTGCCTCCTTGCCGCAAGCCATATAATCTAGCGAGCAACTCATGACGATATCTCTCGGGAAGGTATCGTTGTCTCATCAAATACCTCAACCGATACCAAGGTGGTGGCTGCCCATCCACTAATTCATTACCAAATCGTTTAACATACTCCCACCAAGTGTTAGCATAGCCCTCGAGGTGAGCTATAGCGTACCAACTCTTCTTTTCTTCCGAGATGTCATTAACTTGGAAAACTTTGTCACAAGCCGATTCCCAAGTTAAGTAGGTCTCGAGGTCACTTTCACCCTTAAAGATGGGTAGGCTCAACTTGATGGTGTTGATGCCTACGTCTCTCTCCTGGTGTCGGTTTCCCCTATCTCCATACCCCCGGTATCTCCTAGGTTCTCCTCGACCCCCTCTTAACTCCTCCTCCCTCATATAAGCATCATCAAAGGCTCCATCTTCTTCATACTCCTCTCTACCGTATCCTTCAAAGTGGGCTGGACGGCCTTGGCCGTTTTGATTCGGAGGATTTGGAATTTGCGGTCTTTGGGTTAATGGAGCATGGAATGGAGGGTTCGGATTTAGGGGAGGTATTGGCGTCCAAATCCCTCTTGTGGCATTGGAGGGGCTTGGAAATGTAGTGGTCTAGTGGAGTCTCGGTTTGGAGGAAAATAGGTAGTTTGGCATGCGGTATTAAGTGGAGCTTGGGGTGCATTTAGCATTTGGTGGACTGTTTCGGGGGTGATGGTTGCGGAGGAGGTCCTATCATGACCATTGGTAGATACATGTAGAGGAGTAGAAGGACGAGAGTTCCTTTGACTCTCCACTTGCTCTAATCTCCCACTAATAGTCGACACTTCCCCCCTTATTGCTGCCATGTCCCCTCTCACGACCCCAAATTCCGATTTCAACCTTTCAAGTGTCCGGGTAACGGCCTCAAGAGTGACCCTCATAGAATCAAGGGCATTAGTATCCACATTATGAGACGTAGCTCCTTCCATTGTCAAGGTATTATCCGCTTTAGTTCACCACAAGTTCGTGTTCCACGAGTGTTGTATAATTGGCTAGTAACCGTGAGATTTTTAAGGTATGAGTAAGCTCTTATCTGGAATGGATTCTTGTTTGAAGACTCAAAGAATTCTTGCCGGACTAGAGTCAAAAATCAGCAATTCGTTCAAACGAATAAAAGCACTCAAATAATCGTTGACACGAACAAACGGTTCAAGGAACTAGTTGACAACCTAGTAGGAAGGTACTAGTTTGTTAATTAGTTCTAGGACCAAGTAAGGAAAACCAAGGATCAACAATTAGCAACCAAAGAATATCCTAAGTTGAGCTTATAGCGACGTGGCAGCATGCAGTGGTCCCACACGTCCTTCTTCTCTCTCTCTCTTTTTTTTTTTTGTTTTGTGTTAATATTCACACAACTTGTTATAGTTTGCAAAGTGTTTTGGTGGGAAAAATAAAAATCTTGTAGTATTTCACCCTTTTCAAACTCAAGAAAGTGGGGTTATGTTGACTAATCCCACAAAACAAGGCTCCTTAATTAGGGAAAAGTGATTGACAAGACTAAAAGGTGATGGGTGCAAGTCTTTCACACAACTTTATAGCTTGTCTTACCACTTGAGCACACAACAAGATGAACAAGGTGAACAAGTTCAAAAGATGAACACTTCAACAAACTTCATCAACTTCTTTAGCACATAAACACACAACCACCGATTTTATTTTATTTTTTTGGTTATCAACAACATACAACTTTCGGCCACTTCAAGTCACTACACAATGTTCAAGTTTTCAAGCTCAACTTTTGGATCTAGACACTTTAGTGTTGGTGAGAAAAAAACCAACACTAGAAACTCACTAAACAAGCAAAATAACACCTAGATCTAAACATACAACATCATTCTTGGTTTCAACTTTTAATGGACAGTTTTTCAGAATTTCTTTTTGGTGTAGTTTGTTTAAGCCGTGAACTAGCCCAAGATGGGTTATGTTGGAACACAACCGGTCTTGCTTTGATACCAAATGATACAAAATCAAACAAACAACACCAAGAGCTTCAAGTAGGCTCGGATTTCAGTCCAACAACACAAGAACAACAAGTTTAAGTTTCGGTTTTTCAGCCCACAACACAAGAACAACAAGATAGATAACAATGCTAGTGAATCGAAAAGAGCCCCATACGGCTTCACTAGACTTTAAGATAACAAAATCAACAACAACAACAAGATAAAGAAATATAGATAACTTGACATATAACATTCAAGAAACTAAGAACCCTAACATCAAGAGAGGACCCTAAGTCTAATGAATTTAAACACCAAGTTCTTACAAGGACCAAGAGGCACTCAACGACCTCAAAACCCTTGTTTCTAGCCAAAGAGACAACACAAGTATCCCTCTAATTGTGAGATAATAGGGGCGGCTTCTATGAGTGGAAGAGAGAGGAAATGTTTAGTGTTTTAGGTTACAAAAATCAGCATTCAAAAACTAAGGGATGACTCTCTAACATGTTCTATTTATACTACAAACAAAAGGGGTAAAATGACCCATCCGCCCTTGCTTCTTGTGCCAACCTTGGAGAGTAGTTTATTACACATTAGGACCTCTCTTCACACATAAAAACGTTTAGGTCCTTGGTTGGTTCAATCACCAACTCACACACGGCCATTTGCATGAACAAAGCTTGGAGTTTTTGTAATTCCCGAGCTTGGCTTCGTGTGAAAGGCCGTGTACCTGTGGAGGCTGCCCTAACCGTATCATTCACTAGATACAATATAACCCAAAAATGCCACCGACTTTAACCAAAACTCACATTTAGAGAACTTTACATAAAGCTTACAATCACGAAGAGTCTGTAATGCCTGTCATAAGTGAATGGCATGGTCCTCTTCTGATCTAGAATAAACTAGAATATCATCTATAAAAACTAAAAAAATACATCCAGGAATGGCTTAAACACCCTATTCATCAAATCCATAAAAGTTGTGGGTGCATTTGTTAGCACAAATGACATAACTAGAAACTCATAATGACCATACCGTGTTCGGAAAGCTGTCTTGGGTATATCCTTCTCTTTGACCCTCACTTTGTGGTAACCTGACCTTAAATCAATCTTAGAAAAGCACTTGGCACCCTATAACTGATCAAATAAATCATCAATTCTTGGGAGAGGATATTTATTCTTAATAGTCACCTTATTCAATTGCCGATAATCAATGCACATCCTCAGCGAGCCATCCTTTTTGTGCACAAATAACACTGGTGCTCCCCAGGGGGACATACTAGGCCTTATGAATCCCTTCTCTAGCAAATCTTTCAATTGCTCTTTCAATTCTCATAATTCTCGTGGGGCCATTCTATACGGAGGAATGGAGATTGGTTGGGTGTCTGGTATTACATCAATACCAAACTTTACTTCTCGTTCAAGAGGCAAACCTGGAAGATCTTCAGGAAATACATCAGAAAATTCATTTACCATCGGAACAACGTGAAAAGTTGATGGCTCCGCTTTTGTATCCCTTACTCTAACTAAATGATATATGTATCCCTTGGAAATCATTCTTCTTGCCTTAAAATAAAAAATAAATCTACCTCTTGGTGCGCCAATTTCACCTTTCCATTCAAGGACTGATTCATTTGGAAAATGGAAATATACCTTTTTCGTGCAGTAATCAATTGTGGCATAATAAGATGCTAACCAGTCCATACCCATTACAATATCAAAATCTACCATTTCTAACTCCACGAGATCAGCCATTATATCATGACCACAAACAGTTACTATGCAGTTTCGGTAAACCCTTCTAGCTATAATAGATTCTCCAACCGGTGTGGATACTTCAACTGACTTAACTAACAGTTTAGGTATTCTTTTGAACTTTCCAGCAACCAATGGAGTAACATAACATAATATAGAACCGGGATAAATTAAGGCATATACATCGAATGAAAATATAGACAACATACCCGTAACCACATTTGGGGAATCCTTTAAATTCTATCAATCCGCTAGAGCATACATATGATTTTGAGCCCCACTAGAACTCGTGGCTCCTCTATTACCTCTAACACGACCCATTGGTTATGCACCCCTTCCTAAATAAGGCATCAATGATGATGATGCAACAAATGACCCCGTAGGTCGTGCCATACCCCCTATGTCCCTTCGTGAGCATTCTCTCATTATATGCCCTGACATACCGCACAAAAAGCAAACATTGGTCCCCAGCCAACAAGTGCCCAAATGATACCTTCTATATTTATTGCATGGCTCTCGAGGAGGTCTCGATTGGCTCATATTCCCTTGCCCTTGGTACCCCACTGTCCGCGAACTCTGACTCTCACTTTTATGCTCAAATTGATTTTCTTTGGACCCTTGGAACTGTGGTGGGGCACTAGCTGTAGAATAAAAAGATAATGGCCTAGGTGGTCTAGCAGAAAACTGTGGTCTGAACCCTCCTTGGGATGCCATGAACTACCCTATAGATCTGGCCCTCTTGAAATATCCTCTTTCTAATTCCTGTGTTTTTCTCCTCTGGCTCTGATCTTCCATTTTCTGTGCAAAAGCTTGGATCCTCGCTATGTCTATATCTTTGTTCAAAGCGGCAACAGTAAAATCTCTAACCAGATATGGATCCAGTCTATCCATATATTGGTGAACTCTGTCATCCATAGTAGCTACAACATTAGGAGTATATCTCGACAAGGAATTAAATCGGAAACTGTACTCCCTCACGCTCATATTCCCCTAACGAAGATTTAAAAACTGATCTACATGGGCATGATGAATCTCGAATGGAAGATAATGATCAAGAAATGCCTCTTTGAACTCTTTCTAAGTAGCTGGGGGTGCATCAATACCCCTATATCGTTTCCAGTCCTCGTACCAATATATAGCCTCCCCTTTGAATCTATACATCGCTAACTCTACTATCTCTCTACCCGTTACATGCATAACATCTAAGGCCCTTTGAATTTGATCAAGAAAGTCCTGTGGGTCCTCGTTAAGATCTGATCCAGTAAAAGTGGGAGGATCCATCTTAAGAAAATCCTGTGTTTGAAGGCTAGCCGCCCTATCTGCACCACTAGGACCCGTGGTAGGAATGGCTTGCCCAGCAACTATACGAGTCAAAATTTGCACTGCATTTCTAAGATCTTGGTCAGCAGCACTAATAGGTGGCTTTGGGGATATAGTTCTCCTCCCCCTTATTTCTTCTGGAGTGGAAGAAGTTTCTGATGCATGCTCAGCTGGAGCATCACTTTGATTACCTTGTATAGTGGGTGACTTACTAGTCCCCTCTCCGGCAGCCACATCTACTTGTTTATCGGTATTCTTGCTTCTGGTAACCGGCATCATTACTATAATAAGAGAAACAAATGAATTCAGTGGTCAACTATGACTTCATATATAATATAGGCTCTATCGCACAATCTAAGACATGAAGAAAAAGAAACAATTCCTAAATGTCCATAGCCTTCTGTTTATAGATGCGGTGCACGACACACCGATAAACAAGACTCTACGTAGATACGGCTTTGTAGACTCACAAGGATGAACTTCTCTGATACCACTATTATCATACCTCAAATCCTATTGGGGTGGACTAGCACCCGTAACCGAGGAGGCCCAGGAAAACCAGCTCATAACCTTATACTTCTCATGCATACCTCTATGACAACTCAAAATTCGGACAACATCATGTCGCATATAAAAGGAAATAATCACCTATATAAGCTCGAGCACACATATATATGTATATACAATACTTGGTCGTTGGAGACATCACGTCTATTAATAAAACACCACCTTGATTGTACATTAGGTCTACAAAGCCTCTAGACAATACACAGAGTTTAACTAAGGTCGGGACACACCCCGCCATATAACTAACTTCTATAGATTACCAAAAGTGACTGGATATAACACGGAAAGCCCCAAGGAAAACTGCAGCTCACCAAAAGCAGCTGGATATCCTGGCTCCTACTTGTGCGGTGTGAAAGCTGAGGTACCTGTGCCTGTAGCATGAAATGCAGGTCCCCCATGGGGAATGTCAGTACGAAATATATACTGAGTATGTAAAGCTGTAGATAATCACATAAGATATAGGAGCTTAATAGAAATCATAAACAAGTGAATAAATCGTAATAGGAGTGGACAACACTTACTAAAACTTATGACAACCTGTACATTGTATTTATTCAATTACTTTACCTTCGTTCTTATCATCTTTGTAATTATTACTGTACTGTACTGTGACCATTAGGCTGCCTCTAGTACGTATCAACTAGGATCGACCCATGATAGGCTTATACCCCTGGGATACCACCCGATAAGAGAGAACTTCCATCACTTAGTTCAATTAATCTTTGATATTGTTATTTAGGTTGCCACTGCATTTTTGATACTTTGAAACAATGATACATCAATAAGAGACATATAAATAGACCATCAAGGCAATAACAATGAAGTAAGAACTCATTGGCACATCAATGAAGTGTTTTGGAGTCATCAATGCCATAACAATGAAGTAGGAACTTATTGGTATATCAATGAAATCTTTTGGAGTCATTAATAGCACATTGATCTTGTTTGAGTAACAGGATACCTTCTGACATTCATTAGTGCAATAAACATGTATGATTTGAAAAACAAGTAAGTATTGGAATGTCTTGACATCTTGTAGGGTGGAAACAAGTTCATTGGTAACGTAGGATATCATACAAAACCATTATGGATCACATGTTATTGAATAACTTTGAAAACTTTCCTAATAGAACAATTGTTCACTTTCATACCAAAGATATGGTATAGAGTAAGCTTTACATATCTGACTGTCAACCTTCAATACTAGTCCCAAATGGACTTCCTGTCTTTTCAGATTACTTATCTACAATGAACATATATAGCAATCTAGTATTAGCAACCAAACGTCATAATTCAATTATTTGAATTCACCAAACTAGAGGTTAAGTAGTAAGCCTTAAAGTAACCATAAAGGGTGTTACTTTAACCATCTTATACTCCAATTACATTCACATGACATGCATATTCATACAACATCCTCCAATATCAAGTTTGTATTCATTTATCCTTCCAACCAATCCATTAAACCAAATTGAGCCATAGACATAAATAATCATCAATTCAATAGTATATCACCATATCCACCTTCCATAACTTAATTACCATATCCACCTTCCACAATTCAATACAATCAAACCATGCAAAATAGTCCATAACCCTATTTCCATCACATTTCATTAACAACCAATACATATAATCCTCTATCACACATATACATATGGAAAAGAACAAAGGCAAACAATATTCATACCTTAGAATTCACCTATAGATTATGAAATACTATTTGTACAAATAATAGGTGCCGTTCGAAGCTCTCGAGATGACAAACGCAGTTATCGAATTACTTTGGAATTTCTACGGTTGAATCAAAAGTAATTTAAAGTTCAAATTTAGCTAGGGTTCATTCTTCCTCAATGATTGATAATGAAAATGAGTTTTTGAACTCATATACATGTATATATACACATATTCCCATCCATAATATAATAGGAAATGACCAAAATGCCTTTAAAATTTAAATAATATCAAATTTGTCCTTTGGTGGACTATTTTGTTAAGCTAAAGTAGATCGACCATAACTCTTTACTCCAATATTGGATTTGGGTGAAATTGGTATCGTTGGAAGGATAATTCAAAGGACTTTCATTTCATATAAAGTAGACCACCCATTTTGTCCTGTACAAGGAGTTATAGTTGTTTGAAGTTGACCCTAAAAGTCTATTTTGATAGGATGAAGTAAAACGAGTCTAAATCCTTATTCAGAAGTTGGATTTGGATGAAACCAATTGCATTGGAAAGAAGACTCAAAGATCTTTCTTTTCATAGGTCGAAGCTCTCCCAGTTCATTATATTAAGGGATTTATGATCATTCAAAGTTGACCTAAAAATTCAGCTAGCCTCAGTAGTTTGTGTGCAGGAAATCTTCCTGCACATTTACTATTCCCAAATATCCCGACCACCGTTTTATAGTTTTGAACATGCTCGATTATATCCGAAACCTATCTATTTTTGGAAATCTTTATATCATCAAAAAGCTCATTCAATAACCTTCGCATGGAACTATCGACGGGCAAATTCAGGTATAAAAAAAATAAAAAAATTAATTCCATATAAATAAGACCAATACACATACTTGAATATGCCAATACATGTACTTGAATATGGGGTGTTACATTAGAATTCTCAACTCTTTTTTTTTAGTAGCTCAACCTTCAAAAATTCAAACTTAGATTCTAACACATAGCATGGATATCCCCAAATCTGTAATAAACCATACTACTTTCATCATAATATACAAATATCATATCTCTAAACTTATATTTTCCCTACAGCATGAAATTACCACTACTCCAACATCAACAACATATAATTTTGAATCACCAAACTTAAATTCTTGCATACACTATTCCAAGCCAACTGATTCACCTTTTCATACAACTAGCCCCATGAATGCAAAATCTACTGAATTTAGATAACACTATTCCTACTCTACTAATGCTAAGCTCCTAGGTTCATGCTTGTAACTTTAGGTTATATTCTATCATAGGATTCTGAGAAGAGATCTGAGGGGACATCTGACTTTGGATTAGTGCATGAGTTTTCATGATCATGAATGAAATCTTTAAAACTTTGGAACATAATGGAACTGATGCGATACTTTTGAGCCTGCATCAATCCCATAATTATCTGTGGGGACTGTCTGAAAAAGCCCTATCTGTAGGACTTTGAGCATTACTATTTCTGTTACCTTGAAAGTAAGGTTGAGTTGACATTAGTGGATCATGATCAGAATCTACTTAAGGTTCTTAGAGAACCATTCCATAGCACGATCTGAGACATGAAAAAAGGAAAAAATTTCCTAAAACATTTTGTAGCCTCTTGTCCATAAGTGTGGCACGCTTCACACCCATGCATAAGACTTTACTCAATGCGGCTTTTAGACTTCCTAGGAAACTTTAAAACCTTAGGCTCTAATATAAAGTTTGTAATTCATTAGGAGTACACCCTAGATGCCATACGATGCTTACAGTCACAAGTGACCACAAGCTAACCCATGAGTAGGTACCTGCTGTGAGCACCGAACGAAACTGATAATAAAAGATACACATAAGTGGAATAACTAAATATGCCATAATTTTTTATAATACTAAGACATTACAGAACTCTTAAATATGAAACAATTGTCTGAAAGTAATAAGGTAAAGACTGACAATCAACTGAAAACTGGATAACTGTCTGAAAAGTGTCTGAAAGCCTTTAGCTGAATGACTGTGGATTTGATGGAACATGTCCCCAACTAACTCTGATTGACTACTAGACTAAAGTACTAAAATAAACATAATTAAACCTCAAAATATGAGGACTCACCACTGCTGATGCAGCTAATACGCTAGAATGTCTAAGTGTAGTCTAGAACCTAAGCATCTGAACATATGATAATACATCATAGTGAAAAAAACAAGTATGTGGTTAGTACTTTGAATGTACAGGTTGCTAGATGAGGTTAAGCTGATATGTATAGGATCATATGTATGAATGATAACTGACTGAAAGGATAGCATGGGATAACTACATAACTAAAATGAATGCATGAATGTTGTAATATCTGAGAATGTGTGATAAAGTATATAACATGATTCTAAAATAGTCTATAAATTGAAATACTAAAATATGATAACTAAATAACTGATAAACTGTATGCTATGGTTGATACGGTTAAGGCGGCCTCCACAGGTACACGGCCTTTCACACGAAGCCAAGCTTGGGAATTACAAACACTCCAAGCTTTGTTCATGCAAATGGCCGTGTGTGAGTTGTTGGTCGAACCAACCAAGGACCTAAACGTTTTTATGTGTGAAGAGGGGTCCTAAAGTGTAATAAACTAATCCCCAAGGTTGCCACAAGAAAGCAAGGGCGGATGGGTCTTTTTACTCCTTTTTGTTGTAGTATAAATAGAACATCATAGTGAGTTAGACTTAGTTTTTGAAAAGCGGAAAAGTTGTAACCTAAAATCACAAACACTTTCTCTCTATTTCACTCATAGGAGCCGCCACTATCTCCTCACAAGTAGAGGGATACTTGGGTTGTATCTTTGGCTAGAAACAAGGGTTTTGAGGTCGTTGAGTGCCTCTTGGTCCTCGTAAGAACTTGGTGTTTATATTCATTAGACTTAGGGTCCTCTCTTGATGTTAGGGTTCTTAGTTTCTTGAATGTTATATGTCAAGTTATCTATCTTTCTTTATCTTGTGTTGTTGTTGATTTTGTTATCTTGAAAGTCTAGTGAAGCCGTGTGGGGCTCTTTCGATTCACTAGCATTTGTTTTCTATCTTGTTGTTCTCAGATTGTGGATTGAAAACCGAAACTAGTTCTTGTTGTAAGCTGAAAAACCAAAACTTAAAACTTGTTGTTCTTGTGTTGTTGGACTGAAATCCGAAGCTCTTGGTGTTGTTGGTTTGATCTTGTATCATTTGGTATCAAAGCAAGACCGGTTGTGTTCCAACATAACCCATCTTGGGCTAGATCACGGCTTAAACAACTACACCACAAGAAATTCTGAAATCTGTCCACTAAATGTTGAAACCGAGAATGATGTTGTATGTTTAGATCTAGGTGTTGTTTTGCTTGTTTAGTGAGTTTCTAGTGTTGGTTTCTTTCTCACCAACACTAAGGTGTCTAGATCCGAAAGTTGAGCTTGAAACTTGAATATTGTGTAGTGACTTGTAGTGGCTGAAAGTTGTATGTTGTTGATAACAAAAGGAAATTCGGTGGTTGTGTGTTTATGTGACAAAGAAGTTGTTGAAGATTGTTGAAGTGTTTATCTTTTGAATTTGTCATCTTGTTCATCTTGTTGAAGTGTTCATCTTGTTGTGTGCTCAAGTGGTAAAATTATAAAGTTGTTGTGAAAGACTTGCACCCATCACTTGTAGTCTTGTCAATCACTTCCCCTAAATCAAGGATCCTTGTTTTGTGGAATTTGTCAACCAAACCCACTTTCTTGAGTTTGAAAAAGAGTGAAGACTTCAAGATTTTAGTTTTCCCACCAAAACACTTTTCAAATTTTCACAAGTTGTGTGAATCTTAACACCAAAACCAAACAAAAAAAAAAAGGAGAAAGAAAGAGAAAAATCCGAGAGAAGAAGAACGTGTGGGGCCATTGCATGCTACCATGTCACTATAAGCTCAACTTAGGATATTCTTTGGTTGCTAATTGTTGATCCTTGGTTTCCCTTACTTGGTCTTAGAACTAATTAACAAACTAGTACTTTCCTACTAGGTTGTTAACTAGTTCCTTGAGCCGTTTGTTCGTGTCAACGGTTGTTTGTGTGCTTTTATTCGTTTGAATGAGTTGCTGATTTTGATTCTAGTCCGGCAAGAATTCTTTGAGTCTTCAAACAAGAATCCATTCCGGATAAGAGCTTACTCAAACCTTGTAAATCTCACGGTTACTAGCCAATTATACAACACTTGTGGAACACGAACTTGCGGTGACTAAAGTGGCTAATACGTTGACGATGGAAGGAACAACATCTCATAATGCGGATACTAATGCCCTTGACTCAATGAGGGCCACTCTCGAGGCCGTTACTCGGACACTTGAAAGGATGAATTCGGAATTTGGGGCCGTGAGAGGGGACTTGGCAGCAATAAGGGGGGAAGTAACGACTATTAGTGGGAGACTAGATCAAGTGGAGAGTCAAAGAAACTCTCGGCCATTGACTCCTCTACATGTCTCTACCAATGGTCATGATCGGACCTCCTCCGCAACCATCACTCCCGAAATGGTCCACCAAATGCTAAATGCACCCCAAGCTCCACTAAATACCGCAAACCAATCGACCAACTTTCCTCCAAACTGAGACTCCACTAGACCACTACATTTCCAAGCCCCTCCAATTCCACAAGAGGGATTTGGGCGCCAAGTACCTCCACTAAATCCGAACCCTCCCTTCCAAGCTCCATTAAACCAAAGACCACAAATTCCAATTCCTACGAATCAAAATGGCCAAGGCCGACCAGCCCACTTTGATGGATACGGTAGAGAGGAGTATGATGGAGAGGGATCCTTTGATGATGCTTATATGAGGGAGGAGGAGTTAAGAGGGGGTCGAGGAGAACCTAGGAGATACCGGGGGTATGGAGATAGGGGAAACCGACACCAAGAGAGAGACGTAGGCATCAACACCATCAAGTTGAGCCTACCTATCTTTAAGGGTGAAAGTGACCCCGAGACCTACTTGACTTGGGAATCGGCTTGTGACAAGGTTTTCCAAGTTAATGACATCTTGGAAGAAAAGAAGAGTTGGTACGCTATAGCTCACCTCGAGGGCTATGCTAACACTTGGTGGGAGTACGTTAAACGGTTTGGTAATGAAGTAATTGATGGGCAGCCACCACCTTGGTATCGGTTGAGGTACTTAATGAGGCAACGATACCTTCCCGAGAGATATCGTCATGAGTTACTTGCTAGGCTATATGGCTTGCGGCAAGGAAGCAAGAGTGTGATGGCCTATTTTGACGAGTTCCAACAACTCATGTTGAAACTTGATCACCGTGGGGAGCAAATCAGTCACGACATCATCCGGTTCAAGTGTGGATTGAACAAAGAGATCTCCACTCACTTGACCCTTCACCGGTTTGAAACCATTGACGGTATATTCCAAGCGGCCCTAGAGATTGAACGGGAACTTAAGGAGAGATCAACCTTCAAGGCAAGGGTACAAACCCCCTCGGGTTGGCCCAAAAACAAGGACCAAACCGGTCCTACTAAGCTGCCCGAGCCCAAAACGGTCCCTAAGTTTCCTCCAAGACCGGAGGCTCACAAATATCCCAATCCAAAGGGGTTCCAATGCTTCAAGTGCCAAGGTTGGGGGCATAAGGCCAATGAATGTCCGAACCGGCGTAATGTGATCCTACGAGAAGGGAAAGTGTACTACCTTGGTGAGGAGGTGGTTTCCGAAAGGGGGAAAGACGAGGCCGAGCCTCAAGATGGAGAGGAAGCTGAAAATGGACCGAATGATGATGGATTGGATGATAGTGAAGATGTCTATCCACAAGAAGGGGAGTGTGTGGTTCCAAACTTTGTGGTTAGACGTGTCATGATTAGTAAGGCGATAGATGATCCGAGTCAAAGGGAAAATCTATTCCATACTAAGTGTCTTGTAAAGGGGAGTGTGTGCACCATGGTAATTGATAGTGGAAGTTGTACAAATGTCGCGAGTCATGCTATGGTCAATTTCTTGAAACTACCGACTACTCCACACACTAGTCCTTACAAGCTACAATGGTTGAACGATTGTGGTGAATTAAGGGTCACAAGGCAATGTGTGATTCGGTTCAAGGTGGGAAACTACTACGACGAAGTGCTTTGTGACGTTATTCCAATGCAAGCATGTCACTTGTTGTTAGGTAGACCATGGCAATATGATAGGTCTACTAAACACGATGGGAGGACCAACCGGTATACGCTTGAGAAGGATGGCCGAAAGGTCACACTTCACCCTCTTTCACCCTCCCAAGTAAATGAGTGGCATCAAAAGATGCGAGAGTTAAAGGGAAAGGGGAAGGAACCCTAGAAGGGAGAGAAGGGGGGGGATGCCGTAGGTGAGGAGGTAGGGGCATCCGAGGCTATCCCCACACCAAGGGAGATGGAAAATGTAGTGATGTTGGCGAGGAGGAAAGAACTCTTCGTGGACCATGATGAAAACAAGCCGATGCTACTTTTGGCCCACTGCTTTAATACTAACCCCACTAATCCTTCCATTTCCCCTTTGATTTCTTGTGTGTTGCAGGAGTATGAAGATGTGTTTCCTCAAGAACTTCCGCAAGGATTGCCCCCACTTTGGGGCATTGACCACCAAATCGATTTGGTGCCGGGATCTCAACTTCCGAACAAACCGGCCTATAGGAGCAATCCCGTGGACACTAAGGAGCTTGAAAGGCAATTAGAGGAGAACTTCTATTGGCCCAAAATGCTCAAAGACGTCACTAAAATTTGTAGTCAATGTGTGGCCTGCCGGAGTGCGAAATCTCGTCTCCTATATCAAGGATTATACACCCCACTCCCTACTCCCCTTAGGCCTTGGTTGGACATTTCGATGGATTTTGTTTTGGGGCTGCCAAGGACTAGAAAGGGCCGAGATAGCATTTTTGTTATTATTGATAGATTCTCTAAAATGGCTCATTTTATTCCATGTGCTAAAACCGAGGATGCTCGTAGTGTAGCTTCATTATTTGTTGCACATGTTGTAAAGCTTCATGGGGTACCGAGGACTATTGTGAGCGATAGGGACTCCAAGTTCCTAAGTCTCTTTTGGAAGTCCATGTGGGGTAGGCTTGGAACGAAGTTACTTTTCTCCACTTCTTGTCACCCACAAACCGATGGCCAAACGGAGGTAGTAAATAGAACCTTGGGGTCTATGCTACGTTCTATGGTGAAAGGTAAACTGACTTCATGGGAAGATCACCTACTCTTGGTGGAATTTGCATACAACCGGGTAATACATTCGAGCACGGGAATGACTCCCTTTGAATGTGTTTACGGCCTGAATCCCCTTACCCCTTTAGATCTCACTCCTTTGTCTAGTGATCTCATGACCAGATTAGATGGAAATAAAAGAGCCGAGGCAATGAAGAAAATGCATGAGACGATGCGGATCAAGCTTGAAAAGAAGAACCAAGAGATTGCAAAAAGGGTAAACAAAGGGAGAAGAAGGCTTGTGCTTGAACCCGGAGATTGGGTGTGGGTGCATCTTCGAAAGGACCGGTTTCCAGCTCAAAGGAAGTCCAAATTGCTTCCAAGGGGTGATGGTCCTTTCCAAGTACTTGAGAGGATCAATGACAACGCCTACAAGATTGACCTTCCACCGGAATATCAAGTGCACAACACTTTCAACGTTGGTGATCTCTCCCTCGTGGATGCGATTGAAGATGACCAAATGCTGAATTTGAGGTCAAATTCCTCTCAAGATGGAGAGGATGATACGGTTAGAGCAGCCACCACAGGTACACGGCCCTTCACACGAAGCCAAGCTCGGGAATTACAAAAACTCCAAGCTTTGTTCATGCAAATGGCCGTGTGTGAGTTGGTGATTGAACCAACCAAGGACCTAAACGTTTTTATGTGTGAAGAGAGGTCCTAATGTGTAATAAACTACTCTCCAAGGTTGGCACAAGAAGCAAGGGCGGATGGGTCATTTTACCCCTTTTATTTATAGTATAAATAGAACATGTTAGAGGGTCATCCCTTAGTTTTTGAATGCTGATTTTTGTAACCTAAAAACACTAAACATTTCCTCTCTCTTCCACTCATAGAAGCCGCCCCTATTATCTCACAAGTAGAGGGATACTTGTGTTGTCTCTTTGGCTAGAAACAAGGGTTTTGAGGTCGTTGAGTGCCTCTTGGTCCTCGTAAGAACTTGGTGTTTATATTCATTAGACTTAGGGTCCTCTCTTGATGTTAGGGTTCTTAGTTTCTTGAATGTTATATGTCAAGTTATCTATCTTCCTTTATCTTGTTGTTGTAGTTGATTTTGTTATCTTAAAGTCTAGTGAAGCCGTGTGGGGCTCTTTTCGATTCACTAGCATTGTTATCTATCTTGTTGTTCTTGTGTTGTGGGCTGAAAAAACCGAAACTTAAACTTGTTGTTCTTGTGTTGTTGGACTGAAATCGTAGCCTACTTGAAGCTCTTGGTGTTGTGGGTTTGATTTTGTATCATAACGAATGAGATTTGTTATGCAATTATTAATGGTGTAGATGGAATTATAGAGGTTGCCCGTATAGTTTAGTGTGATGCGACTAAGTTAACGTTAAGTTAACTATTTAAACTTGGAATCGCAAGCTAGTATTTGAATCTAAAGTTTAAAGTGACCAAGTGTGTATAAGTTGAAGGTTAGACTAAAGGGGTTAGAAGCTGAAAATTGAGCAAAATATTGAGGTGCTTGCTTGACTTATTTAAGCTAGTAGGTGAGTCACCTACTTAAGTTGATTGAACCAAATTAATGGACCCATGGCTATGGATCAGATTTGGGTCTATGGTAATATACTCATTTGGGCCAAATTGAACAAAAAAAAAATAGATAAGTGACCCAACACACCAATCTGCCAAGGCCCAAATATAATTGAGCCCAACAAGAAATTATGCAAGTAGGTGCATCACCTACTTTGAAGTTTCAGTAGCTTGGACCCTTAAGTTGGTGCATCACCTACTTGGACCAATTTGACCAATTTCATGGTCCAAAATGTAGCTAAGGAGGTGGACAAGATAGGGCCTTTAAAAGGCCAAGTTGCTGGTCATTTTACTTCACTTTTAAGTCACAAAAAAAAGGAGTATATTTCAGCAAATCTCTCTACTCTCTGAAAAACAACAAGAGCAGCATCCCTATTTTTCCTTCTAGGGTTCTTGAAGAAACCCTCCCCTTTGCAGCCCAAGGTAAGTGAAAAACACTTAAGGTTTCGTTTAATTATCTCATGGGAGATTAGGGAAACAAGTTATAAGTGTTTGACTATAAGTATATGGCTGATTATAGAACAAGCTGTTTGTTCATGTTTCCTTGTTATTAAGGAACCTTTTTTTCTTCTTCTTTGGTTTAAGTGTGAAGGAAATTTTAAGCTCTTGAAGAGTTCAATTAAAAGAATAATTTGCTGGATTGAGGTACGGTGACTGCCCCATTTTATTTTTCTTATATGTAAATTTGAGAGGGGATTATGGATGTCTTGTTATTGAGAACTCAAGAGATGAGGAGATCAATAATTGATTGCTACAATAAAAGGGGTTTGGGACTGTTTTGTGGACTGTTTTGTATGTATATGTTATGGGCTGCTAGGTTGAAGTTGGATAAAGGTGTGATGAGTTTGTAATGAATTATAGAAGAAAGATGTGGTGATACACCACCGAACTAATGCTTGTTGTCCAATCGATTTTGCATATTGTTTAGAATGTGTAATGAAGTCGAGGTGGTTTTGGTGAACCTTATAAGAACCTATCTGGTATGTGGGGGTAATTGGAGGAACGAAAAGGGTTAAACTAACACCCTTGTTTAATAGAGTAATAGTTGCTGCCCGGTTATTGTTTTGGGTGAAATTAAGTACCTCAAATGTATTGAGTGGTTACTAATACTAGTTTACCATATATTCTATTGTAGATAAATAATCTAAAAGGCTAGAAGTCAAGTCGGGTTAGTCTCGGAGTCAAATGACCAGGTATGTAAGGCATACTCTATTTCACACTCTTTGGCATGAAATCGTACAATTGTTCCATCAAGCAAGTTTCTGAGGCTATCCAATGACCTTGTTCCCACTCTCTAACGCATTAGCACACCTCAATACGTGCTTATTATTAAATCTGTGCGTCTATCTTCACTAGAAAATTTCAGGAGTTCTCCGTTTGTTCAAATAAGACCCATGTGTTATTTCAGCTCCTAAACACTTTATTTGTGTGCCAACAGCTCCCTAGCTCATTGTTGTTGCGTTAAGCATCTATTTACATGTCTCTTATTAGCGTATTACTGGTTCAAGGTACCATAATGTGATCAACACCAAAGTAACAATCTCAAAGGCTAAATAAACTAAGTATTGCAATCTGTAAAATGACGAGTGACAGCTCAGGGGCACTTGCCTAGCATGGGCCGATCTCGATACCTTTATGTGTGGGTGGCAGCTCAGGGGCATAAGCCTAGCATGGGTTGATCCAAATCTTTTTATAGGTGGCAGCTCAGGGGCGTAAGCCTAGCATGGGCCGATCCTAATTTATCTTTTTTTTACCACTGATCAGTTGGTCATTTGCATTATATGGATTACAAAGATTATGAAGTAAGAAGGTAAAATGAAGAAATAATGTAATGTACATTGTCCCACAAGTATTTATAAAGGTGGTCTACTAGTACTCCTTATACACTCGTATCGGATTTCTATTGAGCTTTTGTATCAAGTGTGTTGCTACTTTCTGCCTTACATATTCAGTACATATTTTTGTACTGACGTCCCTCACGAGGGACTTGCATTTCATGCTGCAGGCAGAGGCACTTCAGCTCATACAACTCACTAGTAGGAGCGTAGGTTGTTCAGGGACTATTGGTGAGCTCCAGGTTGATTCAGGGCTTTCCGAGTCTGCTCTATATATTTTGGTATTGTACAGTAAGTCTAGAGTAGGGCGGGGGTTTGTCCCAACCCTGACTAAGTCTATGTATCTTTTAGAGGCTTTGTAGACTAATGTATAGTTATGGTAGTGTCCTGATTTTAGACATGGTGGCCCCACCGGCCAAGTGTTGCACATATCAGTTTTGGGAGTGTATGTGTAGTTAATTTCATCGATGCATAATATTATGTCGTCAGAACATTTGGTTGTTACAGTTACATGCATGGGAAGTATAAGGTTATGAATTTGTTCTCTCGGGCCTTTACAGCTACGGGTGCCTGTCCGCCCCAATAGGATTTGAGGCGTGACAAAAGTGGTATCAGACCAGTCATCCTAGGGTGTTTACAAAGCCGTGTCTATATAGAGTCCTGTTTATGGGCGTGTTGTGCACCACATCTATAAATAGGAGGCTATGTGACATTTAGGGTTTTTCTCTTTTTCTTCATATCTTAGATCGTGCAATAGAGCCTATGTTGTAGGATAAGTCATATTTAACCATTTAACCTATTTTTTCTTTTTTTTCCTCTTATTATAGTAAAGATGCCGGTTACAAAAAGGAGTAAGAATAAAGGTAGGCGGATAGACGAAGCTGCCGGGGAGGGGACCAGCAAATCACCACCTAGACGAGCTAATCAAAGTGAGGCTCAAGCTGAGTTTGTGTCCCAAACTTCTCCTACCCTTCCATCTCCAGAAGAGCTAAGAAGGAGAAGAACCACATCCTCAGAACTACCTACCAATACTACAGATCAAGATTTAAGGAGTGCAGTACAATTGTTGGCTCGTATAGTTTCTGGACAAGCTCAAGGACAAGCCATTCCAACTACAGGTTCTAGTGGTACAGATAGGGCAGCTAGCCTACGAACGCAGGATTTTCTCAAATTGGATCCTCCCACCTTCACCGGATCAGATCTTAATGAAGACCCACAGGACTTTATTGATCAAATCCAAAGGGTTCTAGATGTTATGCATGTGTCGGGTAAAGAGACAGTTGAGCTAGTAGCATATAGATTCAAGGGGGAGGCTATATTGTGGTATGAAGACTGGAAATGATCTAGGGGTATCGATGCACCTCCAGCTACTTGGAAAGAGTTCAAAGAGGCATTTCTTGATCATTACCTTCCATATGAGATTCGATAAGCCCGTGCAGATCAATTCCTGAATCTTCGCCAAGAAAATATGAGCGTGAGGGAGTACAGCCTTCGGTTTAACTCTTTGGCTAGGTATGCTCCTAATGTTGTGGCTAGAATGGATGATAGAGTTCATTGGTATGTGGATAGATTGGATCTATATCTGGTTAGAGATTGTACCATTGCTGCTTTGAACAAGGACATGGACATAGCAAGGATACAAGCATTTGCACAAAAAATGGAGAATCGGAGGCAAAGAAGAAGAACACAAGAGTTAGAAAGGGGGTATTCCAAGAGGTCTAGATCTACGGGGCAGTTTATGGCATCCCAAGGAGAGTTTAGGCCTTGGTTTTCTAATAGACCACCTAGGACATTATCTTCTTATTCTGCAGCTAGTGCTCCATCACAATTTCAAGGGTCTAAAGGTAACCAGTTTGATCAAAGAAATGAGAGTCAGAGTTCGCCAACAACAGGGTATCAAGAGAAAGGGATTATGAGCCAATTAAGGCCTCCTCGACAGCCATGTAGACAATGTGGAAAGCTTCATTTAGGTGCATGTCGGTTCAGAACAAATGCTTGCTTTTGGTGTGGTATGTCAGGACATATGATGAGAGAATGCCCTCAAAGGGGCATAGGTGGTGTGGCACGACCCACTGGATCAGCCGTTGCATCATCATCATCGGTGCTTTATTCAGGTAGGGGTGTACAACCTATGGGTCGTGGTAGAGGTGCTAAAGGAACAACTAGCTCTAATGGAGTTCAGAATCGTACATACGCTTTAGCAGATCAACAAAATTCAGAGGCTTCTCTAGATGTGGTTACAGGTACATTGTCCATCTTTTCGCATGATGTCTATGCATTAGTTGATCCGAGTTCTACAATATCATATGTCACTCATTGGTTGCTGAAAAGTTCAAAAAAACACCAGAACTACTAGTTACGCCATTTGAAGTATCTACACCAATTGGTGAATCTGTTATAGCTAAGAGAGTGTATCGAAATTGTATAATAACTATTTACGGTCGTGATACAATGGCTGACCTGGTTGAGTTAGAAATGGTAGATTTTGATGCTATAATGGGTATGTATTGGTTGGCTTCTTGTTATGCCATATTAGATTGCCGAATTAAGAGGGTGTGTTTCCATTTCCCAAGGGAGATAGTCCTAGAATGGAGAGGTAATATTGGTGCGCCAAGAGGTAAATTTATTTCTTATTTTAAGGCGAAAAGGATGATTTCCAAGGGTTACATATGTCATCTAGTTAGAGTGAAGGATACAAATGCGGAGACACCAACTATTCCAGTGGTAAGTGAATTTCCTGATGTATTTCCTGAAGATCTTTCGGGTTTGCCTCCAAAACGAGAAGTGGAGTTTGGTATTGATGTGATCCCAGGTACTCAACCAATCTCAATTCCTCCGTGTAGAATGGCCCCTGCAGAATTACGGGAGTTGAAAGAGCAATTGAAAGACTTGCTAGGAAAAGGATTCATAAGGCCTAGTGTCTCCCCTTGGGGCGCACCAGTGTTATATGTGCGTAAGAAGGATGGCTCGTTAAGAATGTGTATTGACTATAGACAACTGAACAAGGTGACTATTAAGAACAAATATCCCCTTCCAAGAATTGATGACTTATTTGATCAGTTGCAAGGTGCCAAGTGGTTTTCAAAGATTGATTTAAGATCTGGTTACCACCAAATGAGGGTCAAAGAGAATGACATACCCAAGATAGCTTTTCGAACATGATACGGTCATTACGCGTTCCTAGTCATGTCCTTTGGGCTAACTAATGCACCTGCAGCTTTTATGGATTTGATGAATAGGTTTTTCAAGCCATTCTTGGATGTGTTTGTGGTAGTTTCTATAGATGATATTCTGGTTTATTCGAGATCAAATAAGGACCATGCCAATCACTTACGACAGGTGTTGCAGATTCTTCATGATCATAAGCTATTTGCAAAGTTCTCTAAATGTGAGTTTTGGTTAAAATCTATGGCATTCTTAGGTCATATTATATCTGATGAAGGAATAAAGGTTGATACTCAAAAGATAGAAGCCGTGAAGAACTGGCCAAGACCTATAACGTCTACAGAGGTTCGTAGTTTCCTTGGGTTGGCAGGTTATTATAGAAGGTTTGTGGAAGGATTTTCTTCAATTTCTGCACTTTTAACAAAGCTAACACACAAAGCCTCCAAGTTTCAATGGAATAATGCATGCGAAAGAAGTTTCCAAGATCTGAAGAATAAGTTGACTTCTACACCCGTATTGGTGCTTCCAGAAGGCACAGAGGGGTATGCAGTGTATTGTGATGCTTTAAGAATTGGGTTAGGGTGTGTATTGATGCAACATTGTAAAGTCATAGCATATGCCTCGAGACAATTACGGCCACATGAGAAAATTTATCCAACACATGATCTGGAGCTAGCAGCGGTTATATTTTCCTTAAAGATATGGCGTCACTACCTATACGGGATTCATGTTGACATATACATTGACCTCAAGAGTTTGCAGTATATCTTTAACCAGAAGGACTTGAATTTGAGGCAGCGAAGATGGCTTGAATTATTAAAAGACTATGATGTTGATATCTTATATCATCTGGGAAAAGCAAATGTGGTGGCAGATGCGTTAAGTCGCAAAGCTACGGAGCCATCTATAGAAAGACAAGGGATGACTAAGGATCTACACCAATTAGCCAATTTGGGGGTTCGTCTTCTTGAAACTCCAGATGAAGGGTTTATTGTGCATAATACATCAGAATCTTCATTAATAACTAAAGTAAAAGAGAAGCACTATGCAGATCCTATTTTATTACGGCTTAAGGAAAATGTGCAATGTGGAATGACAAAGGCATTTGAGCTTACGCAAGAAGGGGTACTTCGGTGCCAAAACAGATTGTGTGTACCTGATATAGACGGGTTAAGAAAGAGGATTATGACAGAAGCACATCATTCAAGGTATTCTATCCATCCAGGGTCAACAAAAATGTACCATGATTTGAGAGGGATGTATTGGTGGGGTGACATGAAGAAGACCATTGCAAAATTTGTAGCCGAATGTCCAAATTGTCAAAGAGTTAAAGTAGAGCACAGAAAGCCCGGGGGTTATATGCAATGTATGGATCTTCCAACCTGGAAGTGGGACATGATCAACATGGATTTCGTCACTGGTTTGCCTCGTACATTTTGAAGGTTTGATTCCATATGGGTGATAGTTGATAGGCTTACCAAATCAGCACACTTTCTACCGGTTAGGACCACTTACACAGTTGAAGAATATGCCAAGTTATATATTAAGGAGATAGTTCGACTACATGGAGTTCCAATCTCTATTATATCGGATCGAGGAGCTTAATTTACAGCAAATTTTTGGAAGTCTTTTCAAAGAAATTTGGGGACACAAGTGAATCTAAGTACAGCTTTTCACCCTCAAACGGATGGACAAGCAGAACGTACCATTCAAACACTTGAAGATATGCTACGAGCTTGTGTATTGGACTTTAAAGGTAGTTGGGATGATCATCTACCTCTCATCGAGTTCGCCTACAACAATAGCTATCATTCAAGTATCAAAATGGCACCATTGAAGCTTTGTATGGAAGAAAGTGTAGATCACCCATTGGATGGTTTGAAGCGGGTGAAACTGCCTTATTCGGGCCAGATCTTATTCATCAAGCTATGGAAAAGGTTAAGGTGATCCAACAGCGACTAGAAACAGCCCAAAGCAGACATAAGTCATATGCAGATGTTAGGAGAAGGGGGCTAGAGTTTGCTATAGGTGATTGGGTATTCTTGAAGGTATCACCAATGAAGGGGGTTATGAGATTTGGTAAGAAAGGAAAATTAAGTCCACGTTATATAGGCCCTTACCAAATTACTCGAAAGTTTGGACAAGTTGCTTATGAATTAAATCTACCCCCAGAGCTCTCAACAGTTCATCCAGTAATTCACGTCTCAATGCTTAGAAAGTGTGTTGGAGATTCATCTCATACTACCCCTACTGAAGATGTACAAATTATAGAAGATCTCATCTATGAGGAAATACCTATTGCTATTCTAGATCGACAAGTTAAGAAGTTGAGGAATAAAGAAATAGCTTCTGTAAAAGTGCTTAGGAGGAACCAACAAGAATAAGAGATCACGTGGGAAGCTGAAGAAGCGATGAAATCCAAGTACCCCCATTTGTTCAAATACGAAGAAAAAGTCCAAGATGCTGAATTGGAACAATAACAAGTAAGTGTAAAATATATAGGTACTATATAGTAATAGGGATATTAACTTAGGGTTGAACTTGTTTTGGATGGACAGTTATGCTAACATTCGAGGATGAATGTTTCTAAGGGGGGAAGGATGTAATACCGTATCTTGCTTGTACTTATTCTAGTTATATGGAACCTGGTATGGTCATATGGTATAGGTAACGGATGAGATTTGTTATGCAATTATTAATGGTGTAGATGGAATTATAGAGGCTGCCCGTATAGTTTAGTGTGATGCGACTAAGTTAACGTTAAGTTAACTATTTAAACTTGGAATCGCAAGCTAGTATTTGAATCTAAAGTTTAAAGTGACCAAGTGTGTATAAGTTGAAGGTTAGACTAAAGGGGTTAGAAGCTGAAAATGGAGCAAAATATTGAGGTGCTTGCTTGACTTATTTAAGCTAGTAGGTGAGTCACCTACTTAACTTGTTTGAACCAAATTAATGGACCAATGGCTATGGATCAGATTTGGGTCTATGCTAATATACTCATTTGGGCCAAATTGAACAAAAAAAAAAGAAAGAAAATGGATAAGTGACCCAACACACCAACATGCCAAGGCCCAAATATAATTGAGCCCAATAAGAAATTATGCAAGTAGGTGCATCACCTACATTGAAGTTTTAGCAGCTTGGACCCTTAAGTAGGTGCATCACCTACTTGGACCAATTTGACCAATTTTATGGTCCAAAATGCAGCTAAGGAGGTGGACAAGATAGGGCCTTTAAAAGGCCAAGTTGCTGGTCATTTTACTTCACTTTTAAGTCACAAAAAAAGGAGTATATTTCAGCAAATCTCTCTACTCTCTTAAAAACAACAAGAGCAGCAGCCCTATTTTTCCTTCTAGGGTTCTTGAAGAAACCCTCCCCTTTGCAGCCCAAAGTAAGTGAAAAACACTTAAGGTTTTGTTTAATTATCTCATGGGAGATTAGGGAAACAAGTTATAAGTGTTTGACTATAAGTATATGACTGATTATAGAACAAGCTGTTTGTTCATGTTTCCTTGTTATTAAGGAACCTTTTTTCTTCTTCTTTGGTTTAAGTGTGAAGGAAAGTTCAAGCTCTTGAAGAGTTCAATTAAAAGAATAATTTGCTGGATTGAGGTACGGTGACTGCCCCATTTTATTTTTCTTATATATGAATTTGAGAGGGGATTATGGATGTCTTGTTATTAAGAACTCAAGAGATGAGGAGATCAATAATTGATTGCTACAATAAAAGAGGTTTGGGACTGTTTTGTGGACTGTTTTGTATGTATATGTTATGGGCTGCCAGGTTGAAGTTGGATAAAGGTGTGATGAGTTTGTAATGAATTATAGAAGAAAGATATGGTGATACACCACTGAACTAATGCTTGCTGTCCAATCTATTTTGCGTATTGTTTAGAATGTGTAATGCAGTCGAGGTGGTTTTGGTGAACCTTATAAGAACCTATCTGGTATGTGGGGGTAATTGGAGGAAAGAAAAAGGTTAAACTAACACCCTTGTTTAATAGAGTAATAGTTGCTGCCCGGTTATTGTTTTGGGTGAAATTAAGTACCTCAAATGTATTGAGTGGTTACTAATACTAGTTTACCATATATTCTATTGTAGATAAATAATCTAAAAGGCGAGAAGTCAAGTCGGGTTAGTCTCGGAGTCAAATGACCAGGTATGTAAGGCATACTCTATTTCACACTCTTTGGCATGAAATCGTACAATTGTTCCATCAAGCAAGTTTCTGAGGTTATCCTATAACAAAGTGATACATAATGGCAGCACATTACACTCCATGTATCCAATGACCTTGTTCCCACTCTCTAACGCATTAGCACACCTCAATACGTGCTTATTATTAAATCTGTGCGTCTATCTTCACTAGAAAATTTCAGGAGTTCTCCGTTTGTTCAAATAAGAACCATGTGTTATTTCAGCTCCTAAACACTTTATTTGTGTGCCAACAGCTCCCTAGCTCATTGTTGTTGCATTAAGCATCTATTTAAATGTCTCTTATTAGCGTATTACTGGTTCAAGGTACCATAATGTGATGACCATTAAAGTAACAATCTCAATGGCTAAATAAACTAAGTATTGCAATCTGTAAAATGATGAGTGACAGTTCAGGGGCACTTGCCTAGCATGGGCCAATCTCGATACCTTTATGTGTGGGTGGCAGCTCAGGGGCATAAGCCTAGCATGGGCCGATCCCAATCTTTTTATAGGTGGCAGCTCAGGGGCGTAAGCCTAGCATGGGCCGATCCTAATTTATCTTTTTTTTACCACTGATCAGTTGGTCATTTGCATTATATGGATTACAAAGATTATGAAGTAAGAAGGTAAAATGAAGAAATAATGTAATGTACATTGTCCCACAAGTATTTATAAAGGTGGTCTACTAGTACTCCTTATACACTTGTATCGGATTTCTATTGAGCTTTTGTATCAAGTGTGTTGCTACTTTCCGCCTTACATATTCAGTACATATTTTTGTACTGACGTCCCTCACGGGGGACTTGCATTTCATGCTGCAGGTAGAGGCACTTCAGCTCATACAACTCACTAGTAAGAGCGTAGGTTGTTCAGGGACTATTGGTGAGCTCCAGGTTGATTCAGGGCTTTCCGAGTCTGCTCTATATATTTTGGTATTGTACAGTAAGTCTAGAGTAGGGCGGGGGTTTGTCCTGACCCTGACTAAGTCTATGTATCTTTTAGAGGCTTTGTAGACTAATGTAAAGTTATGGTAGTGTCCTGATTTTAGACATGGTGGCCCCACCGGCCAAGTGTTGTACATATCAGTTTTGGGAGTGTATGTGTAGTTAATTTCATCGATGCATAATATTATGTCGTCAGAACATTTGGTTGTTACAGTTACATGCATGGGAAGTATAAGGTTATGAATTGGTTCTCTCAAGCCTTTAAGGCTACGGGTGCCTGTCCGCCCTAATAGGATTTAAGGCGTGACACCGGGTGATCTCTAAATCTGATGATATTGTTACTGACTGACCATAGTTGAGATCATTCCTGTCTAGTGGGTGATCTCAAAGTCTATTTAAAATAACAAGGAGTGATTGTATCTGACAGTCCTAAATCTATATCACTTAGCTGAATTAACTGTATCTGACAGTCCTGATTCTATAACTGAAACTGTTGGATGTATTCATCTGACTGACATGCCCCATACTATGCTAACTGGGGTCCAACCTATTATCCCAGCTAGAAGGGTGTCGTACTGCGCCACTGGTAAAGACAACTGTTGTGGAGTCAGTCCTAATCTAGCGGGTTACCCTTGGGATCAGTCCTATACATTTAAATGAGATAACGGGTGATCCCTGAGTATATCATTCCTATTTAATGGGTGACATCTCATACTTACACTAGCTATGTAGTTCTGGAACATGGGGATTGCTTATAGGGATCTCATTCTTATCTAGCAGGTGAGTCCCCATCTCTAGGCTCGCTTGGTGTTGAATCCTACTCCCACCTGAAAGACACTAAACTGATTAACTAAACTGAGCTGATTAACTAAACTGATACTAGTGGTATTGTCTAGCGGAGCTAAATTGAATTTACTAAGTTTCGTTTACTGACGGAATGTACTGAGTTCTAGGACTAACTGAGAATACTGAAGTTACTGAGATTGACTGGGAATACTAATGTTACAGAGACTACTAAGCTACTGAAATTACTGAGATTTCTGAGATTTCTTGAGTCACATGATTGACTAAGTTCTATGGATCATAGCTTGGCTGAGGAGATAGTGAAAACACGACATGGATCTAGGCATACAGCTAAATGTTCGGGTACCGGTACCCCCAGGACTCGATGAGTAGAAACTGACATAGCATGGCTTACTTGAACACATGACCAACAACAAAATTCATAATTCATATATTAAAGTACTCCATCAAACAAGCGATATGCATAAGCTTGTACATACACGGGGTTTTCATGATATCATACTAGTTTGGGATTGCTCCTTCATCTAGGCATTTAATCATACACATGGTAGGCATAGCACATGTAGACAACATTATACAACAATTAATCATCATGATTCATCTCTAATTTCATCATCTTAGGGTTTATTTATAGGTTCACATGAATATACATATATACAAATCAAATTCCATATAAAATTGATCACCCAACATGGATTTGAATTCAATTGATCATTTTCAACATAAAAAAAAACAAATCCAACATGAAATTCATAAAGAAATCCATAAACTTAAAGTTAGAAAAGAGATTCTCAGGCTTCATGGATAAAAGGAGTCCATGAATGAACACTACGCATACCTAGGATGTGATTTCTTAAGGATTGACGGTGAAACATTTTTGAATTTGAATCCCCAATTGAAACCCTAGCTTGTTCTTGAGAGAAACTAGTATATTTTGGGTGAAGAATGACTAAATCATGTCTTATTGGGTATATATAGGGGTGGGAAATTAACCCTTTTAACCCTGGACACGTCTTTAATTTCTAAGAAAATTTCCTAACTTTCATCCTTGGTGCGACGTGCCACTATCGTGCCAAGTCACTGGAAAGTGATAAATGGGAAATTGCACAGTGGCGTGATGCGGAGCTATTATGTTGCCACCTTGTCTATGACCTGGAAGTTTGGTACGACACGCCACTATCACGAAGCAACACTGGAAATTGAAAATTGCCATCTGAGCTATCTCTGCGACGCGCTGAAGGCTTAGGTGATACACTGTCTCACTAAAAAGGCTCTAACTCTTCACCCGAGTGTCGGATTTAGGCGAATTTGGTATCGATGGAAAGCTTATTTGATTCCACACATGATAAAAATTAAAAATCTTGAAAATACCACATGTAAAAAAGTGTATTTATCTTTCAAAGAAAGCTTCAAACATTCTTGGAAAACTTTTCAAGCTAGGAAAAGTATAGGGTATTATAGGCAGCTATAGGAAATCTCTAAACATCAAAAATGAGTGAAAATGTAGAAAATGGCCTGGAGGGTCATTACAAATCAAATCCTAAAATCCCTATCTAACATGCAACATATATAATACACTATCTCATGAATAAGAGTAGAAAAATCCTACCTCAATGTCAAACCGCAAATCCTTTAATCACCAACAGGTTATTCATTTTTGCTCCACGATACCAAAATTCTACCATGCTATCAAAATAGTAATATACATGTCAGGAGTAAAATAAGACCTATATTTCTATATTAAGGGTTTGGACAAAATTCAGGAGAAGAAAGAGTTTATTGGGCCTACAAATAGAATTAAAAAATTGAATTTGTCATGAGGTACCTCAAAGGACAAGGAATGTGTGCTCAAAAGTAGAGTACAAATGGTGCATGAATTAGGGCCCAAATCAACCCCCAATATTTAGAAATTTAAAGACCTAAATTCTATGAATTTACCATGAAATAGGTTGGAAATTAAAGGGAAAATTAATGAGAAGTAACCAAAGAGTGTTATGTTAGCTTACCTTAGCTTTAATGGGTGATTCTCTACTTTTTCCTCTCATTGAGCTCTCAAATTTATTTGAAAAGAAGTAAATAAATAGTGGAGAATCGGGTGGGGAAAGGAGATTAAAGAGTAGCCAGGTCCCGGTAAAGCAACCACCTTATTGCTAAATCGCATGCCGTTAATGCGGCACCTCAACTACTAAATTAATTTGGTAGATTTATCCAGGTACCACTAAAGAAGCCCCTATGGCGCTTAAGAAGGGTCCGCTGAAGCGGACCCCTTTCCACTAAAGGGGTCGTAGCCAAATACCTAAGGTCTCATAATTAGCTCATGGGCCGCTAAAGCGGATCCCTAAGCACATAAGCGGTCACATCAGCTACTAGATACCAAATTTTTGTAAGTCTAAATATGGACTTCGATTGAGTGCTTGGGATTCATTCATAACTCTGTACGTGTAAAATAACTATGCTACCATACCAAATTCAACGTTCAAGACTTTATGGAACCATCAAAATTTTCATCCAAGATCATTTTGACTGAATATGGGGCTCACACCTATAGTTCCATTTTTTATATAATTTGTCTAATAGACCAAAACAATTTTGGAATCCTTAGGACCTGAGCCAAGGTATCCCGAGACTAAAATCAATATTCTGGAGCTAATGGCTCCATTAGAACTCTCATCCGAGATCATATTCTAGGATTCTTGGTCTGAGACCAAATCCTAAACAATAAATTCTCTAAATTAGAGAAATGAGCCTAAAATCCAAATAAACTACTCGATATCCAAACCAAAAATTTTGGCAAGTCATAAATGACCTATAGCCATTGTGGGGAGGCTTGAAATACTGGAAATGCATGAAAATCAAGGAAATAACCTAAAGGCTCACTATAAGAATAACCACTAATATCATAGATTTTGCACTAAGAAGGGGTCTGATGGACTTCATTTGCTTGGGCTTAGGGTTGGTTCATACTCAACTTGCAGAGTTGTGTCATCATTTAATTTTGAAGAGCTGCCAACTGATCATCCAAAGCTGTGACACCATCCACTTCAATAATTTTGGCAAGCTTCTTTACTACATTCTGGACATATCGCCCTGCTATTCAGGATTAACTTGTACAATTCAGTTCAGCAAAGTATATAGCTCATCATAAGTTTCTCCAATGCAAGACCACCTGCAGTTGAATCTCGCAAAATTTTTATGGTATGATCAAGAGCTTCACCAAAAGTGTGAGCCAATACCTTATTAGTTAGTTGGTGGTGCAGGCACTCCCTGAGAAGATATTTCAAACTCTCCCATGCATGATATAAGTCCTCATCTGGCTTTTACCTTAAAGAAGCCCTTGTTGCGCGCGGACCCCTTTCAACTAAATGGGGTCTAGCCAAATACCTAAGGGCTCATAATTAGCTCATGGAATGCTAAAGTGGATCCCTGAGCACATAAGCAGTCGCATCAGCTACCAGATACCAAATTTTTGTAAGTCTAAATATGGACTTCGATAAAGTGATTGGGATTCATTCAGAACTCCGTACGTGCAAATGAACTATGCTACCATACCAAATTCAACGTTCTAGACTTAATAAAACCATTGAAATTTTCATCCAAGATCATTTTGAGTGAATGTAGGGGCTCACACTTATAGTTTAATTTTTCATATAATCCGTCTAATAGCCCAAAACAATTTTGGAATTCTCGAGACCTAAGACAAGGTATCCCTAGCCTAAAAATTAATATTCCAAAGCTAATGGCTCCATTGGAACTTTTATCCGAGATCATATTCTAGGATTCTTGGTCCGAGACCAAATCTTAAACAATAAATGCTCTAAAATAGAGAAATGAGCCTAAAATCCAGATGAACTACTCGATATCCCAACCAAAAATTTTGGCAAGTCCTAAATGACCTATAGCTGCTGTGAGGAGGCTTGAAATATTAGAAATGCATGCAAATAAAGGAAATAACCTATAGGCTCATTATAAGAATAACCATTAATATCACAGATTTTGCACCAAGACGGGGGTCTGGTGGATTTTATTTACTTAGGCCTGAGATTGGTTCATACTCAACTTGTAAAGTTGTGTCATCTTTTAATTTTGAAGCGCTACCAACTGATCTTCCAAAGTTGTGACACCATCCCCTTCAATCATTTTGGCAAGTTTCTTTACTACATTTCCAGACATATCACCCTGTCGTTCGGGTTTACCTTTTGCAATTCGATTCAGCAAAGTATATAGCTCATTATAAGTTTCTCCAATGCAAGACCACCTGCAGCTGAATCTACCAAAATTTTTATGGTGTGATCAAGAGCTTCACCAAAAGTGTGAGCCAATACCTCATTAGTTGGTTGATGGTGCAGGAAATCCTTGAGAAGAGATTTCAATCTCTCTCATGCATGATATAAGTTCTTATCTGGCTTTTGCTTTAAACTTAAAATATCACTAGGTAACCTTGCAATCTTTCCAGACAGGAAGAGTCGAATGAGGAACTTCTTTGTAGAACATCCTATTTAGTGATGGAGTTTGAAAGTTCTGCCTTTATCAATTTATTTGCTTCTCCTAAAAGTGAAAAGGGGAAGGGAATGAACCTCATATAGTTAGTGGAGACTCTAGTAGGGATGAAGCCCCTACTAAATTAGTTTGGCAGCTTTGTGCAGGTACCGCTAAAGAAACTCCGGTGGCGCTAAAGAAGGGTCTGCTTAAGCAGACCCCTTTCCACTAAAGGGGGCCTATCCAAATGCCTAAGGCCTCATAATTAGCTCATGGGCAGCTATAGCGAATCCCTGAGCACATTAGCACTCGCATAAGCTACCAGATAACCAATTTTTGTAAGTCTAAATATGGACTTTGATCGAGTGCTTGTGATTTATTCAAAACTCTGTACGTGTAAAATAACTATGCTACCATACTGAATTTAACATTCTAGACTTAATGGAACCATTGGAATTTTCTTCCAAGATCATTTTGACTGAATGTAGGTTTCACACCTATGGTTCAATTTTTCTTATAATCTGTCTAATAGCCCAAAACAATTTTGGAATCCTCGAGACTTGAGCCAAGGTATCCCTATCCTAAAATCAATATTCTAGAGTTAATGGCTCCATCAGAACTCTCATCCGAGATCATATTCTAGGATTATTGGTTTGAGACAAAATCCTAAACAATAAATGCTCTAAAATAGAGAAATGATCCTAAAATCCAAATAAACTATACGAAATCCAAACCAAAAATTTTGACAAGTCATAAATGATCTATAGACACTGTGGGGTGGATTGAAATACTGGAAATGCATGCAAATCAAGGAAATAATGTATAGGCTCATTATAAGAATAACCACTAATATAACAGATTTGCACCAAGATGGGGTCTGATGGACTTCATTTACTTGGGCCTGAGGTTGGTTCATACTCAACTTGCAAAGTTGTATCATCATTTAATTTTGAAGAGCTACTAACTGATTATCCAAAACTGTGACACCATCCACTTCAATCATTTTGGCAAGCTTCCTTACTATATTTCTGGACATATCACCCTACCATTCGGTATTAACTTATGCAATTCGGTTCAGCAAAGTATATAGCTCAACATAATTTTCTCCCATGCAAGACCACCTGCAGCTAAATCTAGCAAAATTTTTATGGTGTGATTAAGAGCTTCACTAAAAGTGTGAGCCAATACCTCATTAGTTAGTTGGTGGTGCAGGCAATCCCTGAAAGGTGATTTGAATCTCTCCCATGCATGATATAAGTTCTCATCTAGCTTCTGCTTTAAACTCAAAATCTCACTATGTAATCTTGCAGTCTTTCCAGACATGAAGAGTCGAATGAGGAACTTCTTTGTAGACCATTTCTTCGCTTTCCCTAAAAGTGAGAAATGGAAGAGAATGAACCTCATATAGTCAGTGGAGACTCCAGTAGGGATGAACAATAACTAGTCTCTAAGAATTTTGTTGATAAACTTGAGAATCCTCATGTGATAGGTCTGTAATTTCCCACTATTATATAATACACCATATTCTGTTTAAGCTTGAATCTACTCTAGGTTCAAATCTACGGATGAAAGAGGTGATATTAGTTGCGAGTAGGACTACCACTTTGCGTACTATCCTACGGTTTGTTGTTTATCACCTATGACAGTAGGATCATCTTCTTCATGTGGAACTTGTGCTATGAAATAGAGAAGGACTATTTCTCTCCTTAAATGATGTAAGCTTCTCTCAAGTTCAGGATATGGGTCAACCTAATGCCTTCTGCTTTCCAGCTTACTTAAGTTTCAGACCTGTACCTGTAAATTCAGAAGCTAAGATCAGTTTGTTAGCACTTATAAAACAAATAGCAAAACTTAAAATAAAATAGTTGCCAATTTTAAAGTCCCCAATAATGGCGCTAAAAACTTATTGTGTTCCTACCGCACATGCAAGTGTACGTGGTTGTGCAAGTAATAAAGTGGCCCTTTCAAGCTGAATGTCAAACCCACAGGGACTTGGTTTAACAACAATAATATTCTATATTTACTGCTTAGATTAAACACGTGCAAGTTAACCAATAGCATTTGAGATTTAAGAATTCAAAAGTAACCTTAAATAATTGGAAATTATAAACTGCTGGATACAATAATAGGGAGAAAACCAGGGTCAAGGCACTGCAAACAATCCTACTAAGCTATACAATATTATTGTCTTAGTCAATCATCTTGATTGTGGATTCACTAGGTTTATAACATAATTAGTGAATGGTCATCCTCTAATCTTCTATCTAAGTTATCCCCACAACAACATCATTGAGAAGGAATGTGAGAACTAACTTAAATGAATTTATATTTCATCCTATATATGAAACAAATGGGGAAAATTAGGTATATTCCTATCCTGAATGTAAATCCTAACATTAATTTCTCTAAGTATAGGATCCCACTCCATATATCCCATGATCTAATCTATTGTTCCTCTTTTTGGGATTACAACAAAATGTAGGTTTATCCTAAGGTTTATGCATTAATAGAATAGTAATAACAAGGATATATGACCAACTAAAACAATCAACTTACACAAACTCAATTAAAATCATAAGTATTCATGTTCATGGCCTAAACAATAGACGAGGGTGTTTAGCCACTCATGGTATTACAACGAATTACAAGAATGAAATTCACGTATTAAAACTAAAAGTAAACTAAAGTAAAGATTAAGAACCCTAATTGCAGCTTCATCCAGTGTTTTTCTAGCCTTAAAATGTGTCCAAGGTGTTTAAAACAAGAGACAAGTGTTATATTTATACTAGGAAAAAAGTTTCCCATTTTTACCCTTGGGTGTGTCACACTCATGTGTTGGCGCATTTAGGGCATGCCATGCCATACACATGGATGATTACTATTTCTTAATATATTACTTTATATCCTGGGGAGTGGCACTGACATGTCCCAAACCAGGGCCTTCTCATAATGGGCAATCCCAAGCCTAACCAGGACCAGAAACTGCTCCCGTTACCCAACCTAACCACCAAATGCATACCTTGAGTCGTCTGAAGTCTGAGAATATTAAAAGATAGCATATTAAACTGTGTGGTGACTCTAGACAAGTTTATAATCGAGAGCAACCCAATTAAGTCCAACCACCCAATAACTAACCAAACCAATGCGGAAGCCATAAACCAATACCATAATGATAAGACAATGTATGTATTAATAACATAAATAATCCATAACATACCCAAGTCCACAGTTGTCCGTACAAAGCCTCTAGACCAACCAAAGAGTACCTAGTTGGGACATGCCCTCGAGCATATCTAAAACCAAAGTCTATGAAATACGAGAATTATATAAAGTAAATCATGACATAAAATATATGCCTTTCGAACTATGGAAGTTCACCTCTTCTATTCAACATCGACTATACTAGAATCCGATCACTAAACAAGAGGAGCAGAATGGCTGGTTCCTGCATAGAATGGGTATACATTCACTAGTAGATGAGTTAGCAGGTGAACGCTAGCATGTACTCAGGATAAGGATAAAATAATGTCATTTCTAAAACCAAGTAAGAACCATCCAATGCACACAACTATACATATATATATAATCATGTCGGGAAAGGGGATTGGGTTTAGCTCGCATTTAAAAGAATTACCTAGGTTGTGTAGCTTGGCCATCCTAAACCACCCATAGGCTATATGGGTTCAAATCGAGAAATGGTCCAAATTTTTTTTATTAAGAATTTGGTTACTATTCTTTGTTTACTATTCCTTGTGGGTGTCGTATTTATGTTATGTCATCTTGTTCCATGCTTTATTACTGATTTGTTTATTAATCCTTATCTTGGGCTGGGGGTTTATCAAAAATAGTCTTTCTACTTCTCCGGAGGTAGTGGTATGGATTGCGTACATCTTACTCTCTCCAGACCCAACTATATGGGAATACACTAGGCTTGTTGTTCAGTATTTCTTTAATAGGTAAATTCCAAGCCCAAATAGTGCTATAATTAACCCACCAATATTCTAAGGATTTTGGGAAATAATGGAGGAATAAACTAGGGAACTGATGAAAACTTACCAAGAATTCATAGAAGAAATGAATAACTTAAGCCAGCAAAAACCCCAAAATCTCCTATCATGGTTTCTCCCAACTTTCCATATGTTCTAGGGTTTTTCACTCTTGAACTTATGTGAAAAATAGGAGGAAATTAGGTTAAGTGGGGGAATTTATAAGGCTACTAGGTTTAACTAAAGCAGGCACTGGGCTACTTTAGCGGTCAGTGCTAAGCGCCCAGGTTCCACTAAAGCGATACCTATCCACGCTTGTAAAGCCACTAAAGTGGGTAGCTGATGCTAAAGCAGTATGTACTTTAGAGGTCAGATTGCCACTAAAGTGGCTTGCTAGAGCTGGGCTAAAGTGCTTGGAAGGCTACTAAAGTGCCCTCCACCAAAGTTCCCAAAGGGCCACTTTTGCGGTCACACCAGCTTAAGACTTGGTATTTTTCTAAGTCTCCGTCAACCCCTGAGATTTATTTGGATCTCTGTATATGGAAACAAACTATGCTACCTAATTAAATTCATTGTTTCAGACTTAATAGTGTAGCTGAAATTTCCATTCGAAGTCGTTTCAATGAAAAGTGAGTCCTATACCCAAGTGATATTTTTCAAAGTTTTAGACAATATCCTTGAATGAGTTTGAAAGCCTTGGGACCCAAACCAAAGTTCCACCTAGATTAAAATTAACATTTCAAATTTATTGGAACTATCAGGATTGGCATATAAGGTCGTTTGATTGAAGTTTTCACCTAATAGCATTCTTACTAGTGAAGACTTCAAAATTGGGAACTGGCTCTAAAAAACAAATGAACTACCCTGTATACAAACTGTCAGCTCCAGCAAATCATAAATGACATAGGGCAGCTATAGGAAATCTCTAAAAGCAAAAATGAGTGAAAATATAGAAAATGGCCTGGAGGGTCATTATAAATCACATCCTAAAATCTCTATCTAAAATGCAACATATATAATACGCTATCTCATGAATAAGAGTAGAAAAATCCTACCTCAATGTCGAACCGCAAATTCTTTAATCACCCATGGGTTAATCATTTTTGCTCCACGATACTAAAATTCTACCATGCTATCAAAATAGTAATATACATGTCATTAGGAGTAAAATAAGACCAACATTGCTATATTAAGGGTTGGGACAAAATTTGGGTCATGAAAGAGTTTGTTGGGCCTACAAACAGAATTAAAAAATTGAATTTGTCATGAGGTACCTCAAAGCACAAGGAATGTGTGCTCAAAAGTAGAGTACAAATGGTGCATGAATTACGGTGATACGGTTAGGGCAGCCTCCACAGGTACACGGCCTTTCACACGAAGCCAAGCTCGGGAATTACAAAAACTCCAAGCTTTGTTCATGCAAATGGCCGTGTGTGAGTTGGTGATTGAACCAACCAAGGACCTAAACGTTTTTATGTGTGAAGAGAGGTCCTAAGGTGTAATAAACTACTCTCCAAGGTTGGCACAAGAAGCAAGGGCGGATGGGTCATTTTACCCCTTTTGTTTGTAGTATAAATAGAACATGTTAGAGAGTTATTCCTTAGTTTTTGAATGCTGATTTTTGTAACCTAAAACACTAAACATTTCCTCTCTCTTCCACTCATAGAATCCGCCCCTATTATCTCACAAGTAGAGGGATACTTGTGTTGTCTCTTTGGCTAGAAACAAGGGTTTTGAGGTCGTTGAGTGCCTCTTGGTCCTCGTAAGAACTTGGTGTTTATATTCATTAGACTTAGGGTCCTCTCTTGATGTTAGGGTTCTTAGTTTCTTGAATGTTATGTGTCAAGTTATCTATCTTTCTTTATCTTGTTGTTGTTGTTGATTTTGTTATCTTAAAGTCTAGTGAAGCCGTGTAGGGCTCTTTTCGATTCACTAGCATTGTTATCTATCTTGTTGTTCTTGTGTTGTGGGCTGAAAAACCGAAACTTAACTTGTCGTTCTTGTGTTGTTGGACTGAAATCCGAGCCTATTTGAAGCTCTTGGTGTTGTTGGTTTGATTTTGTATCATTTGGTATCAAAGCAAGACCGGTTGTGTTCCAACATAACCCATCTTGGGCTAGTTCACGGCTTAAACAAACTACACCAAAAAGAAATGCTGAAAATCTGTCCATTAAAAGTTGAAACCAAGAATGATGTTGTATGTTTAGATATAGGTGTTATTTTGCTTGTTTAGTGGGTTTCTAGTGTTGGTTTCTTTCTCACCAACACTAAAGTGTCTAGATCCAAAAGTTGAGCTTGAAAACTTGAACATTGTGTAGTGACTTGAAGTGGCCGAAAGTTGTATGTGTTGATAACCAAAAAAATAAAAACAAATCGGTGGTTGTGTGTTTATGTGCTAAGGAAGTTGATGAAGTTTGTTGAGGTGTTCATCTTTTGAACTTGTTCATCTTGTTGTGTGCTCAAGTGGTAAGACAAGCTATAAAGTTGTTGTGAAAGACTTGCACCCATCACCTTTTAGTCTTGTCAATCACTTTTCCCTAATTCAAGGAGCCTTGTTTTGTGGGATTAGTCAACCAAACCCCACTTTCTTGAGTTTGAAAAGGGTGAAATACTACAAGATTTTATTTTTCCCACCAAAACACTTTGCAAACTATAACGAGTTGTGTGAATATTAACACAAAAAAAAAAAAAGAGAAGAAGGACGTGTGAGACCACTACATGCTGCCACGTCGCTATAAGCTCAACTTAGGATATTCTTTGATTGCAAATTGTTGATCCTTGGTTTCCCTTACTTGGTCCTAGAACTAATTAACAAACTAGTACCTTCCTACTAGGTTGTCAACTAGTTCCTTGAACCGTTTGTTCGTGTCAACGATTATTTGAGTGCTTTTATTCGTTTGAACGAATTGCTGATTTTTGACTCTATTCCGGCAAGAATTCTTTGAGTCTTCAAACAAGAATCCATTCTGGAGAAGAGCTTACTCATACCTTAAAAATCTCACGGTTATTAGCCAATTATACCACACTTGTGGAACACGAACTTGTGGTGAACTAAAGCGGATAATACCTTGACAATGGAAGGGGCTACGTCTCATAATGTGGATACTAATGCCCTTGATTCTATGAGGGTCACTCTTGAGGCCGTTACCCGGACACTTGAAAGGTTGAATTCGGAATTTGGGGCCGTGAGAGGTGACTTGGCAGCAATAAAGGGGGAAGTGTCGACTATTAGTGGGAGACTAGAACAAGTGGAGAGTCAAAGGAACTCTCGTCCTTCTACTCCTCTACATGTATCTACCAATGGTCATGATAGGACCTCCTCCGCAACCATCACCCCCGAAACAGTCCACCAAATGCTAAATGCACCCCAAGCTCCACTAAATACCGCAAGCCAAACTACCTATTTTCCTCCAAACCGAGACTCCACTAGACCACTACATTTCCAAGCCCCTCCAATTCCACAAGAGGGATTTGGACGCCAAGTACCTCCACTAAATCCGAACCCTCCATTCCAAGCTCCATTAACCCAAAGACCGCAAATTCCAAATCCTCCGAATCAAAACGGCCAAGGCCGGCCAGCCCACTTTGAAGGATACGGTAGAGAGGAGTATGAAGGAGATGGAGCCTTTGATGATGCTTATATGAGGGAGGAGGAGTTAAGAGGGGGTCGAGGAGAACCTAGGAGATACCGGGGGTATGGAGATAGGGGAAACTGACACCAAGAGAGAGACGTAGGCATCAACACCATCAAGTTGAGCCTACCCATCTTTAAGGGTGAAAGTGACCCCGAGACCTACTTAACTTGGGAATCGGCTTGTGACAAAGTTTTCCAAGTTAATGACATCTCGGAAGAAAAGAAGAGTTGCTACGCTATAGCTCACCTCGAGGGCTATGTTAACACTTGGTGGGAGTATGTTAAACGATTTGGTAATGAATTAGTGGATGGGCAGCCACCACCTTGGTATCGGTTGAGGTATTTGATGAGACAACGATACCTTCCCGAGAGATATCGTCATGAGTTGCTCGCTAGATTATATGGCTTGCGGCAAGGAGGCAAGAGTGTGATGGCCTATTTTGATGAGTTCCAACAACTCATGTTGAAACTTGATCATCGTGGGGAGCAAATCAGTCACGTCATCATCCGGTTCAAGTGTGGGTTGAACAAAGAGATATCTACTCATTTGACCCTTCACCGGTTTGAAACCATTGACGGTATATTCCAAGCGGCCCTAGAGATTGAAAGGGAACTTAAGGAGAGATCAGCCTTCAAGGCAAGGGTACAAACCCCCTCGGGTTGGCCCAAAAACAAGGACCAACCCGCCCCTACGAAGTTGCCCGAGTCCAAAACAGTCCCTAAGTTCCCTCCGAAACTGGAGGCTCACAAATATCCCAACCCAAAGGGGTTCCAAAGCTTCAAGTGCCAAGGTTGGGGGCATAAGGCCAATGAATGTCTGAACCGGCGCAATGTGATCCTACGAGAAGGGAAAGTGTACTACCTTGGTGAGAAGGTGGTTTCCGAAAGGGGGGAGGATGAGGCCGAGCCTCAAGATGGAAAGGGAGCTGAAAATGGGCTGAATGATGATGAATTAGATGGTAGTGAAGATGTCGATCCACAAAAAGGGGAGTGTGTGGTTACAAACTTTGTGGTTAGACGTGTCATGATTAGTAAGGCGATGGATGACCCGAGTCAAAGGGAAAATCTATTCCATACTAAGTGTCTTGTAAAGGGGAGTGTGTGCACCTTGGTGATTGATAGTGGTAGTTGTACAAATGTTGCGAGCCATGCTATGGTAAATTTCTTGAAGCTACCAACTACACTACACACTAGTCCTTACAAGCTACAATGGTTGAACGATTGTGGTGAATTAAAGGTCACAAGGCAATGTATGATTCGGTTTAAGGTGGGAAACTACCACGATGAAGTGCTTTGTGACGTGATCCCAATGAAAGCATGTCACTTGTTGTTAGGTAGACCATGGCAATATGATAGGTCTACTAAACACGATGGGAGGTCCAACCGGTATACGCTTGAGAAGAATGGCCGAAAGGTCACACTTCACCCTCTTTCACCCTCCCAAGTAAATGAGTGGCATCAAAAGATGAGAGAGTTAAAGGGAAAGGGGAAGGAATCCGGAAAGGGAGAAAAGGGGGGGGATGCCGTAGGTGAGGAAGTAGGGACATCCGAGGCTGTCCCAACGACAAGGGAGATGGAAAACGTAGTGATGTTGGCTAGGAGGAAAGAACTCTTCGTGGACTATGATGAAAACAAGCCGATGTTACTTTTGGCCCATTATTTTAATACTAACCCCACTAATTCTTCCATTTCCCCTTTGATTTCTTGTGTTTTGCAGGAGTATGAAGATGTATTTCCTCAAGAACTTCCGCAAGGATTGCCCCCACTTCGGGGAATTGAGCACCAAATTGATTTGGTGCCGGGTTCACAACTTCCAAACAAACCGGCCTATAGGAGCAATCCCATGGACACTAAGGAGCTTGAAAGACAAGTTGAGGAGCTTCTCAACAAGGGATACATCAAGGAAAGCATGAGTCCGTGTGCTGTTCCGGTGCTTTTGGTACCAAAGAAGGACGGAACTTGGCGCATGTGCGTCGATTGTCGAGCCATCAACAAAATCACGATAAGGTATCTTCATCCAATCCCTAGACTAGATGATATGTTAGATGAGCTCCACGGATCTTGTTTGTTTTCTAAAGTGGACCTTAGGAGCGGCTATCACCAAATTCGCATGCAACCCGGTGATGAGTGGAAGACCGCCTTAAGACCAAATTCGGTCTATATGAGTGGCTGGTCATGCCCTTCGGCCTTACCAATGCTCCTAGCACATTTATGAGGCTAATGAATTATGTAATGAAGCCTTATATTGGAAAGTTTGTGGTGGTTTACTTTGATGATGTGTTGGTGTATAGTAAATCTATTGATGATCATGTAATGCATTTGAGATGTGTGTTTGATGTGCTCCGAAAGGAGAAGCTGTATGCCAACATGGAGAAGTGTTCTTTTGGTGTTGATAAAGTTATATTCTTGGATTTTGTCGTGAGCTCAAGGGGTGTGGAAGTGGACGATTCCAAGATAGACTCTATTCGAAGTTGGCCGACCCCTAAAACTATTGGAGAAATCCGAAGTTTCCACGGGTTGGCAAGCTTTTATAGGAGGTTTGTCAAAGGATTTAGTTCCATAGCAGCCCCCTTGACCGAGGCAATTAGAAAGGACGGACCCTTTAAATGGGGTGATGAGCAGGCTAGGGCTTTTGAGGCCTTGAAAGCTACGCTCATCTCAGCGCCTTTATTGCAATTGCCCGATTTTGATAAGATGTTTGAAGTAGAGTGTGATGCTAGTAAGGTTGGCATCGGGGATGTTTTGATGCAAGAAGGTAAGCCCGTTGCTTATTTCAGTGAAAAGCTCAAAGGGGCAACTCTTAATTACTCAACTTATGATTTGGAGTTGTACGCCCTTGTTAGAGCCTTGGGAAATTGGCAACATTATTTGTGGCCTAAGGAGTTTGTGATACGAACGGATCATGAGTCGTTGAAACACCTTAAGAGCCAAGACAAGTTGAATAGGCGTCATGCTAAGTGGATTGAGTTCATCGAGACTTTCCCTTATGTAATTCATTACAAAAGGGGAAAGTAAAATGTTGTTGCCGATGCCTTGTCTAGGAAGCATGTGCTTGTTGCTACCTTGTCTTCAAAATTGATGGGTTTTGAGAGCTTGCGGTTGTTGTATCCCGAGGATCCTACCTTTGCTCCTATTTTTAGAAAATGCGAAGAGTGGGGAAGGGACCGTTGGCTTAAGGAGAATGACCATTCCTCCTACTCTCGGTTTGATGGGTATTTGTTCAAGGGGAGGAGGTTGTGTGTTCCTTCTAGTTCTTGGAGGGAATTATTTGTGAAGGAGGCCCATGACGGAGGCCTCATGGGTCACTTTGGGGTAGACAAGACCCTCGGAATCTTAGAGGAGAACTTCTATTGGCCCAAAATGCGCAAAGACGTCACTAAAATTTGTAGTCAATGCGTGGCCTGCCGGAGTGCGAAATCTCATCTCCTACCTCAAGGATTATACACCCCACTCCCTACTCCCCTTAGGCCTTGGTTGGACATTTCGATGGATTTTGTTTTGGGGCTGCCAAGGACTAGAAAGGGCTGAGATAGCATTTTTGTTATTGTTGATAGATTCTCTAAAATGGCTCATTTTATTCCATGTGCTAAAACCGAGGATGCTCGTAGTGTAGCTTCATTATTTGTTGCACATGTTGTAAAGCTTCACGGGGTACCGAGGACTATTGTGAGTGATAGGGACTCCAAGTTCCTAAGTCTCTTTTGGAAGTCCATGTGGGGTAGGCTTGGAACGAAGTTACTTTTCTACACGTCTTGTCACCCACAAACCGATGGCCAAACGGAGGTAGTAAATAGAACCTTGGGGTCTATGCTACGTTCTATGGTTAAAGGTAAACTGACTTCATGGGAAGATCACCTACCCTTGGTGGAATTTGCATACAACCGGGTAATACATTCGAGCACGGGAATGACTCCCTTTGAATGTGTTTACGGCCTGAATCCCCTTACCCCTTTAGATCTCACTCCTTTGTCTAGTGATCTCATGACCAGCTTAGATGGAAATAAAAGAGCCGAGGCAATGAAGAAAATGCATGAGACGGTGCGGATCAAGCTTGAAAAGAAGAACCAAGAGATTGCAAAAAGGGTAAACAAAGGGAGAAGAAGGCTTGTGCTTGAACCCGGAGATTGGGTGTGGGTGCATCTTCGAAAGGATCGGTTTCCAGCTCAAAGGAAGTCCAAATTGCTGCCAAGGGGTGATGGTCCTTTCCAAGTACTTGAGAGAATCAATGACAACGCCTACAAGATTGACCTTCCACCGGAATATCAAGTGCACAACACTTTCAACGTTGGTGATCTCTCCCTCGTGGATGCGGTTGAAGATGACCAAATGCTGAATTTGAGGTCAAATTCCTCTCAAGATGGAGAGGATGATACGGTTAGGGCATCCTCCACAGGTACACGGCCTTTCACACGAAGCCAAGCTCGGGAATTACAAAAACTCCAAGCTTTGTTCATACAAATGGCCGTGTGTGAGTTGGTGATTGAACCAACCAAGGACCTAAACGTTTTTATGTGTGAATAGAGGTCCTAAGGTGTAATAAACTACTCTCCAAGGTTGGCACAAGAAGCAAGGGCGGATGGGTCATTTTACCCCTTTTGTTTGTAGTATAAATAGAACATGTTAGAGAGTTATTCCTTAGTTTTTGAATGCTGATTTTTGTAACCTAAAACACTAAACATTTCCTCTCTCTTCCACTCATAGAAGCCGCCCCTATTATCTCACAAGTAGAGGGATACTTGTGTTGTCTCTTTGGCTAGAAACAAGGGTTTTGAGGTCGTTGAGTGCCTTTTGGTCCTCGTAAGAACTTGGTGTTTATATTCATTAGACTTAGGGTCCTCTCTTGATGTTAGGGTTCTTAGTTTCTTGAATGTTATGTGTCAAGTTATCTATCTTTCTTTATCTTGTTGTTGTTGTTGATTTTGTTATCTTAAAGTCTAGTGAAGCCGTGTGGGGCTCTTTTCGATTCACTAGCATTGTTATCTATCTTGTTGTTCTTGTGTTGTGGGCTGAAAAACCGAAACTTAACTTGTTGTTCTTGTGTTGTTGGACTGAAATCCGAGCCTATTTGAAGCTCTTGGTGTTGTTGGTTTGATTTTGTATCATACGGCCCAAATTAAACCCCAATATTTAGAAATTTAAAGACCTAATTTTTATGAATTTACCATGAAATAGGATGGAAATTAAAAGAAAAATTAATGGGAAATGACTAAAGAGTGTCATGTTAGCTTACCTTAGCTTCAACGGGTGATTCGCTACTTTTTCCTGTAACACCCTATATTTCGCGTGTACTGGTTCTACTTATGTGGCACTTGATACGGACTTATGGGGTAGGTAATGGGCTCGGATATCCTATGTGATTGGGGAAGGTAAGATAGGTTTGGAGGAGTTCCCACATGTACTGAAATGTGGTATGATTAAGTTACCTTCGATGAGAGAATATAAACTTGGGCCCTTAAATAGGTATTTAAATCTAAAGGATGAAGTGACCAAGTTTTAAGTTTAACTATAAGCATTTTGATCTTAAAATGGAACAAAATATTGAGGTACTTGTTCGACGTATTTTAAGCTAGTAGGTGAATCACCTACTTTGACCTTTTGACCAACTTAAGTTAATTCTGGCCCAAATTAAATAAGAGAAAAGGAGGAGAATGGGCAGCCAAGGCCCAATAGTTTTTAATCCACAAAGGCCCAATATAATGGGAAAGTAGGTGCATCACCTACTTGATAAATTATGGCCCAAAAATGACCAAGAAAGTCGGTCAAGAGCAGCTCTTGTTAAAGGGATTAAAACCAACCCTTATAGCTCATTTTAACTAGCCAAAAAAAACAGCTTTCAAGATTTTCTCTCTTATTCTCTCTTAGCTATGCAGCAGCCCTAAAATTCCACTACGGTTCTTTGGAAACCTTCCTTCCAAGTTAAAGGTAAGTGAACAAATCAAGAGCACATCTTAAGAATACTATAAGGATTATGTTCTCCATGATTAAACTAGAAGATATCCCTTTTTAAGTTTGGCAGTCCCTTTATCCTTGATTATTAAGAGATTTTTCTATTCACTTTTGGTTTGTGAGTAAATGGATCAAGCTATTGATAAATTAAGGGAATAAACTACCACCAAAATTAAGGTATGGCTACTGTCAATTTTTTTCCCTTTTCCTATATACGTGTGTTGGTTGAGGATTGTGTATATGTAATTAAGAACTCAAGGGATGGTGAGTTCAATTTCTGGTTGCCATATTAAGGGGTATTTGGGGCTGTTTTGGATCAGTTTTATGTATGTATGTTAGGGGCTTCTTGGTTGGCGTTGGGGGAATGGTGTGAATAATTCCCATTGAAAGGTAGAAGAAGAGTATAATGGTACACAACCAAATTGAATGTCGCTTAAGTTTACTGGCACATCACTTGATATACTGTTTTGAGAGTACAATAATGATGAAACTGTTAAGGGGATCTTATTGTAACATCCCGTATCTTGCTTGTACTTATTCTAATTATATGGAACCTGGTATGGTCATATGGTATAGGTAACGGATGAGATTTGTTATGCAATTATTAATGGTGTAGATGGAATTATAGAGGCTACCCGTATAGTTTAGTGTGATGCGACTAAGTTAACGTTAAGTTAACTATTTAAACTTTGAATCACAAGCTAGTATTTGAATCTAAAGTTTAAAGTGACCAAGTGTGTATAAGTTTAAGGTTAGACTAAAGGGGTTAGAAGCTGAAAATGGAGCAAAATATTGAGGTGCTTGCTTGACTTATTTAAGCTAGTAGGTGAGTCACCTACGTAAGTTGTTTGAACCAAATTAATGGACCCATGGCTATGGATCAGATTTGGGTCTATGCTAATATACTCATTTGGGCCAAATTGAACAAAAAAAAAAGAAAGAAAATGGATAAGTGACCCGACACACTAATCTGCCAAGGCCCAAATATAATTGAGCCCAACAAGAAATTATGTAAGTAGGTGCATCACCTACTTTGAAGTTTTAGCAGCTTGGACCCTTAAGTAGGTGCATCACCTACTTGGACCAATTTGACCTATTTTATGGTCCAAAATACAGCTAAGGAGGTGGACAAGATAGGGCCTTTAAAAGGCCAAGTTGCGGTCATTTTACTTCACTTTTAAGTCACAAAAAAAGGAGTATATTTCAGCAAATCTCTCTACTCTCTTAAAAACAACAAGAGCAGCAGCCCTATTTTTCCTTCTAGGGTTCTTGAAGAAACCCTCCCCTTTGCAGCCCAAGGTAAGTGAAAAACACTTAAGGTTTTGTTTAATTATCTCATGGGAGATTAGGGAAACAAGTTATAAGTGTTTGACTATAAGTATATGGTTGATTATAGAACAAGTTGTTTGTTCATGTTTCCTTATTATTGAGGAACCTTCTTTCTTCTTCTTTGGTTTAAGTGTGAAGGAAAGTTCAAGCTCTTGAAGAGTTCAATTAAAAGAATAAGTTGCTGGATTGAGGTACGGTGACTACCCCATTTTATTTTTCTTATATATGAATTTGAGAGGGGATTATGGATGTCTTGTTATTGAGAACTCAAGAGATGAGAAGATCAATAATTGATTGCTACAATAAAAGGGGTTTGGGACTTCTTTGTGGACTGTTTTGTATGTATATGTTATGGGCTGCCAGGTTGAAGTTGGATAAAGGTGTGATGAGTTTGTAATGAATTATAGAAGAAAGATGTGGTGATACACCACCGAACTAATGCTTGCTATCCAATCTATTTTGCGTATTGTTTAGAATGTGTAATGAAGTCGAGGTGGTTTTGGTGAACCTTATAAGAACCTATCTGGTATGTGGGTGTAATTGGAGGAAAGAAAAGGGTTAAACTAACACCCTTGTTTAATAGAGTAATAGTTGCTGCCCGGTTACTGGTTTGGGTGAAATTAAGTACCTTAAATGTGTTGAGTGGTTACTAATACTAGTTTACCATATATTCTATTGTAGATAAATAATCTAAAAGGAGAGAAGTCAAGTAGGGTTAGTTTCGGAGTCAAATGACCAGGTATGTAAGGCATACTCTATTTCACACTCTTTGGCATGAAATCGTACAATTGTTCCATCAAGCAAGTTTCTGAGGTTATCCTATAACAAAGTGATACATAATGGCAGCACATTACCCTCCATGTATCCAATGACCTTGTTCCCACTCTCTAACGCATTAGCACACCTCAATACGTGCTTATTATTAAATCTGCGTGTCTATCTTCACTAGAAAATTTCAGGAGTTCTCCGTTTGTTCAAATAAGACCCATGTGTTATTTCAGCTCCTAAACACTTTATTTGTGTGCCAACAGCTCCCTAGCTCATTGTTGTTGCGTTAAGTGTCTATTTACATATCTCTTATTAGCGTATTACTGGTTCAAGGTACCATAATGTGATGACCACCAAGGTAACAATTTCAAAGGCTAATAAACTAAGTATTGAAATCTGTAAAATGATGAGTGGCAGCTCAGGGGCACTTGCCTAGCATGGGCCGATGTCGATACCTTTATGTGTGGGTGGCAGCTCAGGGGCATAAGCCTAGAATGGGCCGATCCCAATCTTTTTATAGGTGGCAGCTCAGGGGCGTAAGCCTAGCATGAGCCGATCCTAATTTATCTTTTTTTTACCACTGATCAGTTGGTCATTTGCATTATATGGATTACAAAGATTATGAAGTAAGAAGGTAAAATGAAGAAAGAATGTAATGTACATTGTCCCACAAGTATTTATAAAGGTGGTCTACTAGTACTCCTTATACACTTGTATCGGATTTCTATTGAGCTTTTGTATCAAGTGTGTTGCTACTTTTTGCCTTACATATTCAGTATATATTTTCGTACTGATGTCCCTCACGGGGAACTTGCATTTCATGCTGCAGGCAGAGGCACTTCAGCTCATACAACTCACTAGTAGGAGCGTAGGTTGTTCAGGGACTATTGGTGAGCTCCAGGTTGATTCAGGGCTTTCCGAGTCTGCTCTATATATTTTGGTATTGTACAGTAAGTCTAGAGTAGGGCGGGGGTTTGTCCCGACCCTGACTAAGTCTATGTATCTTTTAGAGGCTTTGTAGACTAATGTAAAGTTATGGTAGTGTCCTGATTTTAGATATTGTGGCCCCACCGGCCAAGTGTTGTACATATCAGTTTTGGGAGTGTATGTATAGTAAATTTCATCTATACATAATATTCTGTCGTCAGAACATTTGGTTGTTACAATTACATGCATGGAAAGTATAAGGTTATGAATTTGTTCTCTCGGGCCTTTACGGCTACGGGTGCCTGTCTGCCCCAATAGGATTTGAGGCGTGACAAAAGTGGTATCAGAGCGGTCGTCCTAGGGTGTTTACAAAGTCGTGTCTATATAAAGTCCTGTTTATGGGCGTGTTGTGCACCACATCTATAAATAGGAGGCTATGTGACATTTAGGGGTTTTCTCTTTTTCTTCATATCTTAGATCGTGCAATAGAGCCTATGTTGTAGGTTAAGTCATATTTAACCATTGAACCTATTTTTTCTTTTTTTTCCTCTTATTATAGTAAAGATGCCGGTTACAAAAAGGAGTAAGAATACAAGTAGGCAGATAGACGAAGCTGTCGGGGAGGGGACCAGCAAATCACCACCTAGACGAGCTAATCAAAGTGAGGCTCAAGCTGAGTTTGTATCCCAAACTTCTCCTACCCTTCCATCTCTAGAAGAGCTAAGAAGGAGAAGAACCGCATCCTCAGAACTACCTACCAATGCTGCAAATCAAGATTTAAGGAGTGCAGTACAATTATTGGCTCGTATAGTTTCTGGACAAGCTCAAGGACAAGCCATTCCAACTACAGGTTCTAGTGGTATAGATAGGGCAGCTAGCCTATGAACGCAGGATTTTCTCAAATTGGATCCTCCCACCTTCACCGGATCAGATCTTAATGAAGACCCACAGGACTTTATTGATCAAATCCAAAGGGTTCTAGATGTTATGCATGTGTCGGGTAAAGAGACAATTGAGCTAGCAGCATATAGATTCAAGGGGGAGGCTATATTGTGGTATGAAGACTGGAAATGATCTAGGGGTATCGATGCACCTCCAGCTACTTGGAAAGAGTTCAAAGAGGCATTTCTTGATCATTACCTGAATGTTCGAATTGTCAACAAGTCAAAGTAGAGCACCAAAATCCAGGAGGTTATATACAGCTTATGGAGCTCCCAACTTGGAAGTGGGATATGATTAACATGGATTTCATCACTAGTCTGCCTCGCTCATCTCAAAAGTTTGATTCTATATGGGTAATAGTTGATAGACTCACCAAATTGGCACACTTTCTACTCGTTAAGAATACGTACACAGCTGAAGAGTATGCAAAATTATATATTATAGAGATAGTTCGGCTGCATGGAGTCCTAATCTCTATTATATCTGATAGGGCAGCTCAATTTACCACACATTTTTTGAGGCCATTCCAAAAGAGTTTAGGAATGCAAGTGAGTTTAAGCATAGCTTTTCACCCTCAAATGGATGGCCAGGCGGAACGTACAATCCAAACATTAGAGGATATGTTGTGTGCTTGTGTATTGGACTTCAAAGGTAGTTGGGATGATAATTTGCCACTAATTGAGTTTGCATACAACAATAGTTATCACTCGAGTATCAAAATGGTGCCTTATGAAGCTCTATATGGCAGAAAGTGTAGATCACCAATTGGGTGGTTTGAAGTGGGTGAAACTCTCTTATTTGGGCCAGATCTTATTCATCAAGCTATAGAAAAAGTTAAGGTGATACAAAAATGATTAGAAACAGCTCAAAGCCAACATAAATCATATGCGGATACTAGAAGAAGAGGGTTAGAGTTTGCTATAGGAGATTCGGTATTCTTGAAGGTATCTCCAATGAAAGGGGTAATGAGTTTTGGTAAAAAAGGAAAACTAAGTCCCCGCTACATAGGGCCATATAAAATTATTCAAAGATTTGGCCAAGTGGCATATGAGTTAGACCTACCCCAAGAGCTTTCAATAATTCATCCGGTGTTTCATGTCTCAATGCTCCGCAAGTGCATAGGAGATCCATCCCATATTACTTCAACTAAAGATGTGCAGGTTACGGAAGAACTCACGTATGAAGAAGTGGCTACTGCTATACTAGTTCGGCAAGTTAAGAAGTTAAGAAATAAAGAAGTAGTTTCAGTAAAAGTGCTTTGGAGGAGCCCGCAAGTAGAAGAAATCACATGGGAAGCCGAAGAAGCAATGAAATCAAAGTACCCTCATTTATTTAAATCTAAAGACTTGGTCCAAGGATGCTGATTTGGGTCATAAACAATTAAGTATAAATATACAAGTGTTATATGGATAACAATGAGTTTAAACTTAGTCTTATATTCTTTTACGCTAGCTAGTTATGCTAGCATTCGAGGACGAATGTTTCTAAGGAGGGTAGGATGTAACACCCTATATTCTGCATGTACTAGTTCTACTTATGTGGCACTTGATATGGACTTATGGGGTAGGTAATGGGCTCGGATATCCTATGTGATTGGGGAAGGTAAGATAGGTTTGGAGGAGTTCCCACATGTACTGAAACGTGGTATGATTAAGTTACCTTCGATGAGAGAATATAAACTTGGGCCCTTAAATAGGTATTTGAATCTAAAGGATGAAGTGACCAAGTTTTAAGTTTAACTAAAAGCATTTTGATCTTAAAATGGAACAAAATATTGAGGTGCTTGTTTGACTTATTTTAAGCTAGTAGGTGAATCACCTACTTTGACCTTTTGACCAGCTTAAAAACTAAGTAGGTGAATCACCTATTAAGGATACCTTGACCAGCTTATTGGGCCAAATACACTACCACCTACTTAATTTAATTCTGGCCCAAATTAAATAAGAGAAAAGGAGGAGAATGGGCAGCCACGGCCCAATAGTTTTTAATCCACAAAGGCCCAATATAATGGGAAAGTAGGTGTATCACCTACTTGATAAATTATGGCCCAAAAATGACCAAGAAATTCGGCCAAGAGCAGCTCTTTTTAAAGGGATTAAAACCAGCCCTCATAGCTCATTTTAACTAGCCAAAAAAAAAAAACAACTTTCAAGATTTTCTCTCTTGTTCTCTCTTAGCTATGCAGCATCCCTTAAATTCCACTACGGTTCTTTGGAAACCTTTCTTCCAAGTTAAAGGTAAGTGAACAAATCATGAGCACATCTTAAGAATACTATAAGGATTATGTTCTCCATGATTAAACTAGAAGATATCCCTTTTTAAGTTTGGAAGTCCCTTTATCCTTGATTATTAAGAGAGTTTTCTCTTCACTTTTGGTTTGTGAGTAAATGGATCAAGCTATTGATACATTAAGGGAATAAACTACCACCGAAATTAAGGTATGGCTACTGTCTATTTTTTCCCTTTTCCTATATACGTAAGTTGATTGAGGATTGTGTATATGTTATTGTTAAGAACTCAAGAGATGGTGAGTTCAATTTCTGGTTGCCATATTAAGAGGTAGTTGGAGCTATTTTGGATCAGTTTTATGTAAGTATGTTGGGGGCTTCTTGGTTGACGTTGGGGGAATGGTGTGAATAATTTCCATTGAAAGGTAGAAGAAGAGTATAATGGTACACCACCAAATTGAATGTCGCTTAAGTTTACTGCCCACATCACTTGATATACTGTTTTGAGAGTACAATAATGATGAAACTGTTAAGGGGATCTTATAAAAAGTTACATCATGTGTGAATGTAATTGGAGAAGAACGAGGTTGAGAGAACACCCTTGGATTAGTTGATTATGGATTACTGCCCAGTTACTGTTTTAGTAAGTTTAAATGGTGTGAATATGTTAATTAGCTACTAATACTAGTCTTATGCTATTGTAGATTAGTAATCTAAAAGGAAAGATGTTAAGTGAAAGTGTGATCAGTTGTGCAGCGAGGTATGTATGGTTCATCGATCCTACTCTTTGTCATGAATCTAACTCCTTTGTTACAAAGTAAGCTTCCTAAGCGTTCTTTCTTTCAAGTTATACATAACTACAGTGTACAACCCCCAAGGTGGTTAACAACCTTATTCTAACTTGTCAAGTTGTTAAAGTACCTAAAGATGTGTTTGTTACTAGATCTGTCCATTTCCTTTCTAACCACTAGTATGATATGGGTGCTTTCAGAAATAAGCCTTACGAGTTATTCTCTTAGTTAACATGACCCATGATGTTAGCTAAGCTCCAATGTGTTATATTTCTATTATTGTCATATTCGACCTCATTGCTACTGCATCTAGTGCATATTTTCACACCTTTTGCTACTGGTCCAAAGTTCCAAATCTAATACATGACCACCAAAACAACTTTAAAGATGAAAAGAATGATCTGAAGTGAGTCTATATCTTTTGGGTGGTATCCCAGGGGTGGAAGAAACACCTATCATGGGTCGATCCCAATATTACGGGTGGTATCCCAGGGGCAAAAGAAAAGCCTAGCATTGGTTGATCTCGATTTGTATACTTATGAGGAACGTATCCCAGGGGTTAAAATGACTAGCATGGGTCATCCTTTTTTACCACTGATCAGCTGGTCATTTGTATTATGCTTTATGATCTTATAAAGTAAAGAAGAATAAAGCAAAGTAAAGGATGTAATGTACATGATCCCATAAGCATAAGCAAAGTTGGTAGTCTATCCTTATCTTTATAGTTATATATTAATAACTAATTTTGTTGAGATCTTGTCTTATTTATAGTCATTTCATGTCGTACATACTCATTACACTCTTTGTATTGATACCCTTCATGGGGGACACTATGTTTCATGGCGTAGGTACAGGTACTCTAGCTAGTAGACCACCCCAGTAGGAGCACAGGACATCCAGCTGCTATTAGTGAGCTCCAAGTTAATTCGGAGCTTTCCGAGTCTGTTATATATTTTGGTATTGTGTAGTAGTTATGAGCAAGGCGGGGGTTTGTCCCGACCTTAACTAAGTGTCCAGGTGTCTTTTAGAGGCTTTGAAGACTATGTGAAAAGTGTGGTAGTATTGTGTTCTTTTAACATTGTGGACCTAACGGCAAAGTCTTGTATATGTAGGTTTGGACTTACGTGGTTTGTTTTATCAATGCATCAAATCCATACTAGCAGAAGCTTTGAATGCCATAATTATATGCATGAAAAGTACATGGTTAAGAGTTGGTTCTCCCAAAATGGGTGCCTGTCCGCCCCAACAGAATTTGAGGCGTGACATTTCCTTTCTTTGAGCTCTCAACTTTGTTTGAAAATAAGTAAATAAATAGTGGAGAATCTGGTGGGGAAAGGAGACTAAAGAGTACCCAGGTCCTGGTAAAGCAACCACCTTATCGCTAAATCGCATGTCGTTAAAGCGGTACCTCAACTACTAAGTTAGTTTGGTAGCTTTGTGCAGGTACCGTTAAAGAAGCCCTGTGGCGCTAAAGAAGGGTCCTCTTAAGCGGACCCTTTTCCACTAAAGGGGGCCTAGCCAAATGCCTAAGGCCTCATAATTAGCTCATGGGCTACTAAAGCGGATCCCTGAGAGCATAAGCGGTCGAATCAGCTACCAGATACCAAATTTTTGTAAGTCAAAATATGAACTTCGATCGAGTGCTTGGGATTCATTCAGCACTCTATACGTGCAAATTAACTATGCTACCATACCAAATCAAACGTTCTAGACTAAATAGAACCATCAAAATTTTCATCCAAGATTATTTTGACTGAATGTGGGGCTCACACCTATAGTTCTATTTTGCATATAATCCGTCTAATAGCCCAAAATAATTTTGGAATCCTTTGGACCTGAACCAAGGTATCCCTAGCCTAAAATTAATATGTCAGAGATAATGGCTCCATTGGAACTCTCATCCGAGATCATGTTCTAGGATTCTTGGTTTGAGACCAAAGCCTAAATAATAAATGCTCTAAAATAGAGAAATGAGCCTAAAATCTAAATGAACTATTCGATATCCAAACCAAAAATTTTGGCAAGTCATAAATGACCTATAGCCACTATGGGGAGGCTTGAAATACTGGAAATGCATCCAAATCAAGGAAATAACCTATAGGCTCATTATAAGAATAACCACTAATATCACAGATTTTGCACCAAGACAGGGTCTGATGGACTTCATTCACTTGGGCCTGAGGTTGGTTCGTACTCAACTTGCAGAGCTGTGTCATCATTTAATTTTGAAGAGCTGCCAACTGATCATCCAAAGCTGTGACACCATCCACTTCAATAATTTTGGCAAGCTTCTTTACTGTACATTTCTTGACATATCACCCTGCCATTCATGATTAACTTATGCAATTCGCTTCAGCAAAGTATATATCTCATCATAAGTTTCTCTAATGCAAGACCATCTACAGCTGATCTAGCAAAATTTTTATGGTGTGAATCAAGAGCTTCACCAAAAGTGTGAGCCAATACCTCATTAGTTAGTTGGTGGTGCAGGAAATACCTGAGGAGAGGTTTCAATCTCTCCTATGCATGATATAAGTTCTCATCTGGCTTCTGCTTTATACTTAAAATCTCACTATGTAACCTTGCAAACTTTCCAGCCCCAAAATGCATCCAAGGTGTTTAAAACAAGAGACAAGTATTATATTTATACTAGGAAAAAAGTTTCCCATTTTTTAACCTTGGGTGTGTCATACTCATATGTTGGCGCATTTAGAGCATGCCATGCCATACAAACGAATGAATACTATTTCTTAATATGTTACTTTATGTCCTGGGGAGTGGCACTGACATGACCCAAACCAGGGCCTTGTCATAATAGGCAATCCCAAGCCCAACCAGGACCAGGAACCGCTCTCATTACCCAACCCAACCACCAAATCATACCTTGAGTCGTCTGAAGTCCGAGAATGTTAAAAGATAGCATATCAAACTATGTGGTGACTCTAGACAAGTTTATAATCGATACTAACCCAATCAAGTCCAACCACCCAATAACTAACCAAACCAATGCAGAAGCCATAAACCAATACCATAATGATAAGCCAATGTATTTATTAATAACATAAATAATCCATACCATACCCAAGTCCATAGTTGTCCATACAAAGCCTTTAGACCAACCAAAGAGTACCTAGTCAGGACATGCCCCCGATCATAGATAAAACTAAAGTCTATGAAATACGAGAAATATGTAAAGTAAACTATGAAATGAAATATATGCCTTCAAATTATGGAAGTTTACCACTTTAATTCAACATCGACTGTACTAGAATCCGATCACTAAACAAGAGAAGTAGAATAGTTGGTTCCTGCATAGCATGGGTGTATAGTCACCAGTAGACGAGTTAGCGAGTGAACGCTAGCATGTACTCAGGATAAGGATAAAATAATGTCATTTATAAAACCAAGTAAAAACCATCCAATGCACACAACCATACATATATATAATTGTGCCGAGAAATGGGATCGGTTTCAGTATACATTTAAAACCATTACCTGGGCTATATAGTTTGGCCGTCCTAAACCACCCACGGGCTATATGGGTTCAGCTCCCTTTGCTGAAAGGGCCCTAGTGAATGTAGCCACACGACCAAGGAAGTATCCCATGGGACAACTAGTACATACCCTAATAGTGTGAAATCATGCATATGATCCACTAAGACCAATCCTCATATCAGCAAATACGAGTTTCCAGTTTTTGTCCCCTTAGGACTGCCACCTTCCATGACTTTGATACAACCCCGCCATTATTTCCCAATTAAAACCTTTTCTAAATAACCAACCAATCCATTTACTATTTTATTAACCATTCTAATATTAGTGGTATCGTCATACCACCCCATTACTTACAAGTAATATCCATATCCAAACTATTTAAGTTAAGGGGACTTTCAAGTGCCTTTCCATATACCATATTAAACCTCTTGGGGGAATTCCATGTTCCCTACAAGCATAACCCTTTATCATTTTACCTTTCCAAACCATTTAAACTAATTCAATTAATGCATTCACTTGAGGGATTTCCATGTATCCATAAGGTTTTCAAAATAGACCAACCATGACCACCAAAACCTTTACCTTTTAAACCATTCCAAACCATTTTTAGACCATGCCTAGCATTTAAAGAATTTATATCATTTTAGCCATTTAAACCCTCTAAAACCATCCAAAAATATATTTAGAGTTCCATTACCAAACCAAACCAGGCAAGAGTTCCAATGAAAGTTCAACAATAGAGTAAAAGCATTCTTTGAGGCATTTATCAAACATGTTGAGGGCATACCCTTACCGAGACCAAAACTAATAAATAAACCACCATAATTAGGGTTAATCAAGACCCCTTTTTTAAAATCATAACCAACCAATAACCACATATGTAAAGCATTACCAAAAATATGTACAACTGTAGTTTAAACCAATACCAAACCATATGCATCAAGAACCTCAATAATATTTTAAAATCTACTATTCATGATTCATAAATCAATGTTTAAAACATAATACGCATTCCATTATTTTTAAATAACAATGAGGGAAGGAGTACATGCCTTATACATGACGATTCACGGAAGAAATCTTGACGTTTGAGCCATTTAAAGAACATATGAAGAAACCCTAGACTCCAATCTTCAAGAGAGTGTTTGAGAGAGTATTTGATGTGTTTTAATCCTTTAATAAGTATCATAAAAGTCAATATAGGGTTATATGATGTGAGGACATAAGGTTTTTGGAGTAGGAAATATCAGTACTACTTAATAATTACAAGCCACACCCAGGGGTACGACTCCCCCTTACCATTCATATCCTAGGGTACGAGTGGTACCCCAAGTCGTACCCAAACCTTGCCATTAACTTACCTAATAGTTTCTATACGACTCACACCCCCCTAAATTATACCTAAGGGTACGAGTGACACCCCCAATCATACCCACCATTCATATATTGGACAGATTCCACAAGGCAACTTAAACATGCATCATACAATATTCCTTGCAATACTCGTATGCTCCTATACGACTCTTACCTAGTTGAGTCATATCTTGGGAAGTATCCAAGCCCAACATACTGCCTAGGGTATGAGTTAACCCTCACAACATCCAACAAGTCATATCTAAGGGGTACGAATGACTCCCTTGAGTCATATCGAGCCAAAGAGTTCAAAGCCTAAGAAATTTTGCAAGGGTCCTATTCTGATGGTGTTTCAGGAACACCCTTATCTTAGATATTCAAAGGCATGGCACGCCCATGGCCTCAAAAATTCTAGATTTTGCCATCCTAAACTCCTTCATTTTGCCCTTAATTTCTTCTCTTGGTGGGTATCTTTACAATATCATTTAACCTTTTTATGCTTCCAAACATTGCTCATAACATATCACATGGTCTCCTATATCATCAAACACTATAAATTAGCACACACAACACAATAAAATTCACCGAGATACTCAAGAAGAACACATATCTCAAGCTAGTAGAACTAAGTTCTCATCTAAACTCTATGACTGTAACTCCCCAGATCTTTGGTCCTTGAAAATTTCTGAAATTTTAGCCTCACTGTTTTGACTATGACTTACCCTACGAGTCGTAGAAAGTCTTGATGAGTCATTGGACCTAAATCATAGCCTGACTAGTGTGTGTGCCTAAGTCTTTTGCTTTAAGTATGAGTGGCGCACTATGAGGTACGAGGACTCATTATAGATTATTTTGCACAAATCATAGGATGTCCAGTGAATACCCAAATAGTTTATGTGTTGACTATGACTGGACCCTACAAGTCCTATGGTCCTGTTGCAAGCCATAGTATACTAGTCACAAGGTCAGCAGTGTGTATGCCTGGTAACACTATCTTGACTATGACTCATCTCATAATAAGTTATGATGAGTCGTTATGAGACCCATAACGACTGATGGTTTATTTCCCAACTTTTAATAGGGGTATTTTAGATATTTCCCTCTTATCCCAATAATAACCCACGACCTATAAACATACTTGGTACCCTATTTTCATTGATAGAATACTCCAAACATTCTTTCTTCTCTCTTAAGTCTCTCAATCATCTATACTTAGGGTTTCCAAGAAATTAGTTAAGTAGATATTCAAGGGTTGAATTCTATCCATAATCTTGGGTATTTCAGGAATGTTACTCTTCCCTAATTTCTACTTTGTTAAAAGCATGTATTTTAAAGTAATATTCATATGATTTTGATATTGGGTTTTGAACATGGGTTAAGGGTTTTAAATAGACCATTGTTTATGTGATGTTTCATGTTTGTATATGCATTGGTTATGTTAATTGGTGGTTTTAAAACCAATTTGATGTATGTGTATTGTGAGTAAACTAGGGGATTATGAATTCCCCAAATTTTGCAAATATTGATAGTTGAATTGGTAATGACCTCAACCCCTATTGTGAAATCTACTTTGAAGATGAAAAGTTCACACATTAAAATGCTCTTGAACCACTGCATAATGTGAAGTTAATGAAGCATAATTATTTTTAATTGAACCTTAAAGGGATATGTAATTCCCTAAGCTAATGTATAATTGAACCAAGAAGGTTGTAAATTTCCCAAGTGATGATAATTATTTGGCATTTGATATTGCCTTGCAAGTATAGTTTGTATGATGATACGATCAGTGTATGCCTAAATGTGTATCATGGTTCGATGAATGGAAATGTGTTTTAAATATTTTAATTAGGCTTTAATAAAGGTGGTGTAGCTGAGTCATGAAAGTGGAGGTCCCGAGGGACCAATACTAGAAACTATAGTTATCGACGGGGGGGTCTACATGAACGGGTGGTTCAAGTCCATCTTATTATTATCACATAATTGGTAGGTTTGAGTCCCCCATATTACATCACATTATTGGGTGCTTTATTCTCCTTGGTATGTTGAGAGGTTTGAGTCCCCTATTATGTATACGTACATCCTCTATGCAGCTACACATACTAGAATCCTTCCAACTGGGAAGAGATGGATGCATATAGCCCGTGGGTGCCTTCTTATGTTATGATGGTTGAGCTACATAATCTAGGTTAAATTTTTAAAGTGCATACTAAGCACGTTCCCTTTCCATCTATATTATTTATGTATGTATATAATGATGTTCATATGGTTTTGGATTGGATTTTATTTGACTTTATTTTAATCCCCTATCCCTGAGTTACATGCTAGTTCTCAACCCACTAATTGTCTCCGAATGTTGTATCCCTATACAATGTAGGCCCCAGAGATATGTCTACTTTTTTTGAAGTATAGTTTGTATGATGATACGATCAGTGTATGCCTAAATGTGTATCATGGTTCGATGAATGGAAATGTGTTTTAAATATTTTAATTAGGCTTTAATAAAGGTGGTGTAGCTGAGTCATGAAAGTGGAGGTCCCGAGGGACCAATACTAGAAACTATAGTTATCGACGGGGGGGTCTACATGAACGGGTGGTTCAAGTCCATCTTATTATTATCACATAATTGGTAGGTTTGAGTCCCCCATATTACATCACATTATTGGGTGCTTTATTCTCCTTGGTATGTTGAGAGGTTTGAGTCCCCTATTATGTATACGTACATCCTCTATGCAGCTACACATACTAGAATCCTTCCAACTGGGAAGAGATGGATGCATATAGCCCGTGGGTGCCTTCTTATGTTATGATGGTTGAGCTACATAATCTAGGTTAAATTTTTAAAGTGCATACTAAGCACGTTCCCTTTCCATCTATATTATTTATGTATGTATATAATGATGTTCATATGGTTTTGGATTGGATTTTATTTGACTTTATTTTAATCCCCTATCCCTGAGTTACATGCTAGTTCTCAACCCACTAATTGTCTCCGAATGTTGTATCCCTATACAATGTAGGCCCCAGAGATATGTCTACTTTTTTTGCATAGATTTAGGTGAATCGGCTCAGTTTGTGTGGTGAAGTGGTGAGCTTTCATTCTCTGGAAGACTTAGACATTTCATTAGTTCCTTTCACAAAGTAGAATTGGGAGTTCACATTATCATTAACATTGTCATTATCATTGTCATGGTTGGGGGCATATCCCAATACTTTATAGATTATAGTTTTGTTTAGAAGGCTTTGTTTGATTACGGTGGACTTAGGTGGTAATGTTGGTTGGTTGTGTTTTATCGGTTATCGATTATCGATTAAAGACATGTTTTGAATTTCTCTAAGCATATCTTACACTATCTTGTTATATGTTTAAAATTCATCTAATGTTAGGGGTATTGTTTTCTGTTGGTTAGGTGCAAGAAGTGGTCTACGATCGTCGTGGACTTGAGATACCTGTTATGGCCAGGCCCTGGTTTGGGTCGTGACAATGACAAATTTGATTCTAAACTTGTTTTGAATACCTCTTAAACAATATAAACATATACTTTAACATAGATTCATAATTATACCATAACAAGTCATTAAACACACAAAAAGTCCTCAAAACAAGGCCAAAAACACATGTAGATAATGACTCCTAGGTGCATAGATACACCTAAGATCACAGCCCAATAGGGGAATTTTTTAAGTTTCTTCTCTATTCTAATCAGCTCCCTTTCATGATGCTTGTTGTGATTTAATGAGGCTTCAGGGTTAATTGATTTTCTAAGCGTAGTCTCAAGATCAACTTGAATTTTACTATTTTACTCCCTTCTTTACAAACAATCTTTAGAAAACCTTGACATCCTAGCATTGAGTTTTTCATTTTCATACTTAGAATCTCTTGGGCTTTCTTTTGATCAAGCAACAATTGATGTAGAGAGGTTTCCTTAATCTCAAAAATAGCTAAGACATAAAGTAGGGACTCATTTTTATTTACCACTTCATGGAATGGATGCACTAACATTTTGATTAGGGGCCTCAATTCTCAATGAGAGTGTATTTTCAAATTTTTCTGAATATCAAGAAAACTTAATTCATCTCCTTTTATTAATCAGTGTTGGATATATAGCAAGTAAGAAATTAAACCTTATGTTTTCATCTTCAAAAGACACCATGGAAGTATTTTGCTTGTCATTCTCTAGTTCAGATCCACTTAAAGCATCTTCTCATGCAATAAAGGCTTATTTGATCACTTTATCAGCAACTTCTCTTCTTATGAACCTGTCAAGGTCCTGGTCCCTTCTTTGAGTTATATCTGAATTACTTTGGATGTAATAATTGTAATCCTACTTTAGGAAAGGACAATTCTTGATGAAGTAACATGGTTTCCCATAATTGAAACAACCATCATTTTCTCTGAATCCCCAGCTTGAGGTTTCTCTATTTTGGAAACCTCCACTTCTCACTATTTTGCTGAAATCTTCAAGTTAGGTATTCCATGTTTTATTCCTCTTTAATTGAATCATCCTTTCTCAATTATAGGACCATACATCTTTCCTTCTTGAATTATTTTCCTTAGAGTCTTGTTTCCTTTTTAGCTCATAGGTTTTGAGATTCCCAATAAGTTTATCCATTGTCATTTTTTGAAAATCTTTGGCCTCTAAAATGGCATTTACTCTGCTTTCCAATGAAATAGGCAAGAAACTCAAACTATTCTTGACCAGCTTGTACATCTTAATATTCTCTCTAAGACACTTTAGTTCATTCAAAATAGATGTGAATCAATTATGCGTATCTTGAATAGTTCTCCTTCACTTTACTTGGACATCTCATATTGAGTTAGTAGAATATTTTTTTTGATTGATCCACTTGAATTATTCCCTCATGATCATTTTGGAAAGCTTACCAAATTTCCTTAAAATCTCACATGTAGAGACCCAGTTGTGCTTATCGTGTCTTATCCCAAAGAAGAGGATTTTCTTTGCTTTGTAATTCTTCTCAATTCTCTTTCAATCAATCTCAGGTAATCCTTTTTAATAATAGGAACAGGTGGTGAGATATCTTCTTCTTTAGTTACTTCTATTGGAACATAGGTACCATTATAGATAATATCCCAAAACTTGTTGTCCTCTACCATCATAACATCATACTTCCAAGTCTTCTACCAACTATAGAAATTGCCTATTGAACCACTGAGGTTGAGTACTGTCCTAGGTGTTAAACTTATATGAAGAACTACTGAATACCAATTAATGGTTTGTAGGAGGCCACTTGTAACGCATCAAAAAATGGGTCCCGGAGCGTCACAGGGTGCTTGAGGCTATGAGTAGCCCCAAGCTAACCCTTTGAGCCATTTTTATTCAGTTCAACACAAATCAACGGGGTTTTCATAAATAACCCTCAAATATCAACAGAGTAATCATCATCCAAGAATAAAAGAATTTCAGGAAGATAACAAAATATGACTTATTAGTCAACTCCCAACATCTATACTAGTCTGACAAGCCTCTAAGAAAATCAATAAAACCAGTGAGCCATTGAGACATGCCCCAACTGACTCATACTCAGTTATTAAATATAAATGATTTCATGAAACCAACATCAGACATCACGTCCTCGGAACATAAGGACTCACCACAACAAAAGATGTAGAACAGCATGCCCGAAGAATCACTGTCGAACCTGGAACTGAGCACCTGAACCTACATTTAGAGAAAATGCAGCCCACATCTGAAGATGTGGGTCAGTACCATGGAAAGGAACCGAGTATATGGGGGTGTATGCAGTTGTATAAACATCATCATCATCAATATTTATAAGAAATATGCAGGATGTATGAAAGACTCACATAGCCCGACGAAAATCATCATAATCATGAGAGGATGAAATAAGTACAATAACACATGTGAGTCATCACATAATTTGTCAGTCACTTTAGTTCATCAAGAATATCAATTCTCATAATTTAAATATCATTTAAATATTTCGAAAGAATAACTTTCGCAATTCCACTTTCAAATCACTTCACCATTTACCATAGGCACAAGGAAAAACACACACACTGGGAGATCCTATAACCGACATAAACCATATGAGCTATATGGAGTCCAACGTACAACCCACGTTAGGGAGAGCCGTCCTATCCTTTCCATCAGAGTAAGACTATCGATATCAAATCCACACAAACTAGTGATCACTATATAAATCAGCCTCAGGCTCAATCCTATGGGGGCACATAGTTCTAGGGAAGTAAGGTCGCTTTATACCTCCCACTCGGTGCTAAATATTTCTCCCAAAATTAGCTCAGATCATTTCAAAGACAATCCACACCAAAAAAATTTTAGTAATATATAAATATACATCGGGAGCCATCATGCTTCCCATCTATCAAAATCAACCACGTGGTGGATTTCTTTCACACTCGAGTTCAAAACAACTCCATTAAGACCAAAAGGTCAAATCATTCAAAATATCTCAAATATTCAACATCAACGTGCTTATAACATACACTTTCTCAAAAAAACACAATTTCCAATGGGGATTCACAACCCAAATATAAAAATCATGATAAATATCGTTCAAGATTCATGCTTTATATCTCCACACATGTAAATCATCTTTCAAAATCATAAACATCAAGATTTCATAATAATCATCATAAGATATAGGTTCATGCTTCAAATTCATAAAAATAAAATAAAATTCATGCCTTTGTAAAGAAAATTACTTTTGGGCACAAGAACGAATGAGAGTTCTTGTTGAAAAACCCCACATACCTTGAATGATGAACTTTAGATTGATACTCATTTTTGAGATGTTAATCGTGCCTTTGAATGATGGTTCTTGGAGTTCTTGAACTAGGAACTTGGAATCTTGAATAAATTTGCAGATTTAATGGTGAACTTTGGAGGTTCTTGAAGTTGGATGTAGGAGCTTAGGGTTTTCTTTTTGAGGGAATTTGATGAAATATAACATATAATGCTTCCAATAGGCTTTAATATAGGGTTGGACAGATTTTGGGTAAGGGGGAATGACCAAAACGCCCCTAAAAATCAAATAATTCTCGAATCTGTCCTTTGGTGGACTGTTTTGATAGTCTGAAGTAGATCAACCATAACTTTTTACTTCGATATCCAAATTGGATGAAACCAATTTCATTAGAAAAAGGACTTGCAGAGCTTTCCGTTGATATATATAATAGATCACCCAGATCATTATGTAGAAGGAGTTATGATCGTTTAAAGTTAGAGCAAAAATATGCCAGGCCTCAGTAATTTTTCCTACACGTTTTACTGTTCACTACTATTCACGGTTTAATCAAAATGTTCATAACTCATCGCTCGGGTGTCCGTTTTGGATGATCCACATATTGTTGGAAAGCTTATTCGATACTCTACGCAATAGTGGGTCATAATCTAAGACATTTTGCATGAAAAAATTATAATTCATTCTAGAAGATAGAACCCAACACATTTACGCACAAAATTTTAACCAAAAATTTCCTGGGGTATTACATCATCCCCCCTTGGAAACATTCATCCTCGAATGATGTAGACATGCCAAGACTAGATAGGGAATAGAGTATACAGCTGAAACCATTCGTTAGACTCATCACCACATCGTTTCTCACTCCGAATGCAACATAGAATGCATAAATTCAAGAAACTACAGCTGAACACATAATCAATGACAGCTGAACTACTGCAACTTTTATCAAAAGTGCATGATTTAGGAAAGAACGGTACCTTCGTCTTGATCGGAGTTCGCGGAAAATAGGTGCGGGTACTTGGATCGCATATCCGCCTCAGCTTCCCAAGTTACACCCTCAACAGATTGGTTTTGCCATAACACCTTGACCAAGGGAACTTTTTTGTTCCTTAGTCTTTGGACACTGAAATCAAGAATCTCAACAAGAATCTCATCAAAAGAAAGATTTTCTTGAATGTCAGCACTCACAGAGGAATCCACTACCACAGCATCGCTAATATGCTTTCTAAGCATGGAGACATGGAATATTGAATGAACAGAGGACAACTCAGAAGGCAACTCGACCTCATAAGCTACCTTACCAACACGGCTAAGAATTTTGTAAGGACCAACATAACGGGGACTAAGCTTCCCCTTCTTTCTGAATCTCTTCACCCCCACTCTTGGGTGAAATTTTCAGATACACTAGGTCACCAACTTCAAACTCAAGGTCTCTCCTTCTAACATCTTCATATGACTTCTGATGACTCTGCGCAGTTTTCAACCTTTCCCTAATCAACTTAGCTTTTTCCATAGCCTCAAATACCGAATCAGGACCACTCACAGCCGCTTCACCCACCTCGAACCAACCTATGGATGATCTACATTTCCTCCCATATAAGGCTTCAAACGGAGCCATGCCAATACTAGAATGGAGACTGTTATTGTAAGCAAATTCTATCAACGGTAAGTGATCATCCCAACTTCCCTTAAAGTCAAGTGCACAAGCTCTCAACATATCCTATAAGATCTGGATAGTCCGCTCAGCCTGACCATCGGTCTGTGGATGAAAAGCAGAACTCAAAAGCACTTGGGTACCAAGACCCTTCTGAAAAGCTTTCCAAATTTGTGAAGTGAACTGAGTACCCTTATCCGAAATGATAGACAAGGGAACTCCATGAAGTCTGACTAGCTCTCTGATATAAAATTTAGTGTAAGCAGTATATAAAGTATGAACAGGCAAGAAACTAGCAGACTTAGTCAACCTATCAACCACAACACAAATGGAATCGTGATGGCATCAGGAAAGAGGTAAACCAATCACGAAGTCCATATTTATCTCTTCCCACTTTCAGGTGGGAATACTAAACTCTTGCATCATACCACCAGGTCTTTGGTGTTCAACCTTAACCTGTTGGCATGTTGCACACTTAGCTACAAACGCTGCTATATCTTTCTTCATGCCACTCCACTAATAGATTTCCCGCAGGTCTCGGTACATCTTGGTGGCACCAGGATGAATAGAATATCGCACCCCGTGTACTTCAGCCATAATTCTCTATCTCAGATCATCAACATTCGGGACACCAAACTACCCTGCAATCTCAACACACCATCTTCCCCTTGGGAGAAAACCTCTACTTTTTGGTCCTTGACTGACTTCTTCAGTCTGACTAAACTAGCATCTAAGTATTGTTTTTCCTTCACTTCCGAAACCAAGGAGGATTCAGCATCTAATAAGAAAGATTCTCTTCCAATGCTCAACATATATATACATAATCCACTAAGAGGAAAGGCAAGATTTTTCACAAAATTATAAAGAAATTTCTCAAGCGAAGACCTCAATCAATACAACATGACTCAACAAATTAAAAAACTCATTTTTGCTAATAGTTATACATATCCTTGTTTCTAAGTTGATTAAGTTTTGCTCTTGATCTTACAATTGTAAACTCACATCTCATTCTAGTAATTTTAGTGAGCATTTTCTCTCTTAATTGCTTATTCAAATATAAGTCATATTCTTAGCTAGAGGTAGCTAATGGAATACTCATAGTAGAGTATTGTGAAGGTGTATTGCAATAGAGCTATTGCAAAGTGATTGGAATAAGGAGGTTAATTCCTAAAGTTGTAATTGGAGGTTGCTCAGTAGTAGTGAAGATTTATGGTGAAATTCTACTAGAGTTAGGTCATGTTTTTTCTCCCTTGAGTAAGGAGTTTCTACAAAAAAAATCTTATGTCTTTACTTTTCTACAAATTTCTATTTTAATTTGTACTGTTCTTTAATATTCTCATTAGGGACTTGATATCGAATCAGGTCTATGTTGCACTAGTGGTGTAATACCCCGGGAAATTTTTCGTTGAAATTTTGTGCGTAAACATGTTGGGTTTTATCTTATAGAATGAATTATAAATTTTTCATGCGGAATATCTTAGATTATAACCCACCATTGCGTAGAGTATCGAATAAGCTTTCCAACAATTTATGGATCATCCAAAATGGACACCCGAGCGACGAGTTATGAACATTTCGAACAAACCGTGAATAGTAGTGAACAATAAAATGTGCAGGAAAAAGTACTGAGGCCTGACGTATTTTTGCTCTAACTTTAAATGATCATAACTCCTTGTACATAATGATCTGGGTGATCTACTATATATATCAACAGAAATCTCTGGGAGTCCTCTTTCCAATGAAATTGGTTTCATCTAATTTGTCTATTGGAGCAAAAAGTTATGGTCGATCTACTTCAACCTATCAAAAGCAAATTTTGGGTCAACTTCAAATGATCATAACTTCTCGTACACAATGATATGGGTGAGATACTATATATCAATGGAAAGATATGAGAGTCTTCTTTCTAATAAAATTGGTTTCATCTAATTTGAATATCAGAGTAAAATGTTATGGTTGATCTACTTCAGACTATCAAAACAGTCCACCAAAGGACAGATTCGAGAATTATTTGATTTTTAGGGGCGTTTTGGTCATTACCCCTTATAAAAATTCCGTTCAAACCCTATATTAAAGGTTATTAGAAGCATTATATATTATATTTTATCAAATTCCCTCAAAAAGAAAACCCTAAGCTCCTACATCCAACTTCAAGAACCTCCAAAGTTCACCATTAATTTTGCAAATTTATTCAAGATTCCAAGTTCTTAGTTCAAGAACTCAAAGAACCATCATTAAAAGGCATGATTAACATCTCAAAAATGAGTATCGATCTAAAGTTCATCATTCAAGGTATGTGGGGTTTTTCAACAAGAACTCTCTTTCGTTCTTGTGCCCAAAAGTAATTTTCTTTACAAAGGCATGATTTTTATTTTATTTTTATGAATTTGAAGCATGAACCCATATCTTATGATGATTATTATAAAATCTTAATGTTGATGATTTTGAAAGATGAACTTACATATGTGGAGATATAAAGCATGAATCTTGAATGATATCTATCATGATTTTGATATTTGGGTCGTGAATCCCTATTGGAAATTGTATTTTTTTTTAGAAAGTGTGTGTTATAAGCATGTTGATGTTGAATATTTGAGATATTTTGAATGATTTGACCTTTTGGTATTAATGGTGTTGTTTTGAACTCGAGTGTGAAAAAAATCCACAACGTGGTTGATTTTGATAGATGGGAAGCATGATGGCTCCCGATGTATATTTATATATTACTAAAATTGTTTTCTTATGGATTGTCTTTGAAATGATCTGAGCTAAGTTCAGGAGAAATCTTTAGCATCGAGTGGGAGGTATAAAGCGACCTTACTTCCCTAGAACTACGTGCCCCCATAGGAGTGAGCCTGAGGCTGATTTATATTGTCATCACTAGTTTGTGTGGATTTGATATCGATAGTCCTACTCCGATGACAAGAATAGGACGGCTCTCCCCAACATGGGTTGTATGTTGGACTCCATGTAGCTCATATGGTTTATGTCGTTTATAGGATCTCCTAGTGTGTGTGTGTTTCCTTGTGTCTATGGTGAATGGTGAAGTGATTTGAAAGTTGAATTGCGAAAGTTATTCTTTTGAAAGATTTAAATGATATTTACATTATGAGAATTGATATTCTTGATGAACTGAAAGTGATTGACAAATTATATGATGACTCCCATGTGTTATTGTACTTATTTCATCCTCTGATGATTATGATGATTTTCTTTGGGCTATGTGAGTCTTTCATACATCCTGCATATTTTCTTATAAATATTCATGATGATGATGTTTATACAACTGCATACACCCCCATATACTCGATTTATTTCCATGGTACTGACCCACATCTTCGAATGTGGGCTACATTTTCTCAGAATGTAGGTTCAGGTGCTCAATTCTAGGTTCGACAGTGATTATTTGGGCATGCTGTTCTACATCCTCTGTTGTGGTGAGTCCTCATGTTCTGAGGACGTGATGTGTGATGTTGGTTTTACAAAATCATTTACATTTGATAACTGAGCATGAGTCAGTTGGGGCATGTCTCAATGGCTCGTTGGTTTTATTGATTTTCTTAGAGGCTTGTCAGACTAGTATAGATGTTGGGAGTTAACTAATAAGTTGTATTTTGTTATCTTTCTAAAAAAAATTTATTCTTGGATGATGATTACTCTATTGATATTTGAGGGTTATTTATGAAAACCCCATTAATTTGTGTTGAACTGAATAAAAAAGGCTCAAAGGGTTAGCTTGGGGCTACTCGTAGCCTCAAGCACCATGTGATGCTCCGGGACCCATTTTCCGGGGCATTACAAACTAGGTATCAGAGCCTAAGGTTTTAAGGTGTCCTAGGGAGTCTGACAAGCCGCGTTAAGTAGAGTCTTGATCATCGGTGTGTAGCGCCCCATATCTATGAGCAAGAGGCTACCAGACATTTTAGGAAAAAGTGTGATTCTTTCTTTCAAAAGTCTATTGTGCTTAAAGTGTCTCTCTCTGCTATTGATTCGTGCTGTCCTCTTTCAGAAATATGCCTCCACGTCGAGTGAGACGAAATAATGATGGTCAGCAACCTCAACCCGCTGACCCATTGAATAAAAATGTGTCTCATGCTGAATTTCGAGCAGCCTTTCAGGTGCTGGCCCAAGCTGTTACTGCAAATGTTCAGGCCAACCCGGCCCCGACTCCACAGCAGCAGGGAGGTGATTCAGCTGCTGCTAGGATCCATGACTTCATATGGATGATCCACCAGAATTCTATGGGTTCAAGTCTGATGAGGATCCACGGTTGTTTTTAGAGGAGGTGCGGAAGATTACTCCGGTGATGCATGTATCTGAGGAACATAGTGAGGAGTTGGCTGCGTATAGGTTGAAAGATCTTGATTATGACTAGGTTGTTGCTTGGAGGAAAGGTAGAGTTGGCTCAGTATCAGGATCGTTCGTCTATGCTAGCACCGTCATCTGCTAGTGCTCCCATGACTAGAGGTAGGAAGGAGAAAGGTAGCAGGTCATATGCATCCAGGTCCCAGTACAGTACTGGCAGTAAGCCAAATTGTCCCCTGTGTTCTAACTCTGGTAGGGCTCATTTAGGTGAGTGTTGGGGGTGAGAAGAGGGGTTGTTTTCGGTGTGGCGACATGGGTCACAGAGTTAGAGATTGTCCACAGGATGGACAAGGGCATCGTGACTATTGCCCTTAGACCCAGACTCAGACTGTTAGTACTCCAGTTCCAGCGACTCGCCCAGCCCCAACTCAGGGCGCCTTTTCTAGCAATGCTGGCGGGCAGTGCCAGAATAGATTCTATACTTTACCATCCCACCAGGAACATGAGGACTCTCTCGATGTTGTTACTGTTATGCTTCGTATATTTCAGTTTGATGTGTATGCTTTGTTGGATCCTGGATCTAGTTTCTCATATGTTACACCTTTGATTGTTGTGAATTTTGAAAAGAGTCCTGAGTTTATTCCTGAGCCTATCCTAGTTTCTACACCTGTGGGTGATTCGATTGTTGCCAAAAAAGTGTATAAAAAGTGTCCTGTTACCGTTCTTCATAGAGTCTTGTTGGCTGATCTGATTGAGTTAGACATGGTAGATTTTGATGTGATTCTGGGTATGGACTGGTTGTATTCTTCTTATGCCTCTATTGATTGTCAGACCCGAATGGTCAAGTTTCAGTTTCTGGGTGCATCCATGTTTGAGTGGTCTGGGAATTCTGTGTCACCCAAGAGTCATTTTATCTCTTACCTCAAAGCTAGAAATCTTATTTCCAAGGGGTGTATTTACCATTTGGTTAGAGTCAAAGACACTAAGTTTGAGACTCTAACTCTCCAGTCTGTTAACGTCGTCAATGAGTTTTCTGATGTCTTTCCGGATGATCTCATAGGGATACCTCCTGATAGAGAGATAGAGTTCGGGATTGATCTTTTTCCTGATACTCAGCCCATTTCTATTCCTCCTTACCATATGGCCCCTGTAGAACTTAAGGAGTTGAAAGGGCAATTCAAAGATCTACTAGATAAGGGTTTCATAAGGCCCAGTGTTTCTCCTTGGGGTGATCCTGTGTTGTTTTTGAGAAAGAAAGACGGCTCTTTACGTATGTGCATTGATTACCGCTAACTAAATAAAGTCACCGTAAAAAATAAGTACCTCCTTAGGAGAATAGATGATTTGTTTGACCAATTTCAAGGTGCAAGTTATTTCTCAAAGATAGACCTTCATTTTAGCTATCATCAACTCAAAGTTAGGGAGTGTGACATCCCGAAAACCACTTTTCAAACTCGTTATGGACATTTTGAGTTTCTTTTTATGTCTTTTGGGTTAACTAATGCCCCAACAGCTTTCATGTACCTCATGAATCGAGTGTTCAGACCATATCTGGATATGTTTGTCATAGTGTTCATCGATGATATACTTGTGTACTCCTGTAGTGAGGATGAACATTTTGATCATCTCCGAACTATCTTGCAAACCCTTATAAATCACAAGTTGTTTACCAAGTTCAGTAAGTGTGAGTTTTGGCTAAGGTCAGTTTTTTTTCTGGGTCATATCATTTCTTCCGAGGGTATTAGAGTTGATCCCCAAGAAACCAAAGCTGTTAGAAATTGGCCTAGACCTATTTCTCCGACTGATAACTGAAGTTTCTTAGTTTAGCTAGCTATTACCACCGTTTTCTTGAGGGTTTCTCCTCTATAACGTCTCCTATGACTCGGTTGACCCAAAAGAAAGTGAAGTTCTTGTGGTCCGAATCTTGTGAGAAGAGTTTTCAGGAGTTGAAAACTCGACTCACTTCAGTCCCTCCCTATTTTGACTTTGCCTGATGGTGTTGATGGTTTTGTGGTGTACTGTGATGCTTCGAGAGTTGGTTGGATTGCGTATTGATGTAGAAGGGTAAGGTGATAACTTATGCTTCTAGACAGTTGAAACCCCATGAGAAAAATTACCCCACCCATGACCTTGAGTTGGCTACTGTTGTGTTTGCTTTGAAAATCTGGAGACACTATTTGTATGGTGTCCATGTTGATGTTTTCACTGATCATAAGAGTCTGTAGTATGTGTTTACCCAGAGAGAATTGAATCTTAGGCAGAGACGATGGTTAGAATTGTTAAAGGACTATGATATGAGTGTGTTGTACCATCCGGCAAGGCCAATATTGTGGCAGATGCCCTAAGTAGAGTGTCCATGGGTAATATTTCCCATGTGGTAGAAGGTAAGAAAGAGTTGGCTCGTGATGTACATCGTTTGGCTAGACTGGGGGTTAGGTTGTTTGACTCTGCTGAAGGTAGTATAGGGGTTCAGAGTAGTTCCAAATCCACTGAGAATTTATCCCACTAATGTGCTGACATTGTTTAGAAAAATACTAGACAACTGGCACATAAGACAAATACATGTTGCAAAATAGCACACTAGGACGCCAGTTTTTGTAACTAGTCAGTCCATCATTAAAACATAAATAACAATCAGACATAAAAGGATCAGGTTCCAGAGATGGAGTTTGTGAATCATCAAAATATAAGCATAAGAAACAAAATAATAGCAAGGAGGGAACCCAGCAATAACATTTCATACAATGATCTTCTCTCTATAAAAATTTATAGAAACTTTTATGTCTAATACTATCACTTTATAGTTCCATGCTAACGTTCATGCCAAGCACTCTCTAGCCTAGCTCTAAGTCTTGGTATGAACTGGTTCAGTTTATGTTTGTAACAAAAATCTTTGATAACTAAAGGAAGACTAGTTTCTCTCATATTTTTCACTATAGCTTTAATCTTTATTTGAGGATAATCGATTTCAAGAAGAAAATATTATAGCACCCCTAATGTGAGGCAAACATTACGTATATTTAATATTATTTATCTTACATTTAGTATTTTTATTTGTTCTTTTTGAGCACTAATTTAATAGATTATGCTTAATATTATATTTTTATGTGTAGAATTAAATTGATGTGATGATAAAGAAATTTTGAGCAAAAATGAATTAAAAATGAAAGGTACTATAAGGAAATCAAAAGGGCAAATAAATGAATTGAAATGAATAAAATATAAAATTGAGTGGGAAAAAATTTAAATAAATATATATATACAGATATGTGGGTATGTGTGTAAGTCCATCAAACTGGTATGCATTTTTTAATCTATGTGTCATGCATTCTTATTTTGAATGCATACATAGCATTGTCTGAATACATACATAGCATAGTAATTATAGATTAAACCTAAAAATAACTTTTGTTGTCTATATCTCCTCTTAAGATATGCTTATTCAAAGAACTCATCTACCTCTTTTCTGCTAACTGGAACATTTTTGAAAAGAGAAATAATTAATTACATGTGATTATAATCTTTTCATTTTTGGATTTTGTGAAATCTTCTAATATGTTAATGGGTAAAAAGATTGGGGTGTCAAATTGTAGAGTAAAAGTAGATTACAAGATTTGTATGATTTTTTGAACTATAAAAATTATCTTAGTTTAAAAATTTTGTTTGATCTGTGTGAAAAGATAAAATAATTATACAAAACTTATTAATCAAAAGCATAAAATATTTCTAAATAAGCAATCAATAGAGGAATATGATTTTGGTTAACCATTTATGTCCAACCCTTTATCCTCCATATATTTTCTTTTGAAAGGAATATAAATAACAAATCTGAAGAAGAAATTTTTCTTTTGGGTGTTCGTTGGATTTGCAGATCTGAGTGATAAGGTGAAACAAATATAGAGAACTTATTAATCAAAAGCAGGAAACAACACAAAATTAAGTTTTATCTACCATTTTTGAATTAATAAGCACAAACTATATTGATTTACCTTTGATGATTGTTACTAATTGTAACACCTTATATTCTGCGTGTACTAGTTCTACTTATGTGGCACTTGATATGGACTTATGGGGTAGGTAATGGGCTCGAATATCCTATGTGATTGGTGACGGTAAGATCGGTTTGGAGGAGTTTCCACATGTACTGAAACGTCTTATAATTAAGTTATCATCGATGAGAGCATATAAACTTGGGCCCTTAAGTAGGTATTTGAATCTAAAGGATGAAGTGACCAAGTTTTAAGTTTAACTATATGCATTCTGATCTTAAAATGGAACAAAATATTGAGGTGTTTACTTGACTTATTTTAAGTTAGTAGGTGAAGCACCTACTTTGACCATTTGACCAACTTAAAAACTAAATAGGTGCATCACTTATTGAGGATCCCTTGACCAGTTTATTATTTTAGGGCTATTGTTGTCTTTTAAGACTCCTTTTTTACACTCCAAAGGAGCACCCTTCATTAAGGGTATTTTTTTTCTTGTCTGTAATAAGTATAAATAGGCACCTCAGCTCTTATTTTTCCTTAGTTGTTGACATAATGAATGTAATACCCCGGGAAATTTTTCGTTGAAATTTTGTGCGTAAATGTGTTGGGTCCTATCTTCTAGAATGAATTATAAATTTTTCATACGAAATGTCTTAGATTATGACCCACCATTGCGTAGAGTATCGAATAATCTTTCCAACGATATGTGGATCATCCAAAAGAGACACCCGAGCTACGAGTTATGAACATTCTGATCGAATCGTGAATAGTAGTGAACAGTAAAACATGCAGAAAAAATACTGAGGCCTGGCGTATTTTTGCTCAAAATTTAAACGATCATAACTTCTTGTACATAATGATCTGGGTGATCTACTATATCAACGAAAAGCTCTACGAGTCCTCTTTCCAACGAAATTGGTTTCATCCAATTTGTCTATCGAAGCAAAAAGTTATGGTCGATCTACTTCAGCCTAACAAAAGTGAATTTTTGGGTCAACTTCAAATGATCATAACTCCTCGTACACAATGATCTAGGTAAGATACTATATATCAACGGAAATATATGAGAGTCCTCTTTCTAATGAAATTGGTTTTATCCAATTTGGATATCGGAGTAAAACGTTATGGTTGATCTACTTCAAACTATCAAAATTGTCCATCAAAGGACAGATTCGTGAATTATTTGATTTTTAGGGGTGTTTTGGTCATTCCCCCTCACCCAAAATCCGTCCAAACCCTATATTAAAGCCTATTAGAAGCATTATATGTTATATTTCATCAAATTTCCTAAAAAAAAACCTAAGCTCCTACATCCAACTTCAAGAACCTCCAAAGTTCACCATTAATTCTGCAAATTTATTCAAGATTCCAAGATCCTAGTTCAAGAACTCCAAGAACCATCACTCAAAGGCACGATTAATATCTCAAAAATGAGTATCGATCTAAAGTTCATCATTCAAGGTATGTGGGATTTTTCAACAAGAACTCTCTTTTGTTCTTGTGCCCAAAAGTAATTTTCTTTACAAAGGCATGATTTTTATTTGATTTTTATGAATTTGAAGCATGAACCCATATCTTATGATGATGATTATGAAATCTTGATGTTTATGATTTTGAAAGATGAATTTACATGTGTGGAGATATAAAGCATGAATCTTGAACGAAATTTATCATGATTTTTATATTTGGGTCGTGAATCCCCATTGGAAATTGTGTTTTTTTAGAAAGTGTGTGTTATAAGCACGTTGATGTTGAATATTTGAGATATTTTGAATGATTTGACCTTTTGGTCTTAATGGAGTTATTTTGAACTCGAGTGTGAAGGAAATCCACAACATGGTTGATTTTGATAGATGGGAAGCATGATGGCTCCCGATGTATATTTATATATTACTGAAATTGTTTTGTTGTGGATTGTCTTTGAAATAATCTAAGCTAAGTCCGGGAGATATCTTTAGCATCAAGTGGGAGGTATAAAGCGACCTTACTTCCCTAGAACTACGTGCCCCTGTAGGAGTGAGCCTGAGGCTAATTTATATAGTGATTACTAGTTTGTGTGGATTTGATATCGATAGTCCTACTCCGATGGCAAGGATAGGACGGCTCTCCCCAACGTGGGTTGTACGTTGGACTCCATGTAGCTCACATGGTTTAGTTTTTGACAAAATGAATTGAGTGAATTTTCAGATTGTAATATTAGTATTAGCTTGTAGTATTCTCCTTCTCCTTAAGAGAGAGAAACCGAATTAGGTTTAGCACAATTGATGGATTTTACTTGTGTTGACAAATTGGCAAGAAAGGTGGGTTTTGAGGAGTGTGAATTTTCTTGGTCCACCTAAGAGGAAGTTTTCAGATTCTATTGGTGAGGTGTGATTGATAGGTTTGATACACCATCTTTTGTTAATCACTTGGTAGAAGTAAGGATATTTCTATCTATCTTTACGTTTATGCAATCTTCTTCTTCACCCCCTTTCTTTTGTGTTGTTTTTGCTTGCTGATTATTGCATCTTGTGTGTCCATTTCGTGAATTCCTAGTTTTCTCTTATATCAAAGGTGAGGTGCCTTGGTGTATGCTTTTTACAGCTAATGTAGTTATGATTGATGAGTCGTGACAAGGTATTAATGATAAGCTAGAGGTTTGGCAACAAACCCTAGAGTCTAAAGGTTTTTGGTTGAGTAGGACTGAGATGGAGTACTTGGAGTACAAGTTTAGTGACTCGAGGCAAGAGAAGGAGGTGATAGTAAAGTTGGATTCCCAGGCGGTTTGTAAGAGGGATAGTTTTAAGTATCTTGGGTCTATGATTCAGGGGAATAGAGAGATGGATGAGGATGTCTCGCACCATATTGGGGCAGGTTGGATGAAATGGAGGCTCACTTCAGGAATTTTATACAATAAGAAGGTTCCCCCAAGGTGAAAGGCAGATTCTATAGAGTTGTAGTCCGGTCGGCTATGTTATATGGAGAGGAGTGTTGGTCGGTTAAGAATTCTCATATACAAAAGTTGAAGGTGGCAGAAATGAGGATGTTGCGTTGGATGTGTAGTTTTACAAGGGCTGACAGGATTAGGAATGAGAGTATTTGGGAGAAGATGGAGTGGTATCGGTAGGGGATAAATTGCGGCAAGTTAGGCTGAGATGGTTTGGCTATGTGATAAGGAGAGGCATAAATGCCCCAGTTCGTAGATGTGAGAGGTTGGCCTTGAACGGTTTCAAGTAGGGTAGGGTTATACCAAAGAAATACTAGAGGGAAGTGATTAAATGTGACATAGAGCAGTTACAACTAACTGAGGACATACCCCAGGATAGGAAGGTATGGAGGAAAAACATTAGGATAAAGGGGTAAGGTGTGTGGTTGAGTCGTAGGCAGTAGGTAAGAGGTCTTTGGTGTCCTTGTTTGGCAGTGTTCAATATTTTTTGTGGATGTCATACCTATGTTATTAACGGCCTCACTACTTCTTTAAAGGTAGTAGTATGGACTGCGTACACTCTACCCTCCATAGACCCCACGATGTGGGAATATACTGGGTTTGTTGTTGTTGTTGTTGATTTGAATACCATGAGTTTGATTTGAAACATTGATTAAAGATTCCTAATTGAGTCTTAAGAATGATATGGTATTAAAAGTTATATAAAAAAAAGTATAAGATTTAAGGCTTAAGTTTAACCACTAAGTTTACAAGAAAAGTTTGTTCTTTTGATTCTATGATAAGGCTTGAAATCCATAATTATTTACCATTCTTATGATTTAAAGCAAAGAAAAGTATAATTGGTTTCTATAATTCTAACCCTTATGCTATTTTAAGGTGGATTTCCTAAGATATGAGCATATAAGTAATATGGGAGTAGTATTTAGCATCGAGAAGGAAATGCGGATGAGTGTAACCTTAATTCCTAAAAACTATGAGTCACCGTAGGTTTAAGTCTCAATATGGGTTATATTCAGTGATCACTAAGCTTAAGGTTCTATTCCGATGGAAAGGGTAGAAAGCTCTCCCCAAAGTAGGTAAGACGTTGGACTCCATGATATCTCACATGGTTTATGTTTGTTAAAAGAAACTCCCAAAAGAAAGAATAAAAAAGTAAAGCTTTTAGAAACAAAGTGTTATGGCTCACAAAGTTTATTTTCTTATGCTTCATTTCTCATGTTTATGATTTTGCAATCTTGGTTTTATTCAAGCTCAAGGTGAGTCATTTACCCTTAGCATGCATCATTTGAAAGTTTATATGATTATTCAATTATTGTTTGCGTATAAATTCACCCCCACATACTCAGTATATTCCAGAAGTACTGACCCAGATATATTTGTGTGCTACATTATCTCATAATGTAGGTACCAATTGTAGCATATCATAATCAGACAATTTGCAGCTTCCAATTAGCAGTTGAAGAGTTCTTTTGATTCGAGGACTCGAGTCAACTCTAATTCTAGTAGCATTTTTTTATTCAGTAGTATTGAGAAGAGATAGATGGGGTCATGTACCGGCTACCTATAGTCAGTATTATTAGAGGCTTCATAGACGGTCATTCAGAATTGATGTATTTACTTTCAGCTTTGTTTTGTATAACCCAAGTATAAGTGTCTTTTATAGTTTTATATTGAACATACTCAGCAAAGACATTTGTTCCCCTTATTTCTTTTAGAATTATGTATCTTCTTCAGTTGGTCACAAGTTATTCAAGTATCATGGGTTAGCTTAGGATCACTTGTGGTTCTAAGCACCATGTGACGTCCAAAGGGGGTAATCTCGGGTAGTTACAATGGTCCATTTATGAACTCCTCCAACTTAAATGCATAAAACCAACTTTTCTCTTAGACCTATCTTGAGCTTGACGTTAAGAAAGTCGCTGCAAACTGGGTTCATTTAGTAGTTTACGCATCATAGTAACATTTGGAGATTTGTTCCCTTCTCTATATGATTTTTTACAAACAAAGTACATGATAGGTCCATTTTTCCTCTTTGTGATTTAGGTCCAGTTTTTACCACTTTATGCTCTCTTAGAATGAATACTTTTTAGTATTTGCGATCTGTAGTTTGAAAATATTCTTTTTTATTTTCATATCTGGTTTTCTTGTACACTTAAGAATAAAAGTCACTTGCATCATTTATTTTGATAATAATCATTTCATGCAACTGTGATATCAACTCTCTACCTTGTGTAATAGGAGGTCTCAGTCTTATGCTCGAATATTACGACAATTGATTCTTCACATCAGCTAATTAATTCAATGCATTGATTTTTTTATTATGTAAATAAAATGCACATCACCAAGTACATGCAGAGTATCAAATAGTTGATTTGTAATGAACTTATCTTTACAATTTTAATATATTTATGTCCACCACTTTCATATAATTTTTTTACTATTTACTCTATATTAAAACACTTGATGTCCTTGATGCTGGGCCCATGCTGACATGGGCTACCCTCTGTTATATATATGCAGTAATTGAAAAGTCTCAATTGAAATTGAGTGAAGATTACTTACTTAGCAGACACGTGGTACCCAAGAAGAAAGAAGAAAAATTTGAGCGGTCAATGTACGCATGTATCATCCCAAATTAGATTGCGATTTAATTTTTTACTCTATTTTAAACTCAGTTGTTTTATTTGGATGTTTTTCTACACTTATAAATATTTTATAAAATAAGTTTTTATAGAACTTTTTATTTATGGAGAGCTAGGAGTCGTTGTGGAGGTCAAAGAAAATTAGTTTATTCTTTTCTTTTCTATATATATTTTAGTTGACGCACTCTATAGCCTTAGAAAAGTATTACATTATTTTTATACGTTGTTCTTAGATTTTTCGAGATTATTCCTACGTTGATTCTTAATTATTAAGTTTTGTTTAATAATTCAAGATCATGATTTTTTCTATGTATTTCATAAGCATATGATTATGAATTCTTATGCAAATTCTTTTTATGGTCTTATGAACATGAGTAGATAAATTTCATAACTAGGATTGTGAAAATCATGATGAACAACAAAGTAGGTTAAAGTACTTGTGAAATGGTTCATGAGTCCTGGAGTGATTCATGGGATTAGGGTTTAGGGTTTAGGGTTTAGGGTTCAGGGCTCACCCTGTCCTAAAAATTATAGCTTCATGTTAAAAAGAGTATTTTTTAACTTTCCTTTACTCTAAAATCCTATCCCACAATGAGATGCATAATTCAAACTATCACTTTTGATCCTTTCACCAAGTAAAGAACAAGATCTAAGGCATATCAAGCAACATAGGGTTCCTATTCTAGCAAGCTAATCAAGTTTTCTCATGTAAAATTATTTCCTTCATCAGGTATACAAGAATTTAGTGATGAATTTCTTTCATCCTCACATCCAAGTACTTTCAAAAAATATATATGAAATTATGTTCAAAGCTAGGGTTTATACCCAAACTATCAAAGTTGATTTCTTTACATGCTTAACTTGATTTTTCTAAAAAAGGGTTTTCATGATCTTATGCTTTCTATACAAATTCATGTTTGTGCATTGAAACTCTAGCTTTAAGATTTCTTTACGAATTATTAACTCTATATTAAACATATATGATTCAGATACAAGATTTTCTACATATGATTTATGACATGAAATGGGTGCAAGCCCATCACAATATAATTTTACAGATATGTTAAGCACAGACTCAAACTATGATTCATCTATATTACATGATATGCTAATAAAATTAGTGTACTTTGGAAGGATTATTTAGTGTCAAGAGAATATAGTAGGCCAGATAATCTAAACCCTATAACTACGTTTCAACCGTAGGATTGGGGCATGATTACTGGATTCTTATGTCATGGTCCTGTACCTTGTCCAGTCAGAACAACCTTTCCAATGTGGATTTAAGACGTGGGACATCATGAGCTCGCATGGTGTTTGTAAATTTTAAGAAACTTCGTACATGTATAAACTTTATGAAATGAACATTTGTATCGTTATGAAATAATCCTCTACATGTTTTCACGATAAGTTATTTAACTTCTATTATATATAAATATATATATACATATATATATATATGTGTGTGTGTATATACTTGTGTACCAATACATTCCATTGTATTGACTGTGTTTTGAACTATATATTCATGTAATGTAGATTCAAGTACTCGAACTTAAGGTGACATTCAATAACACCTGACATTCGGTTGATTGGTAAGCACTCCTAAAATCTAGGAGACTTAGAGTTGCTTTTAGTTTTATTCTTAGTTTGACTTAGATTTTTGATGGCCTTGTAATGATTGACTCTTATGCTTAGTAGTAGAGGCTTCATTAGACAGATAATTAGTAATTGATGTATTCATTTATTCCAATCATGTATGGATATAGATTGTCTTTTTTTAAAATTTAGCCCATTATCATTGCTTATGTTTCCACTTCAATTTTCATTATTCATATTACTTTATAGATATGCCATACCAGGATCCTTTTAGACCACTAGTGAGCAACTAGTTATGACTCGCAGCTAGAAAATAGACTCGATTCATGAAAAAAGGATAAAATGGGAACAGGAAACAAAAGGATCGAAAGACTAAGAGAAAACAAAAATATGAGTCAAAATTGATTATGTGATAGAAAATATAAAATAAAATGTGAAAAAAATAAATGAACAATAAAATAGAAGAAATACAAGAAAAAAATGAGATAAAAGAAAAGAAGAGAAATAACAAAATAAAAGAACAAAAAAGAATAAAAAGAAGATTCAAAATTGAGTATGAGTCAGGTTATGTTGTTAAAAGAAAATAAAGAATAACATAATTTGAGAAAATAATAAATGAGCAAAGAAACATAGAATTAAAAAATTAATGAAAAAATAATGAAAGAAAGTGAGAATAAAATTAAATGAACAAAGAATCTAAAAAATAATAATAACAAAAAGAAACTCTAAAAGAAGAGAAAAAAAAAAAGATAACAAAGGTAGTGAAAAATAAAAAAATAAATAATTAAAGGTAAAAGAAATATTTTCTTTTGCAAGAGGTATGCATACTTTTTCCTTTAAAAAAGGAGAAGAAAAAAAAAGGAAAAATAAGATAAACATATACCTTAACTTACTTTCATGATCCAATTTCTCAAGTCATGATGGCACCTACTATAACCCACCAGTCGGTAAGCCAATTCATAATCTGAAACCAACTAGTAATGAACTATTAAGAGAAATGAAAGAAACAGCGAAAAATAATAAAGTAAAGAGACTAATATAGATTAAAATCCCAAGACCTAGTGAATTCAGTGCAAGCGCTTCTAATACAATCAGAGTAGAAAGAAAAAACAGAATAAATATACATGTACAAACTATCTCCAAAATACAAAAAAGAGAAAAGTCCAGTCAATATGAGGAAGATTAGAAATACTCCAAACGTCAAGAGCTCACCCAAATCTCTGATTCATAGTTGCTCTGCACGATGCACATATCAATAGCGAGAACTCATACTAAAATCTACAGGCTGCAGAAGTGTTGTAAGAGTACCAAACACATGGTACTGAGTAGGCTTGTCTAACTGAGCTCCAAAATAGTGAAAGCATAAATAACATACAGGAATATAAAATACAAACAACTATCCAAGAAACTAAACAGAATAATGTTATATATATGGGCTAACTAAAAGGTAATAACCTGAGAAAGCCAACATAACATCTCGAGGAATTCTAACAAAGTAGAAAATCTAATACTATCATAATCAGGATCTATAACCATAATGCCTAATCATAAAATAAACCATCAATAATAAAAATTACCATAATAGAAAAGGGAAAATAGAAATCTACCATTAATATCAGGTACTAATCCATAACCATCCTGCCATGAACTAACTATGAAAACCAATAATAATGTAACTAGCTAGTACGGATAAATAATAACCTAACCAGGCCCTCATTCATTCGAAAGGTTCAAGTAAGCATTCAGTAAACAACAATCATAATTATACCTATAGAACCCCCATAAGGTCGATAGATATAAGCACTAAATAATTATATTGGTTAAATCAATGCATATGAATAAATAACTGCAACATAACTAGAAATACCATATATGATCATAAGGACATAACATAACAATTTTATACACCGACTCAAGCTCAGTAGCTCATAAAGGCAGGACCTATGGTGACTGTAATACCCTATACTTTTTCCTAGCTCAATTTAGCTCCTAGAATGTCAAGGGTGAGATTCAAAAATAAATAAATTTTATTACATATAGAATTTTCAAGATTCAAACCCTTCATTATGTAGAAAATTGAATTAGCTTTCCATTGATACCAAACTCTCCTAAATCTGATACTCGGTTGAGAAGTTATGGCATTTTTAGTAAAGTAGTGTGTCATTTGGACGAGCACCGCATCGCGGTGATGGTTAAATTCGTAATTGTTAATTTTAAGTCGACCTCCGTGATAATCCCGCATCACAGTGAAGTCCAATTTCCCATTTTTCAAATTTCAATAGCCCAACGCAATGGTACCGCGTTGCTATGATGGCCTAAATGGCATTTCAGTAGCATGCTGCGATAGCTCCATGTCGAGTTGAACTTCTAGTTCCTAGTTGTTCTATTTTCAGTGAGCTATCACAATAGTGGAGCATCATTGTAGCATGCAAAGTCGGTATTTTTCAGTTACGACAAAAATTTTAAAAGGACTATTTGGTCAATTTCCAAGCCCCGATTCATCCAAAATAAGAAATTAAGCCTATTCTAAGCACTTTATGCTTATTTTCATCCATTCTCTCTCAAAACAAAATCCTAGAGCTCAAAATCTTACTCTTTAAGAAATTAATTTCCTGCACTTCTCCAATAAAACCCAAAATTAAGGATTTCCAAATCAAGATAATCAAGAGTTTATCTTCAAAAGCACAAATAGAGATTCAAGTTCAAGATTTCTTAGAAATTTCATCAATTGAGGTATGTGGGGTTTATGAACAAGGATCATCATTCATCCTTGTGCCCAAAACTAATTTTTTAATTTTTTAAATTATATGATTTTGAATGATTATACATGAGTTTTAAATTAGGGTTCATACCCATTATTGCTAATTGCAAGATTATGAGATTTCAAGTAATTTAAAAGTTGAATTACATGGTTATTTTCATATTTTCATGGTTATTATAGTAGATTTTAGATTTTGAGATGAATTATCATTATTTTCATTACCAAGCATGATTGTTATGATGTTTTGACAAAAGATTGAGGCATGGGTTACTATCCCAAGATTGAATATTATTATTTTAAAAAGATTATGCTTTAAGCATTAAATGATCAGTTTATTTTTAGATTTTTAGTAAAGATTTAATTTTTGGATCATCAGATAAGATTTGGAATTCACTTTGCAAATTTATTACAATTACAAAAATCATATTAGCTTCACTTACAAATTGAATCAGATAAAAGCATAATTGGTTTCATAGTAAACCTTTATTCTAGCTTTTAAAGTGGATTTTCAACAGAATAAGCATACAAATTAAAAGGGAGTGGTATTTAGCACCGAGCTAGAAGTGTGGGATTAGCGTGCCCTATCTTTCACAGAACTACATAGCCAACATCGGTACAGATTATCAAATTATTCCTATTTCTAAATGGATGACAGATATAGATGTGATCACTTAGATTAGGTTATACTCCTTGGCAAGAGTATAACACCTCTCCCCATCGTGAAGTTTTACCCATAGAGGAACAAGATGTTGGACTCTATGTTAGCTCACATGGTTTATGTCGGTTAGAAGAACCTCCCTATAGAAAAGAGTAATCTTACAGATAAAGCTTTTAAAGTATTCCCTACATATTACAATTTCAGAAAGCGTAAAGAATAACAGAAAAACTTTTAGAAAACTAAGTGTAAAGGCTCACAACTTTATTCAGATTATGCTTTATAGAAAGATATTAGTTACAGATTTCAGCTTTCAGATTTCAAAAATGAGAGTGAGAGTCCTTTCTACACTTAGACAGTAGGTTTTAAAGACAAAACACAAGTACAACTTTTAGAACTAAATATTATGGCTCACTAGATTTATAAAGTATGATTTACTACTCATGATTATGATTCTCAAATTTCAGATATTCTAGCTTATGTGAGTCATTTCCATTTAACATATATTCTCTTGCAAATTGATATAAATATTGAGATAATGTTTTACTTATGCATTCACCCTCATATACTCAGTACATCCTCAGAGTACTGATCTGCATTTATGTCAATGTGCTACATTATCTCATAATGTAGGTTTAGGTGCTCAATTTCAGTAGCGAGAGTGATTTTGAGCATCTCTATTACATCCCAATAGTTGGTGTCCTCATAATTCAGGGACTTAGTTATTCAAATTTCTAGCTTCATAGTATTTGAGTAGTTACTTTCAGTTTAGTTTGAGTAAGTTGGGGGTTTGTCCCAATGGTTCTTTAGATATTAGTAGTAGAGGCTTATAAGATTGCTAGTGTTGATTCAGATTATTCAGTATTGAGGTTTCAGACATTATTTTTAGATATTAGGTTCAGATAATTTTCCGTATATAGTATGACTCTTATGTCTATGTTTCCTTTATCATGAGATTCAAACTTAGTAGAAGGCAGACAGGGTTAGCTTAAGACTACTTGTATCTTGAGTACTGTGTGACGTCTCAGGGGCAGGCTTTGGGGCATTACAGTGGCCATAATTTTTGGCACTGTAATTCACAAATGAAGGGGCCTATAGGGGACTCAAGATATCTGTATACGCTGCCTAGTCCTGAACCAGGATTTCTAATAGTCATCATATACAATCTATTCCATTCAGTACCAAAAAGATATAAATATATAATAAGTGCTCAGACTCAAATTGATACTCAAAGTGTGTAAATATGTAAATCCATTATCTGAGCTCTAGTTTGGGACTAAATTAACATAATAGTGTTGAAAGAATTAAAATCTCTCTCGATCGATATAAATAGTAGTGGTAAAAGAGTGGATAATAACTGTTACAAATTAATATCGGTCTCATTTTCAAAATATCACATTTAGTTCTAAAAAACTTAAGGTGGTACGATTTTCATTATAGAAGAAATCTATTTTTAAAGTGAAAAATGAGGATAAATACCTTCTAAAAGATAGTAGTAAAATCAAGGACTTGGATGGAATCCTACCGGCATAAATACACCTAAAAGTATGCATTCCATCACCAATATCTAAATAATGCAACTGTAAGTGGCTACGCATCCATAATTATAACCACATCCTTTTTAAGGATAAAATACTAACCTGGTATCCAAATAACATCTTATCCATGGCCTCTAGCCCAAAACTATATAATCAATATCATAAAGTAATGACCCTCGGGTCATTTTTTATTTTTCCATACATTTTTGTTAGTTGGAGATTTTTTATAGCGGTCCCAAGTCATTGTGATTTGATGGATCTAACAGTTCAGTTACCAGGCAGTTCATTTAGTTCTTAGAGCCAATTTTTCATTTTGAAGTTTTTGCTAGTATAATTTGGCTATCAAGCAATAACTTTAGGTTAACGACTTTGTATCCAATTCTACCAGTTTCATTAGCTCTAGAATTTCAATTTTAGGGTAAGGGACCTTTTTTTTGGGTTCCAAGGCCTCAAGACTTATTTTGGGCCATTGGTCAAAAGTTGATAAAACTGTCCCCATGAATATGTGGCCTAGATTCCATTGAAATGAACCCAGATGGAAATTTTGAAGGAACCATTAAGTCCAAATATCAAATTTGATAGGTTAGCATAGTTTATTTCTATTCTTAAGATTCTGAATGAATCCTGAGAGGTCAGTGGAAACTTGGAATTTTCCAAGTTTCGGTTGGTGCTGAACTCAACTGTGTATCCACTAAAGCAAACATTTGGTTGCTTTAGCGAAGGCTATTTTAGTGGCCAACTAGTCATTTTATCAGCCAAAGTTGGCCTAGTCAAGTTGCTTAAGTGGAAGCCTGTCCGCTAAAGTGTATGCCACTTAAGCGTAAGCTTGTGTACTTAAGTAGTTGTTGCTTAAGCGGCAAATTTTCTGCTCTAGCAAAAATCTATACCCAGCCAAGTACTGCTTAAGCGGTCAAGTGTCCACTTAAGTGGCACTTGGAAGGGCATTAAATTCAGACATTACCCAATTATCTCCAAATTTTCATAAGTCTAAAGAGCATTAAAGCCTTAAAGAGAGTGGAAAATTGGGAGAGTGATCTTTGAGAGATTGTGGGGTGTTTGTGAGCTTGGAATAATCGCTTTCTCATTGTAACCCTTATAAGTTTTTGTCTAATTCTTGTTTTAATTCTTTAATTTAGTCCCAAATCCCTAAATTCTTTTTGAGTTGATATTAGTATTATTTGAGCTCAGAATTTATCCATTCTTCTTGATAAATGATCCTTGAGCATAGTGGGATGTGTTTATGGTTTTGAAAGTAAAATTTCGCAAGCGGGAACCTCATGTGATTTTGACTTGATTTTTAAAATTAAAGTATAAAAATGCAATATGGGTACCATTATTCTTATTTTAAAGTGTAGATTACTATTTTGATAGCCTAGCATTATGTGAAAGCTTTTCCAAAGGTGAAATCTCCAATTTAGCATGCTTTATCAAGCTTTCTTTAGCATCTAGGTAGGCTTGGCTTACCTTTCTCTTAGATTGGGCTTAATATAGTAATGATAAAATATTATGCTAGTTTGGGGTTAAAAATTAGTCTTGGAGGTAATTATAGTGTGATTTAGATTACTAATCCTATTAAGGGACCATAATTAAGTATATTTGACTTAACTAGTCGTTCCTTAGGTAAAGTTGCTATCTTAGGATGCAATGAGGCTTGATTAGCACAATGTATTAGGATTGGACACCTTAGTCTAGTTTGGGGTAGAATTTGCTTAGAATGGATTTTTGGGGTTAGAAGTGGACCTCTTCAGCCCATTTTAGGCTAGGATTACTATTGTTAGCTCCTTGTAGATTCAATTGACCTTTACATGTTATCTTACTTATATTCTTGAGCCCGAGGAGGTTTTAGAGATATATCTAGGCTTATGCTAGTCATGTATTTGGGAGATGGTAAGACTAGTTCAAGTCCATTAAATTATAATATTAAGACTGGTTCAAGTCCGACAAATGAAGATATTACTTCCAATTCAAGTTCGATATTCATGATATTATTTTTCAATTCAAGTTCAACTTATAAGAAACTATTTTCCAATTTGAGTCTGGTATTGAGTGGTTATTTATAATGATTATGAGTTCGATTTTATTCTGGTATTTAGGGTATAGAAGGATCTATGATTATGGTTTTGAGTTATGGATAGTTGGTTTAATTATTATTATTACTCATTCTTGATTGTATGTACTAGGCTTATGAGGGTCTATGTTTGGCTATTTTCTTTCTTTGGGTTTTCTGGAAATCAAGATTAAAGGACACCACAAAGCTTGGAATTGAAGGACAGACGCAATGGAATTGGCTTGACGAAATCTATAAATTTTTTAACACATTAGCATGCCACGCTGCCTAGATGGCGTGATAAGGGTGTGGATCACCCTTAGTTGCATTTTTCAATGTCCAATTCCAGTAACTAGGGGTTATATCAGCATGCCAAGATGCCTAGCCACCGCGCTAGGGGCATCGCACGGAGGCTAAGTTGAATTTGGCAATTTGGTCCTAGTATAAATAGGACACTTAAACATTATTGTATACACCTTGGACGACCTTAGGGATTGATAAAAGCTTTAGAAGACTGAAAATAGGGTTTTTATTCCTTTACTTTAGTTTCTTTATGGATTTTAACATGGATTCATCTATTGTGATTACGTGTATATCCATGAGAGGCTAAACACTCTTTTTCAAGTTTACGATCAAGAACATGATTACTCTTGTTATGAATTGACTTGGTTTTGGTTATTTATCATTGTTGTTTGTTTATTTATTCTTTTGTTAACTATTTTATGGATTATCAACTCTTACAATACATACTTATTTCTATCATGAACCCAGAAGGAGGAATTATAAGATAGAACATGGGATAGATAGAATAGGATCGTAATCTCTTAGAATTGAAGTTATAATTTGTATTTGGTATAGAAATATAACTAATTGCCCTATTTGGTTCAATTATGGAATGAAACATGAATGTATTTAATTTAGTTCCCACATCCCCGCTAAACGATGTAGTTGTGGGGTTAAGTTAGATATTGATTAGAGGTTCAGAAGGCCATAGTCATAATATCGAGCCCGTGGACCAACAACCTAGATAATTAACCTAACCAACAAAGTGACATATCTTAACATGATTGTTTGTAGTTCCTTAACCCTGGATTTCTCCCAATTGATTGTCCAAGAACTTTTAATTTATCATATTGTTTACTTTACTTTCAGTTTCTAACTCTCAAACTCTTGTGGTTACGTTGCACTTGTCTAACCTTAATAGTTGAACTAGTCTTGGATAGTTTCTTAACTCTAGTCCATGTGGTATCGATACTTGACTTTCTTTACGGCTACTATATTACTTGAATGGGCCACATACACTTCTGTGTGCACTTAGGTACAACATTTAGATTACTATTTGATAGCATAACATCATGGGGAAGCTTCTTAGAAGGCCTTACGGACTTCTACTAAAGGCCTCATCCTAATTATCAGATAAGCCTTCATCCCTTCATCCACTCAGTACTAAGTACTACTCCCAACTAAATAATACTAATAACTATAATGCTCACTGATGGTAAAAATATAGATGACTGAAATGGATGTACTATCTAAAAGCATTCAAAATATATAAACTGGGAAATATAACATCCAAAATTATATGCATGAAATCATTGGTCATGGGGTGATCATAACCCACCATCTCTTAAGAATGTAACTACTATGTTAACTTTGTAAGCTGAATAAAATTACATAATTAAATGAGGCTGGACAAAAAATCATGGAATTTACAATGTAACAAGGGTCTAGGATCATGGTAAAGTAATAACACTAGAATTTATGCTACAATAAGGATTATAACATAATGACACCAAAGGACTGGGATATTAATGAATTTACCAATATCCTTAAACCCTAAATTATGAAAAAGGTACTGAACTGGAGAACTAGGTTAACTTTGGGACTCAATGGTTGAAAGGGGACCCGTTAATAAAATCCCACATACCTAGAGATGAGAACCATAGAACATTTTGAAACACCTTAAATTTTTGGCCCTTGAAAATTCATTGAGCTTTCAGCACACTGGCTTGGTTATGAATGGACCCTATGAGTTGTAAGGTATCCAGTCGAGTTTTTGGGATGAGTTACAACCAAATCAGTAAGTTTGAGGCTTGATTCCACTCTGAGTATGAGTGTCTCACTAAGATCCATAAGTATACATTATGGGTCGTAAGGTGTAATCGTTGGGTGTCCAGTGTAAGTCTAAATTTTGATTCTGTGTTGACTACGACTGGAACCTTCGAGGTATAAGGTCTCATTAGGGGTTGGTTGATTAAGTCGTAAGGATAACATTGTAGGGTGCCTTGGTGTTACTGCCTTGGTTATGACTTGAGGAAATGAGTCATAAGGAGTGGCTACGAGTTAAGGGTTGACTCGTAAGCAAAGGCGGGCTTTTTCAGCCTTTAAGTTAGGGGCACTTTAGACATTTTCTACTTAAAACTCTTTTGACCCCACGTGCATAAAACACTTTTAGGGAATTCAATCCACACTTTAATGGATTAAACACTCTCTTTACTATCTCTAAATTCTCTCAAGCAAGTCAAGCTAGGGTTGCACCAATTTGGTCATCTAAGGGCTCAAGGGTTGATTTCTCTTTACAAATCTTCATAATTCAGGCATGTGACTATACCCTTAAACGTAATATCTCTACTTCATAAAAGTACACAGTTATTTATGTGATTTAAATTATTGGTTTTGACATGGTTAAGGGTTTTGACATGAATTGTCAATTAAATGATTTCCTATGGTTTTATGATACATTACTTATGTTTTAATTATGGTTTTGAACTTGTGGGTGCTTGGGTATGATGGATGAAACTAGGGAATTAAGAATTTCCCAAACTTATGACTTTTGAAGTAGTCATGACCCCAACCCCATGATATAAAATTAGTTTTTAATTATGAGAAATGTAGGAAATTGTGAAATTGAACTAGCCTTGAACTATTGCATGATATAAAGAGGTATTTGAAACACAATGGTTTGATTTAATGAACAAAGAGAGTTGTTCTCCTCAAGTTAATGGAAATTGTTTTGGTATGATGTTATTACCTTGCAAGTGTAGTTGGTATGACCATACTAACAATGTATGCCTTAATGTGAAACGTGGTTCAGTGAATGGGAATGTATGGTAAATATCTTGATTGGGATTCAAAAGAGAGTGCGTAGCTAAGTCATGAAAGTGGAGGTCTAAGTGACCGATATTGGAAACTGAGTTAGCTGATGCGGGGGTCACTATGGCTTGAGGTTTTGAGTCTCGTTGCTTAGACCAGGTTGTTTGATTCTACATTATTGCTATTATTATTATGATTGAAGGTTCGATTCCCCTATCTTACACTTATTATCGGGTGTTGAAGTCACTTTAGTATATGATTGGAGGGTTTGAGTCCCCCATGTATATATATGAGATTATTCCCCGATTCGTACAGCTACACCTATTGGGGCCTGACCAGTGGGGTGAGAACTAGGGCCCATATAGCCCGTGGGTACTATTAATATGACGGTTGAGCTATATAATCCAGACTAAGGTTTTAAAATACATGTTAAGACTTGTTCCCTACCCCAACATGTGATATACATATATATACATATATGCATTTGATAATGTGCATGGAATTTTGTTTGATTTGAATTGTTATCATGGCATTATGTTATCCCCTATCCCTGAGTTACATGCTAGTGCTCCAACCGTTAATTGTCTACGTACATTGTATCCCCCTGCGATGCAGGACTTGGCCATACTTCAACTCCTTCTGCACAAAGATCATGGATTGATTGAGATTCGACTTGAAATGGTGAGATTCCATGCTTTTGAAGCCTCTATTTCAGTATTATATTTTCTTTTGAGTCATAGATTATTGGATACTATTTTTGGCTATAGTTAGGGGTATGTCCCGATACTTTATTGATGTTCGTCAACACTAGCCATACCTTGGTAGAGATAGTTGCTGGTATTAATAACCAAAAGGTAAACACAAGTTAAACAAGTGATGTTATTTATGTACTCATATGCATCTATTATATAAATGTATATTTCTAATGTATCACTTTTATATAGTGCATTAGTTACACTTGTGTAATAACATGATTTGTCTGATACATCAATAAGTATTATTAATTTTAGTTCATTATGTATTGTATGTATAATATTTCAATATCTGCGAAAATGATACATCAATATAAAAGTTATATCAATTAAATGATACATCAATATATAAGTTATATCAATTATGCATCTTTTAGAGAAATCTTTTGTAACATATCAATATGTTAAATGACATGATTATTTTTAGTATGATGGCACTCTACCTGATGTTGTTGAATGATATAAAGTCACATTTTGTTTCTGAACCAATTGCCTCCATTATGTCACAAACGTTGAAGACTGTTAGTCCACTCTGAAATAACCTATAGTTAGTTTTACCTTCGTGACAGTCAATGACCAATAGAATTTTTAAGCACAGTCAATGACCAATAGAATTTTTAATCATCAAGGTAGTTCATTATGATGGCACAAAGACCCCTTCTACAAGGATTAGGCAGCCTTCAAAAATAAGCAAGTCCTATCTATACCTAATAGATTTTGGTTCAATTTCCAAAGACAATGAAAATGTTGCTTCTGATATTCATTAGAATTATCCTTTAGAAGGTTTCATCATTTTGAACGAGGCTTCAACACAATTAATCAATATTTACTCGAAATGAATTATTGATGGATTGTTAATATATCATGCCAATAAGATAAATTATATGTTTTTTATATCTATTTCACAAACTACTGATTATCCATACATGATCTTAACACATAACAATCATCCAAGAACTAAAGGATAACCACTACAAATCTAAATCATTGATCTTGAATTGTATATGTTGGACTTTATTGTTGCACATCCCAAACTGAAGAATTGATTCTATTTTATGTCCCAGTCCAAAACTTGCTAGAATGATGAGATATAAATACACTTTTTTCAAAAATATATTATCAATACACTTATTTTGTCTAATACATTGGTATGGATATGTATCAGTCCTTATACAATTAAGAGCAACATAATTTATAATTATAAATATTCCACCTATATATGTATATATGTAGGTGATTGATTTTCTTCTGCTAACTTATTTTTCTAACAAGTGTCATTTCTATATTAATAATGGTTGATATAATATATAGTACTTCGATTCCATTTTTTAATTACCTCTAAAAGAATCCTAATATGCAAATTCTTCAATAATATAGATACACAATTGTCAACTATTCACTAAAAATCTACATAAATAAGATCTACCTAAGGTATTATTTAGAAAAGGGGGCTACAGTTCTATCATCATGGAGGATTATCAACAATATTTCTTGTTGTTCAAAATGAGGAATATTTAAGAAACATCATCAAATTTTTAGCATCCCAACTGTTGAAACGTGGGGGTTTCACCACACTATGAGGGACCAGGTCCCTTAGAGTCAGACATAGGCAATCAACTACTAAAGCAGTAAGAAACTAAAACTTTGCTGGAAATTAAAGAACACAATCATTTAACATGGAAACCTCCTTGCTCAAAGGAGGAAAAACCATGGCTTGCCCTCACAAGCACTCAACAATCTACTATAATCAAACTCTTGATTACAGACTCAATGGGAACTTAACTTTAAGCTCCACCAGTTTGCAATAACTATATTACAAACCTACCTTGACAACTCTGCCAAGAACTCATCTCAATATTGGTTAACTAACTGATATCAAACTCAGGTAACTCTACTTAAGCACTCTCAAGAACACAAAGAAAATGCATTACTCTTATAACATGAGTAATTTAATTGTTGACCAAGACTTGACTCGGGAACACACACTCTCTCAATACATAAAAGATTAGGACTTGTGCAATATTTGAGTTTTCGTTGATCTCTCTCTTTGAATAATCTGATTGCAAAAACTAATAAATTGAGGAGCATTCTTTTCTAAATATAGCTGGATAATGATTAGGGTGAAAATATGATTGGTCCAGGTATCCTAAAAGTTACTAGCTTACCGGCATAGTTTGTTACACAAATAGACAAAATTGTACAGGATTGTGTCAGTTGTACTGAATTCACGAAGACCCAGGGACCTGTTCCATTGTTGTCAGTTGATCATAGTCAAAACAAGATATAACAATTTCCCCCTTTTTGATCATGACAAACCAACCACAAATATTTTAGGAACAATGTTCATTCACTTATAGTGATCACCACTGCTATCGATGAATATTCCCCCCATCATTATGCACCATGCTTCCCCCATCATCATGCACTAACATTCTTCCCCCAGTCAGTTTTCTATTATTTAAACATTATCCCCCTATCAATATGCCATCATACTTTACCACATATGTACTTGGTATCTGGTCCCTAACACATCATGCAACATACACATCACTTGGTCCCTACTACATGAATTCAGTATTGCTTCTTTTGGCATCACTGAAAAGTGATAATAGTAAACCAAGAGTAAAATAAGAACAAGTTATTTAACTAATGGACACTGGGGCAACACTAACATAAAGAACAACTTTAAAATAAAAAAAGAGATAGATGAGACACACAAACTATGATCCATTCATATATAAAAGGTAAGTATCATTTCAGTGCATAATTTAAAAGTTCTAGTAAAAAGCCACAGGAATCAAGAAAATTTAAACAGGTAAAGGACTTAGGAAGAGTGTTTGGAGAAGTAAAGCCATATTATTTTTTTTGTAGCATGACAGTGTAATAATTCTTTAGTTAGATGCCTTATATCTGCATTCAAGATAAGAACCTCATCAATTAAAGTTAAAACTCACTTCTTTAGTTTAGCATTCTCAGTTCTAAAGTCTTCAGACATACTTGGATCCTAATCATTGAGATGTTGAATTGTCATTTGCAACTTGCTAATCTATGCATCTTTAGCATCTGTGCTGAGCTTTAATTACTCTATTTCTTTATTGAGATACCCTTGAGAGATGATACCTGATTTTTCAGCACATACTCAGTTTTGATCAGAGTCTTCATACCAAAGAGTTGTAACACAGTTCCAGGAGTTCTATTTTCATAGACAATACCAAAATAATCAAAAAATTTGCTCAACCAGTATCCATAAAACATGCCATATTTTCCATTGACCTATGAACAACTTTATGTATGTGCTCCATCATTAAAAAAGATAAGATAATGAACTCAAAACTTCTAAGACATTGCATCACATACAAATCAATAACTGAAACAAAGTTCCTCTTTTGTAATCTAGGCAGAATCACTTTTTTAACTAAATCAAAGGTTAATTGTAACTCACTTTTGAGTGATTTCGTATTTACTGCAGCCACAGATGTTTCTTTAACCTTTAATGCATTTGCCATGAACTCTATTAAGGGTTGTTGTTTTGAAATAGCCCTCACACCACTGATAGGAATATCCAAAATTTTCCCTAGCAATTCATCATCAAGATTCAGCTTTCTCCCTTGAACTATAGTAGTCATCTTCAGTTTGTCTTCAGAAAAATCCAATGTGGAATAGAATTCCTTAACTACCTCATAAAAGATTGTAGGAATGGGTCCATCCATAAGATGGAGCCATCTTTAATGTTTAACAAGCTCAACTAATTCCATTATACCTAGTTTTGTTAATACACTTGAGTCAAAGATCCTCTCAGCTATCACCTTTTGATTTCTCAAGAACCTATTTCGCACTTTTTTAGACACAAACCCTCTTTATTTCTCTAGTTTTCCCTTTTTAGAAACACTAATAGGTTCTCGTTCAATTATTTTTCTATAATTAGAACCAGTTCCTTCAAAATTCAGTTGTTTCTCAGTGGAACTTCTAGACTAATCTCTAGGATTTTTGGTTATTTTACAGATATTTTGTTCCTTAGTACCAAACACAATCTTTCTTGGGCTATTTGATAGCAAGATGAGATTTTCAGAGACCCAAGCATCATCTATCAATATAATACTAGAAAGGTTATGAAGCTTTAGAGATGAATCTTTATTAACAAGTTGAGGGAAGAAGTAGTCTGGCTTTGGGAGGGTAGGAGAAGAAAGGTGTCTTTCAAGAAAGTTTGAGAGAGGATTTTTATCTATGCTAAGTTCAGAGTCCTTTGAAAGACATGAGAATGAGAAATTAGTAGCCATTTGAAAATCCTTATCATAAGAGGGACATTTGTGGCAAGGCTTTTTTTCTTTTGACGAGAGAAGGTTTAGGGAATGCAATTTAAGGAAACGAATAAGAACAATAAAGGGATTTTTGAAAGAATGAACTGTGAGCAATTTTAATTTTGGGATGACTCATCTTTTTATTTAGAATAAGATAAATTTTTGATACAAAGAGAGAAAACCCAGCTTTTTCTAACAAAACAAAAAAAATGCTCATTCACTATACTAACCTAAGAGATAGGACCAGGTTCGTCTCTTTCTTGAGTGATCCTCAACTTTGTTCATGTCATATTTGTCCACCTACATAGTTCTTTCGATGAGTGTATACCTGTAAAGGTATGATACTGAGTTAGACCAACAAGTACATACTTTATCAAGGATACCTATCCACTAATTATAGTCGTTTTAGGGAGAAAAACTACTTCATCCAGTAGGTTAGGTTATTTAGATCAACCCAACCTCAACCTGTTCTTCACAAAGTGTTCCTTGAGAAGATCCTTAGTGAAGATGTCTATTATTTAATCTTCAGTCTTGCAAAACTCCATGCAAATAACTCCCTTCTCAATATTGTCTCTCAGAAAGTGATGTCTCAAATCAATATGCCTGGTCCTCTATGTTGCACTAGATTCTTGGCCATTTTGAGAGCACTTGTGTTGTAACACATCAGAGGGATAGTGTCTGAAAAAATCCTAAAGTCTTTCAGTGATCCATAACAATTGAACACAACAAGAAGCTTCAGCCATATACTCAGCTTCAGTAGTAGATAAAGCAACTAGATTATGCTTCTTAGAACCCCAGGAAATTAAGAAAGAATCCAGAAAATGAGACATTTCTGAGGTACTTTTTCTATCCACCAGGTATCCAGCATAATAAACATTAGCACATCCTACCGGATCAAAACTGTCTCTTGAATAAATAGTATAGGACCAGGTCCCCTGTTCCTTTTAGATACATGAGATTCTTTTTAAAGCTTTCAAATAATACTCCTTAAGATATGCCTAAAATCTTACACACATTCTCACACAAAACACAATATCTGGCCTGCTTATAGTGAGATGTAGTAAGGATCTAAAAATTCCTCTATTCATGGTCTCATTAACTAAGGGACCAAATTTATCATTATCAAACTTGGAACTAGTTCCAATTGGTGTTTCAATTGGCTTGGAATTTCTCATGTTGTATTTTTTCCATATCTTCTTGATGTACTTCTCTTGACAGATTATTATCCCTTGTGAAGTTTGCTTGATCTATAAACCTAGGAAGAAACTCAGTTCACCCATTATGATCATTTTAAATTCACTCCCCATTAGCTTTGCAAACTCTTCACATAGGGATTCAAAAGTAGCTCCGAAGATTATACCATCGACATATATCTGAACAATTAGTAAGCTGCTACCTCTAGACTTCAAAAAGAGAGTATTTTTAATTTTCCCTATTTTAAAGCTATTTTTCAAAATAAACTTTGAAATTCTCTCATACAAAGCCCTAGTTGCTTGCTTCAACCTATAGAGAGTTTTGTCCAATTTGAGTACATGATGAGGAAAATCTGCATCTTCAAAACCTGGAGGTTTTTAGACATAGACTTCTTCCTTTAAGTTTCCATTTTGAAAAGCACTCTTGACATCCATTTGGAAGATTTTGAACCCAATATAGGTAGTAAAAATAATAAGAAACCTAATAGCCTCTATCCTTGCTACAGGGGAAAATGTCTCATTATAATTAATTCTTTTCTCCTGGTTATATAGCCTGGAACAACCAGCCTTGTTTTGTTTCTATTAATAGTTCCATATTCATCCTATTTTTTTTTGTACACCTAGTTAGTCCCAATATTGTTCTGTCAATAAGTCCAGGGACTAGGTTTCAAACTTTACTTCTTTCAAATTGCTAAAGCTCTTCCTGCATTACATTGATCTATTCAGCATCCTTCAGAGGTTCTTTCACATTTTTAGGCTCAATTCGAAATAGGAATGTTGAGAAAGCCATGAAATTCCTAGCTTGAGCTCTTGTTTGGACTCCAATTCCAAAAGTGTAGTCAGATTCTCAAGTGGATAAGAAGATTTGTGCCTTCAGTTTGACCTTCTGAGATTACATCCATTAGGACCAAGTCCCTATGAATATTGATGAGACCCTTCTTATTGTTCTTCTACTAGAGCTAGGTCCTGTGACTGTGATCTTGAATCACCATCACTTTCATCATTCTCATCTACATCGATTAGTCCTTGACCAGCTTCTTAAGCAATGTCATTCCTTCGAACAGGAATGAGTTTTTTGATTTTTGAATCTTCACCATCACCTAGATTCATTAGCTTTCCTAATACATCAAGACATCATGCATATTTTCGTCAACACACAGAGTTCTTTTATTAAAAATATGTATGCTTTGCTTGTAGAAGAATAGCCCACAAATACTACTTTTATCACTTTTGGAATCAAACTTCCCTAGATCACTCTTCCCATTATTTATAACAAAATATTTTTACCAAAAAGGTCTGAAGTAATCAAGCTCAGCTTTATATTGAACACAATCTCATATAGGGTCTTGTTCAGGAGTGATCTAATAAAGCACCAATATGTCACATAGCAAGCAATGTTTACAATTTCATCCTAAAGTTATTTGGAAGCCCACTATCAATCAGCATGGTCCTGGCAATCTCTACGAGAGTTCTGTTGGTTCTTTTAACTACTTCATTTTGGTGAGGAGTCTTTGGAGTTGAGAAGTTATGACTAATTCCATTTTCAGTAGAGAATCTTGCAACTGGGGAGTTCTCAAATTCAGTTCCGTGATTAGATTTGAATTGAGAAATCTTACAATTTAGCTTTATTTGAATTTGTTTGGTAAAAGAAACCAGAACCTCATAGGTTTTATCCTTAGTTCTCAAGAACATTATCCAGGTGAACCTTGAGTAGTTATCCATAATCACAAACACATACTTCTTTCCTCCTCTACTTTGGACTTTAACAGGTCCACATTGATCCATAGGCAGCATAACAAGGGGTCTAGAAGTACTTACCTAATTCTTAAACTTAATGGAAGGCCTGGTTTGTTTGCCCTTAACATAGGCATTACAAACCTTATTGTCCGAAAAATTCAACTTTGGCATGCCATGGACCAAGTCCCTTGAAAACAACTTGTTCAGCTAAGAGGAACTTTTATGTCCCAACCTTCTGTGCCATAAATCAACATCTTCACTTGAACTCTTAAGCAAGTTAATTTCCCATCAGCTATAGACTCCAAATCAGCCAGATACATATTTTTTATCCTTTTGGTTTTGAGAATAACTCTTCCAAACTTTAAGCTTGATACAGTACATCCATCAGCAGAGAATTTGACCTTATTACCTTTGTCACAGATTTGAGTAACCCTTAGAAGACTATACTTTAGGCCATTCACATAGTACACATCTTCTATTGCTTGATTTTGTGGTTTTCCAATCTATCCCACAACATGAATATAGCCCTTGTTACTATTTCCAAATGAAACACCTCCACCTTGAAGTATCTAAAGAGAAAGAAAACAGTCAGTCCTCCCTAGCATATGCTTTGAACATCCACTATCCATGAACCAGTTTCGACTGCATTCTCCTCCTTCTACCTACAAACATAGTCATTTGTTAGATTTGGAAACCCACTTGAGTTTGAGTTCCTAATAGGAGAACAAAGTTGTGATCAAATCTTTCATAGCCCATTTAGGTAAAGAGTTCTTATTCTTTATATTTTTCAATAGTATGAAACCCTCAGGATAATAATTCCCCTACTGGATGTATTCAGCATTGCTCATTCTAGATCTAAGCCAATACTGACAGTTTTCTTTCAAGACTCCATCTCTTCCACAATGAGTACATAGAGGTTTGTGGATCCTAATTCTACTACTATGAACAAATTTCCCATAAGACCAAAGTGATGGGGTTTGATACTATATCCAAGCCTTTTACCATTATTGATACTCTAACCAGTCAAATTAGAAAGGATATTGGGGATGTGGTCTATTTTATTGATTTGTTAAGTTATTCACTTATACATACCAAGTCCCTTTCTAACTCTTCATTCTTATGTAGGTTAGTCATAAGGTGATTTTGAGAATCCCTCAGTTTTTCTTCAAGCTCAATCTGAAGCCTTAAAGATTCTTTCTTCCCTTTATCATCAGAATTATTTTCTTTCTCCAATTGACTCTTTAAATTCAGATTTTCAAATTTCAACTTAGTAAACTATTTCTCTAGTTTCAGATATTTGGAGATTTAAAGTAATTAATTCAAGATTTTTATTCTCTACTTTCCCTTCTAGAGCCTTTTTCCCAGTAGAAGAGTAGCTATATAAATTTTCCTTAATGTTAGAGAGAGTTAGTTTTTGTCATGAGATCAAACAAGGAATCATGGGTAACTTCACACTCTTGCACCTAGCATAGACATATCTTCAGCCTTTTCAACTTCATCAGATTCACTAGAGGAATCTCCCCACACTACTAGGGCCTGCTTCACTGCATAATCATCTTCAACCTTTCTTCTTGATTTAACAAGGACCTGGCCCCTGTTCTTTCATTGTCATCTCCAGTCTTGAGATAATATTGGTAATTCATTTTATGCATTTGATAGTCCTTAATAAAATGCTTAGTACTTCCACATTTGTGACAAACTTCAACAGTGCCTCCCTTCTTGTTTCTATTTCCTCTTCTTTGAAACTGACCACTTTTCTTCATAGCTCTAACAATCATATTTGCCAAATAGGCAACTTCAGTGTCTTCTATACTTGAATAAGATTTTGAAGCTTACAATGCTAGAGATTTTTACCTTTTTGCTTCCTTCTTCTCTTGTCCTTATTGCTTCTTGAGTTCATGAGTCTTTAGATTACCAATGAGTTCATCCATAGTGAGAGTCAAGGTTTTTACCTTAATAATGGAATCCACTTTGCTTTCTCTAGACTTAGGAAGAACACCTAGAATTTTTCTCACTTGCTTATATAAAGGAATCACTTCTCCTAAGCAGTCTAGCTCATTTATGATAGAACTGAATCTTTTATGCATATCTTGAGTTGTCTTGTTATAGGAAAAGTTTCATACTTAGTAGTCAACATGTCAACTTTTGAATCTTTCACATTAGTTGTCCTTCATGAGCTATCTTCAGGCAATCCCAGATTTTCTTAGCATTTTCACAAGCAGAAATCCTGTTATACTCATTAGGTCCTATGCTACAGCTAAGTAATTTCTTTGCGTTATAGTTCTTATCAACTTTCTTTCGATAATCATTATCAAATTATCTCCTACTTTTGACTATCATCCATGTTACGTCTCATTCTTTGACATCTTTAACAGGAACATGAGGACCATTAAGTATTATATCCATCAGCTCATTGTCCTCAGCTATAATAAAGTAATATATACTGTTTTCCCACTACCCACAGTACTGCCCATTGAAGTGGGGTAGTCTAGTGATTGCCCTTCTCCCAAATTAGGTGGAGCAGCCATGATCAATAAATCACTCTAGGTATGAACCTTTTAGAATGTCCTCGCTCTGATACCAATTGTTGAAATTGAGGGGTTGCACCACACTATGAGGTACTAGGTCCCTTAGAGCACAGGCAATCAAATTGTAAAGCAGTAGGAAACTAAAATTTGTTGGAAACTAAAGAACACAGTGATTTAATTTGGAAACCTCCTTGCTCAAGGAAGAAAAACCCATAATTTGAACTTACAAGCACACAACAATCCTCTATAATCAAATTCTTGATTACAGACCCAATGGGAACTTAACTCTAAGCTCCACCATCTTGCAATAACTTTGTTACAAACCTACCTTGATAACTCAGTCAAGAACTTACCTCAACATTGATTAACTCTAACCAATAACAAACTCAAGTAACTTTACCTAAGAATTCTAAGGAACATAATGAAAATACATTACTCTTATAACACGAGTAATGTAATTTTAGACCAAGACTTGACTCAAGAACACACACACTCTCAGCACACACAAAATTAGGACTTGAGCAATATTTGAGTGTTTGCCAATTTCTCTCTTTGAACAATCTAATTGCAAAAACTGATGAATTGAGGAGCATTCTTTTCTATTTATAGCTGGATAATGATTAGGGTAGAAATATGAATGGGCTAGGTGCCCTAAAAGGTACAAGCTCACCTGCGCAGTTTGTTACACTAATAAACAAAACTACTCAGGAAGTGACAAATGTACTGAATTCATAAAGACCTAGGGACCTGGTCCCTTCTTATCAGATGATCATCATCAAAACAAGATATAGCACCAGCTAACCTATCATGTCATTTGATCAATAAGGTGTATGTCCTTGTAAACAGCGATGGTGAGTTTCACTGGGTGTTAGTTATTACTGTTCTCTAAGAGAGAGGCATTCGCATTTATGATTCGATATTATCAAAGAGACATAATGAACCATCGTATGAGATTTGAAAGTTGGCTATAATGTTGTCTACTTACTTACATCTTAGTGGATTTTATAATTAAAAGATTCATACTGACTGATCTATGATTGAAGCATACAAGGACAAAGTAAGTGATAGTCAAATTCTATAGAGATGTCCATTTGATGTTGAATATGTGGAAGGTACTGCTCAATAATTAAGTGGAAGCACGTAGGTATCATGATAAAGTTTCAAACAATTCCTAACTTTACTTAAATATGTATAACAATGCTAGCAGTTTTTTAGCACAAGATACATATTTATACAAGGATTATAGAATTTTTGTTGCCATATTGCTAAGTATTTAAGTGATGGACTACAAGTAGCAAATGATGAACTTGATGTTAAATTCCTCCCAAAACAAAAAGAACATCATTTTTGTGAAAATATGGAATTGTGAAAACTTAGAATGGTTATGTTAGTGATAGTAAATATCCTCTAAAACCAAAATTGAATTTTATACCACCCGATGAATCAAGATTGATTAACATTAAGTAGATATGTTGACGTGACCTGCCCGGGGGCCTTGTTGTGATGGGCGTCGCAAGTCTGACAGGGACCGGAGACCACCCTCATTACCCAACCCAACCTCCAACCACCTACCCTTAGTTAGCTGAATTTTGAGCATGTAGTAAGATAGTGCAACGGATCACATGAAGACTCTAGGATAAGATCACAACCATGACCGAGCCAACTGAGTCCAACCATCCCATACCAATAATCCAACCATACCAAACAAAGGTCATAAACTAGGCCATAACCAAAGATATTCCAAAATATAACATAATTAATGCTAAAATATAATACGATGGATCAACCAACAATATCATCCAGTGATGTTATCCTGCCCTTTAGCTTATTCTAATGCCAAGACCGACACCAATAGCTATCCCGCCCATTCTAACCAATAGAAGTACCACAAAGCCTCTAACCAAAAGAGTAATAAAATACGATTGGTACATGCCCCCACCCATGGCCAAAACCAATATTCTAAATAAAATCAAAGTGTCTAGAAAATATCCATAACATGAAATAGAGCCTTCTAAAATGATGGAAGCACACCATTTCAGTCCAAATGTTGATCCTTGAGTCAATCACTATGTAGAAGAAGTAGAATGGTCAGTTCCTGCATAGCATGGGTATACAACCGCCAGTAGATGGGTTAGCGGGTAAACGCTAGCATGATCTCAGGATAAGGATAAAATAATGCACACAAACATACAAATATATACATATATATAGATAAATATGTTGGGAAAGGGTACCAATTTTAGCATGCCTTTAAAACCTTTACCTGGGTTGCGTAGCTTTACCATCCTAAACCACCCACGGGCTATAGGGGTTCAGTTCCCCCTACTGAAAAGGCCCCAGTGCATGAAGCCGAACGACTAGGAAAGAAAACCTGGGATGACTAGTACATCCCTAAAAATATAGTGTGGCATTATGCATACCGTCACAAAGACCAACATCACATGGGCAAATATGAGTTTCTAATTTTGGTCCCCGAGACCTTCACCTTCCACGGCTTTTCTACATATTCCTTTATTAGTGCTCAATTAAAACCATTACCAAGCAACCAACCAATCCACTTACCATTTATTAACCAAGGCTATTTAGTGGTGGTAACGTCATACCGACCATACTTGCAAGTACTATCCAGAGCCAACCACATATAGGTTTAAGGAGACTTTCAAGTGCCATTCCAATTACTATATTAAACCACCTAGGGGATTCCATGTACCCCTCAATCATAACCATTTATGCATTTACCATTCAAAGACATTTAAATCATGCATAATTCCTTTACCAAGTTTTAAAACAAGTAATAGTTGCATTACAACACTCAATGCAATGAAAACATTATTATAAGCATTTTGTCAAACACATTGGGGGCATAATATAACCAAAACCAATTCCAATTGCCATTAAACCATTCCCATGAAATTCAATTATTCATAACCACTATTAATGCATATAAAAGCATAATTAAAACCATGGTAAACCATAACCAACCATTTAATATAAAAAACCCCCAATTATATTTGAAAAACAAAATCATACAATCTATGAAGTCATGAACACATTCATAAACACCATGCCTTTAGATAGAATTAACAGTAAGGGAAGAAACATACCTTAAACCAATATGATAAAGGAAAGAAATCACCAAGATAAGCCCCGAATCAATCCTCTAGTTGAAACCCCAGCTTCTCTTGACCAAAAACTTTTGAGAGAATTATAGAGTGTTTAGAAGAGTTTTCTAAGTGTTAATGAGTGGAATAATAGGGTAAATAACCGCCCAAGTAGGTTAGAAGTCATGGGACCTTATTAGGATAAGTGGGGAAATATCTAAAATACCCCCACTTAAGTTGCACAAAAATCCCATCACAGGGGTACGACTAACCCTCACGAGTCGTACCCTTCCAATACAAGTGGTACCCTCCACTCGCACCCTAGCCTCAACCTTTGGATCAAACACTACTCGGCATGTGACTCTTCCAACCAAGTTGTAGCTAAAGCATACAATCCGAACCCTTCATTCGTACCCCTAGCAGATTTAAACCCAAGAAAGATTTAGATACTGTCCACTATACGAGTCTTGGGTATGACTTGTACCCCGGCTTACGACTCATGGTAAGCCACTCATACTCAGATCACTCCTAAGTAACCAAGTCTAAGGTTAAGTTAAGGAACCAAGCGATTTGTAACCACCAATATGACTGTACCCCTAAGTCATATCCATTCCATTAACCAAAATCTATCCCACCAACCAACACTGGTCAGCATACGACTGGACCATACCATATGTACCCCAATATATGGTTTGTACCCTTGAATCGTATTGGGTACAGAGACCAGAATTCCATGAAATTTTCTAAGGTCCAAAAACCAAGGTGTTTAAGCCTCTCCCACTAGGAATATTTGTCCCCGAATGATGGACAAGGTAGGGGTAATCACATGCAAGAGTCATTTTCTTTATCAAATATATTTCCAATCTTTAACAAAGTTTGAAAACAAAGACGCAAGGATATTAATCTTTCCTTTAACAAACTCTGAAAATAAAGATGTGTTGAAGATACATACCTTTCGCACAAATCCCAGGAGCAGAAAACTAATGAGGATATTTGGACTTCATGTGCTCCTCTGCTTCCTATGTATCTTCTTCCACCTTATGGTTCTGCAGATGAACCTTAACCGAAGCCACAACCTTGGTTCATAACTGACAAACCTGCCTATCCAAAATATCCATCAGGACTTCTTCATTAGATAAAGAATTCAAGATACCCACTCCTTCTAAAGAAACAACCAAAGAAGGATCACCACTGCACTTCCTCAACATAGAAACATGAAAGACCAGATGAACCAAGCTAAAGCTTGAAGGCAACTCCAGCTCATAAGCAATATTACCAATTTCCACAAAACATCATAAGGACCAACATACCGGGGAAAGAGCTTCCCTTTCTAACCAAACTACACTACCCCCTTCATGAGAGATACCTTGAGAAAAACCTTATCCCCAACCTCAAACTCCAAGTCTCTACGCCAAATATCTGCATTGGACTTTTGGCGACTTCGGCCAGCCTTAAGGCTCTCCCGAATCACCTTCACCTTCTCTATAGCCCGATAAACCAAGTTGGGACCAAATATATTCACCTTGTAAAGCTCAAACCAACTAATAGGAGATATACACCTTCAACCATACAATGCCTTAAAAGGGGTCATCCCAATACTAGAATGATAGCTATTGTTGTAAGCAAACTCTACCAAAGGTAGATGCTCAACCCAATTACCACAATAATCAATCACACAAGCCCAAAGTATATCCTCCAATGTCTGAATAGTTCTCTTCAACTATCCATTCATATGTTGGTGGAAAGCAGTACTCAGACTCACCGTAGTCCCAAACCTTTTCTACAAAGATCGCCAAAAATGAGAAGTAAACGGCATGACATGATCATAAATAATCAAAATAGGCACCCCATGCAGCTTTACAATCTCCTGAAGATACAACTTTGCATAATCCTCCACCGAAAAGGTAGTCCGCATTAGCAATGAGTGCGCAGACTTAGTCATCCTATCCATGATGACCCAAATCAAATCATATTGATTCTGAGACCAAGGAAGACCAGTAACAAAGTCCATATTGATCACTTCCCACTCCCATTCAGGAAAATCGATTTCTTGATACAACCTCCTAGCCTCATGTGTTCAACCTTAACCTATGACCCACCATGCACTTGACCAAAAAATAAGCCACATCCCTCTTTATGCCATTCCACTAATAAATCTCCTTAGGATCATGATACATCTTAGTTGAGTCGGGATAAACAACATAGCGCGACTCATGTGCCATAGACAAAAACCTTTGTCGCAAACCATCGACATCAGGAACACACAATCTTCTTTAGTATTGTAACGTACCATCATTACTGATCTCAAACAACATTACCTTCTAACCACCAACATCACTCTTCATTTTCATCAAGATAGGATTTGGCACTTGCTTCTACTTAATCTCCCATGGATAGCCTACAAAGAGCATCAGCAACCTCGTTAGCCTTACCCCGTGGTAGTGAAGGCTCATATCGTAGTCCTTGAGAAGCTCAAGCTATCTCCACTGCTGGAGGTTAAGCTCCCATTAAGTGAACATATATTATAGACTCTTATGATCAAAAAATATATCCACGTGACACCATACAAATAATGCCGCCATATTTCCAAAGCAAACACAACCACCAAATCACTAAATCATGAGTAGGATAATTCCTCTCATGCACATTCAACTGCCTGGAAGCATAGGCAATCACCTTCCTATGTTGCATAAAAAAACAACCAAGCCCTACCCGAGATGCATTACAATAAATCACAAACCCATCATTGCCTTCTGGTAAAGTCAGAATTGGAGCCGAAGTTAACTTATCCTTCAACTTCTTAAAACTCTCATCACAAGCATCTGACTAAGAAAACTTAACCTTCTTCTGAGTTAACTTAGTCAAAGTAGCAGCTATCGATGAAAAACTTTCCACAAACCACATGTAATACCTCGCTAAACCTAAAAAGCTCCAAATATTGGATAGAGTCTTGGGTCTAGGCCACCTCTTCACCACAACAACCTTTTGCGGATCCACTATGATCCCATCACTAGAAATAATATGACCCAAGAAAGTTATACTACTCAACCAAAACTAACACTTGAAAAACTTGGCATACAACTTTTTTTCCTTTAAGGTCTGCAACACCATATGGAGGTGATTAACATGGTCCACCTCACTATTCAAATAGACAAAAATGTCATCAATAAATACAATTACGAAGACATCCAAATACAGGAAAAAAACCTTGTTCATCAGATCCACAAATATTGCCAGAGCATTAGTCAACCAAAATAACATTACCAAAAACTCAAAGTGCTAATATCAAGCACAAAAAGTCATCTTAGAGATATCCACCCCCCTAATTTTTAGTTGATGGTACCCAGACTAGAGATCTATCTTAGAAAAAACTTAGAACCTTACAACTAGTTGAACAGATTATCTATCCTTGGAAGAGAATACTTATTCTTAATAGTCAACTTGTTCAACTACCTATAGTCAATGCACATTCGAAGGGAACCATCGTTCTTGCACACAAAAACATTGGTGCACCCCATGGGAATACACTAGGACGAATAAACCTATTAACCAGAAGATCCTTAAGTTGCTTCTTGAGTTTTCTTAACTCAGCCAGAGCCATTCTATATAGAGGAATAGAAATTGGACGAGTGTCCAAAACTAGATCAATACCAAACTCAATTACCCTATCCTGAGAAACACTAGGAAGATTATCCGAAAAGACCTCTGGAAACTCATTAACCACTAGAACTGACTGGAAAAAAGGACCTTCTGAGTTAGAATCTTTAACTCAGACTATATGATAAAGAAAACCTTTGGAGATTAACCTCCCAGCTCTAAGGTAAGAAATAAATCTCCCCCTATGAGATAAATAACCACCTTCTCATTCTATAATCGATTCACTGGAAAACCCAAAGATAACCATATAGGTCCAATAATCCAAGGACGCATAACAAGAATGCAACCAATCCATACTCAGAATGACATCGAAATCCATTATACCCAACTCAAATATATCCATCATGGTCTGCTTGCCACCAACAGATGCCACACACCCCTTATAGTCTCTCTTTGAAATAATCGAGTCACCTACCGAGGTAGAAATAGAAAAAAGGTCTGAAATAACTTTTGGATCAAAACCAAAAAATATAGCCATATAAGAAGCCACATAGGAGAGAGTGGACCCCAAATCAAGCAAATAATATATGTCACGAGAGAAAAGTTATAACGTACTAGTAATGATATTAGGTAATACCTCAAATTCCTATTGCTATGCTAAAGCGGACAACCTATTCTGACCAACACTAAAACCAAAAGCAGTAACAGAAATAGATGCAACACCACCAGGTATAGGAGCAGAAGATAAAGCCACAGGAATCTTATTTTCCCCTGTAGAAACCATATTAACCAGATAATCCCTGAGCCGATGGCTGCCTGGCCATACTTGAATCATTTGTACCTTTTTTCATCATAATAACCCCAAGGAGGACAACCATAGAATTGACAAGGAAAGCATAAAGAAACTGATTGACCTCCGCTTGCCTAAGATTGGGACCCCTCTGCCCGAAAATTATCACCACCATGATGACACCTATCGCCCACCTGGTAAGGAGTACTAGTAGAAGAGTAGGAACAAAAACACCCTCACTTTTTCTTCTGCCATTTTCCACTATCTCGACCACCCTAAGACTGACACCTCCCTGGTTAAAAAACTTGCTCCTCTTACCCTGTTTATCCTCGAACTCCGCCTGCTTCCTCTTTTTATCATCCACTTACTGCATATGAACAGTCAACCTAGAGATGTTCAAATCTTTAATCAACACAACAGTCTTGCACTATAAAATCAAATCTTGATTCAACCCAGAAGCAAGCTTCTTCATTCTTGTTTCTATGTCAACAACTAAATCAGGAGCACACCTTGACAATTGGTGAAACTTTAGGGCAAATTCCTAAATAGACATCCTCCACTGCTTGTGGTTCACAAACTCTTCCATCTTTGATTTTCTCAACTCTTGGGGAAAGAACTGATCTAAGAAGGCCTTAGAAAAAGTATCCCATAAGACTGATTCCTCCACATCTCCCCTATCCCTTTCCCCCTCTTCTTACCACTGATATGCAACCTCTTTGAGCTGATAATCTATAAAGTTTACCCCTTCTACATCAGTACCCTGTATCACCTAAAATATTTTTTCTATTTTATCTAAGAGGCCCTGCGGATTTTCCTCTACCTTCACTCCAGAAAAAGTAGAAGGAAGCATCTTTATAAATTATCCAACCTTTGTGGCCTTAAAAAATAAAGCACTAATCGCACCCCGCTCAACCTGAGCAGCGGCCGTCTAAGCAATAACATAAATAGACTGACAGAATTTGCATTAGTCACCTCGCCTTGAGAAGTAGTAGTAGCAATCACTGGAACTCTAGAACTATCAAGGATAGGACTGTGAGATTGGAGATGAACCCTAAAAGTAGGATGCACCCCTTTAGCATTACCCCTAAATGGGATAAAAGAATTTCCTTGTGTTCCAGATCTACAGGGTATGATCTAAAAGACGAAAAACTAGGATTAGAGAAGATTCCACGACTGACACTTCAAGCTTGAAAATAGAATACCAAGAAAGTGAAACATTCTTAAATGTCTTGTAGCCTCTCCTTTATGAGTATGGCGTGCTACAGACCCCTAAAAGAGACTTTACTCGACAGAGCTTTGTGGAATTCTAATTCACCATGCACCTAAGCTCTAATACCAACTTGACGCAACCCAATAGGGGGCCTTATCACAATGGGCATCCCAAGTTCGACCGGTATCGTAGACCACCCCCGTTACCCAACCGAACCTCCAGTCGCCTACCCTGAGTTGGTTGAATTTTAAGTATGTAGAAAGATAGTGCAACGGATCTCATGAAGACTCTGGGATAAGATCACTACCATGATTGACCCAACCATGACGGACCCATCAGAGTCTAACTATCCTATACCAATAATCCAACCATACCAAAATAAGGGTCATAAACCAAGCTATAACCAAAGATATCCAAAAACATAATATAATTAATCCCAAAATAAAATAAGATGGAACAACCAATAATATCGTCTAATGATATCAGCCCTTCAACTTATCAAATGCCAAGGCCGACACCAATGCCAATCCCTCCCATTCCAACCCATAGATATACCACAAAGTCTCAAACCAAAAGAGTAATAAAATCTTGTTTGAAAAAAAAAATCATACAAATAATGAATTCATGAAAACATTCTTAAAAACCATACCTTTAGATAGAATTAACAATAAGGGAAGAGAACATGTATTAAACCAAGATGATGATGGAAAGAAATCATTAAGAAGAGCCCCAAATCAATCCTCTAGTTAAAACCCTAGCTTCCCTAGCCCAAAAGCTTTTGAGAGGTTTTTAGAGTGTTTAGAAGAGTTTTCTAAGTGTTAATGAATGGAATAATAGGCTAAATAACCACCCAAGTAGGTTAGAAGTTGTGGGACCTTATTAGGAGAATTGGGGAAATATTTAGAATACCCCTACTTAAGTTGCACAGAAATTCCGTCACATGGGTAGGACTGATCTTCGCGAGTTGTGCCCTTCCAATACCAGTGTACCCTCTACTCATACCCTAGTCTCAACCTTTGGATAAAAAACTACCCGCCATATGACTCATCCAACCAAGTCGTATCCAAAGCATATGATTCGTACCCTTCATCCGTACCCCTGACAAATTTAAACCTAAGAAAAATTTAGACACTGTCCACCATACGAGTCCTGGGTACGACTCGTACCCTAGATTATGGCTCATGGTGAACCAGTCATACTCAGATCCAGCCTAAGTAACCAAGTCTAAGATTAAGTTAAGGAACCAAATGATATGTAACCACCAATACGACTCGTACCCCTAAGTCATCTCTATTCCAGTAAACAAAATCCATACCACCAACCAACACTGGTTAACATACAACTGGACCATACCATTAGTACCCTAACATACGGCTCGTACCCTCGAGTCATATTGGGTCTAGAGACCAGTATTCCAAAAAAATTTCTAAGGTCCAGAAATCAAGGTATTTCATATGTATTAGTAGATTCTGCCTAGTTAACCTTAAGAAAATAATTATTTTTTGTATATAATATTTGGATGTTGTGTTCGTAGCTACTGATCAAGGCATGTCTTGATTTTTATATCTCATGTATTTTCTTTATGGACATGATGTTTATCATGTGTTAAATATACTTTTGATTATATATCTCTTATCTATTTAATGACAATTAATTTTAGCACTCTAAGCACAATAATGTCTCATAAGTTATATTTGTTTGATGCATCTAGGAAATACCTTCACTGTTAAGATACATTACTTTTTTGTGATATAGCTTTTCAACGGTATTTTTAAGGTATATTATTTTTAATAATGTATTTTTTGAAGTAGTATGTAATGTATTTTGTGTATTAACAAAATTCAATATATCATAGTAATATGTGTGTGGGTGTGTGGGTGTGAGAATAGCTATCTATAATTGAACAAGTGTGAAAGCAATGTATCATCATCAATATTTTCCTAAGTTATATATCTTTTGGATTATCAACAATGTATCTTTATGTACCTTTATCAACAATGTATATTTATACTTGGTTGATTTTTAGATGACCAAGTTATGTATCGGGCATAAAAACATTATATGTATTAGAAAATAGTTTTTTATGTTTGCTAATGTTCTAAGGTAAGCATCAGTATAATGAAAATTAGTTAGTTAAACGAAATATCACTTTCAGTATATATAGTGTTAATAAAAAACATTTTTCAAATTTGTACAATGTATTTCTCAGTACTACTATCATCAATGTATCTTAACAATATGGTGGGTATTATTTGTGTAACGACCTGAGACTACCCTCTAGTCGTTACACGGTGCTCATGATCCCGAAGGACCATAAGCTAACCCTCTACTGATATTTGTACCTGAACAATACATAATATAGATAATAAATACAAAAACTAGCCATAAGATTCAAAACATCTAAAAATTCTCAAAATTGAAAACTGAATACTGATACATCTGTCCGAAAAGCCTCTAAACTGTCTGAACTATGAAGTTGAGGGGACATGTCCCTAACTAAATTCGTCTACTAAAAATAACTAAGTCTGATGTGATAGTAAAAAAAATAAGGATCATCCTTAACTGAAGAGGAGTCACTGCTATGTCTACTGCTGCTGACTGGGACTGAGCTGTTAGGGTACTCTAGATCTCATGACTCTGAACCTATGGTGTCAAATAAAACACCATAGTGCAAATGCATCAATACGGTAATGTACTGAGTATGAAGATGAGGTAAGGCTAAATACAAAGGCTTATGCATAAACAATTACTTAAATGAATAATCATGAGAGTATTGAATGAGAACAATACATGAATGCACAAACCATAACCGAAATCATCGTGACTCAAAATACTGAAACTCGAATACTGCTTTACTGTCATTCGAACTTACCACTAATGCCTGAGATACTAAACAATTGAATCATCTAATACTGATAACTAAGTACTGGAGTTGAGATCAGTCTCATCTAGCGAGTGATCACGGGGTTTGATATCAAGAATACTCAACTGGATCTAACACTGAGATCAAGCCTATCTAACGGTGATCTCTAGATCTGATAATAAGAATACTCAATCGAATCTGAGACTGAGATCAAGCCTATCTGATGGATGATCTCTAGATATGATAACAAGAATACTCAACTGAGTCTGAGACTGAGATCAAGCCTATCTGACGGGTGATCTCTAGATCTGATAACAAGAATACTCAACTAAATCTGAGACTGATCAAGCTTATCTAATGAGTGATCTTTAGATCTAATAACAAGAATACTCAAATGAATCTGAGACTGAGATCAAGCCTTTCTGACAGGTGATTCAGGATCTGATAATGAGATTACTCAACTAAATATGAGACTGAGATCAAGCCTATTTGAAAGATGATCTCGGGATCTAATAATGAGATTACTCAACTAAATATGAGACTAAGATCAAGCCTATCTAACGGGTGATCTCTAGATTTGATAGAGAATAACTTTATATGGGACCAATCCTATCTAACGGGTGGTTCACAAATTAATGGAACTATCTGAGTTCCTCACAGAGATAGATGATTGTATTTGACAGTCCAGATTTCTAAAGATTGATACTAAAACTACAACTGTGGGAAGCAGTCACTTAACTGGCATGCCCCGAATCTCAACTGGTGGGGTCCAACCTGTAACCCCAGCTGTAAGGGTGTTAATACCGTGCCACAGGTAAAACCTTCTCTGATCAAGCCTATCTGACGAGTGACCCTCGCAGAAAGTCAAGCCTAAGGCAATATAATAGTCAAGCCTATCTGATGGGTGACCAACCTTTCCTGATGGGTGACTCCTGTATCCTATGCTGGCTACGCAGTTTTGGAGTTCAAGGATTGCTCCTAACGACTCTGCCTCTCTGACGGGGAGCCACTATCCCTACCCTAGCTCGGTGCTAGCTCCTACTCCCAACTGAAAGACTCTGAACTGATTCTTAACTGAACACAAACTAAGCTAAATTTGATATTGATCATGTTTCTTGAATGATATGACTGAGTTAAGCTGAATTTACTTGGTTCCATAGCTGACAGAATACTACTATATCTCGTTATCTGACTGAACGACACTGAGCTTTGAATAGATTACTCGGTTATTACAGAGGGCAGAACTGAACACTTGAATACTACTAGATCTGAGCTGAGTACAGAACTGAGGCTAGATTACTAGTGATACTGAGACTATGAAGATTACTGAGATTACTTAAGTTTTGTATCTGTCTGATAGTATAGAGTTCTATAACTCACTGAGTTCTGAGAATCATGGCTTGACTGAGATTATAGGGAAAACCGCCACTGGCTCTAGACTGCAACTAAAAGTAAAGCATAAAAGTAAAGCATAACCATTCTTGAATTATCCAGACCATGGACATCCATTCACCATCATAATCACTACAGCATCTCTTCAAGTATTTGGGAATCATAAACATGTGATGGTATAGGGAGATATGCTATTGGCTTATCTCCATTAAACACGATCTTGCATCAAACACTTAGCATGTATTAAAGTCTTAGCATGTATCAAAGAGCACATAATTGGGGAATTTCATGCTATCATGTCACAATTCATTCACTAAAGCTTTTCAACAAATACTTGCCATGCATAGGCTTGCACACAATTGGAGATTTCTAGTCAACATGCTATAATGGCTCTAATTCCTTCACATAAGCATTGTATCAAACATATGGGGAGCATGCTTTGCTTATTCAACAATTTCTACACTTAACTGACATGAACACATCACTTAACAAGCAACTTGAAGAGGGTTTATCATGAACATCACATGAATATCACATACTAGGGTCAAAGCTTGAAAACCTTGTAAACAAACATGAATCAAAACTCAATAATAGCATGAACATCTATTTCAATTCACATGAATCATGAAAACTCATAAACATAAGATCTTTGAAATTTAGAAAAGGGTTCTTGAGCTTCTTGGATGAAAGGGACCCAAGAATCAACATCTGCATACCTTATAGAAACTCTTTCTTGAAAGCTCTTGGAGAGATTCTTGATTTCTTGATTTCTCTTGAAGAAAAAAAAAGGGTTTTGATTTTATAGAAACCCTAGCTCTTGTTCTTGAACAACTTTGAGAGAAAACTAGTATTTTCAGGTTAAAATGAGGCTAAATCTTGTGTTAAGGAGTATATATAGGGGTAGCAAAATGACCTTTTTGCCCTTGGAATTAAATTGAAAAATCTCAATTTTATATGCTGGCGCAACACGCCAGCTCACTGGAAATTGGACAATCGAGAAACTGCTTAATAGCACGACGCGGTGAAAATAGCGTTGCCACCTTGGTTGCGAACTGGAAAGGCACCGCGACGCAGTGGAATCGCATTGGTGCACTGGAAATTGACAATTCTGAAATTAAGCTTTGGCGCGACGCGTCATAATTGCGAAGGCTCACTGGATTTTTGACGATTGCCATTTTGGCTGGATTCGCGACGTTCTAAAGTGCCAGATGGCGCACTGTCTCACTAAAATATCTCTAACTTTTTGCCCGAGTGTCGAATTTGGGCAAATTTGGTATTAACAGCAAGCTTATTCGATGCTCTACATGACAAAAAGTCAATATTAGGAAAATTATACATGGTTCAAAATACTTCTCACTTGGAAAGACACTTCTCAACCTTTTAAGGCCTAATTAACACTTTACTGAATACGCTCTAAGGCTCGAACTACGAGGGGATTTTGCGGGGTCTTACAATTTGATTGTCCCAATATCCAGTTATGTATTGGGAATTTGAACTCTGATTTTCTAAGTAACATAGAAATTTTATAAAAGCCTAAAAAACATAAACAAAACATTCTATACCAAAATACAATGCCATTAGATCTAATATTGTTCAAAAACACTACGTTGGTAAGAAAAAACAAGTTTCAAATTATTTCTACAAAGTGGAGACCAACTACATCACTTCTCTTTTGGATAGAAATTATAAGTCTATCTATTATGACCTTCATGTGGATCTTCTACAATAATTTATGCTCAGTTAGATAGTTTTATCAGATTTCTTGTGCCTCAATTTCTTTGGCCTTCCCAATGACCTTTTGTAATTTGATGGTAAGACCACTCCCTCTTCAGTTACTTTAGGCATACGTTAGTCCTTCATATCAGACATTGGATTTATTTGTACTTCATATGTCTTGACGAGTGTTGCTGGCTTACAGTAATCAAAATAGTATGGACCCATATATTTTACGTGTTTGCTCTTAAAAACAACAATTGTGTGTGAACATGATATCTTGTCAAGTTGAAACATTCCATAATTACATGTTTTACTCTCAAAATCCATGATGTACCTTCTATTAATTTTGTATATAGAGTAGACAGACTCTGACAAAGCCTTAACTTGTCAAAAAATCACTAGTTAAGCTACTACTTGGTAACAATTATAAACATGAAGCATTTGATACATAACAATATAATAAATTTTTATGTATCAAGAATTGAAATATGATGTATCTTTATTAAAAGCACTCTACAATTTCATATCAACATAACCAAAAAACAAACATATTTTAAAAAAGAGGTTTTATCATCATCACAGATACATTACTTTTTTTATTGTATGTATGCACAACATAACATATGTACTGCTAAAAACATATCATTAAATGAGCAGATTTTGCAACATTGAGAATTAGAATTTCTCCAAACCTATCCAATGTAGTCTTTAGAGATGATGTTATTTCTCTATTTTAGCAATTCCGTGATTCAAATAGTATCTACGTTTGTCTTAAAATTCAAAGATAAGAAGTTCACACACCTCTACCAGACAACAATTAATACATTCAACAATATTCAATGTCATCATCCTTCCTCTGTTTATTAGCACGTGGCATCTTGCTCACTTATCCAACCAACATTATACAAGTAATCCTTTATTTTATAGCCGACCTTGCCAATTTTAGCCGTAATATACTCAAAATTCTCTTTTATTTAAGCCTTGACCATTGAATAGTATAAGTAACTACGTTATTTTTTGCTTCTCCTAAAGTTTGTTAACACATTCCTCAAAAATGCCATATACATATAGAATGAGAATATTAGGACAACAATGCTTACACTTTTTATAATGCTTTTATTCTAATCAGATATGAAACACGCATTTTCATGTTCTCTATAGACACTTTAAAATTATTTGAAATTCACGACCATGAACAACCATTCTTAGTATCTACAGCACAATATGCTATTAGCAATATGCAACCTAAAAATAAATAAAATATGATACATTAAATTTTCAAGCAAATGCAGTTTAGTTTATTTATGAGGTTCAAACATAATACATTCTAACATAAATTAAAGAAATACACATCAGGTGACATACCTATATATAACACCCTAGATCTTTAGTACTACCTTAACTACGACTTGCCCTATGAGCCGTAGGAAGTTCAGATGAGTCATTGGACTTAAATTATAGCCTAACCAATGTGTGTGGTTAATTTTTTTTCTCTAATATGAGTGGCTCACTATAAGTCATAAGAACTCATGAAAGGTCACTGTGCGAAAATCATAGGATGTCCATTGCCTACCCAAATGGTTTCTATGTTGACTACGACTAAACCCCACTAGACGTAGGTACCCATTACAAGCCATGGTATATGAGTCGTAAGGTCAATAGTGTGTGTTCCTAGTGACACTATCTTGACAACAACGTATGGAGATGAGTCATAATGAGTCATGACAAGTTGTTATGAGACCCGTAACAACTGACGATTTATTTCCTAGGTTTTAATGGGGGTATTTTAGATATTTTCCTCTTATCCCAATAATAACCCACGACCTATAAACATACTTGGGGCCCTATTATTATTGATATCACACTCTAAATATTTTTCTGCTCACTTAAGTCTCTCAAGCATCCATACTTAAAGTTTCCAAAAAGTGGGTCAAGAAGAGATTTGAGGGTTGAATTCTCTCCATAATCTTGGGTATTTCAGATATGTTACTCTTCCCTAATTGCTAGTTTTTTAAAACATGTGTTTTAAAGTACTATTCATATGGTTTTGAAGTAGGGTTTTGAACATGGGTTGAGGGTTTTGAACGATTATTGTTTATGTGATATTTCATGTTTGTATATACATTGGTTATGTTAAATTGTGGCTTTGAAACAAATTTGATGCACGAATATGGTGAATAAACTAAGGGATTGTGATTTCCCTAATTTGTAAATATTAACAATTGAAGTGGTAATGACATCAACCCATACAATGAAATTGGTTTTGAATATAAAAAGTATGTACATTGAACTACTCTTGAACTAATGTATAATTGAACCAAGGGGGTTGTAAATTTTCCCCAAGTCATTAAAATTGGTTTGGCATATTGATATTACCGTGCAAGTGTAGTTGGTATGACAATACCAACAGTGTATGCCTAAATTTGTATTATGATTCAATGAATGGAAATGTGTGTTAAATGTTTTAATAAGGCTTTAATGAGGGTTGTGTAGCTGAGTTCTGAAAGTATAGGTTTTGAGGGACCATTACTGGAAACTGTGATTGCCGACGTGGGGGTCTCCATGACCGGGTGGTTCGAGTTCCTCTTATTATTATCATATTAAGTGAGAGGTTCGAGTGTTTTATTTTACAATACATGATTGGGTGTTTTAATTACCTTGGTATGTCGGGAGGTTTGAGTCTCTCATAGTGCATACGTATATCTTCTTATTCATATGGCTACATGGGCTGGGGCCCTTCCACCTAGAAGAGAGCTGGACCCATAGAGCCTGTGGGTGTATTCTAATGTTATAACGGTTGAGCTACACAATTCAGGCTAAAGTTTTAAAGTGTATGCTAAGCCTTGTTCCCATTCTATGCATATTATTTATGTATGTATATGATGATGTTCACATGGTTTTGGGTTGAATTTGACTTGACTTTATTCTAACCCCCTATCTCTAAGTTACATGCTAGTGCTCAACCTACTAATCATCTATGTACATTGTATCCCCACACGATGCAAGCACTGAACATATGATAACGCTCACTTATACCATGCAATTTGGTAGAGTACGGTCGTTGTCAATATCTCAACTTTTGTTGAGGTCAAATCCACAAGGAGTGAAAAGTAGAATTCTAGTCTTATGGGTCTTAACACTTACTGAGAAAACACCCAAAGTGCAAATAAAGTAAAAAAAAACCATGATTTAAAATGGGGGGGTTGGTTTTGGGAGAATGTGTGTCAATAGTAACTCAATTCTACAAACTACACAACAATTATAATTTAACTTTAGTATAAAGAGAATCTCTGGATCATGTCTACCTAAGGGCAAATTAGGTATGAGTATGTGTAGATTTGATGTACATGCTAGTTGTTAACAATATGGTAGGCTAGGTCTAGGATCCTTGAGGCTAGCATGTCAACAAAACCTCAAGAATTTCACCTATTGAACCTTTCAAATACCTAACAAGTGTTTTAATTATATTCACCTAATACCTCAATTGGGTATCCCTATTACTAGGAAAATACCCAATATATAGTCAACTTCATACTCACTTTTATGTCTAAGATAGTTAGAGTTAGTAAACTAAACCTATTAATTGCCTACTATTGCCTTGGTTCTCACATCCCTCTTTCAAGGATGATCTGGGTTCCAAAGGTTCACCTAAACCCCTCTTTCAATGATGGTTTGGGCTTTCAAGATTTTGGGGTTTTCACCCACAAACCCATTTTTGAGTATTTGGGGCTTTCACCCATAAATCCCAACAAATTTAATCAAACAATAGTAGAACCCATCATCAACCAACTAGCATATACACAAATACATCATAGCCCACAACTAATTACACCTTAGTTCAACATAATCCCGAGGCTAAAAGATTTAGCTACTCATGAAGAAAAGAAATAAACATATACCAAAAGAATTGTTCAAGGCATCCATTCTTCACAAATACCAAAATCCAAATCTCTAAATAAAATTACAATTTAGGGTTTTAATTTTAAATTCAAAGTATTGCTAGTATCTAGAATGCCCGAAAATGGGAAAGGGTTTTAAGTTATTAAGGGATTGAGGATGACTACTAAAAATTACAAAACTGCCCCTGGGCCTAATCTTGTGTTGCTGCGATTGCACTAGATTTGTTGCGATTGCGGCTATTGCGACCCTAGGTAAATCCATGCGATTGCAGTTGCTAACCTTCTTAATTGGCCGCGATCGTGGCCCTCAGACCGTAATCGAGATAACTGAGGCATGTTTTTACTCTAGGTCTTCTAGCTGCACTTTTTTTCTTTCTTTTGATCTTTTTTAGCTCAAGTCCATATCTTTCTATATCATAACCTGTATCTATGCAAAGTGTGGATGTTAGTGCATTTAATCAAACATATGTCTTATTTATACATTTAAATCATAGCAATGTGAAAAAATATTGAGTGTAAATAAGTGGTAAATTCACTACTCATCAAGATACTTCTACTTTTCCTGTGCAGAGTTAGGTGGATAAGCTTGGTTCATTAGTTCGTACAGGGAAGTGGTGAGCTTTCATTCTCCAAAAAACTTAGACATTTCATTAGTTCCTTTCATAGAGTAGAATTAAGATCTTACATTATCATTAATATTGTCATTGTCATTGTTATTGTCAGGGTAGGGGGCCTATCCTGACACTTTATTAATTCTAGTTTTGTTTAGAAGGCTTTGCTGGATTACTGTATATTTGGGTGATGATGTTGGTTGGTTGTGTTTTATCGGTTACAGGATATCAGTTGAAGACATGTCTTAAATTTCTCTAAGCATATCTTATGCTATCTTGTAATATATTTAAAATTTATCCGATATTGGGGATATTGTGTTCTGTTGGTTAGGTGTAGGGGTGGTCTTCAGTGCTCATTAGACTTGAGATACCCATCATGGATATACTCTGGTTTGAATCGTGACAAAATTGGTATTAGAGCCTAGGTTTGGTATCATTGGGTGTCCATAAAGCTGTGTCAAGTAGAGTCTCTTTTATGGTTTTTTAGTGCACCAAACTTATAAGGGAGAGGCTACGAGATATTTAGGAATATTTCTCTATCTTATTGTTCTATTTTGGGCAGTAGAGTCTAAGATCTTGAAATCTCATTTAATCCTCATATGTTTGCTTTTCAGTTTATACCTCCTAAAAGATTTTATGGCCATGGAAACTCTTCTATCCTATTTGAGGACAATATGGATAGAGCTCATCCTACTCAAGGATTTCAAACCCGGTTTAGGGTTGCTGCTTTTGATTGCCCTAGTAGAGTTCCATTGGTTTTCCCTAGCACTCCTTAAATACCTTAATCTGGTGTGTCTAATAATGAGTTTTTCCAGTCGATCCATTTTCTTACTAAGTTGGTGGCCTCTCAGAATGAATGTGTTACTTTTGTTTCTTCATCTTTTAAGGCCACTAGAGTTGGTCAACTTATGAGGTTGAGTCCTCTAACTTTCACTATCTCTAATGTAGATGAAAACCTTCAAAATTTCATTGATGAGATAAAAAAGATTTTTTGTATGATACATGCTACTGATGTAAAGGTTATGGAGTTCACAGCTTATCAATTAAAGATGTGGTATATCATTGGTATGAGGAATGAGACTAGTCTAGGGGTGATGATATTAAGTCTGCTTTTTGGGAGGACTTCTGTAGTACTTTTCTTGATCACTTCTTTCCTCAGGAGTTGAGAGAGGCGAAGGCTAAGGAATTCGTGAATTTGAAATAAGTCGGGATAATAAAAAAGAGTATGCCTTGAAGTTTCATCAGTTGTTGTGTTATGTATCGAAGTTGGTGTTTAGCATGAGGGCTAGAATAAGGAAATTTGCTTTTGGGTTGTCCCGTGAGTGAATTTTGGAGAGCAAGGCCACCTTGTTAAACAAAGATATGGACATCTCTAAACTTATGATGTATATACAACAAGTAGAAAAAGAAAAGAAGAAGCAAGCAGAAATAAGTAAAAGGTAGAATAAGAAGTTTCGATACTCAGATCATGGTGAAGTTCAGCAACAAAGTTGTAGAGATGGTAGAAAATAGTCTAAGAAGAAGTGGGGCAATTCTGGTTCCTACTCTACGGCTAGTGCTCCTTATTCGAAGCCGTTGAGTGATTGTTATTTTTAGAATAGTATTTGTCCCAATGTATAGGGTGCCCAGCCTCAAGCTAGTGGGGCTCAGTCAGCTCCATCATATCCATTTTGTAAATTTTGTGGTTAGGTGCATCGTGGCGTTCGTAAAAAAAGGAGTAACAAGTACTTTAAATGTGGTCAGATTTATCATATGCAGAGGGATTATCCTTCTAGAGTTGCTTTTGGGGAAAATAAAATCCCTATTGCTACTTTTTCAGCTCCTGCACCAAAAGGTGCTACTTCTATTTCTAGCTTTAAAACTGGTTAGAACGACATACGCTCTTGCCACCCACCAGGATTTGAGGCGTCCCCTGATATTATTACTGGTACACTTAAACTTTTCTCTCATGATGTATATTATCTACTTTATCCCAAGTCTACCCTCTCTTATGTGACCTCTTATGCGATTATTTATTTTGGTTTTGATCCTGAGTGTATTTTGAATCCCTTTTCTGTGTCCACCTCGGTGGGTGACTCTATTATGGTTAGAAATGGTTATAGGGGTTGTGTAGTGTCGATTTGTGGTAGGGAGACCTTGGTGGATCTAAAAGAGTTGGACATGTTAGACTTTGATATGATATTGAGGATGGATTGGTTGCATTCATGCTATGCGTCTCTTGATTATCGAACTCGGGAAGCTAGTTCCACTTCCCTAATGAGCCGGTAATTGAATGGGAAGGTAGTTTCTTGCTCCTAAGAGAAGGTTCATTTCGTACCTTAAAGTCTGGAAATTAATTTCCAAGAGGTGCCTCTATCATGTAATACATGCAAAGGATTCAAAATCCAAAGATCCTTCTTTGCAACTGTCCCTGTGGACTATGAATTCCTCGAGGTGTTCCCTGATGATTTTCCTGGTATTCCCCCAATAGGGAAATTGATTTTGGGATTGATCTTCTTTCAGACACTCATCTTGTTTTTATCCAACATTATAGAATGGCTTTGGCTGATTTGAAAGAACTCAAGAATAGTTGAAAGATCTTCTAGATAAGGGTTTTATTCATCCTAGTATTTCTCCTTGGGCTGCTTCGGTTTCATTTGTGCTTAAGAAGGATGGGTCCCTTTAGATGTACATAGATTACAGCCAGTTAAATAAGGTGACTGTGAAGAATAAGTATTCGTTTCTTAGGATTGACAATCTTTTTTATCAACTTCAAGGTGCTAAGTACTTTTCCAAGATTGATTTTTGATCGGGTTACCATCAGTTGAAGATTAGGGAGGTGGATATCCCTATGACTGCTTTCTGAATGATATGGTTATTTTTAGTTTTTGGGGATGTCCTTTGATTTAATTAATGCCTCGACAACATATAGGGATCTTATAAATAAAGTATTCCGTCAGTTATTGGATTTGTTCGTGATTGTGTTTATCGATGATATTTTTGTGTATTCTATAAGTGAGGTGGATCATGCCAGTCACCACCGCATTGTGTTGAAAACCTTAAAAGATCAGTGGTTGTATGCAAAGTTCTCCAAGTGTGAGTTTTGGTTTAATGTTGGGACTTATTTAGGTCATGTTATTTCTAGAAAGGGATCATGGTGGATCCATAGAAAGTTGGAGTGGTTAAGAAGTGGCCTAGACCCATGACTCCAACGGACATTCGGAGCTTCTTGAGTTTAGCAGGTTATTATAGAAGGTTTAGAGAAAGTTTCTTTTTTATTGTTGCCTCATTAACTAAGTTGATCAGAAGAAGGTGAAGTTCTTGTGGTTTGACGCTGGTGGGGGGTAGTTTCAAAAATTTGAAGGATAAATTGACTTTGGCTTCGGTCTTGACTCTACCTAAGGGTACTAATAGTTTTGTTGTCTATTATGATGTATCTCGGGTGGGACTGGATTATATGTTGATCCAACATAGCAAGGTGGTTGCATATACTTCTAGACAGTTGAAGGTTCATGGAAAGAAATATCTGACTCATGATTTGGAATTGTTAGTTGTGGTATTTGCATTAAAGATTTGGCGACATTATTTATATGGGGTCCACGTAGATATTTATTTTGATCATAAGAGCCTGCAATACATTTTCGCTTAGAAGGAGCTAAATCTCAAGCAAAGGAGGTAGTTTGAGTTGCTAAAGGACTATGCTATGAGTCTCCACTATCACCCAGGTAAAGCTAACGTGGTTGTTGATGCTCTTAGCAGGTTGTCCATAGGGAGCTTATCTCATATGGACAAGAAGAAATAGGATTTGGTAAAGGACATTCACTGTTTGTCTAATATTGGAATCCATCTCTTGGATTTCGAGGATGGTTGTGTGATTGTTCAAGAGGTGGTAAAGTCATCTCTTGGTGCTGAGGTAAAGGAGAAATAAGTGTTGGAACCTATTTTGATGCAAGTTAAGGAGGATGTAGGTAGGTAGAAAGTGATGGATTTCAAGATTGGTGGTGATGGTATCTTGAGGTACGAAGGTAGATTATGTGTTCTCGATGTTGATGGGTTGTGAGGAAGAATTTTGGTCGAAGCTCATGAGTGGCGTTATACAGTTCATCCTGGTTCGACAAAAATGTATCATGATTTTAAATAGATATATTGGTGGAATAATATGAAGCACAATGTGGCCAATTTTATGGTTAAGTGCATGGCGTGTCAGCAAGTGAAGGTGGAGCACTTGAGGCCCCGGTGGATTGACTCAAGAGATTGAGCTACCAGTGTAGAATTGGGAAATAATTAATATGGATATCGTTACTGATCATCCGCGGTCTCGCCATCAATTTGATTCTATTTAGGTCATCATGAATAGGATGACTAAGTCTGCTTATTTATTACCTGTGAGGACTAATTTTTCTATTAAGTACTAGGGGTGTACAGACCAAACCGTCAAGTCAAACCAAACCGAAGAACCAAACCAAACCCAAAAAATAAGCCAACTTATGATTTGGTTTGGTTGGTTTAGCGTTTGAAAAAAAAACGACCATTCTTGGTTTGGTTTGGTGTTAATAAAAAAAATTCAAACCGAACCCAAATCAAACTGACATAATATATATATATATATATATATATATATATATGTGTGTGTGTGTGTGTGTGTGTGTGTATGCATGTATATAATTTAACTTTTTATACATAAAATATTAATTATAATCTACTTTTTAAATACTTTTTCAATTAGTTTTATTAATTTTCAATATTTAGAAAGTAGATGTGTGTGTGTGTGTGTATATATTCATATTTGTGCCTTTAAGTTGTTATATTTATCCATTAATTACAAATAAAATGATCCAAAATTCAATATAAACTTAAAACCTAAACTTTTCACGCTTCATCTTATTTTTTAGTTTCAAGAGAGTTTTTCGCTCCTCAATTTTTCATAATTGTGGTTTTTCATTAGCACATAAGTGAAAACATACTTGATCTAACAAATAAAGATTATAAAAAAACTGAGAAAAAACGAAAAAAAATGAAAGAACCAACAAAAACCTAAACTGGAAAAATCAATTTTATGTTGGTTTGATTTGGTTTATAGTTTTAATAACTGACATAATTTTTTCAATAGAAAACCAAACCAACCTGACCTATGTACACCCCTACTGAATACTATATGAAATTGTATATCCAAGAGATTGTAAGGTTACATAGTGCTCCAATTTCTATTATTTCAATTATGGTACCTAGTTCTCATCTCACTTTTAGAGGTTTTTCCACTGAGGTTTGGGGACTAAGGTAACCCTTAGTACCGTTTTGCACCCACAGACGGATGGGCAAGCGGAAAGGATAATTCAGGCCTTGGAATATATGTTTCAAGCTTGTGTATTTGATTTCAGTGGTAGTTGGGTTGATCACTTGCCTTTTATAGAGTTTGCGTATAATAACAGTTATCACTCTAGAATTGGTGTGGCTCAGTTTGAGGCTTTGTATGGTAGGAGGTGTAGGTCTCCTACTGGGTGGTTTGAGGTTGGTGAAAATAGGTTATTTGGCCATGATTTATTTCACCAAACCATGAATAAGGTGAAGGTGATTTGAGATAGGATTAAGATCGCCCAAAGTCGCCAAAAGTCCTATGTGGATATGAGACGAAGAGAGTTGGAGTTTAATGTTGGTGAGTGGGTGTTCTAAAAGGTGTCTCCCATAATGGGTGTGATGCAGTTTGGGAAGAAGGGAAAGCTCAGTCTCCGTTATGTTGGTCCGTATTTAGTTTTGAGAAGGGTTGATAATGTTGCATATGAATTAGAGTTGTCTTCTATTTTGAGCTTTATTCATCCGGTCTTTCATATCTGATATTGAGAAAGTGCGTGGGTGATCCTTCGTTGGTTGTTCCTTTGGAAGGTATGGGCATTTCGAATTTTTTATCTTATGAGAAATTTTTAATGAAGATCTTGGATTGAAAAGTCCATTGCTTACGGATGAAGGACTTGGCTTCGATAAAGGTTCTTTGAAGGAACCAAAAGTTTGTGGAAGCTACTTGGGAAGCCGAGGAGGACATGAAGTCCAAATATCCATTCCTATTCCCTATTTTGGAAAATCATACTTAAGGTATGTATGATCTTAACATCTTTGTCTTATCTTTTTAAAGATAAGTATGGGAGTGTTTCGATGTTAAATCATGCTAACGTATGTCTTAAACCATCATTCGAGGACGAATGATCCTAAGGGGGAAGACTGTAACACCCCAGATCTTTGGTCCTTGAAAATTTCTAAAATTTTATCCTCACTGTCCTAACAATGACTTAGCCTATGAGTCGTAGGAAGTCTTGACAAGTCATTGAACCCAAATTGTAGCCTGACCAGTGTATGTGGCTAAGTCTTCTTCTCTGAGATAAGTGTCTCACTACGAGTCGTGAGGACTCATTACGGGTCGTTGTGCAAAAATCGTAGGATGCCTGTTGTATACCCAAAAGGTTTCTGTGTTGACTATGACTGCACCCTAAGAGTCGTAGGGTCCCATTACGAGCCATGGTATATGAGTCGTAAGTTCAACAATCTGTGTGCCTAGTGACACTGTCTTAACAGCGACACATGTAGATTAGTCGTAATAAGTCATGATGAGTCGTTATGAGGCTTGTAATAACTGACGGTTTATTTCCCAGCTTTTAATGAGGGAATTTTAGACATTTCCTCTTATCCCAATAATAATCCATGACTTATAAACATACTTGGGGCCCTATTTTCATCGATAGCATACTCTAAACATTCTTTCTTCTCTCCCAAGTCTCTCAAGCATTCATACTTAGGGTTTCCAAGAAGTGGGTCAAGTAGAGCTTCAAGGGTTGAATTCTCTACATAATCATGGGTATTTTAGGCATGTTACTCTTCCCTAATTGCTACTTTTCTAAGAACATATGTTTTAAAGTACTATTCATATGGTTTTGAGGTTGGGTTTTGAATATGGGTTGAGGGTTTTGAACGATCGTTGTTTATGTGATGTTTCATATTTGTATATGCATTGGTTATGTTAAATAGTGGTTTTGAAACCAAATTGATGCATGGTTATGGTGAATAAACTAATGGATTATGATTTCCCTAATTTGAGAATATTGACAATTGAAGTGGTAATGGCCTCAACCCCATATTGTGATATTGGTTTTGAATAGGAAAAGTATGCACATTGAACTACACTTGAACTAATGTATAATTGAACTAAGCGGGTTGTGAATTTCCCCCAAGTCATGATAATTGGTTTGGCATATTGATGTTACCTTGCAAGTGTAGGTTGTATGACGATACCAATAGTGTATGCCTAAATGTGTATCATGATTCAATGAATGGGAATGTGTATTAAGTATTTTAATTGGGCTTTAATGAGGGTTGTGTAGCTAATTCATGAAAGTGGAGGTCCTGAGAGACCAATACTAGAAATTATAGATACCGACGCGGGGGTTTACATGATTAGGTGGTTTGAGTCCTTCTTATTATTATCACATAAGTGGGAGGTTTGAGTCCCCCACATCGAATTACATAATTGGGTTCTTCAGTTAGCTTGGTATGTTGGGAGGTTCGAGTCCCCCATGCTGCATACGTACATCCTCTGGTTTGTACGGCTACCCAGGATGGGGCCCTTCCAGCTAGGAAAGAGCTAGACCCATATAGCCCGTGGGTGCCTTCTTATGTTATAACGGTTAAGCTATACAATTCAGGCTAAAGTTTTAAAGTGCATGCTAAGACTTGTTCTCTTCCAAGCATATTATTTATGCATGTATATGATAATGGTCACATGGTTTTGGGTTGGATTTGACTTGACTTTATTTTAACCACTATCCCTTAGTTACATGCAAGTGCTCGATGCAGGCACCAGAGACACTTCTATTTTTTCTGCACAGAGTTAGGTGGATCGGCTCATTTCGTCAATTCATGTGGTGAAGTGGTGAACTTTCATTCTCCAGAAGACTTAGACATTGGATAAATTTCTTTCATAGAGTAGAATTAAGAGTTTACATTATTATTAACATTGTCATTGTCAAGGTCGGGGGCATGTCCTGATACTTTATTGATTTCAGTTTTGTTTAGAAGGCTTTGTTGGATTACTGTGGACTTGGGTGGTGATGTTTGTTGGTTGTGTTTGGTTGGTTACTGGTTATCGGTTGAAGACATGTCTTAAATTTCTCTGAGCTTATTTTATGCTATGTTATTATATGTTTAAAACCCATCCGATATTGGGGGTATTGTGTTCTGTTAGTTAGATATCGAGGGTGGTATCCGGTCCTCGTTGGACTTGAGATACCCGTCACGGCCAAACCCTGATTCGGGTCGTGACACTACACCATTGAGAGTTCTAGCAGAAATAAATATTTCTTTGTGTGATCCACTCAAATGAGCAACATCCACAACAATTACAGTTCTATACAACTTGAAACCTCACATTATTGGATATAAAGCTATAAAACATACTTGACTTCATTTTTGGGTGACTTATGCATCCTAATGTGTGAGTTGCAATACACATATTTAGCATATAAATGTATGTGGCCATTTCGCTATATCCATCAGCTGATTCACTCCTTAGCATCTCTATTGAACGCCTCTTAGCCCGCTATACTTTCATGTAATTAATATCAACACCATATAAAGCCTTCACCTCCTCAATAATGTCACTTGAAGTGTGTTTTCTCTTATAATTGACTAATTTTGAGGTTGTAATTTCACTAACAATGACTACTGTAGCTTGAACTTGGATGATCACCCTTTCACTCAATGGACAACTATGTACATCGTGGAAACTCCTAACTCTAAATAGATCAGAATTGTTCAAACAAGATGTTTTCATGATCCAACTACAATCCTCAGAAGAACAGTGTAGAACATAGCTGAAAATTAATGTATTATACAATAAACACAATGTATCAAACAAGTTAGTATATTTTGCCATTAATGTATCAAGCAATAAACACAATGTATCAGAACGTACGATCCTACATATTTTGTTCGAAAAAAAGAGAGATGTATCTAACAAGGTATTTAAATATACATACCTTTCTTTCTCGCAATGTTTTGCTTTGAAATCGAAATTATAATCTATGACAAATTTAGCTATAACAGATATAAGAGTTGCCTTATTCTTGTAAAGCTAATTCACTTTAACCTTTTCATTTTTACAATCACTGATGAAGTTTTCAATTTCAATTTCTGGTATATACAAAGAGTTAACATTTTTTTTATCAACTACTGCAAGTACTCGAGCATTCATTTTCATTCCTTTGACGCAAATAATTACGTCAATATCTGCTTCAAATATCCTCTCATCAATAAATTTTTCTGTTGTAGTTATGCACAAAGGATACATTACAAATCTTGAAATATAGGTTTTCAATTCGACGTAAAGCTTCATGCCATTGTCATTGGCAATCATTATTAGTGAGGAATTTCCTTCTACGATGTATCGAATGGCAATTTTCTTCAGTAATTCAATAATTTACAATTCAATAGCTATAATCAAAATCAAATACGAAATATTCTCGCGACGACAATCCCCTCACTTTTGTATTACTAGTATACGTACCCGCGCGTTGCGCGGGTATTATCAGTTAAAATTAAACCATTTAATATATTCTCATGCATGTAACAATAAAGACAAAGTCATACATAAAACATATGGTCTATATGAAAATGTGTACTTTATAAAATTGAAATTGTGTGTTTGAGTAAAGATATATCTTATTATTTATTACAACAACGATGCTTAATATGGCATTTTCACTTCCATGTTTTAATTTCATCAAACCTATGCCACTATAGAAGAAATAAATACAAAGAAAATTTCAAGCGTAACAAATACATTACAAAGTAAGTTTTATAACTCCTAATATAGAGAAAGTAAATTAAAATTGTTGATGCATCTATTTCGCAATTCTTGGCATAATAAACAAAGTTTTTTCCTCCATTCTGCTAACTCTAAATCCAATATGCGTCTGTATATTTTTTTACAATACTACAAAAGAAAATTAATCATAGCTTAAATGCAAAATTTTATTTTTCACAATTGACTTACTAAATTTACCTTAGTTTTTATTATGTAACACTATTAGAGAAGAACGTCATTGTTCACAGCTCTGTCAGTCCACTGTCCTTGATTTCTCTTCCTAAATATTGATATAATGGATCCATATTCTCCCTTGTAAATCCACAACACTCGCACAAAACATTTGACCATCTTTACTTTATTCGCATTCGCCTTTGCTTGTGCTTTAGTCTCAATAACTTCAGTCACTTATTTCCTCATCATTATCATTGTTATTACTCATTTTTATCACCTGAAAAATAAGCTTTTAAAAGGACAATCTAGTGCACTAAAGTTTCTGCTATGCCCAGGGTCTGAGAAAGGGTCGTATCACAAGGGTCCATTGTATACACCCTTACCATTTTGAAATTCAAAACACATCGTCAGAATCAATTAATAATTCTTCATAGTGATTGGCAGTTCCATCATGAAAGCAAAACATAGGTGCAATACATATATGTGAGAAAGCAAAATCATCTCATTTTTCTTGATGGATGAATATTAACTTCTTGATGGATGAATCAAAAAATGGCTACTTATAAAAATCATACAACATAAAAATATTAACTTCTTGATGGATGATTCAAAAAATGACTACTTATAAAACGAAAAAACAGGCACACTTGATAGGCTATTCCTACATATACCATAATATTTTTCTGAAGCTACTAAAACTCTTCTTAGCCAAATTAATAACTCAATAACAATGCTAAAATCTGTAAGAACAGAAAATCATGGGAAAAAATTTTCGAACATTTTTTTTTCAATATTGATGGAAATCTCATTGTGTAGTCAATTAATTATTTTTAGTTTACAATTTTAAAAATATCAACTCACTCTCTCGGACCAATAGTCAATCATTCTATTATCCAACATCCAAGGAATTAGAAGAAACCACAAGATCCTTTGAAATATTCAATGAAAGCATTTTAGCATTATCCTGCATCGACAGAATTGGAAATGAATAAGTATAACAAAAATAAATTACGAATTAAAGTTGCTGCCTAAAACGTGGAATTGTTAGTAATTTTTTAGTTTTCAGTATACACACTTTTTTCGGGTATGAATTTACCATCAGTAAAGAAATGATTAGTAATATTCAATAGAATTCTTGTATACTTAAGTCTCTTGATATTTGACTCTGTATTAGTATTACATTGATATCTTTAAAATAAGAAATTAAAGAAAAAAAATTTCCACCCAGATTCCTCTTACAATATATATTCATTGTTCCAAATATTATTTTAGAATAGAACTGGAAAAAAAATATGGACATAAAAAATATTAAAGTAACTATACAAAAGAAAATTTTAATAAATAATACCTGCGTAGAATCGGGTAACGATTCAGACAAGTGAGTGCGACGACGAAATGTCCATGCATATGAATCGATTGCCCATTTCTTCCCCATTTATATTCCCCACAAAACCCACATTTGTTTTGCTAAAAAATATATGAAATTGAACCACAAAAATTGATTTGTTAGGAAAACCCAAAGAAGTTTCGACAATCGAAAAAGAAATTCTACAACGAAAATTTACTTTTTGGAATTTGACAAAGAGTTGCTTTTCTATGAGGGGAAGAGAAGTTTCCTTCAAATAGATATATAACATTTTTATCGGTTGTAAATATGTGGAAAATTTGAATTGACAGTTTTCTTTAAAAACAGAATAATTTTTTCAAAATATTTATTTATTATGTTTAGGTGTTAATTTTATTTAATTATAATAAATTCTGATTTTTGTAGTGCTGACACATGGCTTATTTTGCTTCTCCTATTTTATATATATATATATAGATTCGTATTGGATATTAGATATCGAAACTTTGAAATGTCTCAACAAAATTGAAATATTTATTGTGTATCGGGTAAAAATTTCAAAATTGAACAAATGAGATTGAAAATTTTGAGAGAATTTTGTTGAATGAGCTTGATTGTGTGAGGGAATATTGAATTCTTGAAGCTGTTACTTTTTTTCAGGGATTAAACAACCATTTTAAAATTAGTATTTTTTTAATTGATCAGTTAATTACACAAATTTTGTTACTTTCCATTTTTAAAAATGATTTTTTTCCATAAATATATATCTTATTGGATATATAAGAACTAATTATTTATCACAACCACTCAAAAATTAGGATTTTCTATAAATATAAAAATTTCAGAACTAGCAACTGTGAAGTCTTAATTATAAATTTTATAGCAACAGTTTCATAATTACGAAAAATAGCAAAATGTATTTGTATTTAAGTAAAATATTGCTATATAAATACATATATAAATATATATGTATTACTCATAAATATATATGCACAAGTGAAAAATATATATTCTTCTATTATTATGAAATAGATAAAATATTGCTACTTTTAGTATAAATTATAATTTTAAAAAAGTATTGCTATTTATTGTAATATGCTATTTCTCTAATTTTTCCAATAATATAATATGTGAACTGTGAAATTTTTTATAGGCACCAAACTATCGGTATCCAAGTTGTTTACTACGGCCCAACCATTTTCCCATTCCTTTCGAAATCTATAATACTCCTATATGATTTGGGTGGTGCGAGAAACGAACAAGAAATGAAGAAAAAATTGAGATAACAGCTTCACAAAATAGTCACACACTCAACTCACTATTGAAAATGGCGGGGCAAGAAAGTTCAGGTGGGAAAAAGATGGAGGAATTGGAGGAGGAATGGAGGCTATACGAGGCATACAATGAGCTGCACGGTTTGGCTCAGGAGTTCGATACTCCATTTGACGCACCAGCAGTGCTGGTTGTGGGGCACCAGACGGACGGGAAAAGTGCACTCGTAGAGGCTCTAATGGGCTTCCAATTCAATCACGTCGGTGGTGGAACCAAGACTCGCCGACCCATTACTCTTCACATGAAATACAACCCCGAGTGTGACACTCCCCTTTGCCATCTCTTGTCTGACTCTGACCCCTCTGTTTCTCATGAAAAATCTCTCCAAGAAATTCAGGTATCAAGCTTATCAATGTGTGTTGCTGCTGGGTTATGTTTTAGCAGTCCAATTGCAAGTTAATACTCCCCGTCCGTCCCATTTTATTTGTCACTTGCACACTTTCCCCTTTACTCTATGTCACAATTGTATATTTGAAAACTATTTAGCGCCCGTTTGGATAAGATTAAAAAAATAGCTTTTTAGCTAAAGTGATTAAACACTTAAAATAAGTGTTTATAAATTAAGCAGATAAGTGTTTGGATACAAGCGGTGAACTGAAAAAAGGTTGTTGATGTGTTTGGTAAATAAGTGATGTTAAATAATTTTTTGTTGTTAAAATGACTTAAATGTCCTTAAAGTTGTTAACACCATAAATAGGTTGAATTATTCATAATTTTTAATTTTAAAATAAATTTTTTGAGTAAAACTCCAATGTAATTATGGATTCGGTGAAAACAAAGGAAGATTAATAAAAATTGAAGGGAAGAGATGAAGCGAAGCGCCAAAAGAAAAAGAAAAGAAAAATATAGATTTAAGGACTACAAGTTCGGGATATTATTGGAATTAAGGAAAATATAAGGGATAAAAAGGTAAATATTTTGGTCAAACCTAAAAGAATTTTAATCTAAAAAGCAAAAATTCGGGGTACCCAGCTTCTCACTTTTTGCATTTTTAATATATTTTAAATTTTTTTTAAGTACTTTTTAATTTTACCAAACACCTAAAAAAGCTAAAAAAGAGATTAAAAGCTGGTTTGACCTGATTTTAATCCTATCCAAACGGGCTTTTAAACTTATCATTCCCATTTTTAGTTCAACTAGTAAGTAGTAGTTTGATATAAAAGTTGGAGAGAAATATGAAAGGACATGCTATTTATTTAATGGTATGTAGTAGCTTTATGTGTCAAAAGCTTTTCCTTACAGCAGGGAGTAAACTTTTCCTGATTATAATGTCTCTTGTAGGTATATATTGAGGCTGAAAACATGAGATTGGAGGAGACATGTCAGTTTTCTGCAAAAGAGATAATCATCAGAATAGAATACAAATATTGCCCCAACCTTACTATTATTGACACTCCAGGACTTGTTGCTCCAGCACCTAGTCGGAAAAATCGGTCTTTACAGGTCCAATTTTTTCCCCATGATTTTGAAAATTGGTAATATGAAAAACACATATATTTGAATCTTGAGACCATATACATTGTAGGCTCAAGCTCGTGCAGTGGAGTCATTGGTGCGAACCAAAATGCAGCACAGAGAATTCATTATATTGTGCCTTGAAGATTGTAATGATTGGAGCAATGCAACTACGAGGAGGGTAGTAATGCAGGTAGTGCCTCTTTAATCTAATTTGTTAAAGGTGCACTTGATAAGTTATAGCCTGAAGTTTGCACAATGTTTTGACTACAATATGATATGCTAGCAAAAATGAAGGTAAAAACCCTTTATACATGCCGAACTGGTTGAAGTAAATCTATGAAGATTGATGCTTTTCCATGTCACCTTGTAAAAAAACTGCATGTTCAGATGTTTGTGTTTTCTTGAGCGTTCTCTACAAAGGTTTACTTGTTTTCATGTGTGGAATCGTATAACAGATTGACCCAGAGATTTCAAGGACTGTGGTTGTTTCAACAAAGCTTGATACCAAAATACCTCAGTTTGCGCGAGCTTCTGACGTGGAAGTTTTCCTTTCGCCACCAGCAAGTACACTTGATGGATTTATGTTGGGTGATTCTCCCTTTTTTACATCTATCCCTTCCGGAAGAGTTGGTTTTGGACCTGAATCAGTTTTCAGATCCAATGATGAGTTCAAACAGGTTCAATTTCTGACCTCTCAAGCCACATGTGGCATATACTTTTTCTTTTTCTATGAGAAAGTCATAACGGCGGAATGTTACTTGAAATCTGGGCTGTATCTTTCAGTGAAAAACAAACTGTATTTCAATCTGGGTTCATTTTCGCATTTCATAGGATTACTGAGTGTGACCGGGCTTTCTTCAAGTTAACTCCTTGTTGTGTGGTTGGGAGTGCTAAGGATAAAAAATCCATGTTGACCAACTAAAAGATCATTAAGTATCTAGTAGAAATTTGTGATACTTTACCTTAAGCCATTTGATTTTGTTTTTTCGGTTCTTTACAAAAACGATGTCCAAAGGAGAGTGCAAAATTGACTTTCAGTTCCGTCTTTGTATCAATGACATCGTTTGTAGCAGAACACAAAAACATAGTGCACATCTGGTAATAAGTGTGCATGCCGTTGGTCAATTAACTAGTCCAATTATGACGAGCACAAAAGCTCTAAGTGTGCAGTCCCAACTATTTCTTCAGGAATCAACCATATATGTTAACCCGTGATGTGGCTTGTGTGACTTCAAAGAGATTCTTGCAGCTAAATATGTTATCTGCATCCATATTGGTGGGATTTCCATTCTGCGGGGCAATAACTTGAGAATCTCTAGATAGAATGCGTGTTATATTACATCCTAAGAAAGTCTCTTCCCATCAATTCTGTATAGCATAGTACTGATATCACAATGCATGTTATCAGGAAAAGGTTTCTGCATTTTTTATTGGTAGTTTTCCGAAAGGGATCCTTGGAAAAGGTAAAGTTGTCTCCCTGTGACCTATAGGTCACGGATTCGAGCCACTAATGTGTGCATTGGGATAGGCTGCCAACATCACACCCCATCCTTGGACCCTACATGAACGCATGATGCTTCGTGAATCAAGTGGTCATTTTGATTGGTAGTCTTCTGCAAATTGTTAGTGATAAAGTAAATTTAACTAATATGTGATAAATCCCGTTACAACCTGTTTGCTGAAAATTAAAGAACCTACACCATGGTATGGTTGATTAATAATGACACCTTAAATGTACATAGACATATCTATGTGACATATCTACGTATAGTATACATAACATAATTATAGGTAGAGATTTTTCTGATTTTGTTTCCTTAGATAAATTTACTTGTACACCTACAAATAGCTCTTATTCTTGGTATAATACTACAAGGAAACCGATCCAGTGTGTGTATATTTTACATGCTATCAGAGCGAGATATCCTGCTTTGTCGGAGTTAGATCAAAACCCGAACTTGCCGTAGTTGGGTTAGCGTACGTGGAGTAGGTTTTGTACCTGAAGTTTAGCTGCTTCCACAAACCTAGGGAGGACCTTCTCCCTCGATATACAAAACTCCAGAATCCAGTGGTCAGAGTAGAAGAGTGTGAGACTCATGTGCCGGCAAAGCTGCCGGAGACATCACAGATCTTTATGTGTGTGAAGGCACGTACGTGGATCTATCTTGGTCTGGCTTTCTGTTCTGACATCGGATTGACATTTCTATTTGATTTGTGGTGGTACTGATACAAGATCGATAAAGAAGACACAAAACAAACACCAAAACAGTCCACAAGTTTGAAGAACCGAGGACCCGTTTGGTGACCATCTCGGATTCACTACAACAACAATGAAAACACAATAACAAGAAGATATTAAGGTGTTCAACACCTCTAAATCATCAAGCCAACAAACTAGATTAACAACATAAGCACAAGAACAAGAAGAACACAAAGTCTCGGTTTTGGGACACCAAACCCGAGAATGAACAACAACAACAATGTAATAGATAGATAGATAGGTAACTTGACATACAAATGTACAAGCACTATGAACCTAAGTGTATATTGAACACAAAGACCCAAGAATTCATACAAGTAACACCAAGCTTTTTGGTGACCTCTAGGGAACGGGATTCCCAAGCAACCAACGTTTCAAAACTAGCACCAACACAAGTGATATCCACACTTGTTTACAAGGAATCCACCTTGCAAGACTCTTTCTCTAGAGCTCTCAAAATATATCATCAAAGTTATGAGAAAATGACCTAATATGTTCTATTTATAGCTTAGGTTACAACTTATTACAAAATGACTAAAATGCCCTTAATGAGTCATGGCAAAGGGGCGGCCTTGGAGTGTGCATATTGGATGGCTTTGGAGCGTTGAGACTTGTTCTCTACACTTTAAAGCTTGTTCCATTGGTTGGGCAGCCACCTGAGCTCGAGTCTTTACGTATTGGTCCACAATCACGATCGTACTTGTATCAGGTACTCTAATCAGCGGTCCATAGTTTGGAGAAGAGAGTCCTCGTAATAGAATCTGTGTCCTCTCTTTGGCCAGGTTTGATACTTCTCTGTTTATTGCTAATTATTCTTTCATCCGGGTATATGATTGGAGGCTGCCTGCGAAGTGCAACAGTGGGTTGAATGATTGCTCACAATTTGTGAACTTGAAATTGTTTTAGTGTGTAACTTCAAGTTTGGCTGTCAACCCTTTGATTCCGCTTGTCCGTTAGCTACTGTTTGTCTTTCTTTTTAAGTATATTCTTGACTTTCGGTTATACATGGTATTTTCTATTGGTTTCAACATCAACTTATTCTGATACGGTGAGCATTTTAGTTTTGTTTTGTAAAAGACGTGAGGTTGCTGCTGCTTCTAGTCCATTATCTGACTAAATGGTTTTGATTTTGGTTGAGGAGTTTGTTCAATTCTCTCAATATACGAAATCATTGAGCCACTTTAGTTAATGTTTTTGCCAAGTCACATAAAGCATGTCTTATCACCTTTTCAAATAAATGGGTGATTGATTCAGCTTCCACAAATCATATGACGTGCAATCCTAATATTTTTTCTAGTTTTCAACCCCACAAAACACCCGCACCCTCTCTGATTACAGTAGTTGATGGATCAACTTGTAACATTGTTGGATCTGGAACTGTTAAACCTACATCCTCTATTGCCCTGTGTGTATTAAGTCTACCAAAGTTGGCCTTTATTCGAATTTGTGTTAGTAAAGTTACTAGAGACCTTATGTACAAGCATGGTTAGCGTGGGGCACATTATGATGGCCTTCCACATATGGATGATAGCTTGGAGCTCGAAAAAAGCCATGGAGTAATAAAGACACAAGGTCATAGGTGATCAAGATGCTAATTGGTCAATCAATAAGGGTCCTTGTGGGTTATTTTTGTAATAGGTTATGTTTGCAAAGACAATAACTTTAAATAGTTGCCTTAGCCATTTTCTTTATTAGTTTATGATGTTTATGATGAATTGAGAGCTTTTAAACTTGGAGTTTCTAGGTGAAGCGTAACATTAGATTAATCAAGTAGGTGTTAGTTGTAATTGAGTGATTAGGGTGGATTCCCAGTATTGCTCGTGTTAATTTCTTTCGCTTAATCAATCATCGAGTCTTCCCTTTTGTGGATTCAATTTGGTTGTTTCGTCTTTGATTTAGTTGGAGTTATTGTTGTTTTATTGGGTTCAATCGAGAGGCGAAGGTATCAAGTCCTTTGTTTCTTGTAAATCCATTCGAATCTCGATAATTCCACATATCCTTTTCTTTGTTTTCTCTTTTTCTTGTTTTTCCTTCTCTGATTCTTCATCATTTTGGTATCAAGAACCTAGGTTAAGGTTTGTTTCCACAAATCTTAATTTTGGGATTTTGATCTCTTCAAAAGTAAAAAATTCTAAAAAAAATATTTTTTTTTCTTTGATTTGTTGTTTTTGACATTAGATCTTGATTCTCTAGTATTTTTTGAGCCTAAATCTCGAATTTCACTTGATTTGGAGGTGTAGAAGTGAAGTTACCATTTGGAGGTTTGAAACTTTTGAAACTTTGTGGACTTTGTAAAGTGGGTTTATTTTTGGCTTGGTGTTGAAGACTAAAAATTAGTGGGATTTGTTCGTGGCATTGAAACGAACACATGGGTAAAAATTTCATGAAATTTGGAGCAAAAACGAAGATGTTATGATCATGTGAAGATTGGGGTTTTTGTTGGCGTTCTTGGGCTTGTTCATCTTGTTCTTGGAGAAGAAGATAGAAAATTACAATTTGATCCAAAAATTTTGTGGTCAAAGTTGGTCAAAGTGTTAGTATCCATTTGTGAAAATTTGGAAAACAAATTGAAAAAAAATCTAATAATTTCGGATTTGCTACGTGGATAGGCCACATCAGCTCCACAACAACAGTCAACAAGTCAACTGCCAATGGAGCAGCCAGCAGCCAGCCACATGGCAGCTAACTTAGCAAAGCTTGCCCACTTTTCCTGCACAGTGTGTGCAATATGCTTTAGAAAGCTGATTTTTTTCAGCTTCCAACACTTAAAATATTTTTGAGGTCCCAAAATTTTTTCCAAGTGTCCAAACTCCATGGTTCTTTTTCCTACACTTTCTTCCTTCGATTTCTCAACTATTTAGCAAGTAATTAACATCTTTAATCACTTGTTAACTAGTTTTAATCATCAAATCATTAAATCAAATCCTGTAAAGTGATGAACTTTTTCAAGGCCACAAAATTTTTCCAAGTGTCCAAACTTCGTGATTCTATTTTTAAATTTTTTCCTTCAATTTCCTAACGAATTGACTAGTAATTAACATATTTAATCACTTGTTAGCTAGTGTTAAAACATCAAATCACTTCTGTGATTCATCAAATTAAGTAACAAGTAATTTTCCTACTTTTGTTACTTAGTTTTTTTTTGAGTCTGTTTTTTTCCATGCTTTTTTTCTTCTACATTTCTCATCTTAATTCATAGATAACTTCTTGATTCAAGACCTTTTAGCTTTATTTGAGTCGTTCTTTCAAGAGTCACAAAAATCCCCTCTACCACAAAGATAGGTGGCCTTGAATTGATTGAGCCAAGCTAGTTCACAAGAAATCTTGGGTAGAAGCCGTAGAGGTGAGTTGAGCGCTACATACGAGTGATGTGAGGCTTTTATACTTACCTTGTGTGTTGAGTTTTATAGGTACAATGTCTAATTACTTTCCTTATAACCATAGAAGAAGGAGCTCGGTGAACAACATGGGGACATTATGCAAATGTGTCAAGTAGAGTGACCGATGTGAATGGAGGGGTAGTTGAAACAAATGAAAGGTTAGATATGAAGGAAAGGGTGAGAAGGATAGATAGTATGAGTTAAAGGAGGTTCCTATGACAAGTCAAAGTGAAGAAACAAGTAAGGCCTCGGGTCAAGAATCCAACCTATACTACCCCCAACAAATTTGGAACCAAACCTACCCTCAAACTACATTTCAAATGAACCCGAGCTTAGCCAAGCACTTCCACGAAATATATCACATGCGTCCATGCATGTACTCCATGTTGGAATCCAACAACATTGCCCACAAGTACTCTACCAAGATATCTATTGTCAAAACCCTCTTTATGATGAAATGTGTAAAGACGTTAACCCGAATGAATCGTAGATTTGACCCGAAGAGTTTGGTACGAACCAAGGCATAAGATGTCAATGGAAATGGGATAGTGGTAAAAGGTTTAGGGATAGAGAAGGAAGGTGTGAAGATTGATATGGTGGTCAAGATATTTCAGATCAAGGGATGGGTGACAATATGGTGAGTCTTCCAATGTTCCAAGATGATAGTCAAGCTATTCAAGCTAACTACAACACAAAAGGGGAAGATCAAGCCTATGGAAGCAAGCATGATATACCTCAATCTTCTTCTCCTTCTATCATTTGAGGAGGTCAAATGTGATCATGGGTGATGGACCTTGTGCTAAAAATATGATAGAGTGTGAGGTTGGGAATGATTGTGGTGAGCCGAAGGTTAAGCATGATGAAGCAACCTTGAATGTAGATGATATGCAATTGGAGAAGGATTTGAACTCTTGATGTGATCTAAAGCGAATCATGGGGGATCTTTCTAAAGAGGAACTTAATCAAAGTGTGAACCTATTTCATGCAAGATTCAAGATGATGGATCAGGTATGTTCCTTGGTTATTCATGGTAGGAGTAGTACTAATGTGGTGAGTTGTAATATGGTTGATAGAATGAAGCTTCCGACACAGACACCCCAAACCATACAAACTTTAGTGACTCATTGAGAATGCTGAAGTAGAGGTAACCAAGCAAGTGGTTGTATGTTTTAGCATTGGCAAGTATCGAGGTGAGGCGTTATGTGATGTTTTGCCATGCAACCTTGTAATATAATGTTTGGTAGACCTTGGTTAGTCGGTAGAGGTGTTCGATATCAAATATAGTCCAAAAAATACTCATTTGTATTTGGAGGATGAAGGCACACTCTAGTTCCATTAATACCCTATCAAGTGAGTGAGGACTGTAAGATAATGAGAAAGCTCCGGGAAGAACTTAAGAGAGAAGAAGAATGTGAGAATGAGGAGATAAAATTGACTCAAGAAGGGAGTACCTATCAAGGAACCTCCTACAAAGAAGTGGGTGGACGATCCTTGCGAAGCATGTGGACAAGACAAGAAAACAAGCTCCAACCCTTGTTCCCAAGGTATGTACTCTTTCCCTCCTTCTCCAAGCAATCCTTGAAGTCATGACGACATTTTTCCTATGGTACGTAGGTCTTAAAATTGTATGACCTCATACCCTACCGTGAGAGTGATGATATAGTTTCAATGTATTCATGGTTGGTTTTGGCTGTGCTTAAGTTATGTGAGTTTTATGTTTTGAATGCCAACTATACTTGTTTGGGAAAGAATCCATGGTGCATCCGTGATGCCCAATTTATGTATTCTACTCCATGTCACACTTACGTGGTTAGACAAGTTGAGGTGTTAGGATAGATTCTTAGGAGCATGCTAAGATTAGTGAACATAGGAAGTGCATCCTATAGTTCCTTCAATATCTCAAGAAGCATGGCTCTACTTGTTGATCCACTCTTTGTGGGAGTTTGTTTGAGAAAGGATAATGACGTCTACTTGAAATGCGTTATCTTGTCCTTTTGCATTCCAAATTGTGAGCACCTCTTTGTTAACATTCAAGCCTTAAATAGTGTATTTGCAATTGGAAACCATGGGATTAGTTGAATGCCCTTTGCCCCTTCTTTTATTACTTTTTTACATATGATGACCCTTGCTCAAAAGTGGTCTCATGCTTGTGAATTCCAAGGAAAATGCATTGTTGCCTATTTTGGGAGTTTCCTTATATACTTGCATCCTTGTTTAACACACTTGTGCTTAAGTTGTGTGGACCACAACTAGTGGATGCCACATTGCTTATGTGTTTTTGGGAGAGTCCATGGATATTAAGGACTCTTTGTTACCTTCAAAGGGTTGGACAAGTTGAGTTTTCAAATGGGACTTTTGGAAGCATACTTGGTACTATGATTAGGACCCTATCTCATCGGGAGTACCATTTCATTTGGAGTGATTTGACCTCCAATAAATCCCTCGACCATTCTAGTAGTATGGCTTCGTTGGTGCACTTCTTTTATTTGGGAAGTTACTTGATAGAGGGGGTTGTTTTGTATTTAAAATGTCTTCTTATCTACCGGTGTACTTATCTTTTGGTACACCCTAGATGAGAATAGTAAGCTTAACACCTTTCTCTACTACCTCTTTGCTTATGATGAAACCCATGATGGTATAGGTTTTATTTTGTATGGAGGTAGAGATATGTGGGTCTTTTACTTCTTTGACCCGAATGAATCCTTATGGATGATTGCACCATTTTTGGTGAGGTCTTATTGTGAGGCGATGAAACAATTGTCTTATGGCTAGTAAATCATATGTGATATCATTTCTTGGGATTCTTGATGCCATTAAGACCTTTGTGGTTTCCTTGTCTCATGATGTTGCTGATGACTATACCTTATATGATGAATGGATTTTCTTCAATACAAAAGATGGTTGTATTTCAATTGTATACCTTCTTGGCAAGTTGGTATGGTTGATAGCCCTTGTGCTAAACCTCATGCTGTGAGGATATGTTTGTTGTTTGTCTTTCTCATGTTTTTGCAAGGTTTGGATTCGAGGACGAATCCTTTTGAAGAAGGGGAGAATGATACAAGCATGGTTAGCGTGGGGTACATTAGGGTGGGCTTCTACATATGGATGCTAGCTTAGAGCCTGAAGAAAGCCATGTAGCAATAAAGACACAAGGCCATAGGTGATCAAGATACTAATTGGTCAATCAAGAAGGACCCTTGTGGGTTATTTCCTGAAGTAGCCACTTTTGAGCTATTTTGTAATTGGTTATTTTTGCAAAGGCAATAACTATAAATAGTTGCCTTAGCCATTTTTCCCTTAGTTTATGAAGTTTATGATGAATTGAAAGCTTTCAAGCTTGTAGTTTCTAGGTGAAGCCTAGCATTAGATTAATCAAGTAGTTGTTAATTGTAGTTGAGTAATTAGGGTGGATTCCCGATATTGCTCGTGTTAACTTTTTTCATTTAATCAATCATCGAGTCTCCTTTTTTGTGTATTCAATTTGGTTGTCTTGTCTTTGATTGAGTCAGAGTTATTGTTGTTTGATTGGGTTTAATCGAGAGGTGAAGTTATCAAATCCTTTGTTGCTCATAAATCCATTTGAATCTCAATAATTCCTCGTATCTTTTTGCTTTGTTTTCTCTTTTTCTTGTTCGTCCTTCTTTGATCCTTATCACCTTCATTGTTGTCTCTTTCTTTCTGCATCATTGTTTGTTTCGTGATCTGATGACAAATCATGTTATTGGTAAAAGACGTGTATGTGATCTCTGTATCCTTGATGAATGGGGATCTCAATTTGTTGCCTGCTCAAGTGTCGTCTCTTTCTGAAGCACATTGTTGATTGGGGCATCCTTCTCTACCTCTGTTGAAAAGCTTCTATCCTCGGTTTCAATATGTTTCCTCATTGGGCGAATCGTGTAAATTTGCAAAACACTATCACTTCTCTGTAGGTCCAAGGGGTAATAAGCTAGTTGACTCTGCTTTTGTGTTACATTCAGATGTTTTGGGAACCATGTCTTGTTGTTTCTAAAATTGGGCATAAATATTTCACCACTTTTGTGAATGAGTTATCTCGAATGACATGGATTTGCTTTGTGAAGAGTCGATTTGAAGTGTTTACTCACTTTTCTGCCTTCTGTGCTGTGCTGAAGTCAAAACTCAATTTAATGCCTCATTATGTATTCTAAGGAGTGATAATGCTAAAGAATATATGTCAAAATTATTTCAGTCTTACATGAGAAAACATGGTATTCTCTGTTAGTCTTCATGTGTTGATACGCCTTCTCAAAATGGAGTTGCTGAGAGGAAGAACATACATCTACTTGAGATAGATCAGGTACTTTTGTTCCAATTGAAGGTCCCTAAACAATTCTGGGCTGAAGCAGTCTCTATTGCTTGTTTTCTGATCAATCGCACGCTGTCGATTATGTTGGAAGGCAATATGCCTTATAATGTTCTTTTTCCAAACAAATCACTATTTCCAGTGAACCTAAAGTGTTTGGAAGTAGATATGTTTGAGATGTTTGACAATTTGTTACCAAATTCGATCCTAAGGCATTCGAGTTTATTTTCTTGGGCTATTCTCGACTTCATAAAGGGTATCAGTATTACTCTGCTGAACTTGGCAAATATTTGGTGTCAATTGATGTGGTATTTTTAGAGTCTACACCATTCTTCTATTCACCTCCCATTTCTACAAGTCAGGTGGAGCAAGACGAGTGGTAAGTCTATGAGGTTACATGCTGTAACGGAACAATCAAATAATGTTGTTCTTCCATCTTCTAGTTTGTTTATTGAGAATTGGTTGACTACTATGCCTCCAACAGTTGCTTTATCGGTTTTGGCAAGTCCGCCAATTGTTCAAGTTTACTCGAGGCGGCGAGAAAATGATGATATTTGTCCTACATCAACTCCTTCATCATTTGTTCCTTCTCCACTTGATTCTTCAAGAAATCTTAACCTTCCTATTGCTCTTTGGAAAGGTACATGCCAGTGGGAATCCACTTATTTCCGTGCTAACTTTGTTTCTTATGACCACTATCTCCTGCATAGTTGTTTGATTGGCTCTCTAGACTCTTGTCTCTATTCCCAAAACTGTGAAAAAAGCCTCGACTCATCTAGGATTGCATGATACAATGCTTGAAAAGATACGTACTCTAGATGAAAATCATACTTGGGATTTGGTAGATTTACCCGAGGGAAAGAAAGATTAGGATGCAAATAGTTTTTTGTTGTCAACGTCAATCCTAATGGTTTTATCGCAAGACTTAAGGCCAGGCTAAAGACTATGCTCAGACTTATAGGGTGGATTATTCTGATACTTTCTCCCCCCTAGCTAAGCTCACCTCTATCCGTTTGTTTATTCCTTGGCTGCTTCTTAGCATTGGCATTTACATCAACTGGATTTCAAGAATGCTTTCCTTCGTGGCGATCTCCACGAAGAGGTGTATATGGAGCAACCTTTGGGTTTGTTGCGGGGGTGGGGTTATGGGAAAGTCAGTCATCTAAGAAAATCTTTGTATGGTCTGAAGCATAGTTCTCGTGCTTGGTTTGGAAAATTTAGAGGTGTAGCTTAGGAATTTAGGTTGAAGAAGAGCAAGTTTGATCACCTAGTCTTCTACCAACATTCACTGGCTGGTATTATTCTTTTAGTTTCTATGTTGTCACGACCAAGGCCAGTGTTTTCGATGGCGAAAGACGACAAGAGGCGACAAGGCCTCGCCTCACCACGCGGCGAGGCAAGCGCCTTTTGAATGTACGGCGACAATTAATATAAAAAATTAAAATAATATATAAATGATCAAAATTTCAATAACACTAATATATTAGGAAATATTTTCAAGTCAAGAATTAAAAATAAATAGTAGATAGATACTAAAAGTCTAGAACTAAAATGACTCAACAATTCAATATCCATAAAACAAGTTTATTCTTCTTCTAGATCTGCATGATCTTCAATTTCGACATGCATTTCATTATATTGCCCCTCATCTTCTTCCTCTCCGGATTCTTCATCAACTAGGGCCCGAGTCTGGCTTGAACTTGTTGCTTTCTCCATGCATTTCATTAGATTTCCCTAGTCAAGTGACCTTGACCTTGACTTTCTCCTAAGATCATAGATATTATCTTCATCAGCTCCAGCTGCCATAGCAACAATGTCCCAATTAAGATCACCTTCCTCATACACCAACTCATCTTCTTGATTTTCGGGGACAACAAGTAACCATTTATTAGCATCTTCAATATTTTCCAAGATAATAGGATCAATGGTATCGCGAATATCATAGCGACGTGCCAATGTTCTATTGTACTTAACGTACACTAGATCATTGAGACGCGATAGCTCAAGCCTATTTCTCTTCTTGGAATGAATCTGTACATAATAAAGTAGTTACTAATTAGTTTCGAATAATAATCACTTTAATATAGAAAGTTGAATTTAATAACTCGTTCTCATATGTTCAAAGACACTCCAGTTCCGCTCACATCCAGAGGCACTACAAGTTAAACTCAGAACTCTCATGGCAACTCTTTGCAAATTTGGAGTTCCGCTGCCAAAGAGGGACCATCACTCAACTATAGAAAAAATTGAAGGTTAACAGTATAAAAAAGTCAATAACTTAAGGTTTATTAAAATAAAGATAACTAAACCAATTCAATATTTACTAACCCGGTGACCTTGTGTCTCTGGCTCTAACAGCTTGACCAGAGCCAAACAATCCATCCGCACTCTTGTACTTAGCAAGCTCAGCAAGTAGTAAATCTTGTGTGGAAAGATCGGGGACCATCGTCTCAACACAAGTGTAGTAACTCTCCCACACTTTAGCAATTTTCTCCTCACTCGTCGTTGATTTAAAGTACAATCCTGGATTCAAAATATACCCGGCGGAGTGCAATGGTCGCTTGAGTTGGTCAGTTCACGTTGAATCAATTATTTCGAGAACTTTCTCGTAATGCCTCAAAACTCCACCAAACCCCCGTTGAATAGTTTCCTTCGCCTTATCTATTACTTCAAGCATATAACCCATTGGGGGTCTTTTTTCCCCATCCACCAAGCGAAGGAACGAGACCAAAGGACCACAAACTTTAAGAGCCTTGACTCTATCATTCCAAAAGTATGTAGAATAAAGAATGGCGGAAACTTCTTTCCCTAAAACTTTCTTTGCAAATTTACTAGAAGTCCATTTGTTGGAGATGATCAAGGTTCTCAAATTTTTCCTTTGTTTATACATAGCCTCCAAAGTTAAAAAGACCGTTGCGAATCTTGTTTTGGCCGGTTTCACCAAATTTTTCTCATTGGTGAATTTTCTCATCAAGTTCAACAACAACGACCTTTGACTTATGTAAGAAACCACCTTTGTCGCCTTCTTAAAAACTGTAAAAGACATTATATCAACTATTAGCTTAATAAATATTCATACTTTAGTAGTAAGTAATAACTAAAAAGAAGAGGTGTTAAGTATTACCTGAGGCATATGGATTAATCTTGAATATATCTCACAACATCAAATTGATGCAATGAGCAGCATATGGAGTCCAATAGATATATCGGTACACAACCCTCTTAAGCTCCCCCGCTTTTACATTCTCACTGGCATTATCAGTTACAACTTGTACAACATTTTTCGGTCCAATATCCTTAATTGTCTTCTCAACCAAGCTGTACATCTTAGTGCCAGTGGTGGACTCATTGCTAGCATCAACAGAACCAAGAAAGATGCTCCCTATCGGACAATTAACCAAAATATTAATGATCATTTTTCCATTACGAGTTGTCAATTTATCTATCATAATGGAACAACCATACTTTTGCCATTGCACCTTATGCTTCTCAACAAGTTCATCAACTTTTTTTACTTCCTTCTTTAATTGAGAAACTCTAACTTCATGATAGGTAGGTGGCTCCATTCCCAGGCCATATTGTCCTACCGCTTCTATGAAGTTAGTAAATGAATCATAATTAACACAATTGAATGGGAGGCCCGCATCATACATCCATACCGCGAAAGCATTTACCGCCCGCTCCCTTAAGATTCTTTTTGTGTCATTAATTCCTCGTCCTCCTCCTACTCCCTCCTTTTCAAAGCCGGTGTTATGTTGTGGCTTTTGTAGATAAAATCTATCGACCTTTCGTCACATGTGCCGTGGATGATATACTACCACTCCAAGACATTTTTTAATATTTGGAGGGAGGCATCATTTCCTCATGTTCATTCATGTCATCATCATCATCAACAATATTATATGATGGCATATATCTTTGATTCTTTGGATTTGTTGCGGCTTTGCTATCAACAAATGCCTTTACTTCGTCCCTAATGTTTGTCGGATAAGTTTGACATATCCTCACATTTTTGTTTCCACCTATCAAGTGTTGTTTGAACCAAGTAATACCGCCATTTTTGGTACGTCGACGAAAATTACATATCACCGCATCTTTTGTCGGTCCTTGTGTACCATAATTCCATCCTATGTCCTTTTGTTTGCTACTAGTAGATTGAGACGCTATTGAAATTTAAAGCTGTTAATGATCAAATAATTTAATTAGTGTATTACCATCATGCTATGTTACTTCTACATAAGTTTTTTAAAAAAATTACATAATAAGAATAAAGAATTAAGGACAATGACCACTGGTTATTGTTACAGTAACACTGTAACAGTGTATGTCACAAGTTCACTGTTACAGATACAGTGACGCCGATCGAAAAACAGAAGAAGAAGATAAAAAGAGGAAAAAAGAAATAACACCAAAATACATGTCCAATCGCTGCATTAAGAAGTAGGAAGAAGAAAAAAAATTAGAAATCATTGCTTACCGGAGTAGCGGAAATCGTCGGAGTACTTCGCCGGAATCAAACTTGTGAGATGAATGGTAGCAGCCGCAGTCACCAATTAGTAAGTTGGTAGTGTTAAAATGTGTAAATAAGCCCTAGAATTAGCTTATATACCTAAAACCCTAATTTTTTTAAAAACAATTAAAAGCCACGCCTTTGTCGCCGCCTCGCCTCGCCACGTCGCCTTTCTTGCAAAGGCGTCGCCTTTTGATTTTCGCAATGCCACGGATTGAAGAGGCGACATAGCCTCGCCTCGCCATTCGCCATTGGCGACGAGGCGCTCGCCTTTTACGACACTACGACCAACTTTCTCGAGTCATGATAGACCTATTTTAACCAACCAGTAGGTAAGCCAAACCATAGCCCGAAACGACAAATAACAGGCTTACCGACAGAAAATGAGAAAGAAAAGGAAATAGCCATATAATGGAAGTACTGGGCAATGAAAAGTAGTGATACATGTGTGTGTATATATACATATATACACAGACACATAATATATATATATATATATACACACACATATATAATATAAATATATATACGTATACACACACATATTGATATATTGATATATTGAAGGAAGCAGGTGAAGGTCGTCACGCCTGCTTCCTTCGTGATTTTATTATATTACCTTTAATTAATTATTATGTCATTTACGTATTAAAAAATTAATAATATTTACTAAAAAATATAAAATAGACGTTTATGACATGTCTGCTTCAACTACTTCAATCGTAATTTACTATTTTATTCCTAATTAATTATTATAAGTCATTTAAGAATTACAAAAAATAATAATATTTAATAAAAAAGTTAAAATAGACAAAAGAAATGATAAATTAACATTTGATGTTTTAAATTAACTTGACTTCTTATATGAGACCCACTTAAATTTTTATCACAACTATTTTTTATAATAATTTTGTTGCATCACTTCTAATAAGTTATCCCCTAATTAATTATTATATGTCATTTACGTATTAAAAAATTAATAATATTTAGTAAAAAGTAAAATAGATATTATGACATGTTTGCTTCTGTTGTTTCAACCGTAATTTTACTATTTATCCCTAATTAGTTATTGTGAGCCATCTAAGTATTAAAAAATAAATATTTAATAAAAAGGGTAAAATAAATAACAAATAATAAATTAATTATTGATGTTTTAAACTAAATTAACTTCTTATATGATGCCTACTTAAATTTTTTTCACAACTATTTTTTATAGTAATTTTGTTGTATCACTTTTAATAACTTATTTGAGTCATTTAAGACATGTCTGCTTTACGACTTCAATCGTGATATTTGATTGACTTTCGAAATTATATCAGTGTCACTTAAATTGGAATAGAAGAAAAATATTATAAATCACAATAATTGAAAACTTAAATTATTTTAAAAATGTAATTCACTATTAGTGCCACAAAAGTTTGAACAAGGAGAGTATTATAAATTACAATGGCTAACAGCTTAAAATAGTAAATTACAATGTCAAAAAAATTTATAAATTACAATAACTAACAACTGAAAATATCTAAAAAATATTAAAAATATAATTTATTATCTAAATCCTATTTGTGTCACATAAATGGAGAATAAAAAATAACATATATTAGACCCGTTCTAGCAAGGGCTACATATATATATATATATATATATAATAAAACAGAAGGAACATGTTCCTACTAAAATACTACCAACAGAAATATTAAAAAAATATGAAATAGCGATAAGAGAAGAATTTAGTAGTATAGCAATAGAAGAAGAAGAGCAAAATAAAGAGAAAGATACGAATAGGAATTTAGTGTTAAAATTAGCAATATGTAGTATGTGCTATATAGATGAGTATACATGCGCATTTTAAAGAATATTATTATAAAGGAACATATAATATAAAAGAAAGTAGTCTAATAAGAAAATTATATTTTAGTAAATTACCTGAACCATTTAGTTTAAAAATAATAAAGAGTTGAGATGAAGCAAAAATAGTAGATACCCTAGATACAAGAATAAAATTTTTACAACAATGGTATAGAAATCTATGTGAAAAATATAGAGGAAATAAAAATGAAAAAAACATTAATAAGAAATTTAGCATGTTGCAAAGATAAAATAGCACCTCAATTTGTATGTGAAGAAAGATATTATAAGAAAAGAAAAAGACATAAGAAATATAAGAAATACAAAAAATCAAAATATAAATATAAGAAACCAAGAAAAAGATATTATGTAAAAAATTATAAACATAAAAGACCATATAGGAAAAAGAAATCTATAAAAGAATATACTTGTTATAATTGTGGAAAACTAGGACATTTAGCTAGAGATTGTAAATTACCAAAAAATCCAAAAAATAAACAAATATCAGAAATAAAAATAGAAAATACAGAATATATGCAGATAGATTATATAGATGATGAATTAGAAAGTGAAGATAGTATATATGAAATTTCGGAGAATGAAACAGATAATGAAATAGATAGTGAATTAGATGAATCAAATGACTGAAGAACATATAAAAATGAATCAAATAACTGAAGATATAAAAATAATAACAAAGGAAGAATATTTAAATGAAGAAGGAACAGATCAAAAAATAATATTTGACGAAATAAAATGAAAAGAGTTAGACTTAAGTGTTGAAAAATTATTTAAAATACCAACAATAAAAAATATATTTAGTAGAAGAAAAGAAGAATACTATGTAGTAAGTCAAAAAGAACATGTAATAGACTGTAGATATGCAAAAGGAAGAGCTAATATACCACTAGTAACAAAAAGAATAATTAATAAAGAAATAAACAATATAAAAAGTAAAGACCAATAAAATATGTACACCTTGGAGGAACAGAGATATTGATAAAAGCATGTTTTAGAGAAGGAATAGATACACCAATAGAATTATTTTTAGCAGATGATAGAATTATAAAACCTATAGAAAAAATATAATAACCGCTATAAAAGGAAATTTAATATATCTAAAATTTAAATTTATAATAAGTACAAATTATTCAGTAGCAATAACAGATAAAAATATAGATAAATCATTAGTATTATATTGGAAAATATCAGGAATAGAACTGACCCCTGGAAGTAAAATATTTACAGCAAGATGTAAAAATCTATATATATTAACAACAAAACATAAAATAACGTGAAAAAATAAAATTAATAAAATACAAATAGAAAGTCCTTTTGAACAATTTGTAAAAACAATTGATAGTAATGATTATAGTTACAAAGACATCGATATAGAAGAAGATTTAGAAATAATAAATGATAGAATAAGCACAACAAAAAGAATAACTCATGAAAAACCAGAATCATCAAGCTCATAAAAAAGAACAAGTTATGAAACAACTTCAACAGTTAATTTAAATTAATATTACATAACAGGAACAATAAATGAAAAAGAATATTTAATACTCTTAAACACAGGACAAGAAGAAAATTATATAGCAAAATATCTAGTAAAAAGTGAAGAAATAAAATCTAATAGTGATATATGCCCAGATCTACCAAGGAGTCTAATAAACATTAAAGATACGACAGAAAAAGAAATAATAATATGAGTTAGAAAAATAAAAATAGAATTTGAAATAAAGGAAGAAATGCAAAGAAATAATAATATGAGTTAGAAAAATAAAAATAGAATTTAAAATAAAGGAAGAAATGCAAAAGGCAGACATAATATTAGGAATAAAATGGTTAGAACAAGTAAAACCATACAATATAAAACATACACAATTATCTATAACATATAATAAAGAAAAGTTATTCATAAAAAGAACTTTAACATGATATAAAAATATATGTACTTGTAAAAATAATAGTAGAAGGATATTATAATAGGTATTATACACCTATAATAGATACAGGAGCAGAAGCAAACTTATGTAGATACAACCATTTACTAGAAAGTAAATGGGATAAATTAAAAACACCAATAATAGTCAAAAGATTTAATAATGAAGGAAGCTTAATTACATATAAAACTAAAAATGTAAATATACAGATATGGGATAAAATAATAACAATAGAAGAAATCTATAATTATGAACTAATATCAAAAGATATGCTTTTAGGAATGCCATTTTTAGATAAATTATACCCACATATAGTAACTAAAACAGATTGGTGGTTTACAATACCATGTAAACAAAAAGTAAGAGCAAAAAGAGTTATTAATAAAATAAGAAAGAAAACTGATTGGATAGAAGGAAGTGAAAAAGTTACACAAAAGTTAGAAAATATAAAAAATACAGAATACACAGTAGAACTAGTTGTATTTTCGATAAATAAAAAAGAAATAACTATATTTTCAATAGATAAGGTAGAAATAATAAAGAAAAAATTAAGATAATTATATAGTGAAGTAAGGTAGAAATAATAAAGAAAAAATTAAGATAATTATATAGTGAAGATCCATTAAAAGGATGGGAAAACATTAAACTACTATAAAAATTGAATTAATAGATAAAAATAGCATAATAACTCAAAAACCATTAACATATAATTTTGACGATTTAAAAGAATTTAAAATGCATATAGATGAATTATTAGAAAAACAGTATATACAAAAAAGTAATAGTAAACACAATTGTCCAGCATTTATAGTAAATAAACATAGTGAACAAAAAGGAGGTAAAAGTGGAATGGTTATTGATTATAGAAATTTAAATGCAAAAACTATGACATATAATTATCCAATACCAAATAAGATATTAAAAATAAGACAAATACAAGGATATAACTGTTTTAGTAAATTTGACTGTAAATCAGGATTTTACCACTTAAAGTTAGAAGAAGAATCTAAGGAATTAACCGCATTTACGGTACCACAAAGATTTTATGAATGGAACGTATTACCATTTGGATATAAAAATGCACCAGGTAGATATCAACATTTTATGGATAGTTATTTTAAACAATTACCTAATTGTATATTATGCATAGATGATATAATATACAAAAACTAAAGAGGAACATTTAGAATTATTAGAACAATTTACAGATATAATAGAAAAATTGGAAATAAGTTTAAGTGAAAAGAAAACGAAAATTATGAAAAACCAGATAGAGTTTTTAGGAATACAAATAGATAAAAGTGAGTAAAAATGCAACAACATATAGTACAAAAAATAATAAATTCAAAAGAAGAATTAGATACAAAAAAGAAATTACAATCATTTTTAAGATTAGTAAACCAAATAAGAGAATATATACCAAAATTAGTAGAAAACCTAAAGCCTTTACAAAAAAAATTAAAAAAGATGTAGAATATAATTACAACGAAGAAGATAAAAAACAAGTTCAAAAAATAAAAATACTTTGTAAAAAGTTACCAAAATTACAATTCTCAGATGAAAATATAAAATTTACATTTATAGTAGAAGCAGATGCAAGTGAATATAGTTATGGAGGAGTACTTAAATATAAATATGAAGAAGAAAAATTAGAATATCATTGCAGATACTACTCAGGTACGTTTAATGAAACAGAAATAAAATGGGAAATAAATAGAAAAAAATTATGTTCATTATATAAATGTTTATTAGCATTTGAACCATATATTGTGTATAACAAATTTATTGTGAGAACAGATAATAGGCAGGTTCGGTGGTGGCTAACAAAGAAAATACAAAATTCAGTTACAACAAAAGAGATTCGGAGACTAGTATTGAATATATTAAATTTTACATTTATAATTGAAGTAATTAATACTAACAAAAATGTTATTTCTGATTACATATCAAGACAAAGCTACACAGACTGATATAATAGAAGATGATGCTTTAGAAAAGATACTCAAAACCCTAACTACGCTTTCAATGAAAGTGGACAGTATGGGTAATAAAATAGAAAAGCTAAAGACTAATGAAGTTAAACTAAAGTCTGAAGCTACAAATCAGCTAACTCAGCAGTGTACAAAGCTATGTTGATCGGAAGACATTAAAATTCCAGAGCTAAAAGGAGACGCTGAGACATTCCATAAAACCCATAACGTTTATCAATCTACTGGGTTTGTTGTTGTTGTTTATCAATCTACAATTGCAGGTACAAGAAAATGAGTTAGTGGACAAAGTTACCAGTACATGAACATGAATAAGATATTTAAGAAGCCATTTATACCAAAAATACAATAAGACCCCTTGTACATACCCCCACAAATTACCACATATCGAGATAGTTTGAACCAAGATAAAAAAACTTATAACCATCTTGCCCGAGGATACATAGAAAATATCTACAAAGTACAAACTTTTCTAAACCTTAACCTCAGAGCTACAGATATCCAAGAACCAAACACAAACTATATAACCCAAAGATTGCAAGGTTATAACAAGCTAATCGCACTACCCAAAACTAACCCAAGCTTAATAAAAACTTTTTTCCACTATGGATTATTAAATACCATATATATCCAAGATGGAGAAGAACTATCAGCTATGAAGAATTACATAAAATATTCACCACTTATAAAAGAGTAACCAAAGGAAATCTATTTTATATAAAGTTTTATACTGTACCAGCAGAGATATTATACGACGAGATCAAACCAGTTATACAAATTGTAAAAATAGGATGAACCAGAGATATGATTATACCGGAAGATATTGTACAGCGGCCAGAGATACCCAGAATTGAGATACCTGATTTCTATGCAAATAAATAACTTATTGGACTAGCTACAATTATTCAAGAATTAGCAAATAATTATATCAATGGAAACCCAATATGGAACTATTATTCAAGAGACCATAAAATGATTTATTCAAATTCAAGAGAACTACGACAAACAGATATGGAAGATCTCAGACAATGGGTAATGACGTTACTTAACCCAGAAAAACAATCTACTGCAAAAGTAATTAAGAAAAAATTTATTTCAGACGGATTATTAACAGGATATTGCAAGATAATTGGACACAAAAATCCAGACCATCTATGTTCGAGATGTAAAGGAGAAGATAACGTTATACCAGACGTACAACTAGAATGAAGATAAGCATGTCAGCTGGAAAGAAGATAGAAAAGCAGCAGATACGACAAGAAGAAGACAACAACGGAGCAATAATAGAGAGACAAGTTAATTAAAGTTGAAAGTGACATATGGAAGAATAGATACTTTTTCTTGAAAACTTTACGTAAATTATTTATTAGATACTATTTACTTTAAGACTTTTTGGCAAACATGTGCCATTATTAGTCTTTGATATTTTAGTTTTTGTCTTCATGTAGAAAGACTTTTTGTAAAACTATTCATAGCTTAGTCTTAAATTGTATAGACATTTATAGGATTTAGTTAGTTTTTGTCTTTTTAGAAGACTTTTTGAAGTTGGTAGGTTACAGGTGTAAAGATGTAAAAAGTTTACGCTTTTTTTGAACATTATAAATAAAAGACATCAAAGACAGAATGAAAGCAAGCCTTTATGCGTTGAAGCAAACACTTTCTTTCACAACAAACTTTTAAATTTATTAAAAACAGGTATATTTCAATGAAAAAAGCTATGGATGAACAAAGCTTAGAATTATCAAACCTACCAGAACAGGTATATTTATTTATGATTATGAATAGCTAAATTCATAAATTCCTAACAATCATGATATGATAAAATAAGTTCATGTTAGTTGCTTTATAGTAGAATTATTCGAAAAATAGCATGTTAAGAAGTTTATTAGCAAAGTGGAAAAGGAGAAAAATCCCTAAGAACTATGCCATCCTAAAGGTGAAACCGATGAGGTAAGAAAGCCGTGATAGGGGAGTAGCCAGAGTAGAGGCTCTGTTTAAGGGAAAAGTATCCAGATTACCATGCTAATAGTGATCGAAGAATATGTTATTTAAGAATAATCTAGTATATAGTAATCTAAAATGGTCATATTTTGTTATGTGTATGATTGAAGGGAATATTTTGAAAAAACATCATATGAAAAATGAATACTTATTTATCTGACGAAATGGTAGATAAATTTAAAATACTTGTTTTGTATGTACTTAAGGATATAGAAATTTTAGATATAAGAAAAATCATATTGGAAAAAATATTTGATAAATATTTTATGACTAGAAAAAATTATATATTTGGTATGTAAGTATTTATAAGAGTAGTTAGGTAGGTGAGATATAACAAATACTCTTACCAAAAATTATATATTTGGTATGTAAGTATTTGTAAGTGACTAAGTATTTGTTGAACATGTTAAGTTGCATGGCATCCCGCGGACCATTGTTAGTGATAGGAACTCTAAGTTCCTTAGTCACTTTTGGAAGTCGATGTGGGGTAGGCTTGGTACGAAGTTGCTATTCTCAACCTCTTGCCACCCACAAACCGATGGCCAAACGGAATTAGTAAATAGGACCTAGGGTTCTATGCTACTATCCATGGTTAAAGGTAAGATGACTTCTTGGGAGGATCACCTACCCCTAGTTGAGTTTGATTATAATCGTGTTATCCATTCAAGTATGAGTATGACTCCCTTTGAGTGTGTATACAACCTAAACCCCTTTACCTCTTTAGATCTAACCCCTTTGACTATTGATCTTGTGTTGAGCTTAGATGGAAGCAAAAGGGCCGAAGTCGTGAAGAGGTTGCATGAAAGGGTGAGGCTACGGCTTGAAAAGAGAAACCAAAAAGTTGCTAAGAAGGCCAACAAGGGGAGAAAAAGGCTTGTGCTAGAATCGGGTGATTGGGTGTGGGTGCACCTTAGAAATGATCGGTTTCCAGCACAAAAGAAAACCAAGTTGATGCCGAGAGGTGATGGTCCTTTTCAAGTACTTGAAAGAATCAATGACATTGCGTACAAGATTGATCTCCCTCCGGAATACCAAGTACATAACGCATTCAATGTGTGTGACCTCTCACTTATTGACACCATTAAGGATGATGAAGCCACGATTTTGAGGTCAAATTCCTTTCAAGATGGAGAGGATGATACGGGTACAAACAGCTCAAGACCATTCACAAGGAACCAAGCTCGGGAGTTACAAAAACTTCAAAGCATGTTCATGAAGATGGCCGTGTGTGAATGTGTTATGAATCTATCCAAGGGATTGCACTTATTGAAGCTTGAAAAAGGCCCTTAAAACATACCAAAGCCGCCTATACTTACACTCCAAGGGCGCCCCTATTCATTAAGGGTGTTTTGGTCTTTCTCACCTCATTTTGTAATAGGCTATAAGTAGACTTCTTTAGGGTTATTTTCAGTTTAGATTATTATTGATATTGAACTTGAAAGAACACATTTTCTTCTCCTGAGAGAGAGTGAAAACGGAAACTAGGGCAAGGCATAGTGTTGAATCACTTGTGTTGCATTTTTGCTTAGAAACTTGGGTTCTTGAGGTGGTCGATTCCCTCTTCGGTTCAAGTAAGAGTGTGGTATTGTTATTGTGGGACTTGGGGGGTTCTAGTGTTTGATACACACTTTAATTCCTAAGGCTTGCCATAACTTATGTCTCACTAGCTATCCGTTACTTTCTTGTAATAGTTTGGTTGTTTGCTTCTTTTAATCTTGAAATCGGTTGGTGTTTGATTCCATAGTGTTGTTTTCTTCTTGTTATTGTTGTGTTTGTTGGCTGGTTGTTATAAACGCTGGACTCTAAAAGCGCACCCTAACTCCGAACAGTAGCATAGCCCGAGGATATCATCAGCGGTGGTGACTCGTACTCGGATCTGCATCAGGGAAAAGATGTAGAGTGTAGTATGAGTAACAAAACAACGGGCACACAGTAGGCATCATAGGCCGACTGAGCTAAATAACTGTAAAAGCATAAATAAAGTGCAAGGATGTAAAGTCAGGAATAAAGGGGTAGAAACAAAAATAATAGGCCATACCAGATGAATGGGATATATATAAGATACACAACTCAAAAGCGGAAACAAAGTCTTAACTCTAACCTAACCGGGCCTCTATAAGCCCTATAGACACAAAACAAGGAGAAAATAATCCAACCGAGAGCCCCTATAAGCATGGTGGGTACAAAACAAGAGTAACACTAATATGACAATAATAAACCTAAGACGAGTGAACGTGTGATAAATGTACCTGAAACTCCTTTCCGATTATAACCCCAAGTCTTACCGGCCTTATACTATATTTCCAATACAAATTAGTCTCCACATACATCATAAAGGCCAAACTTGAACCGAAACTATGGAATAATATCATAATAGTAAAATGCTGGACTCAAATCGAAACTACAACAACATACCTAGTGTATTCCCACATAGTGGGGTCTGGGAAGGTAAAGTGTACGCAGACCATACCACTACCTCAGTGAAGTAGAGAGGCTATTTTCAATCGACTCTCAGCTCAAGATAGATAACAGTATAACAAATGTGCACATTGGGGTCTTACCGGAGAAGATCGTCATAGCAGGGGACTTCAATGGGCACATTGGGGTCTTACCGGGAGGCTATGACGATGTGCATGGTGGTTTTGGCTTCGGTGTTAGAAATGGCGAGGGAACTGCCCTTTTGGATTTTTCGAGGGTCTTTGGGCTGGTGGTAGTGAATTCGAGCTTCCCGAAGAAGGAGAATCACCTGATTACCTTCCAAAGCGCGGTAGCCAAGACTCAGATTGACTATCTGCTGCTTAGGAAGGGGGATAGGGTGTTATGTAAGGACTGTAAGGTCATTCCGAGTGAACATCTCTCGACCCAGCACAGACTTGTAGTGATAGACTTGTCTATCAAGAAGAGCAAAAAGAGAAGGGTCGGGAAGGATCGACCTGGAATTAAATGGGGTAGCTTGACGCCAGTTAGTGCACTGGAGATAGGGGAAAAAGTGGCGGGTATGGGGTGTGGGAGCGCAGGGAGGCGTGGATGTTATGTGGGATAGGGCTGCCAGCTGCATCACAGAGACTGCTAGAGAAGTGTTGGGTGTTTCGAGGGGTCGGGCAGGTCGGCATAAGGGGGACTGGTGGTGGAATGAAGTGAAGAAAAATGTGGAGATGAAGAAGGGGCGTATGCTAAGTTGATTGAGAGTAAAGATGAAGATGAGAAGTGGGTGAATAGGGAGGTTTACAAGGTAGCTAGGAAAGAGGCTAAGTTAGCAGTTACAATTGCTAAGTCAGCAGCGTTCAAGAGCTTGTATACAGGGTTAGAGGAGAAAGGAGGAGAAAAGAGGTTGTTTAGGCTTGCTAAGGCTAAGGAGCGGAAGGGTCGTGACCTAGATCAAGTGAAGTGCATTGAGGGGAGAATGGTAGTGTTCTGGCGGAGGATGTTCACATTAAGAAGAGATGGCAGGAGTACTTTCATAGTCTTTTGAACGAGGAAGGGGACAGAGACATTGAGTTAGGGGAGCTGGAGCACTCGGAGGAGAGCCGTGATTTTAGTTACTGTAGGCGTTTTAAAGTTGAGGGAGTCAAAGAGGCCATTCGTAGGATGCGGAGGGGTAGGGTGACGGGGCCGGACGAGATTTTGGTGGATTTTTGGATGTATGCTGGTGGGCAGGTCTAAGGTGGTTAACGGATTTGTTTAACGACATTTTCAAGACTGCGAGAATGCCTGAGGCTTGGAGATAGAGTACGATGATTTCGTTATATAAAAACAAGGGTGACTTTCAGAGTTGCAACAACTATAGTATTAAGCTGTTGAGTCACACTATGAAGATTTGGGAGAGAGTGGTTGAGCGGAGATTGAGGAGGGTCGTGTCCGTTTCGGAGAATCAGTTTGGATTTATGCCAGGTCACTCGAGTTAGTAATCCTAGGACTGTGTCCATAAGTGTCTTTGGTATGTGAGTGTATGTTACTACTAGGTGGGTGTCCTATTTCTTATTTCTTAGTTCTTATTTTTTTAATTTCGTGTTGCTCTTATTTCTCGTATTTCGTATTTCTCTAATTTCTATTTTTATTATTTCTTACGCCCTTTTTGTTATGACATACATCCCTTTGTTTAGTATTCTTTACCTTGAGTCGGGGGTCTATCGGAAATAGCCTCTTTACTTTTTCGGAGGTAGCAGTATGGACTGCGTACATCTTACCCTCCCCAGACCCTACTTTGTAAGAATACACTGGGTTTGTTGTTGTAGTATGCAAAATAAACTGACATTGCTAACTAATATAAGAAACAATACAACCACAAGATAGTACAACAACAACAACAAACCCAGTGTATTCCCACATAGTGAGGTCTGGAGAGGGTAAGATGTACGCAGTCCATACCTCTACCTCTAAAGAAGTAGAAAGGCTGTTTCCGATAGACCCCCGGCTCGAGACACGGAATACTACACAAATACTACCACAAGATAATACTATAAACTATTTATTTGAAATCATAGACATCACCCAACCATGAACAAGAAACTCCAAACGCAAACAAAGTACAACCCCCACTATTACTGATGCACTTTTACCCCCAACCCTATACCCTAATTCGTGTCCTCCACACCGTCTTATCAAGGTTCGTATCCTCAGTAAGCTGTAATTGCTCCATATCATGCCTAATTACCTCCCTCCAATATTTCTTCGGCCTACTTCTACCCGCCTAAAACTATCCATAACCAGCATCTCACACCTCTTTACTGGAGCATCTGAGCCCCTCATCATCACGTGCCCGAACCAACGTAACCTTACTTCTCATATCTTGTCCTCCATCGAAATCACTCCCACCTTCTCCCGAAGAATCTCATTCCTAACTCTATCTCAAAGCTCAAATCAACCTTTAACAGTCCCACCCAATATCGAAAAATCAAAATTAAAATGGAGAATTAAACCGGAAATTAATTAGAAACTTATGGCAAAAAAGATAAGGAAATGATCGCTACAATGTCTCTAATTCAATTCCAGCACCGGGAATCAATTCCCATAGTGATCACAAGCTCTCAAGTCTCTTAAATGGTGTTTTGGACTTAAAATGAGCTGAAAACGATGGAACTCGCTATAGATATAGTCAGGAATCCTTCATCGCGAATGTGGGACCCCTGCCGCAAATGCAGGAGCTGACTCAGACGAGACCTTCATCAACGAGGCTGGTCCACCGCGATCGCGATGGAGGTTGGACCGGCCAGGTCGGCCTCCTCTTCGCGAATGCGAAGGCTAGCCCACGAATGAGGTGACCAAAATCCTTGAGCCTCGATGGCCATGGCCACATGAACGTGAAGGCCAAATTTGGCCTGCACCAGGTGCATCAGCACCAACAACTAGACAAGTTGCATATTTTCTGGCCGGGCACTCGGGACTCGTTCGGAATCCCGTGAACGCATGTGAACAATGCTACCCTACCAAATTTGGCATTCCAGACTCAACAACACCATCAAAATTTCCATCCAAGGTCATTTCGATGAAAAGTGGGTCCTGACACCCAAGGGTCCGTTTTAGCCAAAATCCTCCCAATGGCCCAGAACGAGTCCGGAAGTCTTAGGACCCAGACCAAGGGTCCCTCTAGTCTTAAATCGACATTCAGGAGCTAATGAGACTGTGAGGATTGGCATCCGAGTCTGTTAACCTGAAGTTTTAAGCCTGAGTTCCTTTTTTTAACAGTGAAAGCTCCAAAACAGAAAAATGGCTCTAAAAAACAAACGAAATGCCCGGTAACTGAACTGTGAGCCCAGCAAGTCATAAATGACTTGGGGCAACTATAGGAAAGCTCTAAACGTAGGGAAAATACGAAAACTCAAGAAATGACCCGGAGGGTCATTACATATGTTGATGATATTGTTATTACATGAGATGATTGTGCAGGAATTTCTTTTCTCAAGCAGCTTTTACATGCCAAGCCAAAGAGTTGGGGCAGTTGAAATACTTTCTGGGTGTTGGAAATAACTAGAAGCAAGAAAGGGATTTTATTATTCTCAAAGATAGTATGTACATGACCTACTTGCAGAAACTAGAAAGTTGGGAGCGAAACCGTGTCGCACAGCAATGGTTCCTAATGTATATCTTTCTAAGAATGATGTTGACCCTTTTGATGATTCGGAAAGATACAGAAGGTTAGTTGAAACTGAACTTCCTTATTGCGACTCATCCAAATATTGCTATGCAGTCAGTATTGTTAGTCAATTCATGTTTGTACCAACAGTCAAGCAGTGAGCAGCCTTATGTTATTTGAAAGCAGCTCTTGGCCTTGGCATATTGTATAGCGACCACATACATACTCGTGTTGAGTGGTTCGCATATGCAAATTGGGCTGGATCGAGAATTGATAGAAGATCAACTACTGGCTATTGCGTCTATGTTGGTGGAAATTTAATATCTTGGAGGAGTAAGAAACAAAATGTTGTATCTTAATCTAGTGCAAAGTCGAGTATAGAGCTATGGCTCAGTCCACATGTGAAATACTATGGATACTATACCTTTTAATGAGGTTGGTTTGAATCCTTTGTTTCCAGCAAAACTTTGGTGTGATAATCAAGCTGCTCTACACATTGCCTCAAATCCAGCGTATCATGAACGGACAAAATATATTGAGGTTGATTGTCACTTTGTCTGTGACAAGATTCAAGAGAACGTGATTTTTACTGGCAATGTGATGGACATGAGTGCAATTGGGTCATATATTCACGAATGCTTTTTTTTGAAAAAGGTAACTGTTTGTATATTAATCATCAGCACAAGGCTGGTATCCAAAGATGTACAATCTATCCTGCATCCAGGGGTGTAGGAGTAACAACAAAAGAGAAAAAAATGAAAAAGAAAAGCTATCCCTAGATCCTCCATCTTATAAGGATCCTAGTATGTCTACAATAGCCACAGGGTCATCTATATACTCCGAACTACGCCAATAGCAAAACGTGGCAATGCAGTTTATTTTCATCTTCTGTAATGGGCTGCTCTTGTTCTCAAAACATCTAGAATTCCTCTCCTTCCATATGGTCCACTAGATAACTGCTGGGGCAATTCTCCACCTGCTCTTATCAGAACTACCACTGCCTTCCATGTTCCAGCTTACTATAGCCGGTTCTGCTCTTTCAGGAACAGTCCAGCTTATGCCTCTGAAACTAGTAAATAGATTCTACAATTGTCTAACCACTTTGCAGTGGAAACAGATGGTTGATTGTCTCTGCATACTGCTCATATAAAAAACATCTTGGACTCAATTGGAAACCCCTCTTCATGAGATTCTCTTGTGTAAGAACAACTTCCTGTACCACCAACCAAGTAAAGACAACCACTTTATGTGGAATCTTTACCTTCCATGTAAGTTTCCAAGGTAAAAACCTGACTTGATTTCCCAACTGGTTCAGATATCTATATGCAGAACTGACAGTGAAGTAACCTTTACTTTGGCAATTCCATTTGAGAGTGTCTTCTCCTTCCTTGAGGCCTGAAAACTGGTCAAGTGTGCCATAAAATTCAGCTAATCTCTCCAAATCCCACTCTTGCATTAATCTTCTATAGGTCAGGTTCCATCCATGCCCAGACCATACTTCTTGAAGTGTAGGCATCTGTTTTTGATTCAGCTGATAGATATCTGGGAATAAGCAATTGATATTTACATTTCCTAGCCAATTGTCTTCCCAAAAATTGATCTTCCTGCCATTGGTCACCTTGAAACTAGTATTCATAAAGAAATTATGCCATAGATTCCTAATTGATCTCCACAGACCAGTTCCATGTGTAGTACTTACTTCCTTTGTTTTTTGGGGCCCTTCCTTTTCATATTTGGCTTGGATCACCTTCCCCCATAGAGACTGATCTTCTAGAGTAAACCTCCACAACCACTTCATGAGATGACTCTTGTTTTGCTTTCTCAAATTTCTAATGGCTACTCCACCTTGTTTCTTGGACATCAACAAAGTTTTCCATTTGTCCAAATGGAAACCTTTACATTCTTTTTCACTATGCCAGAAAAAATTTCTCCTCATAGCATCTATTCTTTCTTCCACCTTGACAGGAAGTGGAAAAACAGACATCAGATAAGTTGGTAAAACATCTAGTACTGAGTTTTTCAGAATTAGTCTACCACCTCTGGACAATTATTTTGACTTCCATCTGGACGGTTTTTTCTCACATCTCTCCACTACACCATTCCAAATCTCTCTAGACTTGCTTTTGGCTCCCAAAGGCATGCCCAAGTATGTAGATGGCAATTGTCCTACTTCCCCACCTAAGATGTCTATTAATTCTTGCATTCTAGATACTTCATTGACGGGAAAAATAAGGCTCTTCCTCCCGTTGATGTGAAGCCCTGAGACAACCTCAAATAAGATGAGAATTATCCTCAAAAACTTTAGTTGACTGTCCTTTGCATAGAAAAAGTTCAGAGTATCATCTGCATATTGCAGATGAGTGACTTCTAGTCGGTCGCTTCCCTCTTTTGCCACATTAAAACCCCTTATCCATCCATTTTGTGAGTTGATTTGAACATATTTTTCAAGCCTTCATGACTAGAAGGAATACGAACGGAGAGAGTGGGTCACCCTGTCTTAGGCCCCTGCTTGTAGAAAAGAATCCCTATGGAGAACCATATATCAACACAGAGTACTTGACAGTACTAATACAGAACCTCATCCATCTGACCGGTTTTGTCCTAAGGCCCATTTTCTCAGGTCTGGATTTTTGGCTTTTGAAAAATTCTTGAGCTTTGGGCTTATTGCCTTGGTCACGACTCGTGTTGACGAGTCGTGAGATGTGGTTACGGGTCGTAGAGGACCCTGATCGTAACCAAATTAGAAACTTAGTGGCAAGGTTCTGCTCTGAGTACGAGTGGCTCACTATGAGTCGTGAGGATATGTTATGAGTCGTAGGTTCAACTTGTAGGATGTCCAATGTTCAATTCATTTGGATTCTGTGTAGCTCACGACTAGACCTTACGAGTTGTAAGATCTCATTATGAGTTGGTTGGTGGAGTCGTGAGGTTGGCAGTGTATGGAGGCCCTAATCATTTTCTTGGTTACGACTCGTGGTCACGAGTCAAGGGGTTGACTCGTAACCAAAGGCGGCTTTTTCCAGCTTTTAAGTTGAGGGCACTCTGGACATTTTCCCTCTCGACCAACATAAAACCCACGTCTTTTAACTTCTTTAAGGCATCATTAGCTATCATAATCATATCAAATAACCTCTCAGAACACTCCCAAATCTTCAAGGTCAAGTACACTTAGGGTTTTTATCAAGCTAATCAATTGGGACTTTCAAGGGTGATTTCTCTCCGTACTTCTTAGTGATTAAGGCATGCTACTCTTCCCTCATTGTTATTTTATTAAAAGCACATGTTTTAAGGTATAGCTTTTATGTTATTGTTATGGTTTTGAAACAAGGGTTGGGGATTTTGAGTGCTTGTGGTTGAATGATGTTTTCCCATGGTTTAATTATGATTATTCATGCTTTAAGTATGGTTTTGAACATGTGGGTGCATGGGTATAGTGAATGAACTTGGAAATTGTGATTTCTTAAACTTGTGACTCTTGAAATGGTTATGACCCCAACCCTGTAGGGTGAAACGAACTGGTTTTTAGTTATGAGAAATGTGGGAATTTGAATTGTGGCATTATGATGTTGAATTAAACCTTATGGAAATATGTTTTCACAAACTATGGCTTTAATGAACTAAAAGAGGTCGAGGTATTCCTCTAAATTGATTTTATAAACTCAATGGGGGTGTGGCGTTCCCCCCAGGTTAAACATGATTGTTTTGGCATGGAGTTTAACTTGCAAGTGAAGGGTATGACGATACCCGTGTGTGCCTTAACAGTTGGTTCATTATCAATAATTGGGATTATGTGCAACTTGTTTTAAATTGGGTTTAATAGGGGTTATGTAGCGATGCCGTGAAGGTGTGGGTCTTGGATAACCTGTATTGGAAACTCGTGTTTGCCGACATGAGGTTTGGTCTTGATGACCTGTGTGCATGAGTCATACTTGATATATTTTGGGACGGCTAATTGCCTAGATGGCTTAGCATTCCCTCGGATTTTCTCTGATACGTGTGGCTAACACGCACCGGGGCCCTTTTAGCGGGGGGAGCTGAACCCGTATAGCCCGCCTATCATGACGGTTGAGCTACATAGTTCAGGATAAAAGTTTTACTTCATGATTAAACTTGTTCCCTATCCCGGCATTATATATATATGTGTGTGTAATTGCATATGGTTATGTACATTGGTTTGACTTGGTTTTGAATTGATGGCATTACTTTATTTTTATCCCTGAGTACATGCTAGTGTTCACCCCATTAACCGTATCCGGACGCTGCATCCCCATGCGATGTAGGCGTCAGAGCAATTTCTACTTTTCCTGCGCAGAGTTAGGTGGATCAGCCCGGTTTGATGGTTTTTGGTGGTGTAATGGTGAGCTTCCATTCCTTCGGAAGACTTAACCATTTCATCAGTTTCTTTTCATAATTTCGAATTGAAGAGTTAACATTAACATTATCATTGTGATTGTCATTGTCAGAGTCGGGGGCATGTCCTGACGTTTTATTGGTACTCATTTGGTAGAGGCTTTGTTTGGACTACTGTGGGTATGGGTGATATGATTTGGTTTGGTTTGGTTGGTCTTTGTTATAGACTGTTATAATGTCTTTAAGATTGAATTCTCTTATCTTGTTATATGTTCGGAATCATCTGACAAGAGGTGTTAGGTATAGTCGATTGTTTGGGTATTTGGGGGCGGTCTCTGGTCCTTGTTGGACTTGAGATACCCGTCATGGCCAGGCCTTGGTTCGGGTCGTTACATACTCTCAGTTGACATGATCATATGCCTTCTCTATATCCAGCTTGCACATTATTGCACATTATTCCTAGGGTCTTGTCCTTCATTTGGAATGAATACAACATCAGTAATCTGTCTACCTCTCAGAAAAGCCATCTGTTGTGTGTCAACTAGATTTTGCATCACCTTCTTTAACCTTTTGTGAAAATTTTGGAGATCATCTTGTATACACTTCCTATCAGGTTGATTGGTCTGAAATCTCTCAATTCTTTAGCTCAATTCCTCTTTGGGATGAGGGCAATATAGGTTGCATTGAAGCTATTTCCAAAGACTTCCTGAGAGTTGCCATCAAGTCTCCCTTTAAAATCTCCCAGCACTTCACAAAGAAACCCATGGTGTATCCATCCGGTCCTGGTGCTTTGTTAACAGCACAAGCCTTAAGTCCCTTCAGGACCTCATCTTACTCAAAAGGTTTCTCTAGATCTTGTTGCTCCTCACTGCTGATCACAGGGAATGAGTTCTTGCTTTAGGAGGGTCTCCAACTTTCACACTCTGAATATAGCTTTGGTAGAATAAAACTATTTCCATTTTGACATTGCCTTCCACCACCAGTTTATCAATATGATTGGTCCTTTTGTGTGCATTTGTAATCCTTTGGAAGTATTTAGTGTTCTTGTCCCCTTGTTTAATAGTAATGCTCTTGATCTTTGTCTCCAAGCTATTTCTTCCTTCTTAGCATAATCTTCTAACTCCTTTTTTAACTCTGCCTTCTGAACTGCTTCATCATCTGATAAAGGTCTGTTTTGCTGGATATTATCAAATTCAGTGATTTTGTTAAGCAATTCTTTCTTCCTTTTTCCAGATTACCATAAGTGTTAGAACTCCACAGTTTTAGTTTGGTCTTCAGAGCTTTCACTTTAGAGGCTAATATGTAATCTGGCCTCCCCTCAAACTCAAAAGATGTCCACCAATCTTTGATTTTGTCATTGAAATCTTCTGTCTCCAGCCACCACTCTTCAAACTTGAAATACGATTTAACATGCACCCAACTACCACTTGTAAGCGCAACTGGAGAATGATCTGAACAAACTCGTGGCATCAATTCTTGCTTTACATTATTGAACTCCCTCCCCCCCCCCCCCCCCCCCCCCCCCCCCCCCCCCCGCGCCCCGGCCCTATTCAGTAGAGTATATAAAATTCTATCTATTCTAGAACCAGATTCAAGATTCAGTATTGCTTCCCCTAGTCCAAGTGTAATTTCTCCCATCAAGTTGCGGATCAATCAGCTCCATATCCTCTATCAAATTAGAAAATTCATCCATATAGATGGACTTTTCAGAGGGATATCTTACAATGTTGAAGTCTCCACCTAGAATCCATGGTCTAGTGAAGAGGCTTCTAACTGCCCCAATTTCCCACCATACTTCTTGTCTTTCAAGGTTGCACGTGCCTGCCATATGCCATACAAAATAACTGTTCTTCAACTTGAAACCACAACTCATAAGAACCAGTTTCCACAACTTCTCCCTCTCAAGCTTTACTATCCCATAGAATAAGGATCCCCCCTCTAGTGCCACTAGCCTCTAGCTGGCCATATTTGACTCCCCTGTTTCCCCAAACCTGTCTAATAGCCTCCCATTTTCTCTTTCTAGCTTTGTTTCTTGTAAACATACAACATTTGCCTTCCGCTCTTGCAACACACTATTAATAATTCTCCTCTTATCCCTGCAATTCAGTCACCTCACATTCCATGATATTATCTTCACATTCATCATGTACCTGTGATTTTTCCTTTTCCCCTGGTTCTTGACCCATTACTCTTGAACTTCGCGTCAATAGCCAACCTCTTTAATTCCTGCAAACCCCTGATTTTGGTCGAATGCCCCACTTGATTTTCTGTTTCCTTGATCACAATGTGCCTTTCGCTGTCTATTTTTTTGATAAGGGCCAAAGCTTCTTTTCTGCACCCGTCAAACACACTCCGAACTCCTTACTCAGCTTAATTATATTTTGATGTACCCAGATTGTTGCGTCTATCTCCCCATCACTTTCTTCTTCGATATCTTGGAAGTTTAAAGGTTCAACATCTTCAATATTCCAAGACTCTGTTTCCACTCAGTCTGTTATTTGCATGCCTGATTGAGATTCGAGAGAGATATTATTAGCTCTTTCCTCGTCTATGGATGCTACAGCGTCGACGAAATCCTCTCCCTCGCTAGGGTTTTTGAATTCCACCAAAGAATTTTCTTGGTCCTCTGTGATTGCCTCTCCAGTAACACTGTCGAAGAATTCTCCTTCGCTAAAGTTGGCTTCTACCTTGTACTCCATAGGATCAAGCTTTGAGACCACCGTCTCTTTTGTCAAAGAGTAATCTAGAATTTGGGCTTCATTAATTGAGTTTGGGCCTTTATTAAAATAAAAACCCCTTGTTTCTGAGCTTTCTTTTCCTGTAGGACCCGACCCGACCCAGCTTCTTTATGATTTAAAATTTTCACATGTGTTGTTGGGTCCATGTCAACTTTGCTGTGCATCCCACGTGCCTACCGCCATCTGTGCCAGCAATTGAATTGCTATTTCTTCCTCCATGTTTTTTAATTGTCCAGTGACTTCTTCAGCTCTCCGGTCACCACCAAGGTCTGAATTTCCGGCCAGATCAGAATAATAAAGGTAAGACCTTTTTCCGATAGCTTAACCTCTTTCGGAATATCTTCCCCATCACCTTTGACTCTCACCCTTGCCCATTTCAGGTGATTCTTTAGGGAAGTTTCTTCTTCAGTTTCTAGCCACCCACCACATTGTTCATCAATGGGTTTGAATGCACTTCCGTCCAGAGATGTAGCGGGAGGCCCATAGCTCTATTCCAAGTTGAGTTATTTCGTTGCGTACAACATCCCGTTGTTGGTGACCACCATTGGAGATATAACTTCAGATGCTTCCAAGTCCACTCTCCATGAAGGATTTGTTCTGCCATGTGCTTATTAGGGAACTCAAAGAGGAAAGAGTTTACATTCATCTCATAACTGTTGACCCCAAAAGCCTTGTCCCATGTACTAGTAGCCCATCTTCTAATATCTGCAAGAGTGGGTATCTCCTTCTTCCCTGCAGCAAAGGTCCCAACAATGCACCTTCCCAGTGAACCTTGTTGAGCTTCTGCGTCACCATCATTTATGACCATGTCGCTCCTATTTTGACATATTTCTGCATGAGATGTTGCCTTTGATTGCCACTTATTGGTTCTGACTGCATCGACATAAAGGGTTTTCGGGTCTGTTCTTCTAGATCTGCTTGTACTTGAACTAGGGACTTCCTTTTGATTTTTAATAAAGATATCTACCTTTAATGCTATGTCCCCTACCCCTTATTTAATGCAAGCTCTGGTATTATAATAAGTGATCTGTTCCCTCCTTGAACAGTAACAATGCTAATAAATCTGCCAAACTTATTGTGTTTTCTGGCACAGTAAAAATCTGCAAACTTGTCATTGAGCTTCCATCTTCTTGTATGCATTCCGGTGTCCCTTGAGGCTTCTAGCAAATCAAAAGCTAACCACTCCATGGTTTTCATGTTAAACTTGGTTCTGCGCATTAAATTCCTACTTCTTTCCACCCATTCGAACCAGGTTTCTGTCCTACTGATCAATCTCGTAATATCATAGGACTTGAAACCAACTGCAAAATAAATTCTGTTCTCCCCCATGATGCTACTTAAAACCTATTCTAGTAATTGTTCAGTGATCACAGTGGGTGATAACTGTTGGCTAAAGGAAAGAAAAGATCAGTTCCGGTAGAGACTAGCCGGAAAAATTCACGAAGGCTTTAAATGGAACTCGAGTGGAGTATCTTTGTAACAAGTTGGGCATGATTAATATCTATGCTCCAACTTGAGGGGAGTGTTACAAAATGTACATAGACATATCTACACATAGTATGTAGCATAATCATAGGTAGCGATATGTAGGGATTTTTCTGATTTTGTTTCCTTAGATTTACTTGTATTCCTACAAATAGCTCTTTTTCTTGGAATAATATTACAAGGAAATTGATCCACTGTGTCTATATTTTACAGTACAAATAGGAATTTTATGGCTTCACCAAAAGCCAAGGATAAAAGGTTATTTCTCAGGTGAACAAAATCATTTTCCATCCCCTTTGAAACTTTTTTTTATTTCACTTTCACAAGACCAAAACATGATGGCTACTGAAGCAACATCCCAGGCCCTGGATCTTCCCTTCTTCTAAATTACCAGCAAATTCAGGATCATTATATCGCTTCAAGTGTATTACCTTATAATAGGAGCTACATAGATCTTGTTAGCTGCAGTTTAAAATGTTTGCAGATTGGCCTGAATCAATTGTAGCAATATCCAATGATCTATTTACTTCAAGTGGCCCTTTACTATTAAAATGAAAAATTGTAAGAATCTGTTTGACAGGTTTTCCAATACGATTCCATGTTGAATGTAGATGAATAGTGCTAGGTTGCAATGTCCCGTGGACTACATCTTTATTTCTGTGATTAGCAGGCTATTTCATCAAGGGAGGTGGAAGATTTATTAGCATTGGAGGAGAAGTTGGGCAGAGCACTTTCAAAGAAGGAAAGAAGTAGAATAGGTGTTACCAGCCTTAGGCTGTTCTTGGAGGAGTTGCTCCTTAAAAGGTACAATTTTTTTTGTTTCTCCTCTTTTGGTATGCCTCCGGTCTTTCATTTAATTTCTCATTAAATTCCAAAATTTCAACTTTCAGAATGTAATGTTACCCAGGTACATGGATAGTGTGCCATCAATAATTCCCCTCCTCGAGAAAGAGTACCGGAACAGCACTAGAAAGCTGAGTGAATTAGATCAACAACTCAGGTTTGCAGCTACTCTGTTAGGCGGGATAATGCAGATGGGACAATTTGACCTGGCATTGATGCATATTTCATTTTAACTGTTCATAGAGGGATCTATTGTAATTTTTCCTGGCAAGAATATTTACTGTATCTCTGTTATCTTTATATACTTTTCCAATTTGATATTTATTCCTCTGTTCCAGCTCTTTGAATGAAGCAAAGCTGAAGGAGAAAGGAAGAACTTTCCATGATCTATTTCTAACCAAGGTTTTAAGTTTGCCCGAAACCAATATATGCATAAATTCTATCTTTTTGTTTTTTTGGACAAAGGTAATGAATATATATGCATAAATTCTATCTTCATCCCATAATATCATTTTTCTTTTGTATTGCGGGGAAAGACCATCCTTCAAGTGGTCCCCATTTAGTTTATGCACTGGTCATGTTTCTTTTGCTTGCCTAATAGTTCATAGTGTTCACTTTGTGCTTACCATTAGCTCATTCTTAAAAGTTAAGTAACATTTTTTTTAGATAAGCACCCTAACTGAAGTTTGATTGTTTCTCAGTTGTCACTGCTGTTGAAAGGAACAGTTATTGCACCACCAGAAAAATTCGGTAAGATTATGTCCCCAGCTTGGTATTCTGATCTATGCAGGTTGTATCTATTGAAGCGTTACCTGATGTTACTTTCCGTTTTAGCAAATGAATCATTCTTTCTTGACATAAAACGAGAGCGACTGATAGCAACCAGAAATAGAGAATCAAAGAAATAGAAGAAAAAAGTAATTATACTGGCAATAGTTTGTGCAAGGATCTTAAACACAATTACACCAATAAAGTTGTCCGTATGGAGAGGACAAGACTCCAGAATACAGTAGTCTCAATGCTGAATTACATACCCAAATAACTAATTACTAATCCTAATTACTTATTTACAGAGAACATAATAGCATTAGACTTGCACTATAAATTACAAACTAGGAATAATACTGCTAGACCAACTATTGGAGCAAATCAAGGGAACAGTTTCTAGGCAACATCCATGGAAGTTGTGTTTGTCCAAAACTCTTCAACTCTTTATGCTTTCGTCAATATTTCTTCTTAAGTACGTCTTGAGAGGTGGGTCGGTGTCAATGCACCCCCCCTGAAAAGATGTCTACTTCTCAAGGCAGAAAAAGGAAATTGAAAAGAGTTTTAATTTCTCCATTAGCGAAGGGATGCAAGAGTGGTGGTTCCCTCCCATACACAATCTGGAAAGGAGTCACATAGGCTGAAAAATAGTAGCCTCTGTTGAAAGAGTATTCAGCCCAAGGTAGATATTGAAGCCATGATTTTGGCTTCTTGTGAGCAAAATAGCACAAGTAGGTTTCAAGCCATCGATTGGCCACCTCTTTGACTGTTGGGTTGCGATATGAAGTATCCACGAAGCCGAATGCGACTAAGGTTAAAAGTTCCTGTCAAAATACACTTGGTGAAAACAACATCACGATCCAAAAGAATAGAGGGAGGTGAACCATGCAACCTGACAATTTCTTTACAAATACCACCGGGCACTGCTGATGAGATTGTCACGACCGGATTAACATTTGTCTGACAACCAAAACTGTCTATGAACCCTCTAGATCTGAATAGTAATGTCTACCAGGACAAGGCCACCGACATACGTTAAACAACTTGTCGGATGAGCTGGCAGGTTGAGGCAGAATCTGCTCCACAATGACTGGAATATTTGATTGAAATCTGCCCCACAAATCAGCTTGCAGATTTGATTGTAATCAACTCCTATAAATATGGGATAGCATGTATCTTAGGAAAATATATTAGTTGTTATTCTAGGAAATAGATTAGGGGAAATCCCTTGATTCAAGAATCTCCCAAGAATCAGGGATTGATTAGTTTATTTTGATCTTACTTTTCTCTTATAAATACTGAACAATTCTATGAATAAAAAAATACTTTTGTAGTATCTAAACTTTCATGGTATCAGAGCGGGACGTTTTCCCCTAATCTCACATGAATTAAACAACTTTCGAAGGAGATCATCTTTCTGGAACATCAAACTAAAACAAAGGTTCTTCCCTAGAAGTTCAGACAAAAAACTGATGATTCAAGGAGGCAGTTCTTCTCACATGTCCTTCCAATTAACTTCTCATCGATGAACTACCAGTCCATAAAGCTTGCAATTAATTGGTCGCTGAAAGTTGGGACATCTGACCGGAGAGACGAAAAACCCGGAAGTCCGATACCCAAATATGAACACCTGAAGATCATAGAATTCACTCGTGATTGCCTGGTTAATAAATTCCATGGAACCAGTCATAGGTAAACCTTATCTTTTTTTACCTATTGCTAAGAATGTGTGGGAAGGAAGATATATTCTGATGTAGAAAATGCTTCTCAAATATTTGAATTGAAAATTAAACTATGGCAGGTTAAGCAGGATGACGAAGAAGTCACTGCTAAGTTATTACAATAAGAGTGTTATGTGGATAGTGTGAAAGCAAAAAAAAGGGAAGAAAATGAGAGTTTACCTTTTTTTTAAGCATGATTAAATCGGGAGCCTTGGAGTAATTGGTAAATTTGCTGCCATGTGACCAGGAGGTCACGGGTTTAAGCTTTGGAAATAGTTTGTGGCAGAAATGCAAGGTAAGACTGCGTACGATACACCCTTGTGGTGGGGCCCTTCCGCGGACACCGCACATAGCGGTAGCTTTAGTGCACCGGGCTGCCCTTTATTAAATTGGGAGTTTGATAAGGTTAGGTCAGTCGACAATCTTTTTGGCTTGACCAAGAAGTCTTATGTCCTCCAAGTGGCACGACGTTTTAACCGAAAAAACTTGCGCAATTCATGGAAAAAATCCTTTGCCCCTCACTTCGTGAAACCTTTTCTGAAGTTAGAAGAGAAGAAACTAGGAGGAAAGTTATGCTAAGACTTGATTTAAATGTTGAACTAAAACCTGCTATAGACTTTTCAACTCTTGTGACAGTGAAAAATAAAGATAATAGAAAGAAAAGACCATGGTGCGATCATTGCAAAAGACACTGGCACACTCTTGAAACATGTTGGAAGATTCATGGAAACCACCAAACTGGAAACAAAAGGGAGTTGATAATTGTGGCTTCCAATATCAACATGGTCAAGCCTTCCAAACAACTCATTTGAGCAGAGCAGCAACCTCCTCCAGATTCGTCTCCATTTACAAGGGAACAATTAGAGATTCTGCACAAACTCCTTCAATCTCCCCAGTTCTATGCAAATGCACCAAATTCTTCTAGTCCTTGTTGTTCTTTTGCTGAAACAGGTATTGTACCATCTGCTTTTCTTAGTGCCAACTCCAACCAGAAAGATTTATGGATCATAGATTCAGGAGCTACTGATCGCATGATTGGAAGTTTCCGTGCTTTCTCTACTTATACTCCTTGTGTAGGGAATAATAAAATCAAGATAGATGATGGTTTCTTCTCTGCAATCGCTGGAAAAGGAACTGTTAAACTATCACCATTCCTCGCACTTGATAATATTCTTCATGTTCTAAAATTGTCTTGTAATCTGGTTTCTATCAGTAAATTAACCCGTTCTCTTAATTTTCGTGCTATTTTGATTTTGATTTGTGTGAATTTTAGGAAAAGGTCTCGGGGAAGACGATTGACAGTGCTAGAGAACATGGAGGTCTTTATTTTCTTGACAACGGGGACAACTCTCTACAACTGAATCTTGTTTGACCTCTACTTCTGTTTTGAATAAAGTCATGCTTTGGCACTATAAGCTTGGACATCCAAGTTTTTATTATTTAAGACATTTGTTACCTAAGTTACTTGAAAATAAAAATCCGTCCTTGTTCCAGTGTGAATATTGTGAATTGGCTAAACATCACTGATCTTTTTTCCCTCTCAAAAGTACCAGGCTTCTAAACTTGTTATGATGATTCATATTAATGTTTGGGGACCGTCTAGAGTTTCAACAATGTCTGGAAAACGGTGGTTTGTAACTTTTATAGAAGTTGGGTTTTTTTTATTAAAGGACAAAGCTGAGGTTAGAAATTTGTTTGAGACTTTCTATGTGAGAAACTAAGATTTTTCGAAGTGATAATGGTTCTGAATTTTTTAATGAACAATTAGGAAGTTTTTAAAAAAAAACCAGGGTAGTACACCAAAGCTTTTGTCCGAATACACCTTAACTAAATGCTATCGCAGGAAGAAAGAATTGGCACCTTTTAGAGATATCTTGGGCCTTAATTTTTACCAGTAAAGTTCTACAGTACCTTGACTGCTACTTATCTTATTAATAGGATGCCATCTCGTCCTCTCAAATTTAAAACACCTTTTAACATTTTCAGAGAGAGTTTTCCTAGTTCTAAGTTAACTGCAAATCTGCCATTGAAAGTTTTTGGGTGTACAACTTTTGTTCATGTTCATAATCGCAGTAAACTTGAACCAAGGGCTAAGAAGTGTGTTTTTGTAGGATATGCTCCAAATCAGAAGGGATATAAGTGTCATGATCCTCAGTCGAAGAGGATAATTGTAAAGTCATAATGGATCTAACTTTCTTTGAATCCCAACTCTATTTTACCGCTCATCTTCAGGGGGAGTATTGATACGGTTAGGGCAGCCTCCATAGGTACACGGCCTTTCACACGAAGCCAAGCTCGGGAATTACAAAAACTCCAAGCTTTGTTCATGCAAATGGCCGTGTGTGAGTTGGTGATTGAACCAACCAAGGACCTAAACGTTTTTATGTGTGAAGAGAGGTCCTAAGGTGTAATAAACTACTCTCCAAGGTTGGCACAAGAAGCAAGGGCGGATGGGTCATTTTACCCCTTTTGTTTGTAGTATAAATAGAACATGTTAGAGAGTTATTCCTTAGTTTTTGAATGCTGATTTTTGTAACCTAAAACACTAAACATTTCCTCTCTCTTCCACTCATAGAAGCCGCCCCTATTATCTCACAAGTAGAGGGATACTTGTGTTGTCTCTTTGGCTAGAAACAAGGGTTTTGAGGTCGTTGAGTGCCTCTTGGTCCTCGTAAGAACTTGGTGTTTATATTCATTAGACTTAGGGTCCTCTCTTGATGTTAGGGTTCTTAGTTTCTTGAATGTTATATGTCAAGTTATTTATCTTTCTTTATCTTGCTGTTGTTGTTGATTTTGTTATCTTAAAGTCTAGTGAAGCCGTGTGGGGCTCTTTTCGATTCACTAGCATTGTTATCTATCTTGTTGTTCTTGTGTTGTGGGCTGAAAAACCGAAACTTAAACTTGTTGTTCTTGTGTTGTTGGACTGAAATCCGAACCTTCTTGAAGCTCTTGGTGTTGTTGGTTTGATTTTGTATCATTTGGTATCAAAGCAAGACCGGTTGTGTTCCAACATAACCCATCTTGGGCTAGTTCACGGCTTAAACAAACTACACCAAAAAGAAATGCTGAAAATCTGTCCATTAAAAGTTGAAACCAAGAATGATGTTGTATGTTTAGATCTAGGTGTTATTTTGCTTGTTTAGTGGGTTTCTAGTGTTGGTTTCTTTCTCACCAACACTAAAGTGTCTAGATCCAAAAGTTGAGCTTGAAAACTTGAACATTGTGTAGTGACTTGAAGTGACCGAAAGTTGTATGTGTTGATAACCAAAAAAAAAAAAAATCGGTGGTTGTGTGTTTATGTGCTAAGGAAGTTGATGAAGTTTGTTGAGGTGTTCATCTTTTGAACTTGTTCACCTTGTTCATCTTGTTGTGTGCTCAAGTGGTAAGACAAGCTATAAAGTTGTTGTGAAAGACTTGCACCCATCACCTTTTAGTCTTGTCAATCACTTTTCCCTAATTCAAGGAGCCTTGTTTTGTGGGATTAGTCAACCAAACCCCACTTTCTTGAGTTTGAAAAGGGTGAAATACTACAAGATTTTATTTTTCCCACCAAAACACTTTGCAAACTATAACGAGTTGTGTGAATATTAACACACACACAAAAAAAAAAAAAAAGAGAGAAGAAGGACGTGTGGGACCAATGCATGCTGCCACGTCGCTATAAGCTCAACTTAGGATATTCTTTGGTTGCTAATTGTTGATCCTTGGTTTCCCTTACTTAAAAATCTCACGGTTACTAGCCAATTATACAACACTTGTGGAACACGAACTTGTGGTGAACTAAAGCGGATAATACCTTGACAATGGAAGGGGCTACGTCTCATAATGTGGATACTAATGCCCTTGATTCTATGAGGGTCACTCTTGAGGCCGTTACCCGGACACTTGAAAGGTTGAATTCGGAATTTGGGGCCGTGAGAGGGGACTTGGCAGCAATAAAGGGGGAAGTGTCGACTATTAGTGGGAGACTAGAACAAGTGGAGAGTCAAAGGAACTCTCGTCCTTCTACTCCTCTACATGTATCTACCAATGGTCATGATAGGACCTCCTCCGCAACCATCACCCCCGAAACAGTCCACCAAATGCTAAATGCACCCCAAGCTCCACTAAATACCGCAAGCCAAACTACCTATTTTCCTCCAAACCGAGACTCCACTAGACCACTACATTTCCAAGCCCCTCCAATTCCACAAGAGGGATTTGGACGCCAAGTACCTCCACTAAATCCGAACCCTCCATTCCAAGCTCCATTAACCCAAAGACCGCAAATTCCAAATCCTCCGAATCAAAACGGCCAAGGCCGGCCAGCCCACTTTGAAGGATACGGTAGAGAGGAGTATGAAGGAGATGGAGCCTTTGATGATACTTATATGAGGGAGGAGGAGTTAAGAGGGGGTCGAGGAGAACCTAGGAGATACCGGGGGTATGGAGATAGGGGAAACCGACACCAAGAGAGAGACGTAGGCATCAACACCATCAAGTTGAGCCTACCCATCTTTAAGGGTGAAAGTGACCCCGAGACCTACTTAACTTGGGAATCAGCTTGTGACAAAGTTTTCCAAGTTAATGACATCTCGGAAGAAAAGAAGAGTTGCTACGCTATAGCTCACCTCGAGGGCTATGCTAACACTTGGTGGGAGTATGTTAAACGATTTGGTAATGAATTAGTGGATGGGCAGCCACCACCTTGGTATCGGTTGAGGTATTTGATGAGACAACGATACCTTCTCGAGAGATATCGTCATGAGTTGCTCGCTAGATTATATGGCTTGCGGCAAGGAGGCAAGAGTGTGATGGCCTATTTTGACGAGTTCCAACAACTCATGTTGAAACTTGATCATCGTGGGGAGCAAATCAGTCACGACATCATCCGGTTCAAGTGTGGGTTGAACAAAGAGATCTCCACTCATTTGACCCTTCACCGGTTTGAAACCATTGACGGTATATTCCAAGTGGCCCTAGAGATTGAAAGGGAACTTAAGGAGAGATCAGCCATCAAGGCAAGGGTACAAACCCCCTCGGGTTGGCCCAAAAACAAGGACCAACCCGCCCCTACGAAGCTGCCCGAGTCCAAAACAGTCCCTAAGTTCCCTCCGAAACCGGAGGCTCACAAATATCCCAACCCAAAGGGGTTCCAATGCTTCAAGTGCCAAGGTTGGGGGCATAAGGCCAATGAATGTCCGAACCGGCGCAATGTGATCCTACGAGAAGGGAAAGTGTACTACCTTGGTGAGGAGGTGGTTTCCGAAAGGGGGGAGGATGAGGCCGAGCCTCAAGATGGAGAGGGAGCTGAAAATGGGCTGAATGACGATGAATTAGATGGTAGTGAAGATGTCTATCCACAAGAAGGGGAGTGTGTGGTTCCAAACTTTGTGGTTAGACGTGGCATGATTAGTAAGGCGATGGATGACCCGAGTCAAAGGGCAAATCTATTCCATACTAAGTGTCTTGTAAAGGGGAGTGTGTGCACCTTGGTGATTGATAGTGGTAGTTGTACAAATGTTGCGAGCCATGCTATGGTAAATTTCTTGAAGCTACCAACTACACTACACACTAGTCCTTACACGCTACAATGGTTGAACGATTGTGGTGAATTAAAGGTCACAAGGCAATGTGAGATTCGATTTAAGGTGGGAAACTACCACGATGAAGTGCTTTGTGACGTGATCCCAATGCAAGCATGTCACTTGTTGTTAGGTAGACCATGACAATATGATAGGTCTACTAAACACGATGGGAGGTCCAACCGGTATACGCTTGAGAAGGATGGCCGAAAGGTCACACTTCACCCTCTTTCACCCTCCCAAGTAAATGAGTGGCATCAAAAGATGAGAGAGTTAAAGGGAAAGGGGAAGGAATCCGGAAAGGGAGAAAAGGGGGGGGATGCTGTAGGTGAGGAAGTAGGGACATCCGAGGCTGTCCCAACGACAAGGGAGATGGAAAACGTAGTGATGTTGGCTAGGAGGAAAGAACTCTTCGTGGACCATGATGAAAACAAGCCGATGTTACTTTTGGCCCATTGTTTTAATACTAACCCCACTAATTCTTCCATTTCCCCTTTGATTTCTTGTGTGTTGCAGGAGTATGAAGATGTATTTCCTCAAGAACTTCCGCAAGGATTGCCCCCACTTCGGGGAATTGAGCACCAAATTGATTTGGTGCCGGGTTCACAACTTCCAAACAAACCGGCCTATAGGAGCAATCCCATGGACACTAAGGAGCTTGAAAGACAAGTTGAGGAGCTTCTCAACAAGGGATACATCAAGGAAAGCATGAGTCCGTGTGCTGTTCCGGTGCTTTTGGTACCAAAGAAGGACGGAACTTGGCGCATGTGCGTCGATTGTCGAGCCATCAACAAAATCACGATAAGGTATCGTCATCCAATCCCTAGACTAGATGATATGTTAGATGAGCTCCACGGATCTTGTTTGTTTTCTAAAGTGGACCTTAGGAGCGGCTATCACCAAATTCGCATGCAACCCGGTGATGAGTGGAAGACCGCCTTCAAGACCAAATTCGGTCTATATGAGTGGCTGGTCATGCCCTTCGGCCTTACCAATGCTCCTAGCACATTTATGAGGCTAATGAATCATGTAATGAAGCCTTATATTGGAAAGTTTGTGGTGGTTTACTTTGATGATGTGTTGGTGTATAGTAAATCTATTGATGATCATGTAATGCATTTGAGATGTGTGTTTGATGTGCTCCGAAAGGAGAAGCTGTATGCCAACATGGAGAAGTGTTCTTTTGGTGTTGATAAAGTTATATTCTTGGGTTTTGTCGTGAGCTCAAGGGGTGTGGAAGTGGACGATTCCAAGATAGACTCTATTCGAAGTTGGCCGACCCCTAAAACTATTGGAGAAATCCGAAGTTTCCACGGGTTGGCAAGCTTTTATAGGAGGTTTGTCAAAGGATTTAGTTCCATAGCAGCCCCCTTGACCGAGGCAATTAGAAAGGACGGACCCTTTAAATGGGGTGATGAGCAGGCTAGGGCTTTTGAGGCCTTGAAAGCTACGCTCATCTCGGCGCCTTTCTTGCAATTGCCCGATTTTGATAAGATGTTTGAAGTAGAGTGTGATGCTAGTAAGGTTGGCATCGGGGCTGTTTTGATGCAAGAAGGTAAGCCCGTTGCTTATTTCAGTGAAAAGCTCAAAGGGGTAACTCTTAATTACTCAACTTATGATTTGGAGTTGTACGCCCTTGTTAGAGCCTTGGGAAATTGGCAACATTATTTGTGGCCTAAGGAGTTTGTGATACGAACGGATCATGAGTCGTTGAAACACCTTAAGAGCCAAGACAAGTTGAATAGGCGTCATGCTAAGTGGATTGAGTTCATCGAGACTTTCCCTTATGTAATTCATTACAAAAGGGGAAAGGAAAATGTTGTTGCCGATGCCTTATCTAGGAAGCATGTGCTTGTTGCTACCTTGTCTTCGAAATTGATGGGTTTTGAGAGCTTGCGGTTGTTGTATCCCGAGGATCCTACCTTTGCTCCTATTTTTAGGGAATGCGAAGAGTGGGGAAGGGACCGTTGGCTTAAGGAGAATGACCATTCCTCCTACTCTCGGTTCGATGGGTATTTGTTCAAGGGGAGGAGGTTGTGTGTTCCTTCTAGTTCTTGGAGGGAATTATTTGTGAGGGAGGCCCATGACGGAGGCCTCATGGGTCACTTTGGGGTAGACAAGACCCTCGGAATCTTAGAGGAGAACTTCTATTGGCCCAAAATGCGCAAAGACGTCACTAAAATTTGTAGTCAATGCGTGGCCTGCCGGAGTGCGAAATCTCGTCTCCTACCTCAAGGATTATACACCCCACTCCCTACTCCCCTTAGGCCTTGGTTGGACATTTCGATGGATTTTGTTTTGGGGCTGCCAAGGACTAGAAAGGGCCGAGATAGCATTTTCGTTATTGTTGATAGATTCTCTAAAATGGCTCATTTTATTCCATGTGCTAAAACCGAGGATGCTCGTAGTGTAGCTTCATTATTTGTTGCACATGTTGTAAAGCTTCACGGGGTACCGAGGACTATTGTGAGCGATAGGGACTCCAAGTTCCTAAGTCTCTTTTGGAAGTCCATGTGGGGTAGGCTTGGAACGAAGTTACTTTTCTCCACGTCTTGTCACCCACAAACCGATGGCCAAACGGAGGTAGTAAATAGAACCTTGGGGTCTATGCTACGTTCTATGGTTAAAGGTAAACTGACTTCATGGGAAGATCACCTACCCTTGGTGGAATTTGCATACAACCGGGTAATACATTCGAGCACGGGAATGACTCCCTTTGAATGTGTTTACGGCCTGAATCCCCTTACCCCTTTAGATCTCACTCCTTTGTCTAGTGATCTCATGACCAGCTTAGATGGAAATAAAAGAGCCGAGGCAATGAAGAAAATGCATGAGACGGTGCGGATCAAGCTTGAAAAGAAGAACCAAGATATTGCAAAAAGGGTAAACAAAGGGAGAAGAAGACTTGTGCTTGAACCCGGAGATTGGGTGTGGGTGCATCTTCGAAAGGATCGGTTTCCAGCTCAAAGGAAGTCCAAATTGCTGCCAAGGGGTGATGGTCCTTTCCAAGTACTTGAGAGAATCAATGACAACGCCTACAAGATTGACCTTCCACCGGAATATCAAGTGCACAACACTTTCAACGTTGGTGATCTCTCCCTCGTGGATGCGGTTGAAGATGACCAAATGCTGAATTTGAGGTCAAATTCCTCTCAAGATGGAGAGGATGATACGGTTAGGGCAGCCTCCACAGGTACACGACCTTTCACACGAAGCCAAGCTCAGGAATTACAAAAACTCCAAGCTTTGTTCATGCAAATGGCCGTGTGTGAGTTGGTGATTGAACCAACCAAGGACCTAAACGTTTTTATGTGTGAAGAGAGGTCCTAAGGTGTAATAAACTACTCTCCAAGGTTGGCACAAGAAGCAAGGGCGGATGGGTCATTTTACCCCTTTTGTTTGTAGTATAAATAGAACATGTTAGAGAGTTATTCCTTAGTTTTTGAATGCTGATTTTTGTAACCTAAAACACTAAACATTTCCTCTCTCTTCCACTCATAGAAGCCGCCCCTATTATCTCACAAGTAGAGGGATACTTGTGTTGTCTCTTTGGCTAGAAACAAGGGTTTTGAGGTCGTTGAGTGCCTCTTGGTCCTCGTAAGAACTTGGTGTTTATATTCATTAGACTTAGGGTCCTCTCTTGATGTTAGGGTTCTTAGTTTCTTGAATGTTATATGTCAAGTTATCTATCTTTCTTTATCTTGCTGTTGTTGTTGATTTTGTTATCTTAAAGTCTAGTGAAGCCGTGTGGGGCTCTTTTCGATTCACTAGCATTGTTATCTATCTTGTTGTTCTTGTGTTGTGGGCTGAAAAACCGAAACTTAAACTTGTTGTTCTTGTGTTGTTGGACTGAAATCCGAGCCTACTTGAAGCTCTTGGTGTTGTTGGTTTGATTTTGTATCAAGTATCACGTAGGTGGAGAATCGTCTTTTTTGGGATATTGAGGAAACTAGAAATTGGACAAATGATGGGCTAGATAGTACAATAAATACTGATGTGAGGGATCTTGGAGAAGATATGAATAAGTGTGATGCAAGAGATGAAAAAGACAGTGATTCGAGAGATGATAGGGACTTAAGTGACCTAAATGATAAAAACTTTGATATTGAACCCGTAGAGCCTTCAAATAACAAAAATAAAAATGGGAACAGAAAACAAACAAAACAATTACAGGTGTATTCGAGAAGGAACCGAACTCAAGAAAAAAAAACGATCCTCAACACTATCAAAAGTCAACTTCGCAAGACCTTCCTGGAATTCAAGGCAATCTTCCAACTGATTCTATTTCTAATTCTTTGTCAGTTCTGAACCTACTTATTGCAAAACGCAAAGGTGTTAGAAATGTTTCTAAATATTCTATTTCCATGTTTGTTTCCTGTAAAAAGTTGTCTCCTAGTTATTCAACCTTCCTTTCACAGCTTTCTAGTGTGGAGATCCCTTAAACTGTGTAGGATGCTCTACGAGTTCCCGAGTGGAAGGAGGCTATTTTGGAGGAATTGCGAGCTCTTGAAAAAAATGAGACATGGAATTTGTACTGTGACATGGTTGCTCGAAATAGTGCTGAGGCAGAGTATCGATCCATGGCACATGGAATTTGTGAAATATTGGGGCTCAAGAGATTTTTGAATGAACTAAGAGGACCTATGAGTTTTCCAATGAAGTTGTACTGTGACAATAAGGCTGCCATAAGCATTGCTCATAATCTAGTTCAACATAACAGAACAAAGCATGTTGAAATAGACAGACACTTCATTAAAGAGAAGATTGAAGATGGGACTGTGTGCATCCCTTTTGTCCCAACAACTGAACTAGTAGCAAATATTTTCACAAAAGGCCTCTTCAGCACTACATTTGAGTCATTTGTTAGCAAGTTAGGCATGTTCGATATTTATATGCCAATTGAGGGGAGTGTCGAATGAGCTGAAAGATTGAGGCAAAATTTGCTCCACAATGACTGGAAGATTTGATTGAAATCTGCCCTACAAATCAGCTAGCAGATTTGATTGTAATCAGCTCCTATAAATTTGGGATAGCATGTATGATACCAAACTAACAAGGAAGGCACAAAATACACTCTAAATCAGTCCACAAATTTTAAGGATCCGAGGACCTTTTTGGAGACCACTCTCGGATTCGCCACCAACAACCAGAATACACGATAGTGGTGTATTTGACACCGAATCAGCAACCCAAACTAGGATTAACAACAATATATGACGAAGAAGATGAACAACAACAATGTAGTAATAACAACACACGGGTTGCAAGGAAAACCATACACCACTCGGCTATAAGATTACAAGAAGGTAAATAATAGAGAGTGTGACATACACTACTACAATGACCAAGAACCTATGTGTGTTCAAGCACAAAGACCCTTAATAATGATAGTAGCAACACCTACACTTTGCAAAGGACACAAGAGAGGACCTCAATCCTTCAAGCACCTAAGGTTCCAAGCAAACAAACAACAAAGTGAATCCACACTTATGTTGCTAGCCTAGTTTCGGCCAAGCCTCTAAAGATGAAAGAACTTGTCTTGTTTCAAGTGTGTTACACCATTTTCAATATGCAAAAATTAAGTAAAGTAACCCTAAAACGTTCTTTATATAGTGTATTACAAATAGAAGGCAAAAAGACCAAAATGCCCCTTAGATATTAGGCGCCCCTCTAGTGTGAATTAGTGGCTGTTTTGGTCGTGTTTTAAGTCCTTAATTCCACTTCTCTTGCACACATACTTGGATGAATTCAATACACATCCTCATAAGTCCATCTACATGATCGCACTTGTATTATCCTCTCCATCTGGAGAGGACTTTATCCACAAATTCAAGCAATCATCACCCGCAAGCTCTTCTTTTTGAATCATCTTTTCAATGCTCCTCCCAAGGTTAGGATGTTCAACTAAGGGTTCGGTCATCAAGCATGCTCTTTGGACTTACATGTTCTACAACCTGCACATAAGAAGAAAGGATGCTAGGCAAAGTGCTAGCATCGTCGTTAGTAGGCAACAAAGGGCCTTTGTGGGCAAACCCCACAATCCTAACTCTCGGCGTCTCTCTTTCTTCACCCTCCTCACTCTCGGCTTCTTCTTCCACACCCTCACTAAGCATGATTCTCCTTGCCATATACATAGGTAGTACACATTCTCCATCAACCGGCCAAATATCTTCCCACCTTCATCAATTTCCACCTTGGCTTCAAGCTCTCCATCTTGAGCTTTTTCATCACCCTCATTCGATTCAAGTCCTACCTCCTCTCCAAGGTAATATAATTTTCCCTCCCTAAGGATTACATTCCTCCAGTTTGGGCATTCACTAGCCTTGTGCCCCCACCTTTGATATTTAAAACATTGAAATCCCTTAGGACTAGAAATAGAATTTGGTTTACCTTAAAGGGAATCTTAGTAACTTAGTTGGTTAGTTACCTAAACTCCTACCTTGTTGGTGAGGATTCGATTCCCATATTGTAATCCCCTCCCCCTTCCCCTTCCCCTCCTCTATAAAAAAAAAAAAGAAAAAAAAAAGAAATTGGTTTACCTTCGTTTCTTGGAGGATACCTTTAGGCCTTGGTTTCGGTTTGGACAACCTTGTTCTCAGTTTGGTTGGCATTGGATGAGTGCTCTTGATGTTGGTGCGCCAATCCGAGGAAGGTTGTTGGTGATTCTTGGGTTTGGAGGCCGAGAGCTCCCTTTCAATTTCCAAGGCCGCTTGGAAAATGCCATCGTTCGTGTCAAACTTGTGGAGGGTCATCCAAGAAGCTATGTCCCTATTCAACCCGACTTTGAATCGTATAATATCATGGCTCACTTGTTCTCCTCGATGGTCAAGCTTCAACATCAATTGTTGAAGTATGCCATAACACTTTTGTTTCCTTGCCTCAAGTTGTACAATTTGGAAAGAAGTTCTTGTTTGTAGCCCTCGGGTAAAAGTACCTTTGACATATAAAGTACCTCGATCTAAACCATAGAGGTGGCTGCCCAACAATCAGCATATCACCAAACCTCTTCACATACTCCCACCAAGTGTTTGCATACCCTCAAAGTGAGCGATTGCATAGCAACTCTTCTTCTCTTCGGTTAGATCAATCACTTGAAATGTCCTATCATAAGATGACGCCCAAGCAAGATATGCCTCGGGATCACTCTCACCCTTGAAGATCGAAAGACTAACCTTGATGGAATTGAGGCCAAGCTCTCGGGTTTAGTGACCACCCCTCACTTCTCGGCTTAAATCAGCTTACCTACCTCTCTAACCCCCATGTTGTTCCTCCCTACCTTAACCCTCAACACGGTTTGGTGGATTTGGATTAAGTGGATTCCGATTTGGAGGATAGTAAGGCCTTTGGTTCAATGGAGTTTGGATTGGAAAATGAGGTCTTTGATTAAGTGGAGGGTTCGGGTTTGGTAGCATTTGGGTTCCAAATCCGTCATGTTGGACTTGGTGAAGTGGAGGGAGGGTTGGTCTATCTTACTCACGGTTTTGGGGAGCATTTGGTGGTTGGCTCGGTGACTTGTTCATTTGGTGTAACATTTCGGGGGAGATAGTAGGGGAAGTGTTTTGAGGAGTTGAAGGTCGGGAACTTCTTTGGCTTTCTTCCCACTTTAACCTCCCACTCATGGTATACACATCTCCCTTTATTGTTGCCAAATCCCCTCTCACGGTTCCATTTTCCATGCTCAATCTTTCAAGTGTTCGGGTGATAGCCTCAAGAGAGGCTTTCATAGTGTCAAGAGTACTATTGCCTATGTTTTGAGATGTGGACCCTTCCATTGCAAGTACCTAATAAAAATTACCTACAAAAACAGCAAACAATTAGTTCAAAGCTTCACCACGCTCACACACTTCGATTACCTTACTCGTGGCTTCACAAGTGTTGTAAGCCGGCTAAGGAATCCGTGAGGAGTCGAGGATTGAGCCTACTCTGGTCCAGATTGGATTTCAGTTTTAAACTCAAACTAATATCGTAGGACGAGAGCCAAGAACTAATCAACGAATCAAAACGACAAAAACGTACACAAATAACGCTAACATGAACAAACGGGCACAAAAACTAACTAACAAGCTAGTAGGAGATTACTAGGTCGCCAATTAGTGTTCGAACCAACGAATGAAACTAAGAAACAATAAAATGAAACTAAGAAATCTAAAATTTTGAGCTTAATTATGTTGCGTGAACAGTAAAACGTGATGATGTGGCAGCCACGTATTGGTCACGGTCCCCACTATTTTTGTCACCAACTTGAAGTTTTAGTCTTGCTACAATTTGGGAATGGATGAATTTTGTAGTTGGTGGGAAAATTCAAGTCTTAGAACCTTTTTCAAATTCAAACTCAAAAGGTGAGACTTGACTTGTACTATTCCCACAAAACAAGGCTCCTTGAATCAAGGAAAGTGGTTGAAAAAGCTTATGTCAAGTCTAGGAAGTGATGGGTTCAAGTCGTCTCATCAACAAGTCTTACAACTTTATACTTCACCTTTTTAGATCTAGTTTGCACTTTATATTGGTCAGTATATGAGAGCAAGTGAAGAACAACAAGAACACAACAACAATCTTCAAGAACCTACAACAACAACACCTTCAACGCCCACCCCAATTCTTCACAACAACACCACAACAGACGACCCCCTTTCAAGTTCACATCAACAATGTCATCATTTTAAGCTCAATCTTTTAAATCTAGACAAGGTGCTAGTGATCAAGAAAACAAACACTTAGAAACATCTAAACAAATCAAAAGACACTTGAATCTAGACACCACAATTCAGCCAAGACTACAACAACAAGAACAACACGTTCTCGAGTCAGAACACAAGATGGACAGATTTGTTTTTTTTTTTTTTTTTCCAACTCTCAAGCCCAAGATTGATCTTGTTAAAACAAAATCAAAGATGACTCTGATACCAAATAATACCAAACTAACAAGGAAGGCACGAAATACACTCCAAATCAGTCCACGGATCCGAGGACCTTTTTGGAGACCACTCTCGGATTCGCTACCAACAACAAGAATACACGATATAATGGTGTATTTGGCATCGAATCAGCAACCCAAACTAGGATTAACAACAATATATGACGAACAAGATGAACAACAACAATGTAATAATAACAACACATGGGCACACGACTACAAGATTACAAAAAGGTAAATGATAGAGAGTGTGACATACACCACTACAATGACCAAGAACCTAAGTTTGTTCAAGCACAAAGACCCTTAATAATAATAGTAGCAACACCTACACTATGCAAAGGACACAAGAGAGGACCTCAATCCTTCAAGCACCCAAGGTTCCAAGCAAACAAACAACAAAGTGAATTCACACTTATGTTGCTAACCTAGTTTCGGCCAAGCCTGTAAGGATGAGAGAACTTGTCTTGTTTCAAGTGTGTTATACCATTTTCAATATGCAAAAACTAAGTAAAGTAACCCTTAAATGTTCTTTATATAGTGTCTTACAAATAGAAGGCAAAAAGACCAAAATGCCCCTTAGAGATTAGGCGCCCCTCTAGTGTGAATTAGTGGCTGTTTTGATGTGTTTTAAGCCCTTAATTCCACTTTTCTTGCACACACAATTGGACGAATTCAATACACATCCTTGTAAGTCCATCTTCGTGATCGCACTTGTAGTAATGTATCATAGGAAAATATATTAGTTATTATTCTAGGAAATAGATTAGGGTAAATCCCTTGATTCAAGAGTTTCCCAAGAATCAGGGATTGATTAGTTTATTCTGATCTTACTTTACTCTTATAAATACTGTACAAATCTATGAATAAAAAAAATACTTATGGAGAGCTCACTAATAGCTGGACATAGTGGACTTAGCACTTTATCATGAACCTATGTACTCGTATCTGCATTGTAAAATGGTGCAACGCCAAATGACGTTAATACACTTAATGTACAATATGTAAAACAATAAAAAGGAACTTGACAAACATATAATGGATACAACAAGTACAATTAAATAGAGATAATCAAGACATAATGAAAACATAGGCTTGAATCATAACCATTTAAGTTAAGTGCATTAGTCCTCTTTAGTTTATTTTGGGACTAAGCGGTGAACCGACATAAACCACCATATGAGTGCATGGAGTCTAATCTCAGCCCAAATAGCTAGACATCCTATACCTTATCGGGTATAGGATATACATGACATGATTTGCTAGCATGGATCCATTATAAGCCGATTTCGCTACACTTGAAAGAGTCGTCCGACTTAAAGAACAATCCTTAACGTACGTAGGAAAACGTAGTTTCAGGCATTTGTCATTTAGACCAATGCCTTTTCAATCAATCATCTAACCACCTTAAGCTCATAAAGTTTATGTTGTAGTCCTTTTTAACCCGTGTTCATAGATTAACCACAGCCGTCTCATGTTCATGGGTTAACCACTTTAGGCTCATAATCTTATGTTAGCCACTTTAGGCTCGTAATCATAGGTTAGCCACTGTAGGCTCGTAATCATGGATTTTATCATTCATTAACATCATTAAGGATTCATGGATGGTTGTATTATAATTTGTTATGCCATGGTTCGTTAGTTAAATATTTTCATAACTTTATGAAGAGTAAGCTTTTGGAATGTTCATTATCATCTTTAGCATAACATATGGTTATGGAGATTGTATCATAATGTCATAAAGACATTCTTGAAGTAGTTTTGTAGTGTTAGAAGTCACATGGATCATATCATTATGTTATAGTTCATAAGAAAAACATTTCATGATATTATGGAGGTTATGGAGATTTGGAAGATTCAAGTCGTTTTAACATAGCTTATAGATAGCTCATATTATCATGTCAAAAGCATAGTCAAGAGGGTTCACATCATCATGATAAAAAGAGAGTTCATATTATAATCCATGGAAGTTACATTTTAACAAGTAGTTAATAATGTGGAGATTCGTAAGGATCTCGTATTAAGTCTAAAGGGTTTAGGTTGAGTAGGTCCAAGATGGAGTATTTGGAGTGCAAGTTCAGCGAGGTGACGCATGAGGCTAATGTGGTTGTGAAGATTGATACTCAGGCCATCCAAAAGCGAGAGGGTTTCAAGTATCTTGAATCTCTGATTCCAGTCGAATGGTGAGATTGACGAGGATGTCACTCACTGTATTTTTCAAACATGTAGAAATTCCATAGAAATCACGTATGCTAGGTATTTGTAATGATTAGGGTAATTCAATAATTAAATCGGGGGAAAATTAGGGAAATGCAGTAGAAGAGAGATTGGGATCCACATGTCGAGCTGTTAGAATTACAGCTAGAATTAGCTGTTAGGAGTAGTTACAAATGAATGGTGAGGACTAGAAGGGGATTAATAAAGATCAAGGGTGGGGATCTTTATTAATCCCCTTTTAGTCCCCACCATCACACACCCTTAGATATGGAGTTTAGCTATGAATATTGAAAGAGAGTGATTATACCAAAAAGATCTCCTTCTAAATCAGCTAGAGATTGATTACTAAACAATTCAAAATTACCTAAAGATATAATACACAATTTCAATTACTTCATTGGAAAGTAAGAAGATTCTATGCTAAGAAAGCTGATAATTGTTCAGAAATCAAAGATTGTCTTATAAGCCCACAAATGCGGAGAACAAATAATTACAAAATTTCCACCGAGGTCCTTTAATCGGGTTCACATAATTGGTATGCGGACTGCACAATGGCCTTGAGATTGCATTGTCCGTCTTGAATTTTTGGTTCTTTCATCTTCTGTCAGTTTGTGTGACCGTGCAGTGAGTACGTGGTCCGCACATTTGGCCTAGGAGCTCGCATTTTCAGTAAATTGAGGAGACTGGCTTTCTTCTACTTTATGTGATGCATGAGACCTTTGTGTGGTTTGCATCCATTCCTCATCATCCATGTTTTTGCTCCTTTTTGTCATCTAAACGCTCCTTTTGTGGTTCTTGATCCCATCACCTAAAACCAAAACAAACTAACATAAAAATCGACTTAAATTGGCATTGAGGACAACAAATATCGATACAAATGATGCTAAATGAGCCGTAATTCCTGGATCATCATGATTATCACCAAAGTAAAAAAAAATCAGCATGTTGAGTACAACGGGTTAAGGCATCTGCGCCTTTTTTTTCACTTCTCAACTTATAGACAATAGTGAAATCATCGTCAACAACAACAAAAAACCCAGTGTAGTCCCTTAAGTAGGGTCTGGGGATGGTATACGTTGTATTAACCCTACCTCAAGGAGGTAGAGAGGCTGTTTCCGAAAAACCCTCAGCTTGAGTAACGAGCATCAGAGAGCTAAAAGAAAAATACAGAAGTAAACATGACATAGAAAATAATAGGGAAAACATTACATATCGCTCGAGAAAGGAGCTATTAAGATAGCCAACTAATGTGATAACTGAAGCACATTAGATACGGGTGTAAGAAAAGTCGAAACACAGGCAACTACTAGAAAAATGCTACTACTACTGGTAAACTTTTCCTTCTAGGAAACGAGACAACACTCAACTACCTACTAACCTTTTATCATAGTATCTTTATATGGTCTTTAACAATTCTCACATCATAAGTTGACTTCGGGTTGATTTAAGCCCAAGATTCATTTTCTTCCCATTTTGTTGCAATAATATTTAAAATGACATTAAAAATAATGAAATAAAAACATGCATAAATTTTGCACGACTGGGCTGCTGGCCTTATGCCATTGCTCCATAGCCAATGGCTATGACACTAGGATCAAGGCCCATGAGGGTGAACATTCAGCTGAGAATGCATGGGCAGCAGCCTGAAACAAAATTTCAAACTAAGAAGTCAAAGCCCGGAAGTCTGAAAAACTAAAGAAACAAGTTAAAGGCAGAGTGGCATAAAGGAGTGAAAATTAAATGGGACTTTGGACTAGGAATCCAAAGGAAGAAGTAGAGTGGGAAATCAGAAACCCTACTAGCCGTGGCCTGTGGGCTCCGTGTGTATTCTATGCATGTGTGTGTGTTTGTATAGATATATTATTCTATCTTGTACTCCATCTAAATTTTTGTGACACTGCACAACGTTTAAGAAGAAAGGAAGACTATTGAAATTTGTGGTCTAAAGCAAACTTTAGATACTTTGTGGTTATAAATCATTTCATTAAGGGTAAAAGAAGAATTTTAAAGTTAAGTTGTTTCTAATTATGGAAAGGTGACATTCTTTCTGAGACAGACTAAAAAGGAAAGTGTGTCACATAAATTGGAACAGAGGGAGTAATATTTTAATCGGGGTTTCCGGTATTTTTATTATTTAAAAAGATGAAAAGTGAACCCGTAACAATAGAGCGGAACTGACTGAATTAAACCAACTGGAAAATGTGATTTTTATGATAAAGTCAAACTGCAAACTCCTGATATCTTTGAAGGGAGAAACCTACTTGGTATATGTTTGGGTTTCAGCAAACTCAACTCTGTGTATGGGTGCAGGAGAAACCCTACAAGATGAAAGGGTCAATGGAGGGGCATTTATTGGATCTGATGGTCTTCAATTCCCCCACAAACTGATACCTGTAAGCATTTATTTATGTGTAAATTTTGTTTAGTTTTTGATCCCGTGGTCAGATTTTTTTTTTTTTTTTAAAAAGAAGAAAAATTTGGAAGTGGATACTTAGACACGCAATGCACATGTAACAGCTGCTTGAGGCACGTCAGATATTGTTCTGCCAGTGATTCTTATATCCTTGAGGGTGATTGGGTCATTTAATTGGTTTCGATTAATTCTGATGGAAAGCAGATTGCATATGTTAGACTACTTTGTTTGTTCTTTAGGTATTTTTTAAAGATTGAAACACTCGTTTAGCAGTTTCCTACTACATAGTAGATGCTGGTTCATATGCTTTTTCCACAAGTTTTTCAACTTTTCATCTTCAAAGCTGTTTTAGGAGTATTTGTTTAAATTGGAGCTGAAAGAGGAGAATGAATTACTTTCAGCATGTCTTAATTATCTGCTTAGTAGATATGCTATTGACTAAGTCAATTCTATCTAGTCTTCTGTCAATAGCTTTGCCAGGAGTTTCATCAAAAGCTGCTATTAGTGAAGTTATTGTTATCCCTTGCAGAATGCAGGTATGCGTCTTTATGGAGGTGCCCAATATCATCGTGCAATGGCTGAGTTCCGTTTTGTTGTTGGAGGAATTAAATGCCCTCCAATTACACGGGAAGAAATAGTGAATGCATGTGGAGTTGAAGACATTCATGATGGAACTAATTATTCCAGGTGCCTATACACTTGGACTGCACTTGAGAGCATGGTTTTACATTTTGATTTATGTCTAGGTTTGCTTCTTATTTTCTGATTCCTGTTTGCTAATTCTTGTTTCACCTGGCTTGAAACATTGAGCATTTAGAACAGCCTGTGTAATTGCTGTTGCCAAGGCTCGTGATACATTTGAACCTTTCCTTCATCAGGTAACTTGGTGCTATTATTATTTCTTGAATTTTCTGTAATTTCTAATTGTCATCTGTTATGGAGTTAAATCATCTGCAACATATATGCTAGGTGGTGAATTATTTCAAGTCTCAGCTAAGTTACGTAGGGGTAGGGCTAGACAAGTATTCTAAGATTTGGTGAGACAATCCGTTTCTTCTAGGACTTAACATGTGGTATGTACGAGTCTTGTGACTATAGCACAAGGGTGAAAAACTTGCACTAAAATAACACTTATGACTATAGTAAAAGGGTGAAAAACTTATACCAACAGAACACCTCTACCAATTACTGACCTTTAGTTGTATGTTGACACAAATGGCAACGGGTAGGGCATGGATTGAATCTTAAAAGACCCATATTCCACTTTTAAAAGCTCTCTATGTTTATGCTGCCCATACCTATGGTAGGTACTAAACTTTCAATGTAACCCTCCTATGCACCGTGTTATCCCAAACTTGTGGGATGATTGGCAAGCATATTCGAGGGTACAATGAAAACTGTCAACGAGTCCAATGTTATATCTAATGAAGTAGAATACCATATGCACCTTGCAGGTAAGTTAGATTACACTGGTTAACGATATAAAATCTTCACTGTTCATATTTGCAGTGGATACTTAAATATCGATCATCACTACCCCCTGAGCCACGTTTTTTCCCAAAACACCTCTCCATATGGGTAGATATGGCAAATTTATAGGCAATTAATGGGGCACGTGAACCCTTGGTCTCTGTGTAAAACAACTAGGTATTTAGTGTATATTTTTTCTAAATTAGTATAATAATATCTTTTGGCACCCATTGATGCTATACGAAAAACGCGGAATCGAAACCCCAACTCTAAGAAGAAGAAATTAAAGATGAAGATAGAAGAAGAGACACAAGTAAGGAACTAATCGGCAACAATATATATATTAAAGCTCAAGTCTCCAATTGTGAATCCAAACAAGCACCAAATCTATAAAACAAAGCAAGACACAAGAAAAGGAAATCAAAAGCAACCAAACGGTATATTAAACCGTAAAACCTCAATAGATTAATCCGAATCAAGCACCTATGCTATAGAAATAACCCTCTAGAGTAGTTTTTTTAAAGAATTTTATTTTATTTATTTTTTATTTTGTTTAACTCTTAAGAGTAATGATTTCCTCTAGCAAGCAATCCATCAACACTATTTAGCAACCAAGGCCATTGCCTAACTCTCACAAGAGTTTCACACATCCATATCAAAATAGTGTAATCTAATATAACGGCTAAGTGTAGTATTTATACTTAAGCTAGACTAAGGATGAAGACTAATGATAATTATTACGAAAGTAACCTTAATGACATAGGGCCTTCATCGTCTTCTTAGTTATGGGGCTTATGTTTTACAAATAGTCTCTTTGCATACATAGCCTCGTTTTTCCTTTCTTCCTAGTACTTCCACTTTAGCACATTCTTGAGCTTTATGCCTTTATTCGAAGCACCCACCAAGACTCGAAAGTAGCACTTGATTAGAAGTTTACAGACTCCTTAGCTCGGCTTGGTGTATAAAGTTCTGATGAAGCTTGGTTTGCATCACCTATGCTTTACAACCCATGCTACAATGCTTAATGGTGCACTTGGTTGAAGGTTGGGTTTTTTACCTAGAGGAGTAGGAATCAATTCCCACTAAAGAGAAGCCAGTGCACTAAAGCTCCTGCTATGCGAAAGGTTCGGGAAATGGCCCCACCACCAGGGTGTATCTGGATCAATTCCCACTAAATGCATCTTTTCCTTTTGTTTTAAGTGGTGCACCCATGTTCAATAAATCCTAGATTCGTCAGGGTAGAGTGTGAGAAATAGATCCCTAATTATAGCAGTCAGTTTCTCAAATTGTGCATTTAACCAAAAGAAGTTGGGATATGTAATATGGGCTGAACCTGAGCTTAAGTTAGGGAAAGAAAGAGAATAGTATCACAAATATATATATATATATACATATATATATATACATATACAATAACATACCCAATGTATTCCTAAAGTGGGTCTAGGGAGAGTAAAGTGTACGCAGTCCATACCATTACCTTAGATGAAATAGAGAGTCTGTTTCCGATAAACCCTCGGCTTAGGAAAAATAGCAGTATAACAAACATAAAATCAAACAACAAAGTGGGATAACACACCACTAGATAATAAAACAAACGAAGCACCCACAGGGTATTACTATAAACTATCTATCCACAATCACAAACATCCCCAAAACACCACGAACAAGAAACTATACTCACACGCATAACACTACAACTATAGGTACCGCTACAAGCAAAACACTCTTTCCTACTAGTAAGGATGCACTCCTACCCACTAACCCTCTACCCTAATTCATGTCATCCACACCTTCCTATCAAGGGTCATGTCATTCGTAAGCTGTAATTGCTTCATGTCATGTATAATCACTTCCCTCCAATATTTCTTCGGCCTACCTCTAACCCGCTTGAAACCATCTCTAGCCAACCCTCACACCTCCGTATTGGGGCATTCCTGCACCTTCTCATCATATGCCTGAACCATCTCAACCACACTTCCTACATCTTGTCTTCCACTAAAGCCACTTTTACCTCTTAAATAATCTCATTTCTAACCTTATGTCTCATAGTAAGTCCATACCTCTATCTCAACATCCTCTTTTCCGTTACCTTCAACTTTTAGATGTGAGAGTTTTTAACTAGCCAACACTCTGCTCCATACAACATAGCCAGTTGGACTCCCATTCTGTAAAACTTTCCTTTAAGCTTATAAGACACTTTCTTGTCACACAAGACTCCCGACGCGAGCCTCCATTTCAACCACCCTACACCAATACAGTGTGACATTCTCGTCAATCTCTCCTGAATCATAGAACCAAGATACTTGAAACTATATCTCGTTTTAATAGCCTGGGAATCTAGCTTCACTTCCACGTTAGTCTTGTGCGTCAAATCACTTAGTCTTGTGCGTCAAATCACTGAACTTGGACTTCAAGTACTCCGTCTTGGTTTTGCTCAACCTAAACCTTTAGATTTTAGGGTCTTGTCTCCAAACTTCCAGCTTATCATTAACTCCTTCCGGGGTTTCGTCAATCAAAACTACATCATCAACAAATAACGTACACCAATACACCTCCCCTTGAATACACCGCGTTAATACATCCATCACCAAGGCTAATAAAAACAGTCCAAGAGTCGATCCTAGTACAACCCTGTCAAAACCGAAAAGTGCTCTGAATCTCCTCCCACCGTTCTTACACGAGTCTTCGCTTCGTCGTATATGTTCTGAATCGACCTAGTTATGCCACGGACACACCTCTAGCCTCTAAGCACTTCCATAGAACCTCCCAGGTGACTTCGTCCTACGCCTTCTCAAGATCGATCCTTCTTCCTCTCTTTATAGTACTACACTAATCTCCTTATAAAGTGAATGGCCTTGGTAGACAAGCGACCTAGCATGAAACCGAACTGATTCTCGAAAATAGTCACAATCTTCCTCAGCCTCAACTATCAGCCTTACCCGAACCTTCATAGAATGACTCAACAACTTGGTACCCCTATAGTTGTTGCAACTCTGAATGTCCCCCTTGTTCTCGTTCTTATAAAATGAAATCATTATACTCCATCTCCAAACTTCAAACATCTTCGCCGTCCAAAAAATGATGTTAAACAATGACCTCCTCAACCTTAATAAGCCTGTAATAACTGTAATCGCGACACCTCTCTGAGTGCATATATACACACATACACAACAACAACAAACCTAGTGTATTCCCACACAGTGGGGTTTGAGGAGGGTAAAATGTACCATTCCATACCACTACTTCCGGAGAAGTAGAAAGACTGTTTCCAATAGACCCCCGGCTCAAGATAAAAAATAATAAACAAATACATAATAAAGCATGAAACAAGACGGAATAACAGAAATAAGACACCTACAAAGTAATACCCTACACTAACGAACCGAAGGCACCTCCCACCCTAAAGCTCTCCTAACTACTAACTACGATCTACCCACATGCACTAGTCTTCTATCCTAATTCACGTCCTCCAAACCTTCCTATCAAGGGTCATGTCCTCAGTAAGCTCTAACTGCTCCATGTTACGTCTAATCACCTCTCTCTAATATTTCTTCGGCCTACCCCTACCTCGCCTAAAACCATCTAAATCTAGCATCTCACACCTATGAACTGGGGCATCTGTGCCCCTTCTCATCACATGACCGAACCATCTCAACAGTTCCCGCATCTTGTCCTCCACCGAAGCACTCCGACCTTCTCCTGGATAGTCTCATTCCTAACCCTATCACCCCTAGTAAACCCACACATCCAACGCAACATCCGCATTTCTGCCATTTTCAATTTTTGAATATGGGAGTTCTTGACTGGCCAACACTCCGCTTCATACAATATATATATATATATATATATATATATATATATATATATATATATATATATATATGTATGTATGTATTGTCTGTCTATATTATATCTTGTATCAAACATGTAATTCCCCAATATGAAAAATTCATTTTTAATTGGAAACATCAAGAGCTGTGCATCAGTTCTAATATGTTGATGAAGTTAGCTGGAGAAAATTCGTCAGGAATAAAAATACTCTTCTTTTGGCATGTTACAGGTATATAATATTCTCCGTAATTGTTCTTGCTTTTCTATTATCATTTCATTCTTCTGATTGCTGTTCCATATTTATATAACCTAACCAAGTCTGCCACTTTTGCCACAGTTGGGTTGCAGACTATCATACATTCTGAAACGGTTACTTCCAATTGCTGTTTATCTTCTTCAGGTATAAATCACTTTTGTATTGCTTGTTTGCTGCTCTTCCCTTGCAAAGTTTGGAGATTCATGCAATTAATGTCATGCTTTTCCGAAAACCAATGGTTTGATGTTTGACTTGTTTCCATAGAAAGAAGGTGAGTACCTGAGTGGCCATGATGTATTTTTGAGGCGGGTAGCAGATGCCTTCAACAATTTTGCAGAATCCACAGAAAAATCATGCCGTGAAAAGTAAATGCTTTTTTCCATCTATATTTTCATGTTCATATTACTTTTCCCAATAATAGCTTGTGGTTTTCATAAGGTTCTTTTGCTCCAACTGTCGAAACCCAAATGATCCTGACCTTTTTTTCTTTATAAATTTTTTATTTTAGTTTCTTTAATTTGTTTGATGGTTATCAATTATCATTAACTGTGTCTAAGATATCTGACTTGAATAATTGGCGATAATCAACCTGACACCCCCCCCCCCCCCCCCCCCCCCAACCCTCCCAAACCACCAACCCCACCTTACCCACTCTTCCCCTTTTTATTTGTAACTATTATGCTCCATAATCATAAAATGGCGTAAACTTTGTGTGTTTGAATACAAATTACTTTTATCTTGGTAAGCTTGTTATCTCTGTTTTATCTTGCGATGACACCAGGATCTAAATTCCAATCCTTGTCGTTACTATTGTGATTCCAGATATCCCAGTGAGCTTAGCAGTTTGTTAAAAATCACTTCAAAATCTCTATTCTTACAATTTTAGATTAACCTAAGTGGGTGTGGTTCCCATTATGCTTTCCTAGTTTGTATCTTCTCAACTTTTTACAGCATGAACTCTGAAACTTTATTTTCCGATGCTCACAGACGATACTTCTCATAGATGCCAAGAAAATTGCGTTCAGTTCAGCATTTGGTTGATATCCTGTCTTTTGTTTTCTGTATGTGTTCCAGGTGCATGGAGGATTTAGTGAGCACCACTCGTTATGTGACATGGTCCCTCCACAATAAGGTCAGGTGATTGCATGTAATAAAAATTTAATGGTGGCTGACCCATGACTATATCTTTATCCTTGTCAAAAAATGAACTACTCCATCTCTTCCCAATTTATGACACTTCCATTTTTTAGTCAGTCCCCAAAAAGAATTACTCTTTTCCCTATCTAGTAACAATTTAACTTTAAGATGTCAATTTCACTCTTAACAAGATGATTTATAGCCACACAAACATCTATGACTCATTTTAGACCACAACTTTCGAAAGTCTTCTCATATTTATTAAACTTCAAGCCCAGTCAAACTGCGGAGGGAGTATATCTTTTATCAATCTTTGGGTTTCACAGTTTTTTGCATTGATAGGTTTAGACAATATAAGATGTAAACATAGCGACATCTTTTCTAAGTTTATCCACTGTCTATTGTTTTTTCCTCTGTTCCTGGTCTGAGTCTCTAGTGGCTGACATGAGTCATTTTATTTGGTAACAACTCGTTCATTGTTTTCCTCCTATAAATCATTGCTGGTCTAATCTATCTGCATGCATACTGTTATTCTTTCAGAATCGGGCCGGGTTACGTCAATTCCTAGATTCATTTGGTGGATCCGAACAGTCTTCCATTATTGGTAATTCCACATCTACTGGTTTTCCTCAAGATCTGTCTGCAGCCAGTGATAACAAGCAGGATGTTAAGTCCAGGACAGATGTAAAGCTTAGTCATTTGGCTTCAGGGAATGATTCAAATATGAGTACTCAGACAACAGAAACAAGATTGGCTGACCTTTTAGATAGCACACTTTGGAACAGAAGGCTTGCTCCTTCTTCTGAAAGAATTGTTTATGCCTTGGTTCAACAAATTTTTCATGGCATAAGAGAATACTTCCTGGCATCGACAGAACTAAAGGTATGTTTGTCTCAGCAGAACTAAATATTTTTGGCCACAGAGAATATTTAATGGGTTGAGATCTGAATGATTCAGATAAATTATAAGCATTCAGATGTTGACAAAACAATTTAAATGTGAAATTTAGAGACAATATCGATGTAAGATTCAGACTTTTGATCTTTGACAAGGAAACATGCCTTAAGCCCAACTTAAGTGTTCATAATATCTGGGTATTAAAATGCTTGTGTTATGTGTAAATCTGTGACTCATATCACTAATTTGCTAATCTAAGTATCAGACACCATCTTGGACCCTATCCCTAGAGTTTGCACCATCTTTCAATATTGGATCAAATGCAATTCAATTGTGTTTTTGATCATTTTCTTCTTCGAAAATCAATTCATATTAAGTTTGGTTGCTTTTACGTCCTCTTTTTGTTTGTATTCTAAGAAATTGTTGTTATCTGCAGTTCAACTGTTTTCTCCTCATGCCTGTTGTTGACAAGTTGCCTGCAATGCTTCGTGAAGACTTAGAATCTGCTTTTGAAGATGATTTAGATAATGTTTTTGACATTACTAACCTGCGGCATTCAGTAGTGCAAGACAAGCGGCAAACTGAAATTGAACTGAAAAGGGTATCTGCTCCATTCTCCTTCCTGTGTAATAGTCATTCTTGGAGTACTTCCTCCCTTTTGGTTTCTTAAACCTTGACAAAATTTGCAGGTACAAAAGCTTAAAGAGAAATTTCGCTACATACACGAGCAACTTAATTCACAGCAGGCCAAGTTTGGGCAGTAACTAATTCATTGATTGATGTCTCCTGGAGAGTACTAAATGCAAGAGTGATATATTCCATAACTATGCCTTCTGAATGCATGCTTCATTTTATTAGAGATTGAAAGAAGAAATGATGATACATCCTGAACATGATTGAAGGTCTTATTACAATTTCCTTATTCACATCTTAAGACTGTTAGATTAACAAAGACCTGTACTAGGTAATTAATTGCTTGTATTATGCTCTTCAATTGGTTTGTCCGTTTTCTTTTGTTAAGGCTGCAAAATGACTTCTCATATATTCTAGTGAAAAGGGCCAAAAATACCCCTTCACTTACATTTGTTAGTTAAGTTTGCCTGCTCTCACACTATCCGGCTATTTATACCCTCACACCATTACTATATTTATCACATATACCCCTCCCTCATATGGATGGATTCCCCAAAATACACTATTCGACTAAATTACTTGATCCCCTACTTTAACCCGACCCGCCCAACCCTTCCCCTTCATTTCTTCTTCCACCTCCACCCAATCCAACCATAGCTGAAACCACACAGCTCCAAATCATATTCAAGTCACTTCAGATTTCCCAAAACAACATCAGTTATTGGTTCTCCTATTTCTTCAACAATTTTTTTCATATTTTGAAGAACTTGATGGGTTCTTCTAACTTTCTCAACACCTAAAATGGTGATTTCAAGATTTCTCATCTCATAAATCGTGAAAAAAGAAGGAAAGAAATGCGTAAGAAATAACAGATCCGCGATAGAAGTCGAATACAGAAGGGGAGACATGGAGTAACTGGTAAAGTTGCGGGCATGTGACTAGGAGGTCATGAGTTCAAGCCTTGGAAATAGCCTCTAACAGAAATGTCAGGTGTGGCATCATGCAAGGGATCCTGTGGTTGGGCCCTTTCCTGAACCACAAAGAGGAGGATAACATTGTCACGTACCGAATTAATCTCTCGACGTGATTGACACCCGCTAACACCACTTGTCGGGAGAACCAATCTTCCTTACACTTTGCCAGTTAATAAACTCTAAGGTAAGATATGTACAACTTCAACGCATCAATAAATAGCGAATATTAGTTCAACATAATTCCATAGTCAAACTATAAATTCACACTCGAGAACTAATTCTTTGTCTCAAATCTCACACTACAACCATGGAGCATCTAAAATAGAGTTACATGAGTTCAACCTTCGGGCATGCAAACCCAACGAAAAGAAACATAAACTAGATAGATAATGCTGAAAGAAAAGAATCCATGAACAGTGCGAAGGTTCACCTTAGCAATAGAATCCTTATGAAGGAATCGTCACCCACTAGTTTCACCTTGCGCGGTAGTATCTGTAGACATGTAAGTAAGGAGTGAGCTATATATAAATATAACTCAGTAAGATCATCGATTCACTACTCTAAGTACTCCCGGGATAAGTATTAGAAAATACTACAGTACCAAAAACATAAAGTTATTACACAAAGGAATAATATCATAATAAGGTGAGCAACGAGGCCCAACAATACTTTATCAAGAACCATATATCTCAATACCATTCATACAAAGCACTTATCATAATTTGTAATTAAAGTAATTAGCCAACACCAGGAGTTTCGGGAACAAACACAATGAGAATCAGTACTCAGGGAAGCATACACAATGTCCCATATCAAATCAACAAAGATACACAATGCTCAAGGGAAGCATACACAATGCCCTAATGGAATTAAGAAGCATACACAATGCCCCAATCTCACATTACATAATCATATCACATCACAAAATGATTTATAACAGGAGAATTGATATTCTTAAACATAAAGTATATACGACTGGCCTTGAAGGCCACCGATTCCGCCAAGCACACGCTCGTCCCAACACATAGACAGGGCAAACAAAAATACACTTTTTTAAAAATAAATTTGAAAAGCAAGCACTCAAAGCTTAAAGTCTCACTTACCTCACTAATGACAAATTCTCCAACTTACAATGACCAATGAGAACAACCTGAATAAAAATATTAAATAACAATATCAATTATGCTATTCGGGATCGTCTCAATATCCTTAACTTTTAAGTTTAGGATTAAGTTTTAATATCTCATACCATCCAATATATTAACACTTGTGACCCTAAAATAGTATCCATGTGTGTACAACTAAAATCAACACAACGCCCTAAGGTTTTGCTGTACACGCTCATATAGCTTGAAAATATGAACAGAATTGTAACTACAACCTTTCTATTCATTAAAGTGCTAACTAATAATTACTCCAGTAATTCGAATTCCTCATTAAAAGTCTGGGTTATTACAAGCATCATGATGGCGTGCTGGCTAAGGCCTTTGCTGAAGCTGGCAGCAACCATGAGAGAAATTGGAGAGAAGAAAAATCTTTTTTTCTGAAACTTTTCTTCTTTCAAGTCAATAACAAAAAAAGACAAAAGAAAGACATTACTGTAAGTAAATTGGGTGGATGGCGATCTGGCTTGCTATGTGGCAAGCTTGTTAAGGAAGCTTATTTCCAAGTTTTTTGGCAGAAGTTTGATAAACTTGTTAAGAAAGCTTATTGTCAAGCTTCCTGTAGAAGTTTGATAGCTATGTATATACCCCTTGGCTTGTAAAGAAAAGCATGTAAAGAAAATCATGAGAAATATGAAGAATGAAAAGTGAAATATTATTTCAATGAAAAGTGGAATACTATTTCCTTTCTCTCTTTGTAATTTACTTTTGTTTTAGCCTTAATTTTATAACACGTTATCAACACGAGTCTCTGTCATCCCGAGCAAATATAAGTAATAAAGGTAAGAATTCTCTTTTGTTAAAATAATATCGAATCTCTCTAAACTTGAATTTGTTGCTCTGGATATATCAAGCAAAAAACTACTTATCTTGGACAGTTGATGTCGAAATTCATCTGGATGTGATGGGTCTAGCAGATATCATCAAAAATAATAATCAAGCATCAAATGAAGATCGTGTCAATGCTATGATATTTGTCTGTCATAGCCTTGATGATGGCTTAAAAAATGGAATATCTCACTATTAAGGATTCTCTTATACCGCTTAATAATTTAAAAAATAGATATGACCACCTGAAGTTGGTCATTCGTCCACAAACACATTTTGAATAGTTACATTTGAAATTATAAGATTTTAAAATTATCAATGAATATAATTGATAGCATCCAAGCTGGTCCATTTGAATTAAGGTTGATGGGCCTCAATCTGAATCAAGAAAATGCAAATTATGGAAGAAGAGCCCAAGAACGAGTTCAAGAATTATGGAGAAAAAAGGGTTAAGTGCTATACATATTTCATGATTCAAGTCTAAGCTCAAACGGAAGAGGATTGAGCCTATAGTTTTGAGTAAATTTGAGAACTTTTCCTTATTTTCTAGGAAGAATTTTTGGTATTATTTTTATATGCTTTTCTAGTCCTAGTAGGATTTATTTATTATTTTTATAAAAGTAGATTCTAATCCCATACTATTATCTATAATCTATATCCATAATCCATATCCATAATCCATAATCCATATCCATAATATATTAAAAGTGTGAAGGACCTTAGAAATGTTGTTTGAAATTTTTGCCCTTCATTAAAACTCCCTACTTTAGATAAAATTATCTTTTCACTATTTTTTCTAATATTTAAGAGTTGAAAATTAAATAAATATATTTATGGTAAAAATTTTCCTTATTAAAAGTCATCAGAATTTCAATATTTTTTTCTAATTTAAGAGTTAAAAATAATTAAATATATTCATAATTAAACCTTTCTTTATTATAAGTCATCAAAATTAATGACAACTGATACTTTTTCCATTAGTTTAAGAATTTTAAATCAACTAAATTTGATCTTAAAAATATTTGAAAAGTCTAAAAATAAATATAAAACTATTACAATAAGACAAATTTAAGAAGTACCGATTTTTTTCTAAGTTTTAAGTACGTAATAAAAATGTAATCCATGATTTTGAAAAGATTTGACTTTAAAAATAAGAAAAGATTTTAAATATATCTATATCTATATCTATATATCTATCTATATATATATAAAATAATTGTAACACAAATATGGTTCAAATTGATGTCTCTCTTAGCTTGTGGCAACAAGGAAAAGAGGTACGCAAATGCAAAAATGATGATCCATCAACCACTTGAATGGGTAAAACATATATGCGTGTTTATGTTTACATTATTATATTAAAGTGTGAAAGATTTTTGAAAAATGATTTGAACCTTTACACTTTATTAAATAAAGATCTCTGCAATAGACAAAATCATTTAATTTTAAATAATCAAATGTTACACGTGTGGGACACGTGCGAAGTTTTTATAAAAGTAGATTCTAATCCCATACTATTTGGGATAACCTTTTCCTAGTCCTAGTTAGATTTGATTTATTTACAACAACATACCCAGTGTATTCCTACAAAGTAGGCCTAAGGAGGATAAAGCGTACGCAGTTCATACCACTATTTTAGATAAAATAGAGACTGTTTTTGATATATCCCTGACTTAGGACATGTAACAGTATAACAAATAAAATATATAAAAGCACACAACAAAATGGAATAATACACTGCTAGATAATAAAGGAAATAAGACATGCACAAGAGAATTCTGTAAACTATCCATTTCAAATCATAGACATCACCGAAACACCACAAATAAGACTCCAGGCACAGATACAAATAAAACACTCTTCCTTACTGTTACAGATGAAGTCCTACTCACAAACCCTCTACCCTAATCTGCGTCCTTCATACCTTCATATTAAGGGTATGTCTTTTGTAAGTTGTAACCGCTCTATATCATGGCTAATTACCTCTCTCTGATATTTTTTTGACCTACCTCTAACCTACGTAAAACCATCCATAACCAGCCTTTCACACCTCCGTATTGGAGCATCCATGCACCTCCTCATCACATGTCCAAACCATCATAACATCACTTTCCGCATCTTGGTCTCCGTTGATGCCACTCCTACCTTCTCATGAATAATCTCATTTCTAACCCTATCTCTCTTGGTAAGTATCCATCGCGACATCCTCATTTCTGCCATCTTTTACTTTTGGATGTGGGAGTTCTTAACTAGCCAACAATCTACTTCATACAACATAGTCGGTCGAACTACCTCTGTAGAACTTACCTTTAAGCTTAGGAGACATCTTTTTATCGCAAAAGACTCCTGAAGTGAGCCTCCATTTCAATCACCTGCACCAATACGGTGCGTGAAATCCTCATCAATATCATTATTTCCCTAAATTATAGACACAAGATACTTGAAAATCTCCCTTTCTTGAATGGCCTGAGAATCCAGCTTCACTACCACGTCAGCCTCATGCGACAAATCACTAAACTTATATTCCAAGTACTCCGTCTTGGTTCTACTCAACCTAAATCCTTTAAACTCAAGGATTTGTCTTCAAACCTCCAACCTATCATTAACTCCCCTCCGAGTCTCATCAATCATTAATAAATAACATACAACAAGGCACTTGCTCTTGAATATACCACGTCAAAACACCCATCACTAAAGCAAATAAAAATGGGCTAAGAATCAATCCTAGTATAACCCTATCAAAACGGTAAAGTTCTCCGATTATCCTCATACCATCCCCACACGAGTTTTCGCATTGTCGTACATGTCCTGAATTGATCTAGTGTATGCCACAGATACCCCTCTAACCTCCAATCACCTTCATATAATCTTTCTGAGGACTTTTCTGAGAACACGATGTTGAAGTCCTTCTTTCTCTCCCTAAACTTCTCCATCAATCTTCTCACGAGGTGAATGGCCTCAGTAGTCAAGTGACCTAACATAAAATTGAATTGATTCTTAAAAATGGTCACGATACTTCTTAGCCTCAACTCTACTGTCCTTTTCCAAACCTTCATAGTATGAATCAACAACTTGATGCCCCTATAGTTGTTGCAACTTTGAATGTACCCTTTGTGTTTATATAATAGAATCATCGTACTCCATCTCCAAGTTTTAGGCATCTTCCCTGCCTTAAAAATGATGTTAAATAATCTTGTCAGCCACTCAAAACCTTCCCCGTTAGTGCTCTTCCAAAAATTCATTAGAATCTCGTCTGGCCTAGTCGCCCTACCCCTACGCATTCTACGAATAAACCCCCTTGACCTCCTCAAACTTGATATGCCTACAATAACCATAATCGGATACCTCTCTAAGTTTTCTAAGTCTCCCAGCAGCACAAAATCTTTATCTCCATTGTTGTTCAAAAGTCAATGGAAATAGGACTGCCATATTTTTCTAATGAGTACATCCTCAACCAATATTTTACCATCCTCCCCCCTGATGCACTTTACTTGGTAAAGGTCACGAACCCTTCGCTCCCTGGCCTTGGCAAGCCTATACAACTTTTTATTCCTGCATTTCTCCTTTAAAGCCACATACAATCTCTCGAAAGCTGCTATTTTAGCTGTTGTAACTGCTAGCTTAGCCTTTCTCCTAGCTAACTTATCTCCTCCTTTGCGTCTGCTTTTCCTCGTCATCCTTTCTCTCAATCAACTAAGCATAGGCCATCTTCTTAGTCTCCACCTTCTTTTTAACTTCTTCGTTCCATTATCAGTCTCCCCGTTGCTTGCTAGATTGGCTTCTCGAGACACCTAACGCCTCTCTAGCAGTCTCCCTAATGTAACTAACATTCGTCTCCTACATACTATCCGCATCCCCTCTACTTTCCTAAGGCTCCATAGTATATTCCCAAAGCACTGACCAAAATCAAGCTACTCCACTTAATCCTAGGCCGATCCTCTACACTTATCTTCTTTCTGTCTTTTTGGATTACTAGGTCCATCACCAACAACTTATATTGGGTTGAAAGATTCTCTCTAGATATGACTTTACTGCCTTTACATAGTGCTCCATCACCCTTCCTAAGCAGCAAAACATCTATTAGGTCTTAGCCTCCAAACTAGGAAAGGTGATAAGGTGATATTCCCTCTTCGGGAAGCTTAAATTCGCTACCCACAACCCAAAAAGCCTTAGCGAATTCAAAAGAGAAGCTCCTCCTTCCCTAACAAATTTAAAAGAGAATCTCCTTTTTTCTTTCGTTCCACGAAACCAAAATCACCATGCACATCATCATAACCTTTTGATAAAGATCCAATATGCCCATTGAAATCTCCTCCAATGAAAAATATCTCAGTTCTCGGAACGTCTCTCACCACCTCATCCAAAACCTCCCAAAAGTTCTTCTCTACGTTCAATCCTGCTTGTGTAGCGTAGGCACTAATAACATTAAACTTAGATCCTCCAATGACCAACTTAATCAATATCAACCTATCATTAACCCGTTTAACCTCCACCCCCTACCCCCTAAGCTCTTCATCTACTAAGATACCTACCCCATTCCTATGCCTCACGCTACTTTGATACCACACCTTATGCCCATTCACATCCTTCGCCTTAGAGCCTACCCATTTTATTTCATGGACATAAGCTATACTAATCCTCCTCTTCCTAAGTGTTTTCACGAGCTCTATAGACTTACCTTGAAGAGTCTCTATGTTCCAAGACCCAACTCTCAACTTGGAAGCTCCTTTATCCCACCTAACCCTACTACTCCTCGCTCCCAACCCTAACCTCGATCCTAGACCCAACCCTAACCCATTGCCAAACCCCACCCTTACCCTAGACCTTAGTCTAGATCCCTACCTCAACCCTGATCTATGGTATAACCCTAGTCCTCTATCTACCACCACAACCACTACTTTAATAAGAGAAGAGAAGAAAAAAGTGAGCAAATAGGTAAGGCTAAAAAGTCACAATGGTAATAATAGTAAATTCTATAGGGAAGAATCAAGAACCAACCACGTATATCGAAAGCCACAAATCCAATAGACTATAACACAAGTTTTGATAAACAACAATCAATAGCAAGAAATTTATTACCCACATTAACTCTGGTCACCCTTAGAAAGTAACACCAATAATGACAGAAAATACCAGCATATACCACAATAAATAGATCTACGAGTATCAATTAACTCCTACTTAGTAAAAGAGAAATAGGAAGAAGTAATCCCACACGAACAATTAAGATAATCAAAGAGAAATCAAGAGAGAAAGGACTTAAAAATAGATATCAAACGAGATACCAATAGTCAGGAAACCTAGGCTAGATAAATTAGGGATATGAAACAAGTGCACCTGATCCGATGAAAATATGAAGTGAGGATGTTTTCATGATTTGCTTATCAGATTATGACAAGTTGGTAGAGAAATTGGTCGATAGAATTTTACTGTCATCGCCTTTACATACTGTTGATATCATTCCTAAACTTGATCACCAAAAAATGTACTAGTCATCAAAGAGTGTATTGTTTGCCAGAAATATATGCCACGAACCGTCGTAGAAGATATGTCGGACTTGAAATACCGAAAACAGAAATAGTTCAAATCTGCTCACCGAAAAAGTTGCTAGAGGATGCTTTACCGATCAGATCTATTTCTTACTGTACAAATCCATATATGGTTGGGTCCTTTATGCTCACTAGGTGCGTCTATAAAGATATGGATAAGAGAAAAGGAGATGACATTGCCAAAAAATATGAAGGTTAGCCGTTTAAAAAAATATTTTCCAAATATATTATGTACGCGCCTTTTAGCAATAGTGGAAAGAATATCAACGGTGACAAAAAAAATGAAGTTTGTCGTCGAAGTAGTGGCTTCCAACGAAAATCAAATAGGAAGAGTAGAGATTCTCCATCGCCATCGCCGGAATAGTTGTTGTTGTCGTCGTCGTCGAAGGGATGGATTTTGTTATTCAATCAAACAATATTATTATTAATTGAGAGTTTCTATTATTTACACCTTTGTGGCTACTTGAGATTTATCTTGTAACCTTATAAGAATGATTCTTTAGGAGGTAAGGTTAATTATTAACTTGATATCGTTGGTTTCTATTAAAGTTAATTAAGAAAGGTGATTAGTCTTATACTAATTATTGTCTTTAATTTCTTTGAAATAAGGGTCTATAACACTTTTGATCTATATTTTTGAATTGACTCTATTAGTATCATAATTAGTCTTTAATCCACTAAGTTTGAATATGATAATCAATTAGAGTTCTTTGCACTAAATCTCAAGACTGGAGTTTATTTTCAAATTTTATCTATCTTTAATTTCTTGTCTTTAATCTTAGTATTTTCACTTTCTTATTATTTTCTTGTTTATTAAAGTAACAAGATTTTTATCAAGTGATGATATCTTGCAATATAAAAAGTTATTAACTATAATCGCTAATTTCACTATGAGTAAGTTGTTCCCCTTGAAAATTAAACACGACATTGTTGAATATGGATTCTCACTTGTTGAAACAAAACATAATGTTTGTGGGTGGAGAATATGGATTATGAATGAGTTAGATGATTCTTCTTCTCTTATTTTATTGTTGAAATAGTTTTTGTGTGATGAAATTTTGGAATATGATTCTTTTTGCGGTATAAGACATAATTCTTCAAGTCTTAATGATTATCAGGTTAAAAAGATGTTTGCTACTAGTGATGAAAAAATACATGAAGATTATGGTACCTATGATCCAATATCCTTTGTTGAACCTATTCATGATTCTTTATTGGAGAATTTGAGCAATCACTTAGAATCTAATGGAGATTCTATTTTAAGATTGGAAAGTTCTTCGAATCGTCTTGAAAACTCCTATGCTTATGTGAATAATTTTATGTGAAAAATTCATTGAGAAGTGTAATTGATGATGCTTGGCTATATCATAAAAGCATTCAATTTGATACATATTATATGGAGCTTATGTTATCTTTGATAAGCCCATTGGAGTACTTTATTTATAGTGCTAAATTAGAAAGGCATATATCATTCCCTATGTTATCGATATGTGAATATTGTTGTGCTCATACAAGGAAGATAATTTTCTATTGGGATGATGATGTTCACATGCTTTATAAAGGTGTATTTATACATGCAAAGATTAATTGAGTTAAGTGGACGCATGATCACAATCTTGTTTTATTTCTACCGTTGTTGTTTTTAGGTAATGGGTGTTTACTATTGCATGTTTTCTTGTTTTTACGAGATCCAAATTTGAGGATAAATTATTTTCAAGTAGAGGGGAATGATAACATCTAGATTGGCCCATTTGTATTAAGGTTGATAGACTTCAATTTGAATCAGGAAAATGCTTATTAACTATTGCATGAGAACAGGTTCATCTTCGAAGTATTTTTCCTTTTCAATATTTTTCTATTGGAGCTTCCCTCATTCCTTTTATCGAACATAATGATGCGAATCGAGCTTTAATGATTTCTAATATACAACGTCAATTAGTTCCTCTTTCTTGCTTCGAGAAATGCATTGTTGGAACTGGGTTGGAACGACAAGCAGCTCTAGATTCGGGGGCTCTTGCTATAGACGAACGAGAGTGAAGGGTCGTTTAGACAAATAACGACACGATTCTTTTAGCGGGTAATGGAGATATTCTAAGCATTCCATTAGTTATATATCAATGTTCCAATAAAAATACTTGTATGCATCAAAAACTCCAGGTTCCTCGGGGTAAGAGCCAAAGAATGAGTCCAAGAATTATCGAGAAGAATGTTCTAAGTGTTACACATATTTTATGATTCAAGTCCAAACCCAAAAGGGAAAGATTGGGCCCAATGGGTTTTGTGTAAATTTGAAAATTCTTTCTTAGTTTCTTAGGGGAGAATTTTTGGTATTATATTTACATACTTTTTTAGTCCTAGTAGGATTTTATTTATTATTTTCATAAAAATATATCTTAATCCCATGCTATTTGGGCTAGATTTTTCTAGTCTTATTTGATATACTATTTTCATAAAAGTAGATTCCAATCCAATGCAATTTGGGATAGTGTTTTTCCCTATCGATAATGTTGAATTTTGTTATTTTTAATCAGATAACATTATTATTAATTGAGAATCTCTTTTCTTTACACCTTTGTGTGTGACTACTTCTGATTTATCTTATAATCTTATAAGAACAGTTTTTTAGGAGGTAAGGTTAATTTTTGACTTGATATCTTTGGTTTCTATTAAAGTTAATTAAAGAAGGTGATTAGTCTTATACTGATTGTTGTCTTTAATTTCTTCTAAATGGGAGTCTAGATCAGTTTTGATCTAAGTTCTTAAATTGACTCTGTTAGTATCATAATTAGTCTTAATTCACTAATTTAGAATACTAAGATCAATTAAAAATCTTAACACTGAAATTGGAGATTTATTCTCAAATTTTATCTCTCTTTTATTTTTTATCTTTAATCTTAGTATTTTCACGTCTGCATTATTTTCTTGCTTACTAAAATAACCTGATTCTTATCAATAATTTTTGAAAAAAGGGTCAAATATGCCCCTAAACTTTGCGAAAAGATCTAAATATACCCTCCATTACAAGTTTGGTCCAAATATGCCCTCGCTGTTAAAATTTAGGAGCAAATATACCCTTAAACTTTGTGAAAAGGTCCAAATATATCCTCCGTTATAAGTTTGGTCCAAATATGCCCTTGCTGTTAAAGTTTAGGAGCAAATATACCCCTTTGGATGTTAAATGATTACCTGGAAATTTACACGTCCATTTTCCTTTTAAAAAAAAATTAATTGCCACATAAGCCAAATAATTGCCATATCACAAAAAATAAATCCACCCAACTCTTTTACAATTTGAACCTGACCCAACAATTTGGAGCAACCCATGACCCGACCCAAATTTTGTTTATCAAAATTTTAATTTTATGTTATCGAAATATTTCATCAGTTCAATGACACTTCAAATATTATGTTGATGTTGAATTTTTCTTATTATCAGTGTGTTCTACTTTAAATATTGTGTTGATCGATATTGCATTTTTCAAACTTTGATTTATTTTCTTGTTGTTTGATTTTATTGCGGAAGACTCTAATCTACTGAAATATTTTAAAATAGTTGTAAAATGTGGAAGAATCAGGGTCATGGCTTCTCCAGCTGTTTCAGCTCCTAAGAGAGAGACAGACCTCAAAAAAAGGATTGTCCTATCTGAAATGGGCCTTGTTTCAATCTTTGAAAGTGATATCGACAATTTTTACAACAAACTTCTTGAGGGATAGAGTAGAATCACTTTAATAAACAAATTTGATGCCTCAAGTTACACAGTTAGGTTCGCAGAACAGATTCGTAATTTCTCTTTTGAAGGCTAGATAGACGAAAAGAATGATCGTCGTTTAGATGACTACTGGAGATATTGTCTTATTGCTGAAAAGAGGGCCCTCAATGATGGTAAACAAAATTTAGGTTGGGTCATGGTTTGGTCCAAATTGGTGGGTCGGGTTCAAGTTGTAAAAGAGTTTGGTGGATTTATTTTTTGTGATGTGACAATTATTTGTCTTATGTGGCAATTTTTTTTTTAAAAAAAGGAAAATAGACTTGTAAATTTTCAGCTAATCATTTAACATCCAGAAGAGTATATTTGCTCCTAAACTTTAACAATGAGGGCATATTTGGACTAAACTTGTAACGGGAGGTATATTTGAACCTTTTCGCAAAGTTTAGGGGTATATTTGCTCCTAAACTTTAACAAGGAAATATTTGGACCAAACTTGTAACGGAGGGCATATTTAGACCCTTTCGCTAAGTTTAGGGGCATATTTGACCCTTTTCCCATAATGTTTTCATGTTTAGAATTATTTCAAAGTTAAAATTGTGTGGATAAAATATCATTGATCATGATATGATGAACAAAACATTCTCAACCTTTCCTACCCCAAGTATGCTCCTGCAGTACCAATATCAAAAAATGAAATTTATTAAATATTTCACATTTTCTTTTTGCTGAGCAACATAGTGATTTTTTCATGAAAAATCATAGAAGTCAACCTACTGTTACTACTTTATTTCTGAAGTGAATTTCGTAAATTGTTACCAATGTAGGCATGGAAAAGGTCCTGGCCCAGTCGTAATTGTGATAGTGGTCGAGGAAGAAATTTTAATCATGGTGCTCACCTTGCACCAAATAATAACCTTCCTCACCAACAGTGTAAGAAGAAGGATAAAAAGCTCGATGTGGTGCAAAGAAATAATTCAAAAAATAGATGTTATTGATGTGAAGGAAAAGAACACTGATCACGTTTCTGTCATACTTCAAGACATCTGGTTGATCTTTACCAAACATTTCTAAAAAGCATCCCCTAGAAAGATGGATAATAATGCAGAAACAAACTTTATCTCTGAAGCTAATGTTGGGCATATGCATTAGATGTTACAGATTTCATTAAACTCTCTGAAAGAAATATAAGCACCTTATCGTGACAAATATATAATAATCTAAAGCCTCATTTGTTTGCACTTAATAAGTCTTTGAATTTAAATAATTTAGTCTTTAGCCCATTAAGCATTTGTTCTTTTATGTTTCAATGAGTCTGAATAAGTCTAGAATATGTGACATAGTCTGATCTTATTCAAATACTATTTAGACAGATCTCAATTGTCTCTTTAACAAACAAATTTCCCGCTTCTCTCTCTTATCCAACTTTATCAACAGTTGTTCAAATTATTTGCTCTTAATTGAGTGAGAGTTTAAAAATTAACTATAAATATTTTCTTTATCTAATTTTACCGATTCCCAATAATTTTTCTCCTTATAATTGTTCCACTAATCTGCAATTCTTTTTTAATTTTATATATATGCACTGTTCAAATAAATATATTAATTTGAATTCTTAATATTATCCAATTACCAATATATGTTTATCACTCTTTCTCCTAATTTACATCATCAATGAATACATACCTACTAAATATATAATTATATATTAACTTTATCATCTCATCATTTCTGAGACCGTGTTATCACTATATTTCTACTAATTTTTATAGTTATGTGTAATTTAGATAATATTCACAATGTTATTTTGTGATATATAATTCTTTGAAATTTATATATTTGAATATTTTTTCGTTAAAGTAATAATTGTTCTTTGTTTATACTAAATTTTTTAAAAATATTTTATTTATATAATATTTTATTATTCTGTTTTAATTGTATATTTATTGTACTTACATATGAATACATTTAGATGTTGAAAAACAAATAGTCTTAATTATTCAGTGTTCTGATCTAGAAAAATTGTCTTAATCATTTAGATGTGCATTCAGAGTCAGATGTCTGAGTCTTAATAAAAATAAATGTAGCCTAAGTATCTTATGTTTCTGTTGGTTTTATTATCTTACGTTTTTATTGGTTGTGCTTCTCTCGTCATTACCCATAGTAAAATTATGTTTGAGATGTCAACTTGAAATCTCGATGAATCGAGGAGAAAAACATCTACGTATTAAAAATAAATAAAGTCTGTGTAAATACGTTGTTTTCTAGTAATACTATAATGTTTACTTTGTTTATATTTTCATCTTAAAGAATATATGGATACTCAAATTTTATTTGGATCAATGATCAATCGTGAGGATATTTGTGTAATAAATTGTTGAACTTTGAAATTTACTCCTAAAGTAAGAAATCTAAAATTTACTCATAAAGTAGTAAATTTAAAATTTATTCTTGGAGTAGTAAATCTGAAATTTACTTTTGGAGTAGTAATTCTGAAATTTACTCCCGAAGTAGTAAGATTGCGCAATAGTAAAATCTTACAAATTATTCTCGAAGTAGTAGAACTTTGAAATTTACTCGAATAAATTGAATATGCCATGATAAACTTGGAGTTTACTAGTTCAAATAATTTAGTCCGTTGGCATGAACAATTTTATCATACCAAAGATGAGTATATTGAGTATTAGGCATATACTGAAGAATTTGAAGATTTTTCAAAAATTATGGCTTGTTCTTATGATAAGTTGATTGGACCAGCTAATGTTGGGACTAAATTTTCTAATTTCTGGAAAGTATGAAAAGTGAATAAAGGCCCGTTCAACAATCATGTAATATGATGCCTTCATAAGTTAGTCACATGTACATTGTTGTTAATCTTCAGTTTGACATTTATAGAGTTTGCTCAATTAAATTGTAACACCTCGTGCTTCTACCTAACTTAAATTCATTCCAAAAATGTCAAAGACTTCCTTTAAAGATGAATACACTTTTATACATGTGAAATTTTCAAGATTTTGACTTTTTGTTGTGTGAAAAATTGAATAAACTTTCCATCGATATAAAATTCGCCTAAATCCTACACCTGGGCAAAGAGTTAGAGCCATTTTAGTATGACAGTGTACCACCTGATACTTTAGCGCATCGCAGAGCCAGCCAAAATGGCATTTGTCATAAACCAATGAGCCTCCGCGATATTGGCGCGTCGCGCTAAGGCTTAATTTCAGAATTGTCAATTTTTAGTGCACCAATGCGATTCCATCGCGTCGCGGTGCCCTTCCAGTTTGCATCTAAGGTGAAAACGTGATACCATCGCGTCATTCCACCAACCAGTTTTCCAGTCGTCCACTTTCCAGTGAGCTGGCGCGATTTCACCGCGTCGCACCAGCATGTGAAATTGGGATTTTTTTTCAAGTTCTGTTATTTAATTTCAGGGATCATTTGGTAATTTTCCAAAGCCACTAATCAGCCTAAATACGGGATTTATACCCTCAATAGCCAAAACTGCTCATTATGTTCGCTATTCCTCCAGAACAAAACTACTCTCTCTCAAATTAGCAAACCCTAATCTCAAGAAATCAACGTCAATCCCAAGAATCTCTCCAAGGACTCCACGAAACTCACAAATTAAGGTATGTTAGATGTTTATTCATGGGTCCCTTCCACCTATGAAGCCCAAGAATCTCTTTTCAAAGTACAAAATTGTGTATTTATGAGTCTTTCATGATTTACCTGAATTGAAGTTCATGTTTATTTTGTTGTTGGGTGTTGATTCATGTTTTAGATTTCATGTTCCAAGATTTGATCCTAGTATGTGATGATTCGCATGATGTTCATGATAAACCCTTCAAGTTGCAAGTTTATTGATGTAGCCATGATACTTTGATATATTAATTATTGTATAACCAAAGCATGCTCCCCATATGTTTGATAAAATGCCTACGTGAATGAATTAGTGCCATTATAACATGTCAACATGAGATCCCTATTTATATACAAGTTAATACATGCTAAGTGTTTGAAGAAATGCCTCATTGATTGTATTGTGAATAATAGACTATTGTCATGTTATTCCAAAAATTATCATACTTTATATTATCCATGCTATCAAGTCCTGGGGGTATTTAATACCCGACAATTTAGCTGTTTGCCTAGAGCCAGTGTCAGTTACAGAACATTTTTAGTCATGTCACGCTCAGTAGTACTCTCAGTCAATTTTAGAACTCAGTCATTTATAAAACTTAGGAAAACTCAGTAATCTCAGTATCTGTCCAATTCAATTTCAGTAATCTGTTCAGAAACTCATAACATTCAGTTAGATAACAGAATTCAGTAGTATTCCATCAGTCAACAGAATCCAGTGAACTCAGTTAGATCAGTCAGGTAACATGATTAGTAATAGATTTAGCCCAATCTAGTACAGTCTAAGAATCAGTTCAGTTTCTATTCAGTTGGGAGTAGGATTCAGCACCGAGTGAGAGCAGGGATGATGGCTTCCCTATCAGTTAGGCAGAGTCTTTAGTAGCAGTATCTATACTCCAGAACTATGTAGCCAGTGTAGGATGAGGGTCCACCTATCATATTAAGGCTTGACTACCTCCCAGGGGTCACCTGTCAGATTAGGCTTGACTTCCTGTTCAGGGTCACCCGTCAGATAGGCTTGACCACAGTAGTGTCTTTACCAATGGCACGGTACTGATACCCCTCCAGCTGGGGTTTCAGGTTGGACCCTACTAGTTCATATTTGGTACATGTCGGTTAGATGATTACTTCTCATAGTCTCAGTTTCAGTCTCAGTCTTCAGAATAGAACTCACTTTAGAATTTTAGAAATCAGGACTGTTAGATACAATCACTTCGATTAGTAAAGAACTCAGATAGTTCTACAAATTTAGGACTGTTAGATATAGTCAATCATCATCAGTATCAATAAATTCAGGGATCACCCTCCAGATAGGACTGATCTCGGGGGTCACCCATTAGATAGGATCAACCCCACAATAGTCATCAGTAATACAGTACTAGGAGATCCAGTTATCAGTATTATAGTATCAACAAACTTAGATAACAGTTAAACAGTATTCAAAATTTGGTATCCAGTGTTAGTACGACCTCAGTTACAGTTTACGTTTTCATGCATGCATCCTCATTCAGTAGTATCATGTTATTCAATCAGTTTTATGTTCATGCATATGAACCCTTGCATTTAGCCTTACCTCATCTAGCATACCAATATATTCCCCTGTATTGACACATACTTTTCTTGTGCTATGGTGTCTTATACCATATGTTCAGACGTACGGGCTCCCGAGCACCCTTAGCAGTTCAGATTCAGCCAACAACAATAGAGTTAGCAGTGAGTCTTCATCATTTCAGGATTTTCGTTATTTTATTATTGCATTAGATTAGTATTTCAGTCGATAAAGTTAGTTGGGGGATTGATCAACTCCACAGTTCAGATAGATTAAAGGCTTTTTAGACTAGAGTATTTTCAGACAGTTGTTTTGGTTTTGGTATTGTTATACCTTATACAATTGTATTTCAATTTTGAACTTTATGGCAAGTTTTCACCAAATTTTTGCATTATACAGTATTGTCATTCAGTTATTATAGAAGGTACCAGTCATGGGTTAGCTTATGGTCCTTAGGTATTATGAGCACCGTGTAGTGTTTGAGGTTCAAAATCCGAGGAGTTACATAAATTGAATTAAGAGTATAGTTTTTAGATTATGTAATTAAGATAATTGATCTTGATAATGTTGGTTATATTAAACTGGTTTGGCATTTGATACACATTGTTTATGAGAACACGACTTCATGTATTGATCGGAAATATGATATATCATATACAATATCACTTTTTGTATTAGACTAATAAATTATGATCAATTTCTCCGTCTCAATTGGTTCAGGATTAGAAATCATATATTTTTCATCTAATAACTTCTTGGTATGCGGTGTACGATTCAAGGATATACCATAATGTACAAAGATGAATTCAATAGGTTGGAGTATATGTTAGTATATCTAACATAAGAAGGGAGATAATAAGCAACTAAAAATATGTTGTGAATTATCATTAGTACGATCCTCATTAAAAGATAATTCAACTCAAATGTCAAAAGTATTTGATGAACCAAAATTGATTTCATATTTAGCTGCACAGATACTTCTACTGTATGTCCCCAAAAGATAAAGTATATAACTTGCATAAAGCATGGTAGATCAATCAATTGTAAATAAAATAATTCTTGAAAATAAAATAAAGCAAATGATTATAATAAGGAGGCAATGTTCTCTTGAAAAGTCTATGACATAACTGATGAAACCTCATGAAGAAATTCAGGTACATGAAAATAATAAAGTGGTGAGATCTCAATAAGTATAATGACCCTCCAGGTCATTTCCTCAATTTTCATGCATTTTTGGCATTTTAAACCTTTCCACAGTTACAAGTCATTTATGACTTGCCTAAATTGTCAGTTTGATTATCAGACAGTTTATTTGGGTTTTAGGATTATTTCTCTATTTTGGACAAACACTCCTAGTATATGACCTCGAATAAGAATTCCAATGACACCATCAGCTCAAGCATGTTGATTTTAGGCTCGAGGGACCCTTGGTTCAGGTTTGAGGATTTCAGACTTGTTTTGAACTATTGGGCGGATTATGTGAAAAATAAAACTATAGGTATGGGCTCCACATTAGTCAAAACAATCTTGAATGAAAATTTGATGGTTCCATTGAGTCCAGAACATCGAATTTGATATGATAGCATAGTTTGTTTGTGCGTACGGGGTTTCAAATAAATTTCGAGCACCCAGTCAAAGTCCGTTTTGGACTTGGTAAGAATCTGGTGTATGGCTCCTAATAGATCCGTTTAAGCACCTATTGGTCCGCTTTAGCGCTAAGTATTTTAACGCCCATGGGCCGCTTTAACGTCCATGGACCATTGGTAGTGGTGCCTATTAGCGCCCAATGGCCGCTAAAGCGGTGCTTGCCTTCGCGCCATTGGGGCCACTTTAGCGGCACTCACGACTTTCTTTCAGACCGCTGTAGCGGTCATGTTGCTGCTTTAGCGGTAGGCACTTTAGCACCTAGGTAGACTGTTTTAGCAGCACTTGTACCCTATTATTCCCTTATCTCCGCCTGATTTTCTACCATTCCTTCCACTATTTTCACACCAAGTTAAGATCTCAAAGAGAGGAAAAAATGAAAAATCATCCACATAAGTTAAGGTAAGCTAACCAAAATCTTCTTGGTAACTTCCCAATCATTTTTCTCTTCAATTTTCATCCTAATTCATGGTAAAATTCTCAAATTTTTTTAATTCCTAAATATTGAGGGTTGATTTGATACTCAATTTATTCCCCATTCGAGCTCAACTTTTGTGCACACATTTCTTATCCTTCAATGGACCTCGTGACAGATTTAATTTTAGATTCGATTGTGGGGTCTGCAGGTCATTCTTGATCCAAAATTTGACCCAAACATTAATATAGAAATGTGGATCTTTTTTTACTCCTAAAGTCATGTAGATTACTATTTTAATAGAGTGATGGCATTTCATAATCATGGAGTGAAGACAGATGATTCATGGATGATTCAAGGGTTGCGATTCAGCATCAAAGAAGGCTTTTGTCTACGCTTCTTCTTGAGATAGTATTTTATATATATTGCATATTAGATAGGGATGTTAGGGTGTTATTATGGGTAGAACACCATGACTTAGCCTAAATTAAGAATTTGGGGGCTAGAAGGGTAATTGACACTTAGAGTGAAATACTTATTATGCCTGTATGATCTTATTATCTTAAATTGCTAGCATGTTAGGCATAGTTGAGACTAATAAGACTATAGTATAATGTTTAATACGTTACTCAGTGGATTGTGATGAGTTTTTATAGATTATGATGCTATGATTATGTCAGATATATATGATTGGCTCTAGGATGTATTTATGATATATATATGTATATATACATTTATATTGTATTGGACAGTGGATTAATGATGATGATGGTTATTAGAAATCTTGGAACGGGACTAGGTTGGTGTATACGAGTACTTTCAAACCCCCTAGAAGATCTGTAACACCCTGAATCTGGTACTCAGAATGTTACACGGTGCTCATGACCCCGAAGGACCACAAGCTAACCCATGAATGATATGTATACCTGTATACTGCATAAAAGACTGTATAATGTGGAAACATAAACTGAAAATCCATAAGGTTCAATACTAGTACATACATGAAAATATGGTGTATCAATACCAAAATAACTGAAATAATTGTCTGACATGCTATAGTCTGAAAGCCTCTAAACTGTCTGAAAAAGAAGTTGATGGGACATATGCCTAACTAACTCCGACTACTAAAATAAACTAAAAACTAAAATAGTAATATAATCATCATGTCCTTGAAGAATGAGGACTTACAGCCGACTCTGACTGTTGAACCTGGATGCTACTGATACTCTGGAGCTTGTGTTTCTAAACCTACGGTATAAGACACCATAGCGCAAATGCATCAGTACTTTGAATGTATTGGTATACAGGAGAGGTAGGCTAAATGCAAATGGTTTATATGCATGAACAATACTAACTGACCGACTAACATGAACGTGAGAATACATACATGACTACGTAACTGTAACTAAGATCATGATAGGACTGAATACTGAGTTTTGACTAGTGAGTTTACTGATATTGACATTAGAGTCATTGATGAGCAAGAAAGACTGATACTTTATTACTAAATATTGAGGGACTGATACTATGTTACTGATACATGAATAACTATGTCTAACAGTTCTAATTATGAAGAATTGGTCTGGTTGACTGTATCTGACAGTCCCGGAGTTGAATACTGATAACATAAGTTCTTATAACTGATATAACTGATAATATGAGTGACTGTATCTGACAGTCCTAAATCTGATAGAACTAGCTGAGTTCTGTACTGTATCTGAGTAACTAAATCTGAGATCAGTCCTATCTAACGGGCAATCTTTAAATCTGATGATACTGATACTGATTGACCATAGTTGAGATCAGTCCTATATAGTGGGTGATCCCAAAATCTATTTATAATGATCAAGATTGACTATATCTAACAGTCCTAATTCTATACTGCTTAGCTAAATTGACTGTATCTGACAGTCCTGATTCTGTAAATGAAACTGTGAGATGTATTCATCTAACCGACATTCCCCATACTATGCTAACTGGGGTCCAACCTGTAACCCCAGTTGGAAAAGTGTTAGTACCGCGCCACTGGTAAAGACAACTGCTATGGAGTTAGTCCTAATCTAGCGGGTGACCCCTGGGATCAATCCTATACATTTAAATGTGCTAATGGGTGATCCCTGAGTATGTTAGTCCTATCTAACATGTGACATCTCGTACCTACATTGGCTACGTAGTTTTGGAACTTAGGAATTGCTTCTAGGGATCTCATTCCTATATAGCGGGTGAGTCCCCATCCCTAGGCTCGCTCGGTGCTGAATCGTAATCCCATTTGAAAGACTCTGAACTGATTTACTGAGCTGAATTGATTAATTAAATTGAACTAATACTAGTGGTTTTGTCTAGTGGAGATAAACTAAATTTACTAAGTTTCGTTGACTGAATGAATGTACTGAGTTTTGAGGACCGACTGAGAGTATTGAGTTACTGAGATTGACTAGGAATACTTAGATTACTGAGATTACTAAGTATTGAGATAACTGAGATTACTGAACTACTGAGATTACTGAGATTTCTGGGTTTTCCTAAGTCACATGATAGGCAAACAACAAATCTTTTGGGTATAAGTATCCCCAGGACTCGATGGAAAGAAACTGACATAACATGAATTACTTGAAAACATAACTAATATCATAATCCATAATTCATATACTGAAGCACTTCATCAAATATATGATATGCATAAACTTGTGCATAATTGGGGATTTCATGATATCATACTAGTTGGGCACTTTTCCTTCATATAGGCATTTAATCAAACACATGGTAGGCATGGTACATATAAACATCATTATACAACAATTAAACATCATAATTCAACTCTAATTTAATCATCCTAGGGTTTAATCATAGGTTCACATGAATATACATCTATACAAATCAATTCCACATAACATTGATCACCCAACATGGATTTGAATTCAATTGATCATTCTCAACATAAACAAAACAAACCCAACATGAAATTCATAAAGAAATCTATAAACTTGAACTTAGAAAAGAGATTCTTGGGCTTCATGGATGAAAGGAGTCCATGAATGAACACTATACATACCTGGAATAAGATTCTTGATGTTCTTGAACTTGAAGAATTGAAATTGTCTTAGTTCTTGAAGAAGATTAGATTTTGTTCTTGGAGATTAATATTAGATAGAAACCCTAATCTTGTTTGTAGAATAATGATGAACCAAATGGATGAAATCACATATAACTGGGTATATATAAGTGGGTAGTAAATGACCAAAATACCCTTATTAAAATGACTTAAAAAAACTGAATGGAACCTGTGATGGTCTATCGCTGAGTTGATGGTCCGTCGTCCTTGGCCGTCGCTTCTAGGAAGAATGGGATATCACTATTTGGGCTGCAATGGCTTGGGCGACGGTCCATCGCAAGTTCAACGGTCCGTCAACCTGACCGTCGCACCTTATCCAGAAGGTGGCCTCACTGTTTCCCTTGTAATGGCCAGAGCGATGGTCCGTCTCTTTTTCGATGGTCCTTCGGCCTGGCCATTGGTCCTAGGAAGAAGTTAGTTCTTACTGATTGCTGTGACGGTCGTGGGCGACGGTCCGTCGCTAGTTCGATGGTCCGTCGGCCTCACCGTCGTATTTGGGCGGTTTTACTGCCTTCTGTATTTTTGGCCATAACTCTCTCCTCCAATGTCAGATTTTGACTAAATTGGTATCGTTGGAAAGATATTTCAATTTCCCATATTAGATAAAGTGAAAATCTTAAAAATACCATGTGTACAAAAGTGGATTTATATTTCAAAACAATATTCTAACATTCTTGGGATGATTTCAAGCTAAGTAGAAGTGTGGGGGTATTATAGGACTCTTCGTCCATGTCACGACCTAATTTCTCAGGTCATGATGGTGCCTAATACAACCCACCAGTACACAATCCAATCCTTTAGTTTGGAACTACTAGTAACAGAGTACCAAAAAATAAGGAAACAATGTATAATAGATATAAAAAAGACTCACATATAAGATAATCCAAAACCTGATGGAATTACTACAAGAGCTTCTAACATAAGAAGGATACAAATGAGGTACTAAATGAATATACATATACAACTATCTCTGAATACAACATAGACTCTAGTCTACTACATAAGAGGGAGGAAAGTAATTTTCACGACCTGAATCAGGGCCTGGTTGTGATGAGTATCTCAAGTCTGCCAACAGAACACAACACACCTAACAGCGGTTTAAATCTGAACATATAACAAGATAGAAAGATTAAAACATCAAGGATAAATAAGAGTGTCAACATTAATACCCAATCCACCATAATATCCACAAAGCCTCTACAAATCTAAAATAATCTAGTTCGAGACATGGCCCCGACTCTGACTGATGACAATGAAAATGATACTGATAATATTACTTTGAACTCTTTAATTTTAGTTTATGAAAGGAAACTAATAGAATGGTCAAGTCTTCCAGAAAATAGAAGCTCACCATGTCACCTCAAATGATCGACGAATCGAGCTAATCCTTTTAACATCGAATAGAAAAAGTGGAAGTATCTCTGGTGCTTGCATCATGTCGGGATACAACATTCGAAGATGGTTATTTGGTTGAGAACTAGAATAAAACTCAGGGATAGGGGAAAATATAATGGCAAGTCATATCCATTTCAAACCCCCTATACGTATTCACATACGTACATACATATATATAATAGATGCTGGCATACGGAACAAGCTTTAGCATAATAGTAAAATATTTTCTATGTAGCTTAACCATCATAAATAGGCACCCACAGGCTATATGGGTTTAGCTCCCCTACTGAAAGGGCTTAATACATTTTAGCTGCATGAACCAGAGGTATCAAGGAAGACCAGGGAATTCCCCAATGTAACATCCCATATCTTGCTTGTACTTATTCTAATTATATGGAACCTGGTAAGGTCATATGGTATAGGTAATGAATGAGATTTGTTATGCAAGTATTAATGGTGTAGATGGAATTATAGAGGCTGACCGTACAGTTTAATATGATACAACCAAGTTAACGTCAATACGATCATTTAAACTTGGAATCATAAGCTAGTATTTGAATCTAAAGTTTAAAGTGATTAAGTGTGTATAAGTTAAAGGTTAGATTAAAGGGATTAGGAGCTGAAAATGGAGAAAAATATTGAGGTGCTTGCTTGAATTATTTAAGCAAGTAGGTGAGTCACCTACTTAAGTTGTTTGGACCAAATTAATGGACCCATGGCTATGAATCAGATTTGGGTCTATGCTAATATACTCATTTGGGCCAAATTGAACAAAAGAGAAAAAAAATGGATAAGTGGCCAAACACAACAATCTGTCAAGGCCCAAATATAATTGAGCCCAACAAGAAATTAAGCAAGTAGGTGCATCACCTACTTTGAAGTTTTAGCAGCTTAGACCCTTAAGTAGGTGCATCACCTACTTGGACCAATTTGACCAATTTTATGGTCCAAAATATAGCTAAGAAGGTGGACAAGATAGGGCCTTTAATAGGCCAAGTTGCTGGTCATTTTACTTCACTTTTAAGTCACAAAAAAGGAGTATATTTCAGCAAATTTCTCTACTTTCTCTAAAACAACAAGAACAACAGTCCTATTTTTCCTTCTAGGGTTCTTGAAGAAACCCTCGCCTTTGCATCCCAAGGAAAGTGAAAAACACTTAAGGTTTTGTTTAATTATCTTATGGAAGATTAGGAAAACAATTTATAAGTGTTTGACTATAAGTATATGGCTGATTATAGAACAAGCTGTTTGTTCACATTTCCTTGTTATTGAGGAACTTTTCTTCTTCTTCTTTGGTTTAAGTGTGAAGGAAGTTCAAGCTCTTGAAGAGTTCAATTACAAGAATAAGTTGCTGAATTGAGGTAAGGTGACTGCTCCATTTTGTTTTTCTTATATATGAATTTGAGAGGGGATTATGGATGTCTTGTTATTGAGAACTCAAGAGATGATGAGTTCAATGATTGATTGCTATAGTAAAAGGGATTTGGGACTGTTTGTGGACTATTTTGTATGTTTATGTCATGGGCTGCCAGGTTGAAGTTGGATAAAGGTGTGATGAGTTTGTAATGAATCATAGAAGAAAGATATGGTGATACACCACCAAACTAATATTTGCTGCCCAATCTATTTTGCGTATTATTTGGAATGTGTAATGAAGTCGAGGTGGTTTTGGTGAACCTTATAAGAACCTAAATGGTATGTGGGTGTAATTGGAGGAGAAAGGGTTAAAATAACACCCTTGTTTGATAGATTAGTAGTTGCTGCCCGGTTACTGTTTTGGGTGAAATTAAGTATCTCAAATTTGTTGATTGGTTACTAATACTAGTTTACCATATATTCTATTGTAGATAAGTAATCTAAAAGGCGAGAAGTCAATTCGGGCTAGTTTCAGATTCAAATAACTAGGTATGTAAGGCATACTCTATTTCACACTCTTTGGCATGAAGTTGTACAATTGTTCCACCAAGCAAGTTTCCAAGGTTATCCTATAACAAAGTGCTACATAATGGCAGGACATTACACTCCATGTATCCAATGACCTTGTTCCGACTCTCTAACGCATTAGAACACCTCAATACATGCTTATTATTAAATCTGTGCGTCTATATTCACTAGAAAATTTCAGGAGTTCTCTATTTGTTCAAATAAGACCCATGTGTTATTTCAGCTCCTAACCACTTTATTTGTGTGCCAACGGCTCCCTACCTCATTGTTGTTGCATTAAGTGTCTATTTACATGTCTCTTATTAGCGTATTAATGGTTCAAGGTCCCATAATGTGATGACCACCAAAGTAACAATCTCAAAGGCTAAATAAACTAAGTAATGCAAATCTATAAAATGACGAGTGGCAGCTCAGGGGAACTTGCCTAGCATGGGCCGATCTCGATACCTTTATTTGTGGGTAGAAGATCAGGGGCATAAGCCTAGCATGGGCCGATCCCAATCTTTATATGTAGGTGGCATCTCAGGGGCGTAATCCTAGCATGGGCCGATCCTAATTTATCTATTTACCACTGATCAGCTGGTCATTTACATTATATATGGCTTACAAAGATTATGAAGTAAGAAGGGTAAAAACAAAGAAAAGAACGTAATATATGTAGCCCCACAAGTTTATATAAAGGTGGTCTACTAGTACTACTTATACATTTATATCTGATTTTTTATTGAGCTCGTGTACCATGTGTTGTTACTTTTAGCCTTATATATTCAGTACATATTTTCGTACTGAAGTCCCTCACGGGGGACCTGTATTTCATGCTGCAGGCACATGTACTTCATCTCATACACCTCACTCGTAGGAGAGCAGGCTATTCTGTGCATATTAGTGAGCTCCAGGTTGATTCGGGGCTTTCCGAGTCTGTTCCATATGTTTTGGTATTGTGCAGTAGGTTAAGAGTAGGACGGGGGGGGGGGGGGGGGGGAGGGGGAGGTTGTCCCGACCCTAACTAAGTCTATGTATCTTTTAGAGGATTTGTAGACTAATGTAAAGTTATGGTAGTGTCCTGATTTTAGACATGGTGGCCCCATCGGCCAAATGTTGTACATATTAGTTTGTGCATGCATGTGTAGTTATTTTCACTGATACATAATATCATGTTGTCAGAACATTTGGTTGTCACAGTTACATGCATGGGAAGTACAAGGTTATGAATTGGTTCTCTCGGGCCTTTACGGCTACGGGTGCTTGTACACCCTAACAGGATTTGAGGCGTGACACCCAACCCCACATCAATCTAAGATACAATTAAATATCAATAGTATAAACTGTGCACCCGGTCATCAAGACCAAACCTCATGCCAGCAAACATGAGTTTTCAATTTAAGTCATCTAAGAGCCATATCTTTATGACTTAGCTACATAACCCCCATTAAGACCAATTTAAAACAAGTTTCACATAACCTATTTATTAACCAAAGAATCAACCATTAAGTCACACCATAGGTATCGTCAAACCTTTACACTTGCAAACTTATCTTTATCTCATAACAATCACATTAACTAGGGGAATGCCTCAATCCCTTTGTTCATTAAATCAACCATAGACAACAAAGACTTTAAAATCCATGTTTACTTTTTTAACCATTTATGTAGTACAATAATAGGTGAGTAAGTCAAACCAAGTGACTATTTCACGATTCAAAGCCATTTATACAAGTGGGTTTAGGGATAATGATTATTCAAAACCAATTTCTAAGTTCAAAACATCAATTTGGGGGAATACCTTGACCCCAATTCCAAATACCACACCCATGCACCCCATTAGTTCACAACATCAATTTCAAAGCATGAGTAACTAATCAAAACCATGGTAAAACAATTTAAGGATCAATTATTCCAAAACCCTCAACCATATCAAAACTCACATTTAAATCCATATGATTAAACTATTTAAAACACATGTTTTTCATGAAATAAGAATTGGGGAAGAGTAACATGCCTAGAATATAAAGATTTATGGAGAGAAATTAACCCTTAAGCTCTTAGATGACCAACTTCTTGAAAATCCTAACTATCTTGACCTTGGAGAGTATAGAGAGTTTGAGAGAATGATTTGAGTGTTAAAGTATAGAAAATAACGTCCCAAGGGTGTTTTATGATCGTGGGTATTATGTGGATAAAGAGGGAAATGTCCAAAGTCACCCTCAACTTAACAACTAAAAAATTGTTGCTAGTTACTACGGGTCACTATACGACTCGTAAGGACTCACTACGGCTCATCACCACAAGTCATAGTCTGGAAGTAGCTGAGGCCCCCCCCTCTGGTGACCCTATGACCTCTACCTTGTGAAGCTTTAGGATACATTATACGACTCGTAAGATAGAATACTTTGGGCATCACTCTGGTTTGGCTACAGATGAGACTATACGACTCATTTTGAGTCTTTAGGAATCATAACCTCTTAGTCTAGAAATAATAGAAATTCCCAGCCAACATCCTTGCTAGGCTAAAATTGGGTTCTTGAGACCTATAATGAAATGTAAAGACTCGTTAGGAGAGTCGTAGTCTGGACAGTGAGTTGAAAAACTCAGAAATTTTTAGGGACCAAAGTTTAAGGTGTTACATTCTCCCGCTTAGGATAATTTATCCCTGAATGATAAGATAAGGCACGTGTTAACATAGAGAACATCCACACTTACCTTTAGTAAAGACAGAAAACAAAGATGTTAAGAAATACACATACCTCATGCACGATTACCCAAAGTGGGAAACAAGAACAAATAATGGGACTTCAGGTCCTCTTTGGCTTCCCAAGTAACTTCTTCACACTTTTGGTTCCTCTATAGAACCTTTACCAAAGCCAAGTCCTTTGCTCTCAACCGATGAACTTCCCAACCTAAAATCTCAATAGGTACTTTCTGATATGGTAAGCAATCCAAAACACCAATGTTCTCCAAAGGAACAACCAAGGAAGGATCACCCATGCACTTCTTTAACATAGACAGATGGAAGACTGGATGGATAGATCCCAAACTCAAAGGCAATTCTAATTCTAAGACATATGCCCACTCATCTCAAAATATAATATGGACCCACATAATGGGGGCTGAGCTTCCCCTTCTTCCCAAACCGCATTACTCCCTTCATGGGAGGCACTTTCAAGAATACCGAATCATCTACATCAAACCAAATCTATTCACCTTACATCTAGATAGGAATTATAGCAACTTTGGGTAGTTTTAAGACTATCTCGAATCACCTTTACCGATTCCATATCCCAGCAAAACAAGTCAGAACCATACAACCTATTCTCACCAACCTTAAATCACCCAATAAGATACCTACACCTTCTACCATACAAAACCTCAAAAGGAGCCACCCCTATACTAGAGTAATAACTGTTGTTATACACAAACTCTATGAGTGGTAAATGGTCAACCCAACTACCATCGAAATGTATTACATAAGACTTTATCATATCCTCCAAAGTCTGAATCATCTTTTCGATGTGTCCATCCGTCTGAGGGTAGAAAGTAGTGCTAAGATTCACCTTAGTTCCCAATCCATTCTTAAAGGAATGCCAAAAGTGAGATAAAACTAAAATCCTTTCTTAAAGGAATGTAAAAGTCAGATAAAAATTGAGTACCTAGATCAAATATAAAGGAAAATGGAGCACCATGTAACTTCATGATCTCCTGAATGAAGAGCTTAACATAATTCTCTGCCGAATAATGTAACACCCCGATTTGCTGAACCAAAATGCTACACAAATCTCATGACCCCGAGGGGCCACAAACTAACCCCTGACTGATATCTGTACCTGTATACTACAAATCATGATATAATAATATGGAATACATAGAATTGTAAGGCCATAAGTTTCAACTGAATACAATCATGTGGGTAAAAATATCCAAAACAACTCAATCTGAATGTAAATCTGAACATAAATCTGAAAGCCTCTAAACTATCTGAATAAGGAGTTGAAGAAACATGTCTCCAACTTACTCCATAAAACTAACTGAAGAAATAAATAAATAAATCAAATCATATTATCCTCGAATCTATGAGGACTCACTGTGTCTCTACGACTGGAATGCTACCGCTACAGCTGGGCTGGAGCTCGTGTCTCGAAACCTATAGTGTAACATAAAAAGAAAGAACCATAGTGCAAATGCATCAGTACAACTAGAGTACTGAGTATACGAGGAAGGTAGGTTGAACATAAAGGGTTTCATGCATGAACAACACTGACTGAGCAATATGAACATGGGAGTGCAAACACACATATATAGAAACTGGGACGGTGAATACGTAATAGCATGACCAGTATGCTAATACATAGTTTACTGATAACTGTCATGACTGATACTAAAACTGATAACATAGATGACTGTATCTGACAATTCTGTATATACTGAAATCTGAAGAATGCCCTGAGTTCTTTTACTGAGACTGATACTAAAATTGTGGGAAGTAGTGTTTAATCGACATACCCCATGTATGCCGTTATGGCTAAGCTGGGGTCCAATTTCTACCCCAACTGGAGGGGTGTCAATACCATGCCACGGGTAAGGACAGCCTGTGAGTGACCCTTATCTGGCGGGTACTCAATAAGAATGGTGGGAACCCTAAACTTGACGGGTTAAGCCACCTCATCAACCCTAATTTGATGGGTTAAGATGTCTCAACCTACGTAAGCTACATAGTTCTGGAACACAAGGATGACTACTAAGAATCACACCCTGAACTGGCGGGTGAGTTCCCATTCTTGGGTTCACTCGGTGCTAACCTCTGCTCCCATATGGAGGGAATGGACATGAATAACTGACTGTGCATGACTTAATCTTACTAAATTCCATTGACTGGCGGAATGTTACTGATATCTGACAACTGACTAAGATCATGAGGTTTTCCTGAGTCACATGACTGACTAAAATCTATGGAATCATAGCTTGAGTTCGGATATCGTGAAACATGACATGGATCTAGGCACAAAACTATAGTTTTTGGGTACAAGTACCCCCAGGACTGGATGGAAGGAAACTGACACACATGACTGACTTGATCATAAGAGTAGAGTCCATAATTTATAATAGCATAAGTACGGATCTCATACTAAGCATGGTTATCAACAATGTATTGCATGGAAAGGATTTCATATCACATGGAAGTACTTGAACAAGTTTAATATCATGTTCATTGCATAATCATATTGGCAACACATACCAATAGCATGGAAGTTCATGTGGATTGCATGGTTATCATACATCTTGTTCATAAGTAGGATTTGCAAGTAAACATAGCATAATCTCATAAGAATAGTTCATGAGTATTCCACATGGAAGTACTTGAACAAGTTTAATATCATGTTCATTGCATAATCATATTGGCAACACATACCAATAGCATGGAAGTTCATGTGGATTGCATGGTTATCATACATCTTGTTCATAAGTAGGATTTGCAAGTAAACATAGCATAATCTCATAAGAATAGTTCATGAGTATTCCAACAACATTTACAAGGCACATTATCAACATAGAAGTCATTAGAACGTAAGGGCATATCATGAATCCTTCACTTAGTCACAATTTAGCTATATTGCATGATTTCTAGTTTCTTAGGCATTTTATCAAACACCTTACATGCACATCTTAAGCATAGGTGAAATCATCAATTTATACATCATGAACAATCAAATTTACATGTTTCCAACTCATATGATATCATGAAATTCAAAAAAAAACATATAAAGATTCCATCTTGGGAATCACCCAATATCAACAACATGATCATCAACACCCAACAATATAGAAATCATACTTTATAATGAAAAAAAGGATTTTTGAGCTTTATGGATGAAAGAGATCCATAAATCAACTCAAGCATACCTTAGAAGAAAGATTCTTGATGATTGACGGAAGAATTTCCTTGAAATCAGATCTTCAAGCTTAGGTATGCAACCCTAGTTGTTTTTCTCTTTTAGTGCTCTTGGATGATGAGCTTTGAGATGATAATAGGGTTGTAATATGTTTGGAAGCTATATATTTCATAGGGTTAAGTTTAGGGACGTGTAAGGAATGTTAAAAGACTTAATTACCTTTAAAATAACTCAAAATGGAGTGTTTTTGGCACCTGGAACTGACTTAGGCGGTGCCCAAATGATTGCCTAAGCTAGGTTGGGCGGCGCCTAACCAATCGCCTATCCTTACTGTCTCTCACGAAAATGGGCATAACTTTTTGCTCGGGTATTAAATTAAGGTGAAATTAGTATCGTTGGAAAGCTAATTCGATTCTCTACAATTTGGTGATCTAAATCAGAAACAATACCACATTAACATTGAGTTATACTCATTAAATAATGACCCTTGCAAAATCGAACACTAAAACTTGATGGATTCAAAAACTCTTAGCTTGTATTACCTTTAAGTGACTCATATGAACATGCTTAATGGATCATAAGTTATCCTATCACTAGGATATTCATTGTAAGTCATGTAATCAAGTATGAATCACAGGATAGGAGATTTCATATGTAGGAATACTTATTTACTTCCTAGCTTAGAAACATACAGGGTATTACAATATCTCCCCCTTGGGAACATTCGTCCTCAAATGAGAATTTACTGAGAAGGGATTCAAGACAATAGAACCTGAACTGCACATGAAGAACTGAAACTTGATCTCATGACTGATATGCTAAACATACTGAACTCATGCATATCTGATACACGGTCAACTGACACATGAATGCATGACTGAGTATGAAATGGTTAATAGGTACCAAGTTTATACTGGAAACATGAACGTGAACTGAATAAGATTAAGGAGAACTGTTACCTTGAGCTTGATTTGAATTGGCGGGGAAGAGGTGAGAATACTTGGTATGCATATCTGCTTCTGCTTCCCAAGTAGCTCCCTCATGAGACTGATTTCACCAAAGAACCTTGACTAGAGGGACTTCTTTGTTCCTCAATCTACGAGTCTGATAATCTAAGATTTTAACTAGGAGAGGCTGTTCTGAATGTCAATGCTCTGAATAGGGACAATAACTGTTGGGTCACCTATGAACTTCTTTAGAAAAGAGACATAGAAGACTGGACGGACTGAGCCCAGATCTGAAGGCAACTCAAGCTCATAAGGTACCTTGCCAAAGCGACAAAGAATTCTGAAGGAACCGACATACCGGGGACTGAGTTTCCCTTTCTTGCCAAACTTCTTCACTCCCTTCAGGGAGAGATCTTAAGATAGACATAGTCATTGACCTCGAACTTGAGATCCTTTCTACCAACATCTACATAGGACTTCTGTCAGCTCTGAGCAGCCCAGAGTCTCTCTCTGATCAACTGAAATTTCTCTAAGTCGTCGAATACTAAGTCAGGACCTATTATTAAGGCATCACTAACTTTGAACCAACCAATTAGAGATCTACATCTCCTACCATAGAAAGCTTTGAATGGAGCCATCTGAATACTAGAATGATAGCTATTGTTGTATGCAAACTCAATCAAAGGCAAGTGGTCATCCCAACTTCCCTTGAAGTCAATTGCATATGCCCTTAGCATATCTTCAAGAGTCTAAATGGTCCTCTCTGCTTGACCATCTATCTGAGGATGAAATGATATGCTGAGAAGGACTTGGGTACCGAAACACTTATGGAATGCTTTCCAAAAGTGAGAAGTGAACTGGGTACCTCTATCTGAGATGATATATTATGGAACACCGTGTAACCTGACGAACTCCCTGATATAGAGTTTGGCCTAATCCTCAATGGAATAAGAAGTATGAATAGGAAGGAAATGAGCTGACTTGGTCATTCTATCTATAATGACCCAAATTGAATCATGCTGATGACGAGTTCTAGGAAAACCCATCACGAAGTCCATGTTAACTTCTTCCCATTTCCAAGTAGGAATGGTGAACTCTTGTATGGAACCACTAGGTTTCTGATGCTCTATATTAACCTACTGACATGTAGAGCACTTAGCCACAAACTCTGCAACATCTCTCTTTATCCCACTTCACCAATAGATCTCCCACATGTCGCGGTACATCTTAGTGTCCCCTGTATGAATAGAGTATTGCGCACCATACGCTTTTGCAAGAATTCGCTGCCTTGATTCATCTACGCCTGGAACATATAAAGACCCTGACAACAAAGAACAATATCTCCCTCTTGGGAGAAAACCTCGACTGTCTGATTCTGAACTGACTCTTTGAGATTGACAAGGCTAGGATCCCTGTCTTGTTTCTCTTTCACCTTGGAAACTAGAGATGACTCTGAACTACTATAAACGCATACACCACCCTCTGAAGAATCGACTAAGCGAATTCCTAGTCTGGCAAGCTGATAGATCTCCTGAGCTATCTTTTTCTTAATATCCTCAATGTGAGAAATACTACCCATGGAGAGTCGACTGAGAGCATCGGCCATAACATTGGCCTTGCCCGGATGATAAAGAACACTCATGTCATAATCTTTCAAGAGCTCTAACCACCTTCTCTGGCGAAGATTGAGATCTTTTTGGGAAAAGACATACTGGAGGCTTTTATGGTCTGTGAAGACATCTACATGAACTCCATATAGATAATGCCTCCAAATCTTTAAGGCAAAAACTACCGCTGCTAACTCAAGATCATGAGTAAGATAATTCTTCTCATGTAGCTTTAACTGTCTGGAGGCGTAGTCTATGACCTTACCATGCTGCATGAGGACACAACCTAAACCCACTTTGGATACATCACAATAGACTACAAAATTGTCTAAACCATCTGGAATAGCTAGAATTGGAGCAGAGGTGAGTCGAGTCTTCAACTCTTGAAAGCTCTTCTCGCATAAATTCGACCACTAAAACTTAATCTTCTTCTGAGTCAATTTGGACATGGGAGATGCAATAGAAGAAAATCCCTCGACAAACAGTCTGTAATAGCCAACTAAACCAAAGAAACTCCTAATATCTGATGGAGATACGGGTCTGGGCAATTTTCTTACTGCCTCAGTTTTCTGAGGATCTACTCTAATTCCATCACCAAAAATAATATGGCCAAGGAATGCTACTGATCTTAGCCAAAATTCGCACTTGCTGAACTTAGAGAATAACTAGTGATCCATGAGAGTCTGAAGAACAATCCTGAGATGGTCTGTATGATCACGCTCTGTGCGAGAATAGACCAGAATATCATCTATGAAGACTATGACAAACATGTCCAAGTACTGCTTGAACACACAGTTCATCAAATCCATAAAAGTTGCAGGGGTATTGGTAAGACCAAATGACATGACTAAAAATTTAAAGTGACCATACCGAGTACGGAAAGCTGTCTTTAAAATGTCACATTCTCTAACTCTGAGCTGATGATAGCCTGATCTGAGGTCTATCTTGGAGAAGTAACTGGCACCTTGAAGTTGGTTGAATAGATCATCAATCCTGGAAAGAGGATATCTGTTCTTGGCCATGACCTTGTTGAGTTAACGGTAATCAATACACATCCTAAGAGAACCATCTTTCTTGCACACAAATAATACTGGCGCACCTTATGGGGAAACGCTGGGTCTGATGAATCCCTTATCTAAGAGATCATTCAACTAATCTTTTAGTTCCTTAAGTTTTGCTGGTGCCATTCTATATGGCGGAATAGAAATAGGTTGAGTATCTGAAAGAAGGTCTATGCCGAAGTCTATTTCCCTTTTGGGAGGAATGCCGGGAAGACTTCGGGAAAGATATCTTAGTATTCATTAACAACAGGGATTGTTTCAAGGCTGGGACATTCAGAACTGGAATCTTTAACATGCATGAGATGATATACACACCCCTTAGAAATCATTTTCCTTGCCCGAAGGTAGGAAATAAGTTAACCCCTAAACGCTGAAATGCTACCCTTCCACTCTTGGACAGGCTCATTTGGGAATTGAAACTGAACTATCCTATTTCTGCAGTGACTGTGGCATAGAAGGAATGAAGCCAATTCATGTCGAGAATGACATCAAAATCAGTCATCTCTAACTTTGCTAAATTTGCTGACGTGGATTTCTGAGATATCATAACTGGGCATTTCCTGTATTCCCACTGAGCTATGATGGTTTTACCCACTGGGGTAGATACTGAGAAGGGCTCTGCTAGGACTTTGAGATTGATTCTGAAATCGCCTTCTATGTATGGAGTAACAAACGACAAAGATGCACCTGGGTCTAGCAAAGCATAAACATGAACATGGAAAATGTGTAACGTACCAGTAATGAAATCAGGATAATTTTCCTGATCCTGCCAGGACTGAAGAGCATAGAGTCTGTTTGGACGTTGCCCACTGGTAGCACTGGAAATGGCACCCTGCTGGTTTGGGCGACTGGACTGAGCTATAGAATGATTTTGTTGACCCTGAATACTTGATTGCAGACACTCCCTAATCCTGTGTCCTGGCTTGACACAACCAAAATAGACATCACTATCGACTCTGCAAATGCCCTTGTGGTTCTTACCACAAGTTTGACAAAGGGGATTTGTTTGGATACTGATAATACTACCCTGAGATTTAGAGCCTGGCGCTTTGTCTCTATTGCCATCTCTGAACTTCGGCACTGGAGCGTTGGTAGAGGAAGGAGCTGGAATGGCTAACTTGGAGCGAAACTGTGAACGGTTTCCTCCATCTGACTTGGGGTGAGCAAAGTTGAAATTACTGGACCTTGCTCTCTTATTCTGCCTCTCCCTAGTCTTAAAAATCTGCTCTTCTACTTGCTGGGCATGGGTCATAAGTCTGGCTAAGGTCATATCACCGATCAACATCATAGACCTACACTCCTTTACCACGCTATCGTTGACCCCTGACATGAACTTGCTCATCTTAGCTTTATTGTCTGCAACCACATGAGGAGCATACCTGGCTAGCTGAGTAAATATGAGAGAATACACCCTAACTGTCATATTACCCTGCCTGAGGTTGATGAACTCAAGAACTTTGGCTTTCCTCAGCTCTTGGGGAAAGAATCTGTCTAAGAAGGCTGTGACAAATTTCTCCCTCTCGATAGGGCCTGTATCATCTAACCTCTTAGACTTTCACTGTTTGTACCAATCATGAGCAACATCTTGTAACTGGTAGGCGGCTAACTCAGCACTCTCAATAGAAGTAACACCCATGATGTCAATGACCTTTTGGACTTGGTCAATGAACTCCTGAGGGTCCTCATCAGACTTAGACCCATGGAAAGATGGAGGGTTCATCCGGGTGAAGTCCCGAACCCTAGCTGCTTTAGGAGTGGCCACTGGATTGGCCGGAATGACTGGTGGCCATTTATTCTGTGCAGCCATGGACTGAGCAAGTGTGGTAAATACGACTTTAAACTCAACATGGGAAACATTTTCGCCTAAAGGATCTTCGGGCTGAGGAGCTGGCTGGTTTCTTCTCTTTGGGGCCATGGTCTGAAATAAGAGAAGAATGGATTAGACTGAGAGTTTAACTTATGATTATGCTCACTAGAATGACATGAATAATGAAGATAGGGGACTGTTCCTAAAATATCTTATAGCCTCCCGCACATAAATATGGTGCACAACACACCCATGTATAAGACTCTACTAGATGCAGCTTTCAGACTTCCTAGGACTCTATTGAACCTTAGGCTTTGATACTAATTTTGTAACACCCCGATTCACTTAACCAGAATGCTACACGGTGCTCATGACCCCGAGGGACCACAAGCTAACCCGTGATTGATATCTGTACCTGTATACTGCAAATCATGATATAATAATGCAGATACATAGAACTATAAGGATGAAGGTTTAATTGAATACAATCATATGGATGAAAATACCCAAAACAACTCAATCTGAAAGCCTCTAAACTATCTGAATAAAAAGTTGAAGGAACATGTCTCCAACTAACTTCGTAAAACTGAACTGAAGAAATAAATAAACAAATCAAATCATATTATCCTCGAATCAATGAGGACTCACTGTGTCTCTGCGACTGGAATCCTACCGCTACTGCTGGGCTAGAGCTCGTGTCTCGGAACCTATGGTGTAACATGAAAAGAAAGCACCATAGTGTAATTGCATTAGTACAACTGGAGTACTGAGTATACGAGGAAGGTAGGCTGAACATAAAGGGTTTCATGAATGAACAACACTGAATGAACAATATGAACGTGGGAGTGCAAACACATATATATAGAAACTGGGATCGTGAACACGTGATAGCATGACCTGTAAGCTAATACATGGATTACTGATAATTGTTATGACTGATACTAAAACTGATAACATGGACGACTGTATCTAACAGTCCTGTATATACTGAAATCTAAAGAATGCCCTGAGTTCTTTTACTGAGACTGATACTGAAACTGTGGGAAATAGTGTTTAACCGATATGCCCCATGTATGCCGTTATGGCTAAGCTGGGGTCCAATATCTTCCCCGACTGGAGGGGTGTCAATACCGTGCCATGGGTAAGGAAAGCCTGTGAGTAACCCTTATTTGGAGGGTACTCAATGAGAACGGTGGGAACCCTAAACTGATGAGTTAAGCCACCTTATCAACCCTAATCTGACGGGTTAAGATGTCTCAACCTAGCTAGCTACATAGTTCTAGAACACAAGGATGAATACTAAGAATCACACCCTGAACTGGCGGGTGAGTTCCCATCCTTGGGTTCACTAGGTGCTAACCTCTACTCCCATCTGGAGGGACTGGACATGAATAACTGACTGTACATGACTTAATCTTACTGAATTCCATTGACTGGCGGAATGTTACTGATATCTGACAACTGACTAAGATCATGAGGTTTTCCTGAGTCACATGAATGACTAAAATCTATGGAATCATAGCTTGAGTTCGGATATCATGAAATATGACATGGCTCTAGGCACACAACTATAGTTTTCGGGTACAGGTACCCCCAGGACTCGATGGAAGGAAACTGACACACATGACTGACTTGATCATAAGAGTAGAGTCCATAATTTATAATATCATAAGTAGGGATATCATACTAAGCATGGTTATCAACAATGTATTGCATGGAAAGGATTTCATATCACATGGAAGTACTTGCATAATCTTAATATCATGTTCATTGCATAATCATATTTGCAACACATACCAATAGCATGGAAGTTCATGTGGATTGCATGGTTATCATACATCTTGTTCATAAGTAGGATACATCATGAACAATCAAATTTACATGTTTCCAACTCATATAATATCATGAAATTCAAAAAAAAAACATATAAAGATTCCATCTTGGGAATCACCCAATATCAACAACATGATCATCAACACCCAACAATATAGAAATCATACTTTATAATGAAAAAGAGGGTTTTTGATCTTTATGGATGAAAGGGATCCATAAATCAACTCAAGCATACCTTAGAAGAAAGATTCTTGATGATTGACGAAAGAATTTCCTTGAAATCGGATCTTCAAGCTTAGTTATGCAACCTTAGTTGTTTTCCTCTTTTAGTGCTCTTGGATAATGAGCTTTGAGATGATAATAGGGTTGTAATATGTTTAGAAGCTATATATTTCGTAGGGTTAAGTTTAGGGACGTGTAAGGAGTGTTAAATCCTGTGACCAATGATAGCATCAAGGTAACATTTCACAATGCTAGGAACTCCTCATGGCATCTATTCTCGAGTTGGAGTTGTTTGATGTGCGTGGAATTGATTTCATGCGCCCGTTTGTTTGCCTATATTGCATTAGATATATTATAGTAGCGTTTGACTATGTATCAAAATAGGTGGAAGTAGTTACACTTCCATACAATGAGGGTAGAAGCATCACCTTCTTTTTGAAGAGAAATATTTTTTCTTATTTAGCACTCCACATGCAATTATCAGTGATAGTGGGTCACATTTCTGCAACTTGTTGTTCAAATCACTTATTGATAGATATGGGGTAAAGAATAAGGTGGTAATGCCTTACCATCCTCAGATGTGTGGGCAAGTCAAACTCTCCAATAGAGAGATAAAGTCTATATTAGCAAAAACTATGAATGACAATAGAATTACTGGTCTAGAAAGTTAGACGATGAATTATGGGCCTATCAAAAGCCTATAAGACCCCCATAGGTTCCTTTACATATAAGCCTATGTATTGAAAAGCATACCATTTATCAGTTGAGCTTGAGCATAAGGCACCATGAGCGTTGAAAGGGGTAAATTTTGAGTGGTGTGATGCAGAAAACTTAAGGGTAAGCAAGGTAAATAAGTTGAATGAAGTCAAAATTTATGCTTATGAGAGATTAGCCGTATACAAAGAAAGAATAAAGTTGTACCATTATAACAAGATCGAGAATACAATATTCAAACCTAATGATTTGGTTTTGTTATACAGTTTAAGACTATGCTTGTTTATTGGTAAGATAAAATCAAGAAGGACTTGACCATTCACTGTGGTTAAGGTGTTCCCATATAGTTATATTGAGATAAAACGTGATGGTGATATCTCATTTAAAATGAACAGGCAGCGAGTGAAACACTACATAGGAAACATAGAAAACATAAGAGTTTGTGCTAAAATTGACCTTGGCAAAGTCTAAGTAGCCAAGGGAACTGAGTCATGCCATAATAGTAAATTAGGTGCTGCTTGGCAGCCAATCCATGGTACACGACTGCCTAGTGTATCCTAGTCATGTTCTCACTTCCCTTTGTGTTACTTTATTTTAGCATATTTGGGACATTGCACAATTTTTAGTTAGGGGTGGTCATAATATACCACCGTAAGTCCTTGTTTCTGTGTTTCTTTTCCTGTCGTCTACAGTATGATTGTAGAACCGGCATGTCTAGGATAATTTGTGTCATATTGTGTTTCTCTTTGTGTAATTAGGAGATTTTTAAGTATTTAAGGAAGTAGTCATGTTTTGATTAATTTTGTATACCCATCCAAAATTTTGTATTTTAGGATCATGTGAACATTATGGATCTTCTTATGGCATTAGAATTAGGGACGTGATAATCAATTGCTTACAATTGCATGAACTGTATAGGTAGTGCTTGGTAATATTGACTCTGTGCTATGTGTGTGTAAGATACTGCCTAATTCCCTTGGTGTGTTGAATTCAAAAACTGTCTAGTTAGTCTTGCCTAGGTTAAAGTATAGTCAGTTAGGACAGGATCATAGGCCATTTTTTATTCTAGTCCACTTTTAGCCTTAATGACCTTCCATGTTTGAATTCTAACCCTTGATCCCTAGTTTTAGCCTTGTAGCCTATTTTTCTTATTTCACCATTCACCTTCCTATTTATATTACAATGAACCTATTTTGGTTTGTTTCCTTCTTGGACATTGTGCACCTCAACTCAGGTAAAACGTTTAAGTTGAGGGTGGCTATCATAGGGGTGTATAATGTAAAATGGTATGAAAAAGGGTAAAATGAGAGAAAAAGTTAGTAGGGATGGGTATGGTAGAAAAAAATGTGAAAAAGAGAGAAAGAAAGAATAAAGAAACCACAACCATCCTGAATGTACATAAAAGAATAAAAAGGAGAAATAAGGAGGGAATAAAAAGAAAGTTGGTTAATAAGTGAGACCCTAAGGTTAGTGTAGTGAGAAGGAGAATTAGTCACTTGATATATCCATATGCACCATACCATACCCAAACCTACAATACAAGCCAAAAAAGGTCCTATATTGATCCTAACTTGACTATCTGAATGCTACGATAAATAAAATAAGGGCAAGCCTATGTTATTTGACATACATGAGTGTGAGTGTCTCTTGACTGTCCCTACATTGACAAGCATTATGTCATATGCGTGAATGGGACATTCTTGTTGTGATGGCCCTTGAGTCATATTTCTAGTTGTTTACTTGTATTGGGTAGTATAACTTGTACATATGAGTAGTTGTATGTTGCTAATGTATTTGTCATACCTTGATCCCATTGTGTCACATTGTTAGGCTTCATGTTCATACATAGTTTTTATGAAAAATAAGGTTGGATGGGGTGTGTGTTTTGAGTTTTAAGTGTTGACTAACTACCTTGAATAGCTTAGATTCTCTTAGTTAAGCGTCATTTTTGTTTTTGTAGTATTTAATTGCCCGAGGAAATGTAAATGTTCTAAGTTGACGGTGTTGATGTACTAAAGAAATATAGCACTTTTGGAGCTTAAAATGAGGAAAATATGCAGGTTTCTGAGGTTATTTTGTTAGGTATGATGCATTTTGGGTTTGTTTTGCAGGAAATAATATTTTGGATGATAAGTTCATGAAAAAGGTGAAAAGGTGTTTTTGGCTATTTTTGGAGCAATTATGGATGTTCGGGACACTTTCTGCCTTGATCGTGATCAAAACATATTTGAGAATCTAAGAAGATGAAAAGATGACTCCCGACACTAAGTCAACCCATGGACCAAAAGTAGAACTTACGTACCACAGGTAGGCAAAACAAGTGCTAGAAGTCCAAAATCCCATGAGTTGACTTTGAGGATTTTTTTTATCCGGTACCTACACTGTGTATATGTGCCAAGGGTTAGGACCACAAATACTACTTGAGCCCAGTGACAGAGCATAGTTATAGACCACATGTTTTAACCGACCCTATTTTTTCCTATTTTATTCGGGCTTTGGCTTTAGGGTTTCTTCATGTACTATAAATACCCTTTATGTGTTGTTTAGTAGGAGTTACACACTTTTGATCCTCAGAAAAATAGTTGGATTCCAATATTCTATTTTGATCTTGGGATTTACCTTTATTGACTTCAATTAACTAATTTAGTAATGGTTGTGGCTTTTTACAATTCTTATCATTTTGTTTTCATCTATGCTTTCAATTATGAATGATATTGAGTTCTTCACAATTATGAATGGCTAAAACCCATATCTAGGGTTGTGGAAACCCTGGTGGAGTAGCGAAGTAGGGGAAGTGCAATTGGTGAATTGAATCAATACCTATGGCATGCATTGCATTATCTTCACTATAATAGATTTCTTAGCGGTTGCCAACATTAAGATCCCGCCTAGATTATTGCTATTTAATACAAAAGAGGAGTAGTTATATGGAAAATATAATGACAAAAGTAATTTGGAGTTTAGCTGTTGATCTATTCTACCAGGTATTATCTAAGTAAGATGGTTAGATTTCATGTAATAATTAGAGACTCAAAAGGTAATAGTTAACTGGGATCAAGATAAGGGTTAGTAATACGACATCTTGAGACTCAAAAAGTAAAGGGTGAAATCTATCTAATCATCCAAAAGACTATGGATGGTACACAACTTATCGAATTTGCATGAAAGGTATCAGGTTAGTTCAACATAGCATGATAATCCTACAAAAGTTGAGAAGCCAGGGGGAACATATGCTCTCTCTTTCTCCTAGTAGTCATTATTTCATTTTTACCTACCTTTCTCTGTGCTCTTATCCCTATATCTATCCCCATAATAATTCCGACCTTAATTTCTTTGCCTTGAGTTCCAAGTGTCTTGATTAGATCCTTTTCCCTTGGTTCTTAAACCATCCACCTTTTTGTCCAGGTACTTTGCCTCTTCCTCAATATATGAATTATTTAGCTTAGGAGCTTTACCTTGTGTTCCCACAACATGCATCTTTTCTAAAATCAAAGTTGCAAATTGTTTAGTCAATAACCCAATCTTAACCTTAGTTGTGCAACCTCTTAATCCACTATATAATGTACAATTCTCTAATCGCTGGAAGCACCAATCACATAAGTACTGACTCCCTTTTAGGCCTACTAAGTATGCCACCATCAATTAGGTATAGAGACCCACTGTATAATTTCTGAATCTAACTCCCAACACAAGCTAATAAAATCTCAAACAGTAATAGTATTCATAATAACTTTGGTGTTGGCATTAAGGGCTCAATAAAATATCTTAAGAAAATTCCTTCCCAAATTCCTATGATTGGGCACCATTAACAACTTCTTCTTGAACCTCAACTATGCCTCGTACAGTGGTTCAGAATGCAATTTATTGAAATTATATATCTGGTTCTTCAAAGGCAGTATTCTAGAAGGTGGGAAGAATCATCCAAGAACTACTTCCGCAACTCATTCCAATTAGTGATGGACCCATGAGGTATTTCCCCTAGCCACAATATTACTTCACCTGACAGTGAGATTAGGAATAACCCGAGTCTCAAAGATTCTTGACTAACCTAGGTAAATTATATGAAGTGTAGATTCCCAAAAAATTCATGATGTGCATCTTTGCATTATCTGTCATTAAACTAGCAAGAACTTCCTTAAGATTGAGCAACTGAATCATAACACTTGTAATATTAAACTTCACTCCCTGGGGTAATTCTGGAGGAATGATGTCTCCTATCTTGATAGGCTTAACATACCCCAAGTATTTCTCTGAATGATTAAATGTTTGAAAGTAATGAAAGAATGGGGATACTTGGACTCTATCTCTTCTACATATGTTAACTTCTGATCGATGCTCTACTTCCTACCTCTATCTTTCCTCTTGAGCTACAAGACGAGAAGTTGTATCTCTTCTCGTGTTCTCTTAATCTAGTAGCTTCATAGTGGTTTGTGCAACTATCTCTTAAGCCATAAGCAAAGGTGGAGGATTTAACTCAAGTGGATCATCTTTAGGTAGCCCATGATGAGATTCACGATCATGTTTTGATATTTTACGATCCTGTCGTAGGGTTCTTTCAAGCTCTAGATCTGGTGGCATCATGGTATTTCCTTAATTCTTAGTACTAGGCATACACCATCATACACCCCAAAAATATGAAAAAGTAAGAACCAAAAACCTCAACAACTTCAATCATTCAATCCATAACCATATTCCTTGATAATGGCACCAAAATTTGATACCGCCTAAAACTATACCTCCAAGAATTATAATTCAGTACATGTCAAATATAGTAACCCAATAGAGGTTAGAGTCGAACCCATAGGGAATAGGCTGAATATCTCTCACGAACTTGTTGAAGTAGCCAAAAATATGTTCAAAACTAAATGGGGGGAATTTGGTGAGAATAGTATCAATTAGTAAAAAATCTTGGTTGCTTTGGTTGAAATAAATTTGTAATTAATACTAGGAATGTGTTCCCCCCATCTTCCTAACTCCATAGACTTATCGTGCTCAATCCAACTAACTCAATGCCCTTCAGCAAATCTGACAAGATATGTATCACCAACTGCCTTATGAACACCTTTTGGTTAATTTCACTCTTCACCATGTGAGTCTCAGGGTGTCACCTTACTAACCGTTATCATTGATCCCAAATTAACTATCTCAATTAGGGTGTCAAGTTATTCAGACAAGGGTTGGTAGCCTCGAATTACAATTTCAATCTTATTTCCTTAATCTCAACTTCTTTTGTGAAGATGATCTCTAGTACAAGAAAGTTATTAACCTTTAAAGTAGTTAAGGAACAAACAAACTGAAGATGATCACAATACATGCATTGACAATGATTTAGAAGGACCTCACACTTCCACTTCGTCGTTATTCTACCAGGGTTCCCATAACCCTAGTTAGGTGGTTTATCCACTTATAGTTGTAAGAAAATTCATTGAATTTATAAAAAAAAGGATAAGATTAATCTCAACACGATATATGAAGAAAACCCAAAATCTTAAATTCATAATCAACAAAATAATCAAGAACAAAGGATTGCAAGATCAAAACTCGAATCTTAGAATCAATATATTGTTTGTGAATATAAAGAGCGCTTAAAATAACACCTAAATAACCAAAGAGTATTTATTGTTTCATAAAATAAACTAAAAATACTAACCAAAAAGAATTAGGAAAATAAGGTCGATAATGTCTGATCTTGATGATTGACGGAAGAATTTCCTTAGAAGAAAGATTCTTGATGATTGACGGAAGAATTTTCTTGAAATCGGATCTTCAAGCTTAGTTATGCAACCTTAGTTGTTTTCCTCTTTTAGTGATCTTGGAAGATGAGATTTGAGATGATAATAGGGTTGTAATATGTTTAGAAGCTATATATTTCGTAGGGTTAAGTTTAGGGACGTGTAATGAGTGTTAAAAGACTTAATTACCTTTAAAATAACTCAAAACGAAGTATTTTTGGCACTTGGAACTGACTTAGGCGGCACCTAAGTGATTGCCTAAGCTAGGTTGGGCGGTGCCTAACCAATATCCTATGATTGGGTTGGGCGGCGCCTAACCAATCACCTATCCGTACTATCTCTCACTAAAATGGGCATAACTTTTCGCTTGGGTAATGGATTAAGGCAAAATATGTATCGTTGGAAAGGTAATTAGATTCTCTACAATTTGATGGGTCGAAATCAGCCAAAATACCACATTAACATTGATTTATACTCGTTCAAAGATGACCCTTGCAAAATCGAACACTAAAACTTGATGGATTCAAAAACTCTTAGCTTGTATTACCTTAAGTGACTCATATGAACATGATTAATGCATCATAAGCTATCCTATCACTAAGATATTCATTGTAAGTCATGAAATCAAGTATGAATCATCGGATAGGAGATTTCATACGTAGGAATGCTTATTCACTTCCTAGCTAAAAACATGCAGGGTATTACAAATAATTAGTCTTTACCGGTAGGAAATGAGCGGACTTGGTCATCCTATCCACAATGACCTAACTTAAATCAAACTGATGGTGAAACCATGGAAGACCAGTGAAAAAATCCATATTAATCACTTCTCATTTCCATACAGGCAACTCAATCTCTTGAGACAAACCACCAGGCCTTAAGTTCTTAACCTTCACTTTTTGACATACCATGCAATTAGCGATAAAATTGGCCACATTCCACTTCATGTTATTCCACCAATAAATCTCTTTCAAGTCACGATAGTTCTTCATCTAATTGGGATGGAAAGTGTATCTCAACTCATAAGCTTTAACTAAGATCCTCTCTCGTAGCCCATCTATATTGGCAACACATAATATACCTTGGTACCACAAGATACCATCACCACCAATCTCAAAAGCCATTACCTTCTGGTGACGCACATCATCCTTAATCTTCATCAAGATAAGGTCCATGACCTATTTATCTTTCATCTTATCCCTAAGAGATGACTTCACCACCTCTTGCATAATTACACCACCATCTTCTGAGTCCACAGACGAACTCTAAGATTAGCTAAATGACGAATATCCTTCACCAACCCTCGCTTCTCCTCATCAACATGAGAAAAGATTCCCATAGATTACCTACTAAGAGCATGAGGAACCACATTATCTTTACCTGGATGTTAGTGAAGACTCATGTCGTAGTACTTGGGTAACTTAAGCTATCTTCTCTACTTAAGATTCAACTCTTTCTAGGTGAAAACATACTGTAAACTATTATGGTTTAATAAGATGTTGACATGAACCCTACATAAATAGTGATGCTAAATCTTTAAAGCAAAGACCACAACCAACAATTCCAAATCATAAGTCAGATAGTTTTTTTATGCGTCTTCAACTGCCTAGAAGCATATCCAACTACCTTGCATGCAACATCAACACACAACCCAGTCCCACCCAAGATACATCACAATAGATAACAAAACCATCGGTATCCTTGGGTAGAATCAAAACTAGCGCCAAAGTCAACTTATCCTTCAACTTCTAAATACTAACCTCACAAGCATCAAACCATCTAAATTTTTACCTTTTTGTGAGTTAACTTAGTCAATAGGGAAGCAATAGAAGAGAAAATTTCCATAAACCTTATATAATAACCAACTAAACCTAAGAAACTTTGAATATCGATTGGATTCGTGGGACTAGACCACTTCTTAACCACCACAACTTTCTGTGGATCCCTTTACTAGAAACAACATGACCCAGATAGGTCACAACATTCACCAGTACTCACACTTCAAGAACTTTAAATACAACGACTGCTCCTTAAGGGTCTACAATACTATGTGGAGGTGATCGACATGATCCGCCTCACTTTTGAAATACACCAAAATATCATCAATAAATACAATTATGAATAAATCCAAGAACTGACAGAAAGGCCCGATTCATAAGATCCAAGAATGCCATTGAGGCATTAGTCAAACCAAGGGACATCACAAAAAACTCAAAATGACCATACAGAGTTCAGAAAGCAATCTTAGGGATATCCATCTCCCTAATCTTCAACTAATGGTACCCCAACCAAAGATCAATCTTAGAAAAGTACTTAGCACCCTAAATTTAATCAAAGAGATCATCAATCCTAGGAAGTGGATACTTATTCTTCACAGTCACCCTATTTAATTGGTAGTAATCTATATACATCGAAAGGGACCTATCCTTCTTATGCACGAAGAGTATCAAACCACCCCATAGGGAAACACTAGGATGAATAAAAGCCTTATCAAGAAGGTCTTTTAACTGCTCTTTAAGTACTTTCAACTCAGCTGGAGCCATTCTATAGGGAGGGATATAGATAGGACGAGTGTGGGGAAGAAGATCAATCCTAAAATCAATTTCCCTATTGGGAGGAACATCGGGAAAATCATCAGGAAGCATCTCAGGAAACTTACAAATCATAGGGATAGATTGCAATGAAGGACCTTTGGATCTAGAATCCTTAACATGCACTAAATAGTAGAGACCCCTTGGAAATCAACTTCCGGGATCTAGGATATGAAATGAACCTTCCCTTAGGCGCTAAGAAACTTCCTTTCCATTCAATCATGGGTTTATCTGGGAATTAGAAACTGACCTTTTGGGTCTGACAATCAAAGAGGCATAGCACGAGTGCAATCAAACCATCCCTAAAATCACATCAAAGTCTAACATATCCAACTCAATCAGATCCACTAAGGTCTCTCTAGGTCTTCCTTCCATAGACCAATAATGCACAAGCCCTATAAACTCTTCTAACCACAATAGAGTTACCCACCAGGATAGACACAGAAAAGGGATAAGGAATATACTCGGGACCAAAACCAAAATGAATAGACACATAAAGGGTCATATAAGAAAGGGTATATCCAAGATCAAGCAGATAATATACATAGCAGGAGAAGAGTTTTAGTGTGCCAGTAACAACATAAGAGATGCCTAACAATCCTGACAGGAGCACTCTTTGGTGTAGAAGCTGTAAAAGCAGAAACCGGGACCATATTATCCCCATTAGCAACATCGCCTGTAGGATAATTTCTATGAGTGTGGCCAGGCTGGATATATCTGAAATAATTATTCCTCCCCTCATAAAAAAATCTATATCCATGAAATCTTTAACGAGGATATGATAGAGCTGACTGGGCCCACTATTTTGAGACTAGGCATCTTCTTCCTTAAATCTACTGTTGCTCTAAAAGTGATAAATACCGAATGACTTAGGATATGAAGCACTAGCTGTAGAATAAGGAACAAAATCCCCCCCACTTCTTTTTAGACCATTGCCTGCATCTCTACCACTATTCTACTAGACACCACCCTACTTAGAAGATCGAGATCGTTTACTTTGCTTCTCCCCTAATTAGGCTTATTTTTTATTTTCATCTTTCACCTACTATATATATACCACAAGCCTAGATATATCCATGTCATTATTCAGCAAGGCGTCCTTGCACTCCAACACCAAGTCTCGAGACAAGCCTATAGCAAACTTCCTTATCTTAGCCCTCATGCAAGATACTAGCTCAGGAGCATAACGGGATAGCTGATGAAACTTCAAGACACACTCCTTCACCATCATCTTGCCTTGCTTCAAATTCATAAACCCCTCAATCTTTACCTCTCAACTCTAAAGAAGAGAAATGATCAAGATAAGTACTAGAGAAATCCTCCCATAAAGCTAACTCTGCATTATCTCTCATAGATTGGTCCCATTCCTCATACTACTAATATGCCACATCCTTCAGGTTGTATGAAGCAAATTCCACACCCTCAAATTCAAAATCATGCATCACAAGAAAAATCTTGTCCATCTCATCTGTGAACCTTTGAGGATCCTCCTCAACCATAAAAATACTAAATATCAGATAATCAATCCTAATGAACTGGACAACCCTAGTGGCCTCAAAGGAACTCACAATAACACTTGAAGAACTCGATTAATGTGATTGAGATATCACCAATTGGGCCAATAGATGAATAGATCGACAAAACGTAGCCTGAGAAATGTCTCCCTAGGGCGGTAGAGCATAATCATCATCATCTCGAGGGGCTTGAGAAGGACTAATGGGGATAGGTAGATCTCTATATAGGGCAGCACAGGCAGGAGTTGGAGCCCTAGACTTGGTCTAGACTCTATAAGTAGAATGAGTTCCATTGACATTATCCTCAGACGGGAAAAAGTGTTTCTGCATGCATCGGATCTTCTTGGAGGCATGATCTAAATGTGAACAAATTAGGATTAGAGGAGATTTAATACCTTAGAATCTATAGCCCAAAATTAAACAACAAGAAAGGGAAATATTTCTAAATGTCTTGTAGCCTCTCCCTTATCAGTGTGGTACTCTACACACTAATAAAAAAGGCTCTACTTGACATGGCTTTGTGGACACCCAATGACATCAATCCCAAATCTAATACCAACTTTGTTATGACATAAACCAGGGCCTGACGATGGTTTCACAAGTCCACCAAGGACCAGAGATTACCCCTTTAGCCAATTCATACAGAACATAGCAACCTAGTTCAATTAGGACCGGAGACCACCCCTTTGCCTAGCCACACAAAACATATCACACCGATTAGTTGCTGAAATTTGATCATATAACATGATAGAAAGATAATAAAATCAAGTATAACTAAGAGTGTCAACATCAATACCCAATCCACCGTAATATCCACAAATTCTCTATAGGTCAGGACATGCCCCCAATTCTAATAATGACTATGACAATGATAATATTAATGTGAATTCTAGTGTAAGAATGGAAAATGATGGAATGATCAAGTATTTTGGAAAATGGATGCTCAATACTTTACTGCAATGATAGATGAACCAATCTAATCAACCTAACACTACACTAGAAAACTAAAAGTATCTTTGATGCCTACATCACATGGGGATATAACATTCAAAGATAATTAGCGGGTTGAGCATTAGTATGAAACTTAGGGATAGGGGAAATTATAATACCAAGTCATATCAATTTCAAACCCACTGTACATGTTCACTTATGTACATACACATATATAATAGATATTGGGGTAGGGAACAAGGTTTCGTATGATAGTAAAACATTATCCGGGGCTATGTAGCTTAACTGTTATAGGAAGGAACCCACAAGCTATATGGGTCAGCTCCTTCTACTGAAAGGGCCCAGTGCATGTTAGCAACATAAACTAGAGGTATCAAGAAAGAATAGGGCCCTGAACCCGCATCAATCCAAGATACAATTATATATCAAAAATGCAAATTATGCACACAATCATCAAGGCCAAACCTTATATCAGCAAATATGAGTTTCCAGTATAAGTCATCTAAGACCAACACCTTCGCATCTTAGCTATATAACCCCACTAATCCTAATTTCATTCTCTTAAGTTTACTTAATTAGCTAAATATGCTTCTTATGTGGTAGTTGATAGCAGATCTAAGGTGAGTAAGTTTGTGTCTAGTGTATTTGATAGTATGGTCAAAGAGTATAGGACCATAATGCTAATTAAAAAGATGGACTTGGCTAGGTTAATGGTTTATGCTCAATAAGTAGAAGAGTAAAAAACTAAGAAGAAAGAGAGAGAGTACAAAAAAGCTAGAATAAGTAGCTTTAACTTTATTCAGCCTAAGTCAGAGGGTGGTAACCATTTTTAGTTCTTCCTAAAATCTTTAGTTCCAGCTCCATCCTAAGCCAGTGCTTCAGTGCCTAAGTTTAGAATTGGTAATAAGGATAAGGTGTCAGGCTCTAAATCTCAGGGTAGTATTAGTAGTTCCTGAATAAATCCCTTTTGTTAGAAGTGTGGTAGAAACCATCAGGCTGACTGCAGGGCTGGTAGTGATGTATATTTTGGATATGGCAAGCCAGACCATAGGATCAGAGAGTGTCCTCATGTGGGTTCGTAGAGTCAGCATAATCTTCTCCCAGCTCAGTCCGGTCACCCATCTCACTAAGGTGCCATTTCTAGTGCCACCAGTGGGTAACGCCCAAATAGGCTCTATGTAGTTTAGTCCTAAAAGGATCAGGAAAGTTCTCCTGATGTGGTCACTGGTACATTGCAAGTTTACTATTTACATATTTATTCTTTGCTAGATCTAGGAGCTTCTTTGTCTTTTGTAACTTCTTATATAGCTTTTGACTTCAGAGTCAGTCCCAAAATCCTAAAAAATCCCTTCTCAATATCTATCCCAGTGGGTAAATCTATCATACCCCAGCAGGTATACAGGAACTATCCGATTATGGTGTCTTAGAAAGTTACTTTAGCAAACTTAGTAGAGTTAGAGATGATGGATTTTGACGTTATTCTCGGCATGGATTGGCTTCATTCATGCTATGCTTCAGTTGACTATAGAAACAGAGTTGTTCATTTTTAGTTCCCGAATGAACCTATCCTAGAATGGAGGGGTAGTACTTCAACACTTAGGGGTCAACTTATTACATACCTTAGATCCAGAAAAATGATATCCAAGGGGCGTGTCTACCATCTAGTTTGAGTTAAAGACTCTAGTTCAGAGACCTGTAATCTTGAGTCAGTTCTAGTAGCAAGTGAATTTCCAAATGTGTTTCCTAAAGATCTTCATGGAGTTTATCTTGAAAGGGAGATTGACTTTGGAAAAACCATCTTCCAGATACTCAGCCCATCTCTATTCCACTATATAGAATGGCTCCATTTAGACTTAAGGAATTAAAAGACCAATTGAAAGATCTCCTAGATTAGGGATTTATCAGACCTTGTGTTTCCCCCTGTGGCACACCAGTTCTATCCATGCATAAGAAAGACGGTTCTCTTAGAATATGTATTGACTACCATTTGTTGAACAAAGTCACAGTCAAGAATAAGTATCTAATTTCTAGAATCAATGACTTATTTGAACAACTTTAGGATGCCATTTACTTCTCTAAGATAGACCTCCTATCAGGCTATCATCAACTCAGAGTCAGAGAATATGACATTCTAAAAATAACTTTTAAAACTCGGTATGGTCCCTATAAATTTCTAGTTATGTCATTTGGTCTTACCAATGCCCCAGCAACCTTTATGGACTTGATGAACCATGTGTTCAAGAAGTACTTAGACATGTTCGTCATATTCTTCACACATGACATTCTTGTCTACTTCCGTAGTGAAAATAATCATGCAAACCATCTCAGAATAGTATTATAGACTGTCAGAGCCCATTAGTTGTTCACCAAATTTAGTAAATATGAATTTTGGCTAAGGTCAGTAGTTTTCTTTGGTCATATAGTTTTTGGTGATGGCATTAGAGTTAATCCTCAAAAGACCAAAGTAGTAAGAAACTGGCCTATACCCATCTCTTCATCAGATATTAAGAGTTTCTTGGGTTTGGCTGGCTATTACCAATGAATTATTGAAGGATTTTTGTCTATTGCATCCTACTTGTCTAGATTGAATCAGAACAAAGTCAAATTCCAGTGGTCAAATTCATGTGAGAAGAGTTTTCAGGAGTTGAAGACTCGAGTCACTACAACCCCAGTTCTGACTCTGCTCGACGGTTCAGATGGATTTATTGTTTATTATGATAATTCTAGAGTGGGTTTGGGGTGTGTTTTGATACAAAAGGGTAAAGTTGTGGCCTATTCCTCTAGACAGCTTAAGCACCAAGAAAAAAATTACCCCACCCATGATCTTGAGTTAGTAGCTTTTGTGTTTGCCTTAAAGATTTGGAGGCACTATTTGTATAGAGTGCATGTTGATGTGTTCACGGACTATAAAAGCTTACCGTATGTGTTTTCTTAGAAAGACTTGAACTTCCATTAGAGCAGGTGGCTAGAGTTATTGAAAAACTATGTCATGAGTGTTCTGTATTACCCGAGCAAGGCCAATATAGTGGAAGATACCCTCAGTATATTGTCCATGGGTAGTGTTGCTCATGTTGAGGATGGGATGAAGAAGTTATCTTAGAAAGTTCATCAGCTTGCCACTCTAGGTGTCTGTTTAGTTGTTTTGGTTGAGGTAGTGTTTGGGTAAAAAATAGTTTGGAATCGTGTTTGGATTCTGAAGTAAAACAAAAGCAGGACAGATATCCCAGTTTAGTTAAGCTTAAAGAGTTAGTCATAGACTAGAAGGTAGAGGTTTTCTCCTAAGGGGGAGATGGTGTGTTGCGTTTCCATGGTAGATTGTGTATGCCATGTGTGGATGACGTGAGATAGTGAATTCTTACAGAAGTGCATGGTACATGTTACTCGAATCATCTAGGGGAAACTAAGATGTACCGTGACTTGTGGGAAGTCTATTAGTGGAGTGGGATGAAGAGAGACATTGTAGAGTTTGTAGCTAAGTGCTCCACATGTCAATAGGTTAAGATTGAGCATCAAAAGCCCAGTGGGTATATGCAAGAGTTCATTATTCCCACTTGAAAGTGAGAGGAAGTGAACATGGACTTTGTGATGGGCTTGCCTCGTACTCGTCGTTAGCAAGATTCGATTTGGGTCTTTGTGGATAGGATGACCAAATTAGCCCATTTCTTACCAGTTCATACCTCTTATTTAACCGAGGACTATGCCAGGCTCTATGTCAGAGAGTTGGTCAGATTGCACGATGTCCCTCTGTCCATTATTTTAGATAAAGGTACGTAGTTCACCTCTTATTTTTGGAAAGCCTTCCCAAAGGGTCTTGGTACCCAAGTTTACCTCAGTACAACCTTTCACCCTCAGATAGATGGTCAAGCAAAAAGGACCATTCAGACTTTAGAAGATTTATGAGAGCATGTGTTGTTGACTTTAAGGGTAGTTGGGATAACCATTTACTTTTGATTGAGTTCGCGTATAATAACAGCTATCATTCCAGTATTTAGATTGCTCCATTTGAGGCGCTTTATGGGAGGAGATTTAGATCTCCCATTGGATGGTTTAAGTAGGTAAGGCTTTAGTAGTAGGGACTGACTTGTGTTTGATGCCTCAGATAAAGTACAGTTAATCAGAGAGAGGCTTAAGACAGCTCAGAGCCGACAGAAATTGTATGCAGATATGAGAAAAAAAGATCTTGAGTTTGAGATTGGCGACTTTGTATATTTGAAAATCTCTCCCATGAAGGGGTGAAGAGGTTTGGCAAGAAGGGAAAGCTTAGTCCCCGATGTGGTAGTCTTTATAGGTTTCTCAGTTATTTCGGTAAGGTAGTTTATGAGCTTGAGTTGCCTGCAGACTTAGCATCAGTTCACCTAGTGTTTCATGTCTCCTTGCTAAAGAAGTGCATCAGTGACCCAGCAGTAGTGGTCCCTATAGAGAGTGTAGATATTCTGAAGAGTCTCTCTTATGAGGAAGTCCCAGTCAAAATCTTTGATCGTCAGATTCGCAGACTAAGGAACAAAGAAGTTCCCTTGGTCAAAGTTCTTTGGCAGAATTAGTTCGTTCAGGGAGCTACTTGGGAAGCAGAGGCAGACATGTGAACCAAGTATCCTCACCTCTTCTTCACAAACTCAGACTCAACCTAAGGTAACAACCTTTCTTAGATTTACTCTATTCCATGCTTAGTTACAGCAGCATAACATTCTCATATCGTTCATGCATTCATGAAACAGTTCAGTCATATGCCATGTCTCCAAAATTCAGTCATGCTTCAATTATACATGCCAGTATAAGTATAGTTCCTCAGTTCCTCTCATTCTAGTAGGTCTCATTCGAGGATGAATGTTTTCAAGGTGGAGATATTGTAAGACCCAAAAAAATCCTAGTTCTTTTAGTCCTATATAGCATGCCAAAAGAGGTCCCAGACTTAGAAAATGTCATCCAAGTGTCAGGACTTAGAATTATTTTTAGCCTTCGAATTAACCCTAAAAGTTAAAGAATTTAAAGCCCTAATTTCTAAGAATTTAACAAGAAATTGATGGAATCTTACCATGAATTTTCGAATTAACCCTAAAAGTTAAAGAATTTAAAGCCCTAATTTCTAAGAATTTAACAAGAAATTGATGGAATCTTACCATGATTTCGAAGGGAAATCACTGACTAACTGATAACCATGCACCGCCAAATCAACTACAAGAGCTTTTCCTCTCTTTTAGGGTTTTAACTCTTAAGATAAGGGTGAAAATGGGCTAATTCGCAACTTCCCTCTCGACTATCAGAGCTGTCTCGATCGTGACTCAACCTATGCGATTGTACCATTGTGGTGCCTGCCTATGGAACCACAATTGATAACTAAAACAAAGCTATAACTGGAATTAAAGACTAAAGAAGCAAAACCAGCAACTAAAGAAAGAGAGATGAAGTAGAAGAACATAAATAGAAGATAAATTCAAAAGAAATATGATTGGTAATGAGACATTTACCAACATTCATGAGAAGCACTAAAGTGTATATCAAACACTCAAACAAAAATCACCAATGTTTATTACACCTCACTCTTAGGTAGACATAAAGGGAGCCACCTTCCCCGAGCACCAACCTTTCTTGCCAATTTGTTAACACAAGTGAAATCTATCACTTAGTATTAACCCTCATTTCGGATTCTCTCTCTAAGAGAAGAAAAACTACAATTTAGAAGTAACTCATTCAAATGTACAAAAACTAATGAAAATAAGAGCTAAAAGGTCTATTTATAGTATTACAAGACTATGACTAAAATACCCTTAATGAAGTGTGCTCATTGGGAGTGTAAAAAAAGAGATCAAAAAGGCCTCCATGCCCTTAGTTGAAGGCGCCCATGTAGTGTAAGAAATGCAAGGCTTTCAAGGTTTTTCCTCTTCACATTTAAGCAAGTAAACTCCCTTGGTTGAAGGAATCATGCTCTCATAAGCTCCTATTTGCATGGTCAAGGCTTGAAGAGGTTTCAAAAGGTCTTCAATCTGATACTTGAACCTTTGACAATATACCTTGTAATCTTTGTGCTCTTCATTCTTGTATCATCCTCTCCATCTTGAAAGGAATTTGTCCTCAAATTATCATTTTGCAAAACCAAAGAGAGAAGAAAACAATCACACAATCCTCTTAGTAGGAGGGTTACCATTAGTACCATAATTATATCATCATTCTAAGGTGGTTCACACTTAACATACATCCATGTATCCTTGATATTTGACATGAAAAGATTGGCATAAAGGATAAAAAAGAAGTGAATAGGATTAGCATCAATAGTGAATGAACATAATTCGAAGCTATACCTGCCATACCCCAGAAGCACACCGAGATCAAATGGAAGTAGTAGACTAGGGTCTAAATCGAGATAAGCCATTTCTTTTACTAGTCTATGATACCAAGCGGGTACATATTTGAAATACAACCAGAAATACCTTATTTTATCCTTGAAACACTTATTATACACATCTTAAAGGATAAAGCTAAGGTAAACATCAAGGGAAAATAAGCACAAGCCGAGGCAATCCCTTCTCCATCCCACTAGTGTTCTGGGATCAAATGGATGATGTTGCTAAGGGTATAATCCGAAATTAACCCATCCCTTTACTAGGCTATAATAATTACAATCAATCAAGACAATTAACCTTAAGAGATTGTTATCATTCAAGACTAAATAATTATGGCCTAGAATTCTTCTCCTAAGAACAAGCACACTTTATTCATAAGTTTTCCAAACACATGATTACCTTGAGTAAAACTAGTAGCAAAGTTTTCAACATATGAACTCAAGGGGTCATGTTCAACATCATGATCAACATTATAAGAATTAACAGTAACTTGAAGGTTTTCAAACACACCATTCTCATGCTCAAGTAGCGAGCTAGTCTTAGGATTAGGAGCATATTGTTCATTATACACAACAAAAGAACTACCAAGGAAAGATTCATGATTTTCTACACTAGGTAAACCCGAAATCATATCATATTGGCTAATAATATACATATCACAATATTTTAAACTTAAGGGAGTGTGGAGAGTACCAATTTCACCTTAGTTTTGTACTAGGGCATCCCGTTTGCTTTGAATTCTCGGCCAAGGGTTGAATGGGAACACCAAAATGTTTGGGAGGGATTTACTTTTGATTCTCCTTTGGAAATATATCATTATGTATCTACACATAAGAAGAATCATTGCTAGGAAAAGTGCTAACATTTGGGTTAGTGAGTAACAAGGATTCTTTGTGGACAAGATCCACAATCAAGCTTTTCTTTCCCCTTCCAACTCCACTACCCATGGTTTCCATTTACCTTACCATATTTTATTCACACTTTTATTGTATCTCAAGTTCAAGATTCTCTCTATCTTAAGGCTTGGCCTCATTCTCTTCATATTCTAACTTGTAGAGAGGAGGCATTGGATTTTATGAAGTGTAGGATCTTTGGACTTGAGGTGTTTGGACTTATAAAGGGTAAGGCCTTTGGTCAAGTGAGTTTGGAACTTGGCACTTTGGATTTTCATGTAGTATTTGAGTACCAAGTACTTCTTGTTGGACTTGGTTCAATGGGGGATAAATAGGTCTATTTGGCTCTCGGGTTGATGGACTTTGGTTTTGTTTTTGTGGAAGCTTTGATGGGCATAGTCTTTTAACTCCCACTTTCATTCTAATCACGTCACCCTTCATTGAACCCACATAACCCTTTATTGAACCCAAATCACCCTTCATTGTACCCAAATCACCCTTAATTGAACCAAAACCTGTGTGCAACCTAACAATATCTAGAGATATGGCCTCAAGCCTAGCCATCATGATCCCACTAACATCATTATCAAATGGTTGAGCACTTGAACCCTTGGGTTCTATGATTAAAGTAACAAAAGAAAAACCAAAAACAACAAAGGAAATACCTACAGAATGAATAAACAAGTTAGTCCAAACAAAGCTTCACCACTCTCATAATCGATTCTTACCTCATACTTGGTCTCACAAGTGTTGAAATCTTGGCATGTACTTGGCAATTGAATGAGTGATGAATCTACTTTGGCCAAAAATTGATTTTTTTTGATGTGAATCAAATAAAAATAATGTACGAACTTGAACCAACAAATTACTATGACTTAAAAGCGAGAAAAGCACGCAAAAACCGAAGACACGAACAGAAGGACTCAAGGCTAATTATCAACCTAGTAGGAAGTTACTAGTTTGCTAATTAGTGGTAGAATCAAATAAAAAACAACTAGAAACAACAAATAGAAACTTAAAAATCTAGTTAAGAACTCAATTTAGTTGTTTATATAAGTGATGATGTGGTAGCTTGTAATTGGGCGTCACTTTTCAAAAATTTTCAACTTCCAAATTCTTGTTTTAGGCCAAACACTACTTTAGGAAAGAAGGATTTCAGTTTAGAGGAAACAATGAAGGTTTGAAGCCTTTTTGGGAGCTTCAAATGAATTCAAAATGGATTGGTCCCTTCAAGTGTACTTTCAATTGTACTTGTTTGTCCCCTTGTCCCCTCTTCCTTTTTGGAAGACGTAGAATATTCTAGGTAATATTTTTGTACAAACACTTAGTACACTCTCTTTCTTCTCCCTTTTTGGATCAAACAAGCTACTTGAATATTCTTATTTAACAAGATTTGAAAATGGTGGATGAACAAGATGAATATTCAAGAGTTGATCATGGTTTGGCCACTAGGCAAATGAACCCTAAATTCAAATTTTCTTTTAGATATAAGTTCCCTTTTTCAAGACAAGCAAACAATAAATCAGCCACAAAAATGCCACACACAAGGTATCCTCCATGAGATCCCACATCAAAAGCTTCAAACAAGTCACAACAATGGTGGATCTAGCTCAAAAATAACCAAATCTTGTTCCAAACGTAGATCTAGACTCCCTAGGTTCTAGGGAACAACAACCTAGCACTTAAAACCAACAAAACAACACAAAAACATGTAGCTCTAAGATTTAAAATGCTGTCCAAGTATAGAAGTGTGAAACACCTAATTTTTATTTGATTTTCTTGACTCTAGACTCTTATTATGGAGATTTTCTTAGATCCAAGGATTAGAGTTGTGGGAACAAATCTAATACATGGATCTGATACCAAATGATAACTAAAACAAAGCTATAACCAGAATTAAAGACTAAAGAAGCAAAACCAACAACTAAAGAAAGGGAGATGAAATAGAAGAACACAAACAGAAGATAGATTCAAAAGAAAAAGGATAGGTAATGAGACATTCACTAACATTCATGAGAAGCACTAAAGTGTATATTAAGCACTTAAATACAAATCACCAACGTTAATTACACCTCACTTTTAGGTAGACACAAAGGGAGTCACCTTCCCCAAGCACCAACCTTTCTTGCCAATTTGTCAACACAAGTGAAATCCATCTTAGTATTAACCCTCATTTCGGATTCTCTCTCTAAGAGAAGAAAAACTATAATTTACAAGTAACTCATTTAAAATGTCCAAAAACTAATGAAAATAAGAGGTAAAAGGTCTATTTATACTATTATAAGATAATAACTAAAATACCTTTAATGAAGGGTGCTCCTTTGGAGTGTAAAAAAAGAGATCAAAAAGATCTCCATGCCCTTAGTTGAAGGAACCTATTAGTGTTAGAAATGAAAGGATTTCAAGGCTCCTCCTCTTAACGTTTAAGCAAGTACACTCCCTTGGTTGAAGGCATCATGCTCTCATAAGCTCCTATTTGTATGGTCAAGGCTTTAAGAGGCTCCAAAAGGTCTTCAATCTGAAGCTTGAACCTTTAAAAATATACCTTGTACTCTTTGAGCTTTTCATGCTTATATAAAAAATTGTGGTTCTTGGCTCACGATATCCAAGAACCAGATGATAGTTGAAGACTTGGAATCCTTCCAAGCCTATGGTAATGCCTCGACATTTATTTAGAACCCCGTACATGTAAACAAATTATGTAATCATACCAAATTCAATATTCTAGACTCAATGGAATAATTAGATTTTCCATATAAGCTTTTCATGAACAAATGTGGGTCGTATCCTAAATTTCTAATTTTTTAACTTTTTGACCAATTGGTCAAAATGAGTTCAGGTGAATTAGGATCCAAGCCAAAGTCTACCCAGCCTAAAATTGATATTTTGGATCTAATAGCACTGTCAAAATTCCTATTTGAGATCATATACTAGATGTTTTGTTCAGAGAATAAATCCTAAATATTGAAAGCTCCAAAAAGGAAAATGAGCCTAAAATCCAAACAAAATATCTGAACATCGAACTGATACTTCCAATAAGTCTTAAATGACCTGTATCGACTATGGGAAGGCTCAAAATGCCAAAAATATATGTAAATAAAGGAAATGACTCAGAGGTTCATTATATTCTGTAAGCTATCATGCCAAAGATGAGAGGTCGCTGTAAGTCCTGCCTTTTTACGTCATCGAGATGGAGGAGGTGTATACGCTGGGTTACATATATTACTTGGATAGTTATTGAATTATGGACTTACTTTGCATTCATTCTTGCATGAGCATTGCCTATCACTAGTATGACCTATATCTATCAGCCTTATAAGGGGTTCCATTGGTATAAGTATGAGTATTGCCTACAGTATATTATATGGTGCTTGCATCTTTCAACCTTATGGGGGATGCATAGGTATAGACTGTGACTGTTGTTTTCTAGGTGTAGATTAAACCTTCCGATCTTATAACATCGGTGATTTATGAAAGAACAGATTAGGTATTGTTTGTCATGACTAGCCGATTACTTTATATTATTATTACTATCATAGTTAGTTTGTGATAGGTTGATTATTCGACTAGTATTGAGATTTGAGGTATGTTTCTGATTTCTTTATCCTATGGTTATTTTATTTCGCATGTTTATCCCATGGTTAGGTATTATGGATTTGGACCTTGATCATGTTAGCACTAGTTCTTACTCTGATTAGGAGGCCTGGAGATGATAGTGTTATTATTTAGGTTGTACCTTGAGTTAAAGTTGCTCATGTATATGTATTTATCTATAGTAGTTATGGTATTACCGTATATCCCTTCCTCACATTTATTCATTTTGTATATCTTTTTCTTGGCCATGTATAATGTATATATATATATACATATTTCTTCTATTCTTTATTCGTATAATGGCCAATGATGTTTCATATAGTGCTTAGAGTCCTGGGTATGGCTAGAATAGGATATTTCATCCTTATTACCTCCTTAGCCTTATTATGTTAGTTTCTTGGTTATGAATAGGATAGTTATCCTTATAATTGCAATAGTTTTATTATGTAGATTACTAGATATTTTGGTGTAGTTTATATTCCCACTTGCATGCAATTATATTGGCATTATCTTTAGATCTTAGTCGGTAGTTGCCTATTGAAAACCATTTGTTTGATACTCATACTACACTTCTGTAGCCTATAGGTCATAGTATAACTTTTTTCCATTATTTTGTGCGTAGAGCAACTATAGTTTGGAGACATAGGGTGAGCTCGTGGTGTTTAGAGTATTGCTATTCTCCATCATATGTACTTGGTTAGTCTTTATGTTGTATTTAGAGATGGGTTGTATCAGTATATTCACTTAGCACTTCATTTTGTAACCTTATTAAATTGGAAGCTCTTGTACTGATTTCATTAGGTTTTCGGACTATCTTATGTATTTTTGGCTTTTTATTATATTTATTCCTTGTTCTTCTTTATTTTTCTCGGTAGTTCGTTACTAGTAGTTCTGGACTATGGGTTGGCTTACCTACTGGTGTGTTATAGTAGAAGCCATTATAAACTGATAAATTAGGTGTGACAAATTGGTATCAGATCTAGATTTAATAGTGTGTTGGTAAAAGAGCTAAGTGTCTATTAGGGTCCTGTGGATCAGGGTAAAAATGTCTGTATCCTATCTTTTATAGGTTATAGGGCATTCTTAGGAAATTATGTTCTTGACTTTGTGTTATATGTTTGTATTTCTATGATCCTTAAGTACATTCCTTGACATTATTCTGTACCAAATGGACTATACGAGATTTTTGTTAGATGTGAGTGGGACTTCGACACTTATTTCTAGAGCTTCAATTCAGCATCAGGACAGTAAGCCAGTGATGGATGTCGAAGATATTCAGCATCAGTCAGAGGATTTAGGGCTAACCTAGGCTCCAGTAGAGTTTGCGACTGCTTTATCCTTCGGAGATTCAACATTGGAGATCCCAATTCTTTTTATGGATACCTCATAGTTAGAGATAATATTCAGCTCATTTAGAGTTCTTAGGGATGAATTAGGCTAGTTGGTATTAATTAGGGTTCCTTGACGATTTTAGAGTACGAGATTCGATTCCTTGAGTGGGACGGACATATCCTATGCTATATCCTTTAGAGCATGACATAGTGCATGGATTTATCAGAGGATTAACATTTCCTCTCTATTTGGAATCAAAGCATTTAATAGCAATTGGGTCTTCTTCTCTAAGGTTGTTAATCATATGAGGGCCACAGAGAGAGCATGTACTAAGACTTATAGAGGTGGAAGTAAGAGACCATTTCATTAGTATAATGCTATTAGTATTTCATCCGGGAATAAGCATCATCTCTGCAAAGGTTAGGTTTACTTGTATCCTATCAGTTGTATGCAGGTAGTGTTTCTGACTATAGTTATCTCTTAGATTAGCCATGGTGCTTATTGTGGATAGAGTTTTCATCGGACCTTGTAGAGTTTTTAGTATAGTTCTTAAGGCCATGGTAGCTATTCTGGATTAGGAGGGTCAGTACATTGGAGTATTCTAGGAGCTTGTTTTAGTTATGGAAATATAGGAAATTGGTCAAAAGAGTGCCCAAACATGAGTTGGTTGTTCAGATGGAGTTAACATCTATTTCTTAGTAGCCTAGAGTTCTTTAGGTGTGTTATGTTTATGGGGAGAATTGTCATTTTAGTAGAGAGTGTCCTCAATGTTATTTGGTCAGCCATTTGTGGTCACCTTGTATTTCTCACTAGGTTAGAACTTTAGGGGTTTGCTACAACTTTAGAGAGATCAACCACTAGTCCAAAGAGTGTCCTCGATGTGGGATTAGTTATCGTTCAGATCATTCAGATCAGTCTTATAATATTGTGGCACCATAAGTTAGAGGCAGTGTTCTTAGCACCTCATTTAATGATTTTGATACTTAGTCCAAGTTTGGACCTATTCAAATTCATTCTTCCTTGGGCACGTCAGGCATGGGACTTTAGGTTTCATAATGATGGGTGCACCTTTTTATTTCCTGCCTTTACCTTTTCATTGGAGCTTATTGGGGTTCTCGTAACCATCGATGATTGTATTCCTTGGTAGGTTTATATTTATTATTGTTCTCCTTGAGGTAGAATTCATGATTATATGACTAGACCTGTAGATTATTTATTTTAGTAGTGGATAGAGTGGATTATTATTGATATTTTTCCATTGGGTGCAGCACTTGGGTTCGAGTCCCATTTACCTTTGTATATTGGCCTTCTTATGGCCCTATAGTGGTACTTGTTGGTTATTTCATTTTTGGTACCGCCTATACTTTATATTAATGTCTATATTATTGTCATTGTTTGAAGTTTATCAATCCTCGCTTGGTAAATAACTAGACTAGTAGTATCTAGTTAGAATTTTCCTTCTTCACGTCTTTTATTCATTGGCATGGGTAGTTGGATTGGTTGGATAATTTTTCTTCTGTTGAAAGGTGAGGTTGGTCATTTTCCTCTGTTGTTAGCTGTGCTAGATTGGTTGTGGATTGGATTATGGTATTGAAGGTAAGATGGTTGTCCATGGTTTTGTTGTGGTTTTAAGAGTTGGAAATTGGTTATACTGTCCATTTTTTAGGTTGACCAGTTTAGGATTTATTCTTTCGATTTGACTAGTTCATCGCCCAATAGTGGTTTTGTTGTTGATGCCGAGGGGTATTGGATTCGTCTTTCAGGTTTGTTGGTGTCTCAACCCAATTTACGAGTATGATGGAACATACTTTATCCCGTTAGTAGGTAAGCCAAACTATAACCTGAATTTAAACACAATGGGTTAACTTGGTGAAAAATGCTAACATAGGCGGAAACCAAGAACACAACTTATAAATAAGCCTAGTATTAAAAATAGATAAGATAGTCAACATAGATACCATCCCATGGCCTGGTAGAGCCAGTATAAGAGCATCTAGTAGTTATAATAATACAATACAAATATCTAGAATAGTCAATAATATCTGTCTTGAAAAAAAGACTGAACATAAAAGATAGAAGGAAATAGGTGACTTAGACTCCAAGAGCTCACCCTATCTCCGTATATCAACATAGCACAAATGTCGATCAATGACGACAACTAGTACTTGGATCTGCATCAAAAGGTACAGAAGTGTAGTATGAGTACCAAAACCATGGGTACTCAGTAGGCATCATCGACCGACTGAGATAAATCATGATATAAGTATGATAAAATTTGAGATAACATGGTATAACTGTAACCTGGATTTAAACACAAAGAGTTAACTTGGTGAAAAATACATAGGCGGAAATAAAGAAGACAACTTATAAATAAGCCTAGTATTAATAATAGATAAGATAGTCAACATAGATACCATCCCATGGCCTGGTAGAGCCAGTACAAGAGAATCTAATAGTAATAATAATACAATGCAAGTATCTATAATAGTCAATAATATCTGTCTTGAAAAAAAGACTGAACATAAAAGATAAAAGGAAATAGGTGAATTTGACTCCAAGAGATCACCCTATCTCCGGATATCAACATAGAACAAATGTTGATCAGTGACGACAACTAGTACTTGGATCTGCATCAAAAGGTACAGAAGTGTAGTATGAGTACCAAAACCATGGGTACTAAGTAGGCATCATCGATCGACTGAGATAAATCATTATATAAGTATGATAAAAATTCGAGATAACATAACTAAGTCAAGGTATAGACAAATATGAAGTAAATCCAACACCGCTGAGCATTAATAAGTAAATAAACATGAATAATAACATAACGTAACATAAAGCATCAAAACATGCAATCATAACTACACAAGTAGCTCTCATATGCCAATTATTGAGGAAAAGTAAACATCCCATCGCAAGCCCCCTAAGCCTGGAAGGTACAAATAAGATAGAATAACCCACCACCATTATTTATCAACTCTCATAATACAATTAGAATTCATCCAAGTCATTCTACACTAAACCATCGATTTTCCATATTCATCATTTGTTAATTAATCAACACTTAATAACTAATCATCACGTAGAAACTAATCCCCATGTATCAATAAATCATACTTTATCATCTTAACATGACTTATCAACTAATTCTCATATAGTAGTTTATCATCCCTATCAACTAGTCATTATTTACCAGCTTACCAACATTTATAAACTAATCAACATTTATCTACTAATCAATTGATATCAACTAATCCTTATACCTCTAGAATCTATTCATATCACACCAAATTATAAATATTTTTTCATTTTCATTCCTAGCTAGAATCTCTATTGTCAATCTCACACCCTGATATTTTCATATCATAATGAGTATGACATTATATTATAAGGTGCATATATATATATTCGGACTCAAAACGGTATGGATATTCAACAATATCCTCATAGATATCATTATCAATATCATTGCCATCCTCTGGATTTCTACCAGGTATAAAATGATATCATCATCATTATCATCATCAATATCATAGCCATCCTCCAGATTTCTATCAGGTATAAATAATCAATACCATCATCATTATCATAACCATCCTTCGGACTTCATTGTGTATAAATAATTGATATCATCATTATTGTCTGGACTTGAACCGATATTTCTATATTTCATATCATAAGTAATATTCGAACTTGAAACGATAATCATATCATCATTATCAAGGCCAATAGCATATTCATTAAAGAATATCTATTAACATAATATGTTATCATGATCAGAAATCATAATCAAAATTATGAGCTCTAGCATAATCCATGACCTGATTGCCAATATAGTAAATAAACACGATCTTTAGCATAATTACTAGTAAAATTAATAAGCATGCTCTTTCTGATAATCCATACCATATTCTCCAATATAGTCAATAAACATTATTCCTAACATAATCAATATGCATTATCAAGCATAGGCAGTAACTTATCAATAGCCCAATTAATGGCTTATCATTAGCATAATAAACAACCTATCATTTTTATAGCTGATAACTTGCCAATATCTTGATCAATAACAAATCCATGGTATAATCTATAGTTTATTCAAAGGATAATCAATAACTTAATTTCCAATGTAGTCATTAAGCATGATCTCTAGCAAGAACAATAGCGTAAATACTAATATATCAACAAGAATGATCACTAGCATTGTTAATAGCTCATTTGTTGGCTCAATAAATAGCCTAATTTATGGCTTAGTCAATATTATAATCACAGGCTTATTCAATAGTATATTCAGTATCCTAATCAATAGCATATACAATAGCTTATCAATATCTACAAGCATAACTAAACTAGTAGTAGCCATGTGCATAAGCCTGCCATATCCTATCATAGTATCTAACATTCCTAACCAATGTAATTTAAGAGATTTATAACCATAATTTTCATGGAGTCCAAAAGTAAAGTATATAAATACTAGCCTAGATCCATAGGGAATAATTGCATCCCCAAAATGCACTTTTTTTAATACATGCTGTAGGCTTAATCAATAACTCAATTATGTCATACTCATTAAGCATTACTTCTAATGTTATCCATCATTAAAAACAAGTACCAAGGTGTCTAAACATTACCAAAACAACCATCTTCCTAGATGTACATAATTATATCAAAGGGTCTTCAATAACTATCACAAGTTTTGGCCTAAGGTGGGTCGAAGATCCCGCTTCTAAATTTCCAAAATCATTTACTAAGCATTGTCTACCTCGGACTAGGATAAGGTGTCTGAATCAACTATTAGATGTTGAGCAAGTCATAAGTAGTCCTAGGTTATCAATTTCTTCTAATATAGAACAACTAAGTCAATTTTACCTAAGGTAAGACGATTTGGGTAGATTTCATCCTAAACTCAAGTGACCAAGGCAATCTTCTCATTGGTTGAGTAACTAAGGTATTTCTACCCTAAACAAGAGCTACAAGGCCAATTTTACCTAAGACATGGCTAACTAGGCTAAATATGCCCAAAATGATATCTAAAATATCCTAAATGGTTAAATAACCTAAATCTAGCATTATATCACACCAATACCTAAAACCCATCCCAAATATTACACAATATTATTAACGTACTATGAAGTAGCTCAATCTTACAAGAGAGTAAAACCAAACTTACCTGGACACCAAAAAAAGCTCACAAGATTTGTTAAATTATCCCTTTTCCATTTCAAGAATCTTCCGCAAGATGCCAAGCTATCAAAATCACATTCTACTCATCAATACAAGAATAATGATACCTATATTGCGCTATTGTTTTTCAGGTCCAAAAATACCCAAAATCCTATGTGGGTTCCATTTATGAAAAAAATCATGTTTTTGAAACCAACCCGACATTTCCTCATGATCAAAGATTCATTACCCTCAAGAATGGGTAAAATTCAAGCTAATTTAGGGTTAAAATCAAGCCACCAAGGTTTTGGGATTTTTGAAGAAGAAATGGGAAATTTAATGATGAAAAGGGTGAAATCTTATCACAAATAGAAAGATAATTGTGTAAACATTGTCAGCCAAGCTCCTAAATCATACACAAGCCTTAATTTCAAGATATCTCACTATTTAGGGTTTTAGCTCTCTTAGAATGGATGAAGAATAAGAAAAATTATGCAAAAAGGGTCTATTTATATCCATGCCAGGTATGTGGGATATTCATTAATGGGTCCCTTCTGCCCACTGAGTCCCAAGAACTTCCTATTTCTACAATTATTAACCTGTTCTCCAATTTGGTGAAATTTCATAAAGACTATGATTTTATAAATTTTTCCTCAATTGATTGATTCTAAACCATGAAAATACATTTCCACATAATAATGGTATTTCCATATATTAGATAATGTAAATGTCTACTCCATGATTTATTGTTGAACTAATAAGTGTTAAATATGATTTTCCTTTATCGTGGATTGTTAAACTTTGCATTAGATAGTGATGGTAGGTTATGAACACCCAATACTTAGGAAAACTATGCATGTTATAGTTTTCATGTTACAAGTCATTCAGATTTATACTTGCATCATTACTTTTAGAGTATTTTTCAAAGTTAGCACTATCAGTACCAAATCATATTAAATGCATAATAATACCCGTGTCATTCAGTTAAGAGTTACACTTAGCATCGAGCGAATACTCGGATGGCAACTCTCCCATTTGTTAGGCATGAGTCGTTAGTAGTAGTCCCTAAGTTCCAGACCTACAACACCTCCATATATTATGAGGGATCCCTCATCAGTAGAGGCATGACACCCTCATCCTTCGAGATATTAGATTAGTGGATCCACACCAACCAGTGTTGGTACCCTTGGCAAGGTACCAATACCCTTTCAACTGGGGTTACAGGTTGGACCCTAATTTATTCATATTAGGGCATATCGATGATAAATAGTTCCCATAATATTAGTTTAATAATTAGGATATACCAGTTCAGGTTTACATGACCAAGTGTTTAGTTTATTAGATATTCAGTTACTTAGATTTTACAGATCATTTCAGTACACATTTATCTTAGTCTTGCATTTGTTTTACATGTTCATGCATTCATTCTTAGTACTTATATGTATTTTAATTATCCCTATGTTACGTACCAGTACATTCAAAGTACTAATCACTTACTCCCTTTTATGCTATGTTAACTTATAAATAGGTTCAAAAGCCTAGTTTCTAGACATACTTAATAGTCTATGTGCCACCCTGCTGTATCTTTTGGTTAGTCCTAATTAGTCGAGGACTAGTTATTCTAGTTATCCTGTTTTTTAGAATTTTAGTAGTCAGAGTTAGTTGGGGACCTTTCCCAATAACTCATCATGTTTAGAGGCTTTCAGATAGTTTTATAGTTAGCTATGTTTTTAGTACAAAGTTTTAGACTCCTTTGTTATTGATTTGATATTCACCTTTTTATTTAAATAATTCTGTATAGTATTTTGTAATATACTTTCAGTACCTTACAACTTATGCCAGTTCATGGGTTATCTTGGAGGCACTTATGGACTTAAGAACCGTCTTAGACTAGGGGTAGTCACAGGTCATGAAAAACTTGGTATCATAGCCTAAGTTTTTTTAATATGTACTAGGGTGTCTGAAAGTCACAATAAGTAGAGTCTTATGCATGGGTGTGAAGCGTGCTACACCAATGGGAGAGAGGCTACGATCTATATTAGGAAAGTTTCCTTTCTTTTTGTATTTATGTCATGCGATGGAGTGTGAACTGTATTAAACTTCTCCTTTTAACTCATCCTCTACCATTTACAAAAAATACCTCATAGAAGGAATAACGAAATGAGAAATGGGGACTAGACTTCACCACCACCTGTCCCTGAAAACCCTTTGAACGATCATGTCACCCAAGCAATCTAGTAGTGAACATAACAACTGCTAGGATTCAAGACTTTACTAGAATGAATTCTCTAGTGTTATCTAGATCCAAGTCTGAAGAGGATCCACAAGAGTTCTTAGATTGTATGAAGAAGGTAACATATGTATTGGGTGTTACTTCAAGTGAAAGTTCTAACTTAGGTGCTTACTATTTGCAAGGAGAAGCTCATATTGGGTCAAGCAGTGGAAAGAGGATAGGGATGTCGATGTAGGGCCTGAGAATGGGATGAATTTTCTACTGCCTTCTTTTATAGGTTCATCCTACTTAAGTTAAGGAAGGATAAGGTTTAGGAATTCATCAATTTGAAGTAGGGTATCATGAGTGTGAAGGAGTATTCACACAAGTTTACCCAATTGGCAAGGTATGCTCTGACTATGGTGGCTGAATCTAAGGCCAGAATAAGCAAGTTTATGTCTGGTGTGTCAGATGATGTAGCTAAGGAGTGTTAAAAAACAATGTTAATTAAGGAGATACACCTTTCTATGCTGATGGTCCATGCTCAGCAGATCGAGTAGGAAAAGCTCAAGGAAAAAGAAAGGCAGCATAAGAGGGCCAGAACACCTAGCTTCAACTTCTTATACCTAAGGTAATATGGTAGGAATCGCTCTCAGTTCTGCTAGAAATCTTTAGCCTTATTCCTTGTCTTCATCCATTGGTCCAACGCCTAAGTTAAAGTGGGACAATAGGGATAGAGAACCAGGTTTTAATTCCCAGGGTAGCATTAATAGTGATCACAAAAATCCAGTTTGTAAGAGGTATGGTAAGAATCATAAGGGATGGTGGGAAATGATGCATGCTTTGGGTGTAGAAAGTCATGCCACAGGATAAGGGATTGCCATTGGGTATATGGAATGGCATAAATGATCTCGCTAGCAGGGTCAGGATAATCCTTTAGGAACACCAACCGACCTCCTTAATCATTAGGGTACCACCTCTAGTGCCATCCGTATAAAACATTAGAACCGAAATTATGCCCTCCATACCTAGCAGGGTCAGGAAATTTCTTCTGATGTGGTTACCGATACGTTAAAAGTCTTTCATCTTTATGTTTATGCATTGTTAGACCCTAAAGCTTCACTTTCTTTTGTGACTCCCTACATAGCCATAGACTTCGGCGTTAGTCCTCACATATTAGTAGGACCCTTCTCAGTGTGTACTCTAGTAGGTCATTCTATCATACATAGATGGGTATACAGAAACTGCTCTATCACAGTGTCCCAGAAAGCTTCCTCTGTAGACTTTCGTAGAATTAGAGATGACTGATTTTGATGTCATTCTTGACATAGATTGTCTCCACTCTTTATATGCTTTAGTTGAATATGGAAATAGAACTATCCAGTTTTGGTTTCCTAATGAGGCAGTCATAGAATGAAAGGGTAGACCTCAGTTCCTAAAGGTCGATTTATTTCCTAATTAAGGAAAGAAAAATGATTTGTAAGGGTTGTATGTATCATCTTGTCCGAGTCAAGGACTCAAGTTCCAAAATTTCAAGTATTGAGTCAGTTCAAGTTGTAAATGTGTTTCCAAAAGTATTTACTGAAGATCTTCCCGGAGTTCCTCCCAAGAGAAAAATCAATTTTAGAATAGATCTCCTTCCAGATACTCAACCAATTTTAATTCCACCTTACAGAATGGCTCCAGCTGAGCTTAAAAAACTAAAAGAATAGTTTAAGGGCCTTCTAGATAAGGGTTTCATCAGGCCTAGTGTTTCCCCATGGGGTGCTCCAGTCCTTTTCATGTGCAAGAAAGATAACACACTCAGAATGTGCATCGACTACCATTAGTTTAATGAAGTCACAATCAAGAATAAGTATCCTCTCCACAGGATTGATGACTTGTTCGATCAACTTCCAGGTGCCAATTATTTCACTAAGATTGAACTCCAATTCGGCTACCATAATCTTAGAGTCATGAAATGTGGCATTTTGAAGACCACCTTCAGAACTTGGTATAGTCACTTCAAATTTATAGTTATGTCTTTTAGACTAACAAATGCTCTTGCAGTTTTTATGGATTTTATGAATAGGGTGTTCAAGCAGTTCTTAGAAATGTTCGTCATTGTCTTTATAGATGACATCTTTGTCTATTCCTGTAGTGTAAATGACCATGCAAACCACCTGATAATTGTTTTATAGACCCTTGAGGATCACCAGCTATTTTCTAAGTTCAACAAGTATGAATTCTAGTTAAGATCAATAGCTTTCCTTGATCGCATTATTTTTGGTGATGGCATTAGTGTTGATCCTCAAAAGACCAAAGTAGTGAGAAACTATCCTATGCCCATCTCTCTATCAAACATCAGGAGTTTATTAGGTTTAGACGGTTACTACAAATAGTTTGTTGAGAGATTTTCTTATATCGCTTCTCCAATCCAAACTAACCTAGAAAAAATTCAAGTTTTAGTGTACAGATTCCTACGAGATGAGTTTTCAAAAGTTGAAGAGTCGACTCACTTCCACTCCAGTATTGAATCTACTAGAGGGTTTAGATGGGTTCATAGTTTATTGTGATTCTTCCATAGTTTGTCTTGGTTATATGTTAATTCAACAAGGTAAAGTCATAGCCTATGTCTATAAACAACTTAAATCCTATGAGAAAAACTACCTGACTCATTATCTTGAGTTGGCTGTAGTTGTGTTTCCCTTATAGATTTGGATACATTATAATTATGAGGTTCATGTTTATGTGTTTACAGACCATAAAAGTGTATAATATTTGTTCACACAGAAAGACCTGAATCATTATCAGAGAAGGTGGGTTAAATTATAAAAAACAATGATATGAGGGTGTTGTATCACCCGGGTAATGCTAATATGGTGGACGAGGCCCTTAGTAGATTGTCCATGGAAAGTATTATTCTTATTGAGGAGGATAAGAAGAAGTTAGTCGATAAGGTTCATTATCTTAGGAGATTAAGTATTTGGTTGGTTGATTTGGTTGAAGGTAGTATGTGGGTTTAGAATGGGTTGGAGTATTCTTTGGTATCTGAGATAAAGGAAAAGCAAGACAAGGATCCTGTTTTGTCTAAATTAAAGGAGTCAGATCGAGATCAGATGGTGGGGGTTTTCTCCCAAGGGGAGTTGGTGTGCTTCACTGTCATGGTAGATTATGTGTACCAAATATGGATTGATTATGGCAGTAAATATTAGTAGAAATACACGGTTCACAATATTCTATTCACCTAGGAGCCACTATGATGTACCGTGATTTGCTGGAAGTCTATTGGTGGAATAGTATGAAGAAGGATATTACAAAATATGGGGCTAAGTGCTCCAATTATTAATAGGTTAAGGTTGAGAAATAGAGGCCTAGTGGTAAACTTTAGGAGTTTAGGATCCCCACTCGAAAGTGGGTGGTGGTGAATATGGACTTTTTCATAGGGTTGCCGCATACGCGTCATCAACATGACTATATTTGGGTCACTATGGATAAAATGACCAAGTCAGCTTATTTCTTGTTAGTCCATACATTATATTCAGCTAAAGACTATGCTAGACTCTACCTTAGGGAGTTGTTAAAGTTACACAGGGTTTTTTTGACCATCATTTCATATAGAGGTACCTATTTGACCTCTCATTTTTGAAAGGCTTTTTAGAAGGGTTTTAGTATTCAAGTTCATCTCAATACAACTTTTCACCTGCAAATGGATGGTCAGGAAAGAGGACTATTCAAACCTTAGAGGATACGTTGAGAGCTTGTGTTATTGACTTCAAGGGTAGTGGGGATGATCACCTTTGATTGAGTTTCCTAATAATAACAACTATCACTCCAGTATCCAAATGGCTCCATTTGAGGCTCTCTATGGTAGAGGTGTAGATCTCTTGTAGGTTGGTTTAAAGTTGGTGAGTCCATTTGATAGGGACAAATTTGTTATATGAGGTGATGGAAAAGGTTCAGTTGATTTGAGAAAGGTTGAAGACAACCCAAAGTCATCAGAAATCCTATGCAGATGCGAGGAGAAAAGAGCTTGAATTTGATGTTAGAGATTTTGTGTACTTAAATATTTCACCCATGAAAGGGGTGAAGAGATTCATTAAGAAAGGAAAGCTCAGTCTTCGCTATGTTGGCTCTTATAAGATTTTGAGTCATTTTGGAAAGGTAGCCTGTGATTTAGAGTTGCCTACAGAGTTAGCATTAGCTCATCAAGTCTCTCTATTAAAGAAATGTATTGGTGATTCATCTTCTGCATTTCTTTAGAAGGTATGGACGTGAAAGATAACCTCTCTTATAAGAAGATTCTAGTTCAGATTATTGACCATCAAATTCATAGGTTGAAAAATAAAGAAGTTGCCTTACTAAAGGTTTTGTGGAGAAATCAGTCTAATAAGGGAGCTACTTGGGAAGCAGAAGCAGATATGAAAACCAAGTATCCCTATCTCTTCTCTCCGAATTCACATTTATATTGAGGTGATGGTTCTTTAGATTTATTCTCTCATATTCTATCTCAACTATCTAACCATAGTCATGCCATAATATGAATTCATGAGTTCAGTTTAGTCCATGCATCATGTCTTTGGGTTTAGATATTTAATCTTGATTCAACTCATAAGTATTCAGTGTATGATCTCAGTCCTCCTAGTACTCCAGCTAAACTAGTTTTATTCAAGGATGAATGATCCCAAGGGGGAGATATTGTAATACCTTAAATTTTTCAAGCTCTAGACCTATTGAGAGATAGGCCATGAAGTTAGCTTTTTAACGCTTCAGGTCTTGTCTCAACCCAATGTCCTGGCAAAGAGTTACAGAAGGTTTCCTCTAAGGACCTGGTAAACTACCATGGCTAATACTTAAGAAACAAGTCATAATCACTCGTGACGAGTCATCACAAGTGAGTCGTAGTCATTCCAATAAAGGACCCCCAAGTTTTAGTCTATTGACCACAACTCCACTCTATGATTTGTAATCAGACATGACTCATTGGGTGGGACTCGTAGTCACATCATTGTTCAAACAAGAATCCCTTCTAGTGGTTACGATTCTAGAACTTGACTTATATTCTGACCTTATGAGTCATTGTGTTGAACCATGGCCTGACCAGTAAAGGATCCAAGAATCAAGCCTCAGATAATGATTTTACCTAATAATTCGTAGTCAGTCATAATGAGTCGTTAGGTGGTAAGTTGTAGTCATAATTGAATGTATCCAAAAACCCAAGATCCTAGGTTGCGACTCTGACCACGAGTCGTAACCAATCATAATGAGTCGCAATGACTGGGAACGTGTCTTACTGCATAATGTTCATGGGCATTTATGTCTTTTCCCACTCCCTTAAAAGCCAAACACATGTCGTTTTGGCTTCCCAAGGGGTGGTATAAAAGGGCCCAAAAGCCCCAAATTCATCAATTAACCGTATTTCACCCAAAAGATATCAAAGAGATGATTTTACCATTATCCTCAAGAAGACTAGAGTTTCTCAAGAGCAAGATCAGTTCTAAGGAATTTCCCAAGTCTCTCACTACTAGGTATGTGGTATATTCATCAATGGGTCCCTTCCGCCCATTGAGTCCCAAGAACTTCCTATTTCCACAAGTATAAAACCTTTTCCTCAAATTGGTGAAATTTCAGTAAGACTATGATTTAATAAATTTTCCCTCAATTACTTTGATTATAAACCACGAAAATATGTCCCACATAATAATAGTGTTTCCATATGTTTGATAATGCAAATGTCTACTCCATGCTTTATTATTGAATCAATGAGTGTTAAATATGATTTTCCTCTACTGTGGATTGTTAAATTTTGCATTAGATAGTGCTTGTGGGTTATGAACACCCGATACCTAGGAAGATTATGCATGTTACAATTTTCATGTTACAAGTCATTCACATTTATGCTTGTGTAATTACTTTTAGAGTATTTTTTATAATGAGAACTATCAGTACCAAATCATATTAAACGAGTAATAATACCAGTGTCATTCAGTTGCGAGCAACACTTAGCACCGAGCGAACATAGGGATGGTGGATCTCTTTCCAGTTAGGCATGAGTCATTAGTAGCAGTCCTTAGGTTCAAGACCTATGGCACCCTCATAAATTATTAGGTGTACCTCATCAGTAGAGGCATCATACCCTCTTATTTTAGGACATCAGATTAGTGAATACACGCCAACAAGTATTGGTACCCCTGGCAAGGTTCCAGCACCCTTCCAACTGGGGTTACATGTTGGACCTTGATTTACTCAGATTGGGGCATATCAGTTATAGTTAGCTCCTACAGTCTTAGTTCAATATTCAAGATATACTAATTCAGTTTTGCATGGCTAAGTATTTAGTTTATCAATTATTCAATTACTCAGCTTTTATAGATTATTTCAGTACATGTTTATTCTTGGTCTTGCATTCTTTTTACATGTTTATGTATTTATGTTCAGTACTTATATGTATTTCAGTTGTCCCTATCTCATGTACCATTACATTTAAAGTACTAATATTATACCCTCTTTTGTGCTATGTTGTCTTATAACATAGGTTCAGATGACCAGTTTCTAGATCGTTCTTAGGATGTTTGTGTGCCATCCTGCTGCAGCTTTTGGTGAGTCCTCATTTGTTGAGGACTAGTTATAATATTTATCCTGCTTTTTAGTATTTCAGTTCAGGTTTATTTCAGTAGTCAGAGTTTGATGGGGACCTATCCCAACAACTCATCAAGTTTAGAGGCTTTTAGACAGTTTGAGAATTAGCTATGTTTTCAGTAAAATGTTTCAGACTCCTTTGTTATTGATTTGATATTGAGTTTTTTATTTAAATGATTTTTCATAGTATTTTGTTATTTACTTTTGGTACCTTACAACTTATGCCAGTTAATGGGTTAGCTTGGGGTCACTTGTGTCCTTAAGCACTATGTTACAATTCAGGGGTAGTCTCGGGTCGTTACACAAGAGTATCATGATCGCGGCCAAAACCATCACTATTACAATGCACCAGATACAGCTGAGACTCTCCAAGTCTCCACCAATCCCTCGATATTCATCCAAAATCCCATATATGAAAACAAACTATGTTACCCTATCAAATTTGACGTTTTGGACTTAATGGCGTAGTCGAAATTTCAATCCAAGGTCGTCTTGACAAAAAGTAGGTCCCATACCTAATTTCCATCTTCTTAACTTCCCAACTAATAGGTTGAAATGATCTTAGGCGCCTCAGGACCCAAACCAAGAGTCCACTTAGCCTAAAATTAATAATTCAGAGCTACTATTATAGTCAAAATTTTCATTAGAGGTCGTTTGGATAAAGTTTTCACCCAGTGGCCATTTGGAACTAGCAAAAACTTCAAAATAGGGAAATGGCTCCAAAGACCAAACGAACTGCTCGATAACCAAACTATCAGTTCCAACAAGTCAAAAATGACTTGGGGTAGCTATATAAAAATTCTAACGATAAAAATAAGTGGAAATATATGGAATGACATGAAGGGTCATTACAATATCCACTACTAAAGAAAGTTTTGTCCGTGAAAGTTAAAAGGATTAGAGTATACTTGAAGTCTCAAACATGTAAGGATAATGGGTCTAAATATTACTCTCGATCTCCTAATTTTCCTTCTCCACTGGGCGGTGCCTCCACTGAACCTTATCTACAAAAATCTCCCTAGTGCGCAACCGCCTCACATTACTAGCCAAAATGAGCTCAGGCTCCTTCACAAAGGTCAAACACTCATCCAACTAGACTGAGTCCCATCTATACAGATGAGATAGAGAATGTATCATTATAATATAGAAAACATGGAATATCAGATGGGTAGTAGCAAATTATGGAGGTAAATCTAACTCATAAGCCACGTCACCAACTATGCAAAGAATCTCAAAAGGTCCAATATACATAGGATTGAGCTTGCCCTTCCTCAGCACATCCTTCATGGGCGATACTTAGAGGAATACTCTATCCCCAAATCCTAATATCAAGGCTTTAATTCTATGGTATAGGACTTCTTCCTACTCTGAGCTGCTCTCAACTTGTCCTGAATCACTCTAACTCTATCCAATGATTCCAAAAGAAAATTGGTGCCAGGAGGTCGAACCTTGAAAGTCTCAAACCACTAAATCAGAGAATGACATCTTCTACCATTCAAAGCCATAAAATGCACCATGTCAATACTTGAATGATAACTATTGTTATAAGAAAACTCTGCCAAGACTAAGTGCTCATCCCATTAGCCTCCAAAATCCATAACACAAGCTCGGCGGATATCCTTAAGCACCTAAATAGTCCGCTCAGACTGGGCATTAGTCTGAGGATGGAAGGTTGTACTCAAATCCACCTGAGTGCCAAAATTCTACTAAAAGGTTCTCCAAAAGCTAAAAGTGAACACGGAGCCTTGATCCAAAATAATAGGTATGGCACACTATGTAAACAAAATATCTTACCCACAGAGATATGGGCTAACCTCTCAGCACTGAAGGACATCTAAATAGAAAAAAAATGTGCTGACTTGGTCAATCATCCACGATGACCCAAATACCATCGTAACCATAGGAAGTACGATGCAAGCCACTAACAAAATCTGTGGTAATCCACTCACATTTCCACTGGAGAATGGGCAACTTCTGAGTCAATCCACCTGGTTGCTGATGCTTGTCCTTTAACTGCTGACAACATAGGCAACGAGCTATAATGTATGCCATATCTCCCTTCATGCCACTCCACCAATAATACTGTCTCAAATCTGTATACATCTTAGCTGTGCTCAGATGAATAGAATATCTAGAGCTATTAGCCTCATGTAGATTCAACTGGATTAAGTTATTAATCCTCAAAGTATAAATGCGACTATCAAACCTCAAAACACCCTTAAAATCTATGGCGACCCTCTTAGACTCATCTCTCAACACCTAACCATGAAGAAAGAGAAGCTTACTATCCACAAACTAATGATCCTGAATTTTCTCAAAAGAAAAGACTTTGCCTCAACACTAGTATGAATCCTCCTAGGGTCTGAAATATCAAGGCGAACTATCAAGTTGGCTAAGGACTAAATGTCCTGTGCCAACAGCCTCTAAGAAACTTAAATACAAGCCAAGCTACCCATACTCACTGTCTTTTGACTCAAGGCATCTATAACCACATTTCCTTGCCCGGTTGATACAAGATGGAAAAATCATAATCCTTATGCAACTACATCCAACTACACTATAGCATTAAGATCTCTTTGGGTAATAAAATACTGAAGACTGCGATGATTGGTGAAAATCTCACAATGCACACCATAAAAATAGTGAATCCAAATATTAAGCATGAAAACTATCACTGCCAACTCCAAATCATGAGTGGGGTAGTTGATCTTATAAACCTTAAGATATCTCAAAGTATAAGCAATAACACAACCCTGCTGCATCAACACACAACCCAAGCCAACACCATAAGCATTACAATACACGTTGAATCCCTTACCCTTAATAGGCAGAGTTAAAATTGGAGCTGAAGTAAGGAAATCCTTGATCTTTCCAAAGATTGACTCATACTCCTTGGACTATCAAAAAGGAACCTCCTTTCGAGTCAATCTGGTCATAGGTTCTAAAATAGTAGCAAATCCCTTGATGAATCATTTATAGAATAGGCTAAACCAATAAAGCTATAAACCTAAATTAGAGATGTAGGTCTATCCTAATCATGAATTGTCTCAATCTTAGCTAGGTCTACCATAATCCTATACTTTGACACCATATGTTTAAGGAATGTCTCCGACTCAAGCAAAAAATCACACTTAGAGAACTTGGCAAAAAGTACATGATCTCTCAAAGTCTTAAGAATAATTCTCAAATGTTGTGCATGCTTCTCTCTACTTTTTGAATACATAAGGATGTCATTGATGAACACAATCATGAAAGAATCAAAGTAAGATCTGAACAGTTAGTTAATCAAATCCAAAAATGCAGCTGGGGCATTCGTCAAGTCAAATAACATCACTAAGAACTCATATTGACCACAATGGGTCCTAAAAGATATCTTTGGGATATCCTCATTCCAAATCCTCAACTAAAGATAACCAGATCTCAAATTTATCTTAGAAAACACCGCCGCTCCCTGAAGTTGATCAAATAAATGATAAATATGGGGCACAGGATAACTATTCTTCATCGTCACCTTATTAAGCTGCCTATAATCAATACACAAATGCATGTAGCCATCTTTATTCTTCACAAATAACATAGGAGATCCCCAAGGATAAACCCTCGGTCTAATAAAACCCTTACCAAGAAGATTCTGAAGTTGAGAATTCTTCTTTTTCAGTTCGACAAGAGACATATAGTAAGATGTCAAAGAAATAAGTTGAGTGTTAGACTAGAGATCAATAGAAAACTCAATCTCTAGGACAAGGGGAATACCAGGTAGGTCAGTAGGAAACACATTAGGAAAATTTATAAACCATAGGAACAGAGTCAAGCGATGGACACTCCATATAAGTATCACAAATATAAGCAATATAAGACTCGTAACTCCTTGAAATAAGCCTCCTAGAATGAACATAAGATATAATCCCTATTGGCCCATGAATAATCGCTTTCTACCATACGACTGGGGGTATATCGGGAAAGGCTAAGGTAAAAATCTTGGCAAAACAATTCATGACCATATGATATTGGGATAACTAGTCCATGCCTAAAATCATATCAAACTATACCATGTCCAGAATAATAATATTAGCATGAGTATCAACATCTCTAACAGTCACAACACATAATTTGAATACCTAATCCACTACTAAAGAATCATCCACGAGAGTAGATAAATGTCATGGAATAGATAATATATTCCAAGACAACTCTAACCGTGGAGAATAATGAGTTGTTATATTAGATTAAGTGTATTCCAGATCAAATCAAGTATGGGCTAAGTGATAGTACCCCAAAATTGTACCTGTAATAACAATATCCAAAGACTCAGCCTCAGGTATAGCTGGTACTATATACATCTAACCACCCCTCACTTGGCTAAGCTCCTAACCGACCTCCTTTCATGCCTTCTTGAGAATCTCCTTAAGTACCACAGAAATAACCCCTATGACCCTAAGAATCACATCTAGTTAAGGAATGAGCTACCCTAATAGCTTTAACACTCTGATCCAAAGCAACAATCACCCTATGACTAGGGTAATTTCATAAATAGTGACCACGAGCTCCACAAATATAACATGTACTAGGATCTGAACTAGAACTAATAGATCCCGACTGACCCATAATAACCACCACATCTAGAATGACCAAAAGATGAACTTCTCAATAACTCACCACCATCCTGACCCGGACGATCAATAGCACTAGACTAACCTTCGTCAGTATTTTAAAGAGTTGTCTAAATAGGTAGACTAGGCAGACTCTGAGATGATAGGATGGGAGCGAAGGATATCTACCATGAGAATGGATACCTCTAAATCAGGAACCACTATGGTTCATACTAAAACTGCCCTGATATTAATGCCGCTTAACTCTACCCCCACTGGCCTCATGATGTATCTCTTTTATCATCTGAGCATGATCAGAAACCTTAGCAAAATACCTACCTACAAAAACTAAACTCTGAGTAGATATATGAAGAGGAAGTCTCAACCATTGGTATTGGGGATGATACCATTGGACTAAATTTCTCACTGTTCTGTCCTTTTTTATTTTGGGATTATATAATTATATTGAAACTCATATGGTTATGGTTTTGGATTATGGTTTGGTTTAGAATTGGTTATTGGTTAGTATCAGATAATTGGGCTCGCTTCGGTGGTCATGATGATAAACCTATACAAGAGTCTTGGATTATACAATAATACTATCTTGTTATATGTTTAAAATTTATCCAACTCAGGATATCTGTAGGTCGGTGGGTTTGGGCAACATGGGTGGTCTTTAGTCCTAGTTAGAGTTGGGATACCTATTACAACAAGGCTCTGGTTCGGGTCATGTCAAGTTGGTATCAGAGCTTTAGGTTCATGATCAATTAGAAATCCACAAAGTCGTGTCTAGTAGAGTCTCATTTAGGTTGTGTAGAACTTATGAGAGAGAGGCTACAAGGCATTTTGGAATATTTCACTTTCTTGGTATTCTATTTTAAAACTTGGAGTCTAAGTCCTAGAATTTTCTTTAATCCTTGTCTATTTGCTTTTTACATTATGCCTCGACGATCTGGAATACAAGAAAACTCTTTTATCCTATTTAGGGATAATGTGGAAGGGACACAAGGGATCCATACTTGGTCTAGGGGTCCAGTCCCTAATATTTTTGGAGTTTCACTGGTTGCTACTAGTCCTTTATGATGTTTCATCTGTCGAGGCCACAAGGGTTGGATAGTTTATAAAGATGAATCCTTCTACTTTTACTAGAGTAAAAGTGGAGAAAGATGATCAGGGTTTCTTGGATGAAATAGAGAAAATCTTTAGGGTGGTGTAGGCCATGAATATGAAAGGGGTGAATTATGTATCTTATTGGCTCAAGGATATTGTGTACTAGTAGAATAAAGAGTGGGATAGGGATAGAGGTAATGTTGAGAAGTTATCCTTATAGGAGGCTTTCTCAAATGCATTTCTGGATTACTTTTTTCCTCAGGAACTTAGAAAAGTGAAGATGCAGGAGTTTGTAAATCTTAAGCAGGGAAAGATGACTGTGAAGAAATATTCCTTGAAATTCCACCAACTATCAAGGTATGCTCCAGAGTTGGTGTCAGATATGAGGGAGAAGAGGGGAAAGTTCACTTCTATGCTATCTCGAGTTTTGATACTTGAAAGCAAAACTGCTTTACTAATTAAGGATATGGATATTTTGAGGTTGGTTGTCCATATGCAGCAGATGGAGAAGGGTGGCACTCAATAGTAGGGTGGTCGAGATAGAGGTAAATGTCAAAATAAAAAGTGGGGAAGTTCTGATTCCTTCTCTACTACAAGTGCTACTTACCCAAAATAGTTGGGTGATAGGCGTCAGCTAGGTGGAAATAATTTTTTAGCACAAGGTTTGTAATCTCAAGTGGATGGGGATCAATCAGCTTCATCATTCCTTTTTTTGCTGATTCTGTGGTCTTCTTCATTAAGGATCTGTGGTCAGCCAGGCCATATGCTCAGGAATTGTCCTATTAGAAAGGGTGCATTGGGAGTGATCAAAGATCTGATTACTTTATCTTCTGCTCCTACACCTAGTGGTATGGTTTCTGCATCTGCTCTTGTCTCTAGTACCAGCACTGGTCAAAATACATTATATGCTCTTGATGTTGATAAGATTTTGAGGCATCGCTTGATGTCTTTACTAATATATTACAACTCTTTTTTCATGACGTGGATTGTCTTTTTAAACCAGGGTCCACTCTTTCTTATGTGACTCTATGAATGGTTAAGTGTTTTGGTTTTGTTCCTGATGTTATTTTGGATCTATTTTCTATTTTTACCCTGGTAGGTAACTCAATTATTACTAAAAAAGTCTATAGGGGGTGTTAGATATTTATTGGTAATAGGGAGACTTTGGTGGATTTATTTAAACTTGGTATGGTGGATTTTGATGTTATTTTATGTATGGATTGGTTACACTCGTTTTACGCATCCTTAGATTATCGAACCTGTAAAGTTGTTTTTAGGTTCTCTGGTGAACTAGTTATAAAGTGCGAGGGTGGTTCCTTAGTTCCTAGGGGAAGGTTTATTTCTTATCTTATATCTCAGAGATTAATATCTAAAAGGGTGTCTTATCACTTTGTCTAGGTTAAAGATTCTAACTCGAAAGGGCCTTCATTTCATTCGGTTCTAGTGGTAATTAAGTTTCTTGAGGTCTTTTTGGATGATCTTCCTTGTGTTACTCCAAATAGAGAGATTGAGTTTGTTATTGATTTGGTTTCAGACAGTCATCCAATTTCTATTCCTCCTTATAAAATAGCTCTGACTGAGTTAAGAAAACTCAAGGAGCAACTTAAGGATCTTCTGGATAAGGGGTTTATTCATCCTAGTATATCCCCATAGGGCGCACTGCTATTGTTCATGTGAAAGAAGGATGGTTCCTTTTAGATATTGACAGTTGAATAAGGTAATAGTTAAGAACAAGTATCCACTTCTAAGGATAGATAATACAATGACCCTTTAGGTCATTATCCATGCCTATTTTTGCCGATAGAGCTTCTCTATAGCCATCCCAAGTCATTAGTGACTTGCGGGACCTAATAATTTAGTTACCTGGCAATTTATTTGGTTACTCCAACCACTTTCTTAATTAGAAGTCTTTGTTGGTCCTAATTGACCGCTAATCACAAACTTTGGTAAAATAGCCTCGTATGCAAAATTCAACTTTGCCACTGCATCCATAACATTAAAAAATATAAGGTTGCATATCTTATTTATTCAAAATGAACCTTAGATGCTTCTCGATGCATTGATTGAAGCTCAAAACCAAGTTCCAAGCTTCAACCATGCCTAGTGTTGATTGAGATGCAGTGACTACGGCTAGGCTGAGGGTGCAACACACTATCTGAGGCCTAAGCAAAGCCTATTTAAGTGTTGTGTTGGATGAGATTTTGGACTTTTGTGCCTCCTTCTTAAATCTTAAACCCTAATGGAGTGTAACCCCTTCTAAGTGAGTCTTGTGGGTTGAATTGGAGCTTAAATAACTTGTGAAATTAAATTTTTCTACAATCTAAGTTTTTCTCGTGGAGGAAGGAGCCTCAACAAAAGGAAAAGAAAAGATTGCTAGTTTGTGAGTTGCTTAGACTCAAGGTAGATTTGGCTTACTTGTAGTTAGATTGAGCTTAATTATAGTAAATTGTTGAGATCTTGTGAGATTGGGCAGGGTTTAGATAAACAATTATTGAATAGTGATAATTAGGATAAGTTGGTTCTTATAGGTTGTTGAATTTGAAAGTTGATATGCTTTTCCCTTATCCTAGAACCTTGGATAGTCCACTTATAGTTTCATAAATAGTATAATAATACTCTAGTTTCTCTAATCAATGAGAATAGTGTTGCTCCCTAACCTTAGGATTATTTTGACCTTGCTAATGCTTAGTGAGGAAATGACCTTGGTGTTGGATTGACTTAGAAGGAATACTTCAAGAAGGTTTCCCCGATAGGCTTAGCAAGAATTGATAAGCCAGTATGATGTGATTTAGATAAGTTAGCCTTGTGATGGTGGACTTTGGCATTCTTAAAATATAGGAGTGGGACTTGACCCACCTTAAGCTTGAACTATGAAATTCCTTAGAGACCTAGATGCTAGGTGAGTGTCATTGATGGTTAAACCCTGATTGTTGGATTTTATATATGTTTGATGGTTAGTTAATCTGTACACTTGATAGATTATCTTGTAGTCATGATATGGATAGCCTTGGGAAAGTGATGATTGTGTATATACCATATGGATACTTATGCTCATGTTTATGCTCATGTTATGTGGTAATGCTTAGTAGTAAGGTAGGGTGATACTTGTTTTTTACATCCTTATTACCCTATTATTGTGTTCTTGTATTTGCTTATTGATTTGGCTATGTATGTGTATGTATGTTGTTTCCTTGAGAAATATGAAATGGCATGATGATGCTCGGTAAATTTGGAAGACGTGATAATACCTAGTGAATTCGAAAGAGGTAATAATGTATAATATTGCCTAGTGAATCCAGAGAAATGTTAATGTATGATATTACCCGATTTATCGAGAAGATATGTTGATGTTATGACATTTCCCAGTCAATTCAGAGGATATATTGATGTTATGATGTTGCTCGATGAATCTCGAGAATATGTTGACATAATATTGATACTCGATAAATTCGAAAGAGGTGATGATGTTATAATGATACCTGCTGAACCCAGATAATATATTGATGTTATGTTGTTACTCAGTGAATCCATAAGAGGTAAAGATGTTATGATGCCGTGTGAGGTAAATTTACATAAATGCATTAATACTTGTAAGGTTAGACCTTGTAGAGCAAAGCCGCTTATGTACTTGGGGCATGATGTTTTTTTTGGTAAATGGTTATTCATTCCTTATCCTTAGTCACTAAATCAGAGGTGTGTCCTTGTTGACCCTAATTGGTAATTGGTATATGAAACCTTTCGTAGATCTAAAGGCTTGCCTAGCAAATCTATTCGAATTGGAATAATGGTTATGTTATGGAATTTTTCCTAATAAAGTGGATTATGTAATAACTAGTTATTTCTAATAAATGATTATGACTTGTAGGCTAGAAGCCTAGTGAACTAGTTGGTGGACCTTACTTGCTTAAAATATAGGAACTAGTCCTTAAAGTTGTAATATGCTTAATGATAATAGACTTAGTATTGAATGATGAATCATTACGCCAACTTCTAATATGTGATGCTGAGGTGGCTTAATTGGTGACTTATACCATGGAAATGCTAGTTAGAGAATGGCCTTGGGACAAACGCATGATGAATAGTATGGGTAAATTTTATCCGTTCCTTAATAGATGACTAGTAACTATAAGACTTGTAGTCTAGTGGCTTATGGAAATGGAGGTTAACTTCAATAGCCTAAAACGTGGAGTTTATCAATTTACTAGAGATTTAGTAACTTTATAACTATGCTATAACAATATTGGTTTTGTTGTGATTAAATTATGGTATGGATATTGGATGTGGTTCTCGGTAATAAGATATGGCGGGGTTGTGCTACCCGCGACTTCAACAAGTGTGGAGTAGTTGTTTTTTATTGTAATATTGGTTGATCTTTTGGTGTACTCTTCAGTGGTATGGGACTCTGTGATGAGTTCTTTGTATTGTAGTCTTTTGGTGTACTCTCCGGTGGTATGGGATACCGTGATGAGTTCTTAGTGGTGTTTTTTTGCGTGTACTTCCCAATGATATGGGATGTCGTGGTAAGTCTTGTGTTTTATACTTTATTGATGTGTATGTGTTGAATATGAAATGACATGATTAATATTGGGTATGTGAGTTTACAATTCCAAAATGATACTAATTTGATATGTTGATTATGAAGTTTATTGATATAGTATATCGTTCTATTGCCTTAGTAGTATAGATATTGTTATAGTGATAGTCGAGAAGATTTAGGTTCGATCCTATACCTTGACTTTAAGTTGTCTTACTTTATACCTTCTTTATATTACAATTTAGCTTAGTTGGTCGATCAAGCCTACTAAGTACCTGTGTTTTTGTACTCATACTACACTTTTACCTTTTTAGTGCAGACCCAGGTTCTAGTTGCCATCCTTGAGTTAGTTCGTGCTGTATTGACTATTTAGAGACAGGGTGAGCTCTTGGAGTTTGAGTTGCCCTCTTTAAATTAGTATCAGAGCCTAGGTTTTGCTGATATTATTGGTACAAGAGCAAGTTTCTAATTGAGTCCTGTGGATTGGAATGTTGACATTCATTTCCTATCTTCGGGAGGCTATGAGATATTCTCAGGAGTCCTTTACTTGTTTCATTCTTATCATGGTAAGTGTCTGAGTTAGTTTGTAGGATACTCAGTTGACTTTATTCTTTCACAGATACCTAGGACACATGCTTCAGTGATATGTGAGGAGGGTCCCAAGACTCAAACTCATGATTTATCCCTAGTTAGGGATTAGGCTGTACCTTCTCAGGATTATATTCCTGCACCTAAGCTAGAGACTTCTCTACCTTAGCCAGCGGTGGGCCAGGGACCAGCCCACGCTCTACCAGGATTCATTCCTTCTTCTTTCCTTAGGGATGCTATGGTTCAACTATTGGGTATTATTGATAGTTCTCAGTCTATCAGAGCAGGAGTGCAGCCTGCAGCTGTAGCTCCTGGAGTTGAGGCTCCTCCTATTTTGGCTGTTGTTCAGCCGATAGTTGTTCAGCCAGTTGTGAACCAACCTGCTATGTCTGTTGAGGAGAAGAAGATGCTGGGTAGATTCTTGAGGTTGGCTCTACCTAGATTTGCCGGTGCTCCTAGAGAGGATGCATTTGATTTTTTGACTGCTTGTGAGGATAGGCTTTATGGTTTAGGCCTTGTTGAAACCCGTGGCATGGACTACACAACAATTCTATTGGACTTGACTGCTAGACACTGGTGAAAGGGTTTTATGAGTTTTAGACCAGTTGGATCTTCCCCTCTCTTGGGATTAGTTCTCTGAGATATTATTGGAGAAGTTCATACCGTGTAGCCTTAGAGATCATTTGAGAGATTAGTTCTTTAGGATGGAGCATGGTTCTATGATAGTCACTGAGTATGAGTCTTATTTCTATGAGTTGGCTAGATATGCTACTTCTATATTGGATACTGAGTATGAGAGAGTTCACTGCTTTATGAGAGGATTGAGACTTCCTATTTGGATGGCTACTCAGAGTTTAGTTGTTATAGGTAGGACCTTTCTTGAGGTTGCGGATCATGCTAGGGTGATGGAGGACATGCAGCGAGAGGGCCGTAATAAAAGGCCCAAATTTCAAGAAAATTTTTAAGGGAGTCAGAGTAGTTCCCAATTCAGAGGTGGTGTTTCTTATGCTGGACATCCTCTGCGTCTATCTCTCCAGCCTCAGAGTCAACCAGTTTAGGAAGCTCTTCAAACCGCTTACAGGGATTAGTTTATTTTCCAGTGAAATCCCTAGTAAGGGTGGTGATTAGTTTATGAGAGGTTCATATGTGGGACATGCCAGGCATGGTAGCTATGTCGAATCAGCTGGATATGTGAGTTCTGGTTCTTCCCATGGGTCTTATTTTACTTGTGCACTTCACGTTTATTTCTCTAGAGAGTGACCTAGTCATGGGGCGATGATGTTTCAGCCTAAGGAGCTACTCTTATTAGGGCAGTTCATCCCTAAGGTAGGGTGGTGCGTGAGGTCTTAGAGGTGGTTACCAGGGTTGTCAAGGTAGTACTCAGGTAGGAAGGGCAGCTGATCATTTAAGTGCCTACCCAGGTGGCGGGCGTGTTCAGTTGTATGTAGTACCTGCTAGGCCCGAGGCTAAGACTTCGATGCTGTAGTAACAGGTGTGACTATGGTATGCCATAAGTTGGATCTTGCTTTATTTGATCCTGGATCCACTTATTCTTATATATCTGCTTATTATGCACCACAGTTGGAGTTGATTAGTGATTTATTATCTGTGCCATTACGTGTATCTACTTTCATAGGTGATTCTTTAGTAATGGATAAGGTATTCAGATCATGTGTTGTGACAGTTAGTGATGTCAATAATTGTTCTTATCTTATTATTCTGGATATGTTGGATTTTGATGTGATTCTGGGCATAGACTAGTTATCCCACTATCATGCAGTCATGGATTATTTTTCCAAGACTATTACCTTAGCCATGCCCGGCGTACCCCTAGTCATGTTGTAGGGAGTGATTAGTTGTGAGCTGACGGGGATTATTTCTTATGTTTGTGCTAGATGACTTATGTCAAGGTATTTCGAGTCTTATCTTACCTATGTGTGTTATACCTATGGAGAGAGTCTGATGGTTGACTCTGTTCATATTGTGCGTGAGTTTCCTAATGTGTTCCCTGACGATCTACTTGGTATCCCTCCTGACCGTGAGATTGAGTTTGCTATTGACCTTGAGCCTGGTACCCGCCCTATTTCTATGACACATTATTGTATGGTTCCCACAAAGCTTAAAGAGCTGAACTCTCAGCTCCAGGATCGTCTTGGCAAATGGTTTATTAGAATGACTGTGTCTTTGTAGGGATTCCTTATTTGTTTGTAAATAAAAAAGATGGCTCGATGCGGATGTGTAATGATTATAAGAAGCTTAATAAGGTGACGATTAAGAAATATTATCCTATGCCTTGTATTGATGATTTGCTCAACTAGCTTCAGGGAGCAATGGTATTTTCAAAGATAGATTTGAGGTCCGGTTATCATCAGTTGAGGATTCGGGCTGAGGATATCCCAAAGAAAGCCTTCAGGACCCATTATAGTCACTATGAGTTTTTGGTGATGTCTTCTTGGCTGACTAATTCCCCAGCCATATTTATGGACTTGATGAACCGTGTGTTTAGACCTTATCTAGACTTCTTTGTTATTGTGTTCCTTGATGATATCCTTGTGTATTCGAGGAGTAGTGAGGAGCATGCGCAATATTTAAGGATTGTGCTCTAGGTTTTGCGAGACATGTGATTTTTGCCAAGTTCCCTAAGTGTGAGTTTTGGCTTGAGTTGGTGTCATTTCTTGGACATGTGGTGTCCAAGGTGGGTATTATTACACCTAATGAATATTTTAGCGATTCGTGATTGGGCTAGGCCTATGTCTCTGACTGAGGTTAGCAATTTTATCTGGTTGGTCGGTTATTATAGGCATTTTGTTGAGAGCTTTGCTACCTTATCATCCCTATGACTAGATTGACCCAAAAGAAAGTTCCATTCCGATGGTCTGAAGAGTGTGAGTTGAGCTTTGAAAAGCTCAAGGATTGTCTCACCTCAACCCTGGTATTAGCTCTTCAAATTTAGGGCGAGGTATTTACGATATTTTGTGATTCTTCTGGTGTTTGTTCTTAGGTGTGTTTTGATGTAGTGGGGTTGTGTTGCCAATGCTTCTAGACAACTTATGGTACATGAGCGCAACCACCCCACTCATGACTTGGAGTTGGTGGCGGTAGTTTTTATGTTCTAGATTTGGAGGCATTACTTGTATGGTATGCATTATGAGATTTTCACCAATAGTTGTAGTCTTCAGTATCTTATAACCCAGTTAGAGCTTAATGCTCGCCAGCATGGGTGGATGGAGTTGCTAAAGGATTACAATATGTCTATCTTGTATCATCGGGGTAAGGCTAATTTAGTGGTGGATGCCTTGAGTTGCAAGGTAGTGAGCATGGGTAGTTTGGATTGTATTTTAGTTTCTCATAGGCCCTTGGCACGGGATATCCATCCCTTGGCCAATTTGATGGTTCACCTCGATATTTTAGGTCCTGCGAGGGCCTTGGCTTGTGTGAAGGTGAGGTCCTCCCTGTTTGAGCAGATTCGTGACCGTCAGTTCGAGAATAGTAAATTATGCCTTCTCCGTGATCGAGTAGCAAGTTGTGAGTCTGGAGATACTCCGTAGATTCTAAAGGTATCTTGAGATTTTAGGGTCGTATTTGTGTTCCTCGACTCGATGACTTGATTCAGTCAATTCTACATGAGGCTTATAGTTTTAGATTTATATTTACCCCACTATTGCTAAGATATATAGAGATTTGAGGTAGTTGTACTGGTGGGATGGTATGAAGAAAAAGTGACAGACTTTGTAGCTCGTTGCCTATGTTTACAGCAGGTTAAGGCTGAGCATCAACATCCAGATGGGTTGACTCAGAGATTGCCCATTCTCGAGTGGAACTGGGAAAGGATTACCATAGATTTCATTCGTAGGTTTCCTTATAATTCCCAAGGTCACGATGGTATTTGGGTTAATGTGGAACTCTGTAATACCCCGTATTTCTCAAGCTTGACTTAACTTTTAGTTCATGATTTATCCAATATAAATTTTTTAAAACGCTTAGTATTTTTTAGTTTAGATCCTGCCATTGCGTAGAAAATTGAATTAGCTTTCCAACTATATAAAATTTTCCTAAATCCGATAACCGGGTAAGAAGTTATGGCTATTTTAAGTTTTAGTCATTAAACACTGTCATTCAGGCTAGTAGCAAGTCGCGGAGTATGTCAAATTGGTGATTGTCAGTTTTCAGTGAGGTACCGCAATATCAGCGCGTCCTACCACAACTTATTTTCACATTTGTCAATTTCCAGTGAGCCAACGTGATTGTACGGCGTCTCACCGAGCTTCCAAGTCCCATCTAATATTGCAACATGATTCCACCACATCGCACCACTAGCCACATTCCCAGTTGTTATTTTCCAATGGCTTGACGCGATAGTGGTGCGTCGCGCCAGGGCCCATAATCGAGTTTGTCATTACAAATTGTTAAGTCGTTCTCTGGGGTAAATGGGTATTTTTCCACATCCCTAATCAGTCTAAACACGAAATTTACCCCTAAATAACCCATTATCTCATCATTTATTCACTTTATTCAAAGACTAAGTCATTCTCTCTCAAAAGGGGCTAAACCCTAGCTTCAAGAAACAAGAGCAAAAATCAAGAGTTTCTCCAAGAACCTTAGAGATTAACAAATTAAGGTATGTTAGGTGTTCATCAATGGGTTCCTTTCACCCATAGAGTCCACAAATCCGTTTTCAAAATACAAGATTGTTGAATTATGAACTTCCATGCTTGAATTGAATTGAATTCATGTTCATTTTATTGTTGGGTTTTAGTCCATGATTAAATTACATGCTTTTATGAAATAAATCATTGTATGTGTTGAATTACATGATCTTCATGATAAACCCTTCAATTTGCAAGTTGATTGATGTAGCCATGATAACTATAGGTTTTGATTATTGTATAACCTAAGCATGCTCCCCATGTGTTTGATAAAATCCCTATGTGAATGAAATAGTTCCATTATAACATGATAGCATATATTCCCCATTCATGTATAAGTAGATGCATTACAAGTGTTTGATTAACTGCCTCTATGAGTGAACTATGAACAAGTATACATTGTTATGATTTTCAAGAGTGTAGTATGCTTTATTTTCATGATATCGAGTCCTGGGAGTATTTATTATTTGATAATTTGATGTGTTTCTAGAGCCAGTGTTAGTTACAGAATCTTAGTCATGTCACCATCAGTATAATTAGTCAGTTACAGAACTTAGTAGAACTCAGTCGATTATAGAACTCAAGAAAACTCTGTAAACTCAGTATTCAGTCAGTCCAGTTCAGTATACTTAGTTCAGTGTCTTTCAATTGGGAGGTGTAACACCCCAAGATCCCATACCGACACGTCATATGGTGCTTAAGGCCATACGCGACATCAAGCTAACGCTCTAAGCCTGTTATCACTTATAGAACTCACTATGATAAAATCAAGTTAGAATAAGGAAAACTAATCATGCCATGAACATACTGGAATACGAAGAAATACTATCCTGTACAATCAAAATACTGAAGTTTTGTACATACTGATACTCTGACAAGGCCTCTACTATATAAGACTGAGGAGCCATTGGGACAGACCCCCAACTGACTTGTACTGAACTTAAAAGAAACACCATCTACTATCAAGACAAAATCAAGGATATAGGTCCTCGAACCATGAGGACTCACCAACTGTAAGAATGTAGATGGAGGTACTCGAAGATCACGTCGCTGCTGAGACTGAGCAATTGAACCTACATCACGAGAAAATATAGCACACAGAAGAGTATGGGAATCAGTACTTGGGAATGTACTGAGTATGTGGGGGATCAGGCAACATTTTAAATAATATCATCAATGTATAAGAAAATTATGCATGCTGACACTAATGACTCTCTTCGCTGGAGTTAACTGAAACATAGTTTCCATAAATCCTCAATAGTAATACATGCTTCATACATCTCATAAAACAATGTACTCAACCAGAAACTCTTTGACTTAGGACTTAGAGTGACTTGGTATCTCAAGAAATTTAACTATTATGGAATTTGGAGTTTCTTATAACCGACATAAACCATGTGAATTTACATGGATTCCAACGTCTTGCCCATATTGGGGAGAGCTGTTCTATCCTTGCCATTAGAATAGAACCTCAACTCTAGTGATCACTGTCTTGGCCTTTGGCCCTTAATCTTAATCCTATGGTGGCACGTAATTCTGGGGAAGTAGGATGCATTAAACCCACACTTCCCGCTCGATGCTAAATACTACTCACAGACTTAAGCTCAGAATACATTAGGAAATCTACCTTAATAAACTCAAGGGTCTACCATAGATATCAAATCATAAATATTTATCATCTTTAAATCAAAAAAATTGTGGATTCCTAACTCGGCTCAAATTCAAACAATCTTTCTCAACATCAAGTGTACTTGCTCGTTAACTCATATCAAAAGTCAAAAACATCAAGAAAACATCAGAGAACTCATTCTTGACTCTCAATCTCAAATATCAATATATATTCAATACTTAAACTTCTCATTGAAAAGCTTAAATCATGACACTTATCTCAAATCATTCGAAAATTATCAATTCATAATAGCAATATTCAACTCATGGCATAAGTTCTCCATTTAAGAAATAAAATGATGAAATAATCTTGTATATTAAACTTGAACGACTCAAATCTCCTAAATCATTTATAAAGTAATTTGGGTGTAAACCCACTTTGCAAATTCATGGAAATCAATACTAGAAATTAAATCTTTGGGCACAAGAATGAAAGAAGTGTTCTTATTGAAAACCCCACATACCTTAATCTTTGAAATTGGATGAACTCTAGTGGTTGAGACTCTATCCGCACTTGTAATAAATAATTCTTGAAGCACACACTATGAGAAACTTGGTTCTTGAAGAAATCTTGAAGAATTTATGGATGATTTTTGGAGGATTAAAGTTCTTGATGAAACCCTAGATATTTTCTCTTAAGGGAATTGAAAGAGAAAATGATGAAATTAGGGTTTGGATGGGGCTTATCATATTTATAGAGGCCTCCAAAATATGGGAAAAGAACAAAATAACCTTGCAAAAATGTCCTTTAATTACTGGAAAAACTAGTTGACGACATTCGTGACAAGTCATGAAGCTGGTGATAAGTCATCACGAAATGTCGTCACAAAAGGGTGAAATTTTGATTTTCTGGTTAAGGTTGATGACATTAGTGATAAGTCATCACGCCCATGATAAATTATCACAAAATTCCATCACTTGGGGTAAAAATATATCTAAGGCTGACGACATTGGTGATAAGTCGTCACGCTCGTGATAACTTATCACGGATGTCGTCACTCAGTTTCCCAGCTTGACATGCTGGAGTAAAATAGGCATAACTCTGTACTCCATTACCATATTTTGGAGAAATTAGTATTGTTGGAAAGATGATTCAATTATCTATATTTTTGTAGGTCATGATCTTAATAATCAGTAGTATAACGAGAGATATGCTCATTTGAAGTTGACTATGCGAAAATCCTTCTCAAGAATTCAATCGGTAAGGGATGTTTTAATTCAACTAATTGCTAGGACATCTTTGAGGCCTTAATAAACATCACCTTTGTTCAAAAAACAACCAAAGCACTATAATTTATTTCTCATGAGCTTGAGTCATGGTTACACTATTGGTTAAAGTCTCGGGGTATTACAATATCTCCCCCTAGGAAACATTCATCCTTGAATGTTACCAGATATGCCAAGAACTAGAGAAAATGAGGACGTATAGATGGAACGAATCACCTAAAGGGCTTACTTCACTCTAAACTTTTGAGTACTTAATAGAATGCACGAATCATAGAGAGAATAACCATATAGATGAATGCACTAGATTAGAAGGAAACTGAATTAAGGAAGAATAATACCTTTGAGTTGATTTGAACTCGTGGAGAAGAGATAAGGGTATCTGGTATCATCCTTGGTATTGGGGTTGATACCATTGGACTAAATTTCTCATTGTTCTGTCTTGTTTTATTTTGGGATTATATAATTATACTGGAACTCATATGGTTATGGTTTTGGATTATGGTTTGGTTTGGAATTGGTTATTGGTTAGTATCAGTGATTGGGTTTGCTTGGGTGGTTATGATGATAAACCTATCCCAGAGTCTTGGATTATACAATAATACTATCTTGTTATATTTTCAGAATTTATCTAACTCAGGATATGTGTAGGTCGGTTGGGTTGGGCAACAGGGGTGGTCTTTAGTCCTAGTTAGAGTTTGGATGCCCATTATGACAAGGCTCTGGTTCGAATCGTGCCAAGTTGTTATCAGAGCTTTAGGTTCATGATCAATTAGCAGTCCACAAAGTCGTGTATATTAGAGTCTCATTTAGGTTGTGTAGCGTGCCACACTCATGAGAGAGAGCCTACAAGGCATTTTTGAATGTTTCACTTTCTTGGTATTCTATTTTAAAACTTGGAGTCTATGTCCTAGAATCTTCTTTAATCCTTGTCTGTTTGCTTTTTACATCACGCCTCGACGATCTGGAATACAAAAAAACTCTTTTATCCTATCTAGGGACAATGTGGAAGGGACACAAGGGATCCATACTTGGTCTAGGGGTCCAGTCCCTGATATTTTTGGAGTTTCACTGGTTGCTACTAGTCCTCTTTGGTGTTTCATCTGTCGAGGCCACAAGGGTTGGATAGTTTATAAAGATGAATCCTCCTACTTTTACTAGAGTAAAAGTAGAGAAAGATCATCAGGGTTTCTTGGATGAAATAGAGAAAATCTTTAGGGTGGAGTTGGCCATGAATATGGAAGGGGTGAATTTTGCATCTTATCGGATCAAGGATATTGCGTACCAGTGGAATGAAGAGTGAGATAGGGATAGGGATAGGGATAGAGGTAATGTTGAGAAGTTATCCTTATAGGAGGCTTTCTCAAGTGCATTTATGGATTGCTTTTTTCCTCAGGAGCTGACAAAAGCGAAGATGGAGGAGTTTATGAATCTTAAGTAGGGAAAGATGACTTCCAAGAAATATGCCTTGAAATTCCACCAGCTATCAAGGTATGCTCCAGAGTTGGTGTCAGATATGAGGCAAAGGATGAGAAAGTTCACTTCTAGGATATCTCAAGTTTTGATACTTGAAAGCAAGACTGCTTTACTGATTAGGATATGGATATTTTGAGGTTGGTTGTCCATATGCAGCAGATGGAGAAAGAAAAGAGGAAATAGGTAGAGTTTGAGAAAAAGTAGGGTTAGAGGAATAGGTTATCTGAGAAGGGTAGTGCTCAACAGTAGGGTGATCAGGATAGAGTAAATGGCAAAACAAAGTGGGGAAGTTCTAATTCCTTCTCTACTACCAGTGCTCCTTACCCGAAATAGTTGGGTGACAGGCGTCAACTAGGTGGCAATAATTTTTGAGCACAAGGTGCCCAATCTTAGGCGGATGGGGATCAATCAGCTTCATTATTTCTTTTTTTTATTCTGTGGTCTTCTTCATTAAGGATCTGTGGTCAGCCAGGCCATATGCTCAGGAATTGTCCTATTAGAAAAGGTGCATTGGGAGTGGTCAAAGATCTGATTACTTCATCTTCTGCTCCTGCACCTAGTGGTGTGGTTTCTGCATCTTCTCTTGTCTCTGGTACCGGCACTGGTCAAAATATATTTTATGCTCTTGATCTTGATAAGATTTTGAGGTATCAAGATAGAGGTATCCTATTTACCTCTCATCTCTGGAAATCATTCCAAAAGGGTCTTGGTACCTAAGTTCACATAGTACAGCCTTCCACCCCCAGATAAATGGTTAAGAAGAAAGGACTATTCAGACTCTAGAAGATATTCTAAGAGCATACGTTGTCAATTTTAGTGGTAGTTGGGATGACCACTTGCCTTTGATGGAGTTTGCATACAATAAGAACTATCATTCCAGTATTCAGATGGCTCCGTTTGAAGCTCTCTATAGTAGGAGCACAGATCTCTAATTAGTTGGTTTGAAGTAGGTAAGGCCACAGTAGTAGGTCCTGACCTAGTGTTTGATGGCTTAGAGAAGGTTCTGTTAATCAAAGAAAGACTTAGGGCTTCCCAGAGCCGATAAAAATTATATGCAGATGTGAGGAGAAAGGTCTGGAGTTTGAGATTGATGATTTTGTGTTCCTGAAAATCTCTCCCATTATAGGATTAAAGAGGTTTGAAAAGAAGGGAAAACTCAATCCTCGATATGTCATTCCTTATAGAATTATTAGGCATTTCGGCAAGGTAGCTTATGAGCTTGAGTTGCCTTCAGATCTAGCCTCAGTTCATCCAATATTCTATGTCTCCTTGCTAAAGAAATACATTAGTGACCCAATAGTTATAGTTCCTTTAGAGGACGTAAATATTCAGAATGATCTCTCTTTGGAAGAGGTTCTAGTCTAGATCCTCGATCATCAGATTTATAGACTGAGGAACAAAGAAGTTCCCTTAGTCAAAGATCTTTGGTAAAATCAATCTGTTGAGGGAGATACTTGGGAAGCAAAAGCAGATATATGGGATAAGTATCCTCACCTCTCCTCTACAACCTCAAATCCAGATTAAGGTAACAGTTTTCTATGGCTTTACTCAGTTCCATGTTTAGCTATAATTATAACTTGGTATGCATTACCATTGCATACTCAGTCATGTATTCATGAATCAGTTAAGTCATGTACTAATGCATCAGATATGCAAGTTCAATATCAAAACCTAGCTTGTCAGTAGCTTCAGTCATAAATTCCATGCATCAGATATGCATGTTTAGTTTAAGAGCTCAGTTTGTCAGTAGTTTAGTCATGTAGCCATGCATCAGATATGCATGTTCAGTGTATAAACTCAGTCTATCAGCATCTCAGCCCAATCATTCTCATTCGAGGATGAATGTTTCCAAGGGGGAGATATTATAATACCCCGTATTTCTCAAGTTTAACTTAACTCTTAGTTCATGAGTTATCCAATATAAAATTTTAGAAATGCTTAGTATTTTTCAGTTTAGAGCCTTTCATTGTGTAGAAATTGAATTAGCTTTCCAATGATATAAAGTTTACCTAAATCCAATAACCAAGTAAGAAGTTATGGCTATTTTAAGTTTCAGTCGTTGAACACCATCGTTCAGGCCAGTAATGCATCGCGGAGTACATCAAATTGGCAATTGCCAGTTTCCACTAAGGTACCGCGATATTGGTATGTCATACCATAACTTATTTATACATTTGTCAATTTCTAGTGAGCCAACGTGATTGTATTGCATCGCCGAGATTCTAGGTCCCATCTAGTATTGCAATGTGATTCCACCACGTCACTCCACCAGCGACATTCCCAGTTGTTATTTTCCAGTGGCTCGGCACGATAGCGCGCGTCACGCTAGGGCCCAATATTGGATTTTCAGTATGAATTTTTAAGTCATTCTCAGGGGTAAATAGTTATTTTTCCACGACCCTAATCAGTATAAACACAAAATTTACTCCTAAATAACCCATTATCTCATCATTTATTCACTTTATTAAACGATTAAGTCATTCTCTCTCAAAAGGGGATAAATCCTAGCTTCAAAAAACAAGAGCAAAAATCAAGAGTTTCTCCAAGAACCTTCAAGAATTAACAAATAAGGTATGTTAGGTGTTCATCAATGGGTTCCTTACACCCATATAGTCCATGAATCCATTTTCAAAATACAAGATTGTTCAATTATGAACTTCCATGCTTGAATTGAATTGAATTAAATTCATGTTCATGTTATTTTTGAGTTTTAGTCCATGATTAAATTACATGCTTTTATGAAATAAGTCATTGTATGTGTTGAATTACATGATCCTTATGATAAACCCTTCAATTTGCAAGTTGATTGATGTAGCTATGATAACTATAGGTTTTGATTATTGTATAACCTAAGCATGCTCCCCGTGCGTTTGATAAAATGCCTATGTGAATGAAATAGTACCATTATAACATGATAGCATGTATTCCCCATTTATGTATAAGTAGATCCATTACAAGTGTTTGATTAACTGCCTCTATGAGTGAACTATGGACAAGTATACATTGTTATGATTTTCAAGAGTATATTATGCTTTATTTTTCATGATATCTAGTCCTGGGGTATTTATTACACAATAATTAGTTGTGTTTCTAGAGCCAATGTTAGTTACAGAATATCAGTCATGTCACGATCAGTATAATCCAGTCAGTTACAGAACTTAATAAAACTCAGTGGATTACAGAACTCAAGAAAACTCAGTAAACTTAGTATTCAGTCCTGTCCATTTCAATACTCAGTTCAATGTCTTTTAGTTGAGAGTAGGATTCAACACCGACTGAATCCAAGGATGGGGCTCACCTGCCAGTAGAGGGTGTGATCCTCAGAAGTAATCCTTGCATTCCAGAACTACGTAGCCAGCGTAAGTTGAGACATCAAACCTGCTAGTTGAGGGTTGATGAGGTATTTTAACCTGCCAGATGAAGGTTCCACCGTTCTTATTAGAGTATTTGCCAGATGAGGGTAACTCTTCAGTGTCTTTACCCGTGGCATGGTACTGACACCCTTCTAATTGGGTTCACAGGTTGTACCCCAACTCAGTTACTTTATTTGGAGCATATCAGTTAGATTATTATCTCTCTTAGTCTCAGTCTCAGTCTTAAGAATAAAACTCAGTTTAGTTCTACAGAATTAAGACTATCAAATATAGTCAATCAGTATCAGTAACTCAGTTATGAGTAACTTCGGCTATCAGTTACTCAGTATTAGAATTCAAGACTTAGCTTCAGACAAGCTTAGTCACAGTATTTATTTATATGCACATTAGTGCATATTCAGTATTTACAGCAGTATTAGTTATCAATGTACTCTCATGTTTAGTTACTCTATATCATACAGTAGATTATTATTCATTCATATTAACCCTTGCATTCAGCCTTACCTCATCTAGCATACCAGTATATTTTATGTACTGATGTATACTCTTTCTTTGCACTATGATGTCTCATATTATAGGTTCGGATGCTCAGGTTCCTGACCTGCAAAGATAGACTTAGATTCAGCCAGTAGCAGTAGATTAGCAGTGAGTCCTCATCATTTAAGGATATTTTTTTATTTTAATGTTAGTAGACTTAGTATTTTCGTAGATGGAGTTAGTTGGGGGATTGTCCCATCAACTTCACTTTCAGACAGTTTCAGTTAGAGGCTTTTCAGATTAGTTTTTAGACATTGTTCAGTTTTATAGATTGTTATTTCAGATGATATAATTTATCAGTATTTTAGATTTTTTGAACCTTATGGCATTTCAGCCTATTATTCCACATTTATTATAATATCAGGTTTCAGTTCTCATAGAAGATATCATTCATGGGTTAGCTTGTGGTCCTTCAGGGTTGTAAGCACTATGTAGCATCCGAGCTATAGACTTGGGGTGTTACAATTGCTTGACCAACTTGGCATAATTCATTCCAATTTAAATGACCTTTAGTACCAAGATATTAGACTAGTTTTATGTACGAGAGATAGTTCATTTGCATAGGTTCCCTATGTTTATCATATTAGATTGTGGTTATCTGTTTACGAGGCTTTAGAGAGCATTTCAAGAGGAGTTGGGTACTAGAGTGAATTAGAGTACAACCTTTTATCCATAGCCAAATGGTCAGTCTGAGTGGACTATTCATGTGGTTGAGGATATGCTCTGACCTTGTGTTATGGACTTTGGAGGTCAGTAGGATCAACACTAGTATTAACAAATTTTTCCTACAACAATAGTTATAATTCGAGTATTGAGATGGTACCTTATGAGGTATTGTATGGTAGGCGATGTCATTCCCCTATAGGATGGTTTGATACTTCCAAGGTTAGACCCTTTGGTACAAAATTTCTTTAGGACTCATTGGATAAAGTCAGGGCAATTCAGGATAGATTGAGAGCAGCCCAGTGTAGGCAGAAGACCTATGTCGACCATAGACTTCATGCCTTGTGATTTGGATTTAGTGATTGTGTGTTCCTTCGTATTTCACCTATGAGAGGTGTGATGAGATTTAGGAAGAAGGGTAAGCTTAGGACTCTCTATATGGCCCTTTTGAGATTCTCAGAGTAGTTTGTGGATGGCCTATGAGTTGGCCTTACCTCCAGACTTTTCCACTATTTATTTGGTTTTCCATGTCTCTTTGCTGCAGAAATATATTCTTGATCCTTCCCATGTGCTTAGATGGGACTCGGTCCAGGTGGACGAGAAATTGAACTTTGTGGACGAGCCCGTGCTTGTTTTGCCTAGTGATGTGAGGCGACTTTATACTAGGGAGATTTTGGTAGTCAAGGTCCAGTAGAGGCATCTCCCAGTAGATAAAGCTACTTGGGAGATTGAGAGTGAGATGCGGGCCTAGTAAACTCACATGTTTGAGACATTAGGACTTTCTTGACTGTAACTTTTGTGGATGAAAGCTACTTAGTAGTGGATATTGTAATGACCCTTCAGGTCATTATCATATTCTTGCCTATTTCCATTAATAAATCTTCTCTATAGACATCCTAAGTCATTAGTGACTTGCGGGGACTGATAGTTTGGTTACCTGGCGGTTTGTTTGGTTCCTTAAACCACTTTCTCAATTCGAAGTCTTCATTGTTCGTAATTGAACACTAAATGAAAAATTTGGTAAAATAGACTCATATGCATAATTCAACTTCACCAACACGTCCGTAATGTCAAAAACTATAAGGTTACATATCTTATTTGTTCGAAATGGACCACGGATGCATATCGAGGCATTGAACGAAGCTCAAAACCAAGTTCCAAGCTTTAGCTATGCCTAGTGTTGACCGAGATTCTATCACCACAATGGTAAAGGCATTATCATGGTTCCACGACCATGGCTAGGCGGAGGGCGCGATTGCGCTACCCGAGGCCTGAGCGAAGCCTATTTAAGTGTTGTCTTGGATGAGACTTTGGTGTTTTATGCCTTTTTCTTAAACCTTAATCCAAAATAGAGTGTAAAAACTTTCTAATTGAGTCTTGTGGGTTGAATTAGAGCTTTAAAAACTTGTGAAATTGAATCTTTCTACAATCTAAGCTTTGCTCATGGAGGAAGGAGCTTCAACAAAAAGAAAGGAAAAGTTTGTTGGTTCGTGAGTTTTTTGGACTGAAGGTAGGTTAGGCTTACTTGTAGTTAGATTAAGATTAATTGTAGTATAATTGTTAATATCTTGTGAGATTAAGCGGGGTTTAGATAATAAATTGTGTGATGGTGATAATTGGGATTAGTTGGTTCTTATAGGTTATTGAATTTGCAAGGTGATATGCTTGACCCTTAGCCTAGAACCTTGGATAGTCCACTTCTAGTTTTATGAATAGTATGATTGTAATGCCCCGATACTACACCCTGGGTGCCATACAGTACCTATGATACTGAAGGACCACAAGCTAAACCATGGCTGGTACCTACTATAAGCACTGAATAATAATTATGAAAACATATGCAGAATAACTACTAACTGAAAGTGTCTGAAAACCTCTAAATATCTTGTCTGAAAACCTCTAAACATCTTAAATAAAAGAGATGATAGGATTGAGATAAATATTGTACTGAAACAATATATTAACTGGATAAAAGTCATGTCCTCAATGGATAAGGACTCACTGCCATAACTGTTGCTGATCAACTGAATCTGACTAAGTACGGTCAGGAACCCGAGTGTTCGAACCTATGATATGAGAATACTTTGAATGTAATGGTATGCTAGGTGAGGTTAGGCTGATATACGTGGGTTTATATGTATGAGATTAATAATTAAATATCATAAAATAACTGGATGAGAGTACATGTAAGACTGGGAATACTGTAAGTATTGAACGTGCAATACCAAGTATATATCATCTATCTGAATTAGTCTGAAGCTGAAGTACTAAGTGTTTGATAACTGAATAACCGATAACTATAAGTTATGATCGTGTAGAACTAAACTAAGTTCTTTACTGAATACTAAATACTGAATACTGGATACTAAATATTAAAATTATAACTGTGGGAGTTATCATCGAACCAACATACCCCGATATAGACTGATATTGGGTCCAACCTGTAGCCCCAGTTGGAAGGGTGTTAGCACCATGCCATGGGTTACTAACAGTAGCTGGGTCAACCCTATTTTGGAAGGAAGACTCATGAGATGTATATGGTTACGTCAACCCTAGTTTGGCAGGAAGATGATTTACCCTATGCTGGCTACGTAGTTCTGTAATGCAAGGATTACTACTAAGCGTCAAACCCTTTGCTTATTGGAATGCCTCCATCCCTGGGTTCGCTCAATGCTGAATCCTACTCCCAACTGAATCAATACTATATTGATCATTAGACTGTACTAGGACTGATTGAACTCACATTGATTCTATTAATTGACTGTATGCTACTGTTTGGGATACTACGAAATCCTTTTGTTCCAACTAGAGATTAGACAACAACTAAATTTTAGGTATTCAATACCCTAGGACTTGATAGCACAGATAATGAAATCATATCTCAACTCTAAAAGCATCATACATAGGTTATCATGCATAGTTTTTTCACAAACATTTTGTCAAATACCTAGGTTACATAAATCTTGTACATGAGAATGAGCAATTTATGAATCTCATGACTACCATATTCAACAACAAACTTTAAGGATTAAACATGGGGGTTACATACATCAACATGGATTTTAGTTAATTCACATGAAACTTAAATTATTCTTGATTTGAAATTCACACAACATTACAAACATGAACATATTTTCATTCAAGAATATAAATCATAATCCAAGTGTTTGAAAAAGGATTACTTGAACTTTAAGGGTGGAAGAAACCCAAACATACCTTGATTTTGAATTCATGGGAATTGTTGGTAAATTCTTAAGACTTGGACTTGAATTTGATAAACCTAGGGTTTTGTTCTTAAGAGATTTTGTGAAGAATGAATGTATTTTGCCCTTTATGAAGCTTAATTTTATGTTTTGGTTGAATTGGGTAAGGGGAAAATGACCTAAATGCCCTTGGAAAATCATAATTAAATGAGCAAAATATCCCTAGTGATGCAATAGGAAATGCACTTCATTGATGGTACCAATGTGATTACGATGTGTCGCATCGATGGTGATGACGCAATAGCCAATGCGATGCATTATGATCGCATTGCCTTGTTGTTTTGGTCATCCAAACCTGACTCAAATGATGTTCAAAAATTCTGAAACTCACCCGAGATTACATATAGATAACCCTGATCATGAATTAATTTTAAAATCAATAATCTAAGTCCAAAAAGATTGTAAATAATACCATTGAAATATATTGACAAAAATTGAGACTAAGTGTCAACACTTAGCTGAAATTTTCTAAGTTTGGTACCTCTTTTGGCATTCTATAAAGGACTGAAATGGGCTAGGACTTTACGGGGTCTTACAATGATAATACTCTAGTTGCTCTAATAGATAAGAATGGTGTTTCTCCCTAACCTTAGGATTATAATAACCTTGCTAGTGCTTAGTTAGGAAATGACTTTGGTGTTGGATCGACTTAGGAGAAATACTTGAAGAAGGTTTCCCCGATAGGCTTAGAAAGGATTGATAAGCCCTTATGATGTGATTTAGATAACTTAGCCTAATCCACATACATATTAGCCTTGTGATGATGGACTTTGGCATTCTTGGAATATAGGAGTGGGACTTGACCCACCTTAAGCTTGAACTATGAAATTCCTTAGAGACCTAGATGCTAAGTGAGTGTTTAAATTATGTCGTGGATATTATTGATGGTTAAACCCCAGTTGTTGGATTATATATGTGTTCGATGGTTGATTAATATGTACACTTGATGGATTATATTGTAGTCATGATATGGATAGCCTTAGGAAAATGATGATTGTGTATAGACCATATGAATACTCATGCTCATGTTTATGTTTATGTTATGTGGTAATGCTTAATAGTAAGGTAGGGTGATACATGTTCTCTTGCATCCTTATTACACTATTATTGTGGGATTGAATTTGCTTATTGATTTGGATATGTACGTGTATGTAAGTTATTGCCTTGAGAAATATGAAATGGCATGATAATGCTTGATCAATCTAGACGATATGTTAATATGATGATAATACCCGGTGAATCTGCAAGAGGTAATGATGTTTCTAAGGGAATTCAGAGGATATATTGATGTTATGATATTTCTTGGTGAATCAAGAGGATATGTTGATGTTATGATGTTTCTCGGTGAATCCGAATGATATTTTGTTGTAATATTGATAATCAGTAAATCCGAAATAGGTGATGATATTATAATAATGCCCGGTGAACCCAGAGGATATGTTGATGTTATGTTGATACCCGTTGAATCCGAAAGAGGTAAAGATGTTCTAATGCCGTCTTGGGAAAATTTACATAAATGCATTGATACTAGTGTGGTTAGGCCGTATGTGGCAAAATCGCTTATGTAATTAGGAAATAATGTCTTTTTTGGTAAATGGTTATTCATTCCTTGTCCTTATACACTAAATGAGAGGTGTGACCCTTGTTGACCCTAATTGGTAACTAGAAGTAACTTATGCTATTAATGAGTTAAGTCTAATTGGTATATGAAATGTTGTGCAGAGCCAAAGGCTTACCTTGCAAATCTATTCGTCTTAGAATAATGGTTATGTTATGGAATTTTTCCTAGATTATGTGATAACTAGTTATTTCTAATAAATGATTATGACTTGTAGGATAGAAGCCTAGTGAACTAGTTGGTGGACCTTACTTGGTTAAAATATGGGAACTAGTCCCTAAAGTTATAATATGCTTAATGATAATAGACTTAGTATTGCATGATAAATCATTAGGTAACTTCTAATATGTGATGTTGAGGTAGTTTAGTAGGCGACTTATACCATGGAAATGCTAGTTAGATAATGTCCTTAGGATAGCTGAATAATGAATAGTATGCCTAATTGTAGTCGTTCCTTAATTGATGACTAATAACTATAACGTTGTAGTCAAGTGGCTTTGGAAATAAAGGTTAACTTTAATAGACTAAAACATGGATTTTATCAATGAAATAGAGATTTAGTATCTATATAACTATGCTATAACAATATTGGTTTCGTTGTGATTAAATTATGGTATGAATATTGGATCTTGTTCTCGATAATAAGCCATGGCGAGGTTGTGCTACCCACAAATTTGGCAAGTGTGGAGTAGTAGTATATCATGCTATTGACTTAGTATTATAGATATTATTACATTGATAGTGGAGAAGATTTAGGTTTGATCCTATACCTTGACTTTAAGTTATTATCTTAGTTTATATTACAATTTATCTCAGTCAGCCGATGATGCCTATTGAATACCCGTGTTTTGGTACTCATATTATACTTTTGTACCTTTTTGGTGCAGACCTAGGTTCTAGTTGCCATCCTTGAGCTAGTTCGTGCTGCGTTGACTATTTAGAGACGAGGTAAGCTCTTGGAGTTTAAGTTTCCCTCTTTCGCTCTATCTTTATTTGTCTTTTGTTTTTGAGACAAATGTATGAGATTATTTAAGGCATTTGAGACTTGGAGTTGTAAACTCTATTGTTAAGTCTAGATGAGTTTGTACTAATATTATTAGGTCATGGGATTGGTATTGAATATCGGTTGTCTTTAGTTGTGAAATGCTATTTCTTATATTGTATTTATATAATGGGTCCATGTTAGACATTTCTACTGAGGTAACCCATTGCATTAGATCCAAGTTACGGTATCAACTTACCTACTAGTGGGATGTGGTAGGTGCCATCATGACTCAAAATTTGGGTCATGACAGATGACTTGTTTGATCAGTTGCAAGGTGCCAAGTTCTTTTATAAGATAGATCTTTGATCTTGTCATCAACTTAAGATTATGGAGGTAGATATCCCAAAGATGACTTTTCATACTTGGTATGGGCACTATGAATTCTTGGTGTTGTTATTTAGCTTAACTAATGCCCTAGTGGAATTTATGGATTTGATAAATAGGGTTTCAGGAAGTTCTTGGATCTTTTTGTCATTGTGTTTATTGATTATGTCTTGGCGTATTCGAAAAGTAATGTGGATTATTCCAATCACCTCCGTGTGGTGTTACAGACATTAAAGTAACAATTGTATGCCAAGTTCTCCAAGTGTGTGCTTTGGTTGAACGTTGTGACTTTCTTGGGTCATATTATTTCTAGTAAGGGTATTTAGTGGATTCATAAAAGATGGTTATGGTTAAGAATTATCCTCTACCCATGACTCCAATTGACATTCGAAGCTTCTTGGGTTTGTTTGGGTATTATAGGTAGTTTGTGGAAAGCTTTTCTATGATAGTTGCCCCATTGACTAAGTTGACTCAGAAGAAAGTAAAGTTTCCTTGGTAGGATGCGTGTGAAGGGAGTTTTGAAAATCTTAAGGATAAGCTAACTTTGACTCTAATTTTGACATTGCCTGAAGGTAAATAGGGGTTTGTGGTTTATTGTGATGTATCTCGGGTGGGACTTAGTTGTGTTTTGATACAGCATAGGAACGTGATTGATTGCCTATGCTTTTAGGCAATTAAAGGTGCATGAGAGGAACTATCCTACTTATAATTTGGAATTGTTAGCGGTGTTTTTTCTTTAAAAATCTGGCAGCATTATCTATAAAGAGTGCACGTGGATATCTTTTCTGATCATAAGAGTCTACAATGTGTGTTCACTTAAAAGGAGCTAAATCTCTGGTAGAGGAGATGGTTGGAGCTTCTCAAGGACTATGATATGAGTCCTTACTACCACCCAGGTAAAGGTAATGTGGTTGCTGATGCTCTTAGTAGGTTGTCCATGGGGAGTTTGGCCTTATGTAGAGAAAGGAAAGCGGGAATTGGCGAAGGATAGTCACTACTTGGCCAATCTTAGAGTTCATCTCTTAGACTCAAGGGATGGTGGGGTAATGGATCAATAAGTAGTAAGGTCATCTCTTGGTTTAGAGATAAAAAAGAAGTAGGTGTTGGATCCTATCTAGATAAAAATCAAAAGTGATGTTGGTAGGTAAAAGGTAATGGTATTTTAGATCGGTGGTGATGGTACCTTATGGTACCAAGTGAGGATTTGTGTTCCTGATGTTGATGGTTTCCAATAAAGAATTTTTGCTAAGGTGCATGAATCGCACTATGTTGTTTATCTCGGTTTGATAAAAATACAATATGATCTCAAGGAGAGTATTGGTGATATATGAATAGGGGTGCGACTAATTTTGTAGCCAAGTGCATGGTGTGCCAACAAGTCAAAGTTGAGCACATGAGGCCTGGTGGATTATATTAAGAAATAGATTTTATTATTGGTTTTCCTTGGTCTCGGAACCAATTTGATTTGATTTGGGTCATCGTGGATAGGATAATGAAGGTTGCTCACTTCTTGCCAGTGAGGACTACCTTTGCAACGAGGATTATGCGACGTTGTATCTTTAGGAGATTATGAAATTGCATGAGGTACCTATTTCAATTATCTCTGATTGTGGTACGCAGTTTTCATCTCATTTCTGGCGATTTTTTCTAAAAGGATTGGGGACTTAGGTTAGTCTAAGTACTGATTTTCATCCTTAGATGGATAGGCAAGCAGAGAGGACTATTCAAATGTTGGAGCATATGCTTTGGGCATGCGTGATTGATTATGGTAGCAATTGGGTTGAGCATCTACCTTTGGTAGAGTTTGCTTACAATAATAGCTATCATTCTAACATTGATATGGCCCCTTTTAACGCATTGTATGGTAGGAGGTGTAGATCTCCTTTTGGTTGGTTTGAGCTTGGTGAGGTGGATATGTTCTATCGGATTTTGTTTATTAGGACATGGACAAAGTGAAGGTGATTCAGGATAGGATTAAGGCTTCCAAAGTCGCCAAAAGTCCTATGCGGATGAACGTATAGAGACTTGGAGTTTGAGGTTGGGGTAAGGTTTTCCTAAAGGTATCTCCCATGAAGGGAGTAATTTAGTTTGGTAAAAAGGGGAGGTCAGTCCCTGATTTGGTGGTCCTTATGCGGTTTTGAGGAGGGTTGGTAATGTGGATTACGAATTAGAGTTGCATTCTAGTTTGAGCTCTATTTTTGGTATTTCATGTTTCCATACTGAGAAAATGTACTGTTGATCCTTCTTTGGTTGTTCCTTTGAAAGGATTGGGTATTTGAGATTCTCTATCTTATGAAGAGGTCTCAATTGAGATATTGGATCGGCAGGTTGTCGGTTACTGACCAAAGATGTGGTCTCAGTTAAGGTTTTATGGAAGAACCTTAAGGTGGAAGACGCTACATGGGAAGCGGAAGAGGACATAATGTCCAAGTATCCATACCTATTTTCTGCTCTTTGGATTCGTATGGAAGGTATATGTTATTATACATACTTTTGTTTTCAAACTTTGTTAAAGGGAGGGTTAATATCCTTGCATCTTTATTTTCTAACTTGGTTAAAGGTTGGATTAATATTTGATAATGAAAATGAATCGCGTTTGTGGTTACCCTACCTCGTCCGTCATTCAGGGCCGAATGTTCCTTGTAAGGGAGACTATAACACCCTAGGTTTTTGACCCTTATAAAATTTCTTGGATTTTTAGTTTCTGGACAAGTTACAACTAGGGTGACAAGTCCTACACTGGGGTACGAGTTGTATAGGTTGGTCGTATGCTGACCAGTGTTGGATGATCGATTGAATTTGGTTCTTGGAATGGATACTACTTGAGTGGTACAAGTCGTATTGGTGGATACAGGTTGTTGGGTTTAGTTCTTTCCTTCACTTAATCTTAGACTTGGTAACTTAAGTTGGATCTGAGTATGAGTGGCTCACCATGAGCCGTAAACTAGAGTATGAGTTGTACCATGGAATCGAATGGTGGACAATGTTCAGTCCTCTTTTGATCTATTCTGCTAGGGGTATGGGTCAAGGGTGCTAGTCGTATACTTGGGTACGACATGGTTTGGGCGAGACGTACCTTGGACAGTGTTGCATCCAATGGGGAGGCCTTCGATACGAGTGGTGAGTACCACTTTGTAATGCACCGAGTTTGTACTCCGAATTCTATACAGTGCTTATAATCCTGAAGGACCATAAGCTAACCCCAGATATCTGATGGAGAGATGGGCCTGGGCCAGTTTCTCACTACTTTAGTCCTTTGGAGATCAAGTCTAATGGCATCACTGAAAACATATGGCCGAGGTAAGCTACTAACCTTAGCCAAAATTCGCATTTACTAAATTTGGTGAATAACAGATGATTTCTGAGAGTCTGTAATACTATTTTTAGATGGTCTGCATAGTCATGTTCACTGTGGGAGTAGACGAGAATGTCATCTATGAAGACTATGACAAACATGCCCAAGTACTAGAATCTCTTCGTAAGAGAGGCTGTTCTGAACATCTATGCCCTCTATGGGGTCTACAGTTGATGGGTCACCTATGAATTTATTTAGCAAGGAGATATGAAAACTGGATGGACAGAAGATAGATCTGAAGGTAGTTCAAGCTCAGAAGCTACCTTTCCGAAACATGCAAGATTTCGATAAGGACCGACATATTGGGGACTGAGCTTCCCCTTCTTCCCAAACTGATTCACTCCTTTTATAGAAGAGATTTTCAAGCACATATTGTCACCAATCTCGAGCTTGAGATCCTTTTTGCGCACATCTGTGTATGATTTATGTCGGCTATGAGCTATCTTAAGTCTTTCCCTTTTCAACTGGACTTTCTCTAAGGTATCAAATACCAAGTCAGGCCCTACCACTGTGGCCTCACCCACTTCAAACCAACCAATGGGAGATCTACACCTACTCCCATAAAGCTCCTCAAACGGAGCCATCTGAATATTAGAATGATATCTGTTGTTGTATGCAAATTCAATCAAAGGCAAGTGGTCATCCTAGCAACCTTTAAAATCTATCGCACATGCTCGCAGCATATCCTCTAAAGTCTGAATGGTCCTTTCTGCTTGACCATCTATCTGAGGGTGAAAAGCTATACTAAGGTGAATTTGGGTACTAAAACCCTTTTAGAATGCTTTCCAGAAATGAGAGGTGAACTAGGTACCTCTATCTGAGATGATAGACAATGGAACGCCGTGCAATCTGACCAACACACTGATATAGAGTTTGGCATAATCCTTGGCTAAGTAAGAAGTATGGATTGGTAGAAAATGAGCTGATTTGATCATTCTATCTACAATAACCAAAACTGAATCATGCTGATGACGAGCGCGAGGCAAACCCATCACAAAGTCCATGTTCACTTCTTCCCATTTCCAATTGGGGATGCTGAACTCCTACATGCACCCACTAGGTTTCTGATCCTCACTCTTAACCTGTTGACATATTGAGCACTTAGCCACAAACTCTACAATATCTTTCTTCATCCCACTCCATCAATAGATCTCCTGCAAATCACGATATATCTTAATAGCCCCTGGATGAATAGATTAGCGCGCTCCATGCGCTTCTGCAAGAATTTTCTGCCTCAATTCATCTATGCCTGGAATACATAGTCGACCCTGACAACGCAAAACACTATATCCCTCATGGGAGAAAACCTTACCTTCTGATCTCTGACTGATTCTTCCAACTTGACTAGACTGGTATCCCTATCTTGATTTTCCTTTTCTTCGGAAACTAGGGATGATTCTAAACTACTCTGCACCCATACACTACCTTCTGCTGAATCGACTAAGCGGACAACTAGTCGGGCTAGCTAATGAACTTCCTGAGCTAGATTTTTCTTACTGTCCTCGACATGAGCAATACTACCCATAAACATTCTAGTGAGAGCATCGGCCACTATATTGGCCTTGCTCGGATAATACAAGACACTCATGTCGTATTTTTTCAACAGCTCCAACTACCTTCTGTGAAAGGGGTTAAGGTCTTTCTGAGATAATACATACTGTAGGCTCTTGTGGTCTGTAAACACATCCATATGAACTCCATACAAATAGTTCCTCTAAATCTTTAAGGAAAACACTACTACTGCTACCTCAAGATAATGAGTAGTGTAATTCTTCTTATGGGGTTTAAGCTGTCTAAAGGCATAGGCTACGACCTTACCTCTCTACATCAGAACATACCCCAAGCCAACTCTGAAGGCATCACAATACACCACAAAGCCGTCTGATCCATCTGGTTGGGTCAAAACTGGAGGTGTAGTGAGTCGAGTCTTCAACTCTTGAAAACTCTTTTCACAAGAATCTGACCACTGGAACTTGACTTTCTTTTGAGTCAATTTGGACATAGGGGATGTAATAGATGAAAATCCCTCAATGAACTGTCGGTAATAGCTGGCCAAACCTAAGAAACTTCTGATATCTGATGGAGAGATAGCCTGGGACAGTTTCTCATTGCTTTGATATTTTGGGGATCAACTCTAATGCCATCACCGAAAACTATATGGTCGAGAAAAGCTATTGACCTTAGACAAAATTCGCACTTACTGAATTTGACAAGTAACTGATAATTTTTTAGAGTTTGTAATACTATTCTGAGATGGTCTGCATGGTCATGTTCACTGCGGGAGTAGACGAGAATGTCATCTATGAAGACTATGACAAACATGTTCAAGTACTACTAGGATAATGGAGCATCAGTAAGACCAAAAGACATGACTAAGAATTCAAAGTGACCATACCAAGTTCTGAAAGCTATTTTTAGGATGTCACACTCCTTGACTCTGAGCTGGTGATAGCCTAATCTGAGGTCTATCGTAGAGAAGTAACTGGCCCCCGACATTGGTCAAACAAGTCATCAATTTTGGGAAGTGGATACTTGTTCTTGACCGTGACTTTATTTAACTAATGATAGTCAATACACATTTTAAGAGTACCGTCTTTCTTATGCATGAATAAAACTAGTGCGCCCCACGGGGACACACTAGGACTGATGAATCCCTTATATAGGAGATCTTTTAACTGCTCTTTTAATTCTCTGAGCTCTGCTAGTGCCATTTTGTATGGTGGAATAGGCTGAATATTTAGAAGAAGATTGATACCAAAATCAATTTCCTTTTTGGGATAAACTCTAGGAAGATCGATGAGAAACACATCTAGGAATTCACATGCTACTGACACTGACTCAAGAGTAGGGGATTCTGAAATAGAGTCCCGGACTAGAATGAGATGGTAGACACATCCTTTAGATATTATTTTTCTAGCCCGAAAGTAAGAAACAAGATGACCCCTAAGTGCTGAAGTACTACACCTTCACTCTAGGACGGGTTTATTCAGAAATTGAAACTGGACAATTCTGTTTTCGCCATCAATTGAGGCATAAAAGGAATGAAGCCAATCCATGCCATGAATAACATCAAAATCAGTCATCTCTAATTTGACTAAATCTGCTGAAGTGGTTTTTTGAGATATCATTATTGGGCAGTTCCTGTATACCTTCCTAGCTATGATGGATTTACCTACTGGGGTAGAGACTGAGAAAGGCTCTGCTAGGATTTCGGGACTGACTCCAAAATCAACTACAATATATAGAGTAACAAAGGACAAAAAAGCTCCTGGATCTAACAAAGCATAAACATGGAAATGGAAATCTTGTAACGTACCAGTGACCACATCACGAGAACACACCTGATCCTATCGGGACCGAAGAGCATAGAGTCTATTTGGGCGCTACCGACTGGTAGCATTGGAAATGACACCTTGCTGATTGAGATGACCGAACTGAGCTGGGGGATGATTATTCTAACCCTGAGAACCTGAATAAGGACAATCTCTAACTCTGTGGCCTGTCTTGCCATACCCAAAACACATATCGCTGCCTCCTCTATAGATACCCTAGTGGTTTCTACCATACTTCTGACAAAGGGGATTGGTTTGGGTACTGCTAACACTGTTCTGCAGTTTAGGGCCTGGTGTCTTATCCCTATTGCCGTCTCTTAATTTTGGTACAGGAGCGCTGGCTGAGGATGGTGCTGAAAGTGAGGATTTTGGGCGAATTGAGAATGATTTCCAGCCTTTGACTTAGGCTGAGCGAAGTTAAAAATACCTGTTCTCGCTCTCTTATTCTCCCTCTCCTTTTCTTTATTCTTAGCCTGCTCTATCTGTTGAGCATGGACCATGAGCCTGGATATGTCCATATCTTTAGTAAGCATTGTGGTCCTACACTCCTTGACCACGCTGCTAGACACCCCTGACACAAACTTACTCATTCGGGGTCTACTGTCTGCTACCACATGAGGAGCATATCTAGCTAATTGAATAAACTTGAGAGAATACTCTTTCACTGTCATATTTCCCTACTTCAAATTGATAAATTCCATAACCTTTCCTTCCCTCAACTCCAGTGGGAAAAACTAATCTTGAAAAGCAGTGGCAAACTTCTCCGACTCTATGTGCCCTGCATCTATGACCCTCTCTTTTTTCTACTGTTTAAACCATGAGTGAGCCATATCCTGTAGCTGATATATGGCCAACTCAACACTCTCAACTATGGTCACCCCCATAATATCAGTAACCTTCTACACCTGATCAAGAAATTCCTGAGGGTCCTCATCTGGCTTCGACCCAATAAATGATGAAGGGTTCATTTGGGTAAAGTCCTGAATCCTGTAAGTAGCAGTATTGGCCACTGGTTGGCTGGAACGGTAGCTGGGCATTTATTTTGGGCTGTCATATAATGAGCTAGGGTGGTAAAGGCTTCTCTGAATTCAGTATGAGAGATGTGTTTATCTAGTGGTTCTGGCTGGATGGACTAGGGTTCTGGCTGGTCTCCTATTTCTCTTTCCTTAGTCCTCTTTGGAGGCATATTTCTGTAAATGGAAGAGAAAATATTAGACAAAGAGTTTAACTGGGGCTCATGTAAATGGAAGAGAAAGGAATGACTGAGATTTTAACTGGAGCTCATGCTCACTCACAAGACATGAATACTGAAAGAAGGGAAACTTTTCCTAAAACACTCGTAGCCTCCTGTCCATAAGTGTGGCGCGCAACACACCTATGCATAAGAAACTAATAGATACGACTTTCAGACTTCCTAGGACTCTGTTAATCCTTAGGCTCTAATACCACGTTTGTAACACCTCGAGTCTTACCTCAGATGCTACACGGTGCTCATAATCTCGATGGACCACAAGCTAACCCATGACTGGTACCTACTGTAATAACTAAATAATAATATATTAAATATGCAGAATTGAACATTATAAGGTTTAATAATATAAATAATACTGGCCATAACGTTCAATACTATAAATACTGGCCATAAGGTTCAATACTGTAAATAATACTGAATATGGTATCACAATACCAAAACTGAACATTAATATTGAAGACTAAACAACTGTCTGAAAATACTCTAGACTGAAAAGCCCCTAAACTATCTAACTGTGGAGTTGATATGATAAGTCCCTAACTAACTCCGACTACTAAAAATAAACTGAAATACTGAAATAAATAATCACATCCTTGAACTATGAGGACTCACCACTAACTCTGTATGCTGAGAGTCTATCTGCTAATGGTGCTCGGGTGCCTATGTGTCTGAACCTATGATATAAGACATCATAGCGCAAAACAAAAGCATGTGTTAGTACTTTGAATGTATTGGTATGCTTAGGGACGTAGGCTGAAATGCATAGGTTCATATAAATGAACAATACTAACTGAATATCATTAGTATGACTTAATGAGAGTACATGCATGAACATGTAAATTGTACTGAGATTGTAATAACACTGAATACTGTATTACCAATAATGGAATGACTGTATATGACAGTCTTGATTCTATAGAACTATATTGAATTCTATACTGAGCTGAGTGACTGTGTCTGACAGTCCTGAATCTGCAAAACTGAAATGAGTTCCATACTAAGACTGAATCTGAAACTGACACTGTAGAAAGTAATCATCTAATAGACATACCCCTTCTCTAACTGATTTGGGTTCCAACCTGTAACCCTAGTTGAAAGGGTGTCAATACCGTACCATGGGTAAGGACAAGTATTGAGTTACCCTTATCTGGCAGGTACTCTGAACGAGAATGGTGGTACCCTCAACTGGCAGGTAGATCACCTCATCAACCCTCAACTGTCAAGTTGATGTGTCAACCTATGCTGGCTATATATTTCTGGAATGCAAGGACTGCTTCTAAGGATTTCACCCTCTACTGGTAGGTGAGTTCCCATCCTTAGGTTCACTCGGTGCTTAATCCTACTCCCAACAGAATAGACACTGGACTGAATTCTAAACTGTACTAGGCTAGACTGAACTATTACTGATTGTACTGTATAACTGAACTAAACTGATTTTTACTGAACTAAATAGGACTGATTCTAGTTCACTGAGTTTTCCTACGTTCTATAACTGACTGAATTCTTTTGATCTAGACATGACTGATTCTACTCTGTGACTGACCATGGCTCTAGACAAGTCGCTAAATTGTCGGGTATCAAATAACCCCAGGACTCGATAGCATAAACTTAAAATACATGGCATAATATTGAGACATGGTAACTAACCACTTAGTTATCATTCATTCATTTGGACATTCAAGCAAACACTTGCATGATATGAACTTGTATACACGCTAACATGATATAATTTCACTATTTAACTCACATGGACAATTCATCAAACACTTGTGGGGCATAATATATGCACATAATACTAACACAACATGTAGGCATCATGATTCAATTCCAATTACACAATTCGAAGAGTTTCAACATGGATTCACATGATAAAGCACATATATCAATTAACTCTACATGAATTTTGTAATAAATCATGAATACACTTTAATTCAAATCATGAAAATCATAAAATCACTATACATAAACTTTAAAAGAGTTTCTTGGACTCTAAGGATGGAAGGAACCCTTGGATGAACACTTCACATACCTTAGTTGTTGAATTCTGGAATATTAATGGTGGAATCTTAAGCCTTGAGTTTTGAATTTAATTCACCTAGGGTTTTTGTTCTTGAGCAATTTGTGAAAGAATGAATATAACTTGATAAAAGAGGGAAAATTTCATGTTATGAGGCTCAAGGGTGTGGGGAAAAAGACTTAATTTACCCTAGGGACGCGGCCTTTTAATTACTGAAAAATTGAATCATCGACGTGCAGGTTAATGTGCCGCATCATTATCATCAATGCATAGCGAGCGCACCACGTTGAGTCCACATTGATTCACTAGAAATTGCACTGAGTTGAGGGAAAAATTATCTGTCGACGTGATGGACAATGCAATGCATCAAGATCGCATCGACACGCTGTTTTGGTCATTCGAACATGATCTAAACAAGGTCTGAAAAATCCCAAACTTGTCCAAAAATACCTATTGACATTCATAATCACGAATTAACTCAAATATCAACATTTAATGGTCGTAAAGGTCATAAAATAAGATTGCCAACTTTTGAAGGCTAAAATAACACTAAGTTTGAATACTTAGCTAGAATTTTCTAAGTCTGGGACCCCTTAACAAGCTTAAAGGAGTGAATTAAGCTAATAATTTTGGGGGGTCTTACACACTCGTAGATGCAGGTACAATTTGTATGGGGTCGTCGTACCCTATGAAAGGATTCTTATACAGTTTAAGGGAGGGCAATCTGGACATTTCCCCATTTAACCTAATAAGGCCCCATAAATTTTAACTCACTTGGGAGGTTATTTTCCCTATTATTCTATTCATTAAAACTTAGAAAACACTCATTAATCCTCTCTAAAGTTCTTGGGAAAAGAAAGCTAGAGTTTTATCTTAAGGATTAAATTCGAGCTTGTGTTGGTGATTTCTCTCCATTATCTTCTCCATTAAGTCATGTACTCCTCTCTCATTGTTATTTCCAACTAATAGAATAGTTTTTTACAATGTTTTCATTGCATGATTTATTGTATAGATTTAGGGTTTTCAAATATGTGTTGGGGTTTTGGTAACAAATGCTTGGTTATGGTTTTCCCAAGTTTTAATTATGTTATTACATTCTTTAATGATGGTTTTGGATAATTGGTTGTATGGCAATGATTACATGGTAATTAGTTTTGGTTTTGGAAATATTATTCCCCCAACATGTTTGATAAGGTGATATATGGGTACGTGGGACTCCCTTGATCTCTTAAAGGTTTGGCTAAGGACAATAATTGCAAGTTAGTCGGTAACGATCCCTCTATTAATAGCCTTGATTAATAATGAATAGAATAATTGATTGGTGGTTAGAAATAGTTTTAATTAGGAATAATTGCAGGGTGTGATAGCTAGACGTGAAGGTGGGAGTCCTATAGACAAACACCGAAAAGTCATGTTTGTCGACATGTGGGGTTGGTCATGGTGACCATATGTGATATTCATAAGGTACACGGGAATCCTCTAAGTACACTATAAATATGTATCATGGAGAGAAAAGGGTACTTGGGAATCCCGTACTCTTATGGTATCTCCGATTCATGTGTCTACACTCAACGGGGCTCATTCAAGGGATTACACTAGACCCATATAGCCCACGGGTAGTTTTAGGATGGCTAAGCTACACATACCCAGGTTAATAGTTTTAAATGCATGCTAAACCTGGTACCCTTCCTGGCATGGTTATATATATATGTATGGTTTGAATGCATATGGTTGGTTTACTTGGTTTTACTGGATGGCATTATTTTATCCTTATCCTAAAATCATGCTAGTGCTCACCCGCTAACCTATCTTCATGCAGCTGTATCCCCTCGGGATGCAGGAACCGACCATTCTACTCTTCCTATATAGTGATCAAATTTTGGGATCAACTTTTGGATAGAAATAGTGAGCATCCATATTCTTGAAGGCTCCATTTCATGTTATGGATACTTTTATATACGTTGGCTATTTTACGGGTATTGGTTTTGTCTATGATTTGGGGAATGTCCCAATCGAATATTGGCATTATTTTGGTCAGAGACTTTCATGAAACTTCCATGGGTTGGTATGGGCAGGATCAGTATTGGTGACAACCTTGGTATTAGCATTGGTATTGGGGTTGATACTGTTGGACTAAATTTCTTACTATTCTATCCTCTTTTATTTTGGGATTATATAATCTTATTGAAATTCATATGGTTATAGTTTTGGATTATGGTTTGGTTTGGTATTATTTATTGGTTGGTATCGCACGATTGGGTTCATTTGGGTGGTCATGATCACAGACCTATCCTAGAGTCTTAGATTATATAATAACATTGTGTTGTTATATGTTTAGAACTTATCCAACTCAAGATATGCATAAGTTGGTTGGATTGGGTAATGGGTGTGGTCTCCAGTCCTATTTGGACTTGGGATGCCCATTACGACAAGGACCTAGTTCGTTTCGTGTCAGTTGTGTACCATAACCATTATATAACAAGGCACCCATGGTCTATATGGGCCCAACTCTCCCCTAGTTGGAAGGGCCCCAGTGCATGTAGCCATATGAACCAGAGAATATCCATATCCGTCTATGCCTTTATGAGGGACTAGAATCTCCCACCATATTTAAGGTAACTTAAGCACCAATATATACAATATGGGGGAATTGAACCTCCTATTCATATATTCAGTTTGGGGGACTCAAACCTCCCGGTCATATAACACCCATACTGATTAACTCAATTTCTAGTGTTAGTTTTTCTGACTATATTTTCACGACTCGGCTAAACATCCTGCTTTAAATCCCATTAAAACATTCATTACATATACATAATCATTAATCCAATTAATTACCAAAATCATCCCATTGGTACCGTCATACCAATCCCACTTGCAAGCGTATAACCTGCCATAACCATTATTGTTCATCTTGGGACTCAAACCCATTGTCTAACAAAGACATCAATTCAATTCATCCTTTAGGGACTCGAACCCATTTAGTTTTTCAAATCAATTTATGGCCAGCAAGTCCTTAATAAAACCTATTACCAATCATTAACATTCATAGGCCAGTGTTTTAGCTCAAAACACAATTCATTATGTGACAAGATCATTCTCATTTAAAATTTTACAAACAGGTTGAGGGCATATCATTATCAAAACCAAAACCATCATATTTAGTGTTAAACATGACCCTTTAGTTAAACCACAATACTATGCACCAACATGTGCAAAACCATTATTAAAACAAGCATAATCATTAATTAAATCATAAGGATGTAATACCCAATAATGTTCATTCAAACCCTCAACCTTGGTTTTCAAAACCACCATTAATAATTCTTGAACAATGTTTTAAACATATGTTTTAGATCTAACAATGAGGAAATAGTCATGTGCCCGAGTTACGAAGATTTACGGAGAGAATTTAATCCTTGAGATCTTAGATGACCAATTTAAAAAAACCCTAGACCAATCTTTCTTGAGAGGTTTTGGAGAGAGTTTAGAGAGAGTTTGATCATATAAGTATAATGAATAACCAAAAGGTGTTATGAGATATGGGGTCTTAAGGGCTTGGGGTGGGAAATGTCCAAAGTACCCCTAGATTAAAGCTGCGGAAAACCCATATTTAGTAGAGAGTTAGACTATTGAATCATCACCATAACTTACGACTTCCTTTCTCTACTCATCACCAGAACATACGACTCGTATGGCCTAAGTCGTGACTGTCAAAGAATACCAATGGCTTAAATATTAGAAAATATACAATTCAACCCATCAACTCATCATATTATCATACGAATCCTTTGGGTTTTCTCATAATCAAGACAGAAATTAGCCTATAACATACTGGTTAACTTACGACTAGGGTCACCTGACCCGTAGCTACACCATACGATTGGACTCCACATACCTTTACTCTTACCTTTAACTAAGTTATAAATCAAAGATGCCAAGGAAATCACCCTTTCCCTTTAACAAAGTCAAAAAATAGAGGTGCTAAGAATATCATATACCTCAAGAACAAATTTCCAAAGTAGGGAATAGGAATGGATACTTGGATTTCATGTCCTCCTCGGCGTACTAATTTGCTTCCTCAAACTTTTGGTTCTGCCATAGAACCTTTATCGAAGCCACGTCCTTTATCCACAACCAATTAACTTGTCGATCCAATATCCTACTAGGACCTCTTCATAGGACAAAGAGTCTTAAATACCAATGTTCTCCAAGGGAAAAACCAACAAAGGATCACATACACATTTCCATAACATGGACACATGGATTACCGGATGAATGGAACTTTTTCTAGAAGGCAATTCCAATTCATATGCAACATTACCAACCCTTCTAAAAAACAAGCATGGTCCAACACACCGAGGACTGAGCTTCATCTTCTTCCCTAACCGTATTACTCCTTTCATGGGAGACACATTCAGGAACACCTAATATCTAACCTCGAACTCCAACTCTCTTTTCCTTACGTCTGCATATGACTTTTGGTGACTTTAGGTGGTCTTAAGCCTATCCCGAATCACCTTCACTTTCTCCATATCTTGGAGAACCAAATATGGGCCAAACATATCCGCTTAACTGTAACTATCCGGGACCACCCCTAGTCATCACACGATGCTTACCACTCCGAAGGAATATAAGCTAACACATGAATGATATCTATTGTGAACACTGAATAATAATACTATAATTATTGCAAAAAATGGGTTGAAATTCCATAAGGTTCAAAATATCTTAAATACTGATAAAAAATATAACATCTGTAAAACTGAATACTGTCTAAAAATCTAGTCTAAAAAGCCTCTAGCTAAATCTGTCAGAAAGCAGAGTTGATGGGACAATCCCACAACTAACTCTATCTACTAAAATACTGCATCTACTGAAATATAAAATAATAAAATATCCTCAAATGATGAGGACGCACTGCTAAATCTATTGCTGCTAGCCGAATCTGAATCTACTATGCGTGGTCGCGAACCTGAGCATCTGAACCTATGATATAAAACATCATAGTGTGGGAAAGTATGTTTTAGTATGTGGGAATATACTAGTATGCTATATTAGGTAAGGCTAAATGCAAGGGTTCATATTCATAAATAATAACTGACTGATGATATAGAGTAAATGGATATGAGAGTACATGGATAACTTAAACTACTATAAATACTGAGTATGTAATACTGCACATATATGTATGGTATAAATGAGCTTTTTTAAAGCTAAGTACTAAGTTCTAATAACTGAGTAGCTGATATCTGAAATTACTGATACTGATTGACTATGTCTGACAGTCCTAATTTTATAAAATTGAACTTAGTTCTAAACTGAAGATTGAAAATAAAATTGTGAGAGGTAATTATCTAAACGATATGCCCCAAATAAGATAAGATAATTGAGTTGGGGTCCAATCTATATCCCTAATTGAAGGGTGTCAGTATCATGCCATGGGTAATGACAATTGTTGTGGAGTTAGTCCTAACGAACGAGTGACCCTTGAGATTAGTCCTAAACTAGCAGGTGATCCCTAAGTATGTCAGTCCTATATAACGGGTGACATCATTTAACCTATGCTGGGTACATAGTTCTGGAACTTAGGGATTACTTCTAGGGACCCAGTCCTAGATAACGGGTAAGACCCCATTCCTAGGCTCGTTTGGTGCTGTATCTTACTCCCAGCTGAAAGATACTGATCTAATTATACTGAACTGGGTTGCGCTGATACAGAGTTTACTAAGTTTTCCCAAGTTCTGTAACTGACTGAGTTCTACTAAGTTCCATAACTGACTGAGAGTACTACTGATCATGACATAACTGATACTATCCTATCACTGACACTAACTCTAGGTAAACAACTAAATTATTGGGTATTAAATACCCTCAGGACTCGATAGCATGAAAAGTAAAGCAAAGCATCATCTTAAATAACATAACAATGTTCACTTGGTCATAATTCATTCATAGAGACATTTCATCAAACACTTGTAATGCATTAACTTGTACATGGATGGGGAATACATGTTAGTATGATATAATGGCATTATTTTATTCTCATAGACAATTTATCAAACACATAAGAAGCGTACTTGGTTCATTAAATCATAAACACTTAGGGTTAACATGGTTACAATAATCAACTTGCAAATTGAAGGGTTTATCATGAATATAATGTAATTCAACACATACTAGGATAAATTCTTGGAACTTGTAATCTAAATTATGGATTAAAACTCAAACAACATCATGAACATGAATTAAATCTAATTCAAACATAGAAATCATAAATCAGAAATCTTGTACTTTGAAAAAGGATTCTTGGGCTCTATGGAAGGTAAGGATCCATGGATGAACATCTAACATACCTTAATTTTAGAGTTTCTTGGAGTTCTTGGAGAAATTCTTGGTATTGACCCTGATTATTGAGAGCTAGTGTTTATTTTCTTAAGAGAGAATTATATTTTGATTTTGGAAAAAAGTGAATAATGAAGGGTTTAAAAGTTTTTAGGGACTAAACCCCATATATGGATGAATTAAAATCATGGGGAAAGACTGTTTTAACCCTGGGCGCAACTTTAAGTTTTCGTGAAATTTTTATGATCTGGACCCCTAGTGCGACGCGCCACTATCACGCCAAGCCACTGGAGAATGATAACTGGGAAATTCCATGGTGGTGCCACACGGTGGAATCGCGTTTCCACCTTGGTGCGACCTGGAAATTTACTGTGATGCAGTGGTATTGCGTTGGAACACTAAAAAAGGACAATTATAAAATTAAGCCTTGGCGCAAAGTTCCAATATCGTGGAGGTTCACTGGTTTTTGATGATTGCCATTTTGGCTAGCTCCGCCACGTGCTGATGGCTCAGGTGGTACACTGTCTTACTAAAATAGCCATAACTCTTCCCATACAATAAAAAGTCAAAATCTTGAAAATTTCACATGTATAAAAGTGTATTCATCTGTAAATCAAGTCTTTGACATTTTTGGGATAAATTTAAGCTAGGTACAAGTACGGGGTGTTACATTAACCAACCTCAAACCACCCAATAAGAGATCTACATATCTTGCCATACAATGCCTCAAATGGAGCCATACCAATGCTAGAATGGTAACTATTGTTATAAGAAAATTCAATGGGAGGTAAGTTGTTGGACCAACTACCACCAAAGTCAATTACATAGGTTCACAACTTACCTTCCCGAGTTTGAATAGTTCTTTCTAATTGCCCATCCAACTGTGGGTGAAAGTTAGTACTAAGTGTTAGTTTAGTCCCCCAACCATGCTGAAATAAGCTCCAAAATTACAATAAGAATTGAGTACCACGATTCGAGATAATCGAGATAAGCGCACTATGCAACTTCACGACCTCCTGAAGGAATAATTTTTGCATAGTCTTGGACAGAATAATTAGACCTCACTAGCAAGAAGTGAGCAGACTTAGTCATTCTATCCACGATGACCCAAATGGAGTCACACTAGTTGTGCGACCATGGAAGGCCAGTAACAAAATTTATCTTAAGTATCTCCCACTTCCACACCAGCAATTCAATTTCTTGAAGTAGCACACCAGGCCTCATGTGCTCCACATTTACTTGCTGACACACCATACACTTAGCCACAAAGTTAAGGTCTAATACCTACTTCTCTTTTATTTTAGATTCAAGAGATGATTGTGCCACCTGTTGCACAAATACACCACCATCCACAGAGTCCAAGAGACAAACTCCACGGTTAGCTGAACAGTGAATATCCTTCACCAATTCTCGCTTATCTTTATCCACATGCGACAAACTACCTATTAACAAATTGTTAAGAGCATCAACAACCACACTAGCTTTTCCTGGATAGTAGTGAAGGCTTATGTCATAATCCTTGAGAAGCTCAAGCTGTCCTTTGCTTGAGATTAAGCTCTTTTTAGGTGAAAACATATTGCAAGCTCTTATTATCAGAAAAGATATCACCATAGACCCCATATAGATAGTGATGCAAAATGTTTAATGTGAACACCACAACTAACAATGCTAAGTCATGAGTCAGATAATTCTTTATATAAACTTTTAACTATCTAGAGACGTAAGAAACTACCTTGCCATGCTGCATTAAAACACAACCCAAACCAACCTGGGACGTATCAAAATAGATGACAAAACCCTCGAAGCCTTCAGGAATAGTCAAGATCGGAGATGAGGTCAACTTATCTTTTAGATTCTCAACGCTACCCTCGCAAGCATCAGACCACAAGAACTTCACCTTCTTTTGAGTTAACTTTGCCAATGAAGTAGCAATAGAAGAAAAACTTTCTATGAACCTCCTCTACTAATTGGCTAAACCCAAGAAGCTTCAAATATCGGTTGGAGTCGTGGGTCTAGGCCGCTTATTAACCACAATAAATTTCTAATGATCCACTATGATCCCCTCACTAAACACAATATGACCTAGATAAGTTACGCCATCCAACCATAACTGACAATTAGAGAACTTAGCATACACATATTGATCTTTCAAGGTCTAAAATACAAGGCGGAGGTAATCGACATGATCCTCCTTACTCTTAAAGTACTCTAAGATATCATTAATGAAGACAACCATGAACAGATCCAAAAACTAATGAAAGACCCAATTCATAAGTCCATGAATGTTGTAGGGGCACTGGTCAAGAAAACAACATCACTAAGAACTCAAAATTCCTATACTAGGTACGAAAAGTTGTCTTAGGGATATCCACCTGCCTAATATTTTACTAATCATACCCGTACTGAAGATCAATCTTAGAGAAGGATTTGACACCCTAAAGCTGATTAAAGAGATCATCAGATCTCGAAAGTGGATACTTATTCTTTACCATCACCTTGTTCAACTATCAGTAATCAATGAACGTATGAAGGGAACCATCCTTCTTATGTACGAACAAGATAGATTCGGCACACAGAGACACACTAGGGTGGATGAAACCCTTGTCTAAGAGGTCTTTCAATTGCTCATTGAGTTTCTTCAACTCAGCTGAAGCCATTCAATACTGGGAATAGAATGGGATGAGTGTTCGGAATAAGATCAATACCAAAATCAATCTCCCTATTGGGAGCGACACCAGGTAGATCATCAAGGAAGACATCAGGAAACTCATTACCACAGGAACAAAATGTAAGAAAGGACCCTCCAAGTTAGAATCTTTAACTCAGACTCGATGATAGAGATAACCTTTGAAAGCTAACTTTTGGGGTCTAACATATGATATGAGCCTCCCCTTAGGCACTAGAGAAATTCCCTTCTATTCAACAATTGGCTCTTTAGGGAATTTAAACATGACCTTATAGGTAATCTAAAAAAGCATAGAATGAATGCAACCAGTCCATTCCTAAAATAAAATCAAAGTCAATTATGTCTAACTCTATCAAATAAACCAGAGTATCTTTAATACTAAAAAATACCACACAAACCTATAGACTCTTTTGACAACCATAGAGTCCCCCACCAGGGTAAAAATAGAAAAAGGGTCTGATAGACACTAAGGACCAAAACCAAAATGCACTACCATAAATAAGGTCACATAATAGAGAGTGGACCCTAAATCAAGTAAACATTATACCTCATGGGAAATGAGTTTCAATATACCAGTAACAACATCCAGAGATGCCTCTGACTTCTAACAGTAGTGAGAGCATAAAGGCAGTTTCAACCAGTGCTGGAGCCAGAAGTAGAACCCTTTGGTGCAGGAGTTAAAGAAGAGGTAGAAGGAACCTTGATTTCCACAGAAGAAACTATAGAGGGACAATCCCGCTACGCATGTCTAATCTGACCATACACAAAACATCAATTCCTTCCCTTCTCGCACTGACCATGGTGGTACTGACCACAAAATCTGCATAGAGGGTAGGATGGGTTTGATTGTGACCCATTAGCCTAATATTAGGATCCCTGTGCCGTAGAAGCATCACCTCCCTAAAATATCACTCACTAGATGACTTTGCGTAGGGAGAACTAACCGTCGAAAAAGAGTTAGGACTCCCTTAGATCTTGTTCCTAGATACTTTCCACTCTATTGTTGGCATATACCCTATTCTAAAAATTGAAATTTCTTACTTTACCTCTCACCAATCTTAGTTTGTTTCTTCTTTTCTTCCTCAAACTCTTGCATATACATAACCAATCTTAAGAGGTCCATGCCCTTATTCAACAAGGTATTCTTACTCTAAGAAAATAACTCATGAGATAATCCAGAAGTAAACTTATGCATTCTATCCCTCATGCTAGACACCAACTCAGGAGCATACCTAGGCAAATGATGAAATTTCAAGGCATACTCCTTGACTGTCATTCTTCCTTATTTCAAGTTAACAAATTATTTCGCTTTTGACTCCCTTAATTCATAAGGAAACAAGTGGTCCAAAAATGTAATAGAGAAATCATCCCACAAGAAAGAACCAACATCTTTGTCTCTTGACTATTCATACTCTTCATACCACTGATATGTTGTATCATATAGTTGGTAGGTAGCAAAATCTACCTTTCAATCTTTGAAGCATGCATAACCTAAAAGATCTTCTCTATATCATCAATAAAACCATAAGGATGCTCCTCAACCGTAGTACTAGTAAGCATCAAAGGATACAACTTTATAAATTGGCCAACTCTAGTGGCCTCAGATGATCCCATAGCAACGGTAGTAGAACTCGACTGTTGTAACAAAGATGTCACAAAACTTGGTCAATAGGTGAATGGATCTATGAAACTCAGCATTCGTAACCTCCCATTGAGATGACTGTGTATGAGTGTTGCCCTCAAGAGTAGGATCAGTAGGGACACGTAGGAATCTTTGAGAAAAGTTAGATACAATAACCCTTGATTGGTTCTGGACCCTATAAGTTGAACAAGATCCATCTACATTTTTCTCAGATGGAACAAAATGAGTTCCACGATCATTAGATATTCTTACAGTCATGATCTAAAAGTCGAACAAATAGAAATCAAAAGGATCTAGGACCTTCGACTCTATAGCCTAAAATTAAGACAACAAGAAAGGTAAACATTCCTAAATATCTCATAGCCTCTCTATTATAAGTGTGGCATGCTACATATCCATAAAAAGGACTTTACTCGACATGACATTATAGACACCTAATTGACCAGAACCTAGGTTCTGATACCACCTTTTCTATGACCCGAACTAGGGCCTAGTCGTGACAGGTATCTTAAGTTCCACGAGGATCAGAGATCACCCTATTCACCTAACCTAGCTAGCACAACAACTTCAAGTGTCAAATAAATTCCAAACATATAACAAGATAATGTAAAGTAAAACTAATAATGATTCATCGTATGTCTATACTCTATACTGGTAATTGGTCAATCATCCATCACTAAAACAATTAACCAAACAAAATCACCCAAGTCCACAATAATCTAACAAAGCCTTTACATAACTGAACATTAATAAAATATTGGTATATTCCCCCGACAGTAGCCAAAATAAAGTCTAAACAAGGTCTAAGATATAGGAAATATAGAACATTAAATGAAGACTTCTGAAGTGTTGAAGCTCACCACTTCAATGTCAACTTACAAACTAACTCGAGCACCTGATCACTATGTAAGAAAAGTGGAAAAAGTTCTGGTGCCTGTAACGTATAGGGATACAACATTCAGAAATGGTTAGCAGTTGGAGCACTAGTATGTAACTCAAGGATAGAGGAATAAAATAATGCCATGATCACAGTTCAAAACTAGCATCACATCCAAAATATAATATCATATAAAATACTTATACATATATATAAATATAATATCATATGCTGGGGTAGGGAACATGGCTCAACATGAACTTTGAAAACCTAAACTTGGGTTATGTAGTATAATTGTCATATAACAAGGCATCCATGAGCAATATGGGCCCAACTGTCCCCTAGCTGAAAGGACCCCAGTGCATGTAACCATACGAACTAAAGAATATTCATATCTGTGTATGCCTTTATAGGGGACTCAAACCTCCCAACATAGTCAAGGTGACTTAAGCACCAATATATACAATATAGGGGACTCGAACCTCCTATTAATATATTAAGTTTAGTAGACTTGGACCTCGTGATTATATAGACACCTACACCAACTAGCATAGTTTCCAGTATTAGTCCTTCAAAATACTCTTTCATGGCTCATCTATACATCCTGCTTTGAAGCCTAATTAAAACATTAATTACACATACACAACCATTAATCCAATTACTTACCAAAAATATCTCATTGATATTATCATACCAACCCCACTTGAAAGCGTACAACATGTCATAACCATTATTAATCATCTTGGGACTCAAACCCATTGTCTAACAATCATGTCAATTCAATTCATCCTTTAGGGACTCAAACCAATTTAGTGTTTCAAATCAATTTATAGCCAACAAGGAATTTATAAAACCATTTACCAATCATTAACATTCTTAGGCTAATGTCTTAGTTCAATACATGATTCATCATGTGACAAGATCTTTCTCATTGATAATTTTACAAACAGGTTGAGGGAATACCATTATCAAAACCAAAAAAAAAATCATATTTAGGGTTAAACATGACCTTTTAGTTAAACCACATTTCCCATGCACCACCGATATATGCAAAACTATTATTAAAACATGTATAATCATAAATTAAATCATGAGGAAGTAATACCCACAATATTCATTCAAACGCTCAACCTTGGTTTTCAAAACCACCATTAATGACTCATGAACAATGTTTTAAACATATGTTTTTAGTGATCTAACAATAAGGGAAGAGTCACATGTCTGAGTTATGAAGATTCATGGAGATAATTTAATCCTTAAGCTCTTAGATGACTACTTAAAACCCTAGCCGAATCTTTCTTGACAGGTTTTAGAGAGAGTTTGATCTTATAAAGGGTATAATAAATGACCAAAGGGTGTTAAAATACAAAAGGTATTAAGGGATTAGGGTGGGAAATGTCCAAAGTACCCCAGCTTAAAGCTGTAGAAACCCATATTTGGTTATAAGTCAGACCATTGACTCGTCACCATAACTTATGAGTCGTACCATTGAGTCATCATTAAGATAGAGAATTGAAAAACCACACCTTGTCTAATTTATGACTCTCTTGCCCCACTTATCCCCAGACCATACAAATCATATGGTCTAAGTTGCGATTATCACAGAACACCAAGGGTTTAGATAATGGATAACATATGGATCAACCCTTTCACTCATCACATTATAATATGACTCATATAGATCTTCTCATAACCAAGAAAAACTTGTCCAACAACACCCTGGTTAACTTATGACTGGGGTTACCTTACCCGTAACTACATCGTACGACTCATAAAATAGTCGTCACCAAAACAATGAGCCCAAAGCTCAAGGAATTTTCAAGGACCAAATTATGGTGTATTTCATAAGCCTTTATTGATGGGGGCCCCTCATACTCGATGGTGGTGCCATAGGTATAAAACTTAGGGACTGCTAGTAACGACTCATATCTAACTAATAGGGGAGCCACCATCCCTGTGTTAAATCGATGTTATGTGCTACTTATAACTAAATGAAACTAGTATTATTATTCATTTAACATGGTTTTTAATTATAAGTGCTCACCAAGAATATAATAATCTGGATATAATAATACAAACATGGTCTGAATGACTGATAACTTGAAAATCATAAATATGCATGTCTATCGAGGTATCGATTGTTCATATCTCTCCAGCACTGAATAATACTTAAAATACACTAACATTATTTAAAAAAACACAGTTAGGAAATTCATGATTTAAAAATCCAAAATATAGAGTATATTAATAACTGATGGAACCATAATTATAGGTATGGGAAGATGTTTGACTTATAAGGACAACACGCCACATGGTTAAATTTATGAATTGATTAATGATCATGTTATCAACTGAACATGATATGGGTGACTAAAATCATAAATTATATAAGGACATAGTTCACATGGGGAAACACATTGTGATGGTTTGTATTCAAAACTATTAAGAGAAAATTGAGTAAATTCATGTTTTATATTAAAATTTCTTAAAAAGAGGAAAAAGGATTTATACTTAAAAGAAATAAGGAATTCTCAAGACTCAATGGGTGGAAGGGACCTATTGATGAATACCCCACATCATTGAGTTGCTTGAATTCTTGAAGAAAAATGTAATTTAGACCTTAAATGTGTGAATTCTTGGAAGAAGCTTGTAATTTTGAGTTCTTAAGAATGGGAGGAGATTGAGTATTGCTAACTTATGAATAATTGGGCAAATAATGCCTTTCTTGGGTTTTTAATTGTCAATTGGGTGTTTAGAGAGAGTGAAAAGACCAAAATGCCCCTTACCCATTTTATGAAAATTGTAGGATTACACAACCTCTATGGAACGGAGGCTATCATGCAAAATTTTTATGTGACATGTTGTGTATCATAGAGTCTAGACTCCATGACACACTATGTATCATGAAGATCCAATCGCTTGAAATGATGAAATTGTCGAGTCCTTCTACCTCTGTGGTTCAAAAACACCCGAACAACTTCTGAAAATTTTAAAACTCTCCTGGATGACCCTTTTAACATAACTAAACATATTTTAACTTAAAATCAACATTTTAGACTTAAAGGGACAAAAATAAAATGTTCAAAATCTTGGGGTCTTAAAATGGCCATGTCACTTGTACTTAGTTTAACTTAAATGGCTTTGGGACATCTAAGCATTAGACGAATAGCTGGAAACTCATCTAGAATCTTGTGAGGTGTTACACAAATGATCCCTATGTATCAATAAAACATCATTTATCATCTAAACATCACTTATCAACTAATTCTCATATAGTGTCTAATCATCACTTATCTACTGGTCATTAATTATGGGCTAACCAACATTTATCAACTAATTAACTTTTATAAACTAATTAAAATTTATGAACTAATCCTTTTATCTCAAGAATCTATTCATATTGTGCCATATTGTAACTATTTCCTTGTTTTCATACTTTTCTAGAATTTCAATTGTCAATCCACACCTCGATATTGTCATATCATAATAAGTATGACATCGCAGTATAGGGTGTACACACACACACACATACACACATATATATATATATATGTATTCAAAGTGAAACTGGTATGGATATTCAATAATATCCTCATAGATATCATTATCAATATCATTATCAATATCATAGCCAACTTCCAGTTTCTACCAGGTGTAAATAATTGATAGCATCATCATTATCATCATCATCAATACCATAGACATCCTCTGAATTTCTACCGGGTATGAATAATAAATATCATAACCATTAACATAACCATCCTTTGGACTTATACCAAGTATAAATAATTGATATCATCATATTATCCGAACTTGAATGGATATTTTTATATTTCATAGCATAAGTAATATATGGACTTGAAACTAGTAATAATCTTATCATTATCATGGCAAATAGTATAATCATTAGAGTATTTGGTAGCATATCCATTAGCATAGTTTATTAACATGATCAATAAGCATAATCAAAATCGTGAGCTCTAGCATAATCAATAACATGATTGTCAACATAGTAAAGAAACATGATCTTTAGCATAATCAATAGCATAATCACTAATATAATCAATAAGCATGCTATTTAGCATAATCCATAGCGTATTCACCAATATAGTCAATAAACATGATTTCTAACATAAATAATATATACTTTCAAGCATAGGAATAGTAGGCATAATATATATTTAGCTATCAATAGACTAAGTAATGGCTTCTCATTTGCATAGTAGATAGCTTATCATTTGTATAGTCGATAGCTTACCAACAACTTGATCAATAGCTAATCCATGGCATAATCTATAGTTTATTCATAGCATAATTAATAACTTAATTGCCAATGTAGTCATTAAGAATGACCTCCATCATGAAAAATAGCATAAATGCTAATATATTAATAAGAATTATCACTAGCATAGTTAATAACTCATTTTTAACTTTTCGACCAATAGGTCAAAATGATCCTAGATGCCTCGAGATCCAAACCAAGAGTCATCCTAGCCTAAAAGCTATATTCAGGAGCTACTAAAATAGTTAGAATATGCATTTGAGGTCTTTTGACTGAAGTTTTCATCGATGACCATTTGGAACCAATATAGACTTTACATTCAAGGTTGTTTGATAGAAGTTTTTGCTTGGTGTTTATTTTAAACCAGTGAAGACTTTAAAATAGGGAAATAATCTAAAAACAAAGTGGAGTATTCGATAATTAAACTGTTAGTTCCAGATAATCATAAATGACTTGGGGCAGCTATAGAAAAGCTCTAACGACAAAAAAAAGCTATAATATAATAAATAACCTAAAGGGTCATATAGTTAGGTTCGTCCCTTGGTGGTGGTTTGCTCTTGGTATTGGTGTGGAGTTAAATACTTGTTCTTGCAGTGATATGGTTCTTGTCTTAGTGGAATTAGAGAGTTGAAGATAGGTAATCTTTCCTATGACCTCTTCTTAAATATGGAGTTTTGGATTGATTAGTTTTTGGTTAAGGTTGCATTTTTCCATGTCGCTGTATTTTTGGTTATGACAAGTAAGTTCGCAACCTAGGTGAGTTCTTGAGGATGCTTTGGTGGTTCATACTCTCAAACAAGATATAAAATTGATTACTTGGTTTTTTAGTTGGTCATTTATTCTTCAAGGTGATTTTTTTCTTTAACTATGTTACAATTTTGGCCTAGCATGATTTAGTAAGAATATGTCTGACTTAGATAGTAAGGTTGATTTACGTATTTGACCTTGGTTCAGACTTTTTGGCTTAGTTTTAGAATTTATGCCTTAGAATGGTAATTTGGAGGTTATGATAGATTTGGAGTGTAAATGTTTACCCATCTTCATGTTTGGTTTGAATAGTTAAGATCGAGTGGTTTATCCTTGGTGTCGAGATTTTAGTTTAAAGTCATAGAGTTAGGTGCAATATTTGTTTCAGACTTGTCTCACGGGGGTTTCATCTAAAGTTTATCTACGTCTACTCTATGTGTATCTACTCGATCTTCTTTAGTTAAGATGGATTGTGGTTGATAGATGTTAAGATGATATTCCATTTGCACGATATTGGTTTCTTCAGCTTTGACCCTAATTTAGATGATTTACTAAGCGGGAGTAGTATGCTTAAGTTAGACACAACATGGATTTATTCTCGGTTAATATGATATCCTAGTATGGAATGTTCAGTAGTGAGTAGTTGTGCTTTGGACTCCTGGTTTCCAAATTTGATGGTTATTCAAACCTGTTTTAGTATAAACATAGATTACAGACCTTGGTTATCTCTATATGTGTGCCCCGATAGCGCGTTATGGGCTTATTCTCAGGCTTGCTATTATGGACTTTTAGTGTATCATCTTCAGTTCTTACTGGTTAGGGTGATAATATTGTATGGATAATACTCTAATGACTTTCTACTTGGGTTGGAGTGGATAGCAAGTTGGAAAAGGAAAAAGAAGGTTATATTTAGATTAAGAGATGGTTGCATGACTCATGCCTTGGTTTTTCTTTGGGTTGGATGATTTTTCATTTGATTATACTGGTAATGATGTGGTATCATTATTTCATGGTTCGAATTTATGTGCATCAGCCTTTCTCGATTCAGTCGGTGGCCAGTTGGTAGTTGAGGTTCAGTGTTGGTTTCTTGAGAAGGGAACAAAGAGAGTTGGTTGGTAAAGTTATACCTGCATAAAAAACCCTTGGAAGTGTTTTCTCTTTATAAAGGTTATCTAGGAAGTCATGCTTGGATCATGTGAGCCCAGTACTCGTCCCTTTGTGATTTTAAGACCTTTTTGTCCATTTGAATTTCACAGATAAAAGTCCTTTTAGTATTAGGTATTGTAATGACCATCCTGGTTATTTATGTGATTTACATGCATTTTTGATGTTTTGATCCTTCCCACAGTGGCTACCGATCATTTATGACTTGCCAGAACTATCATTTTAATTATCAAATAGTTTGTATGGATTTATGGCTCATTTCCCTAATCTGGAGCTTTTGCTATTTAGGATTTGGTCTCGGATCAAAACTCCTAGTAGATGTCCTTAGATGAGAATTCTGACAGTGCCATCAGCTCTAAAACATTGATTTTAGGCTAGGGGGACCCTTGGTTTAGGTTCCAAAGCTTTTTGACTCATTTTGGGCTATTGGGTGAATTATGTGAAAAATAGAACTATAGGTGTCGGGCCCACACCTATAGTAAGTATGAGTAGTAGGGGCCCACACCTATATTGTCATTGTCTTTCCCAGTGATTACTTCTCTTTTAAAGTAAGTAGCAATATCTAGGCAGGATCCTAACATTTGCAACCACTATGACAAATATTATAATGAAGATAATACATTGCATATCATGGGTATGGGTTTCATTCAACAATCACACATCCCCTACTTCATCAATCAGCTAGGCTTTGCACAACCTTAGCTATGGGATTTTAGCCTCTCATACTTGTGAAGAAATCAATAATATTCATTTTTGAAAAAGTAAAGATGAAATCACAATGATAATATGAATATAAACCCACAACCGTAAACTGAATAATCAATCAAAGTCAATATAATGAAATCCCAAGATCAAATATGGATCTTGAAATCAAAATATGTTTCTGGGTGTTAAAAGTATGTTGTTTTACTAAAAAGTACATAAGGGTTATTTATATCACAAGAGGAAACCCTAAAAACTAAGCTCGAACGAAATAAGAGAAAACAGGGTCATTGGCCACCTGCTCGCTGTACCTGTGGTCTAGCAGGGTGCAGATACTACCTGTGGCCCAGTCATAGGACGCAGGTAGTAAGAGGAAAATTCCTGCAATATTCAGCTCTTGAAATTTTAACTTTTTGGTACTTTCTTTGCATACATGCGGTCCGTAGGTCCTACTTTCATCCACATATTAACTTGGTAGGTGCAGGGAGTCAGATTTTCATCTTTTCTTCGACTGTCAAACATACATTAATCACGATTAAGCTGGAAAACATTCCATGTATCCATAATCTTTTCAAAAGTAGCCAAAAATACCTTTTTCACCATTTTCACAAACTTATCATCCAAAACATGGTTTTCTGCAAAACATACCCAAAACAGATCAAATCTAACAAAAAAATGCTTAACTAAGAAAATTTAAGATATTCAAGGCAGTCAGTCATCATATTAAGTTCAAAACACAACATCCCCTCCTATATCTCTTTTTTCAAAGCCAATTGTGTATGAACATGAAGCATAACAATATGACATAATGGGATCAATGTATGGCAGTTACATTAGCAATATATTTGAGGCATTTAATTAAGAATAATTGTAAAGTCTTAAGCAACTTTTGTTGATTTTGATTATTTTTATCTTTGATTTTGCAGTGGAAGTCAAGATGCAAGAGAACCAACAATGATGGAAGTAAAAGAGTTGAAATCTGAAGCAAATAGAAGAGAAATATGGCTGAATACATTCCTGATAAGTCGTCAGCACTCTGATAGGTTATCAACTTCATCGTCAGCCTTAAACAAAGAATGGAATTTATCTAGAATAAGTGACAACGACATGTGATAAGCCGTCAACCTTGTGATAAGCCGTTAGAGTCACCGTCAGCCTTAGACAAACATAGGAGCTGAGGTGGAGAAGTGACGAGATTGTCTGATATGTCATCACAATTTTGATAAGCCATCAGGATTCACAGTCAGCCTTAATAAGAAATTATCAAAATTGAAGAGGAGTTGACGACATCCATGAAAAGTCGTCAGCTTCCTGATAAGGCGTCACGTATGTCGTCACCTGATCCGAGAAAAATACTGCACTCTGTGATTTTGTTTCCATAATTAGGTTGAAGTATTTAAAGCATAGTTAAGGGTTTTCTTGGGGGTGGGTACTCGACATTCTGGACTTGAACTTCGTGTATTTTCTCTCTAGTTTCTTGGCTTGAACAAAACAATTAACTTTGAAGAGATTATCATTAATATTTTTGGATTTCTACTTTGATCTAATCTGAGAAACACTCGTTGCTATTCATCTTGCTGTAAGTTCATCTTTCAAATTATGAATTCAACTTGTTGTATCAATTATTATATTATGAGTGGCAAAATCCCTTTAACACAAATTATGGGATCTATGGGTTAAGTCTTGGTAAGTTGTTAAGTGTTCCAGATTCTAAAGGTTACTCCTTGATAATTTTGAGGTTTTAATTATTGTCTATTGGTTGCAAATGATAAATAGCACCTGCTTTGGTTTGATTGAGATATGAAATCAACTATAGTAGGAAGTGAATTATTGACAGGGACTTGGAAGCTACCAATCTTCCGTTTAATAATTGACGTTGTAACAAGGTTAATTAACCTGAGGTGAAGTTTGGTCAGTGAATATAAATTCCCTAAGTCCGAGAGGATTAGGTAATTAAATTCTTAAGTAGATCGAGAGACATTTAGGCATAACTTTAATAAAGACAATCTGTTGTTCCTACCTGTCGTGAGAATCTTAAATCACTATTAGCATCTATCAAGTACCAAAACCCATAGTGAACATAATTCTGGTTTTCCATAAACTCTTGATCACAAACACAGAAACTAAAGTGACCAACAATTATTTGCTAATCTCCAAAACTCCCATTTTATCTTTTCATATCATCTGTTTGCATTTAACTTGTAGCTATAGTTTCAAATTAGTTTAATCGCCACTCACATTATTCCTTGTGGATTCGACCCCAACTCCAAAAGTTGGGTAAATATATTGACGACGACCGCCTTGCACTAAATTGACGTTGTACGATAAGCATTATCATTTCTCTTTTTCACCCTTTCAATTTTTTTCTTTTGCTACCACAACTAACCCTCCTACTTTTTCTCTTATTTTACCTTTCTTTATACCCATTTTATACTATGTACCCCTATGATAGCCACCCTCAACTTAAACTTTTTGCCTGAGATAAGGTGCATAATGTCCAAGGAGGACTAGGGCCAAAATAGATTCATTGTAATACAAATGGGAAGGTGAATAGATGTAACAACAAAAATTGGCTATAAGGCTCAAAATAAGGATCAAGAGATATAACGCATGGAAGGTCATTTAGGCTACCAGTGGACTGAAAGCAAAAATGTCCTATGATCCTTTCCTAATTAACTATCATAAAACCTAGGCATGACTAACTAGACAATTTCTAAATTCAACACACAAAGGGAATTAGGTAGTATCGCACACACAAATGACACATAGTCAATATTACCGACTAATACCTATCCAGTTCATTCAATTGTTAGCATGTGATTATCATGTCCCTAATCCTAATGCCATAACAAGATCCCCAATGTTCAAACATATATACATCTACACAGTTCTAAAACACAAATTTTTTTTGAAGGGGTATCAAAAATTAATCAAAACATGACTACTGCCCCAAATGCTTAAAAATCTCCTAATTACACAAAAATTACACAAAATAAAAAAATACAATACAAAATAAAATTAACCTAGATATGCCGATTCTATAATCAGATCACAACTGATAGAAAAAAAAAGCACGACAACAAAAACCTACAACGACATGGTATGCCCACCCCCAACTAAAAACTGCACACTGTCCTTAATTCACTAAAATAAAGTTAAATAGAGAAAAGTGAGAACATACATGGGATGCACTAATAGTTTGTGTCATGGTATTCCCTAGATGGGGGATATATCAATAGGTTGAGGCAATAAAGTTAAATAGAGAAAAGTGAGAACATACATGGGATGCACTAATAGTTTGTGTCATGGTATTCCCTAGATGGGGGATATATCAATAGGTTGAGGCCATGGTGGTAGTGGTGCACTATATGAAGAGGCACTCGTATCTAACTCAACAAGCCTCTGTTATTAACAAACACAGTCTCTGTCAAATCGTGGGTAGTATTTTTCAAGGCTTGTTCATATTGCATGTTTGGATTCTGCAATTCCCCTACTTGGCCTGTGCTGGTCCCAACTATGAGGACCGATAATCATCGTTTGCAAATGAATTAAAATATTATGGACCACACAAAGGCAATGGATAAATAATTGGGGATACAATTGAAGGAATGGATAATAAGTGGCTCTCAGTGAGAGAGCACACTTCTACTCTAAGTAGGTCCACCTCCTCCCTAATATCTTCTAACTCTAATAACTCAACCTCTACAAATATGTCTCCCACACTTCTCTAATCAACACCTATTGCATTCGGTGTAATGGACTCTACATCAATATCCTCATCAATAGTATTTATTATAGACACCACTTGTATATTATCTGGCTACTGCACAGTCGTACATACATTAAATACTACTTGCTCATCATTCAATTTGAAGATAATTTCCCCCAATTCCATATTAATCAATACCCTACCAGTGATAAAAGGTGTAACACCTAGGGTTTGGACCCTTAGAAAAATCACTTAAGTTGACATTTGGGGCAAGATACGGATCAAAAGTACTAGTCGTACCCTAGAATAAAACTTAGTGACCCCCTACTCATATAATAGGTAGTTTAGCGGGGTTTACATACTATCTAACATATGGTTTAGCTTTTCCCTAGTTGTATGTTATGGTATGGGTCATATACTACCTAGTCATATGGAGTGTTGAGCTTGACCTAGTCAAAACAATCTTGGGTACGGTCAAGGTACGGTTTAGGGTTCCATTCATACCCAAATATATGAGTCATGTATGTGTGTTCTTAGTTTGGGTAGTGTATGTGTCCTTGGTGAGGCCTAAGGTACGATCTAAAGTACCACTCATACCCTAAGGTATGGTTTAGTCAAGTGAGTCGTACCCTCCTGGGAAGTCACTTTTCAGATTTTAAGTCAAGGCCTTTATGGACATTTCCCACCCAAAACCCTTAAGTCCCCTTACTATATAATGTATTTTATCCTCCTAAAAACTCATTTGCAAGACCAAAACATTCCAAATACTCTCTCAAAACTCACTATTGAAGATTTGGAAGTTACGGTTCCACAAGTATTCTTGTAGAGTCAAGAAGGGGTAAAGTCTTTCCATGGAATCATCTTGTAAAAGGAATGTGACTCTTCCCCTATTATTATTTCTCAAGTATCATGTTATGTAAACATTTTTTTATGAATTACTAAATATGATTTTTGGAACAAATATTGCAGGTTTTGGTGTGTAGTGATAGGTAATGTTTTCTCTTGTTTAAACTTGTAATTATACATGTTTTTGGTGATGGTTTGCACATGTGGGTGATTTTTGATTGTGATTTAATATATGTGTCAAGAGTAACCCCAATATTGATGGTTTTCACTTGGGTTTTGGTCATGATAAAAGTATGCCCTCAAGGTGTTTGTGAAAATATGTACTAGAAATAACAAGTTACATATTGATGGTGATTTGACCTAAAGCAATGGCTTAATGAGTAAGAATGATTGGTAAATGATCTTGTAAATGACTTTTTGTCCGTGTAATGAGTGAAATGGTTCCCTTGGTGGTTTTATTTGTTAAAAAGGGGTTAGAGTCCCTAATATGAAATCGAATTATGTTTGAACTAAAGCTTTATGTAAAAGTGTTAATGAGTGATTTTGGTAAAGGTCTTGATGACCATAATATAACTAGAATGATATTTGAAATTAATGTTTTGGTGTATTAAAGTGATTGATTTACATATGTATGATGTTGAATTGTGCCCTTGATGGCTTAGAATGGTTAAATAGTCTTAAGAATAATTCTTTTTCTTTGTGTTTTTGAAATTGCTTAGGTAGAGTTACAAGAGTTTGTTATTGGATAGAGTTAATCAATATCGAGGTGAGATCTTGACAAAGTTGTCAAGAAGAGTTTATAATAGAGTTGTTGCAAACTAGTTAAGCCTAGACTTAGGTTTAAATTGAGTTTATAATTAGTAGGTTTATTTTAGTGTATTCATGCATACTTGTAAGGGAAAAGTGTGGTGTTTTCTCCCATGAGAAAGGAAGTTTCCACGTTAAAACCATTATGCTCTTTAATTTCTAGCAAATTATTGTTTTCTTAATGCTTTACTAGTTTATTTCCTATTTCTAACTTTATGGGACCTGTACCATGACTCGAGGCTAACCCAGTCGAAATAACGGTGAATACAGTCACAAGTAATCACAAGCTAACCCATGTGCTGGTACCTGCTATATGCACAAAATAAAATGACACTGATATAAAATATACGGAAGATAAGCTAATAAAATACTACAAATCTAAATACTGAAATACATAGAAATGACATGTCTAAAATATCTGATAAAAATACTTGAAACTGAACTGTCTATATGAAACAACTTGATAAAACTAAAAGAACTGACTAGTTATCTAATTGATTATCTAAAAGCCTCTAAAATCAATAGGAGATGATGGGATAAATCCCCAAGTAAATCCGATTGACTGAACATAAGGAAATACTGAAATAACTGAGAAAACATATCCTGTCCTCAATGGATGAGTACTCACAGCTACTATTGCTTTGTAATGTTGAGCTATCGAAGAACGGTCGAGAAAATGAGCATCTGAATGATGTTATAAGACAACATAGTGTAATAAAAGTATACGGTAAGCACTTTGAATGTACTGGTATGTGAGATAAGGACTGAATTAAATGCATAAGATAACTGAGAATGAATGCATGAACATAAAATATCTAAGAATACAAGAGCAAGCATAAACATATTACTAAGATAAATTTGAAATTTGAATAACTAAAAATCTGTACACTTGATCAAGCAAACCTGAGTTGAGATACAATAATATACTGACTAAAATTGTGTGAGGTATCATGTAACTGACATGCCCTAATTTGAGCTAATTAAGATCCAACCTGTAACTCCAGTTGGAAGGGTGTCAGTATCGTGCGACGGGTACTAACACTGGCTCTATGGATCCACTAAACTGGTAACCCAAAGGACTAGGGAGTCGCCCTCTACTAGAAGGTGCCCCTAAAAGAGTGTACACCCTTTACTGGTAGGAAGACCTCTCATACCTACGTTGGCTATGTAGTTTTAGAACTCAGGAACTGCTACTAAAGGTCACACCCTCTACTCGCAAGTGAGCTCCCATCCCTGGGTTGGCTCAGCGCTAAATCCTACTCCCAACTGAACTGACACTGGTACTGAACTAAACTAAGTTTAACTGAACATTATTTTTTATAGTGCTCACCATGATCATAAATATTTCAGTCCAATGATAAGATTCATGGCTTAACTAACTTATTACTTGAAAATATAAAATCATGTAAAACACATAGGTATCGAGTGTTCATAAACCCCCAACATTAAATGATCATTAAAAATACAATATCAAAAGTTAAAACTGTAGTATGGAATCATGGTTCAAAACCCCAAAATATAAACATTTCACCAAATAAGTAAGAAACATAAACATGAACATGGGAATGTGTTTAACATGAGAAAACAACATTATTACATGACCAAATTCATAATTTGGGAATTTAACATGATATGAATGGAATATGATACAAAAATTTACAACTCAAAAAATGACATTGCTTAATTCACTTGGAAACACTTTTAGACATGGACTGTAATTGATTTAACAAGAAATTGATGGATTAATTTCATAAGATTCATGAATGATTTCATAAAATAAGATAAGATTTGTACTTTTAAGTTAAAATAGTTTTTTTGGCTTAATGGGTGGAAAGGACCCATTGATAAATACCTACATACCTCAATAGATAGTTTCTTGAAGATTTCTTGAGGGTTTCTTAAACTTGGAAAATTGAACTCTTGCTTTCTTGAGAAGGGGCTTGGATGTTGTTCTTGGGAAAGGAGAAGGGTTTATTGAGAGTAATTTTGAGAGAAAGGGGCAAATAATTCCCTTATGATTGAAGGAAAAGACCCAATTACCCCTTAGTTTAAAGACCAAAGAGCTGGATAGAATAGCACTAGCACGCCACGTACCTCCCTCCGATGGAGCAAGCCCTGCACGACATCCCTCAGTCCAGTGGAGCAAAAAGCCCTATGCCGCAATAGTCAGTTCATTGAAACAAGCCCTGTGTCACGGGATTATTGCAATGGTGCACTATTTTTATTTTCAAACACACCCTTACACCCAAATGAAAATCTCAAAACTCCTTGAGACATACCTTTACCAACCCCAAACATGTCTCAACCCAAAAACCAAAGTCTCGGGGTGGGGAAGACCAAAATAAAAATCCATGAAGTTTAGGGGTCGTGAAAATTACTAAGTACTCAACACTTACTGAAAAATCTCAAGCCTTGTACTCCTTAAGCTTACAACTAGAAGCTGAAACGAGCTTAGAATTTTATGAGGTGCTACAGTATCTCCCCCTTGGGAACATTCGTCCTTGAATAAGACTGGTTAGAACGAGAAAACTAGGAGATCTGAGATTATATACTGAACATGTATGACTTGGAATATGATTAGATAATTCAATCTGAAGCATGATACCTGAACTAAACTAATTTTATGAATGTATTCAATGACATGAGAATGGTTACATAGATGAAACAGAAAAGGAAAAGAGTTAATATAAGGAAGATCATTACCTCAAGCTAAATTTGAGTTTACAAAGAAAATATGAGGGTACTTGGTTCGTATATCTGCTTTTTCTTTCTAAGTAGCTCTCTCAACAGACTGTTTCTGCCAAAGAACTTTCACCAAGGGAACTTTTTTATTCCTTAGCCTATGAATCTGACGATCAAGGATCTCAACTGAAACTTCTTCATAGAAAAGAGTATTCTGAACATCCATACTTTCTAAAGGAACAACAACAACTTAATCATCGATGCATTTCTTTAACAAGGAAACATTTAACACCGGATGCACAGATGCCAAATCTACTTGAAACTTAATATCATAAACTATCTTCCTAAAATAGGTTAAGATTCTAGATGGTCCAACATAGCAGGGACTGAGTTTTCCCTTCTTTCCAAATCTCTTAACTCTCTTCATAGGTGAAATCTTAAAAATAAATCATATCACTAACCTCAAACTCAAAATCCCTTCTTCTCACGTTTGCATAAGATTTTTTCTGGCTTTGGGCTATCTTCAGCCTATCCTGAATCAACTGAACCTTTTCCATTGCCTTAAAACACTGAATCAGGTACTATCAAAACAGCCTTACCTACATTAAACCAACCAATAAGAGATCTACATCTCCTTCCATAGAGAGCCTCAAATGGAACCATATGAATACTTGAGTGATAACTATTTTGTAATCAAACTCAATCAAAGATAAGTGGTCATCCCAACTATATTTAAAGTCAATAACACAGGCCCTCAACATGTCCTCTAAATTCTGAATGGTCTATTTTGCCTGACCTTCTATTTGAGGATAAAAAGTTGTACAGAAATGAACTTGGGTACCAAGACCCTTCTAAAAAGCCTTCCAAAAGTGAGAGTTAAACTGAGTATCTCTATCTGAAATGATAGACAATGGAATGCCATGCAACTTAACCAACTCTTTAAGATAGATTCTGGCATAATACTTGGTTGAATACGATGTATGACTTGGCAAGAAATGGGCTGACTTGGTCATTCTATCTATAATGACCCAAATCAAATCACGCTGACGATGTGTATAAGGAAACCCTATCACAAAGTCCATGTTCACCACCTCCCACTTCCAAGCGGAGATGCTAAATCCTAAAGTGTACCACCTTTGGTGCTCAACCTTGACCTGCGGATAGTTCGAACACTTAGCCACAAACTCTATAATATCTTTCTTTATACCACTCAACCAATAGATTTCCCACAAGTCACTGTACATCATAATGGTACTAGGGTGGATTACGTACCGTACACCATACACTCTTCTAACATTCACTGTCTAAAACCATCATCACACAAAATGCATAACATGCCTTAACAACGCAACACACCATTTCCCCCTTTGGAGAGAACCTTTATTTTTTATCTCTAACTGCCTCCTTTAACATAACCAAACTAGAATCCCTCTGTTACTTTTCCTTTACCTAGGCTATCAGTAAAGATTCTAATCCATTTTGAGCCCATATACTACCTTCGGCCGAATCAACCAACCAAACTCCCAACCTAGCAACTTGATGAACCTCACGGACTAACTCCTTCTTATCACTTTTGACATGGTCAACACACTACTAGAAATTTAGCCTATGGCAACAGACTTTTTGGCGATAGTTGCAAGTTCGTCGCTATAGATAATCTATAGTAATGTTTTTAACCATTGCAAAAAATAATAGTTCTATTAGCACTATGATCATCGCTATTGAATATAAACCGTTGCAATAGATGTATATATAACAACACTTTTCTAAACTGTCTCCATAAAAGCATCTATAGCAACACTTAATTGAAAAAATCATCTATTGCATCACTTATAAACTCCCTCCATAATAATTCACATATAAGTGTGTCAAAACAAAATATTTTTATCTTTTCTCAATAAAATATATCACTAGCCAAAACCCATTTCTCTTTCTCTTTCTCAATAGTAGCTTTCTCTTTCTCTTTCTTTCTTAGGTAAACTAAAACCCATTTCTTACATAGATCGGTGATAGCTGCTACTAGGTCATAGTCAGTTGATTTAAGTCCTTAGATATGCAAATATATTTAGTTTTAGTATTAAAATAGCATCTAAAGTAGATAAATTGAAAACCCATCTCTTAGGCTAATCAAAAATTGAGTCTTAGGGCAAATCAAAATTCGAGTATTACAGCTTTCTTAGGTAAATCAAAATCTCTTTCTCAGATAATCAATTTTCTAAGTATCTACAAAGAAAGCATTACTCAAGAGGGAAAATTGATTTTCAAAGCATCTGTGATAAAGAAATTGAATTTTGGGAGAGAGTTTGTTGAGAAGAAGAAATTAGAAATTGATTGATGCCTCAACTTGGTTGGGGTTTGATGTATTAATCCCTTTCTCATTGGGGCTCAAACTTGTGCTACTGGTGCTACTCTCTCTCTCCTCTTCAGACTGGGAGAGTGCCTGATTCATCTTGTCTCTTTGCTGAGTGTTGAAAGCTAGAGCTTTCTCACTTAATGCCAGCTCATTTCTGCCCCTTCTTTGTTGAGTGCTACCATCGAATCTACTTATAGGTAGTTTCCGTGCCATTTACCTGAACAAGAAGTCAAAAAAAGGTGGATCGGAATTAGAAAGAAGTGTTCTAAAACTTGACTTGATGGGTGGGTTAATGGTCCGTCGGGGTTGTGACAGACCGTCGCCCTGGCCGTCAAGTCTTAACTAGTGAAGCCTTTCTCACTTGTTCTTGTGATGATTACCTTGATGGTCCATCATGGGCCTAATGGTCCGTCAGGTCGCCCATCGCAGCTAGACCAGTAGCTAATTTTTTAAAACTTTTTGACGATCAAAGTGACAGTCCGTCAGGTGTTCGACGGTTCTTCAAGTTGGTCGTCACTTTGATTTTTCAACATCAAGTTTTACTTTGGCAATTTGTCGAATATCTGGAGTACAAGACTCAATTTTCCACACAACAATGGCATGAAATTAACCTTAAAACACTAGTTTTGCTATTTTTGGCGATGGGTTACTCAGACTTCATCCAGAACAGTAGTTACCAGAGTTCGACTTAATCAAAAGAACAACAATGTAGAAGCAAGATAATTTCCTTCCAAACATTATCAAACTTACACACATCATGTTCATTATTCAAAAAAGAAGAGTAGAGACACGATCATACCTTGATACTGTAGTATTCTTCACTACTTGAACTTGCAGAACTTCACAAATATTAACTTGCCTTATCAGTGAAAGACTCAATTTAATTTCTAATGAGAATGAGAGGAGAAGAGAGTTGTTTAAATAGGAGAGAATGGGGAAGAGGGAGAGTCCTAAGAGGAGATGAATAGTCATTGGTACTTTGAATGCAAATGAATTTAAATAGTTTTAGGATTTGGAGAGGTGCAACGTACATAATCGTTTTCTCTTATCTATTTAAATATTTTTAGGTCAGATAAGGATAACTCATTCAGCATTAAATTTAACCTACCCGACCCACTAAAAATTAGGGTTAATCAGATGAGAACACCGATGGTCCATCTGGCACCTGACGTTCCATCAGGTGCATCGTCAAGACTTACCAGAACAGGGTTCATTTTTCTTTCCTATGATAGTGGATGTGACGGTCCGTCAGATGGTTGTTGGACCATTGCAGTTCCCATCAGCTATTATCCAGAACCTAAACTTTTTAGATCCATGTTGATGACATCCCCGACGGTCCCTCAAAATTGTGACGGTCCATCAACTTAGCCGTCAAGCCTTATCCAAAATGAAAATTATTTTGCAATGGATTTGATGGTTTGAATAAGAGTCTTTCATGACCTTGACGGTCTGTCAGCCTCTCTCAACTTGATCAAATCCTATTTTTTTGTATTTTAGACTTGCACACTACCAGAAACACTTTAAATTGCACCAAAGAAAAAAATAACTCTAACTACAGTTACAACAACACATTGTGGGTTGCCTCCCACTAGCGCCAGATTTAATATCGCGACACGACTTAGTTATCTCGATTACTCAAACTTTATCGTGATAGACTGTGCCCAAACACTTAACCGACACTATTGGACCAATATATAATTTGACTCATTGCTCTTTAACCTTAAAGACTCTCCTGTATTCATTTTTGAGTTTGAATACTTCAAAAAGTTAAGACTTGGTTAACTTTGAATGAGCCAGACCAGTTTGACTTAAGTTTACTTGGAAGAGTTTCATTCTGGAGTTGGAAAGAAATACCCAATCGCCTTTCTGAAAGTCCCTCTTTTCAATCATATGATTATGGTATCTCTTTATATTTTCTTTTTAGAGGTCTGCTCTTTCATAAGCCCTAAGATAGAATTCATCCATCTTATTCAGTTGCCCTAGTGGTAACACTGCTGCCTCATTCCAATTCATATTCAGCGTCTTGAGTGCCCACAATGCCTTGTGTTCCAACCCAATCAGCAAGTGGCACGCCTTTAAATAGACATAATGGTACGGTGATATGCCAATGGGTGTCTTTAAAGCAGTTTGATATGCCCACAAGATGTCATTGAGCTTTCGAGACCAATCTTTCCTACTTGTGTTCACTGTTTTGGCTAGGATAGCCTTAATCTCCCGATTCAAAATCTTTACTTACCCACTAGTCTGTGGGTGGTATGGAGTTTCTTCTTTATGATATTTCACCCTATATTTTTCCAATTTAGCCCGATAAATTGTTAAAAAAATGAGATCCCCCATAGCTTATAATAGTACGTGGTACTCCAAAACGAGAGAAGATATTCTCTTAGAGAAAGGCTACCACTCTTTTCCCTTCATTGTCAGCCAGAGCCACAACTTCTACCCATTTGGATACATAATCCACAACAACCAATATGTATTTTAACCCATAGATACTAACGATGGGTCCCATGAAATCAATACCCTAGACGTCGAACAATTCCACTTCTAGCATTTTTGTCATGGGCATCTCATGGAGCTTTGAAATTGACCCTTTTCTCTGACACTGGTCACATCTCTTCACAAATTCATATGCATCCCTAAATAAGGTTGGCCAATAATAGCCACTCTATAGCACTTTCCTTGTAGTATGATCACCTGCATAGTGACCCTTGACTAGTGAAGCATGGCAAGCTTCCAAAACGTTCAACATATCAACTTCTAGGACATATCTTTTGATAATATTATCAGCACACTACCTAAATAGATATGGCTCATCCCAAAAGTATCTTTTTGGCATTATGTAGGAATTTCCTTTTTTGATGAAAGGAAAAATCTTCAAGAATAAGATTACTTACCACATAGTTGGCAAAGTTCACGTACAAAGGTATTCTTTCTAGCACAATAGCAAGGATATGCTCATCAGGTAATGCATAATCAATTTCGCATTTATCCATGATTTCCTAACCTCTCTCAAGTATGGATAGATGGCCAGTGGCCTAATTTTTGCATCCCTTCCTATCTTTGACTTCAAAGTCAAACTCGTGTAGACGCAGAACCCATGTAATTAATCTTGGTTTAGCATCCTTATTTTTCATCAAATATATCAAGGCTGCATGGTCTGTATGAACCACTACCTTGGTTCCAAATAGGTAAGCATGGAACTTCTCAAAAGCACAGACAACCGCGAGAAGTTCCTGCTCAGTAACAGTGTAGTTCTTCTGTATCCCATTCAATGACCTCTTGCATAGTAAATTGAGTAAAATAGTTTTTCTTTCTTTTGGCTAAGCACAGCCCCAAGTGCTACTCTACTTGCATCGAACATGATTTCAAAAGTCTTAGACCAGTCTAGACCAATAATGACTAGGGAATCCACAAGCTTCTCCTTAAGCCATTTAAATGACTTTCTACAATCATCATCAAATACAAAATTATCTTCCTTCTCCAATAATTTGCACAGTGGGATTGCAATTTTTTATAATTCCTTAATAAACCGGTGGTAGAATCCAGCATGTCCCAAGAAACTATGAACTCACTTCATAGAGATGGCAGGGGGTAATTTCTCTGTCACCTGTACTTTTCCCCGATCGACCTCAATCCCCTTGTCTGAAATTTGACGTCCAAGAACAGTTCCCTCGTTCCTCATAAAGTGGATTTTCTCCCAATTCAACACTAGATTAAATTCCTTGCATCTATTTAGTGTTCTACTTATGTTTACCAGACATAACTCAAAAGAATCACCTACTACAGAGAAATCATCCTTGAATACCTCTAAGGTGTCCTCAACCATGTCAGAGAAGATAGACATCATGCATTATTGAAAGGTGGTGGGTGCATTACATAGACCAAATGGCACCTGCTTGAATGCAAATGTACCATATGAGCATATGAACATTGACTTCTCTTTGTTTTCAGGAGCAATTGAAATCTGGTTGTACCAACCCTTTCATACTAGGCAATCAAGCATTTGATCCATGAAAGGCATTGGGAAGTGGTCCTTCAAATTCCACAAATTTAACTTTTCATAATCCATATAAACTCTCCACTCGGAGACTGGTCTAGGTGAAATTAACTTATTTTCTCATTAGTGACCACAGTCATGCTCCCTTTCTTAGGCACACATTGCACGGGACTCATCTACTTACTGTCAAAGATATGGTACACTTCCCTGCATCCAACTACTTAATGATCTCCTTTTTAACTACTTTTTTCATCAGTGGGTTCAATCTACATTGATACTCAATAGCTGGTGTGTAATCTTCGTTAAGATGAATCTTGTGAGTACAAATACCTGGAGGAATACCAATAATATAGGCAATAGTTTATCCTATATCCCTTTTGTATCTCCTAAGCATAGGGATAAGTACTTCAACCAGCTGCTCACCTAAATCTGCTGCAATAATCACAGGTATGGTATTTCCACTGCCTAGAAACACAGATTATCGATGGCCCGACAACTTCAATTCCAACACTAGTGGCTTCTCAATAGATGACTTAGCTGGTGGTGTTGGGTGATTCTTGAGGTCTAAATATAGCTTCTTAGGATCATATGAATAGGATCCCATTCTCTTTAGGGCATATACTATCTCCTTATATTCTTTGATACTTTTGCTTTTAAAGTTCATCAAGACTGCAGCCAGAGTTTCAACAACAAATTTTTCCTCGATCGGTACCTCTCGCTCATATTCATAATAAACATCTACAATGGAGAATACACTCATCTCTTTGTGTTGCTTTATTGAATGGTAGACATCAAATCAAATGATCTCATCATTGAGCCTAAACTGTAGCTCATTTGACCGCAAGTCAATAAACACGATCCCAGTTGTGAGAAAAGGTCTACCTATGATTATGGGATGATACGGTTAAGGCAATCCCCACAGGTACACGGCCTTTCACACGAATCCAAGCTCGGGAATTACAAACACTCCAAGCTTTGTTCATGCAAATGGCCGTGTGTGAGTTGTTGACCGAACCAACCAAGGACCTAAACATTTTTATATGTGAAGAGGGGTCCTAAAGTGTAATAAACTAATCCCCAAGGATGCCACAAGAAAGCAAGGGAGGATGGGTCTTTTAACACCCTTTTGTTGTAGTATAAATAGAACATCATAGTGAGATATCCCTTAGTTCATTTTGAAATCTGAATTTGTAACCTAAAAACACCAAAATATCTTCTCTCTTCTTCTCCAAGAAGCCGTAACTAGATCTCACAAGTAGAGGAATACTTGTGTTGTCTCTTTGGCTAGAAACAAGGGTTTTGAGGTTGTTGAGTGCCTCTTGGTCGGTGTAAGAACTTGGTGTTTATATTCATTAGACTTAGGGTCCTCTCTTGATGTTAGGGTTCTTAGTTTCTTGAATGTTATATGTCAAGTTATCTATCTTTCATTATCTTGTTGTTGTTGTGTTTCTTTTGTTTATCTTGAAAGTCTAGTGAAGCCGTGTGGGGCTTGTTTCGATTCACTAGCATTGTTGTATCTCTTGTTGTTCTCGGATTGTGGCTTAAAAACCGAAACTATCTCTTGTGTTGTAATCTGAAAACCGAAACTTAAAACTTGTTGTTCTTGTGTTGTTGGACTGAAATCCGAACTCTTGTGGTTGTTGGTTTGATCTTGTATCATTTGGTATCAAAGCAAGACCGGTTGTGTTCCAACATAACCCATCTTGGGCTAGTTCACGGATTAAACAAACTACAAAAAAAAAATTCTGAAATCTGTCCACTAAAAGTTGAAAACCGAGAATGATGTTGTATGCCTAGAACTCGGTGTTATTTTGCTTGTTTAGTGAGTTTCTAGTGTTGGTTTCTTTCTCACCAACACTAAGGTGTCTAGATCCGAAAGTTGAGCTTGAAAGGGTGAATATTGTGTAGTAACTTGAAGTGGCCGAAAGTTGAATGTCGTTGATGACCAAAAGAAAAAAATCGGTGGTTGTGTGATTATGTGCTAAGGAAGTGTTAAAGTTTGTGGAGTGTTCATCTTTTGAACTTGTGCATATTGTTCCTCTTGTTGAAGTGTTCATCTTGTTGTGTGCTCAAGTGGTAAACTTATAAAGTTGATTGTGAAAGACTTGCACCCATCACTTAGTAGCCTTGTCAATCACTTCCCCTAAATCAAGGAACCTTGTTTTGTGGAAATTGTCAACCAAACCCACTTCCTTGAGTGTGAAAAAGAGTTAAGACTTCAAAATTTTAGTTTTCCCACCAAAACACTTTTCCATTTATCACAAGTTGTGTGAATATTAAATCAAGACAAAAAATGAAAATAAAAATATATATATAAATCCGAAGAGAAGAAGAACGTGTGAGGACCATTGCATGCTACCATGTCAATATAAGCTAAACTTAGGATATTCTTTGGTTGCTAATTGTTGATTCTTGGTTTCCCTTACTTGGTCTTAGAACTAATTAACAAACTAGTATTTTTCCCACTAGGTTGCCAACTAGTTCCTTGAGCCGTTTATTCGCGTCAACGATTACTTGTGTGCTTTTATTCGTTTGAATGAGTTGCTGATTTTGATTCTAGTCCGGCAAGAATTCTTTGAGTCTTCAAACAAGAATCCATTCCGGCTAAGAGCTTACTCAAACCTTGTAAATCTCACGGTTACTAGCCAATTATACAACACTTGTGGAACACGGACTTGTGGTGACTAAAGCGGCTAATACCTTGACGATGGAAGGAACAACATCTCATAATGCGGATACTAATGCCCTTGACTCAATGAGGGCCACTCTTGAGGCCGTTACTCGGACACTTGAAAGGATGAGTTCGGAATTTGGAGCCGTGAGAGGGGACTTGGCAGCAATAAGGGGGGAAGTATCGACTATTAGTGGGAGGCTAGATCAAGTGGAGAGTCAAAGGAACTCTCGGCCATCGACTCCTCTACACGTATCCACCAATGGTCATGATAGGACCTCCTCCGCGACCTTCACCCCCGAAATGATCCACCAAATGTTAAATGCACCCCAAGCTCCACTAAATACCGCCAACCAATCTACCAATTTTCCTCCAACCCGAGACTCCACTAGACCACTACATTTCCAAACTCCTCCAATTCCACAAGAGGGATTTGGACGCCAAGCACCTCCACTAAATCCGAACCCTCCCTTCCAAGCTCCACTAAACCAAAGACCACCAATTCCAATTCCTAAGAATCAAAATGGCCAAGGCTGACCAGCCCACTTTGACGGATACGGTAGAGAGGAGTATGATGGAGAGGGAGCCTATGATGATACTTATATGAGGGAGGAGGAGTTAGGAGGGGGTCGGGGGGAACCTAGGAGATACCGGGGGTATGGAGAAAGAGGAAACCGACACCAAGAGAGAGACGTAGGCATCAACACCATCAAGTTGAGCTTACCTATCTTTAAGGGTGAAAGTGACCCCGAGGCCTACTTAACTTGGGAATCGGCTTGTGACAAAGTTTTCCAAGTTAATGACATCTCGGAAGAAAAGAAGAGTTGCTATGCTATAGCTCACCTCGAGGGCTATGCTAATACTTGGTGGGAGTATGTTAAGCGATTTGGTAATGAATTGGTTGACGGGCAGCCACCACCTTGGTATCGGTTGAGGTATTTGATGAGACAACGATACCTTCCCGAGAGATACCGACATGAATTACTCGCTAGATTATATGGCTTGCGGCAAGGAGGCAAGAATGTGGTGGCCTATTTTGACGAGTTCCAACAACTCATGTTGAAACTTGATCACCGTGGGGAGCAAATCAGCCACGACATCATCCGGTTCAAGTGTGGATTGAACAAAGAGATCTCCACTCACTTGACCCTTCATCGGTTCGAAACTATTGACGGTATATTCCAAGCGGCCCTAGAAATTGAAAGGGAACTTAAGGAGTGATCAACCTTCAAGGTACGGGTTCCAACCCCCTCGGGTTGGACCAAAAACAAGGACCAACCCGGTCCTTCGAAGCTGCCCGAACCCAAAACAGTTCCTAAGTTTCCCCCGAAGCCGGAGGCTCACAACTACCCCAACCCAAAGGGGTTCCAATGTTTCAAGTGCCAAGGTTGGGGGCATAAGGCAAATGAGTGTCCGAACCGGCGTAATGTGATCCTACGAGAAGGAAAAGTATACTACCTTGGTGAGGAGGTGGTGTCCGAAAGGGGGGAGGTTGAGGCCGAGCCTCAAGATGGAGAGGAAGCCGAGAAGGAACCGAATGAGGAAGGAGTAGATGATGGTGAAGATGTCTATCCACAAGAAGGGGAGTGTGTGGTTCCGAACTTTGTGGTTAGACGCGTCATGATTAGTAAGGCGGTAGATGACCCGAGCCAAAGGGAAAATCTATTCCATACTAAGTGCCTTGTAAAGGGGAGTGTGTGCACCTTGGTAATTGATAGTGGTAGTTGTACAAACATTGCGAGCCATGCTATGGTAAACTTCTTGAAGCTACCGACTACACCACACACTAGTCCTTACAAGCTACAATGGTTGAATGATTGTGGTGAATTGAAGGTCACACGGCAATGTGTGATTCGGTTTAAGGTGGGCAACTACCACGATGAAGTGCTTTGTGACGTGATCCCAATGCAAGCATGTCACTTGTTGTTAGGTAGACCTTGGCAATATGATAGGTCTACTAAACACGACGGGAGGTCCAACTGGTACACGCTTGAGAAGGATGGCTGAAAGGTCACACTTCACCCTCTTTCACCCTCCCAAGTAAATGAGTGGTATAAAAAAATGAGAGAATTAAAAGAGAAGGGGGGGAACCCGAGAGGGGAGAAAAGGGAAGGGAGGCCGTAGGTGAGGAGGTAGGGACATCCGAGGCTATCCCAACACCAAGGGAAAGGGAAAACGTAGTGATGTTGGCTAGGAGAAAGGAACTTTTCGTGGACCATGATGAGAACAAGCCGATGCTACTCTTGGCCCATTGCTTTAATACTAACCCCACTAATCCTTCCATTTCCCCTTTGATTTCTTGTGTGTTGCAGGAGTATGAAGATGTATTTCCGCAAGAACTTCCGCAAGGATTGCCCCCGCTTCGGGGAATTGAACACCAAATTGATTTGGTGCCGGGTTCACAGCTTCCAAACAAACCGGCCTATAGGAGCAATCCTATGGACACGAAGGAGCTTGAAAGACAAGTGGAGGAACTACTCAACAAGGGATACATCAAGGAAAGTATGAGTCCTGTGCTGTTCCGATACTTTTGGTACCAAAGAAGGACGGAACGTGGCGCATGTGCGTCGATTGCCGAGCCATCAACAAAATCACTGTAAGTGATCTCATGACCAGCTTAGATGGAAATAAAAGAGCCGAGGCCATGAAGAAAATGCATGAGACGGTGCGGATCAAGCTGGAAAAGAAGAATCAAGAGGTTGCAAAACGGGCAAACAAAGGGAGAAGGAAGCTAGTGCTTGAACCCGGAGATTGGGTGTGGGTGCATCTTCGAAAGGATCGGTTTCCAGCTCAAAGGAAGTCCAAGTTGCTGCCGAGAGGTGATGGTCCTTTCCAAGTACTTGAGAGAATCAATGACAACGCCTACAAGATTGACCTACCACCGGAATATCAAGTGCACAACACCTTCAACGTCGGAGATCTATCCCTCGTGGATGCGGTTGAAGATGATCAAATGCCGAATTTGAGGTCAAATTCCTCTCAAGATGGAGAGGATGATACGGTTAAGGCAATCCCCACAGGTACACGGCCTTTCACACGAAGCCAAGCTCGGGAATTACAAACACTCCAAGCTTTGTTCATGCAAATGGCCGTGTGTGAGTTGTTGACCGAACCAACCAAGGACCTAAACATTTTTATATGTGAAGAGGGGTCCTAAAGTGTAATAAACTAATCCCCAAGGATGCCACAAGAAAGCAAGGGCGGATGGGTCTTTTAACACCCTTTTGTTGTAGTATAAATAGAACATCATAGTGAGATATCCCTTAGTTCATTTTGAAATCTGAATTTGTAACCTAAAAACACCAAAATATCTTCTCTCTTCTTCTCCAAGAAGCCGTAACTAGATCTCACAAGTAGAGGAGTACTTGTGTTGTCTCTTTGGCTAGAAACAAGGGTTTTGAGGTTGTTGAGTGCCTCTTGGTCCTTGTAAGAACTTGGTGTTTATATTCATTAGACTTAGGGTCCTCTCTTGATGTTAGGGTTCTTAGTTTCTTGAATGTTATATGTCAAGTTATCTATCTTTCATTATCTTGTTGTTGTTGTGTTGCTTTTGTTTATCTTGAAAGTCTAGTGAAGCCGTGTGGGGCTTGTTTCGATTCACTAGCATTGTTGTATCTTTTGTTGTTCTCGGATTGTGGCTGAAAAACCAAAACTATCTCTTGTGTTGTAATCTGAAAACCGAAACTTTAAACTTGTTGTTCTTGTGTTGTTGGACTGAAATCCGAACTCTTGTGGTTGTTGGTTTGATCTTGTATCAGGGCACCTCAAAATCCACCTTGTAATCCAGGATCACAAAGTCAGTAGGGAAGATAGTTGTCCACCTTCACAAGCACATCATATTATACACCAACGGGCCACTTCACCGATTTGTCTGCCATCATAACCCTCATGTTAGTAGGTGTGGCGCCTCCTAAACCTAATTTCTTGTAAACTTCTAGTGGCATAAGATTAATACCCTCCTTAATATCACATAGGGCCTTCATAAAATCCAACGATCCAATAGTACATGGGATGGTAAATGCTCAAAGATCCACTTTCTTCTGCACTAAGGATCTTATCGAAATGGCACTGCAATGGTGGAGATTGTCCACCAGTTCATATCTCACTATCCGTTTCATTGTGATAAGATCCTTCATGAATTTAGCGTAGCCAGGCATTTGTTCTAGTTCCTCCACCAACAATACATTCACAGTCAACTATTTCAGCATTGCCAAGAACTTGCTAAACTTTGTATCATCCGTTTTTTTTTCAATTGATGAGGGAATTAAGGGAGTGGTTTTTCCATTACTTTAACCACTACTTCTCCCTCTTTTCCATTATCTTTATCTAACTTATCAGGCTATTGATGGGTAGATGGAATATCATCACAATCCAGCTTCTCAAACTCCATTGGATAGTTTTCTTCTGCTTTCTTATCCAACTCCACCAAGTCATCACTTACAAATTTGCCGACAGAAGGGCCAGGTAATACTTTACCACTGTGGGTGGTAATCGCCATGTGAAACCCATCATTCTTAGGGTTTTTCACCATGTCACTCGGCATTGTACCATTTTTCTGCTGAATAAATATTGCTGAAAGTTGGTTCTTTTTTTAGTCCAACAATTTTATAGAGGTTGAATGCTAATCCACCAGCTTTCTTATAGCAGATAAATCACTCTTTATCATTGTTAACACCAGTATTGGTGGCCTTCACCCCTTTTAACAGCTTTTCCATCATGTCCTCCATGAATATTTTACCTAAACTAGTAGCAGCATTATCACAATTTCCAGGAGGCACATACAATCCACTCCTGTTATTTTTATTTTCCAATTCCCTTGGTCACGATCTCTATAACTAGCTTTATCATTGTATGTCCAACCTTGATTCACTTGGGTATTGCCTCAAAAACCCCCTTGGTTGTTCAGATAATTAGCTTTTTCCCTAGAATCAGATTTAGCTCTACTTTGCGAACCCACGACTTTCACCTTTTCAATATTCCCAGATAGAAAATGATTAGTAAGAAAATCTATCTGGGTCTTCATATGTGCCATCAACATTGCATCACAGACTTACCACTAGACATAGTAGAGCTTACAACCTCAGAATTCCTGGTATGTCAAGATTTACTCTATTTAGTTGTCCTATTAAGCATTTCAGAAGCTTTTGGAAAAGTAAGATCCATAAATGCTCCACCTGCAGCATTATCTATAACCGGATTCATGATAGAATTCAAGGCTCTATATAGAGTCTCTATCAAATGTATATCAGGCATTTTGTGATTGGGACACTATATTAACTTCTTCTTAACCTCTCCCATGTCTCGTGAAGAGCCTTAGTTGGAACTATCTAAAGTTACTGATCTCATACCTCAACTGTAACATCCTGGATAACAAAAAGAACATTTTTAGGAAAAATCCTTTCAACTGCCTCCAATTTGTTTTAGAATCAGGAGTCAGCTCATTAAGCCATAGTGTTGCCTCCCCAGACAAAGACAACGAGAATAGGCATAGGTGGATAGTATTTTGCCCTACTCCTGTGTTATCAAAAGACTTGCAAATACTGACAAAGTTCACTAAGTACATATTTGGATCATCACTCAAAAGTCCACCGAACAACCCCTTCAGATGAAGAAGTTGAATCATGGTGCTCGTGATGTTGAACTTAGCTCCAGGTGCCAACGGTGGAGGAATAATAGCTCCAGTTGTAGCTGCTCCATATATATCATCCCCATCCTCCTCAAGATCAAATTACATATCTTGGCGATCTGGTCTCTCTCTGAAAGGGCAATTTCTGTTCACAGGTGTAGCCACATCCTCTGCACGTCTTTGGTTAGCTGGATTCAAAAAATCATCATATTCTACATCCTCATCATCTGGATTAGGATAACGCACTAGTTTACCATCATTCTATTTATTCAATTGATCTATAGCCAAGGCAACTAGTCTATCTTCTTCTTGTTGATTAGCCATTCTCCCAATAAGATGAGGTTCTGGGTGGAAGGGTAATAACGGTTCTCCCGACCTTCTTGTACTTGGAATACATAACAATGATCATGAAATGAACAAAAAAATAGATAAAAGTAAAATTAGGAAACTTTACCAAAGGTCAATTAACACTCATAAACTTAATTGAACACCGTATTCCTCGGCAACGACGCCAAAATTTGATACGCCCAAATTACAACTTCCTTATGAAAGTGTAAGCGGTCGTCATCAAATGTAGAAACCAACTAGGTTGGTGTCGAATCCCATAGGGAATACTATGTAAATTAAGCATTATGATTATTAATGAACATTTGATCAAAGGTTTTGAGGTGTCAAAGGGGTTTGTTTGTTAACAGTGAAGTAAAATTATAGTAAACCATGTTTCAACTAATAAATATGCTTGTAAAGTTTAATTCAATGACAATAGAGAAACTAGGATTATGTTCACCAAAATTTTGTAGCAGTCAGGGTTGTGGGTTATTCCAAGTTCATACATAATAAATTCTAATTGGAAGAATCATTGAACTCTAAAGTTTGTCTATTTGTTTCTCAACTTTAATAGATGATTACCTCTTAATTCTCTCAAACTTAAAGAATATATTAATGTGTTCAAATTGTTTCTCAAGTGGGTTGAGCCTGTTAAGGCATCAACCCTTAACCCAAAGGGTAAAGTCTTTGAGATCATTGTAAATCTCTTCTTTTCCCAATGCACACATTTCTACTCAAACAAGTGGTGTTCTTGGGCTCACCCTTTAAGTTTGCAACCAAGAAATATCATTATAATGAAGAAGAGTTTGTGCAAGTGTAATTTGTTACTGAGTTTACAAAATCCCACACTCCAAAATAACTACTCACATCAAGGCTCTCATAACCCTAGTTATGGGAGTTTTAGCCACACATTTCCAAAGAAGAAGAATAAAGCATTGTTTTCTTCATAAATCAATTCAAAGAATCACTTACAGAAGTTCCCATAATGGTTCTCCTTGATCTTCAAAGAAGAATTATGGAAAAATGTTCAGATCCACTATTTCAGCTCTTTCTCAGAAAATAATGAATTATAAGATGTTCAAAAGTTGAAAAGTGAATAATAGATAAGTGAAAGATACCTAATCTAAACCTAGACTGGGTATTTATATGCTCGAAAATATTGGGTATTTAAAATTTGAACTCAGCATTGTTGTGTCATAGTTGACGACCAAGTTGACGGTTCGTCAGTGGCCCGATGATCTGTCACTTGGACCATCGCTGAAAGTCCCAAGTAGCTTTACTCTATTTAAGGTGTGACAACTATGTTAACAATCCGCCCTTTGTTTGACGTTTTGTCATGTGGTCCATCGCTTGATCCCTCAAAGAATACCTTCTGTCTCGGACTGATACTAGGTTGACGGCCTTTCAGAGATCTGACGGTCCATAACTTGGACCATCACTTGGGTCATCTACTCGGTCCATTCTGTTTAGCTTTGACAAACACTCTGACGGTCCGTCATGTGGGTGGTGGTCTGTTAGTTCGACCGTCAGTGTCCTTTTTCTACTGCATTTTCAAGTTACTTCTTCAACTAAGTCCTTGACCTGAAAACACTAAAATCCAGCATCAAATACCACACCAATTTCTTGAAGACGTACAGTTATCCCTTGAAAAAGATGTAAAATATTTCATCAAAATCTAGAACATCAAAGGCATATTCCATGACCCTCATTTCGGTAGAGCAAGCCCCATGCCGCGACACTCAATCCAGTGGAGCTAGCACCACATCACGATCTTATCATGAGGGTGCACTATTTCTATTTTCCAAATACGCTCCTACACCCGTCTAATAATCCCAAAATTCCTCTGAGACATAACTTTAACAACCCCGAATATGTCTCAACCCAAAAACCAATGTCTTGGATTTGGGAGGACCAACATAAAAATCATGAAGTTTTGGGATCTTGAACATGATTAATTAATCAACACTTAGTGAAAATCTCAAGGCTTGAACCCCTTAAGCTTGCAACTAGAAGCTGAAATAAGCTTAGAATTTTATGAGGTATTAAGATATGTCTCTCTTGGGAACATTAATCCTCGAATGATACTAGTTAGACCGAGAAAACTATTGCATCTTAGATCATATAATGAACATGCATGACTTGGAAAATGATTACATAATTGAGTCTGAAGCATGATACCTAAATTAAGCTGATTTCGTGAATGCATGCAATGACATGAGAATGCTTACACAGCTAAAATAGAGAACAAAAAAGAGTCAATCAAAGGAAAATCATAACCTAGAGCTGAATATGAGGTTGTGGAGAGAAGATAAGGGTACTTGGTTTACATAGCTGATTCTGCTTCCCAAGTAGCTCCCTCAATAGACTATTTTCGCCATAGAACTAAAACCAAGGGAAGTTCTTTATTCTTTAGCCTATGAATGATGATCAAGGATCTCAATTTTAATTTCTTCATAGGGAAGACTATTCTGAACATCCATACTTTCTAAAGGAACAACAATAGCTAAATCACCAACCATTTATTAAACAAGGATACATGAAATACCAGATGCACTGATGCCAAATTTGTATGCAACTCATGCTCATAAGCTACCTTCACAAAATGGTTCAAGATTCTATATGGGCTAACATAGCGAGGACTGAGTTTCCCCTTTTTCCAAATATCTTCACTCCCTTCATAGGTAAAATCTTTAACTGAATTAGATTACCAACTTCAAACTTAAGATCCCTTCTTCTCATGTTTGCATAAGATTTCAACGCTTTAGGCTGTCTCCAGCCCTTCCTAAATCAACTGAACCTTCTCAGTTGCCTCAAACACTGAATTTGGCCCTATCAAAGTAGCCTCACCTGCCTCAAACCGACTAATAAGAGATCTACATCTCCTTCTATAGAGAGCCTCAAATAGAGCTATCTGAATACTTAAGTGATAACTATTGTTGTAACAAAATTCAATCAAAGGTAAGTGGTCATCCCAACTACCTTTAAATTTAATAACACAGGCCCTCAACATATCTTTTAATGTTAAAATGGTCTGATCTTCCTGATCATCTATCTGAGGATGAAAAGTTATACTGAGATAAACTTGGGTACCAAAACTCTTCTAAAAATCCTTCCAAAAGAAAGAGATAAATTGAGTACCTCTATATAAAATAATACACAACGGAATATCGTGCAACTTAAAACTCTCTAAGATAGAGTCTAGCAGAATCCTTGGTTGAATAAGACATATGAACTAGCAAGAAATGGGCTAACTTACTCATTCTATCTACAATAACCCAAATTGAATCATATTAATGTTGCGTATGTGGCAACCTTGTCACAAAGTCCATGTTCACCACCTCCCAGTTTCAAATGGGGGTGCTGAACACCTAAAGTGTACCACTAGGCCTTTGGTGCGCAACCTTGACCTACTTATAGTTTGAACATTTAACCATAAACTCTACAATATATTTCTTCATACCACTCCACCAATAGATTTCCCATGTCACAATACATCTTCGTGGCACCGGGGTGGATTGATTACTGCGCACCATGTTTTTCTGATAAAATTCACTGTCTTAAACCATCAACAAACATAATACATAACCTGCCCTAAATACAGCTCAAACCATCTCCCCCTTGTGAGAGAACCTCTATTTTTTTATCTTTACCTGCCTCCTTCAACTAAACCAAACTAGAATCCTTGTCTTTCTTTTCCTTTACCTCGGTAATCAACTAAAATTCTGATCCATTCTGAACCCATACACTACCTTTGGCCGAATTAACCAACCAAACTCCCAACTTAGCAAGCTGATGAACCTCACGGACTAACTACTTCTTATCACTTTTGACATGGGAAACACAACTCATAGACAATCTACTAAGGGCATCTGCCACTACATTGGCCTTACTCGGATAATACAACAGACTCATATCATAATCTTTAACCACTCAAGCCACTTTCTCTGATGAAGATTCAGATCTTTCTGCATGAAAACGTACTGTAAACTCTTATGATCCGTGAACACATAAACATAAACCCCATAAATATAATGCCTCTAAATTTGTAAGGCAAATACAATAGCCGCCAACTCGAGATCATGGGTCGAATAATTTTTTTCATAAGGTTTAAGCTATATGGAGGCATAGTCTATGACCTTGCCTCTCTGCATCAACACATAACTAAGACCAACACTAAAAGCATCACAATAAAGTAAAAATCTATCAAGCCATCTGGAAATGTTAAGACTAGGGTGGAGGTGAGTCGAGTCTTCAACTCTTGAAAACTCTTCTCGTATGAATTTGACCACTAAAAATTGACCTTTTTATAAGTCAATCGAGATATGGGTGCAGCAATAAAAGAGAACCCTTCAAAAAAACCACATGTAATATCTATCCAAACCCATGAAACTCTTAATATTTGATGGAGAGATGGGTCTAGGCTAATTTCTTACTACTTTAATCTTTTGAGTGTCAACTTGTGTGCCATCACCGGAAACTATATGGCCAAGGAAAGCTACTGATCTTATAAAAAATTCAGACTTACTGAACTTAGCAAATTATTGATGATATTTAAGGGTCTGCAACACAACCCTCAAATAATTTGCATGAACATTCTCACTACAGGAAAAGACAAGGATATCATCAAAGAAGACTATGATAAATATGTCCAAGTACTGCTTGTACACCCTATTCATCAAGTCCATTAAAGATGCAGGGGTATTTGTTAGTCCGAAGGACATAACTAGGAATTCAAAGTGACCATATCGAGTTCTGAAGGTTGTCTGTGAAATGTCACATTCTCTGACTCTAAGCTAATGATGGTTGGATCTAAGGTCTATCTTAGAGAAATAACTACCACCCCGAAGTTGGTCGAACATGTCATCAATTTTTGGGAGAGGACACTTATTTTTTATGATGACTTTGTTCTACTGATGGTAGTTGATGCACATTCTTAGAGAACTATCTTTCTTACACTCGAATAGGACTGGAGCGCCTAATAGAGAAACACTAGGCCTAATATAACCCTTGCCTAAGAGATATTTTAACTGTTCTTTCAATTCCTTAAGATCAACTAGAGCTATTCTATAGGATGAAATAGAGATAGGTTGGGTATCTGGAAGAAGATCTATTCCGAAGTTGATTTCACTCTCGGGAGTAACTCTGAGAAGATCTTCAGGTAACACATCTAGAAATTATTTACTACTGGAATGGACTCTAGACTTAGAGCCTCAAAATTTGATTCCTTGACTCAGACAAGATGGTAAACACACCCCTTGGATATCATCTTTCTTGCTATAAGATAGGAAACAAACTGATATTTAGGTACTAAGTACTACCCCTCTATTTAGTAGCAAGTTCATTAGGAAACTAAAACTAAATGACTCTATTTCTATAGTCAACTAAGGCATAACATGATTAGAGCCAATAAATGTCAAGAATGACATTGAAATTAGTCATCTCTAACTCTACAAAATAAACTAAAATAGTTTTCTGATATATTATGACCAGGTAATTCTTGTATACACGCTTGGCTATAATAGATTTACCCATCGGGGTAGATATTGAGAAAGGTTCTTCTAACATTTTGGGACTGACACTAAGGTTGACAACTATATATAGAGTCACAAAAGAAAGTGAAGCTCCTGGGTCTAAGAATACATAAACATACAGATAAAAGACCTGCAACATACCGATAACCACATAAGGAGAACTTTACTGATTATGCTGAGTCTAGAGAGTATAAAATCTATTCTTGTGCAGTGCACTGGTTGCACTAGAAGTGGAACCCTGCTGAGTCGGGTGATCAGTTAGAGCTAAAGAATGATTAGACTGACCCTTCTGACCATCCCCTGGGCAATCCCTGACCTTGTGGGCTAGCTTACCATATCTAAAACATACAACAATACCCGCTCTAAACTTACCCAAATAATTCCTACAACTTTTCCTATAGAGCAGATTTGTACGGCCACTGTTCACACAACCCTAGAACTTAGAGCCTAGTGCTCTATCCTGAGTGTCTTGCCTGAACATAGGCTCTAGTGCACTAGCTAAATATAGAGCGGGGGATGCAATTTTCTGACAGAACTAAGAATGATTACTGCCTTCTAACTTTGGCTGAGAAAAGATAAAACTACCTGTTCTGGCCCTCTTATTCTTTCTCTCTCCTTCTATTTATGCTTCTCCTCCTTAATTTGTTGAGCATGAACCATATAAGTACATCTCTTTAATAAACATGGTAGTCCTACACTCCTTTACAATACTATTTGATATACCAGATACAAACTTACTCATTCTATACCTGTTATCCCTCACCATAGTAGGAACAAACCTTGCCAACTAGGTGAAATTAAAAGAGTACATCTTCACACTCAGATTACCCTTCTTTATATTGATAAACTCATAAACCTTATCTTCCCTCAACTCTAGGAGAAAGAACCTATCTAAGAAAGATGTGGCAAACTCCTCCACTCTATCGGCCCTACATCAATACCTTGATCCTCCTTCTACTACTTAAACTAGGTATGAGCCATATCCTGTAACTGTTGTACAACCAATTCTACACTCTCAATCTAAGTTCCACCCTTGTATCTGTCATTTTCAACACCATGTCCAGAAACTCATGTGGTTCTACCTTAGACTTAGATCTAGAAAATAGAGAAGGATTTATCAAAGTAAAAATCTAAATCATCACTGCAACTGTATTTTCCACTAGATTAGCTGGGGTAATAGCCTATTGGTTGTTCTAAGTAGCTATAGAATGGGCTAAGGTAGTAAAAGTGGCCCAAAATTTTACGTTAAAGACATGCTCATTCAGGGAATATTTCTGAATAGGTAGGGTGTAGGATGATCCCCATTCTTTCTTTCATTGTTTCTTCTGGGAGAAATTATCTATAAATAGAACAAATAATGAGTTAGAAAGATGAATTATATAGATCTCATGCTCTTTCAAATGACATGAACACTAATAAAAGGAAAACTTTCCTAAAATATCTCACAACCTCTTGCCCATAAGTGTGGTGCGCTTCACACCTATGCAAAAGACTCTACTCAACATGACTTTAGACACCCTAGGAAACTTTAAAAACCTTAGGATCTGATACCAGTTTTTTTCATGACTCCAGGCTACCCTCTCAAGTCATGATAACGGTGCTTATGGTTATAAGTAACCACAAGGTAACCCATAAGCTGATATATATATAAGCAGATATATGTTATGAGAACTAAATAAAATGACATTGATATAACATATGCTGAAGATAAGTTCATAAAATATTGTAAATTTAAATAGTGAAATACATGGCAATGATATGTCTAATATTTGATAAAAATATTGTAAACTAAATTTTCAGTTTTAAACAACTTGATAATGTTAACTGAGATAAGATACACTGATATATTGACTAAAATTGTTGGAGGTATCATGTAACCAATATACCCCAATCTGAGCTAATCATGGTCCAACCTATAACCACAGTTAGAAGGGTGTCAGTACGGTGCCATGGGTACTAACATTGGCTGTGTGGATCCACTAAACTAGTGTCCCAAAGGACTAGAGAGTCGTCCTCTACTAGTAGGTGCCCCTAAAAGAGTGTCCACCTAATACTAGAAGGAAAACCTGTTAAACCTACGCTAGATATGTAATTCTGTAACTCAGGAACTACTACTAAAGGTCACACCCTCTATTGGAAGGTAAACCCGTATCCCTGGTTTCGCTCGGTGCTAAATTCTACTCCTAACTAAACTGACACTAAAACTGAACTAAACTAACTCTAATTGAACATTATCTTTGATAGTGCTCATCATGATCATAAATATTTGAGTACAATGACAAGATTTATGGCTTAATTGAATTATTACTTAAAAATCTAAAATCATGTATGACATATAGGTATCGGGTGTTCAAAATCCGCTAGAATTGAATGATCATTGACAATATGATATCAAAATATAAAACTATAGTACGGAATCAAGGTTCAAAACCCCAAAACATAAACATTTCACCAAATAAGTGAGAAGCATGAACTTGAACATAGGAATGTTTTAAATATGAGAAAACAACGTGATTACTTGATGAAATTCATAATCTAGGGATTTAACATGATATAAATGGAATATGATATGGAAGTTTACAACTCAAAACATAAAATAGCTTAATTCACTTGGAAACACTTGTAGACATGGCTTGTAATTGATTTAGCAAGAAATTCATGGATTAATTTCACAAGATTTATGAATGATTTCATAAAGTAAGATAAGATTTATACTTTTAAGTTAAAATAAGTTTTTTTTGGATCAATGGGTGGAAGGGACACATTGATGAATACCCACATACCTCAATAGATAGTTTGTTAAAGATTTCTTGAACTTGGAAGCTTGAAATCTAGATTTCTTGAGAAAGGAGACTGGATGTTGTTCTTGGGAAAGGAGAAGGGTTTCTTAAGAGTAATTTTGAGAGAAAGAGGCAAAAAGTTCCCCTATGATTTATCCTATTCATGTTATGGATGACTTGGATAGAGGGAAAAGACCCAATTACCCCTTAGTTTAACAACCAAAGAGCTGGAGGGAATAGCAATGGCACTCTATGGACCTCCTTCTGATAGAGCAATCCCCGTGCTGTTAAACTCAGTCCGATTGAGCAAGCCCCACACTGCGACACTCAGTCCTGCAGAGCAAGCCCCGTGCCGCAGGCTTATCATGAGGGTGCTCTATTTTCATTTTCCAAACATGCCCCTACACCCATTTAAAAATCCCAACACTTCCCTGAGACATACCTTTAACAACCTTGAACATGTCTCAACCCAAAAACCAACGTCTAGTGGTCTAGAAGACCAAAATAAAAATCAGTGAAGTTTAGAGGCTTGAAAATGACTAAGTTCTCAACACTGAGTGAAATATCTCAAGTCTTGGACTCCTTAAGCTTGCAACTAGAAGCTGAAACAAGCTTAGAATTTTATGGGATATTATAACCTGGTCCCTCGTAGTGTGGTACAACCCCTCGTATTTTAATAATTGCTATCGAGAAAGGACACGTTAAAAGGTTCAGATATAGACTGATTTATTGATTATGGCAGCTCCACCTAATTTGAAAAAGGGTTTATCTACCACTAAACCACCCCTATTTGATGGGCAGTATAATGGATGGTGGAAAACTAGGATGTATGACTTTATTATGGCTGAAAATGGTAAGTTGATAGATATAATACTTGATAATTCTCATGTTCCTGTTAGAGAAGTTAAAAAGGAGACATAATAATGATGGTTGTACAAACTAGGAGAAATATTTTAATGATGAAGACTAGAAGAAAGTTGAGAAGAATTACAAGTCAAAGAAATTACTTGTCTGTGGCATAGGACCTGATGAGTAAAATAAGATTTCTGCTTATAAAAATGCTAAAGAAATCTAGGATTTCCTTAAGACAACTCATGAAAGAACATCTGATGTAAAGGATTCAAAGGTTGACATGTTGACTACTAAATATGAAATGTTTTCTATGAAGGAAGGAGAGATAATTCAAGAAATGCATACAAGATTCACTTCTAATGCAAATGATATCCTGGTTAGGAGAAGTGATTCCTTTGTATAAGCAAGTGAGAAAAATTCTAGGTGTTCTTCCTAGGTGATGGGAAAGCAAAGTGGATGCTACCAATAAGGCAAGAAACTAGAACTCTCTATCTATGGATGAACTCATTGGTAATTTAAAGACTCATGAGCTGAAGAAGTAGCAAGGATAAAAGAAGAAGGAAGAAAAATGGGAAAATCTCTAGCATTGAAGGCTTCAAAATCTTATTCAAGTGAATAAAAAACTGATGTTGACTATTTGGCAAAATGGATTGTTAGAGCTACATAAAGAAAAGTGTTATGTTTCAAAGAAAAAGGAAGTAGCAGCAAAAATAGAGGCACTGCTGAAGTTTGTCATAAATATTGAAGTCTTGAGCATTTATTTAAGGACTGTCCAATAAACAAAATGGATTACCAGGAATATCTCAAAATTAGAGGTGACCAAGAAAAGAATAGGTACCATGTCCCTGTAAAATCAAAAAGAAGGGTTGCAGCTAATTATGCAGTGAAGAAGGCCTTAGCAGTGTAGGGAGATCCACCAGTGAATCTGATGAAGCTGCAAAGGTTGAAGATGTATCTATGTTGGTTGTAGAGGAGTGTGAATTTACCTATGATTCCTTCTTGTCTCTCATGGCAAATACTAAATATGAAGAAAAAATAAGGTAGGAGAAGGGAAATATATTTAGAACTGGTTCATGGATAGTGGGTATTAAAAGCATATGACAGGGAGGAATGACTGCTTTCTTTATCTCAAGACACTTCAAGGTGGAGGTGTCTCTTTTGGAAATATAGAAAGGGCTACATTCATGTTGTGGGAAAATATAGGAAGTTCTCCAAATCAAGCAATAGAAGATCTGTACTATGTTAATAGCCTCAAGTACAGTCTTCTAAGTGTATCTTCAATCTGTGACAAAGGTAATAAGGTCAAATTCTAAGTTGATGGATGGACAGTGTCAAGCTAGAAATTTAGGAAGTTTATTCTTAAGGCCAAGAGGATCAATAATATATATGTGGATAATTTAGAGTTTGTCACTGATGGGGAATTAACTTGGATAAGTGTTCAAAATGAAGATGATCATTCATGGCATAGAAGACAAGGACATAAAAATTCCACTTTGTTGAAAAAGTTGATCTCAAAGAACATGGGTCGTGGCCTGCCAAAGATGAAATTTCCAAAAACTGAGGTTTGTAATACTTATGTTAAGGGAAAAGAAACCAGGTCTTTCTATAAGATGAAGAAGCGGTTGAGTACTTCTAGACCCCTTGAGATGCTACATATGGAGCAATGTGGATCCATTAAATTCCAAAGTATAGGAGGAAAGAAGTATGTTTTTGTAATTATGGATGACTACTCAAGATTCACCTGGACAATGTTCTTGAGGATAATGGATGAATCCTATGAGGTTCTGGTCACTTTTTTCCAAGCAAATCCAAATGAAGTTAAATTGTAAGATTGCTAAATTCAGATCTGATCATGAAACTAAATTTGAAAATTTCCAAGTTGCACAATTCTATGTTGGAAATGGAATAAATCATAACTTCTTTTTTCCTATGACGCAATTGAAAAATGGAGTTTTTGAATGAAAGAATTTAACATTCATAAAGATTGCCAGGACCATGTTGATTGATATTTGGATTCCAAAGAACTTTTTGTCTGAAGCTGTGAATACTGCCTTCTATGTGACAAATAAGTACTTGATTAGATCACTCCTGACCAAGACCCCTTATGGTCTTGTGTTTAATTAAAAGACTAAGCTTGACTATTTTAAACCTTTTGGGTGCAAATTCATTATTCTAAATAATGGATTGAATGATCGAGGAAAGTTTGACTCCAAAAGTGATGAAGCAGTATTTGTGGGCTATTCTTCAACTAGCAAAGCATACCAAGTTTTCAACAAAAGAACTTTGTGTGTTAAAGAAAGTGTACATGTAGTATTTGATGAGTAAGAAAAGCTAATAATTCTAGGTGATGGTGAAGATTTGCAAATAAAAGAACTCATTCCTATTTAAAGGGATGACATTGCTAAAGAAGATGGTCAAGGACAAAATGATGCGGATGAGAATGATGAAAGTGATTGTGATCAGGATCATAGACACAAAACCCAGCTCCAGTTGAAGAACAACAAGAAGAGTCTATTGAAACTCTTCAGGGACCTAGTCCCAGTGGAACTCATCTCAGTAGGTCGAATTAAAAGCATAAATCTTCTCATCCCCTTGATGATTTGACAAAGCCTTTGGAATATGGAGTGTAAACAAGAGCACAATCTACAAAATTCATGGCATTCTTAGCATTCCTGTCCAAAATTGAGCCTAAAAATGTGAAGGAAGATCTGAAAGATGTTGGCTGGATTAATGAAATGCAAGAGAAACTTCAGCAATTTAAAAGAAGTAAAGTCTAGACATGGTCCCTAGACCTATTGACTAAAAAATTATTGGTACTAATTGGGTGTACAGAAACAAGAAGGATAAATAAGGAACTATCAATAGAAATAAAGCAAGGCTGGTTATTCAAGGCTATAACCAAAAGAAAGGAATTAATTATGATGAGACATTTTCCCCTTTAGCAAGGATAGAGGTTATCAGGATTCTTATTGCATTTACTGCCTATATAAGGTTCAAACTCTTCCAAATTAATGTCTAAAGTGTTTTTCTAAATGAAAACTTAAAGAAAGGAGTCTATATTAAACAACCACCTGGTTTTGAAATATAGATTTTCCTCATCATGTACTCAAATTGGACAAGGATCTCTATTTTTTAAAGCAAGTATCTAAGGCTTGGTATGAAAGACTTTCAAAGTTTCTTTTGGCAAATGGATTTAAAAGAGGGAAAATTGATAGTATACCCTTTTTAAAGTCAATAGGTAGTAGATTGCTAATTGTTCAAATATATGTTGATGATATTATCTTTTAAAGCTAATGGGATTAAATTTGAAATGAGAATAATTAATAAGCTAAGTTTCTCCTAGGTTTGCAAATCAAGTAAACCTCTTAGGGATAATGATCTATAAAGAGAAATATATCAAGAATCTTCTGAAGAAATACAACATGTAAGATACCAAGCTAATTGAAACCCCAATTTGAACTAGCTCTAAGATGAACAATGATGAATTTCGTCCCTCAATTAATGAGACCATAAATTGAGGGATTATTGGATCCTTACTATATCTTATTACAAGCAGGCCAGATATTCTATTTAGTATGGGAATATGTGCAATATTTTAGGCCTATTCTAAGGATTCTCATCTAAAAGAAGCAAAAAAAATTCTCAGGTATCTGAAAGGTACAGGGGACATGGTCCTAAACTACTCTTTTAGAGACAATTTTGATTTGGTAGGGTATGTTGATTCTAATTACGCTGGATATCTGGTGGATAGAAAAAGTACCTCAGAAATGGATTATTTTTAGGGTTCTTATCTAATCTCTAGGGGTTCTAAAAAGAAAAATTAAGTTGCTTTATCTAGTACTGAAGCTGCCTATGTGATTGTAGCTTCTTGTTATGCTCAATTGTTATGGATTAAAAAACAACTAAAGGACTTTGGGATTGTTAGTGAAACTATCCCTATGATGTGTGACAACATAAGTGCTCTCAACATGGCGAAGAATCTAGTGGACCAAACATATTAATGTGAGACATCACTTTCTGAGGGACAGTATTGACAAGGGTACTATTTGCATAAACTTTTGCAAGGCTGAATATCATATAGCAGACATATTCACTAAAGATATACACATGGAACAATTTATGAAGAGAAGGTATACACCCATAGGAACAACTTTAGAGGAAGACAGATGTGACATGCATAAAGTTGAGGATTCAATCAATAAAGAGAGAGACCTAGTCCCATCTCTCAGATTAGTATTGTAAATGTGTATAACTTTTTGTTCTATAAGAATACTCGATATATTCTCTCTCTCTATTATAGAAAATTATCTTATCCAAAAAGAAAATATGAGTCACTCTAAAATCAAAATTGATCATATCTCATTTTTTCAAAAATCCCTTTCTTGTGATCATTCATTCCCTTTAATCTTGTTATTCCCAAACCTTCTCTTGTCAAAAGAATAAGTCTAGCCACAGATAGGCCTCTTATTATAAGGATTTCTAAATGTCTGCTAATTCCTCATTCTTGTGTCTTTCAAAGGACTCTAAAATTAGCATATATAAAAATCCTCTCTCAAACATTCTTGAAAAACACCTTTCTTGTCCTACCCGTTCAAAGCAAAAATCCTTTTTCACTCAAATTGTTGATAAAGATTCATCCCTAAAGCTTCATAACCTTTCTAGTAGTATATTGATAGATGATGCTTGGGTTGCTAAAAATATCATATTGCTATCAAATATTAAAGAAAGAGCATGTTTGATCCTAAGAAACAAAATATCAGTAAGATAATAACAAATCCAAGAGAGAAATCTAAAAGTTATACTGAGAAATAGAGGACTTCTGAAGGACTTGATCCTAATAAGAGGAAAATGACTGAAAGAGAACCTATTAGTGTTTCTAAAAATGGAAAACTAGAGGAAGAAGGAAAGTTTATGTCTAAAAAAGTACGAAATAGGTTTTGGAGAAATCAAAAGGTGCTAATTGGAAGGATCTTTGACTCAAGTGTATTAATGAAACCAGGTATGATGGAACTAGTTGAGCTTGTTAAATATCAAAGATGGCTTTATCTTAAGAAAGGAACCATTCCCACAGTCTTTGATGAGGTAGTCAAGTAATTCTATTCCATATTGGATTTATCTGAAGACAAGCTATAGATGATTGTTGTTGTCCAAGTGAAGAAGATGAATCTTGATGCTGTGTTACTCAGTATGAGTCTGAATATTCCTATCAGTGGTGTGAGGACTGTGTCAAAACAACTGCCATGAATAAAGTTCATGGAAAATTCATTAAAGGTTAAAGAAAATTTGTGGTTGCAGTAAGTAGGGAATACTCAAATGTGAGGTTCAATTAGTCTTTGATTTTGTTAATAAAGTGATTTTATCTAGATCACAAAAGAGGAACATTGCTTTAGTTGATAATTTGTATTTGATGGAGTTTCTTAGTTGTTTTGAGTTCATTTCTTTACCTGCTATAATGATGAAGCACTAGCATAAAGTTATTCATAGGAAAAATGTAAAACATGGCATGCCTTATGGATATTTGCTGAACAAAGTATTTGATCATTTTGGTATTATCTGTGAAAGTGGAACTCCTAGAACTGTGATACAACTATTTGGAATAAATTCTCTAATCAAAACTGAGTGTGTTGAAAAAAAATCAGGTAATATCTCTCAAGAGGAACTTATCAAAGAAATAGAAGAATTAAAGTTCAACTCAGCTGCTAAGGATAAAGAGATTAGCAAATTATAAATGACAATTCAGCAACTTTATAATTAGGATCTAAGTGTCTCTAAAGAGCTTAGAATTGAGAATGCTGAACTAAATAAGATAGTTTTAACTCTAACTGATGAGGTTCTTAGCTTGAATTTAGAGATAAGGCATCTAACAAAGGAATTATTACATTGCCATGCTACAGAAAACAATAACATGGCTCTATATCTCCAAACCCTCTTTCCAAGTCCTTTACCTATTTAAATTTTCTTGTTTCCTATGGATTTCTCTCTAAAACATTTAAATTATGCACTGCAATGATACTTACCTTTTGCATATGAATGAATCTATGTGCATGTGTTTCATCTATCTCTTCCTTATCTTTAAAGTTGTTCTTCCTGTTAGTGTTGCCATAGTGTCCATGATTTAACTAACTTGTACTTATTTTACTCTTGGTTTACTATTATCACTTTTCAATGATGCCAAAATAAGGAAAACTAAATTCAAGTGGTAGGTACCAGGTGATGTGTGTTGCATGATGTGTTGGGACTAGGTACCTAGTGCATATATGATGAATTTTGGTGAAGTATGATGGAGCATAGATAGGGGGAAGATTATTTGAAGGATGGAATAGTGACGGGGGTAAAATATTAGTGATTCATGATGGAATATTGATAGGGGGAACATGCATCATTATAAGTAAATAAAATAAATGAACATTGATGCTCAAAAAATCTCTGAGTTTCTTTTCATTATCAAAAAGGGGGTAAATTGATATGTCTTATTTTGATGATGATCAGCTAACATCAAGGGACCAGGTCCCTGGGTCTTCATGAGTTCGGTAAAGCTGTCACTGTCCTGCACAGTTTTGTCTGTTAGGGTAAAAAACTACGCAGGTAAGCTTGTACCTTTCAGGACACCAGTCCCAATTGCATTTCTACCCTAATCATTATCTAGTATAAATAGAAAAGAATGATCCTCAAATTATTAGTCTTTGCAACCTGATTATTCAAACAAAGAAATCGGTGAAAACTCCAATATTGCGTAAGTCCCAATCTTTGTGTGCTGAGAGTGTGTGTGTACTTGAGTCAAGACTGGGTTTGTAATTAAATTACTCATGTTAGAAGAGTATTGCTTTTTCTTTGTGTTTTTGAGAGTGCTTAGGTAGAGTTACCTGAGTTTGTTATTGGTTAGAGTTAATCAATATCGAGATGAGATCTTGACAGAGTTGTTAAGGAGATTTTGTAATAGAGTTGTTGTAATCTAGTTGAGCCGAGATTTAGGTTCAAATTGGGTCTATAATTAAGAGGTTGATTATATTGGATTCATTAGTACTTGTGAGGGTAAGATGTAGTGTTTCCTCCCTTGAGTAAGGAGGTTTCCACGTTAAAACCATTGTGTTCTTTAATTTCCTGTAAAGTATTGTTTCCTTACAACTTTACTGCTTTATTGGTTGTGTCTAACTTTAAGGGACCTAGTCCCTCATGGTGTGGTGCAACTACTCATATTTCAACATCTATGCCTAGAATCATGTTGAGATCAACCATATCATAGGCAACTAGGTCTACCCTTGTGTGATAATCCTAAATAGTCACCACACAGGACCTATACCTAATCCACTATTAAAGAATTATGTATTAGAGCAGTTTTACGTTTTGACACACTCACCTTCACAAGAAAAATCCAAATGAGTATCAAAATAGAAAGATACATACAAAGATTTTCAAACTAGAAAAAATAACATAGATGTTGGTTGATGACAAATAGAGAGCACACCTATAATGACAGATTTTGAAGCCTCAACCTCCATTCTACTAAAAAATCTTATGATTATTAATGTCCACCTGTAAACTGAGTACCCATATTTTCACCTACACTACTTGACCAAGAACAACCTCTAGCACTATGGGGACCACACTTGTACCCTCTACAATGCCTCTAACTAGTAGTAATAAAGCCTTATAAGACTAAATTGGTGATTCTATTATCTACCAAGCTTAAGTATCGGGCAATCCCTAGAAATATTCCAAAGCTTACTACACTCAAAAAGCCTCTCTCAAACTAGCCTAGTGAGAAGACCTATCTCAAGTAGCGTGGCAACTATGGCATAAATTTTAGGAATAAGAACCCCATAAAGTCTAGTAGAAGCTCTGACCATCATGACCACTATAACCCAAATGAATCCTATTTATAATATGAAATATGGTCTAAATAGCCCTACTAGACTAAAAATATTATAGATAATAACCTCAACCAAGGAAACTCCCAAAGAAAAACTAAGAACTAATTAATCCACCTTGATAGTGACAAATTTTCTTATTGCATTCATAGGCCTCACAATGTATTTTTGCAATGGTGTACACGTCGTCAAATACCTTAAAAGATATATGCCCAGAAGATGCCATATTCTTAATAGCCAAACAAAGGTATAACCTTAAAGCTCTAGCAGACCTACACACTTGTTCGTGCTCTATGGACATAATCATAGTAGCATGTATGGAAAACTCATAGAAGATTGATTTATACTTTTACATTAACAGTAAACCCTATAAATAATCTATAAACCCATCCTTCAATCTCTCTTTTAGGATACAGGGAACATACTTCCCAAAGAAAGCATCAGAGAACTATGCCCAAGTCATCTAGGTGGACTCATTTTGTCTACAATTAATATAAGCCCTACATCATTATTTAGCCAATCCATCAACTTAAATGTAACATAATTTTCCCCATGTGATCACATCCAAGATTATGCAACCTCTCCCAGTAGATCACTAAGAACTCTTTGTTATTTATCACTAGGAGGATGATAAATAACAAAGAATTTATAGCTCTTAATAAGTCATTAATGGACTGGATGCTGAAGGCTAACCAACAAGCAGTATTGGCTCTACTTCAACATAGGAGCCTCAATTGTAGCGCATGCTCATTCACCATTAACACCCAATAAGATCCCATTGGTTAAAGTATGAGCCCATCTCTAGATTGTGGACCATATGAAGTGTCGTGTAACACTATAATTTGTGATACAACTTATATAAAGCTCTTTAGATTACCTATGACCTCCTAAAATACAAGTGGGGTCTCAAATCCAAATAGAGCCTTTGTAGGTCACATACCTACTGGTTACTATAATGGGTAGGATCTCTTTCACTACCTTTGGATCAACCTTAATCTCTAGTGGTGACACTTTATCCTAGCCCTAATTTGGTTTTGTATCTCAAGCCTGGACTCGAAGTCTGCCTCAAACTCTAGATGGAGCCCTAGCTGTAGACACTGAGGATTCACCCTCGCACATTACTAAACCTTCTCCTAATCATCTATAAAAGAGTGAAACAAGTGAGATTTTAGGAATCGATGTTAATAAGAACACACTATAAGGAGTAAGTGGATAGAATTTTTCTACGATTGCTCATAGATTCTTGAAGAAAGGATGTAAACATCATCACACCAATCTATAGGACTATAATAGTCATTTTTATCTAATGGTAGTAAGACCGATGAACCTAGGATATGATTACAGCTGCTATAACCCTTATCAAAATGAAAAATTAAGACATGATTACAGCTACTATAACCCTATAATAGGTAAGCTGATCCCACTAGCCATATATGAAAGGGTAGTAGCTAATTATATAAATAAAGGATAATATGTCATAACCCTAAAATTTAGGTTATCACGACACCTAACTAATCCCACCAGTAAGTAAGTCAATCCCTATGTATTAAAATAGCAAAGAATGGGCTATCAAATAAAAGGAAAAAATTGAACACAAAGTTGGGCACTATTTAAGTAAGCATAAGTAATAGGACCCATAAAATATACATTAAGATAGAACATTAAAAATGTACAAACTACAATCCTAAACTGGGTATCTATCGATACCAAAAGTTGTTATTTTCATGGGAACACTAAAAGTACAGACTATCTTTCAATAAACAAAATAAATATCAACTATATAATGACAAATTTTGAATCCTGAGTCATCCAAAGAAGGCTTTGTAACTCCAGTCATCAAAAGCTCACCTAAGTCTCTGGTCTAAGTTCACGTGAGGTAGTATAAACATCAAGAACTCATACTAGAATCTTGTTTAGGGAAAAAGATGTAAACTAGGCATACCTACATACTCGAACTATTTCATTTTAAGAACCAAAAATGCCTAATAATATTATAGACCAACTGAGCATGAAAACATACAAATTGAATAAAGTTCAACTATAAAGTAAACTAGGCATAATAAGACTAAGAATAATATCGATAGGGCATATGTAAGTGATTGAAATAACAAGAAAGAAATAACGACTCTATGAAAAATAATTGAATTCGACTACAGAATAGTTGGAAACCCATGACCCCAAAAGGAACAAACAACAAACAATAACACTACAACCATTAAAATAAAATGGATGATAAAGGTAAGCATGTCTTAAGTATTACCATTTCCTTGACATGACTGGGATTTCAGGTCGCAACCGTATCAAGTTTGTAGATGTTCGAACACAATTGAGGGTTTCAGGTAGGAGTCCCTTTTAAATATAAAAAAGTGCCTAGACTCAATCAAGTATTGAATAATACATTCTTAGGCTTGACCAATGCCTATAAAGATCCATCTTACTTTTTCTAAAATATCAACTGACCAAGTTAAACTCATTTAGTCCCTTATTGGACTCGTTAATTATAATTTTAAGTCAAATAAATACTTAATAGATCTATGATAGGTTAAATTAATTGTAGGGAACCAAGGTATAGTAGAAAAATCCTCATGTTCCCCATTTTAAAAGTCAATGTCCATTTTTTAAAAACCAATCTAGCAAAAAATTATAGAAATGCATGTTTAACGTATCTATGTAAAGCAGCATAATAACAACCTAATAATGAATACCATCCCTAAGGACAAGTACTTTTGTAATCAAGACCATTATACCTAAAAAGATTACTAACATGGAAATAGAACCCTAAATAACAATATATTCAACTAGCAAACGCCCAACACTAACCTGGGGAAAACTTCCAAACATGATAAAAAGGGGTGTCACTACCATCCCTCGAAAGATTTCCTTAAGAAAGAAACTACCCAAACCTATGTTAGGTTTCCTTTAAAACTCCTATAACTACCGGGTCCCTTAAACTAAGCCTACACTGAGAGCAACCACCTTAAAATAGGAATTTTGATGAAATTCTACTCTACAAGCCCTAAATCATCTGACATAACCAAGATATGCCTAAAGGGTGACTTTTTGAGCAACAATACCCCATCAATAATTATCAAATTATTATATAAATACCCTAATCATGAAAAGTCTAAGGAAAGGTAGGCCATAACATACCAAGATACAGAAGAGCACACTCATAACCCACCAAACCAGAGCTTTTCCTATTCTAGAATCCTCCAACTACTACCATGCTACAATAATAATCTACATATCAAAAAAATAATAATGATACCTATTTTCCTATTTTATAATCCATGCAAAAATTTGGGTCAAAATTGGCTCATGAGACCCCCCAATAGAATTTGAAAATTGAACTCATCATAGGTTCCCTTGAAATACATAGTTTATCCTCCCATAATTTGAGCATGATCTTAACTTAATCAGCCTTCAAATTTATCCCAACAGTTTAAGAAATCAAAACCCTAAAATCAAGAATTTGATGGAACTTAAATAGAAACTTAACCAGAAGGAGAAAGGGAAAAAGACTCAAGGTAACTTAATAATCAGACTTAAGATCAATAATCTAATTCTACGTAAATTTAATCTCCATCAAGTCAATAATGGTACTTAAGTTCATTAAAAATAAAAGAAATAATGAAATAGGGAGTATATATACAATCACTTCCACTTAAATGGAGGTCTTTCCATTGAAGTGGCATTGAATAAGTGACTAACGCACCACTTAAGAAGGGGTCACTATTTACCCGCACCACCACATAAGTAGCTCCTTGGCTCCTTAAAAACTCCATAAAAGCAAAGGAGAGCCTACTTAAGCAGTGAAAGATAACATCAACTCTGCCACATAAGTGGCTCCCTAGCATCATAAGCAGCTTCTTAGCCACTTAAGTAGCTTTGCTTAATCAAATTGTGAGCCACAAAAGTAGTTTCACCAAATGTTCACACCAAAAATTTTAGCTAAGTCTAAAATGTCTCTGACTGTATACACAGGATTTATTCAGAACCTTGCACATACAAATGAAATTTCAACTAGAAAGGGAATTTTATACTCAACAAAATTGACCAAACTCCCAATAGAAGTTGTTTTGATTAAATGTAGGCTCCACTTCTATCATTGATACTAATTAATATTCAACTAATATCCCAAAATGAGTCCAAAAGCCTCAGGACCTAGATCAATGGTCCCTCTATCCTAAAATACTCATTCCAGATCTAACAAAATTATCATAATTTTCATACAAGATCATTTACTATATGTTTTTTCCAATGGCTAATTTCTTAATGTCAAAAGCTCCAAATTAGAGAAATTGGCATAAAAACCAAATAAATAGTCTGAGAACTAAACAACCAGTCCTAGCAAGTCATAAATTCCTTGGTGATACTATAGAAAAACTCTAAATAAATAAAATTCTTATAATGAAGAAAATATCCTGAAGGTTCATTGCATAATATAGAAAATTGGGCCAACTATATAATAAAAACAAGTAATAAAGTCCCATAAAAAGTAGAAGGCAGAACAAAATTTATATACCAACAATCTCCATGACTTAGTGTAACTAGTACATGAGCTATTAATGCAAGAATCTTAGTAATATGTATTAGTATACTACACAAGTCTATCTTTGAATTCAAATATATAAAAGAGTGATTAAAGTTGCTCAGGCTCATAGGATGTCGTCATGCTTACTTAGCTTTTTAGCGGTAGTTTTGTAACCCTATTAGCTTTATGTTGACAATTTTGTGGCTTAAAAGAATTATTATGGGTCCTTTTTTACACTAAGAAATCACACTCTTTGATTAAATTCCTCCTGTACCTCTTAACACTTTGTTTGGATGGTTGTTACCTATGGTTTTATAATGTATTATAATGGATGATATTGCATTATAATGTAGTATTATACATATAATGTTTGGGTAGACTATATTGTTTTTCTTCTATTTTGCAATATTTTTATTGTTTGATTTGAGTGTATAGTTTTATATCATAACGGGTAAGTTACCAAACGATCCTAAATTATTTTAATTTAAGACAATTTATTCTATAAATTTGTAAAAAATTATGCAAATTCAAACAAATTCTAACAAAATTAATTTGTTAAAATAGTTCAAAACAATTTTGACCCATGAAAAAGACTCTCCAAACCCTACACATCACTAACCCAAAACTTTATCTAATTTTTACCAATTGTACGACCGGGTTGGACTCCTGTCAGCCTAAATTATTTGGCTAGAAGATATACATTGTATTCGTAGAATTATATCACCCAAATTCTTTAAATAAATCTATCTTGCATCCATAGAATTATATCACTTAAAATCTCTAAATAAACCTATTTTTATCAGTAACCCTATTGATTTTCCAAGTATGGGGAAAGGAAAAGATGAATCCAATGATGCTTCTAAAGGTACAAATATAATTTATGTGGAATTAATAAAACCTATCATAAAACAAGGAATGAAACTAGAACCAGAGTCAATATTAATGAAGCCCATAGAATAGAAAAATAGGGTGCCAAAAGTCACTTGGACAGAAGATAACGTACGAAATATCAATGCTATTAAAGATCACCACCTTATAGTGACTGTTAAATTCTCATATGGCTAGATAAAATGGGATGATCTCAAGATTCAAATACCTAAATAATCCAAAATCGAAGAAGATTATATGATTGAATTACTCAAAAATAGAAATATTCTAATGAGTTTTAACTTGATGGAAGATTTTATCAATATGATGTCTAAGAATGTGTACTACATCACTGTGAAAAATGGAGTGCCATATCAAATAAGGGATCTTATTTATGATGCCAAGTTCAAACCTAATGAAGAAACTACTAAGAAATGGCTTGGATATCCTTCCTAAATCTGCTTCCTATCTTTTTATGAAAGAATTCATATTTTAAATAAGCTTCGGCTATTGGAAAGCCAATACACTTAGATTTGGCTACAACTAATAAAACCAACCCTATTTGTGCAGTATTTAAAGTTCAAGTGACCTTAGTTGCTAATCTACTTGCCTATGTTGAGTTAGAGATAGTTAATAGCTAATCAGATAAGTCAAGGATGTAGAAAGTGAAAATAATTTATGATAATATGCCCAAATATGGACATAATTGAAAGCTACAAGGACAATATGAATCTAAAATTTGAATTCATCTATATGTGTAAGATCCCGTAAAGTTCCCTCGTAGTCTGACCCTTAGAGCGTGTCGAGTGAAGTGTAATTTTGGCCCTAGAAGATTGAGAAGTGACTTCCCAAATATTTGGTGTTTAAACCATATAAAATTTTCTTAAATTTAACCTTTTTTTATGTATTTCGAATTCGCTTTCCAATGATACCAATTTTATCTAAATCCGATATTGGGGTGAGAAGTTATGGTCGTTTTACTAAGAGTGTAGGAAATCGGCCAGGTGCGACGGACAGGTTGATGGACCGTCGAGTGTACGATGGACCATCACTCAGACTGTCGTAACCAAGGCAGTAACTCCCTTTTATGGCCTAAGTGCGATGGCTAGGACGACGGACCGTCGCTAGAACTATCGCTGCTGAGTTAGTGTGGCCTCATCCTGGCCAACGTGCGATTGACGATCTGATGGATCATCAAGTGTGCGATAGACCATCGCTTAGACTATCACATCAAGCCAGTGTATTCTTTTTATGACCGATATGCGATGAACGATCCGACGAACCGTTAGACTAAGCAACAGACCATCACTTTGACAGTTGCAGCCCCCGTTCAATATTTTTAAGTCATTTTTAAAAGGGTATTTTAGGTCGTTTCCCTTTTAATACCTTGATATATTACAAATCAAGCAAATGGATTCATTCATTATTCAAAACATAAGAGAGCTAGGATTTTTCTCTCTAGATCAAATCTAAAACCCTTCACCAAGAAATCCAAGAACTCACCATAGATTCTACAAATTGAGTTGAGATTTGAGTTCTCCAAGTTCAAGGGTTGCAAGAACCCTCTCTCAAGAGTAAGAAGAAGAGTTTAGAGCAAGCTTGTTCATCCAATTTCATAATCTAAGGTATGTGGGGTTATGAACAAGGGTAATGCTTTCACCCTTATACCCAAAGACTTATTTAAACTATAATTTTCTGCAATCTATGAGATTTTACATGAACTTAAATTAGGGTTTTTCACCCATTGTTATGGATTGCAATAACTTGATGTTTCCCATGAATTGAAAGTCAAATCGCATGATTTTTGCATGTTTTCTTGAGAAATTAAAGATGGGTTTATACCCTATGATTTTATTCCTTGAGAAGTTAATAGTTACAATGTTTGAGTTATTGAAGTTTATGAATATATTGAGATTTTGAGACAAATTATTATAAATTCAAGATTTCTACATGTATTATGATTCTATATGTTATCTATTATGCATTTTGATGAGTCTAAACTTGAGATTGGATTATGGGTCATTAACCCCTACTTGAGACTTGAAATTTTATGAACTATTGTGCTATAAGTACCCATGATTTGAGTATTCTGAGATTATTGAGAAATTTTTTGACCTAATGGTCATACAGTTTTGAAATCCACTCTACTACATGAGATTACAAATTTGATTGTTGGGTTCTTATGAACCATGAGATTATTTTGAAAGTAGATTTCCATGAGATGATCGATATAAACTAAAAGGACTAGTATTTAGCACTAAGTTGGGTAAATTACAACGATGTCTTACCCCAGAACTACGTGCCACCATAGGTTTGAGATTTTAGGCCTAAGGATGAGATGGTTGGGATCGAGACCAAGATAAGTGATCACTGAGTTAAGGCTATGCTCCCTGGAAAGAGTTTGATGCCTCTTCCCAATGTGAGGTTTCTTCCTTAGGAGGACAAGATGTTTGACTCTATATAGCTCACATGGTTTGTCGGTTAAGTGAACCTCCCTAAAGTATTTTCCCTTGAGATAGAATATATTCCCTAAATCGTTGAGATAAGTGATTTTCCCTAATAGTAAGATTTTCAAAATAGTTTCTTGAAGTAAAATTTTCCAAGAAGAAAGTATCTTTCTCTACTAGTAAGAGTTATATAATTTTGAGTTCCAAGTGTCTTGAATTAAAAGAGTTCTAAGTTCTTGACCATTAAAGAATTTTTACTCTCCATGAGATATATGCATGAGTTTGAAAGTATTACTTAAAGCTTTCTTTAGTCTTTGAGTAATCAGAATAAGAAAAGAGTTAAGATTTTAAAGCTAAAGTATAATGAATCACGAGATTTGTGTTACATGCTTCATTACACATGATTGATGATCTTTACATTTTAGATTTATTCAAGCTATGTGAGTCATTCCTAATTGCATACATTATTTGATTAAAAAGTATGGATATTGTTTTCTATAAATGCATACACCCCCATATACTCAGTACATTCCCAAGTGCTGATCCACATACACGTCTATGTGTTATACTGTCTTATAATGTAGGTTCAGGTGCTCAGTCCCATCCTTGCCAGTGATTTTTGAGTACCTTTGTCTACATCTCTACAGTGGTGAGTCCTCATGGTTTGAGGACCTATCTTCAGACATTTAAGTATTATTAGTAGACATATTATTGCTTTCAATTCAATTTGAGTCAGTTGGGGACCTGTCCCCATGGCTCTCTAGTAGACATGAGTAGTAGAGGCTTTGTTAGACTAGTTATCAGATTGTTTGTATGTGAGATTTCTAGTATTGTGGTCATTTGAACCAAGTATTTTTCTTTGTATTTTCTATTATTTGGTACGACAATGCAGTGTTTTGTTTATTTTTTCTTGAAATGAATTATTTTATGTAGTGATAGGCTCAAGGGGTTAGCTTGGGGCTACTTGTAGCCTTAAGCACCGTGTGACATCCTGAGAGGAGATTTTGGGTCATTACAATATGGTAGCTACAAGGACAATATGAATCCTCAGTTGCAATTTCATCTATATGATATCTAAGTCTACTCTATATATACCTATTTGGTCTTTTTCAATTTAGATGGATTGTTATTGATAGGTATTTAGATAATAGATAGTTAATGGACATGACATTGGTTCCGTCTACGTAGACCTTGGGTTTAGTTTCTATTAGAATTTTCGATGATCTACTCAGTAGGAGTATCCTTGAGTAGGATTCAACATGGTTTACCCCTAATTGGTGGGGCATCCATAAGTAGATTATTTAGTAGTGAGTACTTGTACTTCAGACTCCTGGCTGGAAATTTTGAGGATCATCCGGGCTAGTTATAGCATCGACATAGATTGCAGACATTGTTTTTCTCCTTTTGTGTTCTAAGGTAGCACCTTATGGGCTTATTCTCATGCTTGTGGTTATGGATTTTTAGTGGATCAGCTTCAATACTTCATAGTTAATATGATGGAGTTGCACGGGCAACACTCGGGTGACTTTCTTCTCAGTTTGGAGTTGATAGCAGGGTTAAAAAGGAAAGAGAAAGTTATATTTAGATTTTGGAGAAGGTTCCCTGGTTTATGCCTCGTTTTTTCTTTGCCTTGTGTGAGATTTTTCTTGGTTGTGCTGGTAGTGGTATGGTATCAGTATGTCATAGTTCAACTTTGCATGTGTCTGCCTTCCTCGGGTCAGTTTTAGGACGGTTGGTGGCGAGGTTTAATTTTTGTAGTTTGAGAGTACAATAAGGAAGTTAGTTGAAAAAAGAATTCCTATAGCAAAATCCCTTAGAAGTATCATTTTTCACGAAAGTTATTTAGGGAGTCGTGCTCGGAGCATAAGGCCCCAGTACCTCATCCCATCGAGATTTTGTGATCTTTCTATCCATTGACTTTTGCAAACAAAAGTCCTTTTAGTAGTGGATATCATAATGATCCTCTAGGTTATTTCCTCGATTGAAATGTAGTTTTGGTGTTTCAAGCATTCCCAAAGTGGCTATAAGTTATTTATGACTTTTCAAAACTATCGGTTCAACTATTAGACATTTTATTTGGATTTTAAGCTCATTTAACCATTTTGGAGCTTTTGTTGTTTAGGATTTGGTCTCAGGCCAAAAATCCTAGTAGATGGCCTCAGATGAAAATTTTGACAGCATCATCAGCTTTGAAACATTGATTTTAGGCTGGGGGACTTTTAATTCAGCTCTCGAACCTTTTAGACATATTTTGGGCGATTAGGCAAATTATTTGAAAAATAGAACTATAGGTGTGAGCCCTACACTTAGTTGAAACATTCTAGGATGGAATTTTTGATGATTCTATTGAGTCTGTAGCATTAAATTTGATATTCTAGAATATTTCATTTGCTTGCATGGGGTTCTTAGTGAATTTTGAGCACCCGGTAGGAGTTCGTTTGCACTCAGAAGAAATCTCGTGCATCAGATTGCTGATGCAAGTTCTTAAGTGATCATATAACCCCTTAAGCGGTCTCCGCATATTAAACATAGTGTTGCTTACGCGACCTTGACCATTTGGCCAAGGGTCTCTTAAGTGATGGTGATTATGCTTTAGCAGACATCACTTAAGTGATACCCGACCCTCTGGTGCCAGATCGCTTAAGTGATCATGGATCCGCTTAAGTGACTATCACTTAAGCAACAAGGTGACTGCTTAAACGACACTTAGTGGCTATTAATTCTCCTTTTCACCACCATTTTTTCCACTATTTTCACACCAACTGAGAGCTCAAAGAAAATAAAAATAGGAAATCATCCACATAAGTTAAGGAAAGATAGCCTCACTCTCCTTGGCCATTTCCCATTAATTTTTCCTTTGATTTTCATCGTAATTCATGGTAAAATTCTTATATATTAGATCTTGGATTCATAAACTTTAAGGGCTTATTTGAGACCCAATTTCTGCTCAATTTGTTCTCAACTTTTGAGCATACATTCCTTGTCCTTCTAGGAATCTCATGATGAATTCAATTTTGGATTTTGGTTGCAGGCCCTATGGGCCCTTTTATGACCCAAAATTCGACTCGACCATTAATATAGCAATATTATATCATTTTACTCCTAACAACGTCTAGATTACTATTTTGATAACATAATGGCATTTTGGGATCATGGAGTTAAGGCAGACTGTTTATGGGAAATTCAAGAATTACAATTCTACATTGAGGTAGGCATCTATCTACTCTTCTTCATGAGATGGTGTATTATATATATTGTATGTTACACAGGGATGTTAGGATGCACTATTGGGTAGAACACCGTAACATATCCTAATTTATAATCTTAGGTATAGAAGGGTGAATTAACTCTTAGAGTGAAATATTTATTATGTTTCTAGGATCCTATTACCCTAGGTTTCTAGCATGTAGGCATAGTTGAGACTAATGAACCCTTAGTACAATTCTTACTACGATACTCAGTGTGTTGTAATGGTTTTCACAGATTATGATGTTATAGTTTTTCTGGATATATATATATTATTGGGCCCAAGGTCGTGATTATAATATTAATTGAATTTTAAGAATTGTTTTGTCCTTGAAAAGGATGTAGCCATAGTTTATAGACATTTTGCTGCTTATGATTGAATTGTTTGGATACTAGTGATGGAATGAATAGATCCAGTACATTCATTCTCACTAAAATGATAAATGGTACGATTCCAACTTAAAATATGGTTTTACTACTATTTTGCCTAAAAAAAGATTTATCCCACTTTACACATTTAAAATGGATTTCTTCATAAAGGGAATCATACCATCTTAATCAATAAATGACCCTTTGTGACTAAAAAGATAACGGTTTAGAGACTTGACCGAGATTGATTTCGGTCCATGGTATTATTACTATTATTAATCTTAGCCGAGAGACGTTCTAACCCTTTCTACTCTTTTTATGATAATTTAGTCCAAAAGCTTACCTCGAGCAATGGATTTATGGAATTACGCTCTTTTATCCATGGTTCTAGCCCGTACATATATATATATATATATATATATAGTTCTAGATGGATTAGATTTTTGAAGATGATGGTTATTGGAACCCTAGATCCGGACCAGGTTGGTGTATACAGGTACTCTCGAACCCCCTAGGGGCCCCTTCATTTGTGAGTCATCATGCTAGAGAAGAGAGGTCGATGTAGCTCCTACCTTTGTGAGTCGTCGAGCTAGAGAAGGTGTATACACTGGGTTACATTATTGTAATTTTTTCAATTATGGTATTATGGATTATACCTTGCATTCATCCTTGCATGCACATTGCCTATCACCAGTATGTGCTTATCTCTATAAGCCTTATAGGGTGTTGCACAGGTATAAGTGATGATTATTGCTCATGATATGTTGTGTGTGTAGATCGGACCTTTTGGGTTATGGGGACCGATTTAGGCAATGTTTGTCCGGGCTAGCCAGTTATATTATATTGTTATTGTTATTATGGTTAGTTTGTGTTAGGTTGATTACTGAATTTGTAATCAGATTCGAGGTATGATTCTGATTAGTTTCATTACAGTTTCTTTATCATGTTTAGATGTATACATATGAGATGTTGATTATGTTAGCACTAGTTCCTACTTTTATTAGGAGGCCTTAACATACTAGTATGATTACTTTAGGTTGTACCTTTGGGCTAGCCTTGTTAATATTCATACTTTTGTATATGTAACTATATTACCCTATATACCTCTTTTATTTCATGTGATCATGTTGTATATCCATTTTGTGTCCTTGTATAACATTATATAACCTTCATCTATTATTTATTTGTATATAGGCTAACGATATACGGTATAGTGTTTAAGTTCCTAAGTATGAATAGAATAGGATTATTTATCTTTACTATTTTTTTATCTTTACTATGTTAGTTCCCAATATATTCAAGTGTATTTACATTCTTTCTTGGTACTCATACTACACTTCTACAGCCTGCAGATCATAGTATGGGTTCTCCCGTTGTTGTATGCGTCGTGTGGAGAAGCTATGGTCCAGATACATAGGGTGCGCTCCTGGTGTTCAGAGTATTGCTATTCTTCTTCTTATGTACTAGATGTATCTCTATGTTCTATATATAGATGGGTTGTATTAGTATATTCATTTAGTACTTCATGTTGTAGTCTCATTATGTTAGAATCTTATGTACTGATTTCACTAGGTTTTGGAACTATCTTGTATATTTTAGCCTTTTTACTATATTTATTTTGTATTCTTCCTTCATTTCTCTTGGTAGTTCATTACTAGTAGTTCGGGGCTATGGGTTGGCTTACCTACTGTCGGGTTGTGGAAGGTACAACAATGACTTGAGAAATCGGGTCATGAAAATTTGTATCATAGCCAGGTTTACCAGTGTCTTGGTACAAGAGCTGTGTGTCAAGTAGAGTCGTACATATCGGTGCGAACACCTTCATAACTTATCTTTGGGTACAGGGTATTCTTTGGAAATTCTATTCTTCGCTCCATTTCATGTGTCTATATTTTTACAAGCCTCAAGTACGTTCCTTAACTTTATTCTATCCCAGATGGACAATGCGAGGTTATTGATAGATGTGGACAACACTTCAGTATGAATTTCTAGATCTTTAGTGCAATGTCGGATCAGGGAGTTAGGGATATTTGAGGCCAACCCAGTCCCCAGTGGAGCTCATGAATGCTTCAAACTTTTGAGATTCATCATTAGGCATCCCAAGTGTTTTTGGGGATACCTCACAACAAGGGATTGCATCTAGCTCTTCGAGAAGTTCTCAAGAAAAAGTTGCATTTGTTGGTGTTTAGCAGGGCTTCTAGATAGTTTTGGAGTATGACATAGGGTCTCTTGAGTGGGCAAGGCATATTCCTATGATATATCCTTCAGAACATGACATGATGTGTGGATCTTTTAGAGGATTAGCATTGCCACTCCATTTTTCATCGGAGAATTTGATAGAAGTTAGGTTTTCTTTTCCTCAGGTTGCTGATCATGTGATGGCCACAGAGAGAGCATGTATTGAGACTTATAAAGGTGTCGGTAAGAGGCCATATCATCAGTATAGTGTTATTAGTATTCAATTTGGGAGTAAGAATCCTCCCAGTTGAGGTTAGCTTCACTTGCAGCCTATCGGTTCTACACAAATAGCGTTTCAGACTATGGGTGGCTCACATATTAGTCGTAGTGATCACCCCAGGAAGAGTTCTTATCACGATCTGATTTATTAGTCATGGTGGCACCTACTCTATCCCACAGTAGATAAGCCATATCATAACCCGGAGTTAAACACAATTGGTTAACTTGGTTGAAATATCCCATAAGGGCCTAATAGGGAACCCAACACAATAATAAAGAAAGACAAAAGAAATAGCTTAAAGGTAGACAATACATAAATACTATCCCACGACTTAGTAGAGCTATTACAAGAGCATCAAGTATAATAATACAACCCAAGTATCCAGAATAGTCAATACAATCTATCTCAAAACTAAAACTAGACATAGTTAAAATAGAGGGAAATAAATGACTCAGACTCCAAGATCTCACCTTATCTTTGGATATCAACACAACATGAACATGAATCAATGTCGGCAACTAGTACTCAGATCTATACCAAAAAGGTACGAAGTGTAATATGAGTACAAAAACAACAGGTACTTAGTAGGCATATCGTCTGACTGAGCTACATCATGATTTAAATATGATAAAATGCAAGATAACATAAATAAGTCAAGGTAGAAATGAACATGAAGCATCTCCAACATCACTATGGTTAAACGCGTAACCAAACCAAAATAATAACATAAAGTAACGTAAATATCAATAAAAGCAATCGTAACTACAAAATTGGTTCCCATACACTAATTAGTGCAAAAAAGTAAATAACCTATCGCAAGTCTCCATACAACTGGAAGGTACAAAAAAGATAGCATATCCCACCACCATTATTTATCAACTCTTATAGTACTATTGAAATTCATCCAAGACATGCCACACTATAGCCATCGCTTATCCATACCCATCATTTATCAATTAATCAACACTTATAAACTGATCATTACTTCACTAGAATCCATTTATATCATACCACAATGTTATCGTTTCCTAGTTTTTGACTTAGCTATATTTTAAATCTCACACTCCGATATCATCATATCATAATAAGTATATCATCATAACAATATATGCATATCCATACTCGAACATGTAAATATAATCAATAGCCAAACTTGAACCAATAATTATAGTTAATAGTCACACTTGAATAGGTAAATATAATCAATATCTATGATCTTTTGAACTCAAACCAAAAATTATAATTATATCAACATGATCAATAGTATCATCAATACCATAATCAATAGGCATTAACCTTCACATAACCAACATAACCATCAAGTGTCAAGGCTTCTCAACGATTCCTTATTAAGCATTTTCTAAGTACATAACGAACGTATATAAGGTTACAGGGATTAATACGAATCTTAGCTTAAGGTGGGTCAAGGGCCCACTTCTAATCCCCTAAGTTTCAAATTAGTCAAAGTTTACCCGAACGAGGCTTAAGGTATCTAAATCCACTTTTAGATGTTAAAGAAACCTCAATTATCACTAAGATAGGAAATTTATTCAAAACAAGAGTAACTAGGTCAATTATGCCAAATTTAAGATTTTTGATTATCCAAAACGGTCTAGCTAACCCAAGCATTGCAATCCATATTGCCAACACCTAAAACATATCCCAAATCTGAAAAAATATCAAAACAATTCTATGAACTAGCTCAATCTAACAAGGGGAAAACCTAGCCTACCTCGGTGCCGAAGAAAGCTTAACGATCCGCTAAATCATTGCTTTTTTTAGAAGCTTTTGTAAGAACCCAAGCTATCAAAATCACATTTTACTCATTTATATTAGAATAATGATACCCATATTGCACCATTATGCTTCGTGTCCAAAAATTACCTAAAATCCCATGTGGGTCCCATTTACGAAAAATCATATTTTCAAAACCAACCCAATGTTCCCATATGTTCAAGGAATTATTACCCTCAAAATGGATGAATTTTGAGCTACTTTTGGACTAAAATAAAGTCCACAATGTGTTGGGATTTTAGAACAAGAAATGGGAAATTTTACCATGAAAAGGGTGAAATATTACAATAAATCGAAGGGAAATCATAAAAATAGATGTTATCCAAGCTACTAGGTCACCCACAAGCCTCAATTTTGATCTATCTCTCTAGGGCTTTCGCTCTCCAAAAAATGGGTAAAGAATAAGAAAAATTGGTCTAAAATGGCCCATTTATACCTATCCCAGGTATTCAGGACCCTTGATCGCAACCCAACCTTCACAATTACAATATCTTTGCTGAACCAGTGAATCGTTATTGTGATAAGCCAATGTGATTGCAGCACTTAAAGCCTGCCAAAGGTATCACGATCACGACCCTTGGCTCGTGATTTTGATGCTCCAGATAACAACAGTAGACTTGGAATTTTCTAAGTACCCACCAAACCCTCGGGATTCATCTGAAATCCCATATATGCAAATTAACTATGTAACCATACCTAATTACATATTATGGACTCAATGGAACAATCAAAATTTCAATCTGAGGTTATTTCAGTGAAAAGTGGGTCCCACACTAAATTTCTAATTTATTAACTTCTGACTTATAGTTTGAAATGAGCCTGGGTACCTCAGGACCTGAACCAAGAGTCCACTTAGCCTAAAATTAGTATTTTGGGGCTGTTGGAATAGTCAGAATATGCATTTGAGGTTGTTTGACAGAAGTTTTTGCTAAGTGTCCATTTAGAATCAACAAAGACTTCAAAACAGGGAAATGACTCTAAAAACTAAACGAACTGCCTGGTAACCTAACTATCAATTCCAGCAAATCATAAATGACTTAGGGATGCTATAGAGAAGCTCTAACAGTGAAAATAAATAGACATATGGAAAATGACCTGAAGTGCCATTCTCAAACAGGTGAAGTCACTAGGTCCGTATACCACTCTCGATCTCCCAAGTGGACTCCTTCACTGGGCGGTGCCTAACACTAAACCTTAATCATAGGAATCTTCCTAGTGCGTAACAGCCTAACATCACTAGCGAAAATTAGCATCGGCTCTTCCACAAATGTGAACCACTCATCAAACTGGACTGAGCCCTATCTAAGAACATGAGATGGATCAGGAATGTGTCAACAGAACATAGAAACATAGAAAATTGGATAGACAACAACAAAATCTTCAGGCAAATATAACTTATATAAGCCACCTCACCAACTGTGCGAAGAATCTCAAAAGGTCCAATATATCTAGGGTTGAGCTTTACTTTGCTCCTGACCTCATCACACCCTTCATTGGTGAAACATATAGGAATACTCGATCATCAACTCCAAAGCTTAAGTCACAGAGTCTACAGTCTATATAGGCTTTCTGCCTACTCTGAGTTACTCTCGACCTATCCTGAATCATCCTGACTCTATCAATGACTCCCAAAGCAAATCAGTACCATGGGGCCAAATATCAAAAGTGTCAATCCATCCAATCAGAGAACGATATCTCCTACCATAAAAGGCCTCACAAGGCCTCTTTAATACTTTAATGATAATTGTTGTTCTAAGCAAACTCTTCTAAGGCTAAGTGTTCCTCCTACTGGCCACTAAAATCAATAACACAGGCTCAGAGCATATGCTCAAGCACCTGAATAGTCCACTCAGACTGGCCATCTATCTGCAGATGAAAGGTTGTACTGAGATCTGCCTGAGTGCCCAACTCCTCTTGAAAAGCTCTCCAAAATCTAAAAGTGAACAGGGAACCTCGATTTGAAATAATAAATATGGGCACACCATGCAAAAAAACTATCTCATGCATATAGTTGCGGGCTAACCTCTCAACATGAAGAACATCTGAATAAGAAGGAAATATGCTAACTTGGTCAATTGATCCACGATGACCTAAATACCATTGGAACCATGAGAGTATGAGGCAAAATATTAACAAAATCTACGATTATCTACTCCTATTTCCACTCAAGAATCGGTAATCTCTGAATTAATCCATTTGGACGCTGATGCTCAGCCTTCACCTGTTGACAATAAAGGCAATAAGCTATAAAATTTTCCATATCTATCTTCATGGCACTCCACCAATAGTGATATCTCAAATACCTATACATCTTAGCTATGCTCGAATGAATAAAATACCTAGATTTGTGGACCTTGGGAAAAATCAACTGAATCAATCCATCTATCCTTGAAACACAAATGAATCCATCAAATTGCAAAACATCCTCGAAATCTATGGTGTTCCTATCAAACTCAACAATCAACACCAAATCACGAAGGAAACAAAGCTTACTATCTTCAAACTAGCGATTCTGAAATTTGGTCAAGTAGTAAAGACCTCACCTCAACTCTAGCAAGAATCCTCCTACGATCTAAAATATCAAGGAAAACTATCAAGTTTGCTATGGACTGAATGTCCCATGCTAACTTCCTCTAAGAAACTGAAATACAAGAAAAGCTACCCATATTTATTGCCTTCTATCTCACGGTATCTGCTATGCTATTCGCCTTACCCAAATAATACAACATGGAAATATCATAATCATTAAGAAACTCCATCTATCTATGCTACCCAACATTAAGCTTCTCTATGTCATAAGATATTGAAGACTGCATCGATCGATTAAAATCTCACAAATGCATGTCATGAAGATAATGTCTCTAAATCTTAAGTGCAAAAACTACTACTTCCAACTCCAAAGCATTAGTGGGGTAGTTGCACTCGTGCACCATAACTTGTCTCGAAGCATAAGTAGTAACAAGACCTTGCTGCATCAAAATACAACCTAGACCAACACCAGAAGTATCACATAACTTGATGAATACCTCACTCTCAATAGAAAGAGCTAAAATAGTAGCTTAAGTAAGAAAATTCTTGAGCTTTCCAAAGCTTGACTCACATTCCTCTAACAATAGGAAAGAAACCTCCTTTTGAGTCAATTTGGTCATAGGCGCTAAAATAGTAGTAAAACCCTCGATGAATCATCTATAATATCTGGCCAAACCAATAAAGCTATGAACCTCAATCAGAGATGTAGGTCTTCCCTACTTACGAATTGTCTTAATATTAGTTGGGTCTACCATAATACTATCCTTAGAGAGCACATATCCAAGGAATATCACTACCTCAAACCAAAACTCGTACTTAGAGAATTTGGTGAAAAACACATAATCTCTCAAAGTTTGGAGCATAATCCTCAAATATTGTGCATGCTCCTCTCTACTCCTCGAGTACACAAGGATGTCATCGATGAACACAATAACAAAGAAATCTAAATAAGGTCTGAACACTAGGTTCATCAAATCCACAAAAATGTCTAGAGAATTAGTCAACAAAAAAGACATAAAAAAGAACTCATAATGACCATAATGGGTCCTAAAAACCATCTTTCAGATATCCTTAGCCTGAATCCTCAAATAATGGTAACCAAATCTTAAATCAATCTTAGAAAATATTGCTGCACTCTAAATCTGGTCAAATAAATCATCAGCATGAGGCATAGGAAAACAGTTCTTCACAAACAACATAGGAGCTTCCCATGGAGACACACTCAGTCAAATAAAACCCTTTCCAAAAAGATACTGAAGTTAAGAATTTAGCTCTTTAAGATTAATAGAAACCATACAATAAGGTGCCATAGAAATAGTCTGGGTGTCTGGCTCGAGATCAACAGCAAACTCAATCTCACAGACAAGGAGAATATCAGGCAAGTCTATAGGGAACACATAAAAAAACTCATAAACTATAGGAAAAAAGTCAAGATATGGACTCTTTACACTAGTAGCACAAATATAAGCAAGATAAGACCTACAAACCCTCTAAATAAGCCTCCTGCTACTAATATAGGAAATAATCCATTGCAGATTTTGGCTACCACTCCCTTTCACATGATTGGGGGGAATATGAACATAGCTAAGGTAACGGTCTTAGCAAAACAATCCATGACCACATAATAGTGAGATAACTATTCCATGCCCCAAATCACATTAAAATCCACCATGTCCAGAACAGTATAATTAGAATGAGTATCAACATCTCTAGAAGTCACAACATAGGCATGAACACCTGATCTACTACTAAACAATCACCCATTAGAGTAGATACATGCAATGGAATAGATAATAAATCCCAAGATAATTCTAATCATGGAGAATAATAAGCAGAAAAATAAGAATAAGTTGATCCCAGATCAAATGAAGTAAGGGACTAATAATGCTCAACTTACACGTCAATTTAAGTGCAAGGTAATTCTCATCAATATAACTACCCAACTTTAAGTCGGGGTTAAATCCATGGGGAATAGTATGAGTGACAATCAAATTAGCTTGAAATAATAGGTACTCGCTAAAATTCAAACCTAGAGTACAAGAATATAAAAATGGGGGGTTCGGAAAGTACCACACCTAGTGTTTCATTTGGAATTTTCTAGTATTAATTTAGGGTTACAAATTATTAGAGTAAAATCATTTAGACTTCGATCTTGGGATTATGCATCCCTAGGGGAAACTTATGCATAGGGTAAGATGACTTGATGTAAATTCTAAATGTTAGTGATGAGGTAGGGTAGGTTGAAAGTCCTTGAGGCTAGTTTATCAACCAAACCTCAAGGGTGAAACTCATTGACCCTTTCAAGTACCTAATGAAATGATCAATAAAATCCACTCAATACATCAATCAAGCACCCCTATTTCTAGGATAGTTCCCTAAGTATAGTCAACTTCACAATCACCCTTATGTCTATATGGTGAAATTAGCAAACTATGCTCATAAATTATATATTATTTCCTTGGTTCCCTTATCCATATTTAAAGGATGATATAGGTTCCTAAAGTTTACCTAAAACCCTTCTACAAAGATGGTTTAAGCATTCAAGAGATTGGGATTTTCACCTACAAACCCAATTGGGTATTTGAGGCTTTCACCCATAAATTCCAACCAATTTAGTCAATCAATAATAGGACCCAATATCACAAACTAGTAAATGCACAAGTCAATCACATCCCACACATAATTGAACCCTAATCTAGCATAATCCCAAGAGGAAGAACTAGGTACATATAAAAATAGTAAGCATGATATACCTAATGAACTTCATTGATTAGATTTATGAAAGGCTAAGTGAGTGTTACTTTAAACTTTGAACATCCACAAATCTTAAATAGGGGTCAGCTAATCCTTCACTTGGAAGCTACTCTAATGTATACTTCACCCAAAATTCATACAATATTTTATGTGTGAAGGCTAAGAACTAGAATAATGTTCAATAATTTGAAATTGAAAAGCTAAATGATGGAATAATAGGGTTTGAGTCTTCTTTATGGAAAATTTGGGATTAGATCGCTGAAATTACATATCTTCCCCTAGGCAAAATCCCCATGTAGCTGCGATTGCAGCAGCTTTTCTAAAGTTGTGGCTACATAATCGCGATAGAACTCACACAATCTAGTTAGATGACCGATCTTGACTGACCAAGATTGTGGTAACTGAGCCTATGTTCTTCTCTAGGTCTTTAAACTGCACTTCTTTACTTGTTTTGATCTTTTTCAGCTAGCATTCATATATTTTCCTCTCAATATCTATGTGCCTACAAAATATGGAACATAGTGTATTTAATCACAAAGTTATTTCTTTTAGACATGTAAATCATAGTAGTGTGCACGAAATTTGAGTACAAATGAATGGTAAATTCACCACTCATCAGGGCTGACTAATGGCGCACCAAAGTTGTACCTTGTAATATCCCGTATTTTCATGCTAGAATTCTAATCGTCGTTCCTACGCGTCTAATATCTAATACAAATGAGTTGAATGTGAATATAAGTTTCATGATTTTTATCCTAGTGTGTGAAATGCTCTTGAGGTCAACAATGTTCATATAAATCATTTAGAGCCAAGTTGAGCTAAGACCATTTGATTTGTCTAACATTTGATATTTGATTCTACTAGGGCCTACTTAAAACGTGTATATCTCTTAATATACATGGAATTTTTCATCCCAAGACCTATCAAATTATAGATAATTGAATTATCATTCCAACGATACCACTTTTGGAAAAATCCAATACCCAAGTGATTACTTATGCCTATTTTTGTGAGAGGCAGTATGGATGTGTGATAAGGGATATGACACATACCTTAGCTTGTGCAATATGGTGTGTGGAGCATAACCTAGCATATGTGATCAGGTGTGAGATGCATAATTAGGGTTTCAGCAATGAAAACACTCTGTTTTTGAGTTATTTTGAGGATAACTAAGCCTTTTAACATTCCTTACACGTCCCTAAACATAACCCTATGAATTTAACTACTCCTAAATACATCATAACCCTGTTATCAGTCTAAGCACATCATTCAAGAGAACAATAAGAGAAAAACAATTAGGGTTGCACAATCAAGATTTGAAGGTCCAATCTTTCAACAATTTCGTTACTATAGAGGTATGTGGGGATTTCAACAAGAACATCCTTTCATTCTTGTGCCAAAAAATTTGGGTTATTTTATGAAGATGCGTGATTTTACTTCTTTAATTATGAATTTGAGATGGAAACTATTATCCTATATTCTTGTTTAAGAAACTATGATATTTTTGTGATGTCTTAAAGATAAATTCCTTGAGTTTTGATGTTAATATCATGTTTAAAGTTGAATTTTCATATTTTCATATTAGTTATACTTGTTTGCTATACAAAGTATGAAACTTGAAATGTTTTTCTCAAGTGTTGATATATGAGATTTAAACCCTCTTTGAGATTATGATCTTTGGTGATGTAATTTGATATACACAACTTGATATTTGAATGATTTGACCCTTTGGTCTTGAAAGAGTTATTTTTGAACTGGAATGAGAAAATAAATCCACATGTTGATTTATTATGAAAAAGGGGTAGCATGATGGCTTTCGATATAAATTGTTGAATTGTGTAGTTGTGGATTTTCTTTTAAAATAATCTGAGCTAAGTTCGAGAGTAGTCTTTAGCACTGAGTGGAAGGTATAGCTGTGATTGGTACTTCCCTAGAACTACGTGCCCCCATAGGATGTAAGCCTAAGGATGATTGATATAGTGATCACTAGTGAACAAAAGATTAAGGTCCTACTCTAATGGCAAGGATAGGACAGCTCTCCCCAACATGGGTGGAACGTTAGACTCCATGTAGCTCACACGATTTATGTCAGTTGTAAGAGACTCCCAATGTGTGTGTGTGTGTATTCTCCTATCTAATATAAAAAGTCTTATTGTTCTATCTGAGATGAAAATATATTTGTTTGAAAGATTGAGTTTGAGAAAGTCATTATTTTTGAAAGATTTAATGAACATACATTCCAAAGAGAATCATTATGAGATTTGATTGCTTTGGTGATTTGGAATCGAGATAGAAGTGAATTGAGATTTATTATGATGACTCAAATATTTCACCCAATTTATTTTACTCTCTTATGATTATGATGATTTTAATTTAAGCTAAGTGAGTCATTTATATCAGCATGCATAATTTTATAAGCTATGATGATACTAAGATATTATTTTATATATGCATTTCACCCCCATATGCTCGATATATTTCCATGGTACTGACCCACACACCCACCCATGTGTGGGCTACATTTTTCAGAATGTAGGTACAAGGTATAGTGTGCACCTTTAGATCCAGTCAATTAGCGGCATCCAGCCAGCAGGTGATGAGTCCTTTTGATTCAGGGGCTTGAGTCAGTTATGCAGAATTTAAAATATTGTATTTTTTTTATTTAGTCATATTGAGTTGGTTTAGTCATGAGTCATGGCCCAGCTACCTACAGTCAGAACTAGTAGAGGCTTCATAGACAGTCAGTAGAAGTTGATGCATTTCGTTTCAGTTATGGTTGTAAAGGCAGAATTAAAATCTTGTAAATTTAGTATTGTATTGATCAAATTCAAAAAGAGTTATTTTCCGCAGATTTGCATATATATTTGTACTTCTTATTTAGTTACTTATAAGATGTACCAGTAGAAGGGTTAGCTTGGGGTCACTTGTGACCTTAAGCACCGTGTGACATCTTGAGACCTAATTTTGGGGCCTTACAAACTTGGTAGCAGAGCAAAGAGTACAAGTTTCTTAGGGTGTCTATGAAGCCGTGTCTAGTAGAGTCTTGCGAAACGGTACGGAGACGTTGGTACTTTTCTTCAAGAGGCTACAGGGCATTTAGGAAATATTTCCCTTCTTTCAAGTCTAGGACCGTTCCATGAAAAAGTTCTATAAGAAACTTATATAAATTCTTATCTTACTCAATTCTGGCCAACTATGCCCCATTTCTAAGGTATCAAAAACATTTGAGCGTTATTCTTCATAGATAGTTATGGGACTGTAAGAGAGCTAGAAAGTATCCTGTCAGTACTTTTGAGTCCTGAATATTGAAGTGTTTTATCATGTCTGTAGAAATTGTGCACAAATCTTGATTCAAATGTGCTTTCGAATTTCTCCTCATAATCCATAATAATAATCTATACTTCCCTATCTATGTTCTTGAAGTAACATGTTCGGCAAGTTCCAGTTCCTCCCCTGATAATGCTCTTATATTTGCTAGCAGAAGTTTTAAATGTTTCATAAAGCGGCTTGAGAGGAGCCTTCTAGTGTGTTATAAGTCCCTCAAATGTAAAGTTATGCCCTCGTTCGTATGAGTTATTCAATTAAGATAGAGTAAGGTGTCTTCGTAGATCATTAAATGTTGTGTGTCAAGCTTCTATCCCTTGTATTATGTAATCTTGTTATCATGGTATTTTCAAAAATCAAAGTCTAGTGAAGCCGTGTGGGGCCTATTTTGATTCACTAGCATAGTTGCTTTATTATTCATTTAATTTTCTTGTTCAAAATACAAAACCAAAGTCTAGTGAAGCCGTGTGAGGCCTGTTTCGATTCACTAGCAACTGTTGTCTATCTTGTTGTTCTTGTGTTAGTTGAAAGTGTGGGTTTAGAAGTGTAGTGACAAGAAAGGTGGTAAGGGCGATTTATTGAATATGTATAGCATAATTTTGTTGCTTATGCTTGAATTATTAATGAAGTTATATACATTTGTTTGTTAGTTTAGTGAAGTTAGGAAGGAGATTATTAATTAAGGAAAAGTTGTTGATGGTGTTTGTGGTGCTAGAAAAGTACAGTTTATTAGTGAAAGTACTTGGTGGTTGAGTATTATTAATTTAGGCATTCCTAAGATTGCAAGAGGAATTTTAGTTGAAAATTATAGAGCTATGAAAGTAATTTAGATGTGAAGATGGGTAAATAGTAATGATGTGAAAAAGGAGTATGTGTTAATGGATTATAAATAAGATAGGCTATATAATTATGATCGATTGTAATTGTGTACTAGTTTTTTTCTTAATGTTGTGTTCTATTGTTTTGAAGTGAGAATTGTGTATGAGATTTGGTTGTAAATCATGTTTAGCACTAGACATTAAGTTTGAACAGTTGATGGTTCGGTTGTTGATACTAGTTATATGGAGGTGATCTAGTAGGCCTGAATAGTGTATGCAAGAGTGTAAGATCATATATTCATAATTAAATGTGATGTAGAGGTATGCCTAGGTGCTATGGGGTTGCATTATTTTTTTAGGATTATTGTATATTTTGTGTTTAGTAATAACGTTACGTTGCTAGGTGGAGCAAGGCTAGTTAGATAATTTATGATGTTCTTGATAGCTAAGTTAAGGAGTTATGATTGAAGATGTTGAGCCTTTTAAGTATGATTATTATTTTCATGGTTTGGGAAAAAATATAAGTATAGAAGTATGATCTTGGATGGCTATGATTATGTGATTAGAGAAGTAGGTATGGTTGCAAATGAGAGTGTAAGTCTTTGATGATGATTATTGAAGCTAGAAAGTTAAGGATGGCATATGAATGGGTTGTTCAAGAATGAAGTCGGTAAGTTAGAAATTAGTTTATTCTTGTGATTTTAGCATTTATGTGTAGATATTAGAATTGATGAAATTATTGCTTAATCTCGAGGATATAGAGGAGACCATCATGCTTAGAATACCAACTTTGACCTAAAGGGGAGATGGTTAGTGAAGAACCAAATCAAGTTTTGAGAATTAGATTGTGATGCATGTCAATAATGAGTTATGATGAGATAGTGATCCCTTCTTACTCTAGATTATTCCTTGGATTTCAGTCATTACAACACCAAATCCATCACTTGCGTGATAAATCCATGCCATAGGCCTATGCTTATGGGTATCATGTATGCTCAATCCCATTCTCAGCTTCTAGCAAGCATGTAACAGCTTCACTCTGTGATTTGAGTTATCTCTCATGAATCTATAGACTTTCGTCTTATGTTGAATAGCTTATGATAAGTATGAACTCATGTTTTAGAGTATGACAAATTTTTAAACTCATGATACTAGTGAAGTTTGCATTATATCATGCATGTCCTCAGCTTAGATTTCTTTAATGAATCCATGCCTTTGTATTTTATTCCTCAGGACAAAGATAAGTGTTAATGTTATGTATTGTAGTTTTCGTACTTCAGGTTCTTATGTGTTAGCCCTTCGGTGACCTCTTCCTATGTTAAGATCGTGGTGATGATAGTGGATAAGCAATGGTTTAGATGTGAGAGAGTTGATGACCCTCATTAAGAAAGATTATTTATGCTTTTCTATCTAAGGCTAAAGTGTGAAGTAACATTGAGGCCAAGTCTTTGATACATGTCATGGTTAGTTAGAAATTGTGTATATGTTTTTAAGAAAAGTGCAAGATAATTGTTGTCGATAAAGGCTTAGAGAATATGTGGAGTAAGCCTTTAGGGGTATTTTCCTTAAAGTTATATGTGGTTTTACTGGTAGGATTGAATGTCATGTAGGGTGTAAGATGATGTATGCAATATGCGCTAGTGAATCCATATCAAGAGTTTTGAATTATTCATTGAAGTGGTAAGGCACGTTATGCTTAGGGTGTGAGCTCTAAAAAGATATAGAATATTGAATTGTGTGGTTTAGACTAGTAATTTGGAGTGGCATGTTGTATATTATGATTTTTGAGTTAGTCCTGACATTGGCGAGAGGACTTAGTTTACTTTAGACCTTGCAGAAAGATTTATCAGTACCCATGTGAGAATTATGAGTTGAATCAAATGAGTATGGTATTTAAGGAGAATAGTATAGTTGAGAGAGCATTTGAGAAGTAATCCTAAGATTGAAAGTAATAAGTTGAGTTGCCTGGGGCCTAGCAATCCTATCCTAGTTTATGGGTTATATGTTTTTATTCCATGATATAGAGTAGTGTAAATGTTGTGATTCCTTAGTCAGATGTTTTGTTCAGATTAGGCCCAAATCCATTGCTCCGTAATGTTAATAGAATTTCATAGAAAAATGCTAAAGAAATACTCCATTTGAGTATGGGTAGTCAATATGATTCAGTCCTTATAGCCTGCAATCCAGTTAACAAGCAAGCCAATAAGCTCTTATAGAGTTCCAACTTCTCATCTAGTATTACTATCTAAAGTTTCATGAGTATTACTATTTCATGAGATAATTCCTTTCAAGACAATCATCATGTTTCAGATTTGGTAATTTAAACATGACTTATTTCATAAGGTTCAGTGCGTAATCTCAATTTTCCAAGTGTTTTAGTCCAGACGGTGTAATACCCCTTGTATGATCTAAGTCTTGTTGTATCATGATTCACACTTGGATAAGTTATCACTTCTCAATTTGAGATGTATTAATGGATCATGAACACTTCAAGTGAATCCTTGACTCTCGACATGTATCAGTTCCTTGAAGCAAGTAAAGTAGAGTCAGCTCAGAATTCAGTTTCATGATAGAAGTTTGAATGATTTAGCTCAGTTCATGCACCAGTTTTAGTTTTCGATATTGAGTCATGATTCAGTTCGTAAGTATCCTGTATATTGTCACAGTCTCTTCCTAGTATTTTCATAAAATTATTATCATTCGGGATGAACGATACCAAGAGGGGGATGTTGTAATACCCCGAGCTTTCATGTCATAAACCTCTCATCTTTTTCTCATGAGATCAGATCCAGCGCAAAGTCATGGTTACTCATAAGTTGAAACTTTCATTTCTATCTGAGCCATATAATTATTTTCATGAGAATTCAGGCACATGCAGTTCAGTTCAGTGACTCATTATGCTTGAGATTCAGTGATTCAGTTTATATCAGTTGTACAAGTTAGCTTAAAGGTTGAGATTCCTCTGTGTTTCATCTTAATTATAAATATTCGAGGACGAATGTTCCCAAGGGGGAGATAATGTAATACCCCGTATTTTTGTGGTAGAATTCTAAACGTCATACCTGCGCGTGTAAGCTCTAATCCAAATGAGTTGAATGTGAATACCAGTTTCATGATCTTTATCCTAGCATGTGAAATGCTCTTGAGGTCAACAATGTTCATATAAATCATTTAGAGCCAAGTTGAGGTAACACCATTTGATTTGTCTAACATTTGATATTCGATTCAACAAGGATCTACTTCAAACGTTTATAACTCTTAATATACATGGAATTTTTCATCCCAAGACCTATCAAATTGTAGATAATTGAATTAGCTTTCCAACGATACCAATTTCACAAAAATCTAATACCGAGTGATGTTATGCCCATTTTTGTGAGAGGTAGTGTGGATGTGCGATAAGGTATGCGACACATACCTTAGCTTGTGCGATAAGGTGTGCGGCTCATACCATAGCATATGCGATCAGGTGTGCGAACACACTTACGGTTTCAGCAACAAAAACACTATGTTTTTGAATTATTTTGAGGATAACTAACCTTTTAACATTCCTTACACGTCCCTAAACATAACCCTATGAATTTAACTGCTCTTAAACACATCATAACCCTATTATCAGTCTAAGCACATCATTCAAGAGCACAATAATATAAAAATAATTACGGTTGCACAATCATGATTTGAAGGTCCAATCTTTCAACAATTTCGTTACTATAGAGATATGTGGGGATTTCAACAAGAACATCCTTTCGTTCTTATGCCAAAATATTTGGGTTATTTTACAAAGATACATGATTATACTTGTTTAATTATGAATTTGAGATGGAAACCATTATCCTATATTCTTGTTCAAGAAACTATGAAATTTTTGTGATGTCTTAAAGATAAATTCCTTGAGTTTTGATGTTAATATCATGTTTAAAGTTGAATTTCTAGATTTTCATATGAGTTATACTTGTTTGCTATACAAAGTATAAATCTTGAAATATTTTGCTCAAGTGTTGATATATAGGATTTAAACTCTCTTTGAGAATATGATCTTTGGTGAAGTAATGTGATATGCACACCTTGATATTTGAATGATTTGACCTTTTGGTCTTGAAAGAGTTATTGTTGAACTCGAATGAGAAAAGAAATCCACATGTTGATTATTATGAAAAAGGGGTAGTATGATGGCTCCCGATATAAATTGTTGAATTGTGTAGTTGTGGATTTTCTTTTGAAATGATCTGAGCTAAGTCCGGGAGTAGTCTTTAGCACCGAGTGGGAGGTATAGCTGTGATTGGTTCTTTCCTAGAAATACGTGCCCCCATAGGATGTAAGCCTAAGGATGATTGATATAGTGATCACTAGTGAACAAAAGATTAAGGTCCTACTACGATGGCAAGGATAGGATAGCTCTCCCCAACATGGGTTGGACGTTGGACTCCATGTAGCTCACATGGTTTATGTCGGTTGTAAGAGACTCCCAATGTGTGTGTGTGTATTCTCCTATCTAATATGAAAAGTCTTATTCTTCTATCTGAGATAAAAATATATTTGTTTGAAAGACTGAGTTTGAGAAAGTCATTATTTTTGAAAAATTTAACGAACATATATTCCAAAGAGAATCGTTATGAGATTTGATTGCTTTGGTGATTTGGAATTGAGATAGAAGTGAATTGAGATTTATTATGATGAATCACATGTTTCACCCAATTTATTTTACTCTCTTATGATTATGATGATTTTAATTCAAGCTAAGTGAGTCATTTATTGCTAAGTGAGTCATTTATATCAGCATGCATGATTTTATAAACCGTGATGATATTAAGATATTATTTTATATATGCATTTCACCCCCATATGATTGGTACATTTTCATGGTACTGACCCACACACACCCCCTTATGTGGGCTACATTTTCTTGTAATGTAGGTACAAGGTATATCATGCACCTTCAGATCTAGTCAGTTAGTGGCATCCAGTCAGCAGGTGATGAGTCCTTTTGATTCAGGGGCTTGAGTCAGTTATCCAGAATTAAAAATGTTGTATTTTCTTTATTCAGTCATATTGAGTTGGTTTAGTCGGGATTCATGACCCGGGTACCTACATTCAGTACTAGTAGAGGATCCATAGACAGTCAGTAGAAGTTGATGCATTTCATTTCAGCTATGGTTGTAAAGGCAAAATTGAAATCTTCTAACTTTAGTATTGTATTGATCAAATTCAAAAAGAGTTATTTTCCGTAAATTTGTATATATATATTTGTACTTGTTATTCAGTTTCTTATGAGATGTTCCAGTAGAAAGGTTAGCTTGAGGTCACTTGTGACCCTAAGCATCGTGTGACGTCTCGGGACCCAATTTCGGGGTTTTACATACCTATAATAACAGCATCCGAAGATCAGCCTCGGTTCTAGCAAGTACTACATATAACTAACCACGCTTGCCTCCTAGATAGGCTCCTAACTGGCTCCTATCCTACCTGCTTGAGAACCTCCTCGAGTACCTAGAAACCACCTCTATGACCCTGAGTACCATTTCTAGTTGAAGGATGAACTACTTTAATAGAGGGTACACTCTAAGCTGAATAAACAATCACCCTGCTACTAAGGCACTCACACAAATAATGAAAAAAAGATCCACAATGATAACATGTTCCCTGAGCTGCACTAGAATAAAAAGATCTTGCCAACCCACACAGTAACTACTATGACTAGAATAGCCAAAAGATGAATCTCTCAAAAACTGAACGCTAACCTGCCCAGGGAAATTGCTAGCACTAAATTGACCTTTGTAATCTAAAGAGCTACCTAAACCAGTCGACTAGGCTAACTCTGAGGCTGATAGGATGGATGAGAAGAATACACCATGAGAACTACTACCTCTAAATTGGGAACTACTACTGCTCCTACTAAAACTGCCTGATATTTAGGCCTCTTATAATTGTCCCCTTGGGCCACATGATATATCTCCTCTATCACCCGAGTGTGATCCAAATCCTTAGAAAAATACCTACCCACAGCAACCAAACTCTGAGTAGATATATAAAAGGGGAATTCCCTAACCTCTAACAAAGAAACAAACTCTCTCATACTAAGTGTCCATAATAGAAGTAGCATGACTAGATAACTCAAGAAACGATCCTCATACTCTCCAACTATTTTAGAGACCTACTCTAATCTAGCAAATTGATCTCTCAAACAATCTCTAAGGCTGCGAGGCATGTACTTCTCTAAGAACATCTCAAAGAATTGAGTCCATGATAAAAGAGAAGATCCAGTAAGTCCAGAATCTATATAACCTCTCCACCAATGTCAAGTAGCCAAGTCCAACTAAAATATGTTGTAATCCACACCACGAGTCTCAACAAGGCCTATATTATGGAGCCTATCCACACAAGAAATCAAAAACACATATTCATCCTTGCCCGCAGCATAAGAAAACCTAGGCAGAGCCAACCTCAATAATCTATACAACATTTTCTACTCCTCAATATATATAGAAAGTTGGTAAACCACTGGCTAAGCAACTACCGATTGAGAAATCATGGATGCAAGAGAGACCTCAACTTTTGGAGATGCAGATACAGGTTGTGCCCCCACCCCTGTACCACTCTAATTAGTAGATTGTGCACCATCAGACAGTGCACGACCAACTAATCTCAAAAGTTGAACCAATGTATCTCTAAGTATTAAAGAAAAAGTAAGCCGTGGTGGAGCCTAGGCTGATCCTTGGCCCACCGCTGGCTGGGGTATAAGAATCTCTGGCTCAAGAGTAAAAATAGGGTATGGTGAAGGAACTTTATCCTGGAACCTAATTGGGGACACATCCCTAAGTTGTCCATGACCTCTGGTTCGCCATAAATAGTAGCAGAATCTTATGCTCAGTCTCGAGACCCTTATCTCGTGTAGCGATAACGCGTGTACTATCCATCTATGAAATATTAAAATCAAAGGAATGTTTTATAAACCAACTCGGACTCTTAGTATGATATGAGTACAAGAATTAAAGAACTACTAAGAATGTATCATAGCCTCCTGAAGATAGGAAAAAGACGTCATCATTCTGATTTGCAGGACTCTACTAGACACTTGCTCTTGTACCAATAATATCAATGTAGCCTAGGCTCTGATACTAATTTATCACGACCCAATTTATGTGTCATGATGTCACCAACTCTATCCCATAAGTACATAAGCCAAACAATAATCCGGAGTTAAACACAATGGTTTAACTTGGTGGAAATTCCCCAAAAGGGCCTAATAGGCAACCTAACACAATAAATAAACAAGGTAAAAGAAATAATTTAAAGGTAGTCACTACATAAATACCATCCCACAACCTGGTAGAGCTAGTACACGAGCATCTAGTATAATAATACAACCCAAGTTTCTAAAATAGTTAGTATAATCTGTCATAAAACTAAAGACTAGACGTAGGTAAGATAGAGGAAAATAGGTGACATAGACTTCAAGAGCTTACACTACCTTCGGATATCAACACAACACAAATACGAATCAATTGTGGAAATTAGCACTCACATCTGCACCAAAAAGGTATAGAAGTGTAGTATGAGTACTAAAACAATGGGTACTCCGTAGGCATCATCAACTGACTAAGCTAAATCATGATATAAATATGATAAAATTCAAGATAACATAGTGAATAAATGAGTAAGAAAAAAATAATAATAGCATAAAGTAACATAAAGCATCAACATAGGTAATCATAACTATAAAATTGGCGCCCATACACAAATTAGTTCAAAAAAGTAACTAACCCATTGCGAGCCCTCATAATCCTAGAAGGTACAAAAAAAGATAGCATATCCCACCCCCTTTATTTATCAGCTCTCATAATACCATTGGAATTTATCCAAGTTATTCCACACTATAGCAATCATTTGTCTACACCCATCATTTGTTAACTAATCAACACTTATCAACTAATTATTATTTCACTAGAATCTATTTATATCATACCATATTATAACTTTTTTGTTATTTTTTACTTAGCTAGATTATCAGTCTCACACCCCGATATCATCATATTATAATAAGTATAGTATTAAAGTATAATATGCATATCTAAACATGAACCTGTAAATATAATCAATAGCCAGGCTGAATTGATAATTATAATCAATAGTCGGACTTAAATTAGTAAATATAATCAAAGTCATATGTATCATCCGAACTCGAATCGGTAATTATAATTATATAAACATGATCAATAGTACCATCAATAGCATAAGTAATAGCATAATCAACATGCATCAACCCTCACATAACCAACGTAACCATCAAGTGTCAAGGCTTCTCAATATTTCCATAGTAAGCATTTTCTAAGTACGTAATGAATGTATATAAGGTTAGAAGGATAAATACGAATCTTAGACTAAGATGGTTCAAGGTCCAACTTCTAATCCCTGAAGTTTTATTTTCCATCATTATATATTAAACAAGCCTCAATTATCCCTAAGATAGGAAATTTACCTAAAACATGAGCAGCTAAGTCAATTATTCCAAATTTATGGTTTTTGATTAGCTTAATCCAACTAACCCAAGCATTGTAATCCATATTACCAACACTTAAAAAACATCCAAAATTTACACAGTATTATAAAAAATACTATGAATTATCTTAATCTAACAAGAGGAAAAATCTAGCCTACCTCGACGCCAAAGAAAGCTCAACAATAGGCTAAATCACCAATTTTTTTTGAGAAGCTTCTACAAGATGCCAAACTATCAAAATCATATTCTACTCATCAATACAAGAAAAATGATACCCATATTGCACCATTATTCTTCAGGTCCAAAAATCACCTAAAAGCAATTTACGAAAAAATTATATTTTTGAAACCAACCCAATGTTCCTACATGCTCAAGGAATCATTACCCTAAAAATGAGTGACTTTTGAGATAATTTGTATATAAAATCAAGTCCCTAAGGTTTTGGGATTTTAAACACGAAATGGGAAATTTACCATGAAAAGGGTGAAATCCTACCACAAATCAAAGGAAAATCATAAAAATACATGTTGGCCAAGCTCCTAGGTCATCCACAAGACAATTCTAATCATTATCTCTAATAGGGTTTTAGCTCTTAAGAAAATGGGTGAAAATAAGCAAATCAAGATAAAATAGCCTATAAATACCTATCCCAAGTATTCAGGTCCCGTGATCACGGAATCTCTATTACCCTCCTGAATTTTGATAGCAATACACCACCATGATTGTGGTAGTTGGAGGCCTTTCAAAGCATCATGATCATAACCCTTGGCTCATGATTGCGATGTTCTAGATAACAATAGTGGACTTGGAATTTTCTAAGTCCTCACTAAGCCCTTAAGATGTATCCAAAATCTCGTATACGCAAATGAAATATATAACCATACTAAATTTGACATTTTGGACTCAATGGTGCAGTCAAAATTTCAATCTGAAGTTGTTTCAATGAAAAGTGGGCCATACGCCCAATTTTAAATTTTATAATTTTTTGACCAATAGGTAGAAATGAGCCTGGTTACCTCAAGACCTGAACCAAGAGTCCACCTAGCCTAAGTTTGATATTCTAGAGCTATTGGAATAGTCAAAATTTATATTCAAGGTAATTTGACTAAATTTTTTACCCTACCCGATGGATATTTGAAACTAATGATGACTTCAAAAAAAGAAACTCTAAAAACCAAATGAACTACCTAATATTCAAATTTTCAGCTCCAGCAAGTAACAAATGAGTTGGGGAAGCTATAGAGAAGCTCTAACAGTGAAAATAAGTTGAATTATAAAAATGACCTAAAGGGTCAGTATATTTGTTATTGATCCTTGTTGAGTATTTGGTATACATCTTTAGGCCATGGGGTCCATTTTAGGTTAGGTACAGTAGCACCTCAGAGTATTTCAAGAGCTTATTTTGGTTGTGTCAAGATGGGACGTTAGTCTATAGTATTCCCCAAATGCGAGTTGGTTGTTTAGATAGAGTAAGCATATGTTACTCGCCAACCTAGAGTTCTTAAAGTTTGTTATGATTATGGGGAGGATGCTCATTTTAATTGAGAGTGCCCTTGATATCAGTTGGTTAGCTAATTAGGGCCAACTCATGTTTTGGCCAAGTTAAGTCTTCAGTGGTTTGCTACAACTATAGAGAGATTGGTAACTATAGAGAGTGTCCCCGACATGGGATTCAATAGTTGGTAATTTAGATGGTCTGTCTAATTTTAGACATATTCAAATTCATTCTCCCTCAAACCTGTTAAACATGTGACTTTGGGATTTGCTATGATGGGTGCACTTTTATTTCTTTCCTTTACCTTTTTATTTATATATTGGGGTTCTCATACCCATCGATGATTATATTTCTCGGTAGGTGTATATTGACTGTTGTTTTCCCTAATATAGAGTTTTTGATTATGTGGTTACCCTGATAGATTATTTATTTTAGTAGTAGATGGAGTGGACCAGTGTTGATATTTTCCCTATGGTTGTAACTTTTGGGTTTAAGTCCCATTTATCTTTCCATATAGGCCTTCTTATGGCCCTAGTGTGCTACTTGTTGTTGATTTTCATTTTTGGGTACATCTACCTTTTATATTGATGTCTATATTACCATTTTTATTGTTTTCAGTATTGGATGTTTATTGATCCTTGCTTGGTAGATGACTAGATTAGCAGTATCTAGTTAGAACTCCTTTCCTCATGGAACTTGTTTGTTGTCTTAGGAGGCTAGCTTTGTTGGATGATTTCTCTCATATAGCAGTGAGGTTGGTTGTTTTCCTTTTCTATTAGGCAAAACTATACTGGTTATTGAGTGGGTTATGGAAGTAAAGGTAAGTTGACCTTCCATGGTTCTGTTATGGTTTTAGAGTTGTCGAGTGGGTTGTGTAGCCCATTTTTGAGGTTGACCAGTTTGGAGTCTATTTTTCTAATTTGTCTAGTTTATCTCCTAGTAATGGTTTTGATGTTGATTTTGAGAGGTCTTGGATTAGCTTTTCAGGTGATACAATCATAAAGAACACAAAAAAGCTACAAGGTATTATCAAAGGTTCAAGTTGCAGATTGAAGACCTTTTGGAGCATTTTTGAAGCCTTGTTCAAGTGAAAAAAGGAGGAGGGATCTTACACTCCATAGGCGCCTCTCATTAAGGGAATGATGGACTTTTTACACATTAAAATGACACTCTATGGGCTCCTTTCCTAAAGCCCTTCATTAAGGGTATTTGAGTCATTATCTTGAATTAGTATCAATAGAAACCTTAGATTATATTTTCCTTAGTTTTAACATAATGAATTGAGTGACTTTTTAGATTGTAATCTTAGTGTTAGATTGTAGTCTTCCTCTTCTCCTTAAGAGAGAGAAAACTAAAATTTAAGAGTTTAATACAATTGATGGATTTTATTTGTGTTCGACATTTGGGAAGAAAGGTGTGATTGAGGAAGTGTGATTCCTTTGGTCCACCTAAGAAGAAGGTTTGAGCTTCTATTTGTGAGGTGTTTTTGAAGGTTTGATACACCTTCTAGCGCTACTCACTTGGTAGGGGTAAAGGTCTTACTATCTATCTTTATTTTTATGCAAAAATTTTCTTCATCTCCTTTCTAGTGTGCTGTTTTTCTTTTTGTGTGGTTGCTGATTTTTGCTTCTAGTGTCAATTCCATGTGTTGATAGTCCTTTAGGCTATCATTTGGTATCAGATCTTTTTTTAGGGTTGTTGTTACATCCCTAAATCTTGGTTTTAGTGTTCTTATTTATAAAATCTCAACAAAAAAGATTCGAAAAATCCAAAAATCTCAAAAAAATTGTGTGTTATCCTGTGTTGTGTTGTAGATCCGAACCTAAAAACTTAGATCTACACGAGTTTACTTTGTTTTGGAAGTTTCTTGTGTTAGATCTTGTTCCCTAACACCTAGGGAGTCTAGATCTCCATTTGGAACAAGATTTGGTTGAGTTTAAGCTAAGAACCTCCATGGATATGGTGTTTTGAAGATTTTGAGCTTAGATCCATGTGGGTTTTTGGATTTTGGACATGTTTTGTTGCTAAATTTTAGATATTGTAGTTCACCTTGGCCTAAGCAACCAAGATCTACAAGAAAATCCGAAATTAGGGTTTATTTGGTTAGCGGTCAAACTTTGGTCAACTCTTAAATATTCTTCTTGTTCTTCCATGTTCCTCAAGTCTTGATAAGGAAGAATATTCCAAGAGTGTGTTTGATACAAAAAAAAAAAGAGAAGAAAGAGAGTGTACTTGGTGTTGGTAAGGGAATATTCCTTGGAATTTCATATTCATCCAAAAGAAAGAGGAGACAAAAGGAATAATTCAAGTACAATCCAAGTACAAAGAGGGGACCATTGTTTTAAAATTTCAATTGGAAGCTTAAAAGGGCTCCAAAACTTGTTATTTTGCCCTCAAATCTTCACCCTTCTTCTCCAAAGGAGTGTTAGGTCGAGATTTAGTTTTTAGGAGTGAAAATTTTGAAGCTCAACGTCCAATCTTTGAATTCCACATCATCACTACCCAATCGGCCAAATTGAGTTCCTAAGTAGATTTCTTAGTTTCTAATTTTTATTCTAGCTTCTTTTGATTTAAGTCTATCACTAATTAGCAAACTAGTAAGTACCTACTATGTTTGTAATTAGTTTAGATTTTGTTTCTTTCGTGTCTTTGATTTTTGTGTGCTTTTATTATTTTTAATTCATAGTAGTTTGTTGTTTCAAGTTCATGCATCATTTTATTTGATTCTTATCAAACAAAAATCAATTCCAGACCAAGGCTTATTCACCACTCAATTCACTTGTCAAGTATTGCCAATTATCCATCACTTGTGAGGCCAAGTGTAAGGTGAGGTTGAATATGAGTGAAGTGAGTCTTTTGAACTAACTTGTTTGCTCGTTTGGTAGGTTTTCCTTTTCTTTTTTTTCTTCTTATTAGGTATATTTGACTATGGATCCCGAGGGTTCTTCATCCTAACCTTTGGGAAATGATGCTATGGGAGTTTTGTTGCCTCGGTTTGATGCCTTATCTTGTGATTTGTCAAAAGTAAGAATGGGTGTGGGAGATATGAGAGGTAATATGGGATAAATGAAGGGTGACGTGATTAGAATTAAAGTGGGAGTTGATAGACTTTGTCCACCAAAGCCTCCATAAAACCCAAGCCATCAAGTCCAAAGTCCCAAAGCTCGAGAGGTCCAAAGACCATTACACCCACAATTGAACCAAGTCGAACAAAAGGGACTTAGTACACAAATTCTACCTCAAAATACAAATTACCAAGTTCCAAACTCACTTGACCAAAGGCTTTACCCTTCACAAGTCCAAACACCTCAAGTCCAAAGATCCTACACTTCACAAAATCCAAGGACTCTTCTCCACAAGTTAGAATCCAAAGAGAATGAGGCCAAGCCTCAAGATGGAGAGAAGCTTGATGTTGAGATACAAGAAAAATGTGAAGAAAATAAGAAAAGGGAAATGAGAACCGTAGGTAGTAAAGTAGGAAAGGGAAAGGAATGCTTGATTGTGGATCTTGTCTCTAAAGGACCCTTGTTACTCACTAACCCAAAGGGTAGAATTTTACCTAGCCTTGATTCTTCTTATTTACAGGTTCAAGTTTATGACTTACCAAAGAATAATCAACATGGGGTTTCATATTAAAATGGCCTCAAGACACCCTTAACTAAAGGCTTCAAAATAGTGGACTGTCCTAGTCCAAAATGAGGAAGTGATGCTATTCCCTACGTTCCCTTGAGTTTAAATTATTGTCATGTAATTCCCTATGAAGTGGTTTTATAATTTTGTAATGTAGGTGTGCATGTTTCTCCCCCTTTTAGTTCTCTTGATATGTATAATGAACCATGTTCCCCTACGATTAGCTCACTACTTGAATATGAGAATAGTGTGATTGAAAACTTTCAGGTTATTGTTGATGCTAGTCATGATGGTCTTGGTATTGAACATGGTCCTTTGAACTTGTGTAATAAGATCCTTGATATTAGTCTTGTTCATAATAACCTTGTTTATGTCAAATTTATGAATAATGCTTTGAATGCTTGTGAGCTTAGTAGCCTAGTGAAAAGAGTGGGTCAACTCGGCTTAACCCCTTGTTTTCTACTCCCATTCAACCCCAGAATACTTTTGGGATGTGGAAGTTGTGGTTTCTGATCATGTTCATTATTTTTTCATGTTGATACCTTTCACTTATTTTGTATCCTTTATATAAAGCTTTTCATATCAAACACCAAGGATGCATAGATGTATGTTAAATGCAAACCACCTTGGAGTGGTGATATAATTATGGTACTAATGTTAACCCTCTTACCAAGAGGATTATGTGCTTGTTTTCTGGTCTCTTTGGTGTTGCAAGATGTGAATTTGAGGAAAAATTCCTTTCAAGATGAAGAGGGTGATACAAGCATGAAGAGCACAAAAAAGGTACAAGGTATTATCAAAGGTTCAAGTTGTGGATTGAAGACCTTTTGGAGCCTTTTCGAATCCTTGTTCAAGTAAAAAAAGGGGGAGGGATATTACAATCCATAGGCACCTCTCATCAAGGGCATGATGGACTTTTTACACATTAAAATTACACTCCCAGAGAGCCTTTCCTAAAGCGCTTCATTAAGGGCATTTGAGTCTGATCTTGTATAGTATAAATAGACACCATAGCTTTTATTTTTTCTTAGTTTTGACATAATAAATTGAGTGACTTTTTAAATTGTAATCTTAGTGTTAGATTGTAGTCTTCCTCTTCTCCTTAAGAGAGGGAAAACCAAAATTTGAGAGTTTAATACAATTAAAGTATTTCATTTGTGTTGGACATTTGGCAAGAAAGGTGTGATTGAGGAAGTATGAGTCCTTTGGCCCACCTAATAAGAAGGGTTGAGCTTCTATTAGTGAGGTGTTTTTGAAGGTTTGATACACCTTTTAGTGCTACTCACTTGGTAGGAGTAAAGGTCTTTCTATGTATCTTTATTTTTAAGCAAACTTTTTCTTCATTGCCTTTCTAGTGTGTTCTTTTTCTCTTTGTGTGGTTGATGATTTTTTCTTATAGTGTCAATTTTGTGTGTTGATAGTCCTTTAGGATATCATCAGGTTTGTCAGATTTGTCTCCTGATAATGGTTTGCTATTGGTATTGGAGTGGAGTTGGATGCTTTGATTTTATCATAATGTAGTTCTTGTCTTAGTGGGGTTTGGAGAGTTGGATATTGGTGATATTTCCTATGAATATTTATTAAGTTGGTGATTTGGGTATTCTTACCTATATGAAGTACTGGATTGACCAATTTCCAAGTAAGGTTATATTTCTCAAAGTCGCTAAAGTTTTGGCTATGACTAGTGAGGTTTGCAGGCTTGGTGCATTCTTGAGTATGCTTTTATGATTCATGCCCTCCAGTGGATATGGAGTTGGTTGGTTTTGTTTTTAATCAGTGATTTATCCCTTGTTCTGATTTTGTTCTTCAGATGTATTTTGCTTTTGGCTATGACATGATCCTGAACAGATATGTATGATTTGGATACTAAGGTCGATTGGGTATTTGGCCTTTGATCATACTTTTGGGCTCAGTTTAGGATGTGACCCCTTTGAAGGGCGATTTGGAGGTTATGCTATATTTTGAGTGTGAATGCCTTTCCATCTTCAGATTTGGTTTGGGTAGTTTAGATAGTGTGATTCTACGTTGGTGTTGAGAGTTCAGTGAGAAATTGTCGAGCTTCGGTGCAACCTTCATTTTCAAACTTTCCTTAGTTAGGATTTAATCTATAGATTGGCTAAGCCTACTTCGTGTGTACCTATTTGGTCTTCTTTACTTCAAATAGATATTGGTTGATAGGTGTTTTGATGATAGTTCATAAACACCGCACTGGTTCTTCAGCTTTGACCTCTAGTTCGATTATCATTGAAATTTTGGATGATCTACTTAGTAGGAGTAGTATTTATGGGTTGGATTCAGCATGATTTTACTCCCAATTGATGAGGCATCCTATAGAAAATCATTCGATAGTGAGCACTTATACTTTGGACTCCTAACTTTAAGTTTTGAGGATAATCTGGACAAATTGTAGCATGGGTATAGATTACATTCCTTGGTTTTCTCAATTTATGTGTTAGGTAGCACCTTATGGGCTTATTCTCATGCTTGCCATTATGGATTTTCGTTGGATAAACTTTAGTTCTTCAAGGTTAGTGTGATGGATTTACAAGATTAGGATGAAGGTGACCTTTTCCTCAGTTTGGAGTGGATCACAGGTTTGGAAAGGCAAGAGAAACTTATAATTAGATTTTGGAGTTGATTGCATGGTTTATACATTGGTTTGCCTTTGGCCTAGATAAGATTTTTCTTGGTTGTATTGGTAGTAGTATTGTATCGGTGTGCCATGGTTCAGATTTACATGCATTAGATTTCTCAGATCAATTGGAGGCTAGTTTGTGGGTGAGGTTAAATTTTAGTTGTTCGAGAGTACAATAAGGAAGTTGATTGAAAAAGAGATATTTGTGATAAAATCCATTGGAAGCATCATTTCTTCTTAGAGGTTATCTTGGGAGTTGTGCTTGGAGCATGCGGGCCTAGCGCCTCATCTTTTTGAGATTTGTGATCTTTCTATCGTTTCTTTTTTATGAATAAAAGTTCTTTCAGTAGTGGGATAACCGTGATATTGAAATGACCCTCCAGGTCATTTCTTTAATTATGTTCATTTTTGGTGTTTTAAGACTTCCCACAGTGGCTAAAGGTCATCAATGACTTGCCAAAACTATCAGTTAGGTTATCATATAGTTTGTTTGGACTTTAGGCTCATTTATGAATTTCGGAGATTTAGTTATTTAGGATTTGGTCTTAGACAAATACTCTAATATTAACCTTGGGTGAAAATTCTGATAAGGCCATCAGCTCTGGAATGTTGATTTTAGGCTAGGGGAATGCTTTGTTCATGTCTTGAGGCTTTTGGACTGATTTTCGGCTATTAGCCAGATTATTTGAAAATGAAACTATAGGTGTGGGCCTTACACTTAGTCGAAACAATATCAGATGGAAGTTTTGATGGTTCGATTGAGTTCGAAAAGTCAAATTTACTATTATAGCATATTTTGTTTGCATGCATGGAACTCCGAAGAAATCTCAAGCACCTGATTGGAGTCCATTTGAACTCAAAAGATATCTGGAGAATCAAGCTGCTGATGTAACCGCTTAAAAAATCATATGACCACTTCAGCATCTCCACGCATGTGATCTAGTGTCTCTTAAGCAACCTTGACCATTTGGTCAAGGGCCGCTTAAGTGATGGTATGTCCACTTATGCGGACATCGCTTAAGCTGTGTCATGACCTAATTTACGAGTCATGAAGGAACCTACATTATCCTGCCAGTAGGTAAGCCAAACCATAGTCTAGATCCATATGCAATTGTCTATCTTTGTGGAAAGTGGCCTAAAATACTGAAATGAAACATTAAAGACTTAGATAGCAATAATACAGTCATAATAGTCTAATAGATAGACAAAGATTCAACAGCCATCCCAAGACATAGTAGTGTAGGCACATGAGCTACTATAAATGAAATATGGGTACTAAATAGTCAAATACAATCCATCTCAAAGATGAAAGACTTGACATCGATAAATAGAAGGAAAACGGGTAACTCTAACTCTAAGAGATCACTCGATCTCCAAAATCAACCCTGCACGATCGATGAATTAGTGGAGACAACCTGTACTCAGATCTATACCAAAAAACTACACGAGTGTAGTATGAGAACAAAACCACGGTACTCAGTAGGCATCATTTATTGATTGAGCTAAACGATGATATAAATATGATGATATACAAGATAAAATAAGTAAAGTCAAGGTAAAAGAGGCAGACCTGGAAATAAGAGCTAACGTCGTTGTACATAAATAAATAAATGCACAGAAAATAGTAACATTAAGATTCCTCGACTATAACTGCAAGATTGGCCTCCATAATCCAATAAGTTCAGAAAAGTAAATAACTCAATGCAGGCCCCCATAAGCCTGGAGGGTACAATCAAGGAAACTAAGAAGCCAAATAGTCATAAATTACCAAATTATCATTGCATAATCAAGAATCCATCCAAACTATATCACTTCATATATAATTCCTAATGTCAGACTTGAACCGGAATACAATAGTATCATCATCATTAGCATAGTTGCAAGACTTGAATCGAAACTCATATTATCCATATCATCATCATTTACCGAACTCGAACCGAAACTCATATTATCAATATATATATATATATATACCAAACCAATAATCACAACCATAAGTCAAATTGATACCAACATTCATAAACCATACCAATACCATATTTGTTAAGTCATACCAATAACCATGCCCATAGGACATGTCAATAGTCATATCCATAAGTTACATCAATAATCATACCTATAAGCCATTAATCACATTTATATCTATATCATTAAGAATGTTGGCATGCCATATCATTAATCACATCTATATATATATCACTGAGCATGTTGTTAAGCCATATCATTAACCACATCTATGTAAGCCATATTAGTAGTAATACCCTGAATTAGCATCAATCTTTCAGTACCCAACTAACATACTCATTAAATATATTCGATCTCCTCAAGTCCCAAACCAAACAATAATAAGGGTATATCATGCATAAAAAAGTATACAAGGCTAACAAAAGTCTTGGCCTAAGATGGGACAGTGGGGCTCGCTTTTAATCCCCGAAAATTTAATTTAGGCAACTTCTACCCCGAACTAGGCTAAGGTATCTAACATTATTTCTAGTTGTTGAGTAAGCCATAAATATCTCTAAAATAGTAATTCTTCCCAAACATGAACAACTAAGTCAATTCCATCTAAAATAAATAGCAACTAAGGCGATTTCCCTAAACTTAAGCAGCTAAGACCAATTCTACCCTAAACATGAATGACTAAGGAAATTCCACCTAACTTGAGTTACTAGGTAATTTCCATTCTAAACATGAGCCACAAATCCAAATACACCTAAGACATGAATAGCTAAGCTAATTTCACCCTAGGCTACGTTCTCAAGATAGCCTAGGTGAACGAACAAGTCTAAATATTCTTATTCATACTTCTAACACCTAAATCCTATACCATATCTAGCATATTATCATAATCATACTACAAAATAGCCTAATCTATGAAGAGGGTGAACCTAGCCTACTTGTATGCCAAAGAAAAGCCCAAAAAGTATGCTAAACCACCAATTTTTCTTTCTGAGAAATCTCCACAAGATGCCACGCTATCAAAATCTCAATCTACTCATCAAAATAAAAAAAATAATACTCGTATTGCACCATTATGATTTGGGTCAAAAATTATGTAAAAATCCCATGTGGATCTAGTTATGGAATTGTATTTTTGAAACCAACAGGACATTCCTCCATGCTCAAGGAACATTTACCCTAAAAAAGTGAATTTCAAGCTCTAATGGTGCTAAAGTCAAGCCATCAAGATTCTAGGTACTTAAAAAAAGAAGCATAATTCAAGCATGAAATTTATGGAAGCTTACCACAAATTTGAAGGAGAAACATGTAAATTAATGCTGCCTAAGCTCCAAATCACCCACAATTGCTTCTTAAGAGAACTCCAATTTTTTATGTTTCAATATTCTAGATAATGGAAGAAGAATGGTGAAAATTAGTCTATGTGAGGTATTTATACCCTTCCCTAGTACACAGATATCGATAAAGTGGAAACTAGGTTGCTTTAGCGGTCACCACTAAATTGCTCGCTGGTCGCTAGAGCAGCACTTACCTAGTGGTTCAGGGCAGCTAAAGAGCCCCCCGCTAAAGTACCAAAAAGGTTTCTTTAGCAGTTGCACCAAAATTTCTTGTATCAATCAGAGACTTGAAATATTTTGAGTCTCTTCCAACCCTTCTACATTTATCTGGAGTCTCATTTATGCAAACAAATTATGCTTCTTTATCAAATTTGATGCTCCAATCTTAATAGCACAATTCAAATTTCCATCTGAGGTCGTTATGATGAAAAGTGTGTCCCACACCCATGTGCTATTTTTTTAACTTTTAGAAAATAGCCAAAATGTGTCTGAAAGCATCGAGAGCCAAACCAATGGTCCTCCTAACCTAAAATAAATGTTTCAGAGCAACTAAAATAGTTAGAATTGCTACATGAGGTCATTTTACTGAAGTTTTTTTCTGGTAGCCTATTTGAAATATCAAACACTTAAAAAATAAGGAATTAAATCTAAAAATGAAACAAACTGCTCGGTAATTGCATTGTCAGTTTAGAAAGACATAGATGACTTAGGGAAGCTATACGAAAATTCTAAATGGGATAAATGAATGTAAATCTAATAAATAACATGAAGGGTTATTACAAGTGGTCTGGGAGTCGCTTAAGCAATACTCAACCCTCTGATGCCAGATTACTTAAGCAATCTTGGAGTCCCTTAAGCAGTTGTTGCTTAAGAGATAAGATGACCACTTATACGGAACCTAGAGGTTATTTATCCCATTTTTCTCCACCCAATTTTCTACCATTTCTTCCACCATTTTTATACTAATAAAGATCTCAAAGATAAGAAAATGTGGGAAATTATCCATATAAGTTAAGGTAAGCTAGCCTACTCCCCTTGGTCATTTCCCATTGATTTTTCCTTTAAGTTCCATCCTAATTCATAGTAAAAATCATACAAACTAGGTATTGAATTCCTAAAAGGGTAGAATTGAGACCTAATTTGTGTTACATTTTTTCTCAACCTTTGAGCACACATTCCTTGTCCTTTGAGGGACCTCATGATAGATTTAACTTTAGATTGTATTTGCAGGCCTTGCAGGCCTGTTCTTGACTCAAAATTTGATCTAACCCTTAATATAGAATATGGGTCTCGTTTTACTCCTAATGATGTGTAGATTACTATTTTAATAGCACGATGATTTTTCAGGATCATGGAGTGAAGGGTGATGATTTCTGGCCAACTCAAGGATTGCGATGAGGCATCTAGGCAGGCATAAATCTAATCTTCTTCATAAGATGGTTTATTATATATTTTGTATGTTAGAAAGGGATGTTAGGATTTGATATTGGGTAAAACATTATAATTTAGGCTAATTTAATAGTTCAAGGATAGAAGGGTGAATTAACCCTTAAGGTGAAATATTTATTATGCTTCTAAGATCCTATTACCCTAGGTTGCTAGAATCCAAGGAATAGTTGAGACTTATAAGCCCTTAGAACCATGTTTACTATGATACTTAATAGGTTGTGATGATTTTCTCAGTTTATGATGTTATAGTTATGTTGGTTCTATATATTATTGGGACCAAGGCCATGATAATGATATTTGTTGGATTCTAGGAAGTGTTTTATCCTTGTAAAGAATCTTTCCGTGATTTATGCTTATGATTGTATTGTTTGGATACTGGTGATGACATGCATAGATTTGGTACGTTCATTCTCACTAAAACGGTAATGGAATGGTTCCAATTAAAAATATGGTTTTACTACTATTTTCCTAAAATGGAATTTATTCCCACTTTTCACTTTTAAAATGGATTTCTTTATAATGAGAATTATACTATCTTAATGAATTACTTATGTACCTTTATGACTAAATAGAATATGTTTTTTACCAAGATTGACTTTGGTCCACTATTTTCTACTATTATTTATCTTGGTCGAGAGATATTTTGACCCTTTCTACACTTTTATGATAAATAAGTCTTGAAGTATACCCTAGATAATATATTTAAGGACTTATACTCTTTTAGCCATGGTTTTACCCTGTTTCTCTCTCTCTCTCTCTCTCTCTCTCTATATATATATATATATATATATATATATATATATATATATATATATATATATATATATATATTATTCTAGACGAAGTGGATTGATGATGGTGGTGGTGATTAGAAATTATCGATAAGGACAAGGTCAGTGTATAAGGTGCTCTCAAACCCCCTATGGGCCCTTAATCTGTGAGTCGTCATGTCGGAGAAGAGTGGTCATTATAAGTCCTTTCTTTGTGAGTTATTGAACTGGAAAGGTGTATAAACTGGGTTATATTATTGTAATTATTTCTATTATGGTGGTATGAATTAAACCTTGCATGCACATTACCTATCACCACTATGCGCATATATCTATAACCCTTATAAAGTGTTGCATAGGTATATGTGATGAGTATTACTTGCGGTATGTTATGTGCGTATTGATTGGACCTTTTAGATTATGGGGCTCGATTTAGGTATTAAATGGGCTAGTCAATCATATTATAGTGTTATTGTTACTATAGTTAGTTCGTGTCAGGTTGATTATTGAACTGGTACTAAGATTTGTCGTATGATTCTAATTCCTTTCTTTACATTACTTTATTATGAATAATTATCTCATTTTTAGATATATGGATTAGAGATCCTGATTATGTTAGCACTAGTTCCTACTACGATGAGGAGGCCATAAGATACTAGTATGAAAACTTTAGGTTTTATCTTAGGGTTAGCCTTGTTAATGTTCATACTTTTATATATATAATTATGGTGGTACCCTATATCCCTCCCTTCATTCATGAATTTATATTGTATATCTATTTTGTGGCCTTGTATACTATTATATATCCTTCATCTGCTTCTTATTTATATATAGGCTAGCGATATATGGTATAGTGCTTTGGTTCCTATATATGGCTAGAATTAGATATTTAATCCTTATTGCCTCTCAACTTTATTATGTTAGTTCCCTAGATACTTAGGAATATTTACATTCCTAATTGTATGTTATGTATATTTGCATTATCTTTGTAGCTTAGTCGACAGTTGCCTATTGAGTACCACATGTTTGATACTCATACTCTATGTCTGCAGCCTGCAGATCATAGTATGGGTTCTCCCATTATTATGTGCATCTTGGGAGAGAGAATAACAATAATACAAATTCTAGGAACTTACCCCATGTCTCCAAACTATAGCTTCTCCAAGATGCACATAATGTTAGAAGCTCTTGTATTGATTCCATTTGGTTTTATCACTATCTAGTGTATTTTAGCCTTTTTACTATTTTTATTCTGCATTCTTCCTTCATTTCTATTGGTAGTCCATTACTAGTAGTTTTGGGTTATGGGTTGGCTTACCTACTGTTGGATTATAGAAGGTGCCATAATGACCTGAGAAATTGGGTTGTGACAAATTGGTATCATAGACAGGTTTACCAGTGTGTTAGAACAAGATCTAAGTGTCTAGTTGAGTCCTTCAGATTGGTGCAAAGATGTTTGTAACCTATCTTTAGGAAGCTATAGGACATTCTTAGAAAATTCTTTTCTTTGCTCCTTGTCATGTATCTATATTTAGGAGTATCAAGTATATTTTCTGACTCCATTCCATCCCAGATTTATAATGAGAGGTTGTTGATAGATACGGATGGCACTTCAGTATGCATTTCTAAAGATTTAGTGCAGTGTTGGACCAGGAAGTTAGAGATGATATCAAAGATCTTCAACATCCATCAAAGACTTTCGTACTAACCAAGGCTCTGATGGAGCTCGTGAATGATTCAGCCTTTTGAGATTCAAAATTTGGCATCCCAAGTCTTTTTGTATATACCTTATATCCAAGGATGGCATCCAGTTTTTTAATAGTTCTCAGGGCAAAGTTTGGTTTGTTAGTGTTTAGTAGGGTTCCTAGACAATTTTAATGTACGAGATAGGTTTTCTTGAGAAGGCAAGGCATATTCCTATGATATATCTTTCAAAAAATTACATGGTACATGGATTTTTAAAAAATTAGCATTGCTACTCCATTTGGTATCAGAGCATTTGATAGCAACTAGTTCTTCCTTTCCTCGGGTTGTTGATCATCCAAGGGACACAGATAGAACATGTATTGAGACTTAAGCATGTGGCGGTAAGAGGCCATATCATTATTGTAGTTTTATTAGTATTCCATTCGAGAATAGGGATCCTCTCAATGCAGTTTAACTTTACTTACAGCTTATCGGTTCTACATAGATAGTGTTTTAGACTATGGGTAGCTCTCATATTAGTCATGGTATAGTTCTTGTCGAACCTTGAGTATTATTTGGTATGGATCCTCAAACCATGGGTGTGATTCTGGGTAATAAAAGGGCAGCATCTTGGGGTATTCTAACTACTTATTTTAGTTGTGGCAAGATGGGACATTGGTTTAGAGAATTCCCTAGATGCGTGTTAGTTGTTCAAATAGAGTTAGCATATGTTTCTTACTAGCCTTGATTTATTAAGGTGTGTTATGATCATGGTGAGGATAGTCATTTTAGTAAAGAGTGCCATCGGCATCAGTTGGTCAGCTAATTAGGGTCAGCTCATATATCTCGCTAGGTTAGGGCTTCAAGGATTTTCTATAACTATAAAGAGATCGGTAATTGGTCTAGAGAGTGTCCCAACATGGGGTTATTAGTTATTTATCTCATCCAGATCAACTTCATAGATATGTGATTCCTTCAGTTCAAGGCAGTGCACTACCATAGTTGGTGATTTATACGATCAGTCCACGTTTGAACTATTCAGATTTGTTCTTCCTCAGACCATCATGTATTTGAATTAGAGTTTTTCCTTGAAATGTTCACTTTTATTTCCTACCTTTACCTTTTAATTTGTGTATTGGGGTTCTCATACCCATAGTGTAACACTCTGTATTTTGGGATAGAACAAAAACCATCATTTCTATGTGTAGATGTTACAAAAGCCATAAATTCTATGAAAATTTGGTATGTTAATCAACTATGTAGTGTGGGAACTTATTTGAGCATGAATTGAGATCATAGATGTCCCCTAACTCAAGGTCAAGTTGAAAGTTTTCCTATCGTTTGAGTTTTAGTAAGCGGCGAAACTTGAGTCAACTTTAATCGACCATAACTCCTTGTATATGATGAACTGAGTGTCCTACTATATATCAAATAAAACCTCTTCAAATTATCTTTCCAACAGTACAAATTTTGCCAAAATCTGATTCCTAAGAAAAAAGTTACAGCCTTTTTTGTGAGAGGAAGTAAGCCAGGGTGATAAGCGAGGTGGCCCCTGCCTATTCCTACCAATGTAATTTCCTGCAGTCCAGCTCCGCATCCAAGAGGATTATTTGGGTTATTTCCTACCCTTAACTAGACCCAATAGTATGAGATTCAGCCTCTAATAACCAAATTATACCCTCATTCTCTCATATTCTCTCAAGAACACTTCTTAGTGATTCAAACCAAAGATCAAAATATCTTAAGATTTCACTGTGGGTTTTTAATAATTCTTCTAGATTTGAAATCCCCATTGCGAGGGCTACAAGAGGCATCCATCAATTGTTCGAATAGCATCCCTAAAGCACAAGTTCATTCAAGAGTCATAGATTAAGGTACGTGGGGTTTTCCTAAAAATCTCATGGGCATAGAAATTATGATTTTAAGAAAAGGGTTTCAGATTATGAATATGTCCATATTTTAGAAGCTTTAAAGACATTGTTTTGGTCTTTTAGCCTTTCTCCAAAGTAATTTAAGGACTTATATATATATATATATCTGTGTGTGTCTGTGTGTGTGTGTGTGATTTAAGTTCATATTTTAATTGAGAGCATGACTCACATAAAATCCCTCTCTTGATGTGATTGTCCCTATGTTTTGTATGATATGGATTGTTTTTGAATTATATCTTGAAACGCATGCTACGAAGTGTCTTGATTTATGAATGATTTGGTTATGAATCTTGAATTCAAAAGAGAGGGTTGTTTGTCTTAAAAATATTGAAAATACATATAATGAAAAGTGCATGGTTTTGCCAAAAGCACATGACCACCTTATGTATAAAGAGTTCTTGCATAGTTTTTGACTTATGTTTTCAGAACATGAAATCTCTTATACTAATTGCATGTTTGGATGGTCTGAACTGTATTTTAATGAAAGATCATGCTTATTATACTATGGCTTAGAAATAGGACTTCCAAGTCTTGGTGTGACGACACCGACTCAGATAATTCAATGGTAATTCAGAACAGAATAGAATGCATGTTTGAAGTCAGACTTTCAGATTATTTAGAATGATGTATGTTTAGAAATGGTTAAAACTACGCATTAAGAGACATTAGGTGGTTATCCAAAGAAGGCATGAGGTCAGACAACTCACTACCCAAAACCATGATTTGTTGATCCAGGTATATTATATTATGCTGGACTAGAGCCGTGTGGCTTATTAGAATTAGAAACTCCAACCCTTGCGGCACACTCGGGTTGGGGGCTTCCCCGCCGAGTCAATGACGGATTCCATATAGCCCGTGGGATTTTAGAATTGTAGAGGAGTACCGTCTAACTCAGAAGTAAAACAAAGATCAGAAACTGATTTTAACTAAAAGGTTTTTATGTTTTTTTAAAAAATGCTCGTGTGTTTTGAAAATTATATCTTTCATGATGTTTATAACTAGCTCTCAACTATTTTATTTATATAAAAACTTTATTTTGGATTGTTCTATGTACTAGTACATCTGTATTGACCCCTCGCCTTCAGGTTTTGAGGCATAGTCTAGGGGTCCTGATAAGTAGTAGATTTCATCAGCCAGGAGTAAAGAGTCCTAGTTGGTGAGCCTTCTATATTTCAGAAGGCCTAGTTTATTTTAGTCAGTTATTATTTATTATGGTTTTAGTTTACTGGGGGCCTTGTCCCAGTTTTTAGACAATTGTAATTTGATCATGTAGTAGAGATTTCGCAGATGGTTTTCAGACGGTTTTTAGTTGATATTGGATTTTATTCCCCATTGTTAAACTAAATTTAGATTGCGACCATGTTTTCATTAAAGATTTTATTTCTGCATTTCCTATTTATATATGAATACTGTATATGATTATGAGTTAGAAGGGCTCTCGGGCCTTCATGGTTTGGGATATCCATCACGGCCAGGGCCCTGGTTTAGATCATGACAAACTTTGTATCAAAGCACGGTTCATGGTCCCAGGATGTCTGGAAAATCTCATCGGGTAGAGTCTTGTTTATGGGTGTGTACTGCGCCATACTTATAAGCAAGAGGCTACTAGGCATTTAGGAATATTTCCCTTTTTTCATGTTCTAGTTCATACTATTGAGCAAGAATGTTCCTCTTCCATACTCTAATTCATGCTATAGTGTCACCCATATGAAAGTAAAGTTATCCCAATTCCTTCCTTATTTTGATATGCCCAGATATGTCTCGTTATTGGGGTAATTCAAGTGCAGAAGTTTAGGGTCTAAATGGTATGGTCCTTTCTAATTGAGCCATATAAGGGTTTAAAATTTTTGCAAGGACTTGAGAAGAGTCCGTTAGTGCTTCAGAGTGTATTGATTTTTGTGTGAACTATGATTTTGATGAAATCATTCTTTTTGGCCTGTGGTATAAAGAGTATTCCATTTCTTTTTAAAAATTTATGTTGCAGATGTCATGCTTCAGAGGGAATGATTTGTAGTAGAATGTTGGAACTATATTTCCACTCGATTAGTAGTATAAGCTAAAGTGTTGGTGTCATGACCTATTGGTAGTGAGATTAGACCAAGAGGTTGGTGATATGAAGTCACAAAGTTAGAAGTCATAGTGTGGGTGACTTTTGTGTAAATAAATATTTTAGTTGAATAACCGATGTTTGAGGATGATTTACCACTTTATATTGATAGACTAATGTGGTAGCTAGTAGAATGTGTGGATTGTATAGTTGTCTATGAGGGAAGTGTTTGACTCAAATTTTTATTTATATAGAGTAATATGTGTATCCTTAGATCATTGAATATTGTGTGTCAATTTTGTATCTCTTGTAATATGTAATCTTGTTATCATAGTATTTTTGAAAAAACATCAAAGTCTAGTGAAGCCGTGTGGGACTCTTTCGATTCACTAGCATAGTTTCTTTGTTATTCATTTCATTTTCTTGTTCAAAACACTAAAATCAAAGTCTGGTGAAGCCATGTGAGGCCTATTTCGATTCACTAGCAACTTGTTGTTCTTGTGTTGGTTGAATATATGTATAGTCGAATCTTTTCACATGAGATTGAGTTGGCAATGAAGTGATACGTCCTTGTGTGTTAGTTTAGTAAAAGGTAGAGAAGGAGTTATTAGTTAAGGTGAATTATTGTTTGCTTGAAGTATGAAAATGGCTAGATGAGCCAGTTAGTTATAATTACACATTCATGGTTGTTTATTAAATTTGAAGGTAGTCTAAATGTACGCTTGGGTAAGTAAGTGTGATATGAGAAAGTCGTATAAGTAGATAAAATTGTATGTGGTTATAATATAAGATTAAGGTTGACCATGTGTATTATGTGACTTTAGCCCCCTTGACCTTCTTTTCATTGGTAGTTGTAAACTAGTACTACTTGTGAAAAGGTATGTAGTAGATTTTTGAGGTATTTAGATAGAATATCCCAATTTGATAGACTAGTATATTATGTTGCCTTCTTATTGGTGGTAGATGATTGATGCTAGACTATTAGCTTGAATTTAATGTAGGATGTGGATGTAAGAATAGTGGCTTAAGATTAATGATGAATGTTTGTGAGAATTATGTGTCAGGTTCGGTTGTAAATCATGCTTAGCACTAGACATTAAGTTTGAACAGTTGATGTCCATAAAGGTAGATGTGATGATTTCTTAGTTAATGATACTAGTTATATGGAAGTGATCTAATAGGCTTGAATGGTGTATGCAATACATTAAGTTTATTTGATTAGTAACAAAGTATGGTGTTGTATGTATGAGGTAGAAGTATGCCCAAGGTGATATGGAGTTGCGGCATTTTCTAAGACTATTACATGTTGCGTATGGCTAGTGGACATAGTAGTACCATTGAGTTGCTACATGGAGAAAGACTAGTAGTATGATTCATCATAGTCTTAGTGATATCCATGATTAAGTGTTATAATCTAAGTTTGAATTTTTGAAGGTTGAACCAACATAAATAAGAGTTGAAGTTCTATAGGGTGTGTACTCCGAATATAGGAATACTCACGAGGATTCGAAGTTAGTAACTGTTCAAGTATTATGTGATTGACTATTGGGGCTATAGAAAGATAGAGTGTGTCTCAAAAGGTAGGATTAGTAGTGGGTTTTCCCCTTCCAGGTGTAGCATTCGGGTTAAGTTCTATTAATAACATGTATTGTCGTCTTCTAGACCATAGAGTGCAGTGAGTGTAATTCAGTTTAGAGTCTAGTAAGGTATCTCTCGAACTTAAGATAATGGCTTAAAGCTACGGGGGAGATGATAGAACAAGTAACCAAGTCAGGCTCTCAGATTCTAGTAGTGATGTCAATATAGAACATTAGAAAGTGAGGGTGAGACTCAACCCATTCTTATCTCAGTATTTTTCAGTGATCCCAATAACTACTCATGCCTTACGTTTCAATTTCATAATCATATTTCATGTTCAAATAGCTCATGACTTATGTACTCACGCTTTATAGTGTACTCAGTTCCCATAATTCTTGCTATACTCTTTATGATTGATGAGATTCAGCTTATAGTCATGTATACCCTAATTCAAATCACTTTGATGAATCCCTGATGTTGATTTGCTATTCCTTCGGCCTCAGTTAAGTGTCAAGTCTCATATAATATCCTTCCATGCTTCAAGGTCTTATGTTCTAACCTTTCAGTGACTCCTCCTTATGTGATGATAGTTGTGATAAGTAAATGTTTCTGTTAATGGAAGATCATTGTTTGCTTGTTTTAGACAAGGCCTTAAGTATGAAGTAAGATTGGGGCGAAGTCTTTGATACAAATGATGGTTTGTGGAAATTTTTTTTGTTTGTGTATATTCTTGTGATCACGCATAGGAGTTATATTGACAGTGGTTTAGAGAATTTATGAAGTATGCCTATTGGGTGTTTGCCTTGAAGTTCATATGTGGTCATAAAGATAGTCTTGAATGACATGATGGAATTTTAGTGGAGGAACGCAATATCCGCTAGTAAATCCATAGTAACAGTTCAGAGTTAGCCATTAAAGTGGTAAGGCATGTTATGCTTAGGGTGTGATCTTTAAAAAGGTATAGAAGGTTGAATCATATGTTTTAGACTAGTATTATGGTTTCCATATTGTATTTTGTGATTTAGACTTAGGCTTGATCACAATGATAGGATTTAAGCTACTTTAGACATTAGTAGAAGGAGTTATCAATGCCCATATAAGAATTATAAGTTGAATCAAATGAGTATGGTATTTAAGGGGAATAGTATAGTTAAGGGAGTATTCGAGAGGTGAGCTAAGCTTGAAAGTAAGAAGTTGTATTGCCTAGCCTTGTAATTCTATCCTAGTTTTTGAGTTATATATCTATATTTCATGCTATAGAGTAGTGTCACTATTGTGATTCTTTAGTTGGGTGTCTTATGTAACTCATGCCTAAGATTCTTTGCTCCCGAATGCTACTAGAAATTCTTTAGTGTTGAAGAGATACTCCAGTAAATTATAAATTTCCAGTATAATTCAGCCAGTATAACCAGCAGTTCAGTTTAACAGTCAGACAGACAAGTTACTGTGGTTTTCCACCTTTACACCCATTCCTGCTATCCAAAGTCCCATGTGTATGACCATCTCAAGAGATAATCTATTCCATCCATGTAAATTGTGAATTCAGTTCAGTCTGAACATCATGTTTCACATTCAACTATTTAGTAATGACTCATTTCATAACAGTTCAGCGCATAGTCTCAAATCTCTCTAGGCATTTTAGCTCAGACAGTGTAATACCTTTGTACGATCTAAATCTTGTTGTCTCAAGATTTGTAATTACATACTTTATCACTTCTCAATTTGATACGTATGATTGGATCATGAACACCTCAAGTGAATCCTAAATTCTCAGCATGAATTATCTCCTTAAAGCAAGTAAGGGAAAGTCAGCTCAGAATTCAGTTTCATGATGGAAATTTAAATATTTTAGATCAGTATATTCTTTCATAGAAGATATATCATTTCCACATTATTCCATACCTTTAAGACTTCAACATTCCTACCCATCATTCGGGGAAGAATGATTCCAAGGGGGAGATAATGTACCACCCCACATTTCAGGCTAGAATGAAAACCATCATTTGTATGTGTACATATTACAAAATCCATAAATCCTATGCATATTTGATAATTTAATCAATTATGTATTGTGGGAACCTATTTGAGCATGAATTGAGATTATAGAGGTCCCTTAACTCAAGGTCAAGCTTAAAACTTTCCTATCGTTTGAGTTTTAGTGAGCATCAAAACTTCAGTCAACTTTAATCAGCCATAACTCCTTGTATATGACTAACTGGGTGGCCTACTATATATTAAATGAAATATCTTCGAATTAGCTTTCCAACAATACTAATTTCGTCAAAATCTGATACCTAAGAAAAAAGTTACAGCCTTTTTTGTGAGAGTAAGTAAGCCAGGGCGATAAGCGAAGCGGCGCCCTGCCTATTCCTGCCAGTGTAATTTTCTGCAGTCAAGCTCCGTATCCAAGAGGATTATTTGGGTCATTTCCCACCCTTAACTATCCCCAATAACATGAGATTCAGCCTCTAATAACCAAATTATACCCTCATTCTCTTATATTCTCTCAAGAACACTTCTTAGGGTTTCAACCCAAAGATCAAAATATCTTAAGATTTCATCGTGGGTTTTCAATAATTCTTCTAGATTCGGAATGCCCATTGCGAGGGATATAAAAAGCACCGATCAATTGTTCAAAGAGCATCCCTAAAGCAGAAGTTCATTCAATAGTCATAAATTAAGGTACATGGGGTTATTCTAAAAATCTCATGGGCATAGAAATCATGATTTTAAGAAAAGTGTTTCGGATTATGAATATGTTCATGTTTTAGAAGCTTTCAAGACATTGTTTTGGTCCTTTGGCCTTTCCCCAAAGTGATTTGAGAACTTATGTGTATATATATATGTATATATGTGTGTCTGATTTAAGTTAATATTTGAATTGAGAGCCTGACTCACATAAATCCCTCTTTTGATGTGATTATCCCCATGTTTCGCATGATATGGATTATTTTTTAATTGCATCTTGAAAAGCATGTTACAAAGTGTCTTGATTTATGAATGATTTGGTTATGAATCTTGAATTAAGAAGAGAGGGTTGTTTGTATTGAAAAAAATCTTGAAAATACATATAATGAAAGAGTGCATGGTTTTGCCAAAAACACATGACCACCTTATGTTTGAAGAGATCTTGCATAGTTTTTGACTTATGTTTTTGGAACACTAAATCTCTTATACTAATTGCATGTTTAGGTGGTCTGAACTATGTTTTAATGAAAGATCATGCTTATTGTACTATGGCTCAGAAATAGGACTTGTAAGTCTTGGTGTGACGACAGCAGCTCAGATAATGCCATGGTAATTCAGAACAAAATAGAATGCATATTTGAAATCAGACTTTGAAATTTTGAGATTCAAAATAATGTATTTTTAGAAATGGTTAAAACTAGGCATAAAGAGACGTTAGGTGGTTCCCCGAAGAAGGCATGACTTTAGAAAACTCATTTCCCAAAACCATGATTTGCTGATCCAGGTATATTATATTACGCTGGCCTAGAGCCGTGTGGCATATTACAATCAAAAACTCCAACCCTTGCGGCACACTCGGGTTAGGTGATTCCCCGTCGAGTCAATGGAAGATTCTATATAGCCCGTGGGATTTTAGAATTGTAGGGGAGTACCATCTAACTTAGAAGTAATACAAAGATCAGAAACTACTTTTCACAGAAAGGTTTTTATGTTTTATTCCAAGAATGCTCATGTGTTTTGAAAATTATATCTTTCGTGATGTTTAAGACTAGATATCAACTATTTTATTTATATAAAATATTTATTTTAGATTGCTCTGCGTACCAGTACATCTGTATTGACCCCCCTTCCCTCTAGGTTCTGAGGCACAGTCTAGAGGTCCTGATAAGCAGTAGATTTCATCAGCCAAGAGTAAGGAGTACTAGTTGGTGAGCCTTCTATATTTTAGAAGTCCTATTTTCTTTCAAAAAGTTATTATTTATTATGATTTTGGTTTACTAGGGGCCTTGTCCCAGTTTTTAGACAGTTGTTATTTGATCTTATAGTAGAGATTTTGCAGATGGTTTTTAGACAGTGTTTAGTTGATATTGGATTTTATTCCACATTGTTAAACTAAATTTATATTATGACCATTCTTCTGTAGTAGGTTTTAATTCTGCATTTCCTATTTATATATGAATGGTGTATATGATTACAAGTTAGAAGGGCTCTCGGGCCTTCATGGTTCGAGATGTCCGTCACGGCCAGGGCCCTTGTTTGGGTCATGACACATCGATGATTTTCTACCTTGGTAGGTTTATATTGATTACTTTCTACCTTGATATAGAGTTCATGATTATATAAGTACCTACATAGATTATTTCTTTCAGTAATGGAAGGAGTGGATCTGTGTTGATATTTTCCCTATAGGTTTAGCATTTCGGTTTGAGTCTCATTTACTATGGCATACTAGCCTTCTTATTGTCTTGGGGTGGTACTTGTTGTTGATTTTTATTTTTTGGTTACCACCTATATTTTAAATTATTATTTATATTTTTTTATAATTTTCATTGTTGGATATTTATCAATCCTCGTTTTGTAGATTACAAGACTAGAAGTGTCTAGTTAGAATTTCCTTCCTCGCAGTTCTTGTTTGTTTGCTTATGTGGATAGCTTGGTTGGATGATTTATCTTGTATAGCAATGAGGTTAGTGTTTTCCTATTCTATTTGGCGAGCCTAGAATGGTTTTTGAGTGGTTTATGGTTGTGAAGGTATGTTGACCTTCCATGGTAATGTTATAGTTCTAGAGTTATCAAGTGAGTTGTGTAGCCCATTCTTAAGGTTGACCAATTTTGGGTCCATTCTTCTGATTTCATTGCCTAGTAATTTTTTTTATGATGATGTTGAGAGGTCTTGGATTAGACTTTTAGGTTTGCCGGATTTGTCTCCTGGTAATGGTTTACTTTTAGTATTAGAGTGGAGTTGGATACTCTATTTTTTCCATGATGTGGTTCCATGAGTTGGAGATAGGTGATCTTTCCTGTGACCAGTTCTTATGTTGGTGATTTGGGTATTCATTGCCTAGATGACAGACTGGATTGATCGATTTCTGAGTAAAGTTGTATTTCCTCCAGTCATTAAAGTTATGTCTAAGACTAATGTGGTTTGCATCCTTTGTGAGTTCTTGAGTATGCTTTGATAATTCATGACCTCCAGTAGATATGGAGTTTGTTTCTTGTGTTTTAAGTCGGTTATTTATCCTCTGTTGTGATTTTATTTTCATCTATATTTTGATTTTTACTCTAACATGATCTAGAATAGATATGTATGATTTGGAGAATATGGTCTATTGGGTATTTGGCCTTAGGTCAGACTTGTTGCCTCAGTTTTAGATGTGATGCCTTAGACTGGCGATTTGGAGGTTATGTCAGATTTGGAGTATAAATTCTTGCCCATGTTCAGGCTTTGATTGGGTAGTTGAGATAGGACGGTTCAGCCTTGGTGTTGAGAGTTCGGTGGGAATTTGTAGAGCTTAGGTGTTGATAACACTTAACTTACATATCAATTTAAGTGCAAGGCGGTCATCGTCAATATAATTACCCAACATTGAGTTGGGGTCGAATCCACGATGAAAAATATGAGTGGCAATCAAACAAGTTCTAAATTAAAGGTACTTGTTAAGTTCAAACATAAGATAGAAGTAATTGGGAGGTTTTAACGTTTCAAATATATGATTATTTTTGGACTTCTAAAGGACTAACCCAAGGATATAAATAATCAGAGTGTAATCAATTAGAAATGGATCTTGGGATTATGCTTTCTTAGGGGAAAATTATGCATGGAAACATGATGATTCGGTGCAAATTCTAATCATTGGTGATACGGTAGCTTAGGTTGTAAGTCCTTGAGCCTAGCTTGTCAACAAAGCCTCAAAGATGTCACTCATTGACCCTTTCGAGCACCTAATAAGTGTGTCAATAAAAGCCATACAACACCTCAATTGGGTATCCCTATTTCTAGGATAATACCCAGGGTATAGTAAACCTCATAGTCACCCTTATGTCTAAGATAGTGAAAATTAGCAAACTATGCCCATAAATATTTCACTATTGCCTTGCTTCCCACATCCCTCTTTCAAGGATGATGTGGGTTCCCAAAAGTTCATCCAAACCCCTCTTTCAAGGATGATGTAGGTTCCTAAAAGTTCACCCAAACCTCTCTTTCAAGAATGGTTTGAGATTTCAAGAGCTTGGGATTTTCACCCACAAACCCATATGGGTATTTAGGGCTTTCACTCATAAATCCCAACGAATTTAATCTAGCAATAGTAGAACCCATCATCCACAAACTAACATATACACAAATGAATCACAACCCACAGACAATTGCACCCTATTCTATCATAATATCTAGAGGAAGAACTAGCTACACATAATATTAATAAGCAAGATATACCCAAAAATCTCCATCAATTTGATTTATTGAAAGATAAAGAGAATGCAAATTGCAAGCTTTAGGATTCAACAAAACATCAATTGAAATTGCCAATCCACCACTTGAAAGCTACTCTAATGTATTTTTCACCCAAAATTAGTACAATAGTCGTGTCTTCAAAATTGGAAACTAAAAGGTGGAAAAAATCCACAAAAATTGTATCTCCTTCTTGGGATAGGGTTTGAGCCTCTTAAGGAAGTTTGGGATTTAGCCGTGTGCATTTACAAATCTTACCCTAGGCATAATCCCACTTTTTTGCGATCACTGACATTTGTTCATGATTGCAGCTACTGCAATCGTGGACAAAACTCACAATCGTAGTATGTTGACCTGCCTTGACTGGCTACGATTGAAACCTTCAGACTACGATCGCAGTAACTGAGGCTTATTTTTGATCCAGGTCTTCCAACTGCACTTCTTTTCTATCTTTTGATCATTTTTAGCTAAAATCCACATCTTTTCATCTCATAACATGTATGCTTGCAAAATGTGGAAGTTAGTGCATTTAAACACACATATGTCTCATTTATACATTTAAATCATGGTAATGTGGACGAATGTTGAGTGCAAATGAGTGGTAAATTTACCACTCATCAACACCCCTAACTTAAAGCTTTGCTTGTCCTCAAGCAACATTACCTCTTACCAAGAGACAATGCATATTTAATCCCGAATTTAACTCCTCAATTATCACAATGACTTCAAGCTTAGTTACTACCACAAGTAGCTCTTCAAACATGGGCAAAGCTATTCTCCCGATTCCCCTCAACATAAAATTATCCAAGGATACAAACGACATAAAAAAGCAACCATGCAACAATCACTAATACTCTAGAACTGACTCAACTTTGACCACAATAATGACATACTCCTTTTGCCTTATTTTTTTGGGAGATGATAAAATCCCCCACCTCAACTTGGTTTCATGCCTTCTCCTAAGAAGGAAAATTCCACTCACCAAGTTATCAAATATGCAACAAGGATTTAAGTTCAAAACTCTCTCTCTCACTCAAGAACTCTCTATTTTAACAAGTACTATGCCATAGGCTTTCCCCTAGTTTCTATCACCACTACAATGTATACACTTTGTTAGAGATATCAAAGTACTTTTTGATCTTGTAACATAGGTTCAGGGTAGGGTAGGATATCATTTTGGAACAACAATGGATATGCCCTCCTTGATCATATAAATCACACTATTCTATTAAACTTTTGATCATGGACCACTTCTTTTTGTATTCAGTTTTTACACATGTGCCTACTTTAATTTCCTTGGTTCACCTATTTTCTTTTCATTTTTTCTTGCTCCCTTTTTCCTTCTATTTTCTTTGTTGAATCCTTTCCTTTTTCTTATTCATTTTTTCTCAATACTTAAGATCACAGGCATTCACTTACAGCTTTGTGGTCCAAAGTTACCTTTTTCAATTATCACCACCCCCAACTTAGGCTTTTAGCCTCAAGTTGCAATTTTAAGTTCAAGGAGGGTAGGGTTAAAAAAAGAGACAAAAATTGAAAGGCTCGCAGCTTGTAATGTGTTTGCCAAATAAAAATTTAAAGGCTCAAAGTGGGTGACTAGGGATAACATCTATAAAAAGGTAGGCTTTTTAGGCTAAAGTAGACTTCCAATGTCAGAAAGAGGACCTAAGATCATCTCACTAACCAAGTACAATAAAAATTAGCTTTGAGAGACTAATGGGGAAAGTTCTAGATGGTACAAGTAAACATAAGATTTGGACAAATAAACTTACCAAACATGGCCTGCTAATTCACCAAGGGGCTTAATCGCCCCTCTCGCTAGAGACAAAAATGGAGTATCTACAATTTTTCACAAGCCAAAATTTTTTGAGTCACAAAAAGAGAAAAAGTATTGGTACAACGTCATTCACATCCATGCCCATGATTTTTCAAAAATTTTGGACAGAGGGGGTGTTTGTGTTGCACTTGCACAATGAAAAATTTTCTACCCATGGCAACAACCCAAGCCTTTATCTTACAATGTGGCTTTCATACGGGCAAACCAGCCATATGGCTACTCAATTTTCTCCATAGGCATGAATGTGATCCCAATCCTAAATGCCATAGGTACTCAGATTTCCCTTGCATTTATGACCTAAATGTCATGGGTACTCAGACTTTTAGTACTCAGACTTCTCCTACACCCATGGCTCAAAACCAACTTACGACACTTTTCCCTTAAGAATATCGTCACTCAATCTATCATAGGGAAAGCTTGTCCAATATCATCAAAACTAAAATAAAGATAAAGTAAAATAAACAATCTAAAAATAAACCAAATAACTAATACAGAAAACGTGGGCACCATCAGAGTGCCCAAATAATGAAACTCAAAAACAAAATAAAAATAATCCAAAACGTCATAAAAAATCCATAAAACATCTAGGTAATATAAATTCAGGGACTAGCACCCCCAACTGAAAGGGTAGTAGTGTACTTATTGCATAAGTAATAAAGCAAGAGAAAAGGTTGCTCCCTGAATCTGCATCAAGAGCTGCTCTCTTCTGCTAACTCTGCACCATCACCACCAGTATCAAAACCTGACCACTCAGTAGGGTCCTTATCATCACTCTCTACTCTGAAATAAGGTAGTCTATCACGGGGTTTTAGGACCTTCCACAGGCCCTTCACCCCCTTCCACATCTTATTAAAGAACTTGCCTCTCTTTTTTTACCTTTTTATCATCTTCTCATGGTATTTCTCAAGCTTCTTGTGAGACTGCCAGTATTGAATATACCATCTCAATCCTAGCAATAGTGGCTCCCTGCTTTTGTTGCTCCTCCTAGTAATTCTATTAATCTGAGCGAGACACATAAGAGTGACGCCTGGTGGAGGACTCTCTCGGTCCCTGAGGTAATCTTGATACCAGCTCCTTGATAACCTTAATATCAACACCAATATCTTCCAAAGTCCCCACAGTGGATGGTCTATTTGGCTATGATTTCACAACTGTCGACTTGCCCACGTTGATCTTTCTCTTCTTACTATTACTAGGTGCACCTTGACCCCGGATCTTGAAAGTGTAAATAGGGGTTCCAGAGCGCATCCAAGTGTTATTTCGGTATTCTACCACCCCCGCTCTCCTATATAGCTCAATAATAAAAGAAGAGAATAAGAGATGGGTACCACCATCGTTCTTGTAGAACCTTATATCAGATATTATCTGACAACTAACATTCAGATAAGTATTGTCCACTATGCAGGAAACTATATGGGTATGCATATATGTAACTATAGTCATGTACGTACAAGGAGAGATCCAGCTGCAAATGATGTTCAGCCATATTCGAGCGTCTATTGTGAATTTGTTCATGGAGATGACTTTTTTTGTTGCCGCCCACAGAACCTCCTTGTCCGAACACAGTTTCTCTGCCATACAACTGCCTGTCTCACACCACTTTGCCTCAAAAGTAGTCATGTCTGCATCTGGGAGCCCATATAGATTATTAATTTGCTCTGCTCTAAAATAAACATCCACCCTTCGAATCCTGATAACCAATTTTTTGTTAAAAAATATTATGCTATATTAGCGTAGAACTCTCGCACCCACTGCTCATTTTCCTTGCAGGGGTCTAAGTCAAAAAGCTCTATTTGGTGGCCACGAGTCTAGCATGAAATTTCAAAAGCTTTTTTGGCACTTTCTCAAAGCATATACCCCTTTTTGGGAGAATATTAGTCCTTGATAACTCATCGTAATATTGGTGTTGGAATTTAGGAGTCATGAACCAAATATGGTCGAGGTTCTCCATGATGGAAACCTCCAAACCTAGAGGAAAATACAAAATAATTAATCAGCAATATTTTCATGATTATACTACACTATATTGTCCATTAAATTTCATAGGGTGGGTACTTGGTGGTGTTTGAACAAAGATGTGAATTGTAGAAATTTTTGCCTAGGCTAAAATTCAATCTCGGTTATAGAAATCATGGCATCTTGTCTGCATTCATGATTTTCGTGATTGCAACTACAAAATAGCTATTGCATGCGCTACGATCGTGGTCTCGATGGTTTCAATCGTGATACCTGACACCTAACTATTCAACTCAAAAATCCATTTTCAGGGCCAAAATATGTTCCAACATAAGAATTACTCATTACTAAAATGAAACACGCATTCTAAGTGATTGACACATTCAGGAAATTAATCGGCCACTTGGTGTGCACCCTTTATTTTACTCAATTTCATACAATTTTGGGTACTCAAGACTTCCCCACATGTATGCACACCCTATTTAATAGCTAATCACCACACAAGTACTATGTAACAACCATTGAGCAATGAGAAACATAATTTTCGGCCCTACATTGTTCATGCATCTTAAGGCCAACCCATAACAATTAAAAACAAGAATTTAAAGCATTTATCAAACTAGTGATACAGAATGGATGCAAAGATGCCTTTGAGATATTTAAAATATAGCCACAAACAGATGCAATTTGAGAAAGAAATTAGTGGAAAAGTGTGGGAGGAATAGAAGATCGATGGTCTTTTAAATATAATTAGACCGCGATCGCGGTCAGAGTTTCACAATCATGGATATGTGGGTGACCATATCGCAGCTTTAGAGACTGTAATCGTGATAATAGAGGGCATTTATGTACGTCTTCTTTCCCCTGTTCAGTCCACCATGCAAACATCCCACATTTTCCATTTTCAATTCTTATATAAACTCTAAAGTTCCACAAATTCATGAATTAATCAATGAAAAAATCAAAATCTACTCTATTATGCAGAAATAAAAGGACACATGCCACTTTCATAGCATAATGGGTTGCTTCCCATCTTTTATGGCTAGACACCCCTCTAACTATCACTTATGTTTCCACTTAGAAGATTTTAATCTCCATCCCAACTTTCACTTACTATTCATTGAGCAGCTGAGGGACAAAAGATTCAAATCTACCAAGATAAAACATGATATAAATAAGGACATAGAGCTGCAGCTTCTATCTCACCACTTTGAAGATATGGACCTTTTACCTAATTTACATCAAATTTCTGATTCGGCTCCTTGGCTAATGGTGAGAACATCAATAGGCCACTAGTTGAACATCAGAAGTTGAGTTCCTTGTCCTTCAAATGCAGAGTTCTTATGCACCCTTATGGAATGTCAAACTCTAAAATATAGGGATAGTGATCCTTATCCCCAAAATCCATCATTTGCTTGGTTAGATGGACTCTCATCACACCTAGTAGGTACAATGTTGAAAAATATTTCAAATGAGGTCTATCTATTAACTTTGGAATCGCATCCCTATTAGCATCCTTACCCCAAATTGGACTAGAGTCTTCATAAGAAATTAGCTTGGGTTCTTTTTTTAACTCTAGCACCATTTCTTTGATCTTGGAATCTTCAACTATATTAGGTTCTATTGGTTAGTAAATCACAGAGGACTCTTTGCTACCAAGCTCATTATTTGCCACAAAGCTTGGTCTTTCTTGTTGATCCTCCTCATATTGAAAAGTAGTCAAGGTAATGGTATTTGGAGGGTTTGTTTCCTTTCCATTTCCTTTATCTTGATAATCTTCCTTCTAAATGCCTCATTGGATTGGTGCATGTCATGCATGTCCTCTGCCAATGTAGTTGACCGATCTAAAAGAGTTTGAAGCATTGCTTTAAAACTATTGTACCTGGCATGTTGTTCTTTCTTTATTTCATCATGGTACTTATCAAACTCATGAGAAGAACTAGCATTTAGGTTAGCATAACAAGGGGAGGGATCATTTGGACAATCACCCCAATGGCCATCTCGACCACCATATAAAGAACAATCATACTCTCAATAGGGTTGAGATGGTCCATCCATCTCTCTCCGTTGAGCATATCTATAATCTTGCCAAAAGTGAGGTCCGTCACATATGGACATGGATCATCAAGATAGGTTTTCCAACTACCAAAATCATATTTTTCACAAGATACCATAGTGACAAGTAACAAAAATAAAAATCTACCTAACACAAGAAACAAAAGAAAATTACAAACAAATATTTGCAAGTTTGAATTATTCCCCAGCAATGCCGCCATTTTTTATAATGCTCAACTTACACATTAATTTAAGTGTAAGGTGGTCATCATCAATATAATTACCCAACTTTAAGTCAGGGTTAAATCCACGAGAAACAACATGAGTGGTGATAAAAAAAGTTTGAAATTAAAGTTACTTGTTAAGTTCAAACCTAAGAGACAATAAATTGAGGGGTTTAAACATTTCAAAGATATGATTTTTTTCGGACTTCTAAAGTAATAACCCAGGGATATGAATAATTAGAGTGTAATTAATTAGAAATGGATCTTAGGATTATTCTTTCCTAGGGCCAATTATGCATGAAAACATGATGATTCAGTGCAAATTCTAATCCTTGATGTGGTAGGCTAGTTTGTAAGTCCTTGAAGCTAGTTTGTCAATAAAACCTCAAATATATCACTCATTGACCGTTTTGAGTACCCAACGAGTGTGTCAATTAAAGACACCCAACATCTTAATTAGATATCCCTATTTCTAGGATGATACTGAGGGTGTAGTCAACCTCATAATTACCCTTATGTCTAAGATAGTGAAAATTAGTAGAGTATGACCATAAATTGTCTAATATTTCCTTGGTTCCCATATTCCTTTTCAAGGATGATTTTGGATCCCAAAAGTTCACCCAAACCCCTTCTTTAAGAATGGTTTAAGCTTTTAAGATATTGGGATTTTCACCCACAAACCCACTAAGGACCTCATCAATAGGTTAGTTAATCCTACTTCATATGTACCTATTTGGTCTTCTTTAGTTCAGATAGATTATGGTTAATAGGTGTTTAGATGATAGTTTATAGATAAAACACTGGTTTCTTTAACTTTAACCTCGAGTCTACTTATCAAAAGTAGTATGCATGAACTGGACTAAGCATGGTTTTACCCCCAATTAATGGAGCATCTGGGAATGGATCATTCAATAGTGAGAACTTGTATTTTGGACTCCTAGATGGTAGTTTTTAGGATCACCCAAACTAGTTGTAGCATCGACATAGATTGTATACCCTTGTTTTCTCCATTTGTGTGCCTAAGTAGCACTTTATGGGTTTTTATTCTCATGCTTGCTATTATGGATTTTTAGTGCATCAACTCCAATTCTTCAAGGTTATACGGGTAGACCTCAGCTGACTTTTTTATTGGTTTAGACTGGATAATAGGTTTGGAAAGTCAAATGAAAGTTATATTTGTATTTTGTAGTTGGTTTCATAGTTCACTCCTTGGTTTTCCTTTAGCTTAGATAAGATTTTGCTAGGTTTTGTTGGTAGTGGTATGGTATCTATTTGTCCTGGTTTAGATTTATGTGCATCATCCTTCCTTGGTTCAATTGGAGGCTAGTTCATAGGTGAGGTTGAGTTTTGGTTGTTTAAGAGTAAAATAAGGATGTTGGTTGAAAAAGGGATACCTATGGCAAAATCCCTTTGAAACAGCATTTTTTCTTAGAGGTTACTAGGGAGTCATGCTCGAAGAATGGAAATCCAGTACCTCATCCATTTGAGCTTACATGATCTTTCTATCCATTGAATTTTGCAGATAAAAGTCCTTTTAGTAGTGGATATTATAATGACCCTCCAAGTGCCTCTTAAGCAGTGTCCGCATATGCGGTACACTATTTCTTAAGCGACATTGACCATTTGGTTAAGGGTCACTTAAGAGATGGTGTATCTTCTTAATCATGCATCTCTTAAGTGGCCTAGTAGTCGCTAAAGAAGTACCTAACACTCTAGTGTAGATCTCCTAAGAAATCTTGGAGCTACTTAAGCTGTTGTCACCTAAGAAACAAGATGACTGCTTAAGAATCACCTGGTGGCTATTTATCCCCTTATTCTCCACCTGATTTTTCACTATTTTTTCCATTATTTTAACACTAATCGAAATATTAAATAGAAGAATGAGTGTGAAATCATCCATATAAGTTAGGGTTAGCTAGCCTAACATTCCTTGGTTATTTCCCAATTTTCCCTTCAATTTCCATCCCAATTCATGGTAAATTTCTTAGAAATTAGGTTTCGAATTCCTAAACTTTAAGGGTTTATTTGATACATGATTTGTGCTCTGTTTGTGCTTAAATATTGGTCACACATTCCCTGTCCATCGAGAGACCTCGTGAAAGATTCAATTTTGGATTCCATTTATGGGCCCTGCTATTCGTTCTTGACATGAAATTTGACCTAACCATTAATATATCAATATAAGTCTTATTTAATCCTAATGACATATATATTACTATTATGATAGTGTGATAGAATTTCAGGATCGTGAAGAGAAGGTGGACAATTTATGGGCATTTCAAGGATTATGGTTCAGCATCGAGGTAGCCTTCTTTCTACTAATATTCATGAGATATTGTATTATATATGTTTCATATTCAATAGGGATATTAGGATGTGATATTTGGTAGAACACTATGACATAGCAAAATATATGAGTTCAGGTATAGAAAGGTAAATCGTCCCTTAAGGTGAAATACTTATTATGCTTCTAGGATCCTATTACCCTAGGTTTCTAGCATGTTAGGCAAAGTTGAGACTAATGAACCCTTTGTACAATGTTTATTATGATACTCACTGGATTGTAATGGTTTTCTCTGACTATGATGTTATGGTCACGATTATGATATTGATTGAATTTTAGGAATTATTTCATCCTTGTAAAGGATGTGGTTGTAGTTTATTGACATTTTGATGCTTATGATCGGATTGTTTGGATATTGATGATGGCATGCATAGATTTGGTACATTTCAACTTACTGAAATGGTAAATGGTACAATTCTAACTAAAAATATGGTCTTAGTACTGTTTTTCCAAAAAAGAGATTTATTCCCACTTTTAACTTTTAAGATGGATTTCCTCATTACGAGAATCATACCATCTTAATGAATAACTTATTAGCCTTTAATACAAAAAAGACAATGCTTTAGTGATTTGACTAAGACATATTCTGGTCCACAAATTTACTATTATATTTTATCTTGATCGATAGAGATTTTGACCTTTTCTAAACTTTTATGATAATTTAGTCCCAAAGTTTACTCTGAGTAATAGATTTATGAAACTACACTCTTTTATCCATAATTCTATCCCGTTTCTAATAGGATGGAAGGAGTAGAATGATGATGATGGTTATTAAAACTCCCAGATAGGGACTAGGTTGGTGTTTATGGATTCTTCCAAACCCCCTAGGGGCCACTTCATCTGCGAGGAATTGTGCCAGAGAAGAGAGGTCACCATAGGTCCTGCTTTTGCGAGCCATCAGGAAGAAGGAGGTGTATACACTAGGTTACATTATGGTACTTGTTTTGGTTATGGCAGTATGGATTATATATTCCATTCATGTTCCTATATCTATTTTTCTTTTGAGGGGTTGCATAGGTATAAGTGATGAGTATTGCTTGCGGTATGTTATGTGTACTGATTGGACCTTTCAGGATATGAGGCCCTGTTTAAGTAATATTTGTCCAGGCTAGCTTGTTACTTTATATTGTTATTGTTATTATGGTTAATTTATGAAAGGTTGATTATTGGAATAGTACTGAGATTTGAGGTATGATTCTGATTCCATTCTGTAAGGTTTCTTTATTATGGATAATATCTTACATTTAGACATATAAATTAGAGATCCTGATTATGTTAGTACTAGTTCCAACTATGATTAGGTAGCTTTAAGGTACTAGTATGATTACTGTAGGTTGTACCTTTAGGTTAGCCTTGTTTATGTTTATACTTTTATATATGTCGTTATGGTATTACTGAGTATCCTTCCCTTCCTTCATGTGTTCATGTTTTATATCTATTCCTTGGCCTTGTAGGCTATGATATAACATTTATCACCTTTTTATTTATATATGGGCCAATGATATACAGTATAGTTGATAGGTTCCTGAGTATGGATAAAGTAGGATGGTTTATCCTTATTGCCTCCTTAGCTTTACTGTGTTAATTCCCTAGATAGTTTAGTGTAGTTTACATTCTTTCTTGTATGTTATGTATATTTTCATTCTCTTTGGAGCTTAGTCAGCAGTTGACTATGGAGTACCATGTGATTTGTACTCATACTACACTTTTGTAGCCAGCAGATAATAGTATGGGTTTTTGGTGTTGTTATGTGATTTATACAGAGCAGTTATGGTTTGGAGACATGAGGTGAGCTCATGGCATTCAAAATATTCTTATTCTCTCTCTTATGTACCAGACTAATCTCTATGTTGTATTTAAAGGTGGGTTGTATCAGTATATTTATTTACTACTTCATGTTGTAGTCTCATTATATTAGAAGCTCTTGTACCGATTCAACCTAGCTTTGAGATTATCCTATGTATTTTAGCCTTTTTACTATATTTTTTCATGACCCAATGGTCATGGGTGGCACACACACCTATCTTCCAGTTAGGGACCATCTAACCCAAATGATTACTCAATCATTTCATCATCACTAGGACAAGATTATCATAAATATCAACTAAAGATAATGAAAACAAATCTAATCATTATTAATGTGGAAAATAAAAAAACTACTTATTGAAATCCTTAACACCCAATAGTCATTGTACAAGAACTTCTAAACAAAAACCATGTCTAAAAGTGATATCCAAAGTTAAAAAAATAAAATAAAGAATGCCTTATTGCTCGAAAGATGGACAAGAACTAGGGAGATAATCCAAGGTAGGCTAGAGATTGAGTGCTCACACTTGGATCAAAATCAGCTGTCAAACTCTAGAAATGAGGTCATGTCTAAGCCTATGGAACATTTTCTTCACTCAACATAAGAATAATACAGGTGCAGATCAATATAAACCACTATGTACCGGTAGGTATCGTAGGCCAACGCAATATATAACATATTTGCAACCTAATTTGAATAATAAGTAGACAGCATCAACGCATAGCAAGTTTCAATGAATCATCAAATACATTAATGACATACTAACAATTCGTTACAAACAACCCATGTAACCATCAATAATATCAACCATCCATTGCCTAACAAGTCATGGCCTATAGGTGTAACAATCTGCATTTTTTAGCGAGAAATCAAATCATTGTTCCTACATGTGTAAACTCTAACCCTATGATTTATATTTGAATACATATGTCATAATCATTAGACTAGTGTGAAGAGTGATTTGAGGTGGAAAAATGTTCACAGAAATCACTTAGAGTAAAGTTGAGCTAAAAGCCTTTGATTCGGCCAACTTTTGGTATTTAATTCTACAAGGGTCAAATTTGAATGTGTATAACTTTTTAAGTATATGGAATTTTGCATCTCAAGACCCACCAAATTATAGATAATTGAGTTAACTTTCCAATGATACCAATTTCAGATTAATTCAATAACTGAGCAAAAAGTTATGACCATTTTCCTGAGAAAAAGTAAGTGTACTAACCCGTTCTTTTAACGCTCTAACAATGCCTTCAAAATGACCTTTAGGACCCTCACTTCGATGGTAGACCATTTTTAGATGTTATGGGTTGAATTTGAGTGTTTTTAGGCCTTAAAACTGAGTGTGCGTCGCATGTTAGACCTTGTGCTATGGTCGTACATCGTATTGTAAATGCCAATAGACACTGGATCAGGTGTGCTTTTGGCGTGCGCCGCTCAGCAAATTTGCAGTGACCAAACTTCTCCATTTTGACTTAATTTAAGGGCGTTGAGGTCTTTTCACAACCCTAAACTATTTCTAATCATCCTTAAACAAAGCAAGGAGTTTTAAAACATGTTATTTCCACCTTTTTATATCTAAACGTCCCATATATAACTTAATACTATTCCTCTCTTTCGAAGAATGAAATTCAAGTTCCTTCCCTCTAGAACTCTAGAAGATAAGTTCCAATTTCAAGTTTTCTTCAAGAATTCATCCAATTGAGGTATGTGCGGTTTATGAACAAGGTTATTCTTTCATACTTGTGCCCAAAGTGCATCGTTTTAGGACTTAATTCATTTATTATGAGTTAGGGTTCATACCCAAATTGCTATATTCTTGAAGTATGTCACTACTGTGAGATTGAAAGGTTTAAGTGCCTCAAGAATTGCATATATTCATGTTTTGACTTATGAGATTCATATTGTAATTTAAATTTCATTCTCTTGATTTGAAATTGTTGAAAGATTTCAAGATGATTATTATGCATGAAGTTTTGTCATGAAAAAACTTTGAATTTAAGCATGTATTATAATCCCTAAGTACAAGTATTGCGTTTACAAGAAGATTATGCTCTTAAGCTCCATTGATAAGTGTATACTATGATATAAAGCAAAGATTAATCTTTTGATCTTAAGATGGGAAATGAATCCATATCTGTTCATCTTGATTATGATTAAAAGTAAAAATAAGCATAACTGGTTTTCACTTTGTAAGACCCTTATGCTAATTTAAGGTGGATTTTCTAAAGTATGAGAATATAGGTATTCTGGGAGTAGTATTTAGCACTAAGAAGGGAATATAGATGAATGTATCCTTAATTCCTAAAAACTACAAGCCAACGTAGGTTAAGATTTTTTCCAATATGGATGAAGTTCAGTGATTACTAAGTTTAAGGTTTAATTCCAATGACGAGGATAGCATAGCTCTCCCCAACGTGGGTAAGACGTTAGACTCCATGATAGCTCACATAGTTAATGTCAGTTAGAAGACTCCCAAAAAGAAAGAATAGTAAGTAAAGATTGTAGAACTAAGTGTTATGGCTCACAAAGTTTATCCTTATGCTTCATTACTCATCTTTATGATTTTGCAGACTTTATTTTTTTCAAGCTCAAGGTGAGTTATTTACGCTTAGCATGCATCATTGAAAGTCTATGTGTATATTTGTAATTTTTTTACGTATGCATTAACCCCGACATGCTCAGTATATTCCAGAAGTACTGACCCATATATATCTATGTGTTACATTGTCTCATAATGTAGGTACCATTTGTAGCCCTCATATCATAATCAGATCACTGTAGCTTCCAGTGAACAGGTAATGAGTTCTTTTGATTTGAGAACTCGAGTCAACGATAGTTCCAATATCATTCTTTATTTAGTCATATTGATTAAGGATAGCTGGGGGTCATGTCCCGGCTACCTATAGTCAGTATTGGTAGAGGCTTCATAGATGGTCATTCAGAGTTAATGTATTTACTTCCAGTTTTATTTTGTATAACCAAAGTGTAAATGTTTTAAATAGTTTTGTATTGAATATATTCAGCAAAGACATCTCTTCCACTTATTTCTTTCATATTTGTGTAACATATTCAGTTGCTCATGAGTTATGCAATATCATGGGTTAGATTAGGATCATTTGTGGTTCTAAGTACCGTGTGACATCTAGGGGTTGTCTCGGGGCATGACAACAAGGGAAAATATAAGTCCATGTACCTTACTGGTGTGGTACCCGATCCTCCATGATTAAGTATTATCAATATTCATATCTGCATCAGAGTGGTATCTGATCCTCCATAACAACATTATGCGTGTTTTATTAAATTCATACACTCTCAGGATACAATACGATGTACTAAATTTATAAGTACACTTGAAATCATAAGAAAATTCCATCAAGTTGATTTTCAATAATTATTCACACAAATTTCAACAACCCAAATATCATCAAATTCCAGTACGTACAAAAACCATTCAACAAGCATCAAATTTAGGAGCATACTCACAATTAAATCAAGTCTAAACTTCCATTATACCATAACCTACCTCAATTGGAGAATCCAAATGCAAGCTAATTTGCTAGGGTCTTACCCTCCGTAAAGCTTCTGAATGTCTCAATTCTATTCAAATATATAATCTACATAAGAGTACAAATTTAATGGCACAAATTTTATAAATTCTTACACTAAAATTCTAAGCCTAAAGTCTAAGATTGTCGAAATAGTGATGGGTAATCATAGACAAAATATGCTAACTGAAACAATGATGCAGATTATATACCCTGCCTACAGTTTATTCTTTAGTTCATTCTCTATTTCTTTCTATGCAAATTAGTATAGTATTATTATTGAAGTTGAAATGTTAATTCGGACAAAATACCATCCATTCTCTTCCCACCATTGTTATCAAACATTGTTTCTCATCATTAAAGACTTTATTGACTTTTTAATCTTACTCCTAGGCAAATTCCTTAGAAAACATGAAACCTGATTAGTTACTAGTTTTTAATGTATCCCACAAACAACAAATCAGATATGGTAGTACTAAATATATATTAATTCAAATGAAAAAGATGACCTGAAATTTAAGCTGAGAGATTTATTTCTCAAACTTCAGTGCTGAAAACCGTTATTATTGTACCTCTCTTCCTTCTAGTTTTCTTATGCTATTAATATTATAAATGGTAATTCCTAACCACTTAATTTCATTCTTATAATGGCCACATAATTAAATAAGTTATTTGTTTGACTCGTTAAACCATTAATTAAATTAATTATTTAAAATACTAAAAACTTCAAATAAATCTTCAGAAGTTTATCTACAACCCCATAGAAATACATTAAATTTATAAATTAACTGAAAAGTATGTTCCAAACCTACTAGAATCACTAAAATACTAACTTAGGGTCATCTTTATCGAACTGGACCTTATCAAGCTTAATTTTATTGAAACTCATGAACCTAAGTAATGACTTAAATCACTTTCGAACACCTCAAGAATTGGTACTAACCATCCCCGTAAGTCATAATTTCATGTATACACCTTACAGGAATAGCTAAAATGGAAAATTTCACTAACTGACTAAGAAGGTCTTTACATCAAATACCAATTAAATAACTATTCATCCCCGACTGGGCAAAGAAGAAGCAATAAGGGAAATTAAGGAATTACTTGAATTAACAAAAAGATTCAGATACTTGCTACATATGTCTGCTTCAGTATCTGTAGTGGCTTCCTCAATAGGACGATTCTCCACTAGACCTTCACAAATGCAATCTCCCTCGTTCTAAACTTATGAATATCTCTATCAATAATAATAGAGGGTTCCTCATCATAAGAGAGGTTATCATCTAACAAGACCGAATCCCAATAAATTATATAGTTACTATCACTACAAAACATTTTTAACATAGATACATGAAACACATGGTGAACTCCCAACAAACTTGAAGGCAATGCCAATCTATAGGCCACTAGCCCCACATGCTAAAAAATCTCAAACAGATTGATATATCTAGGAACAAAATTACGTCGCTTCCCAAAATTCATAACACTCTTAATTGGTGATACCTTAAGCAATACTAGTTCCATCCTTTATGAAGTACATATCTCTTACTTCTTGATCTGTATACTTATTTTGCCTTATTTTGGCTGCCACAGGCTTCTCCTGAATGAACCTAACCTTCTCGAACGAGTCTCTCAAAAGATTAGTATTCCATGATCTCACCTCAAAGGCGTCAAACTATCCAATGAAAGATCTACACCTCCTTCCATACAAAGCCTTAAATAGTTCCATATCGATAATCAAATAATATTTTTATTAAATGCAAACTCGGTCAAAGGTAGAAACTGATCCCAATAACCTCAACAATCCATCATACACACACACGAAGAATATTCTCTGACACTTGAATCGTTCGCTCGAATAACCCATCATTATAAGGGTAAAAAGTCGTACTGTGGTCAAACCTTATACTCAACTCCTCATGCAACTTCTCCCAAAAGATAGAGGTAAATTAAGTAACCCTATCCAAAATAATAGTAAGAGGGACCCTATGGAACCGAACAACCTCCTTAAGATAAATCTTGGCCAACTTTGTTGCATTATAAGTGACCTAAACTGGTAGACTTAGTCAACCTATCCATAATAACCCATATAGAATCATACTTCCCCAAAGTCTTGGGAAGACCAACAATGAAATCCATAGATATCCTTTCTCATTTCCATTTAGGAATGCACATCCAATGAAGAACACCACTAGACTTTTGATGCTCGTATTTTATTTGTTGGCAACTCTGGCATTTGGCAACAAAATCAACTATATTATACTCCATTCGGTCCTACCAATAATGCTGCCTCAAATCATGGTACATCTTAGTCCCTCCAGGATGTATAGATTACTTCGAACAATGAGCCTCAACTAGAATAGTAGGAATCAAATCAACAACACAGGGCACACAAACTCGCCCCTTAATCTGCAACACAACATCACTATCAAGAATAGCCTCATTGTTCTCACCCTACAAAACCTTATCATAGATCTTGCTCAACATAACATCCTCGAATTCTTTAGCCTTAATTTGATAAAGAAACATGGACCTTGACTCTATACTATTTAGAAATCCTCCTATTCCAGTCACCTTAAGTTGTATGAATTTGTTAGATATATTCTGAATCTCTCTAGCAAACAGACGACTTCTATCATTCAAATAAGCCAAGCTACCCATACTTGCAGACTTTTTGCTCAATCCATTAGCAGCCATATAAACCTTCCTCGAATAGTATACAATAGTGATATCATAATCTTTATGCAAATCCATCCACCAATATTGTCTAAAATTCAAATCTATTTATGTGAACACATACTATAAACTTTGGTGATTAGTGAACACTTTATAACAAACCCCATAAAAGTAATGCCTCCATATCATAAGAGTAAAAACCACAGCAGCCAACTCAAAATCATGATTTGGATAATTCCTCTAATTAGGCTTTAATTACCTCAAAGCATAAATAATTACATTCCTTTCCATCATTAAAACAACACCTAAACTAGAACGTAGGGCATTACAATAAATAATAAAATCCTTAACCTCTATCGGCAAGGTAAGGATAGGAACGGTAGTCAACAAGCTCTTAAGATTTTGAAATATCTCCTCACACTCATAAGACCAAATAAAAGGTACATCCTTCTGAGTCTACTATGTTATATGAGTAGTAATAGAAGCAAACCCTTTCACTAACCTACAATAATAACTTGCTAACCCCATAACGAAACAAACCTCTTTCACTAAAGTAGACCTATCCCAATTCTTAACTACTTCAATATTTTATGGATCTACAATCACACCTTACTTCAAAACCACATGCCCTAAAAGGGATACAAAAGCCAATAAAAATTCACACTTAGAAAACTTCGCATAAAGCATTTTACCATCATCAATAAAGACAATCACAAAATAATCCAAGTAAGGCTTAAATAGGCAATTCATTAAACTCATAAAAGTAGTTGGAGCATTAGTCATCCCAAATGAGATCACAAGAAACTCATAGTGCTCATACCTAGTTCAAAATGCAGTCTTAATATTGGCAAGACAAATCTTAAGTTGATGATACCCAAACCTCAAGTCAATCTTAGAAAATATGAATGCACCTATAATTGGTCAAATAAATCATCGATATGGGGCAAAGAATACTTATAACAATTTGTAACCTTATTCAACTACCTATAGTCAATACACATATAAAGACTACTATTCCTCTTCTTTACAAATAGGACATAAGCACCCCATGAAGAGGCACACAAATGGATAAATCCCTAACTTAACAAATTTAGCAACTGAGCCATTAGGTTCCTCAACTCAACCAGAGTCATCCTATAGGGTAGAATAGAAATAGGATAATTACCAAAATCTAGATTAATATAGAAATTAATACCACGATCAGGTGGCATGCCAGGAAAATCTGCATGAAAAACCTCTTGTAACTCAGAACAATAAGAACTAACATAATAGATAGGACCTCTATAGTAGTATTTTGAAGATATGCTAAGAATTCCAAACAAACCTTTCCAATTAACCTCTTTTCACAAATAAAGGAAAAAAGTTTCATTAGAGGACAATAATCATATTTCTACTTAAGTCTATCCATTCCCAGCATAGCCATATTTACTGTCTTAGAAAGATAGTCTAATATATCATGATATGAAGATAACCAACTCATTCCCGATATTATATCAACCAAAGTTTGATACCACACAAAAGTAACAGAACTGAAACACCCTGGGCTTTGGCCTTTGGAAAATTTTTATGCTCTAAGTTCACTGTCCTAGTAATGACTCATCATACAAGTCGTATGGTGTGGCTACGGGTTAGGTGACCCTAATCATAAGGTATCTAATGAATGGTGGTTAGGGTTTGAATATGGTAACAACTTGGTGGTATGAGATGTTAGGGGTGGTGATGAGTTGTTAGGATGATCCTTAACCAAATTAGTAACTTAGAGGCTTGGGTTGGCTCTGAGTACGAATGGTTCACTAAGATCTATGAGGATAAGTTATGAGTGGTAGGGTTGAATCATATATTATCTAGTGTCTAAACCATTGAGTTCTATCTTGGATACAACTAGACCATACGAGTCATATAATTAGGTAACGTGTCGGGTCATGGAGTCATAAGGAGGATAGTGTATAGGTGTCCAACTCATTATCTAGGATATGACTCGTGTACGAGTCATATGGTGTGGTGATGAGTCAATGGGTCAACTCATAACCAAGGACAGCCTTTTTACAGCTTTTAGATGGGGGCACTTTAGACATTTCCCACTTAATACCCTTAATACCCCACATTCTTATAACACTTTGATACAATTCGGGTCGGCCTTAATGCTTTAAAGAATATCTTCCGAGGCCAATACCAAGAGGTACAATCCACGAACATGCCAAGAGCCCAAGAGGACATTCAATGGACCCTTTTTAGGTTCCTAAGTCCTCAAGGCTGTATGGATTATGCATGAAGAGCCTATGTGGGTTATTTTGGAAATATCTACTTTAGGGATATTTCTTGTAATAGGCTATCTAGGTAAAAGGTAACACTATAAATATATGCCTTAACCATTTTCATTTCTAACTTTGATGATATTTTGAGAGAATACTCTTTAAGAGTAAATTGCAAGTAGGAAATCACTTGTGGAAAATGTGGAATCATTTGTGTTGGTTACTTATTTAAAAACGTGGGTTGCTTGGGGATTATTATTCCCATGAGGTTCACGTAAAAAGTTGGTGTTTGTTTATACAAGTCTTAGGGGTCTTAGAATTTGATACATGTTTTGGTTCTTATTTTTTGTATTCTCTTATGTCAACTTATCTATCTTTCCATTCTTGCACATTTTGAGTTTTGTTTCTTGTTATCTTGTTCTCAATTTTTTCTTAGAGTTCTTAACTTATTTTTGTGTTTTTTAGATTAATCCGTATCATTTGGTATCAAGAGTATGGTTTGATTCCATACCTATAAAGTTAATTTTAGGATTGTTATCTAGAAAATCAACAAAAAAAGAAGTTAAAAATCCAAAAATCATAAAAAGAATATACTGTGTTATGTTTTTAACCCTTGGACAAGAGTTAGATCTTGGATTTTTGTGTCTTTTGTGTATTTATATTGTTAGATCCTTGTTTCCTAACACTAATAGGGACTAGATCTAGAATTTGAGCCATTTCTAGGTTATTTTGAGCCATCCACCATTATTGAGCTTGAAGTTAAAAAAACTTGAAAGACGGATCTCGAATTTGGAAGGTTGTTGTTGAGTTTTGGTCTTGAAATTGTGATATTGCTGTTTGGGAGTTCAAAGTGTACTTGAAAATCAAAACTCATCAAATTTGGAGTTCATTTGCTTAAGGTTCACTTTTGAATGTTCTGGGTGTTCTTCATATCTTGTTGAAGAAGAACATTCAAAAAGTGTTGTTTGATCCAAAAAGGAGGAGAAAGAAAGTGTGGTCATTATTTGTACAAAGAATATTCCACGCATATTCCAAGTTTTCTAATGTAAGAAAGAGTCCAAAAGCATCAAAAAGAGAATATTCTCAAAGAAGAGGACAAGGGAAAGTACAAGGGGGACTACAACAAATTCAAACTCTTTGGAGATTTAAAAAGGTCCAATTCTTTTGTTTTTTTCTTCCAAAACTGATCACTGCCTCCCTCATAGTTAAATATTGATTGAACACAAGTTGGAAACGAGAAATTTTTAAAATCCTCAACCAACCAAAGGCTACCACTTCACCAAATCCGTACAACTCACCCAAAGCTCAAATTTTAGAATTCGAAGTTTCTTTTCTTTGATTCTTAGTTTCATTTATTGATTCTAATACTAATTAACAACTAGTAATCACCTACTAGGTTGTGAATTTGTCTTTTTGAATTCATTTCCTTCTTGTAATCTTTCCTTGTGTGCATTTTTTATTTTAGATTCACTATAGTTTTTTGATTCACGTTCTATGTAATTTTGTTTATTTGATTATTTCAAAAAAGAATCCACTCTGACCTCAAGCCATAATTGGCACCAAGTAATCTTGTTGGGGTACAAATGATATACCAACACTTGTAACGCCAACTGAGTGACATTCAAATGTGTGAGCTTAAGAGCTATTGAGGTTGATTTACTAACCTTAACTTGCTTGTTATTGTTTTTTTTGTTTTTGTTTAGCATTTCTTTATAGGTACTATGGTAAATGAAGGTTTGATTCCTTGTTGGGTTAACTCCATCATGGAAAAGCTTAATGTTACGAATAGCCGATTAGGATCTCTTTAAGGGAGTGTGACTAATATGGATAGTAGGATGGGTAACATGAAGAGTTCTCTCTCAAGGAGAATGGACACTTTGGAATTTCATCTAGACTCCACCCACTCAACCCCTCAAAACTACCATGCCTCCTCAAGTAGATATGTTCTTAACACCTCCACTACCATAACTCCCAAAACATTTTACCAAATGTTGAATCCACCTATACAAGTACATAAACCTATCATCCAAGCCCCTACTTAGCCAAATAACTGAAACCTCATTCGTCCACTACAACCATAATTCAACCAAATCCACAAAGTAGCTTCAAAAAACTGAGAACCCCAAGAACAACCTAGAGCCACTCAACTAAAACCAACAATTCAAATTGATGATGTGGAAGGTGAGGGACCTTATGGAGGTAGGGAGCTAAATGAAGTGGCTCTCTTTACAAAATTTGTGTGAAATAGAAGAGAAGGACATAAGGGCCGAGGAGGAAGGTTTGGTCTAGTTTCACATGGTAGAGGTAACTTAGGACACCATACTCAAGTTCAAGAAGATCATTAATGGGATCAAGGAAGTAATATGGGTCGAGACATGGGTATTAACTCTATCAAAATCACTCTTCCTACCTTTAAAGGAACTATGATCCATCTATATACCTTGATTGGGAACTACAATGCAATAGGATCTTTCAACTCAATGAGTTAACTCCACTCAAGAAAATTACCCATGCAATTGCTCAACTTGAAGGGTATGCATCTACTTGAAGGAACTTATAAGGGAGAGGTATGTTACAGAGAGTTTAAAATAAGAGTAACTAACAAGGATTTATAATTTGAGACAAGGATATAGATGTGTGAAAGAATATTATGAGGAGTTTCAAAACTTGATCCTTTATCTTGGTATTTTTAAACCCCTAAATCATTACATAGCTTAGTTCAAAGGTGGTTTAGATTATAAAGTTTTTTCCCAACTAGTTGTCCATAAGTTTAACTGAATATAGGATCTTGTTAAAGTGTCCATTGAGGTTGAAAGGAACAATAATGCCAAAAAGACCTTCAATAAAGGTTACCAATCTTCTACTTCCTCTGGATACAGCAAGAACAAGGATTTCTATAAATCCTTCGAGAAGAAGGACATAGATAAGGCAATCCAAAGATATCCATCACTGCATGAAGGTAATCCATCTTCTAATCCAATGCTAAAGGTATTACTTGCTTTAAATATCAAGGTTGGGTTCATAAGGCTAGTGAATGCCCCAAACGAAGGAACATTGTATTGGTGAGGGTGATCCTTACTTTGTTGGGGATAAAGTATCCCAAAATAAGGGTGGTGAATAAATCCCTCAAGAAGATAATGACATTAGATGTGAAGGGTAATTAGTGGAGGAAGAAGGAAATCTTTTTGTTCCTTGTGGATTGATGATGAAAGCTCCCAATAAAGATGTTTAGCCTAAAGAAGTAGAAAAGGTCTTGAATTTTAAAATCATGATGAGGAAGGATAGAGATGATGAAAATGGCCAACTTTGAGATCAAAGAGGAGAACTTAGTTCTAAAACCAAAAACTTTTTATTTACTACATATGGCCCTAGCCTTGTTCCAACTTCCAAGTTGATTCTTAGGAGGATGAGTTCCCATGGACCAAGTTTAGGAGGCAAGAGAGCAAGTTCAAGTATTTGATCCAAAGGTATGTACCTACCCCCTCCTATTGCTAGCTTTCTTTGGAATCATGATGACAATTACCCTAGAGTAGACATGCTATAAGGACATTTGATTTAAAATCCTACCTAGATGGTATTGATGTATTTTGAATGAATTGAATGTGCATAGAATGTATGGCCTTCTTATTTCAGATGGCAAATATATTTGTTGTTCCAAGAAGAGTCTATGGTTTCCAATTGATGAACAACTCTTTTTCCTTATTTCTTGTCACACTTATGTGGATAGGCAATTTTATTCTTTCTTGGATGGATATTCGAGTTTTTATGATTGGAAGGGTATTCTACTCCCTAAATACTCCTTCATTTTACCTTTAGTTGTTCTAACATATGATGATTTTCTTGGTAATTTTGTTAATGGGACTAGCTTAGGGGAATTTCTTGATGCTCTTCCTAGACAACTCTTTTGCAATTTGAATGTTGACTTTTCTTCCAATATCTTGAAAATTGTTTGGTTATATGTAAAGTGTGTGCAACCTTGGTATGATGCTATGAGTGATTGTACTGACCCTAACCCTCATGCCTTAAGGAACTTGTGTTTGTTTGTCCTTCCTTTGGTTTTGAGAGGTTTAGATTAGAGGACAAATCCTTTTTAAGAAGGGGAGGATGATACAATCTGGATCAGCCTTAAAGATTTAGATAACATCTCCTGAGGAAAAAACCAATAGGTCCAATCCATGAAAAATCCAAGATCTCAAGAGGACATTCGATGGACCATTTTTAGTATCCTAAGCCCACAAGACCGTGTGGAGCATGCTTGAAAAGCCCATGTGGGTTATTTTGAAAATATCCACTTTTGGGCTATTTCTTATAATAGTCTATCTAGGGAAAAGGCAACACCATAAATATGTGCCTTAACTATTTTCATTTCTAACTTTGATGAAATTCTTAGAGAATACTCTTTAAGAGTGAATTGCAAGCGTGGAATCACTTGTGGCAAACGTGGAATCATTTATGTTGGTTACTTGTTTAGAAACGTGGGTTGCTTGAGGATTCTAATTCCCTTGAGGTTCACATAAGAAGTTGGTGTTTGTTTATACAAGTATTAGGGGTATGAGAGTTTTATACACATTTTGATTCTTATTTTTTTTATTCTCTTATGTCAACTTATCTATCTTTCCATTCCTGCACATTTTGAGTTTTTCTTCTTGTTATCTTGTTCTTGGTTTTGTATTAGTATTCTTAGATTATTTTTGTGTTTCTTAGATATATTCGTATAAAACTTTTTGGTCATTCATTCCACACTTTACAAGATTACAAATGCTCTTTACTCTCTCAAAATCCTTGGTTTTCCAAAGTGGTCATCTAGGGCTAAATGATATATTTCTCTCCCTGAATCTTTGTAATTTAGGAATGAAACTCTTCTCTCATTGTTAGTTTGCTAAAATAATATGTTTTAGTTATTGTTCATGAATAATTAATGGTGGTTTTGGAACCAAGGTTGAGTGGTTTGAATGCATATCTTTGAATATTGTTTTCTTTGTCTTAAATTGTGATTAAGAATACTTTAATTTTGGTTTTTCACAAGTTGGTGCATGGGGATGGTGATTTATTTGAGGGTTTATGGTTGAATCCCAAAATTAATGAGTTTGGCTTTGATAATGGCATGACCTGAACCTATTTGTGAAATTGTCAATGAGAATTATTTTGTCACAAGTTGAAGTGTGTTTTTGAACAAAGGCTTTGGTATAAGCATGATAATAATTGATGATGGACTTCATAAAGGTTTTTATGTCTATAAATTTAATTGAATTGAAAACCTTTAGAGTACGCAGGAATCCCCCAAGTGATTTTAACAATGGAGTCGGCAGGGTACATGGGAATCCATTGGCTAATGACATTGCTTGCAAGCTATAGTCGGTATGACGATACTTTATAATTCCTTAATAACTGACTCCTGGAATTGGTGGTTTGATTATATGCTAAATGTTTTAATTAGGCAATAACGGGTGTTGTGAGAGCTAGCCGTGAAGGTGTGAGTCCGATGGACGGACACTGGAAATTCATGTTTTCCGATATGAGGGTTGTTCTTGGTGACCTTAGGCTTGTGGGGTACATTGGAATCCCTCAATTCTATATTCGTATATATGTACATGGGCGGCGAAAAGTACATGAGAATCCCCTGGCCCTATGATATCTCTAGTTTGTATGGCTACATGCATTGGGTCCAGTTCAAGAGTTTACACTGGACCCATATATTTTGTGGGTTGATTTATGACGGTGAGCTACACAATCCAGGTCAAGATTTCAAATGCATTCTAAACCTTGTTCCTTATCCCGACACGGTATTTATGTATATATGTGATTGCATATGGTTATTTGATTGGTTTTTGAATGATGACATTATTTTATCTTTATATTTGAGTTACATCCTAGTGTTCACTCTGCTAACTATCTTCGGCCGTTGTATCCCCACGCAATGCAGAACCCGACAATACTATTATTCCTCCTGCTTTGTGACTTGGATTCGAGGATAGCTTGAGTCTGATTAAATTAATGAGTTTCCATACTCTGAAAGACTCTATTTTATGCTATGGACTTTTTTTCATTATTATTATTTCTTTGGTTTTGGTTTTGGCTATGGTCAGGGGCATGTCACGACTGGATATTCTTTGATTGTAGTAGAGGCTTTTTTGGACTACTATAGGCATAGGCGGTGTCGATATTAGTGTTAGCATTGGTATTGGTATGGTTATAGACTTCATCTAATGTCTTTAAATTATTATTTTTATTTTATTTTATGTTCGGAATTCATCCAACATAGGGTGTAGTATGTTTAACGGTGGGGTATTGGCAATTGTCTCCGTTCCTGGTTGGACTTGAGGCACCCGCACGACTTGGCCCTAGTTCATATCATGTCAAGAAGAAGAATGATAAACTCTATCAACAATAATAGAATCTCCAACAAGAGTAGACAAGTGAGTAGGAAAGTTAAGTAGATCATACACAATGTCCAATCCCAAAGCAAAATTAGCAGATATATATGAGAAAGTAGAGCCAAGATCAAATAATACAGTGGATATTCGATCAGGCCTACATGGGAAAGCATAGATTTGAACCTCACTACCAATCTAAGTGTCACCTCTGCCAAGTTGAGAACAACCTCAATGGAGCTAATTACCACCCCTACCTGCCAGATGACCACCCCGCCTACTCTATGGATGACCTCTACCATTACCACCTACCTACATACCTACTAGAACCAAAGCTTAAGGATCCTATTGCTGGAAAAACTAAACCATGCTGCCTCAAATTAGGACAATACCTCCTAATATGACCAACTTCACCATACTCATTAACATATACGATCTAAGGTGGGTTGCTGAGCAGATACAGATGAAGTGATGTAACCACCAATGTCTGGAGATGGATAGAGAAACCCTAATAAATCCTCCAGTATACACTTGTATTGCTAACTGGATAGGGAGGGTGGGGTGTTCCTGTGAACTCAGACCCCTAGAATAAGAATAACTAAAATTGCGCCATCTGTGGGCCCTCTTTTCTGTTTTCTTGGCATAACCCTCTTGCCTTACACCCTCCACCTTCTTAAAAAAACCAACTATATCTTGAAGAGACTGGCCTAAAGATGTTATCTAAAGAGAAGAAATCTAAATACCTGCATTCAAACCCTTCATAAAGATATAAATCCTCTCTTTCTCAGTTTTCAGCAAATGAAGTACGTATTGAGACAATGAATGAAATTTGGCCTCTTAGGCCATAATGGACATATTACCCTACTTAGGATTAGTAAGTTCATCCCTTTTTTATCTCTCAATGTACAAGGCACGTACTTCTCTAGAAAAACATAGTAAAATTGAGTCCAAGTCAATGGAGGCAAACCTATATCCCGACACTCTACATAAGCTCTCCACCACATCTTGGAATATTCTTAGAAATAAAATGTGACTAATTCTACACCATACCTCTCAACCACTCCCATCATGTGAAGTCTCTCATGATAATCAATAATACTTAGAGGCATTCTCAGACTTAGTGCAATGAAAAATAGGAGGCTTCATCTTGATAAAATTGCAAAACAAATCATGCTCATCACTAGTCATCACCGGACCCCCTACCTGTCTCGATAAAACATATGAGCCTGATATCTTTTCCATATGAGGAGCTACAGCAACAACATGTTGAACCCTTGTATGCTAAACTGTGGGTGTTGCAGGCATAGTCTCGGTTCCTGCTAACCTATTCAAGAAGCTTTGAACCTACTGAATCACAACGAAAGATATCTAAATTAAAGTTGGACCCCCTGAACTGGTACAACCTTATCATGAACCGACATTCCCTCATTTTATAGTGAAATCACTCTATTATCTACTATCTCAGGCATATCCTCATCTGGGGAAGGAGATACTATCCTCTCCCTAAAAGGTCTCATGTCCTAAGTTCTTCCCCTGGATGGCGCTGCTCTTCTTTCTCTACCTTGTCCTTCCCTCACCTGTCCTCTACCCTAAACTGGAAATCCATTAGCCAGTTTGGGCACCTCAACTCTTGCTCTATTTGCTTATATTCTACCAATCTGTAAGAATAATAATGAAAGAAGTCAGATACCAATTGGGATCACAAGATACCAATTGAAATCAAGTAATAGCACGCAAAAAAGAAGAATTTTAATTTTGCTAGTCTCTTTTAGCCTCTCGAAGAAAAGTACAGACGTCTCTGTACTATTCTGCAAGACTCTATAAGACAGGTCCTTGTACGACAAGATCAACAAACCTAGAGCTCTAATACTAACTTTGTCACGACCCAAATGTCCATGAGTGGAACCCACACCTATTTTCCAGTGGGAGAACCATCTAACCAAAAGAATTACCTAATCATTTAATCATTATTAAGATGAGATTATCATAAAGATCAACTTAATATAATGATACAAAATCTAATCATTATTAATGCATAAAATCAAACAACTACTTATTAAAATCCCAAAGAACCAAAAGTCATCATACATGAACTTCAAAACAAAACCCATATCTAAAAGTGATATCCAAAATAAAGAAAAATAAAGAATGTCTCATTTCTCGAAAGATGGACAAGACTAGTGAGATGATCTATGGCAGCCTAGAGATGGAATGCTCACCCCTAAACGAGATCAGCTATCAAATGTTAGACATAAGGTCTTGTCAGAGCCTCTGGACACTTTCTACACTCAGTAAAAGAAGAGCACATGATATTAGAAGTACAAACCACTAAGTACTGGTAGGTATCATAGATAACATCTTACTTAGCGATTTTGTTTTACAACCTAATTCGAATAACAAGTTGTCAGGAATCAACAAATTATAGGTGTATAATGAATCATAAAATACATTAATGTTAGTCCAAAAATTCTCTACAAACAAGCCGCGTAACCATCAATAATATCAACCATCCCGTAAACAACCACAAAATCAACAAATATACCATAAGTAATAACTAATCCTTTTAAACCTCACAATTAGTACATCATTAGTTCATTATCAGCTTATAAACTCCAAAACCTCTCAAAATCAATACAAATTTTTACACGCATGCTAAGGGACTTATTTTTGCACAACTATTCATGACTTGTAGGGGACAATCTGAGTCTATGTACCGTACCGGTGTGGTACCTGATCCTCTATGATTGAATAATATCAATATCCATATTTGTACCAGTGTGGCACCTAATCCTCCATAACTATATTATGTATGTTTTATTAAATTCACACTATCTTTCAGGATACAATATGATGTACTAAATTTATAAGTACACTTAAAATCATGAGGAAATTCCATCAAGTAGATTTTCAATACTTACTCATACAAATTTCTACAACTAGATATCATTAATTTCAAGTATGTCTGAAGACCAATAAACAAACATCAAATTTAGAAGTATACACACAATTAAATTGAGTCTTAATAATGCTCCACTTACACGTCAATTTAAGTGCAAGGCGGTTGTCATCAATATATTTACCCAACTTTGGAGTCGGGGTCGAATCCATGAGGAACAATGTGAGTGGCAATTAAAATAATTTGAAATGATAGATACAAGATAAATTCAATCAAATGATACAAAAAGATAAAATGGGGGAGAGGTTCCTACACTAATGTTTCTTTTTTTGTTTTTTTTGCTAGTATAAATTTGGGGCTACAAATAATTAGAGTTTGAACAATTATGCACAGATCTCGAGATTATGCATTACTAAGGGAGTGACATGTGGGAGTTAGTAATCAACATCAATTTAGTAAATCAAATATGGGTAGGCTTGGTTATAATTTTGATGCTAGTCTTTTGACGAAACACCAAACTTTCACACCTTGATTCTTTTGAATACCTAATAGGTGTGTAAAGTAATGGGTAACCACAACCTCAATCTAGGCATCCCGATTTCTTGGATGATACCCATGACATAGTCAACCTCACTTCACCCTTATGTCTAAGATAGTGAAAACTTAGCAAACCACACACATAATTTTCTATCTTTGCTTTAGTCTACATATCCCTCTTTTGAGGTTGATATGGATTCCTACACTTCACCCAAAACCCTTCTTTCTAAGATTTCCTTGAAATTTCTAGTTCTTGGAGCTTTTGCTCATCAAACCTATGTAGGTATTTGGGCCTTTTCACCCATCAAATCCCAACCAAAATAGCATAGCAATGATAAAACTGATAAACATGAACTATCAAATAGATGTTAACAATTACAACCCACACACACTTAAACCCCAATTCACACATAACCCTCAGAGGGAAATTTAGCTACACATAAGATAAATAAGCATAGATATACCTATAATCTTCATTGAAATAAATTGTTGAAGAATTAAGTGAATGGTAATTCAAACTGGCTCTCCTATAATATCAACAATGGAAGTGAGCAAATCTTCCACTTAGAAAGTTTTCAATGTATTCTTCACCTAAAAATTATAAAATATTTTCTTCTCCAAAAAAATAGAGGCTATGAAGTCTAGAGCTAATACCTAAAAATTTGGGAAAGATGTAAAAATTATCTCTAAGGCTAGGGTTTGAGTTTTTTTGTCAAATTGGGATCAGCACATGCATATACAGTTTTGCTCTTAGGCTAAATACTTCTGTTGAGCCACAGTCGCACCAACTTGGCCGTGATCGTGGTTATACAACCGCATCTAACTTACGTAACTTTTTTTGATTGAACTTGTCTTGACTACCGCGATCACAGTCATCGGACCACGACTACAGTACCTAAGGCTCTTTTTTTGTAGGTCTTCAGCTGCACTTTCTTGCTCCTTTTTTTATTATTTTAAGCTCCAATCCACATCTTTTGATCTATTCAACTTTATGCCAGCAAAGAGCAAATAATAGTTCATTTAATCATGAATATGCCTCATTTATCCATTTAAAACAAGGTAATGTGCATGAATCATGAGTGTGAATGAGTGGTAAAATCACCATTCATCAAGTCTAAACTCTAATTAAACCGCAATATACCTCAACCGAAGGATCCAAAAGCAAGCTAATTTTAAAGGGCCTTGCCCTTCCATAAAGCTTCTTAATGTTTCAAATATGTTCAAATATATAATCTACATAAGAGTACAAATTTAATGAAAACAATTTTATATATTCTTACTTTAAAACTTCTAGGCCTAAACTCTAAGGTTTTAAAAATAGTGACGGGTAATCATATGAGAATTAATCGAAACAGCGTTGCAGATTATATATTGTGCCTGTAGTTTCTTTTTTATTTCAATCTCTATTTTATTTCCAAACATCATCTTTCATCATTAATAACTTTATTGACTTTTTAATCTTACTCCTAGTCTAATTCCTTAGAAAACCTGAAACCCAATTAGCTACTAGTTTTAAAAGTATCGCACAAATAACAAATCAACTATGGTAGTGCTAAATATATATATCAATTCTAAAAAAATAATGACCTAAAGTTTAAGTCTAGAGATTTCTTCCTCGACTTGTAACGGTGAAAACTGCTATTATCGTGCCTCTTCCTTCTAACTTTCTTATGCTATTAATATTATAAATGGTAGGTCCTAACCACTTAATTCATTCTTATAATGACCACATAAGTAAATAAATTATTTCTTTGACCTATTAAATCATAAATTAAATTAATTATTTTAAATATTCAAAACTTTTTAAAAATCCTAAAAATTTATTCAAAACCCTATAGAAATAAATTAAATATTTAAATTTACTGAAAAGTATATTCCAAACCTACTAGAATCACTAAAACACTAGTTTGGGTTTATCTTGATCGAACCTGACCATTATCAAGCTTAACTTTATTAAAACTCAAGAACCTATGTAACAACTTAAATCACTTTCGAACACCTCAAGAATTGATACTACCCATTTTTGTAAGTCATAATTTCATGTATATAATCTACAGGAAGAGCTAAAATGAAAAAGTTCACCAATCAACTAAGAGGGTCGTTACATATTTATTTTGCATTCTTCTTTCATTTCTCTTGGCAGTCTGTTACGAGTAGTTCCGGGCTAGGGGTTGGCTTACTTACTCACGAGTTATAGTAGGTGTCATCATAACCTGAGAAATAATGTTATGGCATGTAAAGAAAATTTTGTTTATGAGGTTTAGAAATATAATAAAAATAAAAGTGTTTAGCTTGCCACTTACAATGTTAAGATTGTTGTAAAACTGTGGTATGATCAGGTCAAGAAAATTTAGGGTGAAGGTGTTGCACCTACGCACCTATAAAAAGGATATTTATTTACACAAGAGTTGAGGGAGGCTAAGATCTAGTAGTTCCTCTATTTGGAGAAGGGTTCAATAAGAGTGAGGGAGTACAATGTTAATTTCATTCAGTTGTCTTGTTGTGCTCCAGATATGGTGGTTGATATGAGGAACATGATGAGCATGTTTTAGTCTGGGCTCTCCCAACTTTTGGTTAAGAAGAGTAGAGCAATGATATTTATTAGGGACATGTACATTGCAAGAATATGAATCAAGTACAATAGGTTAAGGTGGATAAGATTAAAGAAAAATAGGAGTTCCATAATAATAGGACCAACATATTAAATCACGAGTTCAGTTAGATAAGGATCAAATTTTAGAATTGGTCCTTTTTCTAATAGAGGTCATATGAAATAAATAAATCTTTAGACAACATACCACCACCCAGACCTAGGTATATTAATAAAGGAGAGACTGTGGTTCTTAGTATTAGGGCAGTGTTGTAAAAGGGCACCCCTCTAACCCTATTTGCAATAAACGTAGTAAAGTTCATCTTAGTAATGTCTTTATGGTGGAAGGGATTGTTATGGGTGTGGTCAGTTAGATCATATTCTTATGGATTACCCTTCGTTTAGGTAGTGTAACATAATTTAGTCTACATATCATCAGCTCCACAGGCTAAAATGTTCATAAAGGAACCATTTATGGTGCAATCGGCAGTAAAAACCACTTCTATGCCGTGTCTCTTGTAAAGATCAAGAGAGTTCCTCATATAATGTTACTAGTACTTTAAATGATTTCTCTCTTGATATTTATCTTTGTTAGAACCAAGACACACTTTGTGCTTTATAATTCCATATGTTGATATAAAGTATAGAATCAGACCTAAAAAACTCGTAAAATTATTTTTCCACTCCAATCAGAAAGTCAGTTATTGCTAAAAGATTATATAGGAGTTCCATTGTTTCGGTCAATCATAAATACAATACAAATGATCTAGTAGAGTCATACATTGTAAACTCTCACTATGACTCAGTTGATTGAAGAAATAGAGTTGTAAAATTTCAGTTTGCTAACGAACTGATCTTATAATAGAAGCGTAACCTACCGTGACAAAAGGTTGTTACATTCATACCTAAAGGTGATAAAAATGATCACAAAATGGTATATATATCACCTACTTTGTTCTAATGACTCAAATTCTAGGACCCCATACCTTCAGTCAGTTTCCAGAAGTCTTCTGTCATAACCCTAGTCCATTGTGTGTGGTACTCACTCTAACCATCCAGTTGGAGAACCAACTACACAAGTTTGTTTGCAAAAATACCTAGCCATTAAATTAAGAACAACTAAACCATTAAACAAATCAATATCTCTGACAACTTAGAAGAAATATAGAAACTTAATAATGCTAGTCATAACAAAAATCTTTAAGAACTAAAATTCAGAGTACTAAAACCTAACTAAAAGCCTATTGCAATAAAAAACTAACAATACTAAATAAAATGCCTTTTTCAATCATCAAGGACAAGTTGAAGATGGAGAGATCTATGGGTTCTTATTAGATGAATATTCACCTTAGCATCTGAAGTCTCGCTGAGGTCTACAAGTGAGGTATCGCAAAGCCATTGGAATATGATCTGTACTCAACTAATGGAAGATTACATGGTAGTATTAGGGCAAAGCCACAATGTATTAGAAGGGTCATAGGCCAACTCAACATAATCATTGTGAACACTTAACTAACAAGTTGTAAAAAAGATAGGAAAAAGATGTCGTCTTAGCAACTATGCATTCAGATAGTCTTTCCACGACAAATCCACTTTGACTGACCAAGTCAAGTAAATAAATGAATCATATTTAAGAAAATAATATTGCATTCAAGTTCACTACAATAAAACTCATAAAACAATTCAACTCGTCACTTTCTCAGAAAATATGTCATTATTGTGCAATATCAAGTATTTACTCATTTCAAGTACCATATCAAATAAATGGAAAACAAAAGGATACAAATATAATGATCAACAAAATATAAATTGGTTTAGTCAAAGAATCATCAAATTCTCCAATTACAGTGTACATACATTCTAAGGCTCTTATTGTTTCCCAATAGCCATAACCTGTATGGGATGACCTCAGTCAATACACCAAATATCCCTAATAACTAGTGTCATCCACCCTTGTCCCAACCAAATATTATACTACCCTTATTAAAATATTCCCACATTTATCCTCCCTAAAATCCACCAATTCAATCATGATCAACCTTTACCAATTTATCTCACAATAAAAAATAAGTATAATTATATAATAAGTTAAATCAACCACCCTTACACATAAAATAAGGTCAGTTTTACCAATATCATTATAAATTATCAATTTCCAAACTTTTCTTCAACAGTTAATAAGTTCAACATTAATTAGCATGTAGTGCAACTAAATAAACAAAGTTAAGATGCACACATACAACCAATTATGCCTTAACTCCAATTCAACAATTACCTACCTCAATACAAGCCTTGAAATACTCTAACTAACTTGAGCCTTGCCCTTTTGTGCATTCTAGTCTTGACCACAATTTAAAAACAACAAAAAAGACTAATTTAAAAATATGTTCACCAATTCTAGGCATTATAATTCCAAGTTCATGTCCCTAAATCCATGTTCATGACCAACTCTAGCTTTTGTAAGGTTTACTATCATTTACTTTACCCAATTTCTCCATATATTGAGATTAATATTCTTAATTATAGTTTAGAAGACCTAATTTAACAACATTAACAAGAAATTGTAACCATATTTAATAAAATGACATGAATTTCTCCAACCTAGGGTTTAACGTACTATTCCCTCCATGCTCAATTTATGAGGATTCTAAGGAATTAGGAGTTATATATATACTAGAGTGATGTAATAACTTACCTCAATGGTATAATGCAAGAAGAAACTAAAGAAAATTATCCTAAATTTCCCCTGTATGACCTCTGAATAGTTTTAGATGAAAAATAGTATTTTAAGGCAAAATTGTTATTTACTACATTGAACACATTGTAGAGGCCCAATTCCTATTAATAATCATTGCTAGAGTAGAATCCTCTTTCTATTATAATGCTAACCCAAATTGACTTTTGTTATAGCAGAAAACTTCCCGATATAGTGGAACCACAGTATTGGCTTGCAACTCGTTATAGCAGGTGGTCAAGGTAGTAATTCAATAAACTAAACATGGATACACATAAACATAATAATATGAATGCAAGATCGAGCATAATAACATGTACTAAATAAGTTGTTTATATGAAAGATGCTATTTTGATCAGGAAAATACATATTCATGGTTTTATTTCACAATAAAATAAAGAGTTTAATGAAACCTCATATTTGACCTGGAATCCAACTTGAGGGGAAAATATGCTTGGGAATTGGGAGTGTTTTTGGGAATCAATTGGAAGAAATCCATTGATGAAATCCCAAATACCTAGATTTGAATTCCTTGGGGAATTTCTTGGAACTTATGCTTGAACTTGCAGAATCCTATCTTGCTTTGGAGAAGAAGAAAATCACTTCTTTTTTGCAGAAAAAGCCCTTCTTAAAATTGTGCAGGAATTTCTGGTTTTAGTCATCATGACTCTCATCATAACTCAATAGGTCAGGTCACAAGTCGTGGTCTGACTCGTGACCCGAGGTCCTAAATTTTTAGCCTTGTCTATTGTCATGAATCCCCTACTAACGAATCATAAGATCTGATCACAGATCGTTAGGAGTAGTTGTGGTCTGAGACTCAATTTCTAGATTTCCTTCATATATGGTAATGAGTCCAACTAATGACTTGTTAACACTAATCATGAGTCATAAGGTAGATTCGTTATCCAAGAGCTGAAATTTAGGGGGTCTCATTGTTGTGACATCAAATAATATGTAATGACTCATTACATTTGGTAATGAGTCATTACCTGAGTTGTTGTCAGTGGTAAGTTGAAAATCCCTAAGTAAAATTTCTTAACTTCTTGCCACGATATTGTATTAAGGGGAAACTTGTGGCATTGGAAAGTAATTTTAATATTCTATCTTTTGATAAGTATAGAGCGTGAAAAATTGGGGTATTACAATATCACCCCTTTGGGATAATTCATCTTTGAATAAAACTAAGTGGAAAGGCTAGGGGAAAAACTAAAACTTTGCACTGAACGCTTACAAGCTGAGTCATGAACTGATGCCTAAATTTATGAATGGTACATGAACTAACTAAACTCATAAATACATGCCATGACATGGAAATAGATAAATAGCATGAGATGGAAATGAAAGAATTAATTACTTAAGGAAACTATTACCTCATATTGGGACTGGGTTCGAAGAAAAAATGTGGGGGTACTTAGTCATCATATCTGTATCTACTTCCTAAGTAGCTCCCTCAGCTAACTAATTTCTCTACAAAACCTTCACTAATGCGACCTCTTTATTCCTCAGCCTAAGAATCTAAAGATCAAGGATCTCAACTGGGACTTTCTCATAAGAGAGGCCATTTTCTAAGCCAATCCATTCTACAGGTGTAACTAAGGCTAGGTCTCCATGTATTTCCTTAACAAGGAGACATAGAATGCTGGTAGTACTGATGCTAACTCTATAAAACAGTCCAACTCATAGGCTAATTTCCTATACCAACTTAGAATTTTATGAGGACAAACATAGCGGGGACTGAGCTTTCATTTCTTACCAAATCTCTTCACCCCTATCATGGGTAAAATATTCAAGTAGACAAAATGTCCAACATCAACTTAAGCTCTCTTCTCCTTATATCTACATAGTATTTCTAATGACGTTTGGCCATTTTCAACCTTTCTTGATGTGCTAAAAATTTTCCTTTGATGTACGCACTAAATTTGGCCCTATCAATGCAACTTCACCAACCGTAAACCAATCGATAGGAGATCTACACTTCCTACCATAAAATGCCTCAAATTGGGCCATCTGAATAGTAGAGTGATAGCTTTTATTGTAAGAGAACTCAATCAAAGGTAAGTGATCATCCTAACTACCCTTGAAATCAATTACACATGCTCTCAATATTTTCTTTAAAGTCTAAATAGTCCTCTTGTCCTGACAATCGGGTTATGGGTAAAAAGCTATACTGAGATGAACTTAGGTACCAAGACTTTTCTAAGAATATTTCCAATAATCAAAGGTAAACTGGGCACCTCTATCTGAGCTAATTGTCAAAAATAACTCCATGTAATTTCACCAACTCCCTGAGATTGATTCTAGCATAAGCTTCGGCTAAATCTGAAGTATTAACTGGAAAAAAATAAGTTGACTTAGTCATTCGATCCATAATGACCCAAATAGAATTATGCTGATGATGGGTATAAGGCAACCCTATAACAAAGTCTATGTTTACCGCTTCTCACTTCCATATGAGAATGCTAAATTCCTAAAGCATTCCACTAGGCCTTTGATGCTCAACCATAACCTGCTAGCAATTTAGACACTTAGCTATAAATTTTGTAATAGCCTTGTTCATTCTATTCCACTAATAGACTTCGTGCAAGTCATGGTACATCTTAGTGGCTCTTAAGTGAATGGAATATCGAGAACCATAAGCCTCTTACAATATCTGTTGCCTTAAATCATCCATATTTAGAACATATAATCTACCCTGATTACAAAGAACACCATATCCCATTTGGAAAAGAACCTCAACTTTCTGGTCCTGAACTGCCTCTTTCAACTTAAGAAAAATAGGATGTCTATCTATCTTTCCCTTTACCTCAGCAACCAAAGAAGATTCTAAACCATTCTGAACCCAAACACTCCTTTTACTGAATCAACCAACTGAACTCCCAAACTAGAAAGCTAATAAACTTCATGATCTAACTCCTTCTTATCATCCTCATTGTAAGAAACACTTTCCCTATATAGTCTGCTAAGAGTATTGGCCACCACATTCTCCTTGCCTAGGTGATACAAGACGCTCATGGTATTGTCCTTTAGTAACTCTATCCACCTTCTTTAATAAAGATTTTGATCCTTCTGACTGAAAACATACTGAAGACTCTTGTGATCTATAAGCACATAAACATGAACCCCATAAAGAAAATGTCTACAAATCTTTAAGGCAAACAAAATTGTTGTCAACCCAAGTTAATGAGTTGGGTAGTTCTTCTCTTTAGGTTTGAGTTATCTAGAGTCATATTCTATAACCTTCCCCACTTTATCAACACAACCATGACCAACTCTAGAAGCATTGTAATATACCATAAAACTATCTAAACCCTCTGGTAAAGTCAAAACTAGGTTAGAGGTTACTCGAGTCTTCAACTCCTAAAAAATTTTCTTGCAATAATCTGACCATTAGAATTTAACCTTCTTCTGAGTTAGTCTGGACATGGTAGACTCAATATAAGAAAATCCTTCAATGAAACATTTATAGTATTTGATCAAACTTAAGAAACTCCAAATGTCTGGTGGAGAGATAAGTCTAGTCCAATTTTTTACTACTTTGGTCTTTTGAGGATTAACTCAAATTCCTTTACCTAAAATAATATGACCAAGGAAATTAAAACACCCTAGGTTTTAGCCCTTGGAAATTTCCTAAGCTTTGAGCTCACTGTTCTTATAATGACTCATCATACGAGTCCTATGATATGTTTATTGGTTAGGCAACCCAACTCATAAGGTGTACATTGATGGTGATTAGGTTTCTGTTGTGGGGACAATTTGGTGGAATGGGTCGTTAGGTGTGGTGATGGCTCATTTAGGTGATCCTTCACTTAACCAGAAACTTAGTTACTTAACTTGGCTCTGAGTATGAGTGGCTTACTAAGATTGTAAGGATAGTTCATGAGTCATTTTGACAAGTCATATGTTTTACAGTGTCAATCCCTTTGGATTCTTTCTTGATTGTAATTAGGACTATATTAGTCTAATAGTCTGGTCATGAGTGGAGACAATGGATTCGTATGGTGGATAGTGTGTGGGTGTCCAAATCACTGACTTGGTGACTACTCAATGGTATGAGTCATATGTTATGGTCACGTATCAAGGAGTTGACTCGTAACCACATGCGGCAATTTTATAGTTTTAAGTTAGAGATAATTGAAACATTTTCCCTTTTAAATCCCATGACATAAAACACCTTTTGGGACTTCATTAACCTATTATTACTAATCAAATACTCTTAAAAATCTCTCAAACTCTCTGTTCAAGCAAGAGGCTAGGGTTTCTTCAAGACAATCAATTAGGGGCTTTTAAGAGTGATTCCCTTCGTCTTCCTTGGTGCCTAAGGCATTTCACTCCACCCACTTTGTTATTTTACAATGAGCATATGTTCTAATGTATAATTTTCATGATATTATTCTAGTTTAAAATAATGGTTAGGGGTTTTAGATGTTCATGGTTGAAAATGTTTCTCAAGGTTTAATTATGTTTTCTTTTGTGCTTTTAGTATGACTTTGAGATTGTGGGATTCATGTTAATTGGAAATGGATTTAGAGTTATTATGTATCACAAATTACTTGGTTATGTTTTTAAAACTTATGTTCCCTCAACCATTTGTTAAAATGCCAATGAGAATGATTTTGTCATATAGTTTGACTATTCTTGAAATCTATGCGTTGCATAAAAAGTAATGGAACTTAAAATTTTTTTTGTTGGTTTTAAAAAATATGAAAAGTCCTTGGTTCCCATGGTTTTTGTTTAATTGGAGGCTTTCGAGTCAAATTGATTTAATGGCTTTGGTATGGCATTAAAAGGATAGACTTGCAAGCTCTAATTTTAGTATGATGATACCAATGGTTAATGGCTATTTAAAAAGACTCCTTGGAAAATGGTTGGAATGTGTAAATGGTTTTATATTAGCTTAAAGGGGATGTGTAGCAATGTCGTGGAAGGTAGTGGTCTCGGTGTACCAATACTGTAAATTCTTATTTGTCGATGTGAGGTTTGGTCATGGTAACGGTGTGCTTGATGTCACACTTTATATTTTGGGAGATGTAATAGTTATCTTCAGTTTTTTCTTTGATTGTGCGGCTAACATACACTGGGCCCTTTCAACAGGGAGAGATGAACCCATATAGCATGGGGCTGGTTTTAGGATGTGAAAGCTACAAAACCCAGTAAAGGTCTTAAATGCATAATAAACTCGGTTCCCTATACCATCATATATATATATATATGTATATATATAATTGCATATGGTTATTTACTTTGGTTTTCAATTATTGGAATTATTTTATCTTATCCCTAAGTACATGCTAGGGTTTACTCCGCTAACCATATTTAGGTGTTGTATCCCCAGGCAATGTAGGAACTGGCCATACTACTATTCCTTCTAATTAGTGACTTGGATTCGATGATAAATTTGATTCACACTGAAATGGTGAGCTTCCATACTTCAAAAGGCTCTATTTCATGCTATGGATTTTTTTAATTTTTATTATTTCTTTGGTTTAGTTTTGGCTATAGTCGGGGGTATGTCTCGACCACATGTTATTAATTTTTGTTAGAGGCTTTGTCAGACTACTATGGGCATGGGCGGTGTCGGTATTGGTATTAGCATTAGGGTTGACAGCAATTGGATAATTTTTTGGGGTTATTGGATTTTTCTTATTGAATTTATTTAATGTCTCTAAACTATTATTGTTTTATCTTGTTATATGTTCAGAGTTTATCCGACATAGGGTGCAGGGCAGTTATGGTTAGGTATTGGGGGTGGTCTCTTGCCCTATTTGGACTTAAGATGCTCGACATGACTAGGCCTTAGTTTAGGTCATGTTATATTGGTATCAAAACCCTAGGTTCATGGTCAATTGGGTGTCTAACAAAGCTATATCGAGTAGAGTCTCTTTTACGAATGTGTAGCGTGCCACACTCATAAGGGAGAGGCAACGAGGCATTTAGGAATATTTCTCTTTCTTGTGTTCTATTTTCAAGCTGTGGAGTCTAAGCTCCTAAAATCTTCTATAATTTCCATTTTTCTGTTTTTTACATCATGCCTTATCGAACATTTAAAGCTCACGGAAACTTCTCTAGGCTACCTAAGGATAATGTTGATAGAACCCATCTACTTATGGGGTCCAGACCGGATCTAGGGGCCCAGTTCCTTAAAGCCTTCCCTAAGTTCCGTCAGTTCCCTCCAGTCATTCTCGAGCCTCTCAAGATAATGTGATGAATCTTGAGTTTCATCAGTCTATCCATATATTGGCATAGTTGGTAGATTCTCAGGCTGAGCATTGTAATTTTATTACTGCATGTTTTAAGGTTACAAGGGTTGGCCAGTTCATGAGGTTGAATCCTCCAACCTTTACCTATATTAAGGTAGAAGAAGGTCGTTAAGGTTTTCTAGATGAGATAGAAAATATCTTGTGTGTTATGCCTACCACAAATATGGAGGTCATAGAGTTTTCCACCTACCAGCTGAAAGATATGGCTTACCAGTGGTACAAGGAATGGGATCAGTCAATGGGTAATGATGTAGAGCTAGCTCTGTGGGAGGATTTTTTGAATTCTTTCCTGGAATGCTTCTTTCCTCAAGAGTTTAGGGAAGAAAAGTTAAAATATTTTGTTAATCTAAATCAAGGTGAGATGTTAGTCAATAAATATTCCTTGAAGTTTTACCAATAATCTCGATATGCTCCAGAGTTGGTTTTCAGCATGAGAAAGTTCACTTTTGGGTTATCTCGAGACTTGATTTTAGAGATTAAGTCTACCTTGTTGAACAAACACATGGATATCTCTAGGTTTATTATGTATATACAGCGGGTAGATAAAGAGAAAAAGAAGCAAACTGAGTTAGGGCAGAGGTAGAGCAAGAAGTTTGGAATTTCTGAGCAGTGTGGTGGCCAACAGTAGAGTGGTAGGGATGGTGGGAAGTGGACCAAGAATAAGTGTGCTAATTTTGGGTCTTACTCAATGGCTAGTTCTCCCTACCTAAAGTCGTCGAGTGGTGGCAATAACTATAGGGCGCAGGATGCCTAATCTTAGGCTAGTAGGGTCCAGTCAGCTTCATCATATCCTCCCTATAGATTCTGTGGTTGGTTGTATTGGGGTTACTGTGATAAAGGAAAGTACAAGTACTTCAACTGTGGTTAGCCAAGGCACTTGGTCAGAAGCTGTCCAGTGGCTAAGGTTTCTTCGGGGAAAAACAAGGTTCTAGTTGCCTCTTCATCAGCTTTGTCACCAAAGGGTGCAACATCTAGTTTGGGCACTGGTCAAAATTATTTCTATGTTCTCACTACCTACCAAGAGTCTGAGGCATAACTTTATGTTATGACTAGTAAGTTGAAACTCTTTTCTCGTGATGTGTATTATTTACTTAATTTGGGGTCCGCTCTCTTTTATGTGACCCCATTTGTCGCTGTGTATTTTGGTTTCGGTCTCGAGTGTGTTTATACCCTTTTTCTAGTTCTACCTTGGTGGGTGACTTTGTGGAGGCTAAAAAGGTTTATAGAGGTTGTGTGATATCTGTGGGTGGTTGGGTAACTCTGGTGAATCTGTTTGAATTAGACATGATTAATTTCGATGTCATATTAGGGATGGATTGGTTGACCTTATGCTATGATTCTCTAGACTGTCAAACCCGTATGGTTGTCTTTAAATTCCCTAATGAGTTAGTTATTGAGTGGTAGGACAGTTCTCTATCTTCTAAGGGAAAGTTCATATTATATCTTAGAGCTTAGAGATTAATCTCCAAAGAGTATCTCTATCATCTGGTCTTAGTTAAAAATTCTTAACTCGAAGGGTCGTTCTTTGAATTCCATCTCGGTGGTGAATAAATTTCCTGAGGTCTTCCCTGATGACCTTCCTGGTGTTCCTCTTGATAGAGAGATTGATTTTAGGATTGATCTTATTACGGACACTCATTTGATTTTTATTCCTCCATAGAGAATGGCTCCAGTTGAGTTGAAGGAGCTTAAGGAACAATTAAAGGATCTTTTAGACAAGGGTTTCAACCGTCCTAGTGTGTTCCCATGGGGTGAACATATTTTATTCATGTGTAGGAAGGATGGTTCCCTTTGTATGTGTACTGATTACCGGAAATTGAATAAGGTGATGATAAAGAATAAATATCCTCTTCCAAGGATAGATGATATGTTTGATCAGCTGCAAGGTGCTAAATTTTTCTCCAAGATTAGGGAGGTGGATATCCCTAAGACTTTTTTCTATTCTCGGTATGGGCAGTTTGAGCTTCTGGTTATGCCTTTTGGATTAACCAATGCCCCAACGACATTCATGGATTTGATGAATAAAGTCTTCCATCAGAATCTGGATTTGTTCATCATTGTGTTCATAGAAAATATTTTGGTGTACTTTAAGAGTGAGGTGAGCTATGCCTATTACCTCCATATTATATTACAGACCCTAAAAGAGAAGCAGTTGTATGCCAAATTTTTTTAATATGAATTCTTGTTGAACGCTGTCACTTTTTTGGGTCATAGCATTTCTAGTGAAGGGATCATGGTGGATCCAAAGAAAGTTACAGTGGTTAAGAAGTGGCTTATACCCGTGACTCCAATCGATATTCAGATCTTCTTGGGCTTAGCTTGCTACTACATAAGGTTTATGGAAGGTTTCTCTTCTATAGTTGCCCCGTTGACTAAGTTAACTCAGAAGAAGGTGAAGTTCTTGTGGTCGGATACTTGTGAGGGTAGTTTTGAGAAGCTGAAAGATAAGCTAACTTTGGCTCTGGTCTTGACTTTTCCTTAAGGCACTGATGGATTTAAGGTATATTATGATACATCCCGTGTGGGGCTTAGTTGCGTCTTGATGCAGCACGACAAGGTGATGCTTATGCCTCTAGAAAGTTGAAGGTGCATAAAAAGAATTATCCAAATCATGACTTGGAGCTTTTGGTTATGGTGTTCACGTTGAAAATCTGGTATCACTATTTTTATGGATTGTATATGGATATCTTTTCCGATCATAAGATCCTGCAATAAATGTTTAAACAAAAAGAGCTTAATCTCAAGCAAAGAAGATGGCTTAAGCTGCATAAGGATTATGACTTGAGTATTTTCTACCACCCAGGTAAAGCTAATGTGGTTGTTGATACCCTTAGCAGGTTATCCATAGAGAGTCTAGCTTTTATGGGTAAGGAGAAGCGGGAGTGGGTAAAGGATATTCACCATTTGGCCAACCGAGTTTGCCTCTTAGACTCTGAAGGCAGAGGTATATTTGTATAGGAGTTGGAATAGTCATCTCTTGGTATAGAGAAAAAGGAGAAGCAAATGTTAGATCCTATCTTGATGAGGATCAAAGGTGATGTAGGTAGGCAAAAGGTGTTGTCCGTTGAGATTTGTAGTGACGATACATTGTGGTACCAATGAAGGGGATGTGTTCTCGATGTTGATAGTTTATAAGAGATGATCTTGGCTGAGGTACATAAGTCGCATTATGCTATTCATCCTGGTTCGAAGAAAGTGTATCATGACCTGATGGAGATGTATTGGTGGAACAATATAAGGCATGATGTGGCTAGTTCTATGGCCAAGTTCATGGTGTGCCAACAAATGAAAGTTGAGAACATAAGGCTCGGAGGATTATATCAAGAGATTGAGTTGACTGTATAGATATAGGAAGTGATCAACATGGAATTTGTTATCGATCTTTCTCGATCTCAAAATTAATTTGATTAGGTTTGGGTTATTATAGATAGGATGACAAAGTCTTCTTACTTCTTATCAGTGAGGGCTAATTTTCGGCAGAGCATTATGCAAGCTTGTATATCCAAGAGATTGTGAAGCTGCATGAGGTGCCTGTTTCTATCATCTAAAACCACGGTACATAGTTTTCATCTCACTTTGGTGGTCATTTTAGAAAAGTTTAGGGACCAAGGTGAGTCCTAGTAAAACTTTTAACCCACAACGGGATAGGCAAGTAGAAAGGACTATTTAGACATGGAGCATATTCTTTGGGCTTGCATGATTGACTATGGTGGTAGTTGGGTTTAGCATTTGCCTTTTATAGAGTTTGACTATAATAATAGCTACCACTCTAGCATTGGAATGGCTTTGTTTAAGGTGTTGTATGGTAGCAGGTGTAGATCTCTGATTAGGTTGTTCGAGGTTAGTAAGGCAGAGATATTAGGCCCAAATTCAATTCACCAAGCATGAATAAGGTGAATGTGATTCAAGATAGACTTAAGGCTTTCCAAAGTCGCCAAAAATCCTATGCAGATATGAGGTAAACGAAGTTAGAGTTTGAGGTTGGGGATAGGGTATTCTTAAAGGTGTCTCCCATGAAGGGCGTGATGCAATTTAAGAAGAAGTGAAAGCTTAGTCCCCAAAATGTTGGTCCATACTTAGTTTCTGAGTAGGGTTGGCAATGATGCATATGAGTTGGAGTTGCCTTCTACTTTGAGCTCCATTAACCCGGTGTTCTACGTTTTTATGTTGAGAAAGTGTATGGGTGATCCGTCGCAAAATGTGTCTATCAAGGATATTGGTATTTTAGATTTCCTATCTTATAAGGAGATCTTGGTTGAGATCTTGGATCGGGAGGTTCGTCGGTTGTGGACAAAGGACGTAGCCTTGGTAAAGGTTCTATGGAGAAATAACAAGGTCGAATAGGCTACTTGGGAAGCTGAAGAGGATATGAATTCCGAATATCCATTTTTGTTTTCTGCTCTAAAAATTCAAGCGGAAGGTATGTATTGCTCTTAACATCTTTGTTTTCTAACTTGGTTAAAGGAAATATTGATTTTCTTGGTGTCTTTGTTTTCTAACTTAGTTAGAGGTAAGAGTAAAAGAGTGTTGATTCCAAATCATGCTCGTACTTCCTTGTCCTATTATTCGAGTATAAACGATCTAAGTGAGGGAGAATTGAAATTCCCTAGGTTTTGTCCCTGGAAATTTCTTGAGCTTTGAGCTCACTGTTCTTGTAAAGACTCATCATACAAGTCCTATGATGTGGGTACGGGTTAGGTGACCCAACTCGTATCGTATCTAGTGATGGTGGTTAGGTTTCTATTATGGTTATAATTTGGTAGTACGGGTCATTAAGTGGGGTGATGGGTCATTAGGGTGATATTTTACATAATCATAAACTTAGTAACTTGACTTGGCTTTGAGTACCAGTGTCTTACTATGAGACGTGAGGATAGGTCACGAGTCATTTTGACAAGTGTATGTTGTCTAGTGTCAATCCCTTCAGATTCTATATTGGGTATGATTAGGACCATACGAGTCATATAATCTTGTCACTAATGGGGGAAATGGAGTCATATGGTGGATAGTGTGTGGGTGTCCAACTAACTAACTTGGTGACGACTCGATCGTATGAGTCGTATGTTGTGATCACGAGTCAAGGGGTCGACTCATAACCACCTGAGACAATTTTACACTTTTAAGTTGGAGGAATTTCAAACATTTCCCCTTTTACATCCTTTGGATACCATAACATAAAACACTTTTTGGGACTTCATTAACTTATTATTCCAAATCAAAAACTCTTAAAAATCTCTCAAACTCTATGTTCAAGCAAGAGGCTAGGGTTTCTTCAAGACAATTAATTAGGGGCTTTCTAGAGTGAATCTCTTCGTCTTTCTTTGTGTCTAAGGCATGTTACTTCTTCCTTATTGTTATTTTACAAAAAGCATGTTTTCTAAGGTATGATTTTCATGATATTGTTATGGTTTGAAATATTGGTTGGGGTTTTGGATATTCATGGTTCAATAATGTTTCTCATGGTTTAATTATGTTTTCTTTCATGCTTTTAGTATAATTTTTACACTGTGGGATGCATGTTAATGGTAAATGTATTTTGAGGTATTATGGATTCCCTAACTTACTTGGTTATGGTTTTGAAATTTATGTTCCCTCAACCTGTTTGTTAAATTGCCAGTGAGAATGATTTTGTCACATAGTTTGACTATTCTTGTATTCTTTACATTGCATATAAGGTAATGGAACTTACATTGGTTTTGTTGGTTTTAAATTGCTTTGAAGTTCATTGTTGGCCATGGTCTTGGTTTAATTGGAGGGTTGAGAGTCAAATCTGTTTAATATCTTTGGTATGGCATAAAAAGGATAGACTTGCAAGCTCTAATTTTGATATGACAGTACCAATGGTTAATGCCAAATTAAAAAGACTCCTTAGTAAATGGTTGGAATGTGTAAATAGTTTTAATATGGGCTTAAAGGGGGGTGTATCAAAGTCGTGAAAGGTGGAGGTACCCGGGGAACCAATACTGGAAACTTATGTTTGCTGATATGAGATTTGTTCATGGTGACCGTGTGCATGATGTCACACATTATATTTTGGGAAATGTACTTATCATCTTCAGATCTTTTCTCCAATCGAGCGGCTAACATATATTGGGTCCCTTTCAGTAGGGGATCTGAACACATATAGCCCATGGATGGTTTTAGGACGATAAAGCTACATAGCCTAAGTAATGGTTTTAATGCATGCTAAATCCGGTTCACTATCCCGACGCAGTATATATGTATATATATGATTTCATATGGTTATTTACTTTGGTTTTGCATTACTGGAATTATTTTATCTTATCCCTAAGTACATGCTAGTGTTCACTCTGCTAACTATTTTTGGGCTTTATATCCCCACGGGATGTAGGAACCGTCCATACTACCATTATTCCTGCTCAATGACTTGGATTCGGGGATAATTTTGAGTCAAACTAAAGTAGTGAAATTTCATACTCCCAAAGGCTCCATTTTCATGCTATGGATTTCCTTTATTTTTATTATTTCTTTAGTTTAGTTTTGGCTATGGTCGGGGGCATGTCCCGACCAGATGTTATTGATTCTGGTTAAAGGCTTTGTCAAACTACTATAGGCATGGGCAGTGTCTGTATTGGTGTCAACCTTGGTGTTGGTATTGGCATTGGGGCTGACACTGGTTGGATAATTGGTTGGGGTTGTTGGATTTTGATTATAGACTTTATTTAATGTTTTCAAACTATTATTGTTTTATCTTGTTATATGTTCGGAGTTCATCCGACATAGGGTGCAGGTAGGTTGTGGTTGGGTATTGGGGGTGGTCTCCGGTCCTATTTGGACTTGAGATGCTCGACACGACTAGGCCCTGGTTCAGGTCGTGTTAGGAAGCTACGAATTTTAACCAAAATTCACACTTATTAAACTTATCAAATGACTAATGATCCTTGATAGTTATAAACAATCCTCAAATAGTTTGCATACTCACCCTCACTATGGGAATAAACGAGAATGTCATCTACGAAGACTATGATGAACATGTCAAAGTGCTACTTGAACACCCTGTTCATCAGGTCCATAAAAGTTGTAGGAGCATTTGTTAGTACAAAAGTCATAACTACAAATTCAAAGTGACAATAGCGAGTTCTAAAGGCCTTCTTCGACATGTCACATTCTCAAACTCTAAGTTGATGGTAGCCATATCTGAGGCCTATCTTAGAAAAACAATTTTCACCCTATATTTTGTCAAATAAGTCTTCAATCATAGGGATGAGATGCTTATTCTATATCGTGACATCACTCAACTAACACTAGTCGATGCATATTTTAAGATAATCGTCTTTCTTGCGCACGAAGAGAACTAAGGCACCCCATGGAGAGACACTGGCCTAATAAAACTATTGTTGAGGAGATATTTAATTGTTCTTTCAATTCCTTAAGCTCGGCTGGAGACATTCTATAAGATAAAATTGAGATAGGCTGGGTATCTACAAGGAGATCTATTCTGAAGTCAAGTTTCCTCGTAGGAGGAACTCCAGGCAGATATTCAGGAAATACTTCTGGAAATTCATTCACTACTAGAACCTAATCGAGACTCGCGACTTCAATTGAGTCCTTAACTCAAATAAGATATTAGATGCACCCTTCAGAAATCATTTTCCTTGCCTTAAGGAGAGAGACAAACCAACCTATAGGCACAAAAATACTACCCTTCTATTTTAGGACTGGCTCATCAAGAAACTGAAATTGGACTACTCTATTTCTATAATAAACTGAGTCATATCAAGAGTGGAGACAATCCATGCTGAGAATAACATCAAAATCAGTCATCTCTAACTCTATAAGATCGACTGAAGTGGCTTTCTGAGAAATTATGACTGGGCAATTTTTGTATACCCATCTAGCTATAACTGAGCTAGCGACTAGAGTAGAAACTGAGAAGGGCTCTACTAAGATTTTGGGACTAATGCCAAAATCTAATGTTATATAGGGAGTCACAAAGGAAAGTGTGGCTCCGAGATCTAATAATGCATACAAATGAAGGTGAAGGACTTGTAACATACAAATAACCATGTTAGGAGAACCCTTTTGATCATATCGAGTCTGAAGGGAGTAAAGTTAATTTTGATGTTGTCCATTGGTTGTACTAGAAGTGGCACCTGGCTGAGTCGGGCGACGAACTAGAATGGTTGAAGAGTTAGTATGACTCTGTTGTCAATCATTTCTAATTCTTTGTGAGACCGTTGTACACTCTCTTATATTGTGGCCTGAATTACAAACCCAAAACAAGTATTTCTACCTACCATGCACTTATCTTTATGGTTTTTACCATATCTCCTGCAAACTGGGTATGTTCGACCAATATTCGTGCTACCCTAGGACTTAGAGCCTAATGGTCTATCATAAGTATCTTGTTGGAATTTAGGCACTGGATCACTAGGAGATGATGGGTTTGGGGATGAAGATCTCTCATGGACGAGGAACGATTTCCACAGTCTGACCTTTGTTGAGAGAAATTAAAGCTACCTATCTTGTCCCTCTTATTTTCCCTTTCCTTCTCCTTGAGTTTTTTCTCCTCAATCTGCTAAGCCTAAACCATCAATATAGAAAGGACCATCTCCTTAGTAAGCATAGTTGTCCTACACTTCTTAACAACATCCATAGAAACACTAGATACAAACTTGCTCATTCGGGCCCTAGAATCAACTACCACACTTGGAAAGCACCTCACCAACTGAGTAAACTTGAGTAAATACTCCTTAACACTCATTTTGCCCTGCTTCAAGTGGATGAATTCTTGTACTTTGTCTTCCCTTAACTCAAGTGGGAAGAACCTATCCATAAAAATAGTTGCAAACTCATCCCACTCTATAGTCCCTACATAAGCACCTCTATCCTCTATCCACTTCTTAACCCAGGTGTGATCTACTCCTTGTAATTGGTAAATATCTAAATTAGTACTTCCACTCAAGGTGACACCCATGATCTTATTCACCTTCAACACACTATCCAAAAATTCATAAGGATCCTCCTCTGGCTTAAAACCAAAGAACACTGGTGTAATACCCCATATTAGTCTTATCTTAGTTCAACCTATAGTGCATGCATAAGAGGCTTAGAACCGAAAAAATTTATCAAAGTGTTGCAAACTTAGTATTATTTTTGTCCTCTTAACTTTGATGATTTTTAAAGTGACCTTTCTGACCCTGATATGTAAGTTTTTGAGTTAATTCATGTTCAGCGGTGAAACGAACATATCTCAGTGAAGTTTTGGATTTTTTGGATGAGGTTTGGGCCATGTTTGGATTTCAATTCTAGTAGCTCAATGCGATTCCACCGTGTCACGGTGGAATAGCTATGGCATCATTGGTGCATTGTGGTGATGGCCTAATCGGTATCCCAGGTATGAATTTAAATTATAGAAGGCGAGTTTTGTCTTTTCTTATCAACCCAATTCATAAAAACATGAAATTTAGCTTCAGTTAGGTAATTATTTGCCCACTTTTGTTAGATATCCTCTCAAGAAACAAACCCTAATCATCCCCAAGATCAGTAAATTTAATTCCTTTCTCTTCAAGAAAACCAAAAACTCATGGTTCCCAATTCAAGAACTTTCAAGAAAGCTTTCAAGATTGTGTTTCCTTTCTAAGTGTAAAGGTTAAAAGTATATGTGATGTTCATCTTTGGTTTCCTTTCACCATGGAGTCCAATAATCCCTTTTTAAATGTTAAATTAAGAGTTTTCCTTGTTTCAAATGAATTTTCTCCATGAATTTCATGTTATTTTGATCTCAAGTTAAGATTACAATTATTTTCAAGTGAAATAGATTATAATATGTTTTGGATGTTGAAGTTCCCATGTCATATTCATGCAATTCGGGATAAATCCTTAAATTATGTTTTTTGTCATTTAAGCATTCTATCTCATCATGTTTAAAAGCATCCCCATGTTAAAGTCTTAATCCCCATGTGTTTGATGAAATACCAAAGAGAATGATTTTGTAGAATGATTCCTCATTATGGTTTTTCAAAGCTTTTGCATGCCTTTGTTGTTATTTACATTCAGTGTTGGGGGTTATGAATACCTGAAACTTAGCTGTTTACATAGTCTTAGTATATTCAGAATAATTTCAAATATAATTTCAGTCTTCAGAATGGTTTTAGACAAACCATGAGCATTATCAGTCAGTCAGTTATTATGATTAGTTGTTTGTCCATTCAAGCTTAGTTTAGTCCTGTAATTAGTGTCAGTTCAATTGGGAGTAGGATTTAGCATCGAGAAAACCTAGGGATGGGGGCTCACCCGCCAGTTAGGACTAGGTCGCTATTAGCATTCCCTAAGTTCCAGAACTATGTAGACAGTGTTGGATTAAGAGATGTCACCTGCTAGTTTAGGACTGACACTCTCTCAAGGATCACCCGCCAGCGTAGGACTGATCTCAGGGGTCATCCACTAGTTAGGAATGACTTCATATCCTTTGTTAGTACCTATGGCATAGTACTAGCACCCTTCCAACTGGTTCATAAGTTGGATCCCTATCAGCTCAGATTTGGGGCATGTCGGTTAGATGATACCTCCTATAGTTTTAGTTTTAGCATTCAGTACAGAATTTAGTTTAGGTTTACTTGACCATAGCATATAGATTTCAGTTATTCAGTTATCATATTTCAATATTTCAGTTTACATGCTATTTTAGAATCATGTTATATGCTTGGTCATGCATTTTTAGATTTTACAGCATTCAAGCAATCATATCAGTTATTCAGTTACCTCATGTAATTCATTCAGTTAGTTATTACTCATGTACATAACCCATCCATATCAGCCTAACCTCATCTAGCATACCAGTATATCAAAAGTAATGACTACATACTCGTTTCTTGTGCTTAATGTCTCATATCATAGGTTTGGATGCTCAGGTTCCTGACCGCACTTAAACATTCTAGCGCATCTGCAGTAGTGGTGAGTCCTTATATTTTGAGGATCAATTATATTTATTTCAGTTTTCTTAGTTTGGTAGTTAGTTGGAGTTAGTTGGGGCCTGACCCATCAACTCTTATTCAGTCAGTTTTAGAGGCTTTCAGATATTTCAGATAGTCAGTCAGTTTTTCATTACTTTTCTCAGTTTTTAGAAAGTTGTTTTTCGACAGTTGTTTCCAGAATTATTATTTAAAATATTTTAGTCTTTAAAATATTATGATGTATTCAATTATTCTGCACATGTGTATTTTATTATTATTATTCAGTGCTCATAATAGGTACCAGCTCATGGGTTAGCTTGTGGTCTTTCAGGACTGTAAGCACTATTTCACGATTAGGGGGTAGCCTCGGGTCATGAAAACTGGGGGATTCGTCAGAGTGAAGTCCCAAATTCTCGTTGCAGCTGTATTTGCTGCTGGGTTAGCTGGGGTAACAATTTGCTGATTATTTTAAGAAGCCATAGATTAGGCAAATTCTATGAAAACTTCCTTAAATACAACATGATATACCTGTTCACTCATACGATCTTAGAGGATAGATAGTGGTTCTTGTTAGTCCCCATCCATCCTTTTATTAGCCCTTCTAGGAGGCATTTTCTATAAATGAGTAAAGGACAAGTTAGAATGAGAATTTTACTAGATCTTACACTCCATCGCATGACATGAATAATGAAAGAAGTGAGACTTTCCTAAAATGTTTTTGTAGCCTCTCGCTTATAAGTGTGGAGCGCTTCACACCCATGTACAAGACTACTCAATGCGGCTTTCAAACACCCTTGGACACTTTAAACCTATCTCTAATACCAAGTTTGTCATGACCCAAGACGACCCTCTATTAGTAACACGTGCTTAGAATCACAAGTGACCCAAGCTAACACATGGCCTGGCGAATACTAGGAATGCTGAAAGATAATAACAACATTTTAGGTGAAAGCTGAACTAAAATAAAAAATTGATGAAATATTCATAGTCAAATACTAAACATCAACCAAATCTAGAAATAAGAGTGATTGACTAAAAACTAAACTGAAAATCTAAACATCTATCTGAATGCCTCTACTCAAAGTGAATTATTGAGATGAGCCCCCAACTAACTTCAACTTGATAAAACTAAATATACTGATAAGAAATAAAGAACTCATAACTAGTCCTTGAAAGATGAGGATCACCAAAAGCTACTGTTAAATATGGCATAGCACTATGCTAAGTGTGGTTCAAGTACTGAGTATTCGAACCTATATTATTAGATAATATATAACAAAGAAGTATGTGATTAGTACTTTAAATGTACAGAGTATGCAGGATGGAAAACTAACTAGCATAAATTGAACATGGATTCACATAAACATGATAATCTAAATGCAAGACCTAGCATAATAACATATACTAAATAAGTTATTTATCTATAAAGCAAGTTCATTCAAGTTCAGATGCTAAAACATAAACTAAATTATAAACTAAGGACAATGGGAGCTAACTAAAATTGACGTACCCCAATCTGAGCAAAGCCGGGGCCCAACCTGTAACCCTAGTAGGAAGGGTGTCAGTACCTTGTGAAGGAATAAATACTGGCTAGCGTAGATCCACTAAACTCATATATCGAAGGACTAGGGTGTTAAGCCTAAATGACGAGCGCCCCTTATAATGCATGGGGTTGCCATAGAGTTGGAAGTTAGGGATTGCTACTAACAATTTCACACCTAACTGACGGGTGATCCACCATCTCTGTGCTCACTCGATGCTAAGTACTACTCCTAACTTAATGACACTGATGTATAAAATGATACATAAACTAATAACTGATATGCTTAAGTCATGGTAATCTATACGTAACAATAAATGTACAAATCTAAAGTTCTCAATGACGTGTAAACTGATAGATATTACTTAATTCCTAGGTATCGGGTTTTCATAACCCACCAGCTTTACATATGATGACATTAATTGATATTAAAATAAAATTAAAAATTTAAACCCATATACTTAACAACATGTAAAAATAAGGGAATTTATGGCTATGAACATGAAAAATGTTATTTTGATTAAGAAAACACGTATTCATGGTTTTATTTCACAATAAACTGAAGAGTTCAAGGAAAAATCATATTTGACCTGGAACCAACTTAAGGGGAAAGTATACTTAGGAATTGGGAGTATTTTTGGGACTCAATAGGTGGAAGTAACCCATTGATGAAATCCCACATACCTGAAAGTGAATTCCTTGGGGAATTGCTTAGAACTTGTTCTTGAACTTGAGGAACCCTAGCTTTTTTTGTAGAAGAAGAAAATTTCTTAATTTTGGTTATGCGTAATAATTTTGGAATTTATGAGGTGTTAGGGTAATTTAATTCCTCAATAACTAATGTTAGAGTGCCCAAACAATGTGTGTTTGGGATTAAAAGGATGAGAATTTACCAAAAAACCCTTTATAAAATTGTTTCATAATTTCTAGTTTCAGACATCTCGAATCGTTTGGTTAGGTCATGAGTCATGGTCAGAGTCGTGACCTAAGATTCTAAATTTTGAGCCTTGTCTGTTGTGATAATGACTCCCCTTATAACGGCTCATTAGATCTGATCACGGGTCGTTAAGAGTAGTCATGGTTTGAGACTGAATTTTTGGATACACTTCTGATATAGTAATGATTCCACAAAATAACTCATTGTCACTGATCACGAGTTTTTGGGTAGACACATTATCCCTAGGATGAAATTTAGGGGTCTCACTATTGTGACGACGACTCTCACATAATGACTCGTTAGATCTAGTAACGGTTCATTACCTGAGTCGTTGTCATTGGTAAGTTGATAGTCCCTTACGAAATTTTCATAATTTCTTGCCACAATATTAGATTAAGGCGAGACTTGTGGAATTGTAAAGCTATGTTAATGGTATTTTGTATGGATCTAGAGCTTTAAACATTGGGGAATTATAGAATGAAAATAATCATGTAGATTTTATATGAGAAAACTAGTGTTGCTAGCCTAAGCTATGTTCATTTTTAGTGAACTTTGATGAAGTCTATTGTGTTGTGTGCACTAATATGTGTTAATTGATGTTGTATGAGGCTATTTAAGGTGTTCAAAGCAATGCCAAGAATCAAAACAAGAATTAATAAAGATGGAAAGTTGTCTAAAAAGTTTGGGACATGAGGAAAATGGAAGGAGTAAACTACGAAGGAAAAGAGGCATTTTGATCACAAGGGCATGCCACGCCCTCAGGGATCCGAGATAAGGTTGTGAAACACACTAGGACACAAAGTGAATGACAATTTCTGGTGATTATGCACATTAAGAGCATGTCACTCCCTAGGACATACGTGATAAGGCCGTGCCACGCCCAAGGGTGAAATCAGCCAAAATTCTTCTACACTATAAATAGGTCATGTGGATCTTATTCTAAACACCTTGGACAACTTTTGAAGAAGAATAAACACATGGGGAGACTTCATTTAGGATTCTTATTCTTTACTTTAATTTACTTTTAGTTTTTGTTCATGAATTCCAATCTTGTGATTCATTGTAAAACTATGAGTGGCTAAATACCCTCATTCTATGGTTGAGGATACGAACATGAATACTTAGCATTCTATTGATTTGGATTATTTTAATTATCATATTTGTTTGTTCATATATTATACTATTCTATTGACTCTCGACCTTTAGAAAATACCTATATTTCCATTTTAATCCTGGAAAGAGGAACTTTAGATTAGAACATAGGATAAGGAGTGGTTTCTTATTTTTTGAATGAATTAAAGATAGAATTCATAATTAGGATAGGAATATACCTAATTTTCCCCATTTGATTCAAATACAGAAGTAAATACAAATGTGTTTAAGTTAGTCCTCATATCCCTGCTCAATGGTGTAGTTGTGGGGATTATTTAGATAGATGATTAGAGCCTCGAAAGACCATAATCATGTAATCAAACCCATGAATCAACAACCAAGATAATTAACGAAACCAACAAGATTGCATAGCTTCGTATGAATGTTAACTTGCCTCAACACTAGATTTCTCCTCATTATCATTTCAAACACGTTATAATCTCACATTGTTTACCTTTACTTATAATTCTCAAACTTGAAATCTCTTTGGTTATGCTTTGCACTTGTTTAATCTTCTTACTAATTCTAGAATTGGATTGTTGCTAAACACAAGTCAATGTCGTTTTGACATCCAGCTCAAAACAACTAATTTATTACTTGCACGACCACGTACACTTACATGTACAATAGGATCGCAAAGAGTTTTTGCCGCCATTGCGGGGGACTTAAAAGATTAGAAACCTTCTCATTTTTATCTTTGCTATTTTGTTGATAAGTGTTGAAAATTTTGTCTTAGCTTCTGAACTTATAGGTAGAAGTTTAAATCTCAAGTAAGTTGGTAAGGAAAAGGGATTTGGTTGACCCATATCCTAAACATGAGTGATACTTACATCAATTAAGAAGAGAATTAGTACTTCTATATCATATTTTGTAAGTTCAATGGTTGAAACTACTCCTGCAAGCATGGCTAAAGAACCACCAACTATATGGTAGTACACAAAGTGGCAATCCCACTCACACCTAATATTACCACCGCCATCTGCATATTAGAACTTGCAGATGATTTGAGCATAAATAAAATATGGTGAAGTTATTTCAGAGCTATGGGAAGTTCACAGTCTTATCACAAAAGGATCCACAAGTTCAACTACAAAACTTCTTAGAGATTAGTGACACATTTATTCCCATTGGAGTTTCACAAACTATGTGAGGCTTTCTCTCTCTCTCTCTTCCTCTTCTCACCATTGAGGGAAACAAAGAAATGGTTGAAGGAAAAATCTTAAAATTCCATCACTACTTGGGATGACTTGGCTAAGAAATTCCTCATTTGGTTCTTTCCATCAGGAAAAACTACATGGTTAAGGAGTGAGATCCTGAGTTTTAAACAGAAGTCAGATGAGAACTTATCATGCATAGAAGATATTTAAGTCTCTTCCCAGGAATTGTCCACGCCTCCAACAAACCAACGATGAACTTGATCATATATTTTTAGAAGCTCTTGACCATACCCCAAAACTTTTATTAGATTCAGTTGCATGTGGTCATGCATTGGATAAAACTTATGATGAGCTATATACTCTCCTAAATTAAATTACCCAAGGTAATCCTAAATGGCATGGATTAGAAGTGCAGTGAAGAAGCTAGAAGGCATGATAGAGGTTGATAGTGTCATAACATTGGCATCTCAATTGGAATCATTTAAGAACCAAATAATGACATAGTTCAGCAAGTTGATTGTGAATCAGCCTTAGGCCCAAGTAAATGCAGTTCAGCAGGCTCAATCTTGGTGTGAGATTTACAAAAATAGTGTTCACTTTACAGACTCGTATGGATCAAATCATAAGCCAGTCAATTATGTGGGCAATCCATAGAAAGGTAATATGAACTACGGTTATGCCTACAATCAAAATTGGAAGAGCCAGCCCAATTACTTATAGAAAAATAACCAGGCTCGAACTTAGTAGTTCCAACAATAGTAGAGCATTCAAAATAACTCTCAGACCAATAATATTGAAGAAACTTTAATAAAGATCTTTTTCAAGTAAGAACAAATGGATATGGAGATTAAAAAATCAGTAACTTGCTCAGAAAAATTTAGAGATACAGTAGAAGCAGTTAGCTCAGGAACAGAATACAAGACCTTAAAAGGATTTTCCTAGTGACACAGAGACTCCAAAGAGGGTGATTTCAATCACCTTAAAGAGTAGTAGAGACCTAATAGACAAACCTCTATAGAAAAATTAGGAGGTATATACAGAGTTAGTCCAATAGTAGGCAGAGTAAAAGCAAGTATAAACCAAAGAAGCTAAAATTTTGGGGACATATTTGTAGACAAATGCTAAGGCATACAGGATATACCACCACCACCATTCCCTCGAAAGCCAAAAATGCTAAAGAGGATGCATGATTTATGAAATTCTTTGACATATGTAGAGAACTTCACATTAACCTTACTTTGTTAGATATTTTGCAGGGAATGACTAAGTACACTAAGTACTTAAAGGATGGGGTGACCAATTAGACAAATATAGGTGACATTGAGATGGTAGCACTTACCGAGGTGTATAATTCTGCAGTGACGAGCAAGATGACAAAAGGTTTAAGGACCTAGGGAGTTTTCCCTCCCCATAAAAATTGGTAAAAACAGTCTTTAATTGATTTGGAGGTGAGCATAAATTTACTTTCCCGTCAGTATTTAATACCTTGGGATAAGGAAATCCAATTCCATGTTTGTGGTGCTCCAGACAGTAGATAAAAAAAAGAGATGCTAGAAGGAATCATCGAGGAACTTTTCATTAGGTTGGTAAGTTCATTATTCTTGCTAACTTGATTGTACTTGATTATGATGCAGATAGGAGGGTATCAATCATACTGGGACATCCATTCTTGGTAACTATAGGTGCACTTATTTATGTGAGAGAGATCAATCTAAAAATGAGACTAAATGATAAAGTGGTGGTCTTTAGAGTGTAAAAAGCACTCAATACACCCTCATGCTACAAATATTTATGTATAATCACAATTATAGAAGTGGATGAGTGTAGGGTGGTGGAGAGCAAGCATTTAATGACCTATTCAGACTTCTTATAGATTTGCCTAAATAAAAACTTAAGACTGGAGTTGAGATATTTTAAGAGGATCCAAAAAAGGTAAGTGTGGAGAAGATGTAGACCTTAAGAGTATGCACTCAAGAGGTTATAAAAGAGTAAGAAGATGGGCATCCAATAGGAGCTAGAGGAAAAAGATATGGTTGAAATAAATAGTGTGAGTTGTGTTGCAAAGGCACCAAAATGATACAAATGCAAAGTCACACCCAACTAAAAAGGAATGCAGTATCCTCACTGCATATGTAATAAGGCAAGAGTAAGAGGGGTCTCCCTAAATCTGCATCAACACCTGCTCTTTACGATTGACTTTGCACCATCATCAGCAGTAGCATCGGCAAACCAATTAGCAGGGGCCTCATCCTCACTATCCATCCTAGGTGAAGGTAGTCGATGGTTGGGCATGAGCACCTTGAAGATGCCCTTCACCCCCTTCCACAACTTCTTGAAAATTTTTTATCTCTTCTTCTCTCTCTTCACCATCATATTATACAAGTCCCTGAGGTCCCTACATAATATATCAAAGGCTAAATAAACTCTCTCCAAATAGGCAATAGTGGCTCCTTGCTTCTTCTGCTTCTCCAAGTATTTCTCATAGTCTGATTGAGCTATATATGAGTGGCGAGCGATGGAAGGCTCTCCTGGTCCCTGAGGAAACCTGGATACTAGCTTACTAACCTCCCACGTCTGACCTAAGATATCATCGAAGGGGCTGGCTGATGAAGTTCAACAAGAATCTATGCCCTCCTAGATCGACTTACCTGAGTCCACCGTCTTCTTTTTGCTATTACCTGGGTCACCCTCACTCTTGAACTTGAGTGGAAAGATATAGGGTCCTGGGAGTATCCAGGTATCTATAATATATTTCACCACCTATATCCTCCTGCATAGCTCTATGATAAGGGAAGGGAGGATAAAATGTGTACCTCTATAATTTCTGAAGTACCTCCACTCTGAGTGCACAATCTCACCCATATTCAGGGCGATGCCAGAGAGAAAATAGGCCAACATTTGAGCTTACATTTTTGTGACAATGGTCATATGAGTACATGGCGATACTCGGCTACAAATGATGTTTACCCAAAGCCTTTCCTCAGTTGTAAAGTCATTAATCAGAATATCTCCCTTAATGATGGCCTAGGGAACCTCTTTGCAAAGACATAAAATATTTTCCATCCAGGTCCCTGGCTCTCATGATTTTGCATGGAACTACTACATGTAAGCATTTGGTAATCCATACAACTCATTGATACTCTCTTCCCTGAAGTTCACTTGTTTTTCCCTAATAGACATCACTAGATTTGTGAAAAAAGTTACTATTAGGTTAGCATATAACTCACACACCCATTTCTTATTTACATAGAAGGGGTCCAGGGCAAAGCACCTCCACCTGGTTTTGGCAAGTCTAGTATGGAATCCTAGGAGCTTTTCTTCTACCTTGTCTAAGCTGATACCTTTTTCAGGGAGTAACTTAGTCCTGTGCAAATCCGTATTGTAGAGGTTCTGGCATTATGGGGCCATAAATCTGGAGTTTTCAAAATCTTCTGTGTCTGCTACTTAGAACCTATAAACAATGCAAATCTGACCATCATTAGTATTATCATACTAAAAACATCTTGGATAAAAAAATAAATGCATGTAGAAGTGTTGCAAAAGGTTTTTGGAGAAGAAATAGATGTACAAAAAATTTTTATACGTGCAGACACTGCCCTTAGGTATGGTGATTGTGTATCATTGACCGCGATCACGGTCATCGGGACCACGATCTCCATACTTGAGACCTTAATTGATATATTCGACATTCTCTTCAAAACATAATTTTAACCCCAAATCTTTGTTCCAACTAGGCATACCATCATTATATGCAGAAAATTTAAGCCTAGAATGTATGATTCTTAAAATAATTCAAATTGAACTCATGTGGGCATTAAATTAAACACATGGTGCACACTTTAATTCAACCAGTTTTAGGCCTAATTATAGGCACTCAAGACTCCCCATTTTGCCTTTCTTCACTTTGCCTTTCCATGAGATACTTTGATATTTGGCTTACTTTTGCCTTAATTTGTTAAATGGCGGTTAAGTGGGATGTAAGAATTTGGTTTAGCATAGATAAATCACTTCGCATGTCATTTAACATTTTGTCAGTCCTCTCAACACTACTCAAGATCCACACCAACATATCTCTATTAGTTTCCTCTTTCCTTTCATATTGCGCCAAGCCTAGGCTTTCTCGATTTTGACCTTGATTTTTCTCTTATCCTTGAGGGTCAAGAAGGAAATCCTCCAAACTCTTAGGGAACACATATAAAGTGTCATCATTTTCTTCTTCCTCCATACCTTCACATAGTTCAACTTCTTATGCACTTATCATACTTAAACTTTCTATCGGGTCTTCCACCATATGATCGATATGGAGTTTGAGATATGACATCACTTTGACCATATTTTCCTCATTATCTCTTTCGTCACTTTTTTTTATCTTGGTAAACAAAGGATGATGAGGGATCCCCCATGACTACCTAGGCATCTTTTATGTCCCAACCCTTGCTCAATATTGCCACTTGATCCAAAACATTTTTATGCAACTCCATATGGCGAGTTAATGAGTGATCCACTGATTATGTTTTCCAGTAAAGCCTTATTTACTTGATACACTGCCCTATAAAATATTTGGAGAAGCATCTTGTCCTATATATCATGGTTGGGGCATTTTAAAAGTGTCTCCTTGAATCTTCCCCAAGCATCATACCATGGTTCTTTATGGTATAGATGTAAATTAACAATCTCGGCCTGCAATTTCAACATTTTAGAAGGTAGGAAGTATTGACTTAAGAATTCCTCCATAAGCTTTTCCCATGGAGTAATGGATCTGAAGGGCAACGTTCTTAGCCATAGCACTATTTTTCCCATAAGATAGAATGGGAAAAGATGGAACCGGATAGACTCTTGGGATCTATGTGCAATATTAAAAGGAGCACAAAATTCCATGAAACCCTTCAAGTGTGCATTCGGTTCCTCGTGGGCTTCATCCATAAAAAGTCCCTTTAAGTGGGGAAATTTCATCATTACACTTATAACAAAGAATAGACCATGCTTCTCGGTGGAGGAATACAAATAGCACTTTCATGATGTTCGGCACCAAGATAATCCGAGTCCTCTTGACTCATGAATATATGGATAGAATAATTCTTACCTATTCAAAAATCAAAAACAACAATGAATTTAAGTCACACTCACCAAGAGTACACCCAAGTAACAATCACACCGCACAAGAAAAATCTATATTCCACTCCCCGGTAACAAAGCTATTTTGATAACGCTCAACTCACTCCCATGTTTGAGGGGTGAGGTGGTCTTTGTCAATAACACAACTCACATTGGGATTGAATCCATAAGGAGAAAATTGTAAATTTCAAAATCCTATGGGTGTTCTATTTACTAAAAGGTCACCCAAGGTGTAGACAAATACAACATATAAGATAAAGTGGGAGGGGTAGTTTGGATTTTGTTTGCAACGATCTTTGGTCAAACAACACACTATTATATCACGTTTGATTTAAATTCAAGGTTAGAGAAGCTTGGGATTATGTCTACCTAAAGGTAAAGGGTGTGTAGGTTGTTGATAGTTTAACATGAAACTTCGTTGTTAAGTGAGGGATAGGGTTGGTTGATAGTCTTTGTGGTTAGTCTATCTTTCAATAAAACCACAAGGATTTTACCCATTGTCTCTTTTAAGAACCTAACAAGTGTGCAATTGATAGTCACCCAAAACCTTAATCGGGCATCCATATTTCTAGGCTGATTCCCTTTACATGATTTAAACTCCAATCACACTTATTTCAAAGATTGAAAAAGGTAGTAAACCATAGTCTTGATTGTACACCATTGCCTTGTCACTCTATAGCCATCTTTCAAGGATTCTATGGGTTCCCATAACTCCACCTTCATCCCTCTTTCAAGGATGATAAAGGATTTCTAGAGTTTGGGGTTTTCACCCATCAATCCCATTTGGAGATTTAGGGTTTTCACCCATAAATTCTAACTATTAAGCTCAACCAATGGTGGAATCCCTAATCAACAACTAAATCTCATGCAAACCCATCAAAACCCACACACAAATACACTTTAGTTTAACATAATCCCAAGATTAAAGAAATTAGCTACTCATAAAGTAAGGAGGAAGAATTATACCAAACAATTCTTTTATGGCATCCATAATAATAGAAAGTAAAAATTCACTTATACACTTCAATTTCACCAACTTCTTCTTGTAACAATAGATACAAAATAGATTTCCCCCCCAAATTCTAAGGTTTTTCTTGTCTCTCCAACATTACTCTATTCTATTTCATAATGCCCTAGGAAAACAATTTGGGTCTTCTATAAAAAATTTGAATCAGCTATCCCAATTGACTGAAAGGCCCTTACTAGTTAATCCTGCTAGGCCACGGTTGCAAAGATTTAACTCCGATCGTGTCTACTTCGGCCGCAGCTAGAGACGTGCGATCACGGCTTAATGACCTTCTTAATGGACCACGATCCATTCCAAAGACTGCAATCGCGTTACCTAAGGTTGTATAAGTTCTCTACAAATATGATTTTAGTAGTTGGAATTACTATCTTGGTGGCTTATATCTATATTATGATAGACCACACTTTAGGAGAGATTGTAACTATGCTCCCCAGAAATAGATGGAACCACCATCCTGATCCTATAGGGAGTATGGTTGTTCTTTGTGTGGTAGTTAAGATTGGCATTGGAGTAATTATCTAAATTCCCTCCCCTATTATGCTAACCAATTTGTTAGTTCTTCTTGTAAGTTTGATAGGTCTTATGATAATGAGAAGAAGGAAGAGCAACACACCGGGTCCACTAGTCTTGAAGCAATGTTTCAACCAATTTTGGATCAGGTAACTACAATGAGGGAGGATGTGCAAGACATGCATTGATCCCATGTGGCATTTGGAAGGGAAATATAAAGATAGAGGAAATGGGCAATGAAACAAATCTTAAAAACATCACTACCATGCTTATTTCCCAAGAGGAAGTTTATCAAGAAGATAAACTAAGTTATGATGATGAGCTTTGTAGCAAAGACTCCTCGGTGATCTCTTAATCTACCAAATCAAATAAGGAAGAAGATACCAAAATAAAATAAATGGTACTAGAGTCAAAAGAATAATCGAGGAACGTCTCTTATGAAGACTCTAGTTCATTTCGGGGTGAAAGTGCTATAGAGGAGAAAATTTTAAAGTTAGGATTAGACCTCATTCAAACCACTTTTTTACATTATGCTTAGATGATGTAATGAGAATCCATCTACCTACACCTAGGAGGATTGTGAAGGGAAGGAGTACAGTCCCTACACTTTGGGATGTGACATTCTAAAAGAGCACATAAAATCCCCACCATTAATGGCCGAGGACATCAGCTTCTGATGTGCAACTACTAGCCTATTTATGTCTTTACCTTTTACTAAGGATATAATTAAAAAATTGGATGTTAAATTAGGTAAAAGATTTAAGTCTTTAAAATGGCGAGATCGAAGCTCCCTCATCATTTCCTCGCTTCTTCCAAGTTTTAACTTGGAAGATCTAAATCTTTTATCCCTCTTCCGCTCATTGCACAATGAATAATATTTGGTATGGAGATTCAAATATTCTAAGTAGAAGAACAAAAGGGAATGGTGGAGGCATCATGCCACGATGTTAAACTAAGCACACGATGGGAGGTAACCCATCACGCTATGAAAAGTGGTCTGTATCTTTTTATTTTATGCATGATAGAGTAGATTTTATTTTGCTTTTATTTATGCATAATCCATCAAAATATTGGGATAAGATGAATTTTAATTGAATTTGAAAAAGGAACGTGTGAAATTGGCAGTTTAAACAAAACAAGAAGTGCAGGTGACATGGTTGTTTAGTCTCAGTGACTGTGATCGTGATTTGTGCCACCTCAACTACAGAGGATGTGTGATGATCCGAGTTGTATTTTTTTACAGGTTACAAGCCATAGAGATTGAAGATTTTAACAACTCTAGATTCATGGCCCATAATGCCAGAACCTCTACAATGTGGATTTGCACAAGACTAAGATATTCTATGAAAGAGGTATCACCTTAGACAAGGTACAGGAGAAGCTCTTGGGATTCTGTGCTAGACTCACCGAAATGAGATAGAGGTATTTTTCCTTGAACCCCTGCTATGCAAATAAGCAATGGGTGTGTAAGTTCTATGCTAACCTAAGCATAACTTCTTTCACAAACTCGGTGATGACTATTAGGTGAAAGCAAGTAAACTTTGGGATAAAGCGGATCAACGAGGTGTATGGACTCCCAAATGATCACATGGAGTAGTTTCATGAAAAATTATGCTAGGAACGGACCTGGATGGAAAATATTTTATGTCCTGGCAAAGAGGTTTCTAGGTCCATCACTAAGAGAGATATTCTGATGAATGACTTTGCAGTTTAGGACAGGATTTGGCAAAATTTCATCAATAGATGAGTATCACCATACACTCATATGACCATTTTCACAGACATGTAAACTCGAATAGTGTCTTGTCTTCTCTCTAGCACCACCCTAAATATAGGGAAGATTGTGCACTTGGGGTGATACTACTTCAGAAATCATGGAGGTACACATCTTATCCTCCCTTCTCTTATCACAGAGCTATGTAGGAGGGCATATGTGGAGGAATTTACTATACATATTTGGGTACTTCCAGGACCCTACATCTTTCCACTCAAGTTTAGGGGTGAGGGTACCCCAGTTCATAGAAAATAGAGGAAGGTGGACTTAGGTAAGTCAATCCAAAAGGGCACAGCTTCTTGTAGACCTTTATTAGCCTGTCTTTTTATCAAAATCTCATGCCAGATATGGGAGGTTAGGGAGATAGTAAACAGGTTGCCTCAAGGGCCAGGAGAGCCATCCATCGCTCGCCACTCATATGTATCTCGTTCATACTATGATAAATATAGGGAGGAGCAAAAGAAGAAGGGAACCACCATTTCCAACTTGGAGAGAGCTTATTCAACCTTAGTTGTATTAGATAAGGACATCAAGGATTTGCATAATAAGATGGTAAAGATAGAGAAGAAGAGAATAAATTCTTCAAGAAGTAATGGAAAGGGGTGAAGGTCATCTTTAAGGTGCTCAAGCCCAACCATCGACTACCTTCATTTAGGATGTACAGTAAGGACGAGGCCCCTACTAATTAGTCTACTGATGATGCTTATAGTGATAGAGTAGAGTCAGTGGGAGAGAGCATCTCTTGATACAGATTCAGGGAGATCCCTCTTACTCTTGCCTTATTACACACGCAGTGATAATACTACATTTCTTTTTAGTTGGCGTTCCCCTAAATTTGTATTATTTTTGTGATGTGTTTCTAGATATTTCATTTTTATGCTATTTTGGGATGACATCTTGGATATTATTTTATTTTATTTTTAGGGTGCTATATTTTTGGGCTCTCTAATAGTGCCCAACTTTTAAGGATTATCATGTAGTTTTTAGTTTTAGTTTTTCTTTTACTTTAATGTTATTTTGATTTTGTTGATGCATGACAAGCTTTGCCCTATGATAGATTAAGTGATGACATTCTTAAGGGTAAAGCTTCGTAGTTGGGTTTTGAGACATAGATGCAAGGAAATTCAGAGTACCCGTAGCATAAATACCATGAAGGAAAGGCAAGTTTGAGTACCTGCTGCAGTGTACATTGTAAATTTGAGATCACATTGTACACCATTGGCGAAGTTTGAGTAGCTATATGGTTGGTTTGCTCGTTTTAAGCAAAATTGTAAGGCTTAGGTTTCAGTTGTTGCCATGATTTAGCAACTTTAAGTGGTTTTAATGAGAAAGAAACAACCCCCTCTGTCCAAAATTTTGCAAAAATTAAGGTCATGGATGTGAGAAATTTAGTAACAAAACTTTTTCTTTTTTTGTGGCTCCATAAAGTTTTGACTTGTGAATAGAAATGGATACTCTAAATTTGTATATAGTGCAAGGGACATTTGAGCTCCCTTGGTAAATTTTGCATGCCATGAGTGGTGGGCTATTTGAATTTATCTCTTGTATACTTGTATTATCCAGAGCTTGCCCCGTTAGTCTTTTAAATCTAGTGTCAATTGTATTGGGTTAGAGAAATGATATTAGACTATATTTTGGCATTGGAAACCCACTCTATCCTAAAAAGCCTACTCATGCATGAATATAATCCCTAATCACCCACTTTGAACCCTTGAACCTTTCATTGGCAAACTCATTACAAACCATGAACCATTTTTTTATCCCTTCTTTAAACCAAACCCTTCTTGAAACTAAAATGAAACTTGAGGATAAAAACCTAAGTTGGGGGTGGTAAAGATTAATGGAAGTAAGTTTGGGGCAACGAAGTTGTAAATGAAATACCTAATGTGCCTTAGTATTGAAAGCAAACGAATAGAAAAAAAAGAGGATCCAATAAAGGAATGAGTTGCACTAGAGTGCAAGAAAAAAATGGAAGAAAATGGGTGAACAAAGAATCCAAAAGGTAGGAATAAAAAATGAGAGAAAACAAAGAAGAGTGGCCCATAGTCAAAAAGAAGGATTAAAAAATGTGATGTAGACGTTCAAGGAAGGTTGTATCCATGTTGTTACCAAATGATATCCTACCCTAACCATAACCTACGTTACAAACTTAGAAAGTCCTTTGAGATCTCAAATCATTTATTTTGTAGTGGTAGTTGAAAATAGGGGCAAGCCAATGGTATGACACTTATTGCATTGAGATTTCTTTTGTGAGAGAGAGAGTTTTTGCACTTAAAATTCCTTATTGCATATTTGGTAGCCTGGTGTATGGAATTCTCTTTCTTGTGAGATTGTCATATGAAAAAAGTTGAAATGGGTGATTTCATCACATTCTGAGTGATGAGACAAATAGAGTATAACTTAGTTTTGGTTAAAAAGTGAGTTACTTCTAGAGAATTAGTTGTTGTTGCTTTATTTTTCTTTGAAGTCTCGTGTATCCTTTGATATTACATCTTATGATGAGGGGAGTAATGAAACATAGCTTAGCCCATGTGCAATGAGCTACTTGTGGTAGAAACTAAGGTTAAATTCATTATGATCTTTAATGCATTAAGTTTGGGCATAAATAATTGTGTCTCATGGTAAGAGGTATTATTACTTAAGGATAAGTAATAACTTTAAGTTGTGGATGTTGATGATTGGTGACTTTACTACTCATTTACACTCATTATTCATGCATATTACCTTGATTTAAAAGAATAAAAGAGATAAAATTATGATTAAATGCACTAATATACATACTTTGCAGGTATAGAGTTGATAAGATCAAAAATTAGGGATTGGAGATAAAAATGATCAAAAGGGAGCAAGAAAGTGTATTTGAAGACTTATAGCAGGATCTCGCCTCAGCTAGCGCGCTTGCGGTCTGGTGATAGCGGTCACGGTAGTCAAGCAAAAGTCAAGTAACCATGGTAATGGAATATAATTGTGGTCGTGTAGCCTTGGTCGCAGCTAGACCCGCACAATCGTGGCATAGCAAAAGAATGCAATCCAACGAAAAATCTGGAAATGCACGTGGCTGATCCCAATTTTTAGCAAAAAAAATCAAACCCTAAGTCATTCATCATAATTCCATCCTCCCCAATAGTTAGGTGAGGATCTTGAGTTCATATCCTCCATTCTTGGAGAAGAAAATATTATATAAATTTTAAGTGAAGATTACATTAGAGACCTTCTAAGTGGAGGAATACTCACTTCCATTGGAGATTTGTGGGATTTCAATGTCTGAAGTAATTATTCACTTAATCTTGAATAAATTATTTCAATGGAGATTACGAGTATATCTTTGCTTATTTATCTTATGTGTAGTTGATCTCTCTCTTGGGGTTATATATGAATAGTGATTTAAGTGTTTGTGGTTTGTTATTGTTATCCTCAATTCAGTAGTTCATATTGATGGGTTTTATCATTGCTATGCTAACTTGGTTGGAATTTATGGGTGAAATCCCCAAATCTCCAAATGGGTTTGATGGGTCAAAACCTCAAACTCTAGAAACCCTTTATCATCCTTGAAAGAGGGATAAGGTGAACATATGGTAATCCATAACATCCATGAAAGAGGGTTAGAGGGGGCAAGGCAATGGTGGATAATTATATGTGTAGTTTTATAATCTATCACTATCTTAGACATAAGGGTGATTGTGTAGTTAACTATACCATGCGTATCATCCTAGAAATAGGGATGCCTAGATTGCGGTTTGTTTACCAATAGTTGAACACACCAATTAGGTATTTGAAAGAATCACTGGTGAAAGTTTGGTGTTTTGTTGACAGACTAGCATCAAAACCTAAAACCGAACCTACCCATACTTTATCTACTAATATTTAATTTAATCATTAGCACTCACATTGCACTTGCCTTAGTAATATAATCCCAAGATCCGTTCTTAATTGTTAAAAAACTCTAATTATTCGTAGCCCCGAATTTATACCAGAAAAAATCAAAAAGAAACAATGGTGTAGACTCTTATCTCTCCCATTTTTATCTTTTTGTACTATTGGTTTGAATTTAACTTGTATCTTTTATTTTGGATTAAATTGATTGCCACTCATATTGTTCTTCATGGATTCAACCCCGACTCTCAAGTTGGGTAAATATAATGACGACTACCGTCTTGCACTTAAATTGACATGTACGTTAAGCGTTATCTAAAGCATTAATTCTTCACAAAACACTAACAAATATCATTCCCCCATGTTAAACTAAGCGCTCGATGGGAGGCAACCCATCACGCCACAAAAAGTGGCCCATATCCTTTTATTTTATGCATATAGAGTAGATTTTATTTTGCATTTTATCATGCATAATCCATGAAATGTTGGTGCTACGAGGAATTTTGATTAAATTTGAAAAATGGACATGTGAAATTGGTAGTTTGGACTGAACAAGAAATACAGCTGACCTGGTTGTTTGGTCTCAGTTACTGCGACCGCGGTCCATGCCACCGCGATTACGGAGGCCACATGAACACAATCGTATAGCTAGGACTGCGATGCAGTCAAATCAATTTAAATGACCATCCGAATGCCCATTTCCCACATGTATTCTCTCTTAATTTCTCTTAGATTCTCTCAAATCTTTTGCTTTGCATTGCATCTCCAAGTGTCATCTCCATTCATTTGCATTTCTAACTTGGTATGTTGTCTCAACATCCTTGATTTTGATATTAATTGCATGTGTAGAACATGTAGTTTAGATAAAGGCCTGAAATAATTTTTTTCATTATTAAATGCATGCTTGTTGATGATTATTATGTGTTCTGATATTGTAGCTGGTGTATACACTAACGGAGAAGTCTTGAGTGCCTAGAATTATGCCTAAAACTGCTTGAATTGAAGTATGCACCAGGTGTTTGATTTAATTCCACAAGGAGATCAATTTGAATTCTTTCAAGTCTTCGGCTATACTAATATATTCTGGGCTTAAATTCTATATGTATAATAATGGAATGCCTAGTTGGAACAAAGAATTGGGGTTAAAATAATGTTTTTAAGAGTGTGCAGAATTTGTCGACTAAGGTCTCAGGTACCATGATCATGGTCCTGATGACTGCGATTGCGGAATCATGATCTTGGCACCGCGATCGCAGTCAATGCTTTGTGATTGTCATACTTGAGGGTAGGGTCTACAGGAACCAAAAATTTTTGTACATCTATTTCGGTTCCCAAAACATTCTGTAACACTTCCACATGCATTTATTTGTTTGATCTAGCATGTTTTTGATATGATAATACTAATGATGGTCTGAGTTGGCAATAAATACATGTTCTAAGTCTCAAAGATGGAAGATTTTGACAACTCCATATTCAAGGGCACACAATTCCAAAACCTCTACAATGCGGATTTTCACAGGACTAAGTTACTCCCTGAAAGAGGTATCAGCTTAGACAATGTAGAGGAGAAGCTCCTAAGATTCCATCTAGACTTGCAAAAACTAGGTGGAGGTGCTTTTCCCTGGACCCCTTCTATGCAAATGAGCAATGGTTGCATGAGTTCTACGCTAACCTAAGTGTAACTTCTTTCATAAACTCGGTGATGACTATTAGGTAAAAGCAAGTGAACTTTGGGACAGAGTGGATCAACGAGGTGTATGTACTCTCAAATGATGACATGGAGATGTTTCATACAAAATCATACAAGTCAGGGACCTTGATGGAAAATATTTTATGTCTTGGCATAGAGGTGTCCTAAGCCACCACCAAGAGAAACATTCTGATGAATGACTTTAAAGTTGAGGCTAGGATTTGGTTGAATATCATCATTAGCTTAGTATCGCTATACACTCACACGACTATTGTCACAGACATATGAGCTCGGATGGTGGGCTATCTTCTCTATGGAATCGACCTAAATATAGGTGAGATTGTACTCTTGGGGTGATGGTACTTCAGAAATCATAGAGGTACACATCTTTTCCTTTCTTCTCTTATCACAGAGCTATGTAAGAGGGCATAGGTGGAGGAATATACTATAGATACTTGGGTACTTCCAGGACCCTACATCCTTCCACTCAAGTTTAGGGGTGAGGGTGCCCCAGGTCACAGCAAAAAAAGGAAGGTGGACTCAGGTAAGTCAACCTAGGAGGGCATAAATTATCGTAAACCTTTATCTGCCAGCCCCTTCGATGATATCTTAGGTCAAATATGGAAGGTTAGGGAGCTAGTATCCAGGTTTCCTCAGGGGACAGAAGAGTCATCCACCACTCACCACTTATACGTAGCTCAGTCAGACTATGATAAATACATAAAGGAGTAGGAGAAGTAAGGAGCCATGTCGCCAGTTTGGAGATAGCTTATTCATCCTTAGTTGTGTCACACAGGGACCTTAAGAATTTGTATGAGAAGATAGTAAAAAGAGATAAAAAGAGAGATAGATTCTTCAAGAAGACGTGGAAGGGGGCGAAGGGCATCTTCAAGGTGCTCAAGCCCAACCATCGACTACCTTCAGCTTGGATGGACAGTGAGGATGAGGACTCTACTGATTGTACCACTGATGATGCTGATGATAATGGTGTAGAATCAGTGGGAGAGAGCAACTCTTGATATAGATTCAGGAAGAACCCGCCTACTCTTTCTTTATTACACACGTAGTAAGGACACTGCATTCCTTTTTAGTTGGGGGTGCCCTCTGATATGTATTATTTTGGTGATATGTTACTGGATATTTCTTTCTAATATTGTTTTGGGATGACATCTTGTATATTATTTGTTTTGTTTTGGGGATGCTATATTTTTTATAATCTGATGGTGCCCACATTTTATGGATTATCGTGTTGTTTTTAATTTTAGTTTTTCTTTTACTTTAATTTATTTTGATTTTGGTGATGCATGACTAGTTTTGCCCTATTCTAGATTGAGTGACGATATTCTTAAGGGTAAAGCATCGCGTTTGGATTTTATGACATAGATGAGGGGGAAGTCTGAGTACCCGTAGCATAAATGTCATGAATGCAAGGGAAGTCTAAGTACTTATGGTGTACATTGTAAATTTTGGATCACATTGTACACCATTACCGAAATCTTAGTAGTCGTATGGTTGGTTTTCCAGTTTTAAGCCAAAAATGTAAGGCTAAGGCTTTGTTTCTTGACATGATTTAGCAAATTTAAGTGGTGCTAATGCATAACAAATAACCCGCTCCATCCAAAATTTTGCAAAAAACAAGGGCATGGATGTGAGCAATTTTGTAACAAAACGTTTTCTCTTTTTGTGGCTACGTAAAGTTTTGACTTGTGAATAGAAATGGATACTCTAAATTTTCCTCTAGCGGTAGGGATACTTGAGCTTCCTTGGCAAATTTTTCATGCCTTTAGTGGTGAGCCATTTGAATTCATCTCTTGTATACTTGTGTTATCTAGAACTTGCCCTATTAGTCTTTCAAAGCTAATTTCGAATGTATTTGGTTGGAGAAAAGATCTTAAACCATCTTTTGGCATTGGAAACTCACTCTAGCCAAAAATGCCTACCCATGCACGAATATAATCCCTAGTCACCCACTTTGAGCCTTTAGACCTTTCTTTGGCAAACTCATTATAAATCGTGAACCATTCTTTTATCTCTCTTTTGAATAATGCCCTCCTTGAACTTAAAAATGAAACTTATGGCTAACATCCTAAGTTAGGAGTGGTAAATATTAATGAAAGTAAGTTTGGGGCCACAAAGTTATAAATGAAATATGTATTGTGCCTTACCATTGAAAGCAAATAAATAGAAAAAGAGAGGATCCAACAAAGGAATGAATTGGATGGGATTGCAAGAAAAGTAAATGGAAGAAAGTGGGTGAACAAATAAAGAAAAAAGTAGGCATGAAAAATAAGAGAAAACAAAGAAGAGTGGCCCATAGTCAAAATGGAGGATTGAAAAGTGTGATGTAGATGTTCAAGGAAGGATGTATCCATGTTGTTCCCAAATAATATCCTACCCTTAGCTGAACCAACATTACAAGATTAGACAGTCCTTTGAGATCTCCAACAATTTACTTTCTTTGTAATGGTGATTGAAAGTACGGGCATTTCTATGGTATGACACTTGTTGCATAGAGATTTCTTTTGTGAGAGAGAGAGTTTTTCACTTAAAATTCCTTGTTGCATATTTGGTAGCCTAGTGTGTTGAATTCTCTTTATTATAAGGTTGTCATGTGAAACAATTTCAGGTGAGTGATTTTGTCACCTTCTGAGCGATGAGGCAAATGAAGTATAACTTAGTTTAGGTCAAAAAGTGAGTCACTTCTAGAGAATTAGCGATTGTTGTTTGTTTGCTCTTTGAAGTCTAGTGTATCCTTTGATTATGCATCTTATGATGAGGGGAGTAGTGAAAAATAGCTTAGCCCATATGCAATGAGCTACTTGTGGTAGTAACTAAGGTTTAAGTTATTGTGATCTGTAAGACATGAAGTTTGGGCATAAATAATTATGTCTCATGGTAAGAGGTAGTGTTGCTTGACGACAAAAAAAAGCTTTAAGTTGAGGGTGTTGATGAGTGATGACTTTACCACTCATTCATGCACATTACCTTATTTTGAATGAATAAAAGAGAAAATTGTGACTAAATGCACTAATATCCATACTTTGCAGGTATAGAGTTGATAAGAACAAAAGATGGGGATTGAATCTGAAAATGATCAAAAAGTAAGCAAGAAAGTTTAGTTAAACACTTAGAGAAAGAATTGGCCTCAGTTATCACAGTTTCGGTCTTGTGACCGCAATTGTAGCAGTAAGTAGAAGTCAAGAAACCATAGTCACGGAAGTAAATCATGGTCGTATAATTGCATTCGCATCCAGACCCGGTTTATCGAAAGAATGCAACCCAAGGGAAAATCTGGAAATGCAAATGGAGCAAATAAAACTCAAACCCTGAGTCATTCATCATAATTCCATCCTCCCTAATAGTTAGGTAAGGATCTTGAGTTCATAGCCTCCATTCTTGGAGAAGAAAATATTATATAAATTTTGGGTGAAGAATACGTTGGAGACCTTCTAAATGGAGGAATACTCACTTCCATTAGAGATTTGTGGGAGTTAAATATTTGAAGTAAATATTCACTTAAGCTTGAATAAATCATTTCAATGGAGATTATGGGTATATCTTTGCTTATTTATCTTATGTGTAGTTGATCTCTCACTTGGGGTTATATGTGAATAGTGATTTAAGTGTTTGTGGTTTGCTATTGTTATCCTCTATTCAGTAGTTCATGTTGATGGGTTTTATCATTGCTATGCTAACTTGGTTGGAATTTATGGGTGAAATCCCCAAATCTCCAAATGGGTTTGATGGGTGAAAACCCTAAACACTAGAAACCTTTTTATCATCCTTGAAAGAGGGATGAAGGTGAACATATGGTAATCCATAACATATGGAAAAAGGGTTATAGGGGGGCAAGGCAATGGTGGAAAATTATATGTGTAGTTTTATAATCTATCAATATCTTGGACATAAGGGTGGTTGTGTAGTTAACTATACCATGGGTATCATCCTAGAAATAGGGATGCCTAGATTGCGGTTTGGTTACAATTGTTAAACACACCAATTAGGTATTCGAAAGAATCCCTAGGTGAAAGTTTGGTGTTTTGTTGAAAGACTAGCATCAAACCCTATAACCAAACCTACCCACACTGGATCTACTAATATTGAAGTTAATCATTAGCATTCACATGTCACTTGCCTTAGTAATGCAAAATCCCAAGATCCGTGCTTAATTGTTTAAAAACACTAATTATTCATAGCCCCGAATTTATACTAGAAAAAACAAAAAGAAACATTAGTGTATACTCCTATCTCCCCCATTTTTATCTTTTGTACTATTGGTTTGAATTTAACTTGTATCCTTTATTTTGAATTAACTTGATTGCCACTCACATTATTCTTCTGGATTCGACCCCGACACTCAAGTTGGGTAAATATATTAATGACGGTCGTCTTGCACATAAATTGACATGTACGTTGAGAGTTATCTAAAGCATTAATTCTTCAGAAAACACTAACAAATATCAGCCATAATGTTAAACTAAGCGCTCAATGGGAGGCAACCCATCACGTCATGAAAAGTAGCTCATATCCTTTTATTTTATGCATGATAAAGTAGATTTTATTTTTCATTTGATCATGCATAGTCCATGAAATGTTGGTGCTACGAGGAATTTTTATTGAATTTGAAAAAAGAACGTGTGAAATTAGTAGTTTGGACTAAACAAGAAGTGCAGTTGACCTGGTTGTTTAGCCTAAGTTACCGCGACTGCGGTCCATGCCACCGCGATTGCGGAGGCCACATGACCGCAATTGGATAATTAGGACTGCAATATAGTCAAATCAATTAAAATGACCATCTGAATGCCCATTGTGAATATGCATTCTCTCTCAATTTCTCTCAAATTCTCTCAAATCTTTGGCTTTGTATTGCATCTCCAAGTGTCATCTCAATTTATTTGCATCTTTAACTTGATAAGTTTTCTCAACATCTTTGATTTTGATATAATTGCATGTGTAGAATATATAATTTAGAGAAAGGCCTGAAATAATATTTTCATTATTAAATGCATGCATGTTGATGATTATTGTGTGGTCAGCTATTGTAGTTGGTGTACACACTAACGGGAAAGTATTGAGTGCCCAGAATTATGCCTAAAGCTGCTTGAATTGAAGTATGCACAAGTTGTTTGATTTAATTCCCCAAGGAGTTCAATTTCAATTCTTTCAAGTCTTGGGCTATACTCATACATTCTAGGCTTAAATTCTCTACATTTAATGATGGAATGCCTAGTTGGAACAAAGAATTGGGGTGAAAATTATGTTTTGAAGAGTGTGAAGAGTTTGTCGACTAAGGTCTCAGGTACCACGATCGTAGTCCCGATGACTTTGATTGTGTCATCATGATCTTGGAACCGCGATTGTGGTCAATGCTCTGTGATTGACACAACGAGGGTAGGTGTAATACCTTGGGAAATTTTTCATTGAAATTTTGTGTGTAAATGTGTTGGGTTCTATTTTCTAGAATGAATTATAAATTTTTCGTATGGAATATCTTAGATTATGACCCACCATTGCATAGAGTATCGAATAAGATTTCCAACGATATATGGATCATCCAAAATGGACACCTGAGCGATGAGTTATGAACATTCCGATCGAACCGTGAATAGTAGTGAACAGTAAAATCTGCAGGAAAAAGTACTGAGGCCAGGCGTATTTTTGCTCCAACTTTAAACGATCATAACTCCTTGTAAATATTGATCTGGGTAATCTATTATATATCAATGGAAATCTCTACGAGTCCTCTTTCCAATGAAATTATTTTCATCCAATTTGTCTATCGAAGCACAAAATTATGGTCTATCTACTTCAGCCTATCAAAAGCGAATTTTTGGGTCAACTTCAAACAATCATAACTCCTCGTACACAATGATCTAGGTGCAATACTATATATCAACGGAAATATATGAGAGTCCTCTTTCTAATGAAATTGGTTTTATCCAATTTGTATATCGAAGTAAAACGTTATGGTTGATCTACTTCAAACTATCAAAATAGTCCACCAAAGGACAGATTCGAGAACTATTTGATTTTTAAGGGCATTTTGGTCATTCCCCCTCACCCAAAATCCATCCAAACCCTATATTAAAACCTATTAGAAGTATTATATGTTATATTTCATCAAATTCCCTCAAAAAGAAAATCCTAAGCTCCTACATCCAACTTCAAGAACCTCCAAAGTTCACCATTAATTCTGCAAATTTATTCAAGATTCTAAGTTCCTAGTTCAAGAACTCCAAGAACCATCATTCAAAGGCACTATTAATATTTCAAAAATGAGTATCAATCTAAAGTTCATCATTTAAGGTATGTGGGGGTTTTCAACAAGAACTCTCTTTCATTCTTATGCCCCAAAGTAATTTTCTTTACAAAGGCATGATTTTTATTTGATTTTTATGAATTTGAAGCATGAACCCATATTTATGATGATTATTGTGAAATCTTGATGTTTATAATTTTAAAATATGAATTTACATGTTTGGAGATATAAATCATGAATCTTGAACAATATTTATCATGATTTTGATATTTGGGTCATGAATCTCCATTGGAAATTGTATTTTTTTTTAGAAAGTGTGTGTTATAAGCACGTTGATGTTGAATATTTGAGATATTTTGAATGATTTGACCATTTGGTCTTAATGGAGTTGTTTTGAACTCTAGAGTGAAAGAAATCCACGTGGTTGATTTTGATAGATGGGAAGCATGATGGCTCCCGATGTATATTTATATATTACTGAAATTGTTTTGTTGTGGATTGTCTTTGAAATGATTTGACCTAAGTCCAGGAGAAATCTTTAGCACCGAGTGGGAGGTATAAAGCGACCTTACTTTCTTTTGTGTGTGTGCTTCCTTGTGTCTATGGTGAATGGTGAAGTGATTTAAAAGTGGAATTGTGAAAGTTATTCTTTCAAAAGATTTAAATGATATTTACATTATGAGAATTGATATTCTTGATGAACTGAAAGTGATTGACAAATTATATGATAACTCACATGTGTTATTGTACTTATTTCATCCTCTCATGATTATGATGATTTTCTTTGAGCTATGTGAGTCTTTCATACATCCTGCATATTTCTTATAAATATTTATGATGATGATGTTTATACAACTGCATACACCCCCATATACTCGGTTCCTTTCCATGTTATTGACCTATATCTTCGGATATGGGCTGCATTTTCTCAGAATATAGGTTTAGGTGCTCAGTTCTAGGTTCGACAGTGATTCTTCGGGCATGCTGTTCTACATCCTCTATTATGGTGACTCTTCGTGTTCCAAGGATGTGATGTCTGAGTATGAGTTAGTTGGGTCATATCTCAATGGCTCGCTAGTTTTATTGATTTTCTTAGAGGCTTGTCAGACTAGTATAGATGTTGGGAGTTGACTAATAAGTCGTATTTTGTTATCTTTTTGAAATTTTTTTATTCTTGGATGATGATTACTCTATTGATATTTGAGGGTTATTTATGAAAACCATATTTATTTGTGTTGAACTGAATAAAAATGGCTCAAAGGGTTAGCTTGGGGCTACTCGTAGCCTCAAGCACCGTGTGACGCTCCGGGACCCATTTTTTGGGGCATTACAAACTTAATATCAGAGCCTAAGTTTTAAGGTATCCTAGGGAATCTGACAAGCCACGCTAAGTAGAGTCTTGATCATCGGTGTGTAGCACTCCACATCTATGAGCAAGAGGCTACAAGACATTTTAGGAAAAAACATGATTCTTTCTTTCAGAAGTCTATCGTGCTTAAAGTGTCTCTCTCTTCTATTCATTCCTGCTTTCCTCTTTTAGAAATATACCTCCACATCGAGTGAGAAGAAATAATAATGGTCAGCAACCTCAAATCGATGACCCATTGAATAAAAATATGTCTAATGCTAAATTTCGGGCAGCCTTTCAGGAGCTGGCCCAAGCTGTTACTGCAAATGTTCAGGCCAACTTGGCCCCAACTCTACAACAGCATGGAGGTAATTCAGCTGCTGCCAGGATCCGTGACTTCATGTGGATGAATCTGCCAGAATTCTATGGGTCCAAGTCTGATGAGGATCCACAATTGTTTTTAGAAGAGGTGCGGAAGATTACTCAGGTGATGCATGTATCTGAGGAACATAGTGTGGAGTTGGCTGCGTATAGGTTGAAAGACCTTGCTTATGATTGGGTTGCTTGGATAAAAGGTAGAGGTGAGGAAGCTATCCCTACAACTTAGCAAGAGATTTAGGATGCATTCCTAGATAAGTTTTTCCCTTTGGAGATAAGGGAGGCGAAGGTGGAAGAGTTTATGAACCTGCTACAGGGCTCTTTGACTGTTAGAGAGTACTGTCTAAAGTTCAATCAGTTAGCCAAGTATGCTCCTGACTTAGTGGCTGATAATCAGGCTAGTATGAGTAAGTTTATGACTAGAGTGTCTAGTTATGTGGTTAAGGAGTGTAGGTCTTCTATGCTGAATAGTGAGATGAATCTTTCTAGGCTAACGATTCATGCCCAACAGATTGAGGCAAACAAGATTAAGGAGAGAGATAGAATGAAAGGGAATAAGAAAGCTAGGTCCGAGCAGCACAAACAGGGTTAGACTAGATCATAGGGAGGGAGTCGCCCTCAGTATTAGGATCGTTCATCTATGCCAGCACTGTCATCTGCTAGTGCTCCCGTGCCTAGAGGTAGGCAGGAGCAAGGTAGCAGGTCATATGCATCTAGGTCCCAGTATAGTGCTGGCAGTAAGCCAAATTATCCCCTGTGTCTTAAGTGTGGTAGGGTTCATTCGGGTGAGTGTTGGGGTGAGAAGAGAGGTTGTTTCCGGTGTGGTGACATGGGTTACAAAGTTAGAGATTGTCCACAGGATGGACAAGCGCGTCGTGACTATTGCCCTCAGACCTAAATTCAGACTGTTAGTGCTCTAGTTCCAGTGACTCACCCAGCCCCAGCTCAGGGCGCCTCTTCTAGCAATGCTGGCGGGCAGCACCAAAATAGATTCTATGTTTTACCATCCCTCTAGGAACAGGCGAACTCTCTCGATATTCTTACTGGTATTCTTCATATATTTTAGTTTGATGTGTATGCTTTATTGGATCCTGGATCCAGTTTCTCATATGTTACACCTTTGATTGCTGTGAATTTTGAAATGAGTCCTGAGATTATTCCTGAGCCTATCCTAGTTTCTACCCCAGTGGGTGATTCGATTGTTGCCCAAAAAGTGTATAAAAAGTGTCCTGTTACCGTTTTTCATAGAGTCTTGTTGGATGATCTAATTGAGTTAGACATGGTAGATTTTAATCTGATTCTGGGTATGGACTGGTTGTATTCTTCTTATGCCTCTATTAATGGTTGGACCCAAGTGGTCAAGTTTCAATTTCTGGGTGCATCCGTGTTTGAGTGGTCTGGGAATTCTATGTCACCCAAGAGTTATTTTATCTCTTACCTCAATGCTAGAAAGCTTATTTCCAAAGGGTGTATTTACCATTTGGTTTGAGTCAAAGACACTAAATCTGAGATTCCAACTCTCTATTCTATTAATGTCGTCAATGAGTTTTCTGATGTCTTTTTGGATAATCTCCCAGGGATACCTCCTGATGGAGTGATAGAGTTCAGGATTGATCTTCTTCCCAATACTCAGCCCATTTCTATTCCTCCTTACCGTATGGCCCCTGCAAACTTAAGGAGTTGAAAGAGCAACTCAAAGATCTACTAGATAAGGGTTTCATAAGGGCCAGTGCTTCTCCTTGGGGTGCTCCTATGTTGTTTGTAAGAAAGAAAGATGGCTCTTTGAATATGTGCATTGATTACCGCCAACTGAATAAAGTCACCGTAAAAAATAAGTACCTTCTTCTGAGAATAGATCATTTTTTTGACCAATTGCAAGGAGCAAGTTATGTCTCAAAGATAGACATTCGTTTTGGCTATCATCAACTCAAAGTTAAGGAGTGTGACATCCCAAAAACCATTTTCCGAACTCGTTATGGCCATTTTGAGTTTCTTGTTATGTCTTTCGGGTTAACTAATGCCCCAACAGCTTTCATGGACCTCATGAATTGAGTGTTCAGACCATATCTAGATATGTTTGTCATAGTGTTCATCGATGATATATCGGTGTACTCCTATAGTGAGGATGAACATTCGGATCATCTACGAACTGTCTTGTAAACCCTTAGAGATCACAAGTTGTTTACCAAGTTCAGTAAGTGTGAGTTTTGGCTAAGGTCAGTTGCTTTTCTAGGTCATATCATTTCTTCCTAGGGAATTAGAGTTGATCCCCAAAAGACCAAAGCTGTTAGAAATTGGCCTAGACCTATTTCTCCAACTAATGTCCAAAGTTTCTTGGGTTTAGCTGGCTATTACCACCGATTTTTTAAGGGTTTCTCCTCTATATCATCTCCTATGACTACGTTGACCCAAAAAAAAGTGAAGTTCTTATGGTCTGAATCTTGTGAGAAAAGTTTTCAGGAGTTAAAGACTCGACTCACTTCAGCCCCTGTTTTGACTTTGCCTGATGGTGTTAATGGTTTTGTGGTGTACTGTGATGCTTCGAGAGTTGGGTTGGGTTGCGTGTTGATATAGAAGGGTAAGGTGATAGCTTATGCTTCTAGAAAGTTAAAACCCCATGAGAAAAATTACCCCACCTATGACCTTGATTTGGCTGCTGTTGTGTTTGCTTTGAAAACCTAAAAACACTATTTGTATGGTGTCCATATTGATGTTTTCACTGATCGTAAGAGTCTGCAGTATGTGTTTACCCAGAGAGAACTGAATTTTACGTAGAGATGATGGTTAGAATTGTTAAAGGACTATGATATGAGTGTGTTGTACAATCCAAGCAAGGCCAATGTTGTGGCGGATACCCTAAGTAGAGTGTCCATGGGTAGTGTTTTGCATGTGGTAGAAGGTAAGAAAGAGTTGGCTCGTGATGTACATCGTTTGTCTAGATTGAGGGTTAGGTTGTTTGACTCTCTGAAGGTAGTATAGGGGTTCAGAGTAGTTCCGAATCCTCCTTGGTTTCGAAAGTGAAGGAAAAACAATACTTAGATGCTAGTTTGGTCAGACTGAAGGAGTCAGTCAAGGACCAAAAAGTAGAGGTTTTCTCCGAAAGGGGAGATGGTGTGTTGAGATTGCAGGGTAGATTATGTGTCCCAAATGTTGATGATCTGAGACAGAGGATTATGGATGAAGCGCACGGGGTGCGATATTCTATTCATCCTGGTGCCACCAAGATGTACCGAGACTTGCAGAAAATCTATTGGTGGAGTGACATGAAGAAAGATATAGCACCATTTGTAGCTAACAGTGCAACATACAAACAGGTTAAGGTTGAACACCAAAGACCTGGTGGTATGATGCAAGAGTTTAGTATTCCCACTTGGAAGTGGGAAGAGATAAATATGGACTTCTTGATTGGTTTACCTCCTTCCCGACACCATCATGATTTCATTTGGGTTGTGGTTGATAGGTTGACTATTAGAGAGTACTGTCTAAAGTTCAATCAGTTAGCCAAGTATGCTCCTGACTTAGTGGCTGATAATCGGGCTAGTATGAGTAAGTTTATGACTAGAGTGTCTAGTTATGTGGTTAAGGAGTGTAGGTCTGCTATGCTGAATAGTGAGATGAATCTTTCTAGGCTAACGACTCATGCCCAACAGATTGAGGCAAACAAGAATAAGGAGAGAGCTAGAATGAGAGGGAATAAGAAAGCTAGGTCCGAGCAGCACGGACAGGGTCAGACTAGATCGTAGGGAGGGAGTCGCCCTCAATATCAGGATCGTTCATCTATGCCAGCACTGTCATCTGCTAGTTCTCCCGTGCCTAGAGGTAGGCAGGAGCAAGGTAGCAGGTCATATGCATCCAGGTCCAGTATAGTGCTGGCAGTAAGCCAAATTGTCCCTTGTGTCCTAAGTGTGGTAGGGTTCATTTGGGTATGTGTTGGGGTGAAAAGAGAGGTTGTTTCCGGTGTGGTGACATGGGTCACAAAGTTAGAGATTATCCAAAGGATGGACAAGGGCGTCGTGACTATCGCCCTCAGACCTAAATTCAGACTGTTAGTGCTCCAGTTCCAGTGACTCGCCCAGCCCCAGCTCAGGGCGCCTCTTCTAGCAATGCTGGCGGGCAGCGCCAGAATAGATTCTATGTTTTACCATCCCTCTAGGAACAGGCGAACTCTCTCGATATGCTTCCTGGTATTCTTCATATATTTTAGTTTGATGTGTATACTTTATTGGATCCTGGATCCAGTTTCTCATATGTTACACCTTTGATAGCTGTGAATTTTGAAATGAGTCCTGAGATTATTCCTGAGCCTATCCTAGTTTCTACCCCAGTGGGTGATTCGATTGTTGCCCACAAAGTGTATAAAAAGTGTCCTGTTACCATTCTTCATAGAGTCTTGTTGGATGATCTGATTGAGTTAGACATGGTAGATTTTAATGTGATTCTGGGTATGGACTAGTTGTATTCTTCTTATGCCTCTATTAATTGTCGGACCCGAGTGGTCAAATTTCAGTTTCTGGGTGCATTCGTGTTTGAGTGGTCTGGGAATTCTATGTCACCCAAGAGTTATTTTATCTCTTACCTCAACGCTAGAAAGCTTATTTCTAAAGGGTGTATTTACCATTTGGTTAGAGTCAAAGACACTAAGTCTGAGACTCCAACTCTCTATTCTATTAATGTCGTCAATGAGTTTTCTGATATCTTTTCGGATAATCTCCCAGGGATACCTCTTGATAGAGTGATAGAGTTTAGGATTGATCTTCTTCTCGATACTCAGCCCATTTCTATTCCTCCTTACCGTATGGCCCCTGCAAACTTAAGGAGTTGAGAGAGCAACTCAAAGATCTACTAGATAAGGGTTTCATAAGGCCCAGTGCTTCTCCTTGGGGTGCTCCTATGTTGTTTGTAAGAAAGAAAGATGGCTCTTTGCATATGTGCATTGATTATCGCCAACTGAATAAAGTCACCGTCAAAAATAAGTACCTCCTTCTGAGAATAGATGATTTTTTTGACCAATTGCAAGGTGCAAGTTATTTCTCAAAGATAGAGATTCGTTTCGGCTATCATCAACTCAAAGTTAGGGAGTGTGACATCCCAAAAACCATTTTCCGAACTCATTATGGCCATTTTGAGTTTCTTGTTATGTCTTTCGGGTTAACTAATGCCCCAACAGCTTTCATGGACCTCATGAATTGAGTGTTCAGACCATATCTAGATATGTTTGTCGTAGTGTTCATCGATGATATACCGGTGTACTCCTATAGTGAGGATGAACATTCTGATCATCTCCGAACTATCTTGTAAACCCTTAGAGATCACAAGTTGTTTACCAAGTTCAGTAAGTGTGAGTTTTGGCTAAGGTCAGCTGCTTTTCTAGGTCATATCATTTCTTCCGAGGGTATTAGAGTTGATCCCCAAAAGACCAAAGCTGTTAGAAATTGGCCTAGACCTATTTCTCCGACTAATATCCAAAGTTTATTGGGTTTAGCTGGCTATTACCACCGATTTTTTAAGGGTTTCTCCTCTATAGCATCTCCTATGACTACGTTGACCCAAAAGAAAGTGAAGTTCTTATGGTCTGAATCTTGTGAGAAAATTTTTCAGGAGTTAAAAACTCGACTCACTTCAGCCCCTGTTTTGACTTTGCCTGATGGTGTTGATGGTTTTGTGGTGTACTGTGATGCTTCGAGAGTTGGGTTGGGTTGCGTGTTGATATAGAAGGGTAAGGTGATAGCTTATGCTTCTAGAAAGTTAAAACCCCATGAGAAAAATTACCCCACCTATGACCTTGATTTGGCTGCTGTTGTATTTGCTTTGAAAATCTAAAGACACTATTTGTATGGTGTCCATGTTGATGTTTTCACTGATCGTAAGAGTCTGCAGTATGTGTTTACCTAAAGAGAACTGAATCTTAAGTAGAGATGATGGTTAGAATTGTTAAAGGACTATGATATGAGTGTGTTGTACCATCCAAGCAAGGCCAATGTTGTGGCGGATGCCCTAAGTAGATTGTCCATGGGTAGTGTTTTGCATATGGTAGAAGGTAAGAAAGAGTTGGCTCGTGATATCCATCATTTGTCTAGATTGGGGGTTAGGTTGTTTGACTCTCTGAAGGTAGTATACGGGTTCAGAGTAGTTCCGAATCCTCCTTGGTTTCGAAAGTGAAGAAAAAACAATACTTAGATGCTAGTTTGGTCAGACTGAAGGAGTCAGTCAAGGACCAAAAAGTAGAGGTTTTCTCCCAAGGAGGAGATGGTGTGTTGAGATTGCAGGGTAGATTGTGTGTACCAAATGTTGATGATCTGAGACAGAGGATTATGGATGAAGCGCACGGGGTGCGATATTCTATTCATCCTGGTGCCACCAAGATGTACCGAGACTTGTAGGAAATCTATTGGTGGAGTGACATGAAGAAAGATATAGCACCGTTTGTAGCTAAGTGTGCAACATACCAACAGGTTAAGGTTGAACACCAAAGACCTGGTGGTATGATGCAAGAGTTTAGTATTCCCACTTGGAAGTGGGAAGAGATAAATATGGACTTCTTGATTGGTTTACCTCCTTCCCGACGCCATCATGATTTTATTTGGGTTGTGGTTGATAGGTTGACTAAGTCTGCTCATTTCTTGCCTATTCATACTTTATATACTGCTGAGGATTACGCTAGATTATATATTCGAGAGCTAGTCAGACTGCATGGAGTTCCCTTATCTATCATTTCGGATAGGGGTACTCAGTTTACTTCAAAATTTTGGAAAGCTTTTCCGAAGGGTCTTGGTACCCAAGTGCTGTTGAGTTTTGCTTTTCATCCGCAGACCAATGGTCAGGCTGAGTAGACCATCCAGACCTTGGAGTATATGTTGAGAGCTTGTGCACTTAACTTTAAGGAAAGTTGGGATGATCACTTACCGTTGATAGAGTTTACTTAAAATAACAGTTTCCACTCAAGTATTGGCATGGCTCCGTTTGAAGCCTTATATGGGAGGAAGTGTAGATCACTCATAGGTTGGTTCGAGGTGGGTGAAGCGGCTGTGAGTTGTCCTAATTCGGTATTTAAGGCTATGGAAAAAGTTAAGTTGATTAGGGAAAGGTTGAAAACTGCGCAGAGTCGTCAGAAGTCATATGCGGATGTTAGAAGAAGAGACCTTGAGTTTGAAGTTAGTGACCTAGTGTATCTAAAAATTTCAACCATAAGGGGGGGAAGAGATTTGGAAAGAAGGGGAAGCTTAGTCCCCGTTATGTTGGTCCTTACAAAATTCTTATCCATGTTGAAGGTAGCTTATGAGGTCGAGTTGCCTTCCGAGTTGTCCTCTGTTCATCCAATATTCCATGTCTCCATACTTAGAAAGCATATTAGCGATGTTGTGGTAGTGGATTCCTCTATGAGTGCTGACATTCAAGAAAATCTTTCTTTTGATGAGATTCTTGTTGAGATTCTTGATTTCAGTATCCGAAGACTAAGGAACAAAGAAGCTCCCTTGGTCAAGGTGTTGTGGCAAAACCAATCTATCGAGGGTGCAACTTGGGAAGCTAAGGCGGATATGCGATCCAAGTACCCGCACCTATTTTCCGTGAACTCCGATCAAGCCGAAGGTACTGTTCTTTCCTAAATCATGCACTTTTGATAAAAGTTGCAGCAGTTCAGCTGTCATTTGTTATGTGTTCAGCTGTAGTTTCTTCAATTTATGCACTCTATGTTGCATTCGGAGTGATAAACGATGTGGTGATGAGTCTAACGAATGGTTGCAGCTGTATGATCTGTTCCCTATCTAATTTTGTCATGTCTAGCGTCATTCGAGGATGAATGTTTCCAAGGGGGGTGATGATGTAATACCCCGGGGAAATTTTTCATTGAAATTTTGTGTGTAAACATGTTGGGTTCTATCTTCTAGAATAAATTATAAATTTTTCGAGCAAAAAATCTTATATTATGACCCACCATTGCATAGAGTATCGAATAATCTTTCCAACGATATATGGATCATCCGAAACGGACCCTCGAGCGACAAGTGATGAACATTCCAATCGAACTGCGAATAGTAGTGAACAGTAAAACGTGCAGGAAAAGTACTGAGGCCTGGCGTATTTTTGCTCCAACTTTAAATGATCATAACTCCTTGTATATAATGATCTTGGTGATCTAGTATATATCAACGGAAAGCTCTGCGAGTCCTCTTTCCAATGAAATTGGCTTCATCCAATTTGTCTATCGATGGAAAAAGCTATGGTGGATCTACTTCAGCCTACCAAAAGTAAATTTTTGGGTCAACTTCAAATGATCATAACTCGTCGTACACAATGATCATGGTAAGATACTATATATCAATGGAAAGATATGAGAGTCCTCTTTCTAATGAAATTGGTTTCGTCTAATTTGGATATCGGAGGCACGATTAACATCTCAAAAATGAGTATCGATCTAAAGTGCATCATTCAAGGTATGCGGGATTTTTCAACAAGAACTCTCTTTCGTTCTTGTGCCCAAAAGTAATTTCCTTTACAAAGGCATGATTTTTATTTGATTTTTATGAATTTGAAGCACAAACCCATATCTTATGATGATTATTATGAAATCTTGATGTTAATGATTTTGAAAGATGAATTTACATGTGTGGAGATATAAAGCATGAATCTTCAAAGATATTTATCATGATTTTGATATTTGGGTCGTGAATCCCCATTGGAAATTGTGTTTTTTTGAGAAAGTGTGTGTTATAATCACGTTGATGTTGAATATTTGAGATATTTTGGATGATTTGACCTTTTGGTTTTAATGGAGTTATTTTGAACTCGAGTGTGAAAGAAATCTACAACATGGTTGATTTTGATAGATGGGAAGCATGATGGATCCCGATGTATATTTATATATTACTAAAATTGTTTTGTTGTGAATTGTCTTGAAATGATTTGAGCTAAGTCCGGGAGAAATCTTTAGCACCGAGTGGGAGGTATAAAGCGACCTTACTTCCCTAGAACTATGTGCCCCCATAGGAGTGAGCCTGAGGCTGATTTATATAGTGATCACTAGTTTGTGTGGATTTGATATTGATAGTCCTACTCCGATGGCAAGGATAGGACAGCTCTCCCCAACGTGGGTTGTACGTTGGACTCCATGTAGCTCACATGGTTTATGTCGGTTATAGGATATCCCAGTGTGTGTTTGTGTTTCCTTGTGTCTGTGGTGAATGGTGAAGTGATTTGAAAGTGGAATTGTGAAAGTTATTATTTCAAAAGATTTAAATGATATTTACATTATGAGAATTGATATTCTTGATGAACTGAAAGTGATTGACAAATTATATGATGACTCACATGTGTTATTGTACTTATTTTATCCTCTCATGATTATGATAATTTTCTTTGGGCTATGTGAGTCTTTCATACATCCTGCATATTTCTTATAATTATTTATGATGATGATGTTTATACAACTGCATACACCCCCACATACTCGGTTCCTTTCCATAATACTGACCCACATCTTCAGATTTGGGCTGCATTTTCTCGGACTGTAGGTTCAGGTGCTTAGTTCTAGGTTCGACAGTGATTTTTCGGGCACGCTATTCTACATCCTCTGTTGTGGTGAGTCCTCGTGTTCCGAGGATGTGATGTCTGATGTTGGTTTCACGGAATCATTTACATTTGATAATTGAGTATGAGTCAGTTGGGGCATATCTCAATGGCTCACTGGTTTTATTGATTTTCTTATAGGCTTGTCAGACTAGTATAGATGTTGGGAGTTGACTAATAATTCATATTTTGTTATCTTTCTGAAATTCGTTTATTCTTTGATGATGATTACTCTGTTGATATTTGAGGGTTATTTATGGAAACCCCGTTGATTTGTGTTGACTGAATAAAAATGGCTCAAAGGGTTAGTGTGGGGCTACTCGTATCCTCAAGCACCGTGTGACGCTATGGGACCCGTTTTCTGGGGCATTACAACAGGGTCTACAGGAACCAAAAAATTTTGCATATATCTTTCTGCCCCCAAAACATTCGGTAACACTGCCACATGCATCTATTTGTTTGATATAGCATTGTTTTATATGATACTAATGATGGTCTGAGTTGCATTGTTTAGATGTTCTAAGTCTCGAAGATAGAATATTTTTACAACTCCATATTCAAGGCCACACAATGCCAGAACCTCTACAATACGGATTTTTACAGGTCTTACTCCCTGAAAAGGGTATCAGCTTAGACTATGTAGAGGAGAAGCTTCTAGGATTCCATGCTAGACTCGCCAAAACTAGGTAAAGGTGCTTTGCCCTGGACCCCTGCTATGCAAATGAGCAATGGGTCCTTAAGTTCTTCGCTAACCTAAGCGTAACTTCTTTCACAAACTCGATGATGACTATTAGGTAAAAGCAAGTAAACTTTGGGACAAAGTGGATCAACGAGGTGTATGGACTCCCAAATGATGACATAGAGTAGTTTTACGCAAAATCATGTAAGCCAGGGACCTTGATGGAAAATATTTTATGTCTTGGCATAGAGGTTTCCTAAGCCACCACCAAGAGAGACTTTCTGATGAATGACTTCGGAGTTGAGGCCAGGATTGGGCTGAATATCATCAGTAGCTTAGTATCACCATGCACTCATATGACTATTGTCACAAACATGTGAGATTGGATGGTAGGTTATATTCTCTCTGGAATCACCCTAAATATAGGTGAGATTGTACACTCGAGGTAATGGTACTTCAGAAATCATAGAGGTACACAACTTTTCCTTACTTCCCTTATCACAGAGCTATGTAGGAGGGCATAGGTAGAGGAATATACTACAGATAACTGGGTACATCAAGGACCCCACATCCTCCCACTCAAGTTCAGGGGTGAGGGTGCCCCAAGTCAGAGAAAAAAGAGGAAGGTGGACCAAGAAAGTCGACCTAGAAGGGCATAAATTATTGTAAACCTTTATCCACCAGCCCCTTCAATGATATCTCAGGTCAAATATAGAAGGTTAGGGAGCTAGTATCAAGGTTGCCTCAGGGGCCAGGAGAGTCATCCATCACTCGCCACTCATACGTAGCTCAGTCAGACTATGAGAAATACATAGAGGAGCATAAGAAGTAACGACACATGTCGCCAGTTTAAATATAACTTATTCATCCTTAGTTGTGTTCACAGGGACCTCAAGGATTCATATGAGAAAATGGTAAAGAGAGATAAGAAGAGAGAGAAATTCTTTAAGAAGATATGGAAGGGGGTGAAGGACATCTTTAAGGTTCTCAAGCCCAACCATCGACTACCTTCACCTAGGATGGACAGTGAGGACGAGGCCTCTACTGATTGGACTATTGATGATGCTGATGATGATGGTGTAGAATCAGCGAGAGAGACCAGCTATTGATATAGATTCAGGGAGACCCCTCTTATTCCTTCCTTATTACACACGTAGTGAGGACACTGCATTCCTTTTTAGTTGGGATGCCCTCGGATATGTATTATTTTGATGATATGTTACTGGATATTTCTTTTTGGTATTGTTTTGGGATGACATCTTGTATATTATTTTGTTTTGTTTTGGGGATGCTACATTTTTTACAATCTGATGGTGCCCACATTTTATGGATTATCGTATGGTTTTTAAGTTTAGTTTTTTTTGCTTAATTTTATTTTGATTTTGTTAATGCATAACTAGCTTTTCCCTATGCTAGATTGAGTGACGATATTCTTAAGGGTAAAGCATCGTGTTTTGTTTTGTAACATAAATGCAGGAGAAGTCTGAGTACCCGTAGCATAAATGTCATGAATGCAAGGGAAGTCTAAGTACTTGTAGCATTGTACATTGTAAATTTTGGATCACATTGTACACTATTATCAAAGTCTGAGTAGCCGTATGGTTTGTTTTCCGATTTTAAGCCAAAAATATAAGGCTAAGGCTTCATTTGTTGACATGATTTAGAAAATTTAAGTGGTGCTAATGCAAAACAAACAACCCGCTCTGTCCAAAATTTTGCAAAAATTAAGGTCATGGATGTGAACAATTTTGTAACAAAACTTTTTCTCTTTTTATTGTTTCGTAAAGTTTTGACTTGTGAATTGAAATGGATACTTTGAGCTCCTTTGGCGAATTTTTCGTGCCTTTAGTGCTGAGCTATTTAAATTCATCTCTTGTGTACTTCTGTTATCTAGAACTTGCCCCATTAGTCTTTAAAATCTAATGTCGAATGTATTTGGTTGGAGAAATGATCTTAAACCATCTTTTGGCATTGGAAACCCACTCTAGACTAAAATGCCTACCCGTGAATGAATATAATCCCTAGTCACCCACTTTGAGCCTTTGGACCTTTCTTAGGCAAACTCATTATAAATCATGAACCATTCTTTTATCTCTCTTTTGAACCATGCCCTCCTTGAACTTAAAAATGAAACTTACGGCTAAAATCCTAAGTTAGGAATGGTAAATATTAATGAAAGTAAGTTTGGGGCCACAAAGTTGTAAATGAAATGCCTATTGTTCCTTAGCATTGAAAGCAAATGAATAGAAAAAGAGAGGATCCGACAAAGCAATGAATTGAATGGGATTTCAAGAAAAGTAAATGGAAGAAATTGGGTGAACAAAGAAAGCAAAAGGTAGGCATGAAAAATAAGAGAAAACAAAGAAGAGTGGCCCATAGTCAAAATAGAGGATTGAAAAGTGTGATATGGATGTTCAAGGAAGGATGTAGCCATGTTGATCCCAAATAATATCCTACCCTAAACCAAACCAACATTACAAGATTATAAAGTCCTTTGAGATCACCAAAAATTTACTTTATTTGTAGTGGCTATTGAAAATAAGGGCATGCCTATGGTATGCCACTTGTTACATAGAGATTTCTTTTGTGAGGGAGAGAGTTTTTGCACTTAAAATTTCTTGTTGCATATTTGGTAGCCTGGTGTGTGGAATTCTCTTTATTGTAAGGCTGTCATGTGAAACAAGTTGAGGTGCATGGTTTGGCACCTCCCGAGAGATGAGACAAATGGAGTATAACTTAGTTTAGGTCAAAAAGTGAGTCACTTCTAGAGCATTAGTTGTTGTTGTTTGTTTGCGCTTTAAAGTCTAGTTTATCCTTTGATTATTCATCTTATGATGAGGGAAGTAGTGAAAAATAGCTTAACCCATATGCAATGAGCTACTTGTGGTAGTAATTAAGGTTTAAGTCATTGTGATCTTTAAAGCATGAAGTTTGGGCATAAATAATTGTATCTCATGGTAAGAGGTAGTGTTGCTGGAGGACAAGAAAAATCTTTTAAGTCAAGGGGGTTTATGAGTGGTGACTTTACCACTCATTCATGCATATTACCTTGTTTTGAATGAATAAAAGAGAAAATTATGATTAAATGCACTAATATCCACACTTTGCATGTATAGAGTTGATAAGAACAAAAGATGGGGATTGGAGCTGAAAATGATCAAAAGTAAGCAAGAAAGTACAGTTAAAGACTTAGAGCAGGAATTGGCCTCAGTTATCACGGTCACGGTCCGGTGACTGCGATCGTAGCAGTCAAGTAGAAGTCAAGAAACTGCAATCGCAAAAGCAAATCACGGTGGCATAACCGCGTTGCAGCCAAACCCGATTTATCGAAAGAATGAAACCTAAGGAAAAATCTGGAAATGCGCGTGGCTGATCCCAATTTTTAGCAAAAAAAAACTCAAACCCTAAGTCACTCATCATAAATCCAACCTCCCCAATAGTTAGGTGAGGATCTTGAGTTCATAGCCTCCATTCTTAGAGAAGAAAATATTATATAAATTTTGGGTGAAGAATACATTGGAGACCTTCTAAGTAGAGGAATACTCACTACTATTGGACATTTATGGGAGTTTAATATTTGAAATAATTATTCACTTAAGCTTGAATAAATTATTTCAATGGAGATTATAGGTATATATTTTCTTATTTATCTTATGTGTAGTTGATCTCTCTCTTGGGATTATATGTGACTAGTGATTTAAATGTTTGTGGTTTATTTTTGTTATCCTCTATTCAGTAGTTCATGTTGATGGGTTTTATCATTGCTTTGCTAACTTGGTTGGATTTTATGGGTGAAACACTAAATCTCAAAATGGATTTGATGGTTTAAAACCCTAAACTCTAGAAACCCTTCATCATCCTTGAAAGAGGGATAAAGATGAACATATGGTAATCCATAACATCCACTAAAAAGGGTTATAGCGGGGCAAGTGAATGGTGGACCATTATATGTGTAGTTTTCTAATCTATCACTATCTTAGACCTAAGAGTGGTTGTTTCGTTAACTATACCATGAGTATCATACGAGAAATAGGGATGCCTAGATTTCGATTTGGTTACCAATTGTTGAACACACCAATTAGGTATTCAAAAGAATCACTGGGTAAAAGTTTGGTGTTTTGTTGAAAGACTAGCAACAAAGCCTATAACCGAACCTACCCACAGTTGATCTACTAATATTTAAGTTAATTATTAGCATTCACATGTCACTTTCTTTAGTAATAAATAATCCCAAGATCCGTGCTTAATTGTTTAAAAACTCTAATTATTCGTAGCCCTAAATTTATACTAGAAAAAAACAAAAAGAGACATTAGTGTAGACTCCAATCTCCCCCATTTTTATCCTTTTGTACTATTGATTTGAATTTAACTTGTATATTTTATTTTGAATTAACTTGATTTCCACTTAAATTTTTCTTTGTGAATTTGACCTCGACTCTCAAGTTGGGCAAATATATTGATGATGACCGCCTTGTATTTAAAATGACGTGTTGTGTCTTATCCAAAGCATTCATTCTTCAAAAAAACACTAAGAAATATCATGCCACGACGTTAAACTAATCACTCATTGGGAGGCAACCCATCACACCATGAAAAGTGGCTTGTATCCTTTTATTTTATGCATGATAGAGTAGATTTTATTTTGCATTTATTCATGCATAATCATGATGAATTCTTTCTATTATGGGGAATTTTGATTGAATTTGAAAAAGTAACATGTGAAATTGGCAGTTTGGACTAAAAAAAGTGCGGGTGACCCAGTTATTTAGTCTCAGTTACTCAACTATGATCCCTTCTACCGCGATTATGGAGGCCGCATGACTGTGATAGCATAACTAGGATCGTGATCGCAATCAAATTAGTTTAAATGACTATCCGAATGCACATTGTCCACATGCATTCCTTCTTAATTTCTCTCAAATTTTTGGCTTTGCATTGCATCTTCCAAGTGTCATCTCAATTCATTTGCATCTTTAACTTGATATTTGTCTCAATGTCCTTGAATTTGGTATTAATTGCATGTGTAGATCTTGTAGTTTAGACAAAGGCCTAAAATAATGTTTTCATTACTAAATGCATGCTTGTTAATGATTATTATGTGGTTAGCTATTTTAGTTGGTGTACACACTAATGGGGAAGTCTTGAGTGCCCAGAATTAGGCCTAAAACTTCTTGAATTGAATTCTGTCCATGTACTCGATCTAATGCCCCAATGAGTTCAATTTGAATTATTTCAAGTCTGGGGCTATAATTATACATTCTATTCTTAATTCTCTGCTCATAATGATGGTATGCCTAGTTGGAACAAAGAATTAGGGTCAAATTTATGTTTTGAAGAGTGTGTAGAATATGTCGACTAAGGTCTCAGGTACTGCATCACGGTCTCGATGACCATGATATCGGTCGATGCTTTATGATTGCCACACTGAGGGCTGTGTCTGCAGGAACCGAAAATTATTACACATCTATTTTTGCCCCCAAAACCTTCTATAACACTGCCACATGCATTTATTGGTTTAATCTTGCATATTTTTTGTATGATAATACTAATGATGGTCTGAGTTGCATTGTTTACAAGTTCTAAGCCTCAAAGATGGAAGATTTTGAAAACTCTAGATTCACGACCCCACAATGCCAGACCTCTACAATGCGAATTTGCACAGGACTAAGTTACTTCTTGAAAGGGGTATCAGCTTAGACAAGGTAGAGGAAAAGCTCCCAAGATTCCATGCTAGACTCACCGAAACCTGGTGGAGGTGTTTTGCCCCAAACCCCTGCTATGTAAATGATCAATTAGTGTGTGAGTTATTTGATAACCTAAGCATAACTTCTTTATCATACCTGGTGATGACTATTAGGGAAATATAAGTGAACTTTGGGACAGAGTATATCAACGAGGTGTATGGACTTCCAAATGCTAACATAGAGTAGTTCCATGAAAAATCATGTGAGCCAGGGACCTGGATAGAAAATATTTTATGTCCTGGAAAAGAGATTCTTTAGGCCGCCACCAAGAGAGATATTCTGATGAATGACTTCATACCTGAGGCTAGGGTTTGGTTGAATATCATCTATAGCCGAGTATCGCCATGCACTCATATGACCATTATCACTGACATGCAAGCTCAATTGATGGTCTATCTTCTCTCTGGCATCACCCTAAATATGGGCAAGATTGTGCACTCAGAATGGAGATACTTCATAAATCATAGAGGTACATATCTTCTCCTCCCTTCCCTTATCACAAAGCTATGTAGGAGGGCACACATGGAGGAATATACAGTAGATACCTGGGTACTCCCAGGCCCCTGAATCTTCCCACTCAAGTCCAAGGGTAAGGGTGCCCCAGGTCAGAGCAAAAAGAGAAAGGTGGGATCAAGTAAGTCAACCCAGGAGGGCACAGATTCTTGTAGACCTTCATTAGCCAGCCCCTTCGATGACATCTCATGTTAGATATGGGAGGTTATAGAGCTAGTATCTAGTTTGTCTCAAGGGACTGGAGAGCCTTCCACCACTCCCTACTCATACGTAACTCAGTTAGACTATGAGAAATACAGGGAGGAGCAGAAGAAGCAGTGAGCCACTATCACTAGTTTGGAGAGATCTTATTCAGCCTTAGTTAGGTCACACAGAGACCTCAGGGATTCTCATGAGAATATGATAAAGAGAGATAAAAAGAGAGATAAATTCTTTAAGAAGTTGTGGAAGGGGGTTAAGGTCATCTTCAAAGTGCTCAAGCCCAAACATTGTTTGCTTTCACCTAGGATGGACAGTGAGGAAAAGGCCCCGACTGATTGGTCTACTAATGATGTTAATGATAATGGTGCAGAGTCTATGGGAAAGATTATCTTGATGCAGATTCAGGGAGAACCCTCTTACTCTTTCCTTATTATTGCATACAGAGTGAGGATACTATATTCCTTTTTAGTTAGGTGTGCCCCCGAATTTGTATTATTTTTGTGATTTGTCACTGGATAATTCTTTTTGATGATGTTTTTGGATAATATCTTGGATATTAGTTTGTTTTGTTTTAGGGATGCTACATTTTTGGGAACTCTAATGGTGCCCACCTTTTATAGATTATCATGTGGTTTTTAGTTTTATTTTTTCTTTTACTTTAATTTTATTTTGATTTTGCTGAGGCATGACTAGCTTTGCATTATGATTAATTGAGTGAGGACGTTCTTAAGGGTAAAGCCAAGTGTTTGGGTTTTGATACATAGATGCGGGGGAAATCTGAGTACCCGTAGCATAAATATCATGAATTTAAGGGAATTTTGAATACCTGTGGAATTGTACATTGTAAATTTGGGATCACATTATACACCATTGGCGAAGTCTGACTAGCTGTATGGTTGGTTTGCCCATTTTGAGCCATAATGTGAGGCTAAGTCTTTGGTTAATGCCATGATTTAGCAAATTTAAGTAGTGCTAATGCAAAACAAACAACCCCCTCCATCCAAAATTTTGCAAAAATCAAGGGCCTTGACCTGAACTATTTTGTAACAAAACTTTTTCTATTTTTGTGGCTTTGTAAAGTTATGACTTGTGAATAGAAATGGATACTCCAAATTGGTCTCTAGCGGGAGGGATATTTTAGCTCCCTTGGTAAATTTTGCATACCATGAGTGGTGATCTGTTTGAATTTATGTCTTGTATACTTGTGTTATCTAGAACTTACCCCGTTAGTCTTTCAAACCTAATGTCGATTGTATTTGGTTGGATAAATTATTTTAAGCCATCTTTTTGCATTGGAAACCCATTGTAGCCTAAAATGCCTACCCGTGCATGAATATAGTCCCTAGTCATCTACTTTGAGCTTTTGGATCTTTCTTTGGCAAACATATTACAAACCGTGAACCATTCTTTTATTCCTTTTTTGAACCATGCCCTTCTTGAACTTAAAAATAAAACTTGAGGCTATAAGCCTAAGTAGGGGGTGATAAAGATTGATGAAAGTAAGTTTAGGTCCACGAAGTTGTAAATAAAATGCCTATTATGCCTTAGCATTGAAAGAAAATTAATATAAAAAGAGAGGATCCAATAAAGAAATAAATTGCACTAGTGTACAAGAAAAAGAAATAGAAGAAAATTGGTGAAAAAAGGCAAAAGTTAGTCATGAAAAATAAGAGAGAATATAAAAAAGTGGCCCATAGTATACAAGGAGGGTTGAAAAGTGTGATGTAAGGAAGGGTGTAGCCATGTTGTTCCCAAATGATATCCTTCCCTAATCTGAACCTACGTTACAAGCTTAGAAAGTCCTTTAAGATTTCCAACCATTTATATTTTTTTAGTGGCATTTGAAAATAGGGGCAAGCCTATGGTATGACACTTGTTACATAGAGATTTTTTGTAAGGGAGAGAGTTTTTGCACTTAAAATCCCTTGTTGCATATTTGGTAGCCTGGTATGTGGAATTCTTTTTCTTATGAGGTTGCCATGTGAAACAAGTTGAAGTGGGTGATTTCGTCACCTTTCGAGCGATGATGCAAATGTAGTATAACTTAGTTTAGTTCAAAAAGTGAGTCACTTCTAGAGCATTAGTTGTTGTTGCTTGATTTCTCTTTGAAGTCATACTTTGATAGTGAAAAATAGCTTAGCCCTTGTGCAATGGGATACTTGTGGTAGTAACTAAGGTTGAAGTTATTGTGATATTTTAGGCATTAAGTTTGGGCATAAATAATTGTGTCTCATGGTAAGAGGTAGTGTTTCTTAGGGACAAGTAAAAGCTTTATATCGAGGGTGTTCATGAGTGGTGACTTTACCACTCATTCGTACTCATCATTCATGCACATTACCTTGTTTTGAATGAATAAAAGACATGAAATTGTGATTAATTTAACTAATATCTACACTTTACAGGTATAGAGTTGATAAAACCAAAAGATATGGGTTGGAGATGAAAATGATCAAAAGGGAGCAAGAAAGTGCAGTTGAATATTTAGAGCAGGAACTAGCCTCAGTTATCACGGTCATGGTTTTGGTGACCTCGATCGCAGCAGTCAAGCAGAATTTATGCAACTACAGTAGTGAAAGATAATCGCAGTCGCGGCCAGACCTGCACGATCACGGCTGGGTAGAAGAATGCAGCCCATGGGCAAATCTGGAAATGCATGTGGCTAATTCTAATTTTTGGCAAAAAGACTCAAAGCCTAAGTCATTCATCAAAACTCCATCTTCCCTAATAGTTTGGTTTTGGTCCTTGAGTTCATAGCCTCTATTCTTAGAGAAGACAATATTGTATAAATTTTGGGAGAAGAATACATTGGGGTAATCTCTAAGTGGAGGAATAGCTCACTTTTATTGGAGATTTGTAGGAGTCCAAAGTTTGAAGTAACATTCATTTAGACTTCAATAAATAATTTCAATAGATATTATGGGTATATCTTTCAATATTTATCTTATGTTTATCTAGATATCCCTCTTAGGGTTATGTGTGTATAGGAATTGAAGTATGTGGGGTTTGTTATTGCTAGCTTTTATTTGGTAGTTCATGTTGATAGGTTTCATCATTGCTTGACCAATTTGGTTGGGATTTATGGGTGAAAGCCCAAATACTCATATGGGTTTGATGGTTGAAAACTCAAAACTCTAGAAAGTTCAATGCCATCTTCGAAAGAATGGTTTTGGGTGAACTTTAGGAATTCACATCATTCTTGAAAGAGAAATGGGGAGACCAAAGAAATGGTAGACAATTATGTGTGTAGTTTGCTAATCTATCACTATCTTAGACATAAGGGTGGTTGTGGAGCTCACTATTCCATGGGTATTATCCTAGAAGTAGGGATGCCTAAATAGAGGTTTGGTCACCAATTGTTGAACATACTCATTAGGTATTCAAACGAATCAATGAGTGAAAATTTGGTGTTTCATTGAAAGTCTAGCTTCAAAACCTATATAACCAAACCTACCCACACTTGATCTACTAAAAAGAAGTTGATTATTAGCATCCACAAGTCATTTTCCTTAGTAATACACAATCCAAGAACCGTGCCTAATTGATAAACTCTAATTATTCGTAACCCTGAATTTATACTAGAAAAAAAAACAAAATAGAACATTAGAGTAGAAAACTATCTGCCCCTATTTTTATCTTTCTGTAACATTGGTTTGAATTTAACTTGTATCTATTATTTTGAACTAACTTGATTACCACTCAGATTATTCCTTGAGAATTTGACCCCGACTTTGAAGTTTGATAAATATATTGATGATGACCACCTTGCACTTAAATTGATGTGTAAGTTGAGCATTATTACCCATCCTACTCCAGGAGTTCAGACCCAGTCAAGGGTTGCTGTTGCTAATTTCCCTAAGGGAACACCACTGGTTCCCTCTATCCTACCTTCGGTACCCCATGCTGATGTGTCTAATGTTGAGTTTCTCCAGTTAATTCATTTGCTCACCCAGTTGGTGGTCTCTCAGACTGTGCGTGTTATTTATGTTGCTCAATCACCAAGGCCACTAGAGTCGGCCAATTTATGAGGTTGAGCATCCTTCAGTTTTCACTAGTTCTAAAGTTAAGAAAGATCCTCAAAATTTTATTGATGAGATTGAAAAGAACTTCTATGTTATGCATGCTACTGATATAAAGGGTGTAGAGTTTGTAACTTATCAATTGAAGGATATAACATACCAGTGGTATGAAGAGTGAGAGCATCTTAAGGGTGATGTTTCTAAGTCAGCTATGTAGGATGACTTCTCTAGTACTTTCCTTGATCACTTCTTTCTTCAGGAGTTGAGGAAGTCAAAGGCCGAGGAGTTCATGAATTTAAAGCAAGTCAGGATGTCAGTGAAGGAGTATTCCTTGAAGTTTATCATCTATCGCATTATGCTCCAGAATTGGTGTCTAGCATGTGGGATAGAATAAGGAAGTTTTCCTCTGGGTTATCCCATGAGCTGATCTTGGATTGCAAGGTTACCTTATTAAACAAAGATATGGATATCTCTAGACTTGTGGTGTATGTGCAATAAGTAGAAAAAGAAAAAAAGAAAAAAATGGAGATGAGAGAATGGTGGAGTAAGAAGTTTTGCTATTTAGATCAGCGTAGAGGTCAGCAACAAAATGGTAAAGATTGTGGAAAGTGGTCTAAGAAGAAGTGGGTAATTCTGGCTTCTACTCTACAGCTAGTTCTCCTTATTTAAATCCATTGGGTGATTGTTATTCTCAGTATAATAGTGCATTTAGAGAACCGAAAGCCCAGCCTCAAGATAGTAAGGCTCAGTTATCTCTTTTGTATCCTTCTTGTAGGGTCAGGTACTCCGTGGTATTTGTAAAGAGAGAAGGAACAACTGTTTTCATATGGTCAGATTGGTCATATGCAGAGGGATTTCCCTTCTAAGGTTACTTCTATGGAAAATAAGATTCTTTTTGCTACTTTATCAGCTCCCACGTCAGAAGGTACTGCTTCTAATTCTGGCTCCAGCACTAGTTGGAATCGCCTATACACCCTTTTCAGTTGGTAGGATTCTAAGGTATCCTCTGATGTTGTTACTGGTATGTTACTGAGGTGTCCTCCCAAAGTTGCCAAAAGTCCTACGTAAATGTGAGTTGAAGGGAGTTGGAGTTCAGCGTTGGTGATTGAATATTGTTAAAGGTGTCCCCCATAAAGGAAGAGATGTGGTTTGGCAAGAAAGGAAAGCTCAGCCCCTATTATGTTGGTCCGTACTTAGTTTTGAAGAAGGTTGGTAATGTTGCATACGAATTGAATATGCTTTCCATCTTGAGCTCCATTCATCCAGTGCTTCATATTTTGATGTTGAGAAAGTGCGTAGGTGATCCTTTGACAGTTGTTCCTTTGGAAAAGGTGCGCATTTTGGATTCCTTATCTTATAAGGAAGTCCTATTAAGATTTTAGATCATCAACTCTGGCTATTGTGGACTAAGGATGTGTCTTCATCAAAGGTTTCTTGCAAAAACCAAAAGGTTGAGGAAGCTACGTGGGAAGCCGAAGAGGACATAAAGTCCAAGTATCCATTCTTGTTTCCTATTTTGGATAATGTGTGTAAGTATGAATATTCCTTAATACTCATGTTTTCTATCTTTGTTAAAGGTAAGTATGGTTGTATGTGGAGTCATATCATGCTAATAAATGCCTAGTCATGTCATTCGAGGATGAATGATCCTAATAGAGGGAGTATGAATGATCCCAACTACGGCTCTCTTGATGATTCAAAGAAAGTCTTAACGGGTCGTGGGGACTTGATCGTAACTTAATTAGAACAAATGGCTTAGTATTCTGCTCTAAGTATGAGTAGCTCTCAACTAGTTGTCAAGACTTCTTACAGGTCGTAAGGACCAAGTCATAATATTTCCAAAAAATTTAGCACAAGACACTGTCTTCATTATGACTTAAGGCCATGAGTCGTAAATACTTATAACGAGTCGTTATGTCCTAATTGTAGGGTGTCCAGTGTGCCATCCCAAATTTGTCATTGTCTTGAGTACGAGAAGTGGTTATGAGTCATTAAGTATGGTTATGAGTCGGAAGGTATGAATTATAGCCTAACCAATTTAGGGACTTGGTGGTTCTGTCTTGACTACGAATCCTTGTGATGAGTCGTAATGTATCCTTACGAGTCGTATAGTGACTCGTAGTCACTGATGACTAAATTTAAGTTTTTAAATTGAGGGAACTTTGGAAAATTCTCTCCTTACCCAATTAAACCCACGCATACATAAATCATGCACATAAGGGGATTATATTTCATCCATAACGTACTAAAACTCTTCAACTCTTTCATATTCTCTCAAACAGCCATACTTAGGTTTTCTAGAACTAGGTCATCCAAGGGCCCCAGGGTTGAAATCCTTTCATGAACTTTATATTTTAGGAATGTTACTTTTCTCTCATTGTTAATTTGTTTAAAGTATATATTTTAACGTATTATTCATGAGATACTGGTATTGGTTTTGAAATAAGGGTTAAGGGTTTTGAATGGTTATTGATTGAACAATGTTTTTCCATGGTTTACATGTGATTACTAATGCTTTAATTTTGGTTTTGAACTGTAGGTGCATGGGTAGGGTGAATGAACTAGGGAATTGTGATTTTCCCTAAACTTGTGACTTTTGAAATGGTTATGACCCTAACCCCATATTGTAAAATTTGTTTTTAGTTATGAAAAATGTGGGAATTAACTATTATTGAACTATTGCATAATGATTTTGAATTAAACATTATGAAGTTGTGTAATTCCCCAAGCTAATGTATAATTAAACCAAGGGGGTTGTGAATTTCCCCAAGTGATGATAATTGGTTTGGCATATTGATGTTACCTTGCAAGTGCAGTTAGTATGACGATACCAATAATGTATGCCTTAAAGTGTAATATGGTTCAATGAATGGGAATGTGTGATACTTGTTTTAATTAGGCTTTAATGAGTGGTGTATAGTTAGTCATGAAAATGGATGTCTTGAAGGACCAATGTTGTAAATTTTGCAGTTGTTAATGTGGGGGTCTATATGACTAGGTGGTTCGAGTCCCCCTTATTAATATTATTTGATTAGGAGGTTCGAGTCTCCTACATCTTATTTCATGATTTGGTGTTCGTGTCACCATAATATGTAGGGAGGTTTGAGTCCCCCATAGTGCATATGTATACTCTTTGGTTCGTGCAGCTAAATACACTAAGGCCCTACCAGCTGAGGGAGAACTGGGCCCGTATAGTCTGTGGTCCTTCATATGTTATTATAGTTGAGCTGCACAATCCATGCTATATATATCTACATGTATATGCATTTGATTATGTACATTAGTTTTGAATGATTTTAAGTTATTGATCATGGCATTATGTTATCCTTATCCTTGTATTACATGCTAATATTCACTCCATTATTCATCTCTGAACATTGTATCCCCATGCGATGCAGGCACCAAAGTTATTTCTACATTTTCTACATAGAGTTAGGCCGGTTGGCTCGGTTTGTCGATTCATTGCATTTTGGTGAAGTGGTGAGCTTCCATGCCCGGAAGGCTTAGGCATTTCACCAACTTTTAATTCTTAGATTTGAGTTGGTAGTTACTTTCATTATCATTAACATTATCATTTTCATTCTCATTTTCATTTATCAGAGTCGAGGACATGTCCTGACCAAGACTGGTTTTTGTTCCTTTTTTTGAAGGCTTCTTTTGGATTATTGTGGATATTGGGTGATGTTGGTCTCTTGTTTGGCCAATCACTGATGAGTGGTGAATTTACCACTCAGTTGCACTCAGCATTCGTGTACACCACTATTAGTCGAATGTAGAAATGAGACATATTTATGATTAAATGCACTAATTTCCATATCTTGTACGTATACAAGTTATGAAATGGAAAGATATAGACCTGAGCTAAAAAGGATTGAAGAGGAGAAAAGAAGTGCAGCTAAAAAAACTGAAGCAGACACAAGTCTTAATTACCACGATTGCGATTATTTAAGCGGGTCAAAGTGTTGTGATACTGGTGTGCTTACCGCGGTTACAGTAGCCGCAATCGCGGCCAAGCTTCAGCGACCGCAGTAATGCGGGATTTTGCCCAAGGGTAGTCTTGTAATTTCACACAGTTGTTCGCAATACCCTTAAGAGGCTCAAACATTTAACTATTGAGGGATCCCCAATTATTGGGAACTCTCTTCCATCATCTAGTTTCTAATTTGAAGGAACCATTATTGTACTAATTTTAGGGTGAAGAACACATTAGAGTAGCTTTTAAGTGGAAGATTAGAAAATTTCATTGAAGATTTGTTGAAACTTGAAGTTTGGATTTGTTATTCTTTATCTTTCATAAATCAAATTGATGGAGATATTGGGTATATCTTTTTTAGTAATCTAATGAGTTTCTAGTTCTTCCACTTGGGGTTATGTTAGAATAGGGTACAAGTGTGTGTGGGTTGTGATTGCTAGCATCAATTATTAGTTCATGTTTTTGGGTTTTACAAATGCTTAATTGTAAAAGGGAATTTGTTAGTGAAAACCTCAAATTCCCTAAATCCCTGCATCATCCTTGAAAGAGGGATGTGGGTAGTCTAGCTCCTATATTGACCTTGAAAGAGGGTTGTAGGTGACATAAGCATTTGTGAACAATAATATAGATAATAGTTGCATCCTTTTTACTATCTTATAAATAATAATATATTATGGAACTACTATATCTTGGGCATCATCTTAGAAATAGGGATGCCCAATTGAGGCTCTGTGATGACTGGTTAACCACACCTACGAGGTATTCAAAAGAATCCATGGGTGATAGTTTGGTACTTTGTTGAAAGGCTAGTACCAAAGTCCCTAACCAAGCCTACCCACGTATGCTTTAACTAAGATTTGAAGTCGATTTTCATGTACCCATATACTAGTTGCCCCTAGTAAAACATAACCCCAAAATCCATCCCTAATTGATTACGCTCTAATTAATTGAAGCCTCAAGTTAGTCCTTTAGATGTCAAAAAGTAATTATATTTTTGAAACATTTAAAATCCCCCAATTATTTGTATCTTAGGTTTAAATCTAGCAAGCGACATCCATTTCAAACTTACTCGATCTCCACTCACATTATTTCTCGTGGATTCTACCCTAACTCGAAGTTGGGTAATTTTATTGACATTGACCGTCTTGCACTTAAATGGGTGTGTAAGTTGAGTGTTATCAGTCACCGGTCATTGGTTATTGATATGTTTTGAGTTTTCTTAAGCTTGTTGAATGTTCTCTTGTTATATGTTTGGAATACGCCCAACCTTAGAGGATGTTGTGTTTGGTTTGGTTAGGTGCAGCGGGGTGATCTCTGGTCTATGTAGAACTTGAGATACCCATCAAGGTGAGGCCCTGGTTTGGGTCATGACACTTGTATGGTCATTTGCTAGAACTTCTCCTTCATCTTTATTGGAGGACCATGTAGTAGATTCCTTGTTTAGTGCCTCAAACTATTTACCCCATAGGTTTTGCTGCATTCCTAGAGATTTGGTCCTTGTTTTTGAAAGTATTTTATTGCCTAACAATATTCAGGTTTCTGGATCACCAATTATTTTGCCACTAGAAAGAATATTAGTTTTGCCTTTTATAACCTATGTATCCTAGGTTCTTGAACTATATTTATGTTATTACCAATCACGAAGTCTCATTTTGTACCTTTGGTAGATTCACATATCTACACTTTTCATTACTAAGTCCTTTTATCTTGCATTCCATACAATATCTTAGAACATAGTCACATGTAATCTGAATGGGTTCTGATGGCACTTCTCTTGTAATTCCATTTTTAATGTCCATCTCAACATCTTAGGTAAGTTAGTTTATAGGTCTACCATTACCGTAACCCTTACACAACATGAATTATCTTATTAATTATGGCTAGGACGAGTTGATTTAGATTCCCTACTGTTGATGCTAAAGAGAAGAAGTATTTCTAACTCAAAAAAGTTGGCAAAAGGTTGGGAAAGGAAATCCATGCCATATCTTTTGTTGTTTCTTCAATGATCTTGAATCTAGTATCATATAATAGTGTGCGCAACAAGTAAGAATACCCATCTTTGTATGTACTATAGAAAGGTCCTTTTGATACAAGATTTGTAAGAAAACTATAGTCGATTAAGATGAATAAGTATGTGTCGATTACAAAGTAAGCCAATTTGGCACCCTCCATTCACTTCACATTGTTATGGAATAATCTTCCCTTAATTCCTCTAGATCAAAATTCGTTGGAAAATTTTCCAACAAAAACAACTTGTCGGTTTTTGATCTTATTCATTCGATTAACTTCTTTTAAACCCATCTTACATGTGGTGCACCTCCCACCATTGTAACTATTTTGTGAAGAATCAAATCAACTAGTTACACTATCTCTAAGGGAGTGATTAGTATTTGCATACATTTTATCCGTAGGCAGACTAGGATCAACAAGATGAGAACCTTTGGTTGCAGAAGACACTAAAGGGGGAAATCTACTAAAGCAAGTTGAGGGCGAATAACCAAATGTGACTATATGTCTACTGATGAGCTCATGTATATTAGTGTTGGGGTTCATTTTATGATAAATAAGAGAGATTTCTATTATAAACAAACGGAAAAAGAAGTGTAATGTTACAGGGAGGAACGATAAAGAAATGGCAGTTGTAAATAGCTACAAAATAGCAAAGAGAGAAAGAAAAAATCTGATGGTTTTTGAGTTCTATTTTAATCTCTACATTATTATTTTAGATGTTTCTCGATACATATAAATACATTGTGTCTGATAATAAGGAAAAATATCTCACACCAAACTAAGTACATATGAGGCTCATTAACCACCACTAATTTTAAACCAAAAAGACTTGTCTACCAAAAAAATATCTACCATCTTGGAATTTCTAGAGAAATTTTAATTTCCTAACACTCCTTCAAATGTTTTGCTAAAACTCCTCGAAACATCCTTTGAAACTAAAATTTATTGGTGAAAAGAACTGTGGTTAGAATATCATCTTGTTGTTCTTTACTTCTACAATGCACCAACTTAACTTTGACATTCTTCTCGGCATTTCATACAACAAGAATCCTGATGTTGATATGCTTTGTCTTTCCATGTTGCATTAGATTTTCTTCCATAGAAATGACTGATTTATCATCCACATAAATCATTGTTGGTTTTTTTTGTAAAAGGTTCAGTTAAAACAAGATCTTTCTCAGAAAATTCCTTGATTTATAGCAGATGCAGGAGCCACATACTCGGCATCTATAGAAGATTGAGCTACAATATCTTGCTTTTTTGTTCTGTAAGAAAAAAATGCCCAAACCAAATAAAAAGAGTACCAGATGTGCTTTTGTAATTGTCTAAACATCCACCCCAATCACTATATGAGTAGCCAACAAGAGTTCTATTTCTACACTTCTACACCATATTCCATAATTGATTGTCCCTCTAATAAAACTTAGCACCCTTTTAGTAACTCTAAAATTCTTAATATTGGGACTGCAGATATATAGGAACAATAAACAAGTAGCAAACATCATATCTGGCCTGGTAGCAGTCAAATATATCAAGCTTCTAATAAGTCTTCTACAAAGTTTTGGATTTCCCTCTCTTATCCATTATCCTTCATTAATATTTTCATTCACAACAAGTAGAGTAGTAACTTGTTTGCACTTGTCAAGCTTGAACTTTTATAATAGATTAAAGGCATACCTTTTCTGGGACAAGAAAATTCCTTCACAAGATTAAGAAATCCCATTCCTAGGAAAAACTTCATCTCTCCTAGATCATAAATCTCAAACCCTTTAACATTTTATCTTAACCAAAAGAGAATTCTCACCTATGATCATCAAATCATCAATTTAAATAGGTATCATGATGAACTAACCATCATATTTTCTTTTGAAGTACAAAGTAGTCTCATTTAGGGGTTAGGGGTCATTTTGGGACACTAAGGCAATGAGGGTATGCGATATTAGTATGCCATGGAGGTTAGACTCGGCGATATTGGTGTGGCACGGAGGCTACCCTCAGTGATAGCGGCGTGCCAGGATGATGATTTAATTTCATCTAGTTTTTGTTTTATTCACTTGGAGAGATATTTTTTGGTCTTTTTACCCCTTACACCACCTTATAATATAAAATAACCCCATTCCCTTTAGTTTTCAAAGATTTGATCACTCTCTTTTTTTGTCGAACTCAAAACTTAAGAACATTCAAGGGTTTTACAGTGAATTCTTTATCTGGGATCCAAACTTCAAATTTTCTTCAATTTCTTGAGTATTTTAGGCATATATCATATTTCCAAACTTTAATTTTACATTGTGACACTTATTTGATCATTATCCATGTGTTTTAAATTGTGGGTTTTAAATTGCATTGAGGGGTTTTGATTGGTATCACTTGAACAACTTTTCCCATGATTTAAGTTTTAAAGTTTTGGATTTTTTGGACTGAATGGGTGCATTGTTATGGGAATTGGAATCGGGAACATAGGTTGCCCAAAATTAATAACTTTTTTGCTTGGTGGTGGCATTAACTCTAACTCACTTTGTTAATTTAGTTTTTGAACATAGATAATTGGATAATTCAACTTATTTATGAACTCATTGCATAGCATTAATGGATAAATGGTTAAAATAGATTTGAAAGGCCCTTGGTGGTCATGGTTCAGATTTTTAAATGTAACTTTGGAGTCTATTTGGTTTTGTGGATTGGTTTGGAATGAATATATTAGCTTGAAAGCATAATAGTATGACAATACCAAGTGGTAAATCACTTAATATAAGACTCCTAGGTTAATGGTTGGGTTTATGTGCAAATTATTTTAAATTAGGATTAAAGGGAACTATGTAGCTCACCGTGAAGGTATTGTCTTAGGGGACTAACAATGGAAACCACATTTGCCGGCGTAAGGGTCTATATGATTGTGTGTTTGGTTCACACATTATATTTTGGAATACCTAGAGCCTTGGTGTCTTTAGCCCTTCCTTCGAATTTTATGGTTCGTGCGACTATCACGCGGTAGGGCCCTTTAAGTAGGGAAAGTTGAACCCATATTGCCCGTGAGTGCCTTTAGGACAGAGTGAGTTGCATAGTTTAGGTTAATGGCTTAAACCCTCATGTTCATTACCCTTACCCTATCCCAAAACCCTATATATGTATATATAATTATTATGCATATGATTTTGACTGGTTGTTATCATTATCTTTGTTTTATCACTTTTGCTGACTTACACGCTAGTGCTTATCCCACTGATCGTCCTTGGACACTACATTATTTTATGATGTAGGGTCCGAAGGGTTTCTTGTTGCTCTTGTATATCATTAGGTTATTCGTTACTCTTATAAATTTGCTCTGAAGTGTTGAGCTTCTATCTTATAGAACGCTTGGTCATTTCACCAGTTTTATTATTATTCTAGTAGGTTGGATTCTTTTTCTCGTCATGGTCAGGGACATGTCCCGACCAGTTTGGCATTTTTGGTTTTAGAGGCTTTTGAGGACAAGTGTGGGTCGGATGTGGGTTTTGATTCATAAAGTTATATTTGATTATCTATTTTTTTATTACTATTGGTTTGGCTTTCACTGTATTGTTTTATTGTTTCTGGGTGTTAGGCTAAGGGGGGTCTCCGGCTTATGGTGGGCTTAAGATACTCGCCACGACTAGGCCCTAGTTTATGTCCTGACAAGCTTGGTATAAGAGCATGGTTCAGGTTCATTGGGTGTCTACAAATCGATGTCAGGTAGAGTGACTTTTATGGTTGGGTAGCGCACCACTCTTATGGGTGGAAGCTACAAGACATTTAGGAATGTTTCCCTATTTTATGTTCTAGTTTGGGATATAGAGTCTAGTTGTCTTGAAACTTCTCTAATTCTTGGCTTACTCATATTTCAGATCAAGCCTCCCCAAAAATCTGACATTCATAGAAATTCAGTAGGAAGCTCTGTCCCACCTGAGAAAAATATAGAGGGGACTAATCGTACTTATGGAGTGTATACCCGATCTAGGGTCCCTACTCCTGATTGTACTTCCCCACATAGAGTTCTACCTATCCCTATTAATTTTTCTAAGGCATCTCGAGTTGGTGAAACTTATGACTAATCACCTCAGGGAGATATCACTAATGCAAAGTTCTATCAGTCCATTCATATGCTTACTCAGATGGTGGTCTTACAGTCTCATCAATCTAATCATGTTGGTTTTGTTGCTCATTTGTCCGAGATTACTTGGGTTGGACAGGTTATAAGGTTAAACCCTAACCTTTACATGCTCTAAGTTTGAGGAGGATCCTCAGAGGTTTATTGATAAGATAGAGAAAATTTTTATAGTAATGCATGCTACTGATTCTGAAGGTGTAGAATTTATTATGTATCAATTGAAAGATGTAGCTTATTAGTGGTGTGAGAATGGGAAGCAATAAGGGGTAATGATGTTGAGCATACACTACGAGATGAGTTTTCAGGTGCCTTTCTTTGTCACTTCAATCCTCAGGATTTAAGGAAAGTTAAGGCTGAAGAGATTGCAAATTTGAAGAAGGATAAGATGAGTGTGTAGGAGTATGCTCTGAAATTTCAACAGTTGTCCCATTATGCTCTAGATCTTATGGCTAACATGATATCCAAAATGAGAAAGTTTGATTCTGATTTCTCTTGTAATTTGGTATTGGAGGGTAAGGTTGTCATGTTAAACAATGATATAGACATCTCCAGACTAGTGGTTTATATACAGCAAGTGGAGGATGAAAAAATGAGTAGGTGGAGATGGAAGAGAGGTAGAACAAGAATTTTAGCTATTTAGATTAGGGTATAGGTAAACAGAACAGTAGAAGAGATAGTAGATAGTGTACTAAGAAGAAAAATTGGGGAAGTTCTTATTCGATGGCTAGTGCTCCTTATCCTGAGCCTTCTAGTGATTATCATTTCTAGGCTAGCGGCAGTCCTAAGGTACAAGGTAGTCTCAAGTTAGTGGAGCTTAGTCAGCCCACCTTATCCTTCTTATCGTTTGTGTGTACAAATTTATCATGGTTATTGTGAGGAACTTATATTTCAAATGTAGTCAGCCTAGCTATCTGTAGAGAAATTATCCTATAGCCAAGGTTGTCAATAGAGTGCATAAGGTTCCAATCGCCACTTCTTCAACTCCAGCACAAAAGGGCACCACTTTTGGTACGGACACTGGACGAAATCATCTCTATGTACTTGCTAATCGTCAAGAATCTAAGGCATCCACTAATGTTATTACCAGTATGTTACAACTCTTCTCTTATGATTTTTATTATTTGCTTAATTCAGGTTCTACCTGATCTTATGTGGCCCCTTATATGGCTGTACACTTTGATTTTGGTCCTACAGTTATTTTTGACCCCTTTTCTATGTCTAATCTGGTAAGTGATTCTATTGTTGCTAGAAAAATCTATAGGATTTGCATGGTGTCCATATTTTATAGGGAAACGTTGGTGGATTTAATAGAACTTGACATGGTAGACTTTGATATAATCTTGAGAATGGATTAGCTCCATTTGTATGGGGTACATGTGGATATTTATTCCGATCATAAGATCTTGCAATATGTATTAACGCAGAAGGAATTAAATCTCAGGTGGAGGTGGTGGCTCGGGCTATTTAAGGAGTATGACATAAGCCTTCACTGTCGTCCAATTAAAGCTAATGTTGTAGTTGATTTTCTTAGAAGGTTTTCTATAGGGAGCTTGTCTCACGTTAATGGGGGTAGGATAAAATTTATGAAGGATATTCACCGATTGGGTAACTTGGATTTAGTCTCTTGGACTCTGAAGATGGAGGAGTGATTGTTCATGAAGTGGTTAAATCGTCTACTGGTGTTGAGGTGAAGAAGGAGAAATCTTTGGATCCCATGTTTATGCAGATTAAAGATGACGTGGGTCATCAAATGGTTATGGATTTTAATATTGAGGGAGATGGTATCTTGAGGTACCAAGGAAGGTTAGGTATTCCTTATGCTGATGGACTGCGGGAAAGGATTTTGATGGAGGCTCATGAGCCTAGGTATACAATTCTTCTGGGTTTAACTAAGATGTATCATGAGTTTAAGTAAATCTATTAGTGGAATGATAAAAAGAGAGATGTGGCAAATTTCATGGCTAAATGTATAGTTTGTCTGCAAGTTAAGGTAGAATATTGATGTCAAGTGGCATATCTCAAGAGATAGAGTTTTCTATATGTAAGTGGGAGATGATTAATATAGATTTCATTACGGGTCTTGCGCGGTCTCGCAATCAGTATGATTCTATTAGGGTCATTGTGGATAAAATGACTAAGTCCAATCACTTCTTACTTGTGAGGGCTAACTGCTTAGGAGAGGATTATGCAAAGTTATTTATTCAGGAGATAGTCAAGCTGCACGGATCTCCTGTGTCCATCATTTCAGAATGAGGTACACAACTTTCTTCTAATTTTTGACATTCGTTTTAGAAAGTTTTTGGTACTTAGGTGAACCTTAGCACCACTTCCACCCTCAAATAGATGGATAAGCAGAATAGACTACTCAGAATTTGAAGGAAATACTAAGGGCTTATTTATTGAATTTAAGGGTATTTGGGTTAAACATTTACCTCTTATTGAGTTTACGTATAATAATAGTTACCATTATAGCATCCAAATAGCTCTTTTTGAGAATCTTTATGAAAAAAGGTATAGGTCTCTTACTGGGAGGTTTGAGGTAGGTAAGACTAGGTTGTTTGGTCCTGGATTAGTTCACTAAGCTATGGAGAAGGTGAAGGTAATTATAGAAAGACTTAAGACTACTCAAAGTTGCCAAAAGTCTTATGTGGATGTGAGGTGAAGGGAGTTGAAGTTTGAAGTAAGTGATTGGTATTCTTGAAGATATCACTTATGAAAGAAGTTACGAGGGTTGGAAAGAAAGAGAAGCCTAGTCCCTATTATGTTGGTCCAGATCAGATTGTGAAGAGGATTGGTAATGTCATTTATGAGTTGGAATTGACAGTTAGTTTGGCTTCTATTCACCTTATTTTCCATATGTCTATGCTGAAAAAGTGTGTGGGCGGCCCTTCTTTAATAGTGTCGGTTGAATATATTGGTGTTATGAATTCTTTGTCTTATGAGGAGGTACCGATTAAAATATAAGATAGGAATGTTCGTAGATTAAGGACTAAGGATGTAACTTCGGTGAAGTTGCTTAGGAGGAATCAGAAGGTTGAAGAAGCTACATTGGAAGGTGAGAAAGATATAAAGGCCAAGTGAAACACCCTGGGTTTTTGGCCCTTACAAAATTTTTTGGATTTCTGGTCTCTGGACAGGATACAACTAGGAGAAACAACTCGTACACTAGGATACAAGTGGTATGGGTTACTCGTATGCTAACCAGGGTTGGTTGGTGTGTTGGATTTGGTTTCGGGAATGGATACAACTTGGGTAGTACGAGTCGTATCGGTGGACACGGATTATTTGGTTTGGGTCTTTCCTTTACTTAATCTTAGACTTGGTAGACTAAGTTGGATCTAAGTACGAGTAGCTCACCATAAGCCATAAGCTAGGGTACGAGTCAAATTATGGACTCGGATGGCGAGTAGTGTTCAATACTCTTTAGATTCTATTTTTCCAGGGGTACAATCATGGGTACCCATTGTATGCATGGATATGACATGGTTTAAGGTGAGTTATACCTTGGATAGTGTTAGGTCCAAGGAAAATAGCCTTGGGTACGAGTGGTGGGTACCACTTATATTAGAGGGTACGAATGGTATGGATAGTCGTAACCCTCTAACGAGATTTTGGTGCAGTTTAAGTGAGGGCAATCTGGGCATTTCCCCACTTAACCTATTAAGGCCCTACAACTTTATATAGTTAGAAGGTTATTTGCCATATTATTCTATTCTTTAATACTTAGAAAACACTCACTAATTCTCTCTAAAGTTCTTGGGCAAAAAAGCTAGGGTTTCATCTTAAGGATTAATTTGGGGCTTTTGTTGGTGATTTCTCTCCATCATCTTCTTGGTTTAAGGAATGTTCTCTTTCCTCACTGTTAGTTCCAACAAAAGGCATGGTTTTATACAATGTTTTCATAGTTTGATTATTGTATGGCTTTGGGTTTTCAAAAATAATTTGGGGTATTTTGGTTATAAATGCTTGGTTATGGTTTTCTTATGTTTTGATTATGCTTTTATATGCTTTAATGGTCGTTTTGGATAATTGGTTGCATGGGACTGGTTATTTGGTAATTTTCTTTGGTTTTGAAAATAGTATGCCCCCAATATGTTTAATAAAATGCCTATGAGAATGTTTTCACCACATTGTTGGATTTTTAATGGAACTTATGCATGGTTTAAACTTGGTAATGGAACCTTAAATGGTTAAATGGTTTGGAATGGTCAAAATAGAATGGTTTTGGGTTTAACAATCATTTTTGTTGGGTTTAACAATCATTCTATTGGGGTATAATGGAATCCCCCAAGCAATCATAATAATGGAACACTTGTGGGGTACATGGGACTCCCCCAAAGTTAACTCAGTAAATGGGTACAGAGAATCCCTTTACCTTAGAAGGTCTGGTTGAGGACAATACTTGTAAGTTATAGTCAGTATGATGATATCACTATTAATATTCTTGGTTAATAATAAATAGAATAACTGATTGGTTGGTTGAAAATGGTTTTAATTAGGAAATAATGGCGGGGTATGATAGCTAACCGTAAAGGTGGGAGTTCAATGAACGAACACTGAAAACTCATGCTTGCTAACATGAGAGTTAGGGCATGGTGGCCTTTTTTATGATACTACGAGGTACACAAAAATCCTCTAAGTACAATGTACATATGTATCATGGAGGTTAAGGGTACTTGGGAATCCCTTACTCTTATGGTATCTCTGGTTAATGTGGCTACACGCATCGAGGCCTATTCAGGGGGTTCCACTGGACCCATATAGTCTGCGGGTGCTTAATTATAGTTAAGCTACATATATAAAGGTTAATGTCTTCAGATGCATGCTAAACCCGGTTCCCTTTCCCGACATGGTTATATATATATGTATGTATGTATGTATGGTATGTATGCATATAGTTGGTTTACTTGGTTTTACTGGTTGGTATTATTTTATCCTTATACTGAGATCATGCTAGCGTTCACCCACTAATCTATCTTCGGTCGGCTGTGTCCCCGCGCGATGCAAGAACCGGTTGTTCAACTCCACCTGCATAGTTATCGAATGTTGGGATCATCTTTTGGATTGAAGTTATGAGCTTCTATTTTTTGGAAGGCTCTATTTCATGGATGTTATTTCATACTTTGGTTTATTTATGGATATTAGTTTTGGCTATGGTCGGTGGCATGTCCCAATGAATATTGCTTATCTTTTGGCTAGAGGCTTTTATGGAACTACTATGGGTTGGTATGGGTGGGATCAGTATTGGTGTCAGCCTTAGTATTGGCATTGGTATTGGGGCTGATACTATTGGACAAAATTTCTCACTGTTCCATTCTTTTATGTTATGTAATGGAACTTGGTTTGGTTACTATTTTGATTTTGGTTTACGGTTTGGTTAAGGTTATCGGTTGGTTTCGGACGGTTGGACTCGTTTAGGTCGGTCACAGTTATATACCTATCCCAGAGTCTTGATTTGTATAATTATATGCTATCTTGTTATATGGTTGGAATTTATCTGACACGGGTTATGCGCTGGATGGTTGGGTTGGGTATTTGGGGGTCCCCGGTCCTAGTTGGACTTGGGATACCCATTACGACAAGGCCCCCGGTCGGGTCGGGTCAGCACGTACTCGTTCATGTTCCAAGTGTTGGATAAAAGTGCTTAAGGTATGGGTTTCATTTCCCTCTTGTCACTTTCTAAATTTGTCATTTGATTCTGGTGTATTGTTGTTATAATAATGCTAAAAATAGACTAACTTCTCATTTGGGGATGAATGATCCAAAGGAGGGATAATGTAAGGCCCGTAAAACATCAACTATTTTATTTTTGATCCTCCCACGTGTGTATTGTCATTTGTGACTTGAATTATGATTAAGGGTGTTAAACGGATAATTTGGGAAAGTTTCAAAATTTTTGGAAGGGGTGAGAGGTCATTTTGGGGGCCCGGGATAGTGAGGGTCCGCAATATTGGTGTGCCGCGGGCGTTAGCCTCCGTGATATTGACATGGCACGGAGTCTACCCTCCGCGATAGCAGTGTGCTAATTTTATTCAAATTTTATTTTATACACTTGGGGTGAGGGGATTTTGGTCTTTTTATTGCTTGCACGGCCTTATAACGTAAAATAACTCCATTCCCTTAAGTTTTCAAAGATCAAATTATACTCCTTTTCTCTCAAACTCAAAACCAAAGAACATTCAAGGGTTTTACAGTGGATTCTTCATCTGTGCTCCAAACTTCAAACTATCTTTAATTTCTTGTGTATTTCAAGCATGTATCTCATTCTGAAACTTTAATTTCATATTCTGACACTTATTTGATGATTATCCATGTGTTTTGAATTGAGGGTTTGAATGGGTTGAGGGGTTTTGATTAGTATCACTTGAACTACTTTTTTCAGGATTTAAATTGATGATTTAAGTTTTAAATTGATGTTTTTTAGATTGAATGGGTGCATTGTTATGGGAAATGGAATTGGGAGCATGGGTTTACCCAAATTGAGTACTTTTTAGCTTAGTAATGGCATTAACCCAACCCACTTTGTGATTTGATTTTTGGACATGGATAATTGCATAATTCAACTTGTTTGTGAACCCATTGCATGGCATTAATGGATAACTGGTTAGAATGGACTTGGAAGGCCCTTGGTGGCCATGGTTTGGATTTTAAATATAACTTTGGAGTCAATTTGGTTTTTTGGATTAGTTTGGCATGAATATATTAGCTTGCAAGCAGAATGGTATGACGATACCAAGTAGTAAATGCCTTAATAAAAGACTCCTGGGATAACGGTTGGTTTTATGTGCAAATTATTTTAAATTGGGCTTAAAATGAATTGTGTATATTCCCTTGATGATGTAGTCACGAAGGGACTAACACTGGAAACCACATTTGCCAGCGTGTGGGTCTATATGATAGTGTGCTTATTCACACATTGTATTTTGAAATTACTAGAGCCTATGTGTCTTTATCCCTTCCTTCAAATTCCTTGTTCGTGCGACTAACACTGTAAGACCCCACAAATTTCTCTCATAGTTAGAGCCTTAGAGCATATCAAGTGAAGCGTAAATTCAATCCAAAAAGGTTGAGAAGTGTCTTCCTAAGTGAGAAATATTTTGAACCATGTAGAATTTCCCTAATATCGACTTTTTGTCCTGTAGAGCATTGAATAAGCTTTCCATCGATACAAATTTCATCAAAATCCAGCATCGGACGAGAAAGTTATGGCCATTTTACTAAAAAGAGTTGGAACCACCCAGGTACGACAGCCGGGTTGATGGACCGTCGAGCTTGCGATGGACCATCGTCCAGACCATAGCAACCAAGGCAGTGACGCCCAAGTACGACGGCCAAGATGATGAACTATCAAGGTTGCGACGAACCATGGCTGAGATCGTCACATGCAACATACGGTTCGATGGACCATCGGGTTTGCAACAGACCGTCGCCCAGACCGTCACCCCAAGGCAGTGTATCATTTTCCAGACTAATGTGTGACAGACGATCCGACAGACTATCAAACTGAGCGACGGACTCAGTTTTAAAATGACTTTTTGGTCTTTTTTCCACTCTTTTCAGCCCCTATTTATATCCGATCAAGGCTCACAACTTCATTTCTCATCTTGTACATCAAAAACTAGGGTTTCTACAAAATCAAAACCCTTCTTTCTTCTTCAAGAAAAATCAAGAGATATCAAGAGAAATCAAGAATCTCTCCAAGAGCCTTCAAGGAAGAAGTTTCCCCAAGGTATGTAGATGTTGATTCTTGGGTCCCTTTCATCCAAGAAGCTCAAGAACCCTTTTCTAAAATTCAAAGATCTTATGTGTATGGGTTTTCCTGATTCATGTGTGTTGAAAATGATGTTCATACTATTATTTAGTTTTGATTCATGTTTGTTTGCAAGGTTTTCAAGCTTTGACCCTAGTATGTGATATTCATGTGATGTTCATGATAAACCCTCTTCAAGTTGCTTGTTATGTGATGTGTCCATGTCAATTAGGTGTAGAAATTGTTTAATAAGCAAAGCATGCTCCCCATATGTTTGATAAAATGCTTATGTGAAAGAATTAGAACCATTATAGCATGTTAACTAGAAATCCCCAATTGTGTGTAAGCCCATGCATGTCAAGTTTTTGTTGAAAAGACTTAGTGAATAAATTGTGACATGATAGCATGAAATTCCCTAATTATGTTCTCCTTGATACATGGTAAGACTTTAATACATGCCAAGTATTTGATGCAAGACCTTGTTGAATGGAGTATGATCCAATAGCATGTCCCCCTATGTTATTACATGTTTAGGATTCCTAAATGCTTGAAGTGATGCGTGATTTTGATGATGAATGATTGTCCATGGTCTTGATTATTCAAGAATAGTTATGTTTTACTTTTATGTTATCGAGTCCTGGGGGTATTTATACCCGACAATTTAGCTGTTGTCTAGAGCCCGTATCAGTTTTCACGATAATTCCAGTAAAGCAATGATTCTCAGAGCTCAGCCAATTATAGAACTCTGTATTTTTAGACAGATATAGAATTTTAGAAATCTCAGTAATCTCTGTAATCGTTGTAATCTCAGCATCGCTGGTAATCTAGCCTCCGTTTTGTACCTAGCTCAGATCTAGTAGTATTCAAGTGTTCAGTTTTGACCTTTGTAGTAATCGAGTACTCTATTCAAAGCTCAGTTTCATTCAGTTAGATAATGAGATTTAGTAGTATTTTGTCAGATATGGAACCAAGTGAATTCAGCTTAACTTAGTCAGATCATTCGAGAAACATGATCAGTATCAAATTCAGCTTAGTTTGTGTTCGGTTAAGAAGTAGTTCAGAGTTGTTCAGTTAGGAGTATGAGCTAGCACCGAGAGAGGGCAGGGATGGTGGATCCCCGTCAGAGAGGCAGAGTCGTTAGGAGCAATCCTAAACTCCAGAACTGTATAGCCAGTGCAGGATGCAGGAAGCAGGAGTCACCCATCAGGAAAGGCTAGTCACCCGTCAGATAGGCTTGACTATTATATGCCTTAGGCTTGACTTCATGTGAGGGTCACCCATCAGATAGGCTTAACTAGAGAGGTTTTTACCCATGGCACGGTATTAACACCCTTCCAGTTGGGGTTATAGGTTAGACCCCACTAGTTGAGATTTGAGGCATGTCGGTTAAGTGACTACTTCCCACAGTTATAGTTTCAGTATCAATCTTCAGAAATCAGGACTGTCAGATACAGTCATCTATCTCAGTGAGGAACTCAAATAGTTCCATTGATTCATGGACCACCTGTCAGATAGTCTTGGTCCCATATAAAGTTATTCAATATCAGATCTAGAGATCACCCGTCAGATAGGCTTAATCTCAGTCTCATATTCAGCTGAGTAATCTCATTATCATATCTAAAGATCACCCGTCAGATAGGCTTGATCTCAGTCTCAGATTAAGTTGAGTTTTCTTGTTATCAGATCTAGAGATCACCTGTCAGATAGGCTTGATCTCAATCTCAGATTCAGTTGAATATTCTTGTTATCAGATCTAGATATCACCCGTCAGATAGGCTTGATCTCAGTCTCAGATTCAGTTGAGTATTCTTGTTATCAGATCTACAGATCACCCGTCAGATAGGCTTGATCTCAGTCTCATATTTAGTTGAGTATTCTTCTTGTCAGATTCGGATATGATCTTTTTTATCATTGATAGTAAATTTTGGAATCATCTATTAGAGAGGTTTGATCTCCGATACAGTCAGTCGAGAGTGGGAAGCTCTGAATTTAGTTATTGATGTGAGTATATTCAGTTAATCAGCTTCCGTATCCTCAGATTTTGAGATCACTCACTAGATAAGACTCATTTTAACTTCAGTACTAAGTTATTGTTATCAAATAATTTAGTTGTTCAGTATCTTAGTATTAGTAGTGAGTTCAAATGACAGTAATGCAGTATCCAATTTTCAGTATTTCAGAGTCGTGATGGTTGTAGTTATGGTTTATGCATTCATACATGTGTTCTCATTCAGTACTCTCATGATTATTTAGTTACGTAATTGTTCATGCATAAGCCCTTGTATTTATCCTTACCTCATCTGCATACTTGACACATTTACGTACTGACGCATTTGCGCTATGGTGTTTTATTTGACACTGGGTATGGAGGCACGAGATCTAGAGTACCCTTATTAGCTCAGTCCCAGTCAGCATCAGTAGACATAACAGTGAGTCCTCTTCATTCGAGGATGATCCTTTTATCATTATTGCATCAGATTTTATTTATTTTTAGTAGACGAAGTTAGTTGAGGACATGTCCCATCAACTCCATAGCTCAGACATAGAGGCTTTTCGGACAGATGTATCAGTATTCATTTTTAAATTTTGAGTATTTTTAGATGTTTTGAACCTTATGGATAGTTTCTGCATTTATTATCTATATTAAGCAGTGTCCAGGTACAGATATCAATAGAGGTTTAGCTTGTGGTCCTTCAGAATCATAAGCACAGTGTGACGTTTCGGTTCTAGAAAATCAGGCAGTTACAAACACGCATTGGGTCCCTTTCATTAGGGGGAGTCGAACCCATATAACCCATGGGTGCCTTTAGTATAGAGCAAGCTATACAGTTCAGGTTAATGGTTAAAACCCTCATGTTCATGACTCTTATTGTATTTCGACATCCTAATATGTATATATAATTATTGTGTATATGGTTTTGATAGGTTTTTGTCATTGGCATTATTTTTATCACTTTTCCTGAGTTACATGCCAGCACTTATCCTACTGACCATCCCTGGATTCTACATTTTTTCATGATGTAGGGTCTGAAGGGTTTTCTATTACTCTTGTGTAGTGTTAGGTGACTTGATACTCGTATGGATTTGCTGTAAAGTGGTGAGCTTCCATCTTTTGGAAGGCATGGTCATTTCACTAGTTTCATTACTATTCTAATACTTTGGATTCTTTGTTTTTGGTCATGGTCGAGGACATGTCTCAACCTAGTTGACATTTCTAGTATTAGAGTCTTTTGTGGAAAAGTGTGGGTTGGATTGGGTTTTGATTCATAGAGTTATATTTGATTATCCATCCCTCTTATTACTATTGGTTTGGTTTCAGCTATATTCTTTTATTGTGTCTGGATGTTAAGCTAAGGGGGTGGTCTCCAGGTCACAGTGGGCTTGAGATACCTATCACGACTAGGCCTTGGTTCGGGTCGTGACAGATACTTGATGAACTGATGTGAAGTATATTTAATTCTGTTATTTGACCTGATAAACTTCAACTAGCGGCCACTTTCCCTTTCCACCATAGCCTTGAATTCTTTAAAAATAGAGAACACCTGAGATTTGCTACTAAGAAAGCAGACTCATGTCATTCGAGTTAGATCATCCACAAAGAGAATAAAGTATTTGTTTCCACTCAGCCGTCCCCATTGGTTAATAAATCTGTATGAACCAACCCTAGCTTTCTTTCACCCTCCAAAGACTTCCTCTAGCGAAGGATCATCTATGTATTTTACCTAATTAACATGACTCATAAACATCTCAGCATATGTCAATTTTTGGTACATCAAGCTTCATACCCTTTGATTAGATATACACCAATGAACTAAGATTGTAGTGATCGAACCTCTTGTACCAAAGCCAAGCATCACTCAATTCAACATTGAAAGAGCACCTTTCAGCAAAATAGCATAAAATTAGAAAGGAATTGACAATCAAGATAATTTTAGCTATTTCAAAATATTTAGGATCATAAATGACATATTTTTATCCTTAAACTATGTGAATAATTATTACGAAGCAACTGAGCAAAACTCAACAAATTTTGAGTCAAACTTGGCATAAAAAAACATGGTTATTGATTTTCATACCTTCAGCAGTAGGAAACTTTACTGACCCTCTACCTTGATCTTGCACCAGTCACCATTTCCAAGCTTCACTTTAGTTCTATCATATATGTCCAAGCTAACAAATAAATTTTCATCAATCGGCATGTGCCTTGTGCATGCCCTATAGACATATCAATTACACCAATAAACATGTGATGTGGGGGGATGAATACCTCCTCCTCTAATTTTTTAACTTGGTGATCATTTATAAAATTTACTCATTGGAAAGTCTATCCACTTTGAGTTTGATTTTGCTTGCAATTTGTCATAATGTGTCCATACATCTTTTAATATTTACATTGAATAGCAGACATCTTTAATTTCTACCAATAATTCTTCTCTAGGTGGTTTGTCTTCTTACAAATACCACAAGGTGGAAAATTTTCTTTTCTCAACGTTTTAACTTGGTATCCACCAGATTTACCTCTTTAGAGTGATCTAACGAGACTTTTCTCCCTTTCTTTTATTGCTTGAATTTATGCCTTACTTGAAAGGCATCTTCGACTATTCCTTCACTTCTCATAGTTATCCGTTGCTCTTGAACTTACAACTTGGAGATTAATTCAGTTATTGAAAGACTAGCCAAGTGACACGACTTTTCAATAGCTGAGTTTTTTTAACTCGAACTTGTTTGAAAGGCTGATTGAAATCTTTTCAACAACTTTCTAATCCGAAAATTTTTCACCAAGTATTCTTATCTGGTTCACAATCTCTATTAGTTTTGAAGAATATTCTTCACACTATCTGTGTCTTTCATCTTCAAAAGTTCAAACTCCCTCTTTAAAGTTAAGACCTTGACAGACTTCACTTTGTTTCTGCCTTCTAACGCCTCCTTTAACTTATTCCAAACCTCTTTGTCTATTTCACAAGCCATAATACTTCTAAATATCACATTTATAAGACTTCAATGTATGCAAGTGAGAGCTCTTATAGATCTTGTCACCAACTCATCACGTTTTTTAATTTTTATGAGAGTTGCATTAACTCTCAAAGACTGGACAACAGGTTCTCCCATCTCTACAATTTTCTACAAGTTAAAATCCTTTAAATAAGCCTTCATCTTGATAGGTTGGCTGACTTTCAGGTGCCATGACTTTCCAGCAAGCAAAGTCAAGACTAATCAGAAACTTGATGAGCCAATCAATAATATTTGATTAAGATCCATTAGAAAAGAGCTCTGATACTATTTTAGAACAAAAGGAAAAAGAAGTGTAAAGCTACAGGGAGGAATGATAAAGCAATTGCAACTATAAATAGCTACAAAAAGCATAGAGACAAAGAAAAAAGTGAAGGTTTTTTGAGTTCTATTTTAATCTTTAGATTATTATTTTAGAAGCTTCTTATATATATATATATATATGAATATAGTGTGTGTGTGTGTATATGAGGATTTCAATCTCTGACTAAACTAAGTACATATGTGGCTCATTAACCACTACTTATTTTAAACTAAAAAGATTTGTCTACTATGAAATATTTATTATCTAAATTTTTCTAGAGAAATCTTAATTTCCTAACAGTTTTAGATGAATTTTTTTTTGCTAGAGAACATACAAGTGCTCTTGAGATAATATGTGTATATATATATATAAATATATATACATATAATATTAAAAATGTGAAAACCCTTAGAAAAGTAATTTGAACTTTTTGTCCTTCGTTAAAAGACTCCGAAATAGATAAAATCATCTTTTTTACTATTTTGCTCAAATTATTATTTAATTATTTTAATAATATTAACTGTAATATTAAATCCTAAAATATATATATATAGAAAGAAAAATTAAAAGTCATAATATATGGTAATAAGAAAATTTACTGTAAGAAGAATTAAAAAAAAACTCCTAAGTTTTAGGAATCGACAGTGTGCATGATTTTTTTAATTTTATTTTTTTAAAATAAGACAATGAAGTCTACAAATAACTTAAAAAAACGTACAACAAACTGATAAGGAAAAAAATATTTGTATTAGCTTAGTGTTTTGGAAATCATATTCTTCTAAAATTGATAGATATTTATGAGGAAAAAATATAAATTTATCATATTTAGATAATTTCTTTCTTGAAAAAGGAGGGACTTTTATAAACTAAGAATCCTTCTACAACAATATAATAACATCTTCAACGAATATATAGAACAAGATTTTTACTTTTGGTCTTAGATCATTCTTCATTGTTTGCTTTATAATTATTTTTTACGTCAAGACATATTTTTATAATATTTAATTTACTTTAAAGTGCATTGGTTTTGTAGGTATCTTGAAGATGAATGATGATGATAATATATATAGAGACAATTGATGATTCAAATTTTAAAAGCTGATTAATTTTGCATGAAATTTTTAGTTTTGAAGGATATAAATTATTGTATCTACTCATTCTTATTATTTTCAGGTAACGATCTTTTCTTTGTCTTCTTTTATGATATTTAGTTTATCAAACTTTACAAAAAAAGAAAAAAAATAGTATAAGGAAAGGCCTAACTAACTCTAGCTTCTTGATTTTTTGGAAGATTTCTAATCAATAGTTTGTAGGTTTCTTACCGTAAAAAATACAATGATGCAACAAAGGGACACAACAAGAAACAAAGAAGAGAACGAGCGAATGTTTCTCCAAAAGTATTCATAGTAAAAAAGAGTTGATAAGTGTTTCTCCAAAAGTATTTGGTTCTCCAAAAATATTCACAGTGAGGAAGAGTTGATAAGTCCTTCTCCAAAAGTAGTCATGATGGAGTAAAAATTCAACGTTCAGTAGAATCCTTGGATTTATTTGGCTGGACGTACAAAGTACATGATTTGGCTAAATGAAACTCACTATTTGAGATCAGTTTTTTTTTTGTAATAATATTTGGAAGGTATGATTGCAAATACTGATTATCATATGGGAATAATTTCTATTTTTGCTAAATTTTTCATGTTATATATATTTAACATTACTTGAATTAAGAAGTAATGATTGATAGATGTTGCCACAAAGATAAGTTACAGATGCTAAGCATTATGTTTCAGTTTATGTTAAATATGTGTTACCATTAGAATCATACGAACTACAAACTCTTGAGACGTTCGTCTTAATTTATGCAATTATTTTCCTAATTTGCATAACCAAGAATCGAATCACTATCTAAATGAAATTAAATTTAAAATTTTACATGTGAAATTAATCATTTTTTTTCATAGTATGGAATGTCATCAAAATCCATCTGAAACACTCCAAAGAGTTATTCCCTTCATCTCAAAATAAGTGTAATCTTAGCAAAAGTCACATCCATTAAGACATTAATATACAAAATATGTAGCTTATTAACAATTTCTATTTAATAAATGTTTCTTGAAAATTAACCACTATTAAAAAGTGGAGTTTACGAGAATAGTTGAAAAAACATACTATAAATTTTATTCTTGAATTTCTAAGATGACACTTAATTTAAACTAAATTCTTTGATAAATTTATATTTTTTTTATATGAAGAAAATATTCTTAAATTTCTACACGAGAGGTCATGTTCAAGATAACCTCCTTATTTTTCTTTAATAGTGATTAGGTTAAAAAGAAATTCTAACATTAGTTTTCAATTTTTCTAAAGATCTAAGTTATAGCTTCAAATCAATGGATTGCACGTTATCATTAATATTTTATTTTATACCGTACATAATATATTTTTTTAAATATAAATATTAAACATATTTGAATATATTGTTATAGAGAGATAAGTTTATAAAGAGTCTACTACTATAATAAACATCAATGTTGTTATAGGTAGAATTTCGTTATAGAGAAGTAACATATAATATGAAAAATCTGTTTCGAAGAAAATAAGGTCACTATAGTGAAATATCGTTATAACCAGGGTTTGTTATAAAGAGGTCTAACTGTCTATATATTATTAAGAGAAAAGATTATAAATATACCTAAACTTTGGTGAAATTTACTGTAACATGCCTCAAATTTGTGAAGGTCCTATGAGCACCCTGGAATATTTATTCCTGCAAAGGTCCTATTCAGATCCTGACGTGCTCAATATGCGTGATTCACGAAGTGGTCCAGCTGGCAAATATATGTCATAGAAATACGATAATAAATAGTTAGGGAAGTTGAGGCATGTTAGAGAAAATTTCTCCAAAGTTTAGGTATATTTCGGACCTTTTCTACTATTATTAAAGTTGTTTATTCATTGATTTAAATATAATAAGGTTGTTCATTTTATACATACAATTTTCTTTTTTAACGTTGAATACACATGCAACGCACTTATCCTAAACTAGTATAGAAAAAATAATGTCTACAATTCTATTTAAGTAGTTATTTGATATACTTCGATGGCTATTATTGTTATTTTCTTCTTTATTGATATACTTCGATGGCTATTATTATTATTATTTGGATATAGGCTCCAATTGCTATCACACATATAAAATATGATCAAAAACTCCTTCCAAAGGTAATTTTAGTTTCTATTGTCAATTAAAATAACTTTCTCTAATAAATGATGTTTTGCAACTTACAAGCATGTTTTTTCATTCAAAATTGGGATCCTTTCTGCTATCTATTTTTTTTTCATTTTTCTCTGTATGTAAGCCAAAGTTAGAATCTTTCCACGAATTTATTTATTTTAAATTTAATTGATATTTTCAATAATTTTAATTTTTGTATATTCTTTTATTAATTGACTCGAGGTGTACATGTAGAGCACATTTCAAGCATTTAAAAATAAATATTTAATTATGACACTAATATTTAGGGCTTATATGTACTAAATCTTTTATATTCATTGTTTACAGAAAGTAAATATATATTTTTGGTAAGTAATACCTTTGTAATATAAAAAGTAAATATATGTAAACATGGCTAATCATAATTATCCCTTTTAAATACAGTTAATTTTACTTATTTTTTTCTTGCATTAATTCAGAAACTAATAACTTATTTAAATACAGAAAGTTGTCTGTTGGTTCATTGAATGAAGAGAAGTTGAAGGACCCAGAAAAGTTTGAAGCAGCAAAAGATGAGAAGATACTTAGAGATACAAAGTTTTTTGTGGCAATGTATAATTTTTTTTTTTTAAACTTTTTGAAACTTTTTTCTAACAATTTTTGGTTAATTTTTTGTAACGAAATTTCATCTTTGTTTTTATATAGGTGAAAGCTGAAGCAATCAAGATTGAAAGATATGATGAATCCATATAAGGTGAAAGTTGAAGCAATCAGTTATATGAGTTATTTTAAAAAAAAATCAAAGAAGGTAATTTTATTTAAATAAAAGATAACATACAAAGTTGAAACAAAAAAGTAAAACGGACAAACACCAACAAAAAGATAAAAATATGTGAGTTTATATTGGAATCCATATTATTTTAGTATTGATAGATAATTATGAAATTAAAATAAAAAATTATTATATTTAGATAATATCCTTTTTAAGAAAAATGTTTTGGGACTTCTAAATCAATTAGAATTTTATTTTATATATATAAAAAGAATTTCTATAATTTTATTTAAATAATATATTGATCAAAATTTAACAAAGAAAAGTCACCACTTATTCTACTATACTTTTCTTCTTATTTTGATTATGGCTGAAGTCATATTCTTTCATTCATTATCATCAGTGATAAATTTAAAGATTGTATATGAATTATATGTAAACAATAATTCAGAATGGCTTATCTCTTTTTAATAATTTCTTGTGTTTATTGAACAAGACAAGCTTGTTGCTGCCGAATGAAGTAGCTGTAAAAATCAAATGTTTATCTTACCTAAAAATTAAAATTTATATTACGAGAACGATGAGGCTATTTTTGGTTGCCACAAGTTTTAATCCTTTCAATGGTATTCCATAGTGTTTATGCAATTTTTTAAGGTAATAAGATATATATTGGGTTAAAAAGAAAAGAGCACTTTGCACTCCTTTTGATTTTGGAGTCTTTATTTGTTTATTATTTTAATTTTCAATTTGAACTACATCCAAATTTATCTTGAATTTTTTTCTATCTTGAGTTATGAATACAAAGACTTCTATGATAGAAATTTGGGGGTGCTCATCGGTTGATTTATAGTTTGATTTTATGTATTATCGGTCCTTTTATTAGTTTTTAATTTCTAAACATACTAAATCGATAACCACCACTTGGTGGGATATACTGCATATGTTGTTGTAATAAATCGATAACTAAATCAATAAGATATTTCGTACTAATTTGGGTCCTTAAGAGTTAGATGTTTGAGTTAATCGATAAAAAGGTGCTCATATATATACACGATATGAAAATGCTCATATAGTCAAAGACTACGATATTGATTTATACAAAAGTAATTTGATATTACGTTTATGCAGTATAATTTTGTACTAATTTTTTTTTATAGATTTAATTATTACTGAACGTGACACATGTGCAAAGCACGTACTCTTGACTAGTACATACATATATATATATATACATACATATATATATACATATATATATATACATACATATATATATATATACATATATATACGTATATGTATATATGTATATGTATTATACTTCCTATCACTAGAAAATAAATAAGAAACCTATTTGATTTTCAAGAAAACAATTTCCGTAGAAAATATCTTTTTTCATGCCAAAACACCCTAAATCCCTTAATAGATATGCACAAAATTTTCTGGCTTTCATTTGCCTTGAAAATTAGAGATTATAATAGAGTGCTTATATATATACACAATATGAAAATGCTCATATAGTCAAAGACTATGATATACATATACATATTATTACTTAACGTGACACATGTGCAAAGCACGTATTCTTGACTAGTACATATACATATACATATACATATACATATACATACGTATATGTATATATGTATATATATTATACTTCCTATCACTAGAAAATAAATAAGAAACCTATTTGATTTTCAAGAAAACAATTTCCGTAGAAAATATCTTTTTTCATGCCAAAACACCCTAAATCCCTTAATAGATGTGCACAAAATTTTCTGGCTTTCATTTGCCTTGAAAATTAGAGATTATTTTTATTTTATTTTCTTAAGATAGGCAAACAGAAGGCGACTTTTTTCCTTTTTTTCAGAAATAATTTTTTTTTAAGATATAAGTGCTTCACACGGGGGAGAACAATGAGAAATCAACCTGCACCAATTAGAAACTCCTTTTTGTTTGTTTTACTGAATAGGCAGACAATACAGGGGATTTTAGAAAAAAAAAAAAAGTAAAAAATACTGCCTCCATTTAAAAAAAAATTGCCTAAAGTATTGTAAAAAAAGAGAAAGGGTTATTTCTTTTTGAAACGTATTAAAAAGAAAAGTACATCACTTTTTGAAACGGAGAAGGAAATGGGTTATTCTTGTTGAAACGGAAAAGAAAATAGATCATTCTTTTTAAAACGGTCTAAAAGGAAGTAGAAAGAGAACAACGGCCAACCATATAATTAGGGTAAAAATTTATGCGCCTAAGGGTGCATTTATTTTTTTTAAGATTCAGATGTCTGAATCTGAATGCACATATGAATGATTAAGATGTTGTCTCTAGAATTGAAAACTGAATGATTAAGACTGTTTGTTTTTCAACATCTGAATGTACAAAAAAAAATTATTTGTATATATAAAAAAATAAAAAATACAATTCAAATGAAAAATTAATTATGTATTATAAAAGTATGTAATTTAATACAAAAAAATTATTATTTGATTGAGAAAAAATATTTATGTTTGTTAGTGATAATGGAGATGGTTTATAATGGTGGTTGCGGTGACAATGATTGATGTTGGAGATAAATAATGTTGGTGGTGACAGTTGTGATGGTTGATATTGTAGTGACTGTTATGATGATAGTGATTGATGGTGGTTGTGATAGTGGTGATGTAACGTTGCTTGATGTTAGTAGTTTGTGATATCTTCCTTCTACGGGTACTATAATCTATATTAATACAACAACAACTTCATAACAAGTTCACGTATGAACAAGAACAGTTTTGAAGTTCTTTAACACCTTTAACACAAGATTATTACTAATCTATCCATGAAGTGTATTAGATATCAAAAAATAGATGAAATAGAAATTTTAGACCAAGTCCCCCGAGTTTACGGAGTGTCCTTAAGGAATAATTTCCCTCACTGTACCATAGGTTATGGAATTTTTCTCCCAGGATAAAATGGCATTCAATCCAATTATAGTGGTACCTCAAATAATTGAATTCCATGAACGAACTCAACGATTTGAATGATCATACAGAATATTTTTAAGAGAAGAAGAGTTTTGTATTCTGAAAAATTTCGTACCTAAACCTGTGAATGAAAGCAGGTTTATATAGCCATAACATGCTTCTTCTGAAAAGAGGCAATAGTTCACTTCAAAGGTTGCACCTTTTCTGAAAAATTATGTCTGTTTGTCCAAGGAATATGTCTGTTTCGAATAGGCATATCATTTCTTGAAGCAGTGTGTCATTTCGCTAAAGGATTCCATCCTTCAGAAGCACCAGTTCGAAACAGTGCATCCTTCTGAAGCATCTTTTCAGTTCGAAACAGCTTCTGCATACATGTTTCGAAACACTACTGAAGTGCATATAAATGGAGTATTAAACACAGAAAATATTTACTACGTTATTTATTTTTTCCGTTGGTATTTTTTGGAATTCAAATAAATTTTGTCTAAAAAGATAGATCTCATCGATTGATCATTTGACAAATTCAAATCCAAATCTGAAGCCGAAGCCGAGCCGAGCGAGGTATTTCATGTCAAACTTACTTTGGAGCATTCGTTTTGTTGCATTTATGTTAGACTTGTCTTTGCTGATGATCAACATATCATCCACATATAAACAAATAATGACTTGGTAAATTAGAGTGTCTTTAATATAAACACATTTATCACATTCATTTATTTTGAATCTGTTTGCCAACATGGTTTGGTCAAACTTAGCATGCCATTATTTTGGTGTTTGCTTTAGTCCATAAAATGACTTAATAAGTTTACACACCTTGTTTTTCTTTCCTAGAACCACAAAACCCTCAGGTTGTTCCATGTATATTTCTTCCTCCAATTCTCCATTTAGGAAAGCGATTTTCACATCTATTTGATGAATTTCAAGACCATATACCGCAGCCAAGGCAATTAACATTTGAATCGATGTTATCCTTGTTACTGGCGAGTATGTATCGAAGTAATCAAGGCCTTCTTTTTGTTTGAAGCCTTTTACTACAAGTCTTGCCTTCTATTTGTCAATAGTACCATTCGCTTTCATCTTTCTTTTGAAGATCCATTTAGAACCTAAAGGTTTATTTTCAGAAGGAAGATCAACCGATTCCCATGTATGGTTTCTTAAGATTGAATCAATCTCACTATTGACTACCTCTTTCTAAAAGGATGAGTCCGAAGATGTCATCACTTTCTTAAATGTTTGAGGTTCATTTTCTAAGAGAAATATTATAAAATCTGATCTAAATGAAGTAGACGTTCTTTGACGTGTACTATGTCTTGGATTTTTTTCATTATGTACATCCTCACTTGGTTCATCTCGAGGTCGTTAGACCCCTCACTAGACTATTCATGTCTAGTTTTATACGGATAAATATTTTCAAAGAATTCAACATTGTCTGATTCAATTACCGTATTTTCATTAATATCTGGATGTTCGGATTTATGAACCAAAAATCTGCATGCTTTACTACTTTTAGCATATCCTATGAACACGCAGTCCACCATCTTAGGTCCTATTTTAACCCTTTTAGGCATAGGAATTTGGACCTTTGCTAGACACCCCCACACTTTGAAATATTTTAAGTTGGATTTCCTTCCTTTCCATTTTTCATAAGGAATTGATTGTGTCTTACTATAGAAAACTCTGTTGAGTATACGATTAGCTGTAAGGATAGCCTCTTCCCATAAGTTTTGTGGTAAACTAGAACTTCTAAGCAAGGCATTCATCATTTCCTTCAAAGTTTGATTTTTTCTTTCCGCAACTCCGTTAGATTAAGGTGAATACGGGACCGTAGTTTGATGAAATATTTCATTCTCTACACATATTTCAGTAAAAGGAGATTCATATTCTCCACCCCTATCACTTCTTATCATTTTTATTTTTTTATCTAACTGATTTTCAACTTTATTTTTACATTGCCTAAATGCATTTATTGCTTCATCCTTACTATTTAGCAAATAGACATAACGATATCTAGTGCAATTTTCAATAAAAGTTATGAAATACTTTTTCCCACCACGTGATGGTGTTGACTTCATATCACAAATGTCAGTGTGTACTAAGTCTAAAGGATTAGAATTCCTTTCAACGAACTTATAAGGATGCTTTGCATACTTTGATTCCACACACGTTTGACACTTTGATTCGTTGCACTCAAAGTTCGGCAAAACTTCTAAGTTAATCAGTTTTCATAATGTTTTGTAATTAACATGGCCTAAACGTTCATGCCATAAATCATAAGACTCAAGCAAATAAGAAGAATTTGAACTTTTATTTATTTGAACATTTATTACATTCATCTTATAAAGGCCCTCGGTGAGATAGCCTTTTCCTATATACATTCTCCTTTGCTAATCATAATTTTTTCAGAAATGGTTACACATTTGAATCCGTTCCTGTCTAGAAGTGAAATAGAAATTAAATTCCTACGTAACTCCGGAACATACAAGACATTGTTAAGTGTCAAGAACTTTCCTGAAGTCATTTTCAAGCATATTTTTCCTGTTCCTTCTACCTTAGCAGTAGCGAAGTTAGCCCATGTAGATCATTTCTTCTACTTGAGCCAGAGCAAATGACGAAAACAACTCTTTGTTGGAACATACATGACAGGTGGAACCAGAATCCATCCATCATTTGCGAAGATTCTCCACCAAGTTGTATTCTGAGAACATAGCACACAGATCATCACATTCTTCGTTGGATTCAATCATATTTGCTTGATCCCTTTTCTTGCCTTTCTTTGGGACACGACAATCCGTGGACTTATGGCCAATCTTGCCACAATTGAAGCATTTTTCCTTGAATTTCTTCTTGGGTTGATTACTTCCTCGTTCAACTTTCTTCCATTTCTTAGAATTGTTTTGGTCATCTTCCACAATATGTGCTCCATTAATTGCAGAATTTCCTTTTGACCTTCTTTCGGCAGCTTTATTATCCTCTTCAATACACAGTCAGACAATAATATCTTTGACAGTTATCTCCTTGCATTTATTCTTCAAGTAGTTTTTGAAGTCTTTCCACATTGGTGGTAGCTTCTCAATTATCGCTGCTACTTGGAAAGCATCATTCACGATCAAACCTACAAAATAGTTTATGTGAGTATTAAGAACTTTTTAAAGTTGTTCAACTAAGGTATTTTTAAAAGATATACCTTTTTCTAAGAGATCGTGAATGATTACTTACAATTCCGGCACTTGAGAGACAACCGATTTGATATTTATCATTTTAAAGTCCAGGAACCTAGCAACAAAGAATTTCTTAATTCCCGCATCCTCTATCTTGTATTTTTATTCTAGTGCCCCCCCCCCCCCCAATTTCTTCGATGTCTTAGTTTCACTATAAACATTGTAGAGGTCGTCTTGAAGACCACTCAATATATAATTTCTGCAAAGAAAGTCCGAGTGCTTCCAAGCTTCTACAATCATGAAATACTCTATGTTCGAGGTCCCCTCAGGTACCTCAGAAGCATCGTCACTAGTGAATTTTTGAAGGCATAGTATTGTAAGGTAGAAGAACATTTTCTTCTCTGCAGATGCCATAGGTTGCGAAGCATTTGCTCGACTTGTTGAGGCAATACTAGTTGCCCCCACAGTCGTAGCCGCATCTTGCATTTGACTTTCGTTAGTCATTTTTCCTGTCACCACAAGACAATAATATTTAGTATTTTCAGAATACTACTTATAAAATTAAGCAACTTTAAATTCTTCTTCTTGTTTCTAGTTAACAATGAAGTTTTTATGACTTTCAATTGTCAACCGAGTGAATTTTAAACTTGTGATGAAGATTTTATGTCTTCTAATCACTAGTTAAATTCAAACGGAGTAGAAAGCTTAAAACTTCAATCTCCAAAAACAAGTAATACAGATTCTGAAATTATTCATTAAGATTGTTATCTTCCTTCTACGGGTACTAGAATCTATATTAATACAACAACAACTTCATAACAAGTTCACGTATGAACAAGAACAGTTTTGAAGTTCTTTAACACCTTCAACACAAGATTATTACTAATATATCCAAGAAGTGTATTAGATATCAGAAAATAGATGAAACAAAAATTTTAGACCAAGTCCCCCGAGTTCACAGAGTGTTCTTAAGGAATAATTCCCCTCACTGTACCATAGGTTATGAAATTTTCCTCTCAGGATAAAATGGCCTTCAATCCAATTATAGTGGTACCTCAAATAATTAAATTCCACGAACGCACTCAACGGTTTGAATGATCACACAGAATATTTTTAAGAGAAGAAGAGTTTTGTATTCTGAAAAATTTCGTACCTAAACCTGTGAATGAAAGCAGGTTTATATAGCCATAACATGCCTCTTCTGAAAAGAGACAATGATTCACTTCAAAGGTTGCACCTTTCTTGAAAAATATGTCTGTTTTCCAAGGAATATGTGTGTTCCGCACAGGCATATCATTTCTTAAAGCAGTGTGTCATTTCGCTGAAGGATTGCATCCTTCAAAAGCACCAGTTCGAAATAGTGCATCCTTCTGAAGCATTTTTTCAGTTCGAAACAACTTCTGCATGCATGTTTCGAAACACTACTGAAGTGCATATAAATGGAGTATTAAACGCAGAAAATATTTACTGCGTTATTCACTTTTCCCTTTGGTATTTTTTGAAATTCAAATAAATTTTGTCTAAAAAGATAGATCTCATCGATCGGTCATTTAACAAATCCAAATTCGAAGCCGAGCAAGCGACGACGACGGCGCAAGACATCTCTTATTTCTTGTCTCACTTAGCATGTGGTGTAAGTGCTTTCTATTAAAAACACTCCATAGTTCCCCTCTCCCACCAATGTGGGAGAATTAGTGATCTTTCCAATTTGGGAGTACACCTTCTAAATTAGTGTCTCCTTCCTTCCACCATTTTCTCTCCACTTTCCATTCACACCTTTTTCATACATATTGAACCCAACAGTTTGAGGTGTTGATTGTGCTGGCTGAAACATGAATGCATGATGGTTGATGATGTGTTGGTGCTAGTTGGAGATGTTGTTTGTTGGGATGGTGGAGATGGTTGTTAGTAGAGATAAATTGTAGCGATGGTAGTGGTTGAAGTGGTGGTAGAGGTGACGTTACTAGTGACAATGGTGGTGGCGGCTGAAGAATGTGTTGAGGTTGTGATGTATTAGTGGTAGTTAGTGGTGGTCCTAGTTGTGATAGATGAGTCGGTCGGTAGTAGGGATTGGCCGGTAGTTGTTGATAATGGTGGTGTTGTCGATGCCGGTGGTGGCGGTGAATATAATAGAATAATAGAGGTAGTAGGTGCAGTAACAGTTGACAATAGTAGTTGGTAAAGATATTTGTTGTCGATAGTGGTTGTGATGGTGGGAGTAGGTAGTTGGGGGTGGGTGGTGGGTGGTGGTTGACAATGTTAGCGGTGGCAGGGGTGCTTAGTGGTAGTGACTGCTGATTATGAATAGAGTGGTGAATATTATCAAACACCAGAATATCTCTTCAGACCTATTAAAACTTGGTTCTAGATCTGAATGATTAAAACCTATTCAGACTTATTAAGAACTAAAAACTTAATAAAAAACAAATATACTTAATGGTCTGAAGTCTGAATCATTCAGATTCAGACCTCATTAAGCGCAAACAAATAAGGCATAAATCTTACCCATTTAATTAGCATTTGATAAACAAACCCCAACGATAAGTATTGTCCATTTCCCGCCAAATACGGACTCCAATAGCCGAATAGATATATCTCTTTACTGAAACAAACAAAAACTCAAAATGTCTCATTGGATCGTTCCATTTCTTCATTTATCCTCTGAAGGCCATTCTTCAAGTAAATTAACGCATAAACGCATCTCCCCCCACAACAAGCAAATCAAAAGATGTTTATGATCTATGCATAATGTGCGTCATATGCATAATTTTTTTTTCGTTGCTTTGGGATTCATGGAAATTCTCTCGTGTTTCTTAACAGCCTAGACAAGTTTTAGACGTCTGATGGATTTGTGTTCTATTTTTCCATGTGGGGAATAAGCTAAATGTGTGTTGAGGAAAACAGATTTTGTCTACATAAGAAATATCTGGTTGTTAATTGATTGACATATTAACGAATTATGAATAGAACAAAACTGGATGGGTGACATTATTCATGGATAAATGGTTGCAATTTATTATATGGATTTACTCCTTTTCTTTTTTTTTTTCTTTTTTTTTTTTTATAATTTTCTTCTTCTTGTTTTTTCTTTTAATTTTCTTTTTCTTGTTTCTTTTTTGTTTTTCAGCTGGGACCAGTTCTCTCATGTTGAATAAGCTTGGGTGACGGACTACAATTAGGCATAATTGACAATATTTATGACTGCCAGATAATGACATGTATTTACAAAGGCGAACCCAGAATTTAAGCTTGATGGGTGCACTTCTATATTTAAATATAATAATTAATAGCGTTAAAGTTCGATATACACTTCTTTAAAAACTTATTAATTATAGTATTTTATAAGAAACATTCTAATATTATTGAATATCATTAATTAGATTTAATATGACAAAAGTGTGTTATTCACCGTACTTAAATTCAACGTACTTTTATAGTTTGAACAATAATAGAAAATTTTCGAAAAATATGAAATTCGAGAGATTTGTTTGCTAGATAGTTGCAGCGGGTAACATTTGATTTAAGTCTATCTCAAACTTTAAATTGCTAATTTTTTAAATAAAAAATAACTCAATAATCAAAAGATTAAAAGAAAATAAATATTATACAATATAAGTTAGGGAGAATATCTACCTTTTGAAGTTGGAGAGAAGCTTGTATTTTGAAATAGAATAAAAAACAGCTCAATGATATCAACAATACATAAAAGAAAAAAGAAAAAGTATGAAATAAATGACTACTAAGTAGGAAGTCTTTTTTAATCAAAAGATAAATATATATATTTGCACAATAAGTGTAAGGAAAAAGTAGCAATAAAGAAACGTTGTTGTTGGGGTTCGAACCTGAGCAATCACACAATAGAAATTTGGAAAATGATAAAAGGTGATACGAGACAAACTTGGGTCGTATAAAAAAAGAAGCCAAAAAATAGTCCACAAGCAAAGGAAAACCCGAGAGCATCACAAACACAATTCTCGACTCCAACAACAACAAGAAACAAGGTTTAAATGACTAACAACAACAAGGGATAAACAACATTATAATAAGAATAACTACACTAGGATAACAACAATCCAACGTTATAAGATTACAAGACACAACAAGAACCAACGGGTTCACTAGACAACACAAACTTTGCACATAAAAGTTAGAATACTACACTCTACATGAAAGCGATTAGATATTTAGAAATCTAGGTTTAACAAAGAATTTAATAATTATTTTAATATTACATATTCGATTTGGCCTGTGGACAAATTTACATGCATAAGTTTCATGTTTATTTGAATAATAATAGTAAAATTATTCGATGAAAGAGTTATGTCACGCCTCTTTTTGACCAATATTTTTAGACATTTGAAAATCATAATATAGAATTAACTTTAGGCACATGTAAGTAGCTTTAGTTTTGTTTAGCTACGTGTTAAATATAGTCAATTTAATAACTCTTTTTTCTCATATTTGTCAAAATTTTTAAAGAAAATTAATAAAATAACCGCAAATTCAATTTATACATATGTTAGAAGAAAAGAACATCATTCAAATTACCATCACATTAAAAACACACCCAAAAAGATTAATATCTTCTATTCAAATATCTATCCCCGAGGAAAACATGAATACTATTAAAGGATTATCACTCAAAACTCATCATAACAAAGATAAAAAATTACTCAAAGATATACCCAAACTCAAAATTCATTATCATTATCATACATCTTACTCAACATTTCAACTATTTTATGCTTGTCTATATATGTAAATTAATATTCACAATATGTCAGAAGAAAAATATATCATATAAATATCAATCAATTTTTTTATAATCGCAAAAACACTATCCTCTTACCAAAATATAAATAAATTAAAAGATGACAAAAGAATAATCTGTATGAATCCACGTCTCAATCTGCATTGATCTTTTTTCTCTTTCTAAAGGAAAAGAATATATATATATATATATATATATATATATATATATATATATATATATATATATATATATATATATATATATATATAATTAAATAATTGATAAATCATTGCTTCAGTGCAACAGATGGGGTTGCGACCCTTAACCAGGGTCGAGGGTTTAACTCTGGATATGGAGAAAACTTTGTTGGGAGCGCTACCCCCGAATGGGACCTACCCATCGCGAATCCAAATTAGTCGGACTCCAATGTGGCTACTGGACATCAAATAGGAAACCACAAAAAAAAAAACAACAGATCATTGCTTTAAAATTTAATGCAAAAGTAATTATTGTTTAATAATACATAAACTCTTACTACATGGGGGATATAGGGAGGGAAAAGATGAAGAAAACTAAACATTCAATATGCACTTATATCCTGTTTAATTGGGCAATTAAAACTTAACATTAAGAGCATGATAAGTTATTATTACGTGGGCTATTTATACATATAAAAAATATTATAAAGTAATTTACTAGTGTTAGCATTGAAATTTTAATGTAAAATTGAATCATTTGGAGTTATGAATATAAAAGGACTAGGAGTTATGAATATTATTAATACTAATTAAGAGTATAATTTATGAGAATAAATAAGTGTGAGTTATGAAAATAATTTTTAAAAATAAAATATTTGAAATATAAAAAAAAATGAGAGAAAATAAAAATAAAAATGGAGACCATTGAGAGATATCACATCAGTAGCCCCAATGTTTTCGTTAGTATATATAAATTAATTATATAGCTTTATAAATATGATTTGTTATGATATATATCAATTATAGTGAATGTCCATCAAGATCTATCAAGATCTATTTGATGTCTATCAGGATTTGATGTATTTATCTTTTAGTGTGAAACTAGGGCAAATTTCCCCTATAAATAGAAGGACTTCCTTCATTGTAAATCATCCCTCAAGAGAAGAAATAAAAATTACTCTCTCTATTCTCTCTACTCTTCTTCTTTATTCTTTCTTATTTTATAACACATTATTAGTTTCATTATCCATGAGAGACTTGAAATGCATTTGATGGATGTGGTAACAACCTATCTATATGGATCACTTGATAATGAGATATACATGAAAATTCCCGAAGGATGTAAAACGCCTAAAACATATAGTTCAAAGCCTCGGGAAATGTATTCCATTAGATTGCAAAGATCATTGTATGGTTTGACTATCTTAGTGAATATTTATCTAAAGAAGGTTATACGAATGATGAAATTTGCCCATGTGTTTTCATAAAGAAAACAACGTCGGAGTTTGTCATACTTACTGTCTATGTCGATGACATAAACCTTATTGGAACTCCAATAGATCTTCAAAAGGAAATTGATTACCTAAAGAAAGAGTTTGAGATGAAAGATCTCGGAAAGACAAAGTTATGCCTTGGTTTGCAAATTGAACATTTGACAAACGGTATCTTTGTCCATCAATCTGCCTACACAGAAAAGGTGTTGAGACGATTCTATATGGATGTAGCACATCCATTAAGTACTCCGATGGTTGTTCGATCACTTGATGTGAATAAGGATTCATTTTGATCTCAAGAAAAGAATGAGGAACTCCTTGGTCCTGAAATACCATATCTCAGTGCAATTGGTATACTAATGTATCTTGCAAATACTACAAGGTCTGATATTGCCTTTTCAGTAAATTTGCTAGCAAGGTATAGTTCTGCTCCTACTAGGAGACATTGGAATGATATCAAACACATATTACGGTATATAAAGGGGACTACCGATATGGGCTTATTTTATTCTAAAGATTGTAATTTTGATCTTGTTGGTTATGCCAATGCTGGATACTTATTCAACCCACATAAAGCTCGGTCTCAAACAGGCTATGTATTCATATGTGGGGGTACTGCCATATCTTAGAGATCAATAAAGTAGTCTATCGTAGCCACTTCATCGAATCACGCTGATATTATAGCTATTGATGAAGCAAGCTGAGAGTGTGTGTGGTTGAGGTCCATAATACATCTCATTCAAGAAAAATGTGGCTTGAAATGTGACAAAGTACCCACAATTTTATATGAAGATAATGCAGCATGCATAGCACAACTGAAAGGTAGATTCATAAAAGGAGATAGAACGAAGTACATTTCGCCAAAGCTCTTCTATACACATGAGCTCCAAAAGAATGATGATATTAACGTACAACAAATTCGTTCAAGTGACAATGTGGCTGATTTATTCATCAAGTCTCTTTCAACTGCAACTTTCAAGAAGATGGTGTACAAGATCGGAATGCAAAGGTTGAAGGATGTTATTATTAGGGGGAGCTAATACGCGCTGTACTCTTTTTTCTTTACGAGGTTTTGTCCCACTGGATTTTCCTTGTAAGCTTTTTAATGAGGTAGCCTATATGTGTATTGTTAGACATTATAGTAAATGTCTATCAAGATCTATCAAGATCTATTTGATGTCTATCAGGATTTGGTGTATTTATCTTTTAGTGTGAAACTAGGGCAAATTCCCCCTATAAATAGAAGGGCTTCCTTTATTGTAAATCATTCCCCAAGAGAAGAAATAAAAATTATTCTCTACTCTCTCTCTACTCTTCTTCTTTATTCTTTCTTATTTTATAACGTGATTATAATCATGGCAAAATATAATCAAGAAAAGTTGAGTTCTCTTTGAGCTGTAATCAAAATTAATTCATAGTTATCTTTTTAACCAACTACATTTTCTTTTTTAAATCTGATATATATTTTCATCCGTTTTTCCCAGCTTCATAGTTACTAGAGGCATATAATTCTTTAGTGCCACAAATAATTTCTAAATTTTTGTTGGTTTTTCTTTTGAAATTTTGGCAAGAAAATTGATAACAATATAATCACTAATATAAATTTAATGTAATTAATAATCCTGAAAAAAATAACAAACAACTTTAAAATATGATTTAATTGAAATTGATTGAAGAATCAATACAACAAAAGAACATACAAAAACTAAAAATATAGAATAAGTTAATATTGATATACATGACATAGAGCTAATTTTTTTTTAACAACCAACATACTATTTATATTAATTCATAGTAAGTTTTAAAGTGTTAAAAAATGCTATTGCATCTTTTACAATCCAACTCGGATAATTAGCAAACCAAACAAAATTTTGTAACAATGAAATAGAGAAATTAGCTAAACTATGTGCTATTTTGTTCCAAGATCTAGGGATATGCACTACGTCTACAGTTTCAAAGAAATCCATCAAATTTTAAATATCCTCGCAGGTTGTTTTTATCTCCCAAGATGCAAGACTTCTTTTTTGTATCATATCCACCACTTTCTTTGCATCCGATAATACTTGAACTCTCTTCTATCTATTTTCCATAGCTTTTCCCAACGCTTCAGCAGTGATGACCTTCCCAACAAATTAAATTGGGGCGCCAAAGGCTTGAAACAGCTTACCGCAGCTATCCATCGCGGTAATATTCTTATCATTAGGACATTCAGTTATCCATGGAGTAGAAAGATTAGTAAGTAAGTTATCTTTATATTCATGGTAGTCAAAAAGTGCTTTATTTACTATTTCATTAGGATCATAGTTTTCTCCATTGAATACTAAGGCGTTTCTAGCTTTCCAGATTTGCCACATAAAGGAGACACTTAACTTAGTTAGCTTAATAGAGTCAGGATATCGATTAGCATTATCAACCTTATCGTTCCACCAACTAGCAAAATTCATAGTTTTTCTATGTCAGGCCAATTTATCAGACATATTTTCCAACCTAGTTAGGCTTAATGAAATCTAAACAACATATGCTCAACTGTTTCACTTTCCAAACCACATCTTTACCGACATCAAACTATGTTTTAACCTTTTTGAAACAATATGGTTCACAGGAAGCACATTTATAATGTATTTTCGAATAAAATGTTTATATTTATTTTTAATATTCATAGACCATAGAAAAAGCTAATTGATTTTAACTTTATTGATAAATTAAATCATCATTTGACTATTCACTATTTAAGTTTTTTAGAGATTCATTAATAACGATAATGAAATAGTGATTGAATTATGAGACAAGTAATTAAGATATCGAGGAAGATAAAAAATTTTGAAGAGGGAAGGAAGAGGAGTAGAAAAAGAAATATAACTTATGCAATAGAATATTAATTAAAATTAGTCAATAACCTGCTATAGCGGATTAAGATGACCTGATAGTGTAAAAAAATAATACACTGATTATGTATAAAACTTAAATTCTTTTAATTATAGTATCTGAGCATATTAAGGAGCTAGTGCAAGAAGAGAGTTTCATATGAATGAACATGAGTTAATTTCTATACATTACTAGTGTAAAAAAATGATGACATTATGTCATTTAAAAGATAACTTCACACAATAACATAATTTAGAACCTATAAAATAAAAGCAAGTAATCTTTCTACATTCAATTATTTACTAAGCCTGGTGTGGAATCACCATCATTACATATTCATTCTTGGTATGGATGCTGGTCTAGCAAGCCTTCATAGCTGCCTAGAGTGTATCCTGCCTGCTGAAGACCGTAATGTAAGTAACTCAGTGCTTCATACGGGTGAAATGATGACCTTCTTTTGTATATAGAATCTTCAATGAGTGGAAAGAAGCAACCTTACTAAGAAAGGTGCTTGTTGAGTAAGACTGGCTTTCGAGCCCAAGCCCCTTGTATAGGTTGGGCTCTTGAGCGCATCTTTATCATATCGATCAAGGATCTCCTTAAGTTTGAAATAAGGGGCAAGAAGCAAGGGCGTATCAGCTGCGCGAAAGCCATTGCGCCTTAGCGCATCCCTTTTCTTGCAGGAGTGCTAACATACAAAATAAAAGCAAGTAACCTTCTACATCAAGTTACATTGCAGTTAATGTGCAATTTTTTCATTACATAGCAGTACATATATGTAAACTACGATTACAACCACAATGTCAATGGAAATTGATTTTTTATATCCACGTTTATGGTTATCGAGTGTCTCTCTGGGCTAAACATTTTGGATTGGTCGAAAACACATTCATGGAGCCTCAAACTGTGGAATGTGTGAGACATGTTATTGAGATAGCTAGATACAATTGGAATGCATTTGCAGGAGATGAGTACAAGAAGATGAAGGGGCACTTGATGCAGTATCCAGTTCAGATTAGCAAAAATAAAGATGTCACAAATCTTCCTGGCTTTGAATGCTTCCTTGATGTTGGTGGTAAGATTCTAGGGGCACCCACAACTCTTCCTGATGCCCTTACTACATAACAGTCGCATATTATTTAATGGCAGTACTACTTAAATTGCATTATACTTAGTTGAGCTAGTGGGATTCTGATATCAGATGCCCACAAATAATTAAAAGAAAAATAAATGGAAAAGGGCCTAAAATACCCTTCAACTATTGAAAATGGTGTAAATATACCCTCCTTCCAACTTTGGGCTCTAAAATGCCCTTCCATCCACCTATTGGGCCTTATTTTACCCTTCTTCTTAATAGATAAATAATTAGAATTTTAACTTAACACGTGGCATTTTCCTACTAGTTGAATTTTTATTAATCAAAAGTAAAAAAAAAAAAAACTTAACCCAAATCACTAAAATCTACCCCATCCACCGGACCCACCTCTAGCAACACCATCCTTATGCAATTGGCTAATCTTCACATCTTCTAAAGGACCAGGTGAAAGATCAGCAAGGTCACCATCATAACAATGTCTTGTGCCTTTAAATTCATTAATCAACAATGCTTCAAATGGATATTTAATTGCTGATATATAATGTATCCATCTCCAAACAAGAGAAATTTGAGTCCTCTTAAAGAAGAATCCACATGTTAGGAAGAATAGAGCCGTACGTGGTTGCTATAACGATCGCGTACCCCGTGATGTAAATTGGTACAAGCGCACTGACTAGCATTACATAAGCATTGCTAGTAATGAGTGAGGAATAAAGGATCACCCAGAAGCTAAGAATGCTACTGTTTATGCGAAGTATGTATTGAGTTATGCCTGCGAATGTAAAGCTTGGATCTCGAAGAAGGAGAGTTATACGATAAGGGAAGAAATAACATAAGCAGATACTCTATAAGCATTATGAGATGTCTCGCGAATGAAGATGAATCGTTCTTGAATGAAAGTTGGAAAAACATCATTCGAGGAGAAAAAGACTAGGCAAATTATAAAGATGTAGAAGTTGAGGAGGTGGTTTATTGTTTTGAAGTCGAAATGATTTAGCCTTTGGAAAAATAAACCACCTCCTCAACTTCTACATCTTCATAAGAGAGGAAGAGTTCGGAAACTTGCCAATTTGGATCCGACGGATGAGGTAGATTTTAGTGATTTGGGTTAAGTTTTTTTTTTGATTAATAAAAATTTAACTAATAAGAAAATGCCACATGTTAAGTTAAAATCCTAATTATTTATTTGTTAAGAAGAAGGGTAAAATAGGGCCAAATAGGTGGATGGAAGGGCATTTTAGAGCCCAAAGGTCGAAGAAGGGTATATTTGCACCATTTTCAATAGTTGAAGGGCATGTTAGGCCCTTTTATAAATAATGCATTGCGATTCTGATCTATTACAATTATAGACAAGTAAAGACTAAAGAACTTTAAGTTATGTATTAATTTTGGTTGAATTGCCATGCTGATTAACAATAAAGATATTGTATATGCTTAAAATTACAATAATTTATAAACATTATTCCAAAGAGGAGTCGATTTATCCAAATTTGATTTACAATTGTACAAATTTAGTTGTTTTTGAAGTAAATGAAAATGATTTCATAACATATATGTTTCATTTGTTCCTACAACTAGTGAAATTAAGAAAAGGTTGACAAATATCTTTTGAACTTTGTAGAGTTGATAGTAAATGAAGGTTTTCTTTTATTATTAGGAACATCATCAAATCATATATTATGAACTAAGTGAACACATGAGCAATGAATTAATCATAGATAAATTTCAAAAGAAACAAATGGGAGAAGAAGTTTTTTCTCTTATATGTTGAAAGCATTTCATTAATCGAGAATTTTGAAAAAGAAAAAAGAAAAAAAAGCTTACAAGTGTACCTTTTTCTGGTTTAACATCACCGTCAACTTTAATTCAGATCAAACAACATTGTGCATATTATTTAAGCATTTCACAGAGGAAAATAGGATTGGGCATTTGGGAATTTGGTTCAGTTTTGATTTTTTTGTAAGTTCGGTTCAGTTCTATTTAAGAATTTCAATTTTTTGGTTTTTGGGCCTCTTTAATGGGTTAAATTATGTTTGTAAATTGGATTATTTTCTACTACTGTAGAGCTACTAATTGGGCCTGCTAACTTTGAGATTCAGTATCTGAGTTGACATTGTTATCATGTTATGGAAAGCAGACAGAAAAATGACAAATCTCAAAACAAGTCAATTTGTATTTCCAATCTAAATATCTAATATGTTTTGTCAAATTTCAGGAAGAAACACACGTCAATGACATACTTCATCTTGGATTTTTGAGACAAGCCATTTAATCTTAATGAGGTCACATTTTAGAGAAGGAATTGCACTAGCAGTATTACATAACAATGACAAATAAAAGGTCACTCATCGCAATAGAAGTATAGAACTTTGTAGACTTAAAAGCATAACTAAAAGTCTAAAAGTAAAATGGCATTATGTCTTTATAAGTGTGTAAACTGTAAAACTATAAGCTTTAAGGTGCAAACTGTAAAACATACGTGAAGGCTTATAAAAAAATAATTACATCTAACTGGAAAAACAACTGTTAAAGAATTTGGTATACAACCTAGCTAGTAATTTATATATGTACCTTGTACACACTACACAGGACATTCGTTTCCAACACCTTAAACAAATGAAAAGTGAAAACTATAAAACAAAGGGCAACTTCACAAGGATCAATATCAGCCGATATGAAGGACACACACACCTAGTAGTTGGACAACAGAAATACTACACGTCCAACTAGAAGGAACCGAACTTAGACACTACATCATTAAAACTGCTGTTGAAACTTTTGCCACCCTCAAAGTCTTTACACATCAATTTATGATCGCTACTTCTGTCCACATCATTACATTCACCTCCTACTGCTGTACAAATGATCTCTTGAATTATATCAGCTGAACTTTGACCATGAGAAATACAGCTATTATAAGCTTCATTTCCCAATGCAATAGCTTCATTGCTTGACATATCCAAGATGATCCAAGTAGAAGAATTTTCTACTCCAGATAACCTTGCATCAGTTAAAACAGAGAGGCCATGTGACAGTTCAGCATCACTGGACATCCTACAGTCATAAATCATAAAATAAACGGATCTTCAGATAGATATATAGAAATCTACCAATTAGGTGAAGCATAGATGATCACAAGATGGTATAAACAGCAAGATAACATACTTCTAATTTCATAATCACTAAACTGTAGCAACCAAAATTAATCAGGGGTCATCTAGAGAGTCGAGTGCAATCACGTAAGATATAAATTATCTCCCAAAGGGCGCCCCCATTGATCATGTCTCTTGCATTAAACTCTGTGGATAAGAAAGGAACAGGTAAAACTCAAAGTATAGTTTGAGAAGAAATGCAATAAAATTATTCTAAAACTCAAACCTAGCATAGGATTGCTTACCAAGTTGTGCCAAATGACAGAGAGCCAGTTCAACATGACGCCTAATCATTGAGGCTTCATTATTGGAATTCTAAATAATCCATGTTAGTGCACCATCTTCTATCAGAGAAGACCGCCAGCTTTCTGACCTGCAGTAGCAAATGAACCGTAAGAAGCATGGTAATCTGATAACAAGATTGTAGTTATGTACAACATTTACCTTGAGTTAAAGCTCTGGACTCGCACTTCGCAAAATTTGTAATTCCCCTAGCAACTTAAGACAAAATGTCTGGATATCTATATCTCACTATCCCTAACATTGCCATGATTCTACCTTCAGATCTCAGCCTTGTCTGTAGTTTATCTAGAATAGAAATTTCTACCATAATCAAGATTCAAGGTCTGAAATATTTAATGAAAGAAGGAGCAGGATCAGATAAATTAAAAAGTAAAAATTGGATGGAATCTCACCAGTATCAGTCTTCTCTTTCTACAATATTTGATCAGTCCTTGCATATATTCTTCTTTAATTTCCTCACCAACAACTTCAAAACTGGAAGGAAGTCCCCAATATTCGTTGCATTACCACTTACCAGTATAATAGTAATTTAACAATACATAAAGAAATATTCAACATTTCTTTATAGGGATATTAATATTTAATATTCAATATTGTCTTACCAAGTTACCTGTGACATACTCAACATACTCAACACTTAACAGTTAACAATATTACAACAATACTTAACTTCTCAACATTTGCCTCACCATTTACTAGTGGCATCAATATCCAATAGGCAATACACAATAGGCCAAATACACTCATCCAGTAGGCAGTAACAACCATTAGTCCATTCTACAACAAAATAACAACTTAAAAGGTTGAAATAATTGCAAGTAATAACATAAAATGCAAAAATAGTAGTAGCCTAAAAGGCTAAAATAGTAGCAGCCCACAAATAAATAAAATAGTAGGAACAACAAGTCTTAAAGGTTAAAATTCAACTAGGTTGAATCATCTCAAGTGTTTAAAGAGTGAGTAAATTCTTCTCGTCTTTCATAGAACACTTCTCCAAATGCTTGCGCAAAGAAAATGTGCCACATGTTCTTGGATGACAATTGAGGATTAAGCCACATTTCAAGCATCTTACCTTGCGCACTTCTTCATTGTCTTCAATTACCTCATAATGCTCCCAAATAGCCAAGTGAACTTTGGATTTAGGAGGCATCACTTGATCCTTCAATATAAAGCCAAAAATTAGAATATAACTTACAATTTATAAAAGGATATAATCAAATAAGCAAGGAATTGAGCTTACCAATCATCACCACTACTAAGTACTACCAAACCACAATCATACATCAACAATGCAAGATTCTTGTCCATTATTTGTCATCTCTAAAAGAAAATTTAACAAATATGTTATACTCCAACACAAATAAGTATTTTATTTTCTTTTTCAAAAACACACAAAAATACAAAAGTCTATCGAGTTCAAGTTTCTCAAGAAACTCTAAATTTTCTTCAACACAAATAGGACTAGTCTCTCGTCTAAGCCAATCTTGAATGCAAATAAGGCATTGCACATATTTAGAAGTCAACAAACTTCTAAATGGATTAAAAATACGACCACCGGTACTAAATGCACATTCCAATGCCACACTTGATATCATAATAGCCAATACATCATGAGTCAACAATGAAAGGATAGAAATATAGGAGAATTAACTTTTAACCAATTTAAGATATCAAAATCCTTAGATTTAGATTCACATCCAGGCACAGGCACAGGTTCTTGGTTCACCAAGGTATTTATCCAACTCCGATTTAGTACCTCCAATACTACCACAATCTCTTCACTTTTTTCTTCATGTGAAGCATATTTTTCAAAGTGTTTGTTTTCAAACTTTGAGGAAAACTAGAATTAGATGAATCAGATCCAGAAGAGTCAGATGAAGTGTATCCAGATGAAAATGAATTATTTTTAGAACCTTTTGAATAATTCCTAACATATAAAACAAATAAATTCTTCAAATAAGTTTCTACTTTATCACTTACTTTCTTTCCCGTTTCTTTCCCTAATAGATCTTCAAAAGCAAAGATAACATACTCAAACTTATTACGAGGATCCAACACAGAAGCAATAAAAATTATTTTGTTCATCTTTTTAAGAGTCCCCCAATAATTTTTGAACTTTTCTTTCATCCCCATAGCCATTTTGCGCAACTTAACATCATCACTTGTCATACACTCTTGCAAATAAGAGTCAAGTTCACATATATCCTCAAAATAAATATTACAAGTGACATGTCATGAACCTAAAACTTTAAAGTGAGCACATAATATCTTTTAACAAACTTTATCACATTCCTCACATTGACCTAATCATCACTTTGAATTGAACCTGGAGCACTACCAACTTCACAAATATCAGTAGAAAGATAAGAATTAAAGTTTTCATCATGAAGATCAAACCTGTCAAAAACTTTCTCAATTTTTTTTGTTGTCTCCAATTTCAAATAGGTAGAATTCCACCCAATAGGCACGTTTAATGACAACATCTTAGAACATTCAATCTTTTGCATTTCACAATATTTTGTGAAGTTTCTTGTTCTTGCAGGAGAGGATCTGACATACTTAACCATTTGCCTTACCCTTTTGATAGAATGATCGATTTCTTTCAAACCATCTTACACAACTAGATTAAGTATATGAGTCATACATCTTACATGGAGATGTTTACCATCAATTACATTAGTTCCCTACATATCTAAGTTCTTAGACAATGCAGAAACTATAACATTGTTTGAAGAAGCATTGTCAATAGTAACAGTGAACACATTGTCCAATTTCCAATCAAGCAATCAATTACTATTACACTATGCCAAATGCTCACCTTTATGACTAGTGATAGGGAAAAAGTTCAAAATTCTTTTATAAAGTACCCAATCTCTATCAATAAAGTGAGCAGTCAAACACATATAGTTAATCCTTTGCACCGATGTCCATATATCTGTTGTAAGACAGATTCTTGGTTGCATTTCTCTAAAAGACTTCTTCAAACTTTGTCTCAATTCACCATAAACATCATAACAATCTTTTGTTATTGTTCTACGAGAAGGAATCCAAAATAAAGGTTGGGCTTTACTCATAAACTTCTTAAAGCCTTTATTTTCTACAAAGCTAAATGGTAGTTCATCTACAATTGTCATCTCAAATAAAGCTCTCCTAACTACCTCTTGCTCAAATTTCCAATATTCTACCGATGAATCTTTTGTTTGAAAGTTTAGCAATGTTTGACCACTAGATGAGGTGGGTGGGAGCTTATACATTTTGCATCTAACCAAATATTTTCTCAATCCACTTGTTCTATTTTTAGTTGTATTAGCAACATAATTTTGATGGCAATGCAAATATTTTTCTTTAAGTAATTTACTATTTTCAAATATCTTTTCAAAATGTTCCCAAATAGTAGGTCTACTTTCTATTTCTTTTTTTTTGTATCCATAGTGTCAACTGAGTTGTCATTACTATTATCAGGTACACTATCAGTTGAACCAACTACACTAAATCGACTTTCATCAGCCATCTACATAAAATTTAAAAGAAAAAACAAAATTAAAAATGTTTACCATTTAATAATTGAACATATTTCACAAAATTAGAAAAATTAATTTACTGAATCAGGTAATCAGAAAATCAACAAAAAATCTCAAAAAGAAGAAGAAGAAAAAGAAAAACAAAAAAATTAGAAAAGAAAATTATACCTGATTCGCCGCTGAGTTGCTGACTATCCACCGTTCATCACTCTGGTGGGTTTGTTGTTCATCGCTCATTGTCCGTTGTCCGCTGTTCGTCGCTCTGGTGGGTTCACCATTTGTCGTTCACTGTTCGATGCCGCTGTCGTTGCTAATTGCTATAGAAACTAATGTGCTAACTGCTGCTAAGTGCTAATGCTTCTAACTGCTAAGTAAAGTTATGATTCTTGTTACCTAAATTACATACATTGGGTTGGTGTACATCACGGTGGCTGATTGGGCCTAAAATAATTAGGTCGGTGTACATTATTAATATAAAATAATAATTGGGCTGTAAACATTCCTTGTATATTGTATAATAATTCAGTTTAAATTGAATACCGATTGTACATAATCAATCACCAAAACCCTAATCAAATATTGAATTTATAAAAAAAATAAACCAAACACCGAACCAAAATACCCAAAAATCAAAATAAAAAAATTGAATTAATTCAATTCTGTTTGGTTTTTCGATTTTCGGTGTTTATGCCAACCCCTAGAGGGAAACAACTGTGAATTAACTCTTAAAATAGAGATATATTTAAGAGTGAAGCATTAAAAATACTCCCAAATTTGATGTGAATTATTACTTTAATACCTAAATTATGTCTAATACTAAAAACACCCAATACTTGACTAAATAAATTTTAAAACGCCCCTAAGATGCCACATGGCATAACAAGTGAAGCACCCTGGTTTCTGGACCTTAGAAAATTTTCTTGATTTCTAATTTTCGGGAAAGATATGACTTAGGAGAATGAGTCATAAAATTGGGTACGGGTGGTATAGTTCAGTAGTATGTTGAGCAGTGTTGGTTGGTGGGATGAATTTAGTTACTAGAATGGGTATGATTTTGTAACACCATAATTTTTTGAACCGGAATGCTACACGGTTCTCATGACCCCGAAGGACCACAAACTAACCCATGACTAATATTTGTACCTGTATACTATATAATATACATAGAATGCAAAAATATGAACATGAAAGGCCATAAGGTTCGAACTGAATAAATGTCTAAAAAAGGTATAACATACCAAAACAAGTCATAAATACTAAAAATAATGAGATCTGAATATCTAATCTAACATCTAGTATGAAAGACTCTAATTGAACTGAATAAGGAGTTGAAGGAACATGTCTCCAAATAAATCCATCTAGCAACTGAATAGTAAATGTAGCGATAATCATATCATCCTCGAATGAGAAGTACTCACTGCAAATTATGAATACTAGAATGTTACTGCTGATCTAGAGCTCGTGCCTCTGAACCTATGATGTAATATAAGAGAAAGCACCATAGCGTAAATGCGTCAGTATGTCTGAATATACTGAGTATACGAGTGAGGTAGGATAAATGCAAAGGGTTACATGCATGAACAATGCTAACTAATATGAACGTGATAATACATACATACATAAATAACATAACTAAACTCGTGATGATGCAGACTACTGAGTCTGAATGCTGACGACATGACTTTACTGTTACTGAGGTACTAAATAGATTATTGACTATTTCTGATAGTTCAAGTTATGAAGAACTGGTTTGAATGACTATGTCTAACAGTCCTAAAACTGAATACTGGTAACACGAGCTATGACAACTGATATAGCTGATATAACTGTAATGATCGGACTAATCAATATAATCGATACTGAGCGATTGTATCTGACAGTCTAAGTTCTGATGGAACTATCTGAGTTTCGTTCTACTTTGAGTAACTAAATTTGAGATTAGTTCTATCTAGCGGGTGATCATGAGTATACTGATAATAAGGATGATTTGACTTAGTCTGAGATCAGTCCTATCTAGCTGGTGATCTTTAAATTTAATGATCTGATACTGATTAATCATAGTTGAGATCATTCCTAGCTAATGGGTGATCTTAAAGTCTATTTACAATGATAAGCATTGACTGTATCTAATAGTACTAAATCTGTACTACTAAGCTGATTTGACTATGTCTGACAGCCCTGATTCTATAACTAAAACTATGGGGTGTGTTCATCTAACCGACATACCCCAAGCTAAGCTGACAGGGGTCCAATCTCTACCCTGAATAGAAAGTTGTCAGTACCACACCACCAGTAAAGACATCTGCTGTGGATTTAATCCTAATCTGGCGGTTGACTCTTGGGATCAGTCCTATACATATAAATGTGCTAACGGGTGACCCCTGAGTATGTCAGTCCTATCTAACGGGTGACATCTCGTACCTATGCTGACAATGCAGTTCTAGAACTTACGGATTGCTTCTAGGGATCTCAGTCCTATTTTAGTGGGTGAGTCCCCATCCCTAGGCTCACTCGGTGCTGAATCTTACTCCCATCTGAAAGACACTGAACTGAATAACTGGGCTGAACTAAATAACTTAACTAAACTAATTTGCTAAACTGATACTAGTGGTATTGTTTAGTAAAGCTAAACTAAGTTTATCGAATTTCGATGACTAATAAAATGTACTGAGTTCTGGGGACTGATTGAGAGTACTGAAGTTACTGAGATTGATTGTGAATACTGAAGTTACAGACTGAGTACTGAGAACACTGAGATTATTGAACTACTGAGACTACTGAGATTTCTATTTTTTCCTTAGTCACGTGACTGACTGAATTCTATAGATCATGGCTTAACTGAGAGTATCGTGATAACATGACATGGCTCTAGGCACACAACTATATTTTTTGGGTACGAATACCCCCAGGACTTGATGGAAGGAAACTGACACACATGATTGACTTGAGTACGTGACTAACATCAATAACCCATAATATCATAACTTGGGGAATTTTATGAAGTGCATGGATATCATACATTTGGTACATAAGTAGGATTTGCAAGTAAGCATGACATAATCTCATAAGACTAGTTCATGAGCATCCCAACAATATTTACAAGACACAATATCAACATGAAAATCATTGAAATATGGGGGCATATCATGAATCCTTCACTTAGTCACAATTTAGCTATAATGCATGATTTCTAGTCTCATAGGTATTTTATCAAACACCTTATATGCACAACTTAGCCATAGGTTTAAATCATACAATTACTCATCATAAATAATCAAACTTACATGTTTTCAACTCATATGATGTCATAGATTCATAATAACACATAAAGATTCTATCTTGGCATCATTCTACACATAAACATGATCCACAATCCTTTCATAACATGAAAACCATAATATATAGTTTTAGAAAAGGGTTCTTAAACTTTATGGATGAAAGGAGTCCATGAATGAACACACTCATACCTTAGAAAGAAAACCTTGATGATTTGTTGGAGAGTTATTGGATTGGAAAACTTAATTCTTGATTATCTTGGAAAAAGGCTTGAATCTTTCTTTTGAGAGATGAGTTTGTTGGAAACCCTAATCTTGTGGTTAAGAGTGTAAGAGAGGGTTTTTAAGATGCTTAACTGAAGAAAAATGGGAAAAATTATGCCTCTTTTGGGTTATAAGTCATGGAAGGTGAAGGAAATGACCAAAATACCCTTGTAAAAATTCCCTTGAATTGCTAGAAAAATATACTTGACGCCATCCGTGACAGGCCGTCAGGTCCGTGATAGGCCGTCACGAATGGTCGTCACAAAAGGGGTCCAAATTCTTGATTTTCTGCCCAGGGCTGGCGACATCGTTAGAAATGTCATCAAAATATGACGATGTCGTCAAAAAGGTAGTCAGAAATGTGATAGCCCATCAGAAACGTCGTCATCGTTTTCCAGCTTGACATGCTGGAATAAAATGGGGATAATTCTTTGGTCTGATATCAGATTTAGGCGAAATTGGTATCGTTGGAAAGCTAATTCAAAAATATTTCATTTGATATATAGTAAACCACCCATTTCGTCATATAAAATGAGTTACGGTTGATTGAATTTGACCCAAGTTTTGACGCTCACTAAAACTTGAACGATAGGAAAGCTTTCAACTTGTACTTGAGTTAGGGGACCTCTATGATCTAAATTCATTCTCAAGTTGATTCACACACTATATAATTTATTAACAAACTAAATTTATATAAGATTTGAGGCTTTTGAAACACCCACGCATAGGAATGACAGATTTTCATTCTAGTCCAAAATATAGGGTATTACAAATTTGGGTATTATGAGTTTTATCGATGTATATGGGTTGTATGATTACTTCACTTAACCTTAGACTTAATAAATTAAGTTGGATCTGAGTAACAGTGGTTCACCATGAGCCGTAAGCCAGGGTACGAGTCGTACCGTGGACTCATATGGTGATGTTCAAACCTCTTAAAATTATATTCTGCTAGAGGTACGGTTTATGGGTACTAGTGGTACACTTGAATATGAATTGGGTTTGGGTGTGTCGTATCTTGTATAGGGTGGGTCCAAGGAGGAAAGCCTAGGATATGAGAGATGGGTACCATTCTTATTGAATGGGTACGACTCATAAGGGTCAGTCATACCTTATGGTGGGAATTAACTGCAATTTAAGGGAGGGCAATCTGGACATTTTCCACTTATTCTAATGAGGTACCACAATTTATATTTCACTAGGGAGGTTATTTTCCCTACTATTATATTCTTAAATACTTAGAAAACACTCTTAAATCCTCTCTAGAGTTCTTAGGCAAAGAAAGCTAGGGTTTCATATAAAGGAGTAAATTGGGGCTTGTCTTGGTGATTTCTCTCCATTATCATCTTGGTTTAAGGCATATTCTCTTCACTCATTGTTAGTTCCAACTAAAGGCATGGATTTTATACAATGTTTTCATGGCTTGAATGTTGTATGATTTTGGGGTTTCAAATATGATTTGGAGGTTTTGATTATAAATGCTTGGTCATGGTTTTCCCATGTTTTAATTATGCTTTTATGTGCATCAATGGTGGTTTTGGATAATTGGTTGTATGGGAATAGTTGTTTAGTAAATTGGCTTTGGTTTTGGAAATACTATGCCCAAATATGTTTGATAAAATGTCTATAACAATGTTTTCACCATATATTGGATTTTTAATGGAACTTATACATGGTTTAAACTTGCTAATGGAACCCTAAATAATATTAATAGTTTAAATGGTTTTGGAATGACTCTGACTTGGCTTAATAAACATACTTATGGGGTACGAGGAAATCCCACAAGTTAATATGGTAATGAATACTTGTGGGGTTCATGGGAATCCCCCAAGTTAATTGGATAATAGGGTCTATGGGTACATGGAAATCCCTTGACCACTAAAAGGTTTGGCTATGAACAATACATGCAAGTTATAATCGGTATGATGATACCACTACTAATAGCCTTGGTTAATAATAATGGAACAATGGTTTGGTTTGAAATTGGTTTTAAGTAGGCAATAATACGGGGTGTGAAAGCTAACCGTGAAGGTGGAAGTCCAATGGATGAACACCAGAAACTTATGTTTGCTGACATGAGGGGTAGGTCATGACGACTTTCTATGATACTTATGAGGTACACAGAAATTCTCTGGATACACTGTACATATGTATCCTGGAGAGTGAAGGATACATGGGAATCCCCGACTCTTATGGTATCTCCAGTTCATGCGGTTACACGTATCGGGGCCCGTTCAAGGGGTTACACTAGACCCATATAGCTCGTGGATGGTTTTAGGACTATTAAAATTCATATACCCAGGTTAAAGGTTTTAAATGCATGCTAAACCCAATTCCCTTTCCCGTTATAGCTATATTTATATGTATGGGTTGTGTGCATATGGATGATTTAACTTAATTTTTTGAAGTGACATTACTTTATCCTTATCATGAGTTCATGCTAGCGTTCACCCGCTAACTCTTCTTAGGGCAGCTGTATCCCCACGTGATACAGGAACCGACCGTTCTACTCCTTCTGCTTAGCATTCGGATATTCAGGGGTGAGCTTTAGATCGAGGTGGTGAGCTTTCATTTTTCTAGAAGGCTCCATTTCATGGATGTTATTTCATACTTCAGATTATTTATGGATATTGGTTTTGGCTATAGTTTAGGGCATGTCCCGACTAAATTTTTGTGTTTTTTTGGTTAGAGGATTTTGTGGAACTACTATGGGTTGGAATGGGTGGGATCGGTATAAGTGTCAGCCTTAGTATTGGCATTGGTATTGGGGCTGGAATCATTGGAAAACATTTCTTACTGTTCTATCATATTTTATTTTAGGATTATATATTTAATTATTCATGAAACTTCTTTGGTTATGGACGAATTTATGGTTTTAGTTTGGTTTGGGATGGTTGGACGATTGGTATGAGATGGTTGGACTCGATTGGGTAGATCATGATGGTGATCCTATCACAGAGTCTTCATGTGAGCTATTACGCTATCTTGTTATATACTTAAAATTCAACCAACTCAAGGCAGGCGATGGAAGGTTAGGTTGGGTAGCGGGGATGGTCACCGGTCCCAGTCAGACTTGGGATGCCTATTACGACAAGGCCAAGGTTGGGTCATGTCAAGTTGGAATCAGAACTTTAGGTTTATGGCCAATTGGTATCCACTAAACCATATCTAGTAGAGTCTCTTTTAGTGGTGTGTGGAGTGCTATATTCATAAGAGAGAGGCTACTGGGCATTTAGGAATATTTCACTTTCTTGGTATTCTATTTTCAAGTTTGGAGTCTGACTCTTGTAATTCTTCTCTAATCTTTAGTTGTTCACTTTTCTGATCATGCCTTAATAATCTGGAACATAAGAAAATTCTTCTATCCTATCTGGGGATTATGTTAATGGGGTGCATCCTACACTTGAAGTTTGCACTCAATCTCAAGGTCCTGCCCCTGATTATTTTAGAGTTCCACCGGTTGCTACTATTTGTCCTTAGGTGAGGTGACTAATGTAGAATTTTACCATTCTATTCATACTATTGATTAGTTGGTTGCTGCTCAGAATGAGCGGGATGCATTTGGTGGGTTGTCTATTGAGGCTACAAGGGTTAGCTAGTTTATGAATCTGAATCATCTTACTTTTACTTGTGTAAAGGTGGAGGATGATCCTTAGGGTTTTTTGGATAAAATAGAGAAGATATTTAGGGCGATGTAGGCCACAAATGAGGAAGGTGTAAATTTTGTAGTTTATCAGCTCAAGGATGTTGCATACTAATAGTACAAGGAGTAGGATAGGTATAGATATGATATAAAGGAGTTGTCCTTATGGGATGCTTTTTCTAATGCTTTTCTGGATCATTTCTATCCTCAAGAGCTGAGGAAAGCAAAATGAAGGAGTTTGTGAATTTCAAGCGAGGAAAAATATCTGTCAAAGAATATGCCTTGAAGTTTCATCAGCTGTCAAGGTATGCTCCTGATTTGGTGGCTGATATGACGGCAAGAATGAGAAAGTTTACTTCTGGGCTGTCTCAGGATATGATCCTTGAAAGGAAAATTGCTTTACTGATCAAGCATCCACATGCAGTAGGTGGAGGATGAAAAGAGAAAAGAGGCAGAGTTTGGGGAAAGGTAGGGTAAGAGAGCAGGTTCTCTGAGTAGAGTGGTGCTAAGCATTAGGGTGGTTGGGATGGAGGTAAATGACCAAAGAATAAGTGGGGGAGTTCTGGTTCCTTCTCTACTGCTAATGCTTCTTATCCCAAGCAGTTGGGTGATAGTCATCCATAAGGTAGTGATAATTTTTAAGCACAAGGTGTCTAATCTCAGGCAAAAGGGGGTCTGATAGATTCTTCATGCCTTCCTTGCCAGTTCTGTGGTTGTCTTCATTGGGGCTGTTGTGATGAAAATAGGGACAAATAATTTAAATGTGGTCAGCCAGGCCATATGCTAAAAAATTAACCGATTTAAAAAGGTGCATTAAGTGAGGTCAATGCTATGGTTGCTTCATTTTCTGCTCTTGTACCTAGTAGTATGACTTCGGCGTCTTCTCCTACTTCTAGTATTGGCACAGGCTAAAATATATTGTATGCTCTTACCTCTCAATAGGAATCTGAGGCATTACTTGATGCTATTATTGCTATGCTACAATTCTTTTCTAGTGACGTGCATTATCTAATTGACCCAGGGTCCACTCTTTACTATGTGACCCAATATATGGCTATGTTTTGGTTTTAATACCGATCTTGTTTCGAATATTTTTTTCTATTTTTGCCCCGATAGGTGACTCAGTTTTTGCTAAAAGAGTTTATAGGGGGTGTGTGGTATCTGTTGGTAGCAAACAAACCTTGATAGATCTATTTGAGCTGGATATAATGGATTTTGATGTTATTCTGGGGATGGAATGGTTATGCTCTTGTTATGCATCCTTAGATTGTTGGATCCATAATATTATCTTTAGGTTACCTAGTGAATCGGTTATAGAGTGGGAGGGTGGTTCCCTAGGTCCTAGTGGGAGGTTTATTTCTTAACTTAGAGCTTGGAGGCTAATCTTTAAAGGTTGTCTTTATCACTTGATTTGGGTGAAAGATTCTAGCTTGAAAGGTCCTTCTCTACATTCAATTCTAGTGGTAAATGAGTTTCCTGAGGTCTTTTTGTTGTTCCTCTAGATAGGGTAATAAAGTTTAGTATTGATTTAGTTCTAGACACTCGTCCAATATCTATTCGTCCTTATAGAATAGCTTCGGCTGAGTTGAGACAACTGAAGGAGCAACTTAAAAATCTTTTGGATAAGAGGTTTATTCGTCCTAGTGTATCCCCATGGGTGAACCAGTGTTGTTCGTGCGCAAAAGGGATGGTTCCATTCAGATGTGCATTGACTATCGGTAGTTGAATAAAGTGATGGCCAAGAACAAGTATCCTATCCCAAGGATATATGACTTGTTTGATTAGTTTCAAGGAGCCAAGTTCTTCTTTAAGATAGATCTTCACTCTGGGTATCATCAAATAAGATTAGGGAGGAGGATATGCCAAGATGACTTTTCGTACTCGGTATGGACACTTTAAATTGTTGGTTTGTCATTTGGTTTGACTAATGTCCCGATATTATTTATGGACTTGATGAATAAGGTTTTCAGGCAATTCTTGGATCTCTTTGTCATTGTGTTTATTAATGACATTTTGGTTTATTTTAAGAGTGAGGTGGATCATGCTAATCACCTCTATGTGGTATTGCAGTCCTTAAAGGAACAACAGTTGTATGCTAAGTTCTCCAAGTGTGAGTTTTGGTTGAACGCTGTGACTTTTCTTGGTCACATTATTTCTAGCGAAGGGATAATAGTGGATCTTCAAAAGGTGGCAGTGGTTAAAAGGTGGCCTAGACCCACAACTCCAATCGACATTCAGAGCTTCTTGGGTTTGGCTAGGTATTATTGGAGGTTTATAGAAAGGTTTTTGATGATATCTCCTCCTTTGATTAAGTTGACTCAATAAAGGTAAATTTTCTTAGTCAGATTCTTATGAGGAAAGTTTTGAGAAGTTGAAAGATAAACTAACTTAGGCTCTAGTTTAGACATTGCCTGAGGGCAGCGAGGGGTTTGTGGTTTATTGTGATACATCTAAGGTGGGACTTGGTTGTGTTTTATTGCAGCACGGGAAGGTGATTGCCTATGCTTCTAGGCAGTTGAAGGTGTATGAGAGGAATTATCTTACTCATGATTTGGAGCTATTGGTGGTGGTTTTTGATTTGAAAATTTGGCTGCATTATTTGTATGGAGTGCACGTAGACATCTTTTCTAATCGTAAGAGTCTACAAAGTGTGTTCACTCAGAAGAAGCTGAATCTCAGGTGGAGGAGATGGTTGGAGCTTCACAAGGACTATGATGTGAGTCTTCACTATTACCTAGGTAAGGCTAATATTATTGCTGATGCTCTTAGTAGGTTATCCATGAGAAGTTTGGCTCATGTAGAGAAAGGAAAGAGGGAATCGATGAAAGATATTCACTACTTAGCTCATCTTAGAGTTTATCTCTTAGACTCCGAGAATGGTGGGGTGATGGTACAGGAAGTGGTTCGGTCATCTCTTGGTGCAGTGATTAAGGAGAAACAAGTACTAGATAATATCTTGATAAAAATTAAGAGTTATGTGTGTATGCAGAAGGTAATGGTGTTCTAGATCTGTGGTGACGGTACTTTAAGGTACCAAGCGAGGTTGTGTGTTCCTGATGTCGACGGTTTATGGAAAAGGATCTTGGCTGAGGCACATGAATCGCTTTACGTTGTACATCTAATCTTGATGAAGATGTATCATGATCTCAAGGAGATGAATTAGTAGTATGGTATGAAAAGAGATATAGCTGATTTTATGGCCAAATGCATAGTATGTCAATGAGTAAATGTTGAGAACATGAGACCTGGTGGGTTATATTAAGAAATTGATTTTCCCAAATGGAAATGGGAGGTAATCAATATGGATTTTGTTACCGGTATTACTCGGTTAGGGAACCAATTTGATTCCATTTGGGTCATCGTGGATAGAATGACAAAGTTCGCTCACTTCTTGCTAGTGAGGACTGGATTTTGGCTGAGGACTATGCAAAATTATATCTCCAGGTGATTATGAAGATGCATGGGGTACCTATTTTGATTATCTTTGATCTTGGTACGCAGTTTTCATCTTATTTTTTACGGTCTTTGTAGAAAGGATTAGGTACTAAGGTGAGTCTGAGTCCTGCTTTTCATCCTCAGATGGGTGGGTAAGCAGAAAGGTCTATTCTGATATTGGAGGATATGCTTCAGGCATGTGTGATTTATTATGGTGGCATTTGGGTTGATCATCAACCTTTGGTAGAGTTTGCTTACAATAAAGCTATCATTCTAGTATTGGTATGACCCCTTTTGAGTATTGTAGGAGGTGTAGATCTCCTATTGGTTGGTTCAAGCTTGGTGAGGCAGATATGTTCGGTTAGGATTTGGTTGATCAAGCTATGGAAAAGATAAAGGTGAATTGAGATAGGCTTAAGTCTGTCAAAATTCACCAAAGTCCTATGCATACGTAAGGCGTAGAGACTTGGATTTTGAGGTTGGGGATAGGGTGTTCCTAAATGTATCTCCTATGAAGGGATTAATGCGGTTTAGTAAAAAGGGGAAGTTTAGTTCTCGGTATATTGGTCCTTATATGGTTCTGCAAAGGTTGGTAATATGACTTATGAATTGGAGTTGCCTTCTTGTTTGAGCTCCGTTCATCCGGTATTTCATGTTTCCATGTTAAGGAAGTGCATTGGTGATCCTTCTTCTATTGTTCCTTGGGAGGGTTTGGGTATCTTAGACTCTCTGTCTTATAAAGTGGACCCGATTGAGATCTTGGATAGGCAGGTTTATCAGTTGGGGACCAAGGATGTGGCTTTTGTTAAGGTTCTTTAGTGGAACCATAAGGTGGAAGAAGCTACATGGGAAGTGGAAAAGGACTTGAAGTCCAAGTATTCGTATCTATTTTCTTACTCCTGGGATTCTTGCGGAAGGTATATATTATTCAACACATCTTTATTTTCTGAGTTTGTTAAAGGAAAGATTAATATCCTTGCATCTTTGTTTTCAAAATTTGTTAAAGATTATGAATATATTTGATATCGAAAATGACTCGTGCGTGTGGTCATCCCTACCTTGTCCGTCATTCGGAGATGAATGCTCCTAATGGGGGAGATTGAAATACCTTAGTTTCTGGATCATAGAAAATTTCCTTGATTTTTGATTTCTGGTCAAGCTACGACTTAGGGGAACGAGTCGTACACTTGGGTATGGGTGGTATGGTCTAGTCATATGCTGGGTAGTGTTGGTTGGTGGGATGGATTTAGTTACTAGAATAGGTACAATTTGGGTGGTAAGAGTCCTATCGGTGTATACGGGTTATTTCATTACTTCACTTAACCTTAAACTTGGTAATTTAAGTTGGATCTGAGTACGAGTGGCTCACCATGAGCTATAATCCAGGGTACGAGTCGTACCATGGGCTCATATAGTGGTCAATGTTCAAACTTTCTAAAATTCTGTTCTCCTATAGGTATAATTTATGGGTACTAGTGGTACATTTGCATACGACTTAGGTTTTGGTGTGTCTTACCTTGGACTGTGTTGGTTCCTAGGGGGAAAGAATAGGGTACGAGAGGGGGGTACTACTCGTACAGGGTGGGTATAACTCGTAAGGGTCAATCATACCTTATTATAAGAATTAATTGCAGTTTAAGTGAGTGCAATATGAAAATTTACCACTTATCCTAATGACGACCCACAACTTATATTGCACTTAGGAGGTTATTTTCCCTGCTATTATATTCTTGAACACTTAGAAAACAATCTTAAATCCCCTCTAGAGTTCTTGGGCATTGGAAGTCAGGGTTTTATCTTAAGGAGTAAATTGGGGCTTGTCTTGGTGATTTCTCCACTATCATATTGGTTTAAGGCATGTTCTCTTCCCTTATTGTTAGTTCCAACTAAAGGCATAGATTTTATACAATGTTTTCATGACTTGAATGTTGTATGATTTTGGGTTTTCAAATATGTTTTTAGGGTTTTGGTTATAAATGTCTGGTCATGGTTTTCCCATGTTTTAATTATGCTTTTAGATGTATTAATGGTGGTTTGGATAATTGGTTGTATGTGAATGGTTTTTGGCAAATTTTCTTTGGGTTTGGAAATACTATGCCCCAATGTGTCTGATAAAATGCCTATAACAATGTTTTCACCATCATATTGGGTTATCAATGGAACTTATGCATGGTTTAAACTTGGTAATAGACCTCTAAATAATATGAATGGTTTAAATGGTTTGGAATGACTCTGACTTGGCATAATAAACATACTTGTAGGGTACAAGGGAATCCCCCTAGTTAATATGGTAATGAATATTTGTGGGGTACATTAATCCCCCAAGTTAATTGGATAATAGGGTCTATAGGTACATGGGAATCTCTTGACCACTAAAAGGTTTGGCTAAGGACCATACTTGCAAGTTATAGTCAGTATGACGATACCACTACTAATAGCCTTGGTTAATAATATGGAACAATGGCTTGGTTTGAAATTGATTTTAATGGGGCAGTAATGGCGGGGTTTGAAAGTTAACCGTGAAAGTGGGAGTCCAATAGATGAACACTAAAAACTCATGTTTGCCGAATGAGGGGTTGTCATGGCGACCTTATATGATACTTATGAGATATACGAGAATTCATATACTGTACATATGTATCATGGAGAGTGGAGGGTATATAGGAATCCGCAACTCTTATGGTATCTTTGATTTGTGCGGCCACACACATCGGGATCCGTTTAGGGGGGTTACACTAGACCTATATAGCCCGTGGGTGGTTTTAAGATGGTTAAGCTTCACATACCTAGGTTAAAGGTTTTAAATGCATGCTAAACCCGATTCCTTTTCCCGGCATGGTTATATATATGTATGGGTTATACGTATATGGATGGTTTTCCTTATTTTTCTAAAATGTCATTATTTTATCTTTATCCTGAGTTCACGCTAGCGTTCACCTGCTAACTCCTCTTCGAGTTGCTTTATCCCCAAATAATATAGGAACCGACCGTTCTACTCCTCTTACTTAGCATTCGGGGGTCAACTTTGAACTGAACTGGTGAGCTTTCATTTTTTGGAAGGATCCATTTCATGGATGCTATTTCATACTTTGGATTCTTTATGGATATCAATTTTGGCTATGGTACCAGATTTTTGTATTCTTTTGGTTAGAGACTTATGTGGAACTACCATGGATTGGAATAAGCGGGATTGGTATGGGTGTCAGCCATAGTATTGTCATTGGTATTGAGGCTGACATCATTGTTCAAAATTTCTCACTTCTCTGTCATATTTTATTTTGGGATTACATTTAATTATTTATGGAACTTATTTTGTCGTGGTTGGATTTATAGTTTCAATTTGGTTTAGATAATTGAACGGTTGGTATGGGATGGTTGGACTTAGTTGGGTTGGTCACGGTTGTGACCTATCCTAGAGTCTTCATGTGAGCTATCATGATATCTTATTTTAAGCTTGAAATTCAGCAAACTCAAAGTCGGTAGTTGAAGGTTAGCTTGGGTAGCGGGGGTGGTCTCTGATCATGGTCAGACTTGGGACGCCCATTTCGACAAGGCTCAGGTCAGGTCATGTCAAGTTGGTATCAGAGGTTTAGGTTCATGGTCAATTTAGAGTCCACACAACCGTGTCTAGTAGCGTCTCTTTCAGGGGTGTGTGGAGTGCCACACTCATAAGAGAGAGGCTATTGGGTATTTAGGAATGTTTTACTTTCATGGTATTCTATTTTCAAGCTTGGAGTATGAGTCCTATAATTCTTTTCTAATCCTTGGTTGTTCAGTTTTCAGATCATGCCTCAATGATCTGGAACACAAGAAAAGTTTTCTGTCCCATCTAGGGATGATATTGGTGGGGTGCGTCCTACACTTGGAGTTGCACTCAATCTCAGGGTCCCGTCCCTGATTGTTTCAAACTTCCACCGATTACTACTAGTCATCCTCAGGTGAGGTGACTAATGCGGAATTTTTCCAGTTTATTCATACTATTGATTAGTTGGTTGCTGCTCAGGTTGAGTGGGATGTGTCTGGTGGGTTGTTTGCTGAGGCCACAAAGGTTGGCTAGTTTATGAAACTGAATCCTCCTACTTTTACTAATGTGGAGGTTGAGGAGTATTCTTAGGGTTTTTTTTTGGATGAAATGAAGAAGATATTCAGGGTGTGCAGACCACAAATGAGGAAGGTATAAATTTTACAGCTTACCAGTGATACGAGGAGTGGGATAGGGTTTGAATTTTAATGCTTTTCTGGATCGTTTGTTTACTCAAGAGCTAAGGGAAGCGAAGATAGAGAAGTTTGTGAATCTCAAGCAAGGAAAAATATCTGTCAAGGAAAATACGTTGAAGTTTTATCAATTTTGAAGGTATGCGTCAAATTTGTGGCTAACATGAGGGCAAGAATGAGAAAGTTCACTTTGAGATTATCTTGAGATCTAATCCTTGAAAGCAAACCTGAGTTGATGATCAAGGATATGAATATTTTGAGGTTGTTTGTCTATATGCATTAAGTGGAGGATGAAAAGAAATAATAAATAGAGCTTTAGGAAAGGCAAGGTAAGAGGGACAGGTTCTCTGCACAGAGTCGTGCTCAGCATCAGGGTGGTCGGGATGGAGGTAAATGGCTGAAGAAGAAGTGGGGGAGTTCTGGCTCCTTATTTACTGCTAGTGCTCCTTACCCGAGGTAGTCGGTGATAGACATCTGTATGGTGGTGATAGTTTTCAGGTATAGGGTGCCCAATTTTAGGCAAGTATGGGTCAGTCAGCTTTTTCATGCCCTTCTTACCAGTTCTGTGGTCGTCTTCATTGGGGGCTATTATGATATAGGTAGTAATAAGAATTTTAAATGTGTCCAGCTAGGCCATATGCTCTAAAATTATCCGGTCGGAGAGGGTGCATCGGGAGTGGTCAAAGCTCTGATTCCTTCATTTTCTGCTCCCACACCTAGTGGTATGGTTTCGACATCTGCTCCTTCTTCTTGTATCGACATAGACTGGAATAAGTTGTATGATCTTGCATCTCAATAGGAATTTGAGGCATTACTTGACCAGGGCTCTACTTTGTCCTATGTGACCCGGGCTCTACTTTTTCCTATGTGACCCCATATTTGGCTCTGTGTTTTGGTTTTGATCTTGAGATTGTTTCAGATCCTTTTTCTATTTCTGCCCTGGTAGGTGACTTGATTATTGCTAAAAGAGTCTATAGGGGGTGTGTTATCTGTTGGTAGCAAGCAGACTTTGGTAGATCAGTTTTAGATGGATATGGCAGATTTTGATGTTATTTTAGGGATGGATTGGTTACACTCTAGTTATGCATCCTTAGATTGTCAGACCCATAAGGCTGTCTTTAGGTTCCCCGATAAACCCATTATAGAGTGAGAGGGTGGTTTCCTAGCTCGTAGAGGGATGTATATTTCTTTTCTTAGAGCTTGGAGGTTAATATCTTTAGGTTGCATTTATCATTTCATCTGGGGTAAAAATTCTAGCTCAGAAGGTCCTTCTTTACATTCAGTTTTGGTGGTAAATGAATTTCCTGAGGTCTTTTTGGATGATATTCCTTGTGTTCCTCCGGATAGGGAAATAGAGCTTGGTATTGATTTCATTCTTACACTAGTTCAGTATCTATTCCTCCTTATAGAATGGCTCCGACTGGGTTGAGGGAACTCATGGAGCAACTTAAGGATCTTCTGGATAGGGAGTTTATTCATCCTAGTGTATCCCCATGGGGTGCACCGGTGTTGTTCATGTGCAAGATGGTTCCTTTTGGATGTGCATTGGCTATCAGCAGTTGAATAAGGTAACAATCAAGAACAAGTATCCTCTCCCAAAGATAGAAGACTTGTTTGATCAGTTATAAGGTGACAAGTTCTTCTCTAAGATAGATCTTCCCTCTAAGTATCATCAACTTAAGATTAGAGAGGAGGATATCCCTAAGACGGATTTTCGTACTAGGTATGGGTACTTTGATTCTTAGTTATGTTATTTGGTTTGACTAATGCCTCGACAATATTTATGGACTTGATGAATAGGGTTTTCAAGCAGTTCTTGGATCTCTTTGTCATTGTGTTTATTGATGACATTCTGGTTTATTCTAAGAGTGAGGTAGATCATGCTAATCACCTTCGGGTGGTATTGCATACTTTGAAGAAACAACAATTGTATTCCAAGTTCTCTAAGTGTGAGTTTTGGTTAAATGCTGTGACCTTTCTTGGTCATATTATTTCTACCGAATGGATAATGGTGGATTCTTAAAAGATGGTGGTGGTTAAACGGTGGCCTAAACCCGTGACTCTAACTGCCATTCGGAGTTTCTTGGGTTTGGATGGGTATTATTGGTGGTTTATGGAAAGCTTTTCAATGATAGCCTATCTTTTGACTAAGTTGACTCAGACAAAAGTAAATTTTTCTTGGTTAAATGCTTGTGAAGGGAGTTACGAGAAGTTTAAAGATAAGATAACTTCAACTTCAGTTTTAACATTGCCTGAGGGAAGTGAGGGGTTTGTGGTTGATTGTGATGCATCTAGGGTGAGATTTGGTTGTGTCTTGATGCAGCATGGGAAGGTGATGACCTATGCTTCTAGACAGTTGAACATGCATGGGAGGAATTATCCTACTTATGATTTGGAACTGTTGGTGGTGTTTTTTGCTTTGAAAATTTGGCGGCATTATTTGTATAGAGTGTACATGGACATCTTTTCTGATCGTAAGAGTCTACAAAATGTGTTCACTCAGAACAAGCTGAATCTCAGACAGAAGAGATAGTTGGAGCTTCTCAAGACTATGATATACATCTTCATTATCATCCAGGTAAAGCAAACCTGGTTGCTAATGCTCTTAGCAGGTTGTCCATGGGGAGTTTTGCTTATTTGGAGAGAGGAAAGCGGGAATTGGTGAAAGATATTCACCGCTTGGCTAATCTTAGAGTTTGTCTCTTGGACTCCGAGGATGGTGAGTAGATGGTACATGAAATTATTCGATTGTCTCTTGCTTCAGATATTAAGGAGAAATAAGTGCTAGATCTTATCTTGATGAAAATCAAGAGTAATATGGGTATGCAGAAAATAATGGTGCTCGAGATCTTTGGTGACAGTACTTTATGGTACCAAGGAAGGTTGTACGTTCATGATGTCGATAGTTTGTGGCAAAGAATCTGGGCTGAGGTACATGAATCTCGCTACATTGTACGTACCGACTAGACGAAAATGTATCATAATCTCAAGGAGCTGTATTGGTGGAATGGTATGAAAAGGGATTTGGCTGATTTATTGGGCAAATGCAGAGTGTGTCAACAAGTAAAAATTAAGCATATGCGACCTGGTGGATTGTATCAAGAAATTAATTTTCCCGAATAAAAATGGGGGGTAATCAATATGGATTTCGTTACTGGTCTTCCTTGATTATGGAGTCAATTTTATTCGATTTGGGTCATCATGGATAGAATGACAAAGTCCGCTTACTTCTTGCCAGTGAGGACTAACTTTTCGGCTAAGGACTCTGTAAAGTTTTATCTCTAGGAGATTGTGAAGCTGCATGGGGTACCTGTTTTGATTATATATGATCGTGGTACCCAGTTTTCATCTCATTTCTGGCAGTCTTTACGAAAGGGATTCAATACTAAGGTGAGTTTGAGTATTCCTTTTCATCCTCAGAAAAATAGACAAACGGAGAGAACTATTCAGACATTGGAGAATATACTTCGGGCATGTGTGATTGATTATGGTGGCAGTTGGGTTAAGCATCTACCTTTGGTAGAGTTTTCTTACAATAATAACTGTCATTCTAGTATTGGCATAGACTATTTTGAGGCATTGTATGCTTCAGGACATCAGTTTCCTACTTCTGGGTTATGATCACCAAAATGCCAGTATCATTTGGGTTATGAATTATTTATGAGGTCCACTTACAAAATTCAATTGCAAGAAGGGTTGAATCCTATTCTATATCCATTAGTTTCTCAACCTAAATGGATAAGTTACCTTATAATTTTCTCAAACTCATAGGATGCCTTATTATTCAACCTAATTCTTATGTAAGCTAATCCTATTAGGGCATTGGCTATTACTCTAAAGGTTAAGGGCCTTAGAATTCATGTAAACACCTTCTTTTCCCCACAAACACTTTCCTCTCAGACAAGTGGTGTTCTAGGGCTTACCCCTCAAGTTTGCAACCAAGAAAAGTCATGAAATTGAATAAAGGTTTATGCAATGTTATTCAATTATGGAACTCAAATTGATTCCCAAACCATAGATGCATTTCATATTAAGGATCCCATAACCCTAGTTATGAGATTTAGCCACAACACTCCATAGAAGATAAAGAATTCATTCTTATATTATTCATATATAAATGGAAAGTTTACTTACAAAGAACCCCAAGAATTAGTTCTTAAATATCAGTTCTTAAATCTTTAATGATTAGTTGTTTGATACTAAAATTCCCTGAAGTACTTGGATACCAAAACTTTCAATAGATGAAAATAAAACTTTTAAAAGGTAAAAGATGCGTTCTTAAACCTAAAAGTTGGTATTTATATGTCCCAGCTAAAAAAAGAATTTAAAATTTAAAAACGGAAAAATCGCATCCCATTTGACGGTCCATTTGACGAACCGTCAAAGATCTAACGATCCATCATCTTTCCCGTCACTCGATTCATCCGAATGGCAGTTTTTGGATAATATCCGATGGTACACCTGGCGGTTCATCGATGGACTGACGGTCCGCCATCTTTACTGTCGTGGAGTCCTTTTGGAAGACAACTTGTGATAAGAACTGACGTCAATCTGGTGGTCTGTCCCAAGATTGACGGTCCACCACTTTGACCGTCACAGAGTTCCTCTAGAGAATAGGTTCTGGATAAGCGTTGATGGTCAATCAGGTGGTCCGTCCTATGTCTGACGGTCCACCACCTTGATCGTCACCAAGTCCCTCTGAGAAGTAGTTTCTGGATAAGTGTTGATGGTCCATCCGGTGGTCCATCACATGTCTGACGGTCCGCCATATTGTTCGTCACTCGACTCCTCTGGAGGCCTTATTCTGGTTCAACTTGACGGTATATATGGCGGTCTGTTGTAAACCTAACGGTCCGTCATTTTGATCGTTAATTCCCCTTTTAATCTAGTTTTTCTAGTTTTGTTCTGTGGTTATCTCCTTTCACCGAAATACTAAAAACCTTCATCAAATATCACTTTGGTTGCTTGAAAACATACAATTTTCCTAAGAAAATGATGCTAAATGTTCCGTAAAACACCAGAACGTAAACAACCTCAACTTATGATCATTGCTTGTCCTCAAGAAACTCAATACCAAATTGCACACATAAACAATAAAATGACAGGCAACCAACCATTGAAACATTCTCTTATGCAAACATTCACTCATCAGCTTAATCTCATGCATTTAACACAACAAAATACACACCCAAAATTTTTTATAATTTAGCACATAAGCATGAATGTTACATCCCACGGATAAAAGCAAATTCAGTAAAACTTTGATTGCCCTCACAACAAAGAAGTCCACCACTCATTATATGATGTGGACACTGTCTAGCTCTCACACTCACAAAAAAACTTTCAAACATATCCTAAGTACCCATAGGCTTGCCCTGGCCATACGACACGTCCTCATGGTTGACTCACTAGGATCAAACAGGTCTTTTCAAGGCTGACAACAAGGTTTAGGATTAGGTGGGGTATGTTTCTGGGTGAAGTGACTCATTGAAACTTAACTCTCCTTGCCTTAGCATATTTTCACCGTAAATCTGCTACTTATGTCATTTCTTTTTGAATAGAAGAACCAATAACCCTAAACTTATGCTGATGTAGGCAGTGACCAATTGTTTCTAATTGGATTCTAGCTCACACTCCATTGAGGTCTTTAATTTTTTGACACTATCCACCCTCAACTTAGATGCTTCGTCTAAGTTAAAATATACAATATTAGCATTTGGCTAAGTTCAGAGCTGAATGTTAAAGTCCTATGGAGAGTTACTGACAGGGGCAGGAGGTTAAACCAATTCTTAGAGGTACAAGATGGGTTCAAAAAGGAGCAATCTTTCAGGCCGGGTTTCTTCTTTAGGTTAGAAGGTTTAGAACATCAAGGAGGCCGGTTATTCTATCCTAATGACTCCACTCAAAGACTGTATCCATGGATCAGGAAAGTTCTAGGTCTTATCCTATGAAAGAACCGCAAGTAAATCCTCACACCCACAGGCATCGAAGTTAAACATCCTTTACAATTCTTAGAATGTCCATTACATGATTCATGCACTTTTTTACAGACCAATGCTGAATACAGAATTACTGATGGTTATTTGCGCATGCTTAACTAAAATATGAAATAATTATAGACACATGTTCAATGTCTTATGATAACATCATTCATTCTCCATATTTACAACTAAGTGCTGAAAAAGAACCAATTCATAGATTGTCATTAAACACTTGTATTTACATTATGCTTGGCAGAATTTAAATACAAAAATAAAAACAACCTAGACATGCCACTTCTACTAGATAACACATGATTTGATTCAGAATATCAGCAACAACATCCAACCATGGTGTAAATACCCCCACCCTATACAAAAAAATATGTGTTGTCCTCAAAGCAATAAATTACCGTACATGAGAATTGAGATATTTATGTGGGCTCTCACTCCTATGAGGTATCTGTCAAGTGTGGTGAGTCTTTATCATCCCCACCCTGCAAAATGTTAGCCCCTATGGTGGTAGGAGCACTCACAACTTCACCCTCGATATTTTGAGGGATGGTTTCCCGAATTGAACCTGCACTTCGCCTCCTTTTTGGGGAAGCACTAGTAGATACTCCTGCCGCTTCATTTTTTTATTCTCTTTGCTTCCTTTCAAATTCCTTCTTTGATTTCTTCACAGCTCTCTTCAGGTTGTACTAGTCTAACTCCTCAGGTGACATTGCTTCTCTTTTTCTCCTTTTTTCTTCTTTCCTTGCTACTTGTTCATCCATTTGTTGCTTGCCTTTATCCTTTACTGTTCTACCCATCAGATCTAGAATACCCTCATCATCATCACTTACCACCAGAGTCAGATTAAATGCAGGCAGTGTTGAATGTTTCTTCTTTAACTTAGATATGTCAGCCTTTGCCTGCTCAAATTCAGCCATGAGCTTGGCAAGATTAGGAAGAGATAGTGAATGTAGCCTTTTGTTGATGCGAGCTTCCATGTTATCCATCCTCACTTGAATAGTTTGAAATGGCCTGACTGCTTTGGTCACGATTTCATCCACAAAAGGTTTGAAATCTCTAGCCCACTTTTCTAACTGCTTCTGGAACCGCTTTTGATTCTTCACAACTTTGACCAAATTCACTGGGTTGAATCTGTATTCCGCAAAATATGCTCCACTAGCAAACTGCATAGAATCTGACCCTGTAGACGTACCCTGGGGCACATAATCAGGAGGCACATATGTGGTAATGGGTAAAGGCATACCTTTGGGCATTTCTATAGCTTCAGGAACTGGTACATACTGAGAATGATATGCTAGAGGCTTGTTCACTGAAATGTCAAACTTCGACTCATCTTTGGACTTCTCAATGTCCTATTTATGAGTGGATGAAACTTCATTATCAATGCCTTGAATCAGCGGCACACAACTTATTTATATAATGCAGTAATCAAACATGGGGAAGGTATGGAAGTAGTCTGCTTATGTTCCCTCACAAACATCTCATCTGTAATTAGCTGGCCAAAATTAATGTCCAAACCTGAAATCAAATAGGCTACTGTCACGGCCCTGTGATTATCCAGGTTTTCATCTCCTTTAGTTTGCATTAACCTCAATCGAACAATAGCCCACCAGAACTTAGCCTTGAAACTAATTGTGAATTTTGCAATGCGTTCTTTAGGGTTAGTTTCCCAGGATAGATTTCCATTATCAGTGATCAATGATGCTGCCCAACGTCTCTAGCCAGAAGCATTTCTCATTCTATATTCAAAATCAGGGACAACAGGTGAAGCTTCGTATTCTAGCCTAAATAACAATCTGTTGATAGTTCAGGCCGAGATATCAATAACAACTCCTCGGACTGGAACAGACTCCCTGTTTGGTCTATTTGAAATTTGAGTCCCCTTCGAACATTCAGCTTTTACCAGAAAAATATAATTTTCATACAATTTCCTTTACCCAGTTTCGTTGGTACTACCCTGATGGCGTGCTCATCCTTGCCAATCCATAATCATTGAATCGGCGTTCTAGTTTTGGATATTCATGAAGCTCCATGGCCATAATTTGATGTTCTTCAGAGAATGATCTTCGGATCCCTCGAGCAGTGAGATCTAACCCATCATAGAACTCTTTTTGTGCTCCCTCAATTTGCCTCCTAATAGCATCTCGTACTTGGGGATCCTTCCATCCGATCACGTTTTCAACTTCAGGTTCAAGAACTTCTCCTTAGTTCTCCACATTGGCCGCTTCAGTTTCACCTTCTATAGGTAATGGTTGAGTTGAAGCAACTGTCCCTTTATCTGGGCTTGAATCGATGAAACTAATGCTTTTGTCACTCCCTTCCTCAGACTGGGGGATTAAGATGGCTTTTCTTTCCATTTGCCTGGTGTTATAGGTCGGTGCGAATATGTTTCTACCTCACTGAGATTTTCCTCCCTTGGTTTGTGGATTTTTAGGAGCCATGTTACCTGAAAATGGAATAAGAAATCAGTGCAAGGTAAAACACAGGCAAAACAGTTCACAATGAGGTTTGACGAGAGATTTGACGATCCACCAGTGGTGGGACGGTCCGTCAGATCCACCGTTAGCTTTATCTAGTATGTTTTATTTTTTTGACTTTTGGGATGGTCAACTTGGTGGTCCGTTGAAAACTTGATGGTCCACCAGTCTGACCGTCAAATATAATCTAGAAACTCATTGTCTTTGACCTTTGGGATGGTCAACTTGGTGGTCCGTCACAAAGTTGATGGTCCGCCATGTTGACGGTCCGCCATGTTGACCGTCAGACCTTCATCCTCAGGCATATTTATGGGTTCGACTAATTTTCAGCGCAGCTTAAGATCAAATCAATTTTTAGCTTGAGCAACATCGTTAAAACCACATTTTAAGCAAGACTTCATCCACTAAATCAAACTTAAGCATAAATCATTCAAACTCAACACCATTAGACTAAATCATGAAACAATTCATGCCCTTACTCTTCAAATGAACAAGAGAAAAGAAGTAAATGCTCATACCTTGATGTTGCAGTATTCTACTTGCTTGAGACTTCAGAGACTGAAATACTTGCAACTTCTATCACTTCTGTTACTATTTAGTTTGTGATGGGGATAGGGAAAGAGGGACCTAGCTTAAATAGAAAAGTGATGAAGGAGTGGAGGAGTCTCAGATAGGATAACTCAGTTCATGTTCTTTGAATCTTGGAGAAGTGGAAAAATCAAAGGTTATGGAACGGTTACAATGAGTGTACCCGCTCAATTTTATTCTTAAAATCTCATTCTGGGTCAAATACGGAGTACTTATAAAGAGTACCGATTTAACCCAACCCGATTCAGAATTAGGGTTAAAGTGATAGTCGAATTGACGGTCCGTCATAAGTTTGATGGACCACCACTGGGAACGTCACCCCTCAGCTAAGTCGATGAGTTTCTATTTTGGTATGAAGGTTAATGGGACGGTCAACCGTAGTCGTGATGGTCCACCAAATTGGCCATCACTACTTACCAGAATGCAGGTCAGCAGTCTCGCTTCTGACGGCTGCTTTGACGGTCCACCATATACTTGACGGTCTGCTACTCATACCGTCATGCCCTATCTAGTGAATGTATTTTCCTGCCTGTTTTTGACGGTTGTGTGTGGTGGTCCGTCAGTAGTTTGGTGGTCCATCAAGTGTACCGTCGCAACTTTCCAGTAGCTTAAATGTGCCTAATTTTTCTCTTTACAACACTTCTGGTCCTGCATACTTCATAAACACATCAAAATTTCCGAAAAACATAAAATAGACTCTACTTATGGTTACAACAACATGTTGTGGGTTGCCTTCCACTAGCGCCTGATTTAACGTCATGGCATGACTTAGGTATCTCAAATACTCAGACTTCATCGAGGTAAAAGACATCAACACTTTTTATTAGGTCTTTTGGACCAATAAAAAGTTTGATTCTTTGCCCGTTCACTTTGAAGACACTACCATCTTCTTTTTTAAGCTCGACTACACCAGATGAGTAGACTTGGCTAATTTTAAATGGGCCTGAAATTTAGACTTCAACTTACCCGGAAATAGCTTTAGTCTGGAGTTGAAAAGAAGGACTAAATCACTTTTTGTAAATTCTCTCTGTGTAATCCTTTGGTCATGGTATTTCTTCATCCTTTCTTTGTATAAGTCATCTCTTTCATAAGCTCTAAGATGGAATTCGTCCATCTCGTTAATCTGCTCCAATCTTAGATCAACTGCTTCCTTTCAATGCATATTTAGTCTTTTTAGAGCCCACAAGGCCTTATGTTCCAGCTTAATTGGCAAATGACATGCCTTCCTATAAACTAGATGATGTGGTGACATGGCAATTGGTGTTTTAAAAGTAGTTCGATACGCCCACAAGGCGTCATCAAGATTTTGAGACTAATCTTGTCTATTGGCATTCACAGTTTTGGCGAGAATTGCCTTGATCTCGTGATTCAACACCTCCATTTGCCCACTAGTTTGTGGGTGTAAGGAGTTGCTACACCGTGTTGTTTTACTCCATACTTCTCCAGTATAGCCCTGAAGACTTTATTGCAGAAATAGGATCCCCCATCACTTATGATTGTTCTTGGTACTCCAAAGTGGGAGAATATGTTCTTTTTCAGAAATGCCATAACTCTTTTTGCTTCATTGTTAGCCAACACCATAGCTTCTACCTATTTTGATACATAGTCTACAGCTACTAGGATGTATTTTAACCCATACGATCTTACAAATGGGCCCATGAAGTCAATGCCCCATACATCAAATACTCTACTTCCATCATCTTGGACATTGGCATCTCATGACGTTTGGAGATTGATCCCCTTTTCTGACATTGATCACATCTACGAACGCGCTCATATACATCTCTGAATAGTGTGGGCCAATAGTAGCCACTCTGCAGTACTTTTTGAGCAGTGCGGTTGCCTACATGGTGACCACCAACAGGTGAAGCGTAGCATGCTTCCAAAATATTCAGCATCTCCACATCTGGTATACAACGCCTAATAACACCATCTGCACATCGCCAAAAAAGATAGGGCTCATCCCAGAAATACTGGGTAACATCATGAAGGAACTTTTTCCTTTGGTGAAAGGAAATATTATCTGGCATCACCTCACTTACCAAGTAGTTTGAAAAATCAGCATACCATGGAATCTACTCGAACTTAGCAGCTAGTATCTTCTCATCCGGAAAGGAATCATCAATATCTTACTTGTCATTGATTGCTTGTTCGTATTCAAGTCTGGATAAGTGATCAGCCACCTGATTTTTACACCCCTTGAGATCCTTTACCTCAAAGTCAAATTCTTGAAGCAACAATGCCCACCGGATCAATCTTGGCTTCGCATCTTTCTTAGAAATTAAGTACCTCAAAGCTGCATAATCCGTGTGGACTACCACCTTAGTCCCTAGCAAATACGCCCTGAATTTCTCAAAGGCGTAAACCACAGCCAGATGTTCTTGTTTAGTGACAGTGTAGTTCTTTTGAGCCCCATTCAGGGCTTTGTTGTCATAGTAGATTGGATGAAATAACTTATTCTTTTTCTGGTCTAACACAACTCCAAGTGCCACCCCGCTAGCATCGCACATTAGTTCAACCGGTTTTGTCCAGTAGGGAGAAATAATAACTGGAGCCTCCACTAACTTCAGCTTAATGCATTCAAACGCCTACCTGCAGTCATCATCAAAAGAGAACTTGGCCTCTTTTTCAAGAAATTTGCACATGGGTTTGCAACCTTTGAGAAATCCTTTATAAATATGCAATTGAATCCTGCATGTCCAAGAAAGATGCGCACCCCTTTTACAGATATGGGGAGAGGTAGTTTCTCGATAACCTTAACTTTGGCCTTATCCACCTCAATACCTTTCGCAAAAATTTTATGACCGAGAACAATGTTCTCTTTTACCATGAAGTGTCATTTTCCAAGTTAAGGACCAGGTTAAGCTCTTCACACCGCTGTAATGCTTGACTTAGATTCAACAAGCATAAGTCAAAGGAATCTCCAACCACTAAAAAATCATCCATAAACACCTCCAAGATGTCTTCAACCATATTAGAGAAAATTGACTTCATGCACCTCTGGAATGTAGCCGGTGCATTACATAATCCAAAGGGCATTATTTTAAAAGCAAATGTGCCATATGGGCACGCGAACATCATTTTCTCCTGATCCTCAAGAGCAATGGAGATGTAATGATAACCGGAATACCCATCCAAGAAATAGTACCAGCCTCTGCCTGCCAATCGATCATGCATCTGATCCATGAATGGCATTGGAAAATGATCTTTCAGTGTCCACGAATTTAGCTTTTGGTAGTCCATACAGACCCTCCAACCTGTGATAGGACTGAGTGGAATTAGCTCGTTCTTCTTATTGGCCACTACTATTATGCCTCCTTTCTTGGGCACACACTGTATAGGACTCACCCATTTACTGTCTGAGATTGGGTACACCACTCCTGCATCTAGCCACTTGATGATTTATGTCTTCACCACATGTTGCATAGGTGGATTTAGGCGACGTTGATGCTCAATAGTGGGCGCACAATCTTCCTCTAACTGAAACTTATGCATACATATGCCAGGAGGGATATCAATGATATCTGCAATAGTCCAACCAATAACTCTCTTATATATATTAAGAACAAAGATGAGAGCTTTCACCTATTGTTTGCCAAGATCAGCAGCAATAATAATTGGCAGCGTATTTCCACTACCCAAGAACATAAACCTCAGATGACTAGGTAGCTCCTTCAAGTCTAACATTGGTGGCTCTTCAATGGATGGCTTCGCCGGTGGTGAAGGCCGATTCTTAAGGTCAAGATCCAGCTTCTTGGGGGCATAAGAATACAACCCCATTCCTATCAAATCACATACAATTTCTTCGTACTCATCAATATCCTCATGATCAAAGTTCATGAGCACAACAACCAATGGCTCAACAGTAAGCTGCTCCTCCAAAGATAATTCTATCTCTTTCTCATAATAAATATCAACTATAGAGAACACATTCATTTCTTTGGGCTGCTTCATTGATTTGAATAGATCGAAATGCACCACTTCATCGTTTATCTGGAATAAAAGCTCATTTTCTCGCAAATCGATAAGCACACTTCCGATTGTGAGAAAAGGTCGACCCAAGATCATGGGCACCTCAAAGTCCACCTCACAATCCAAAATAACAAAATCTGCAGGAAAAATGAAGGTAGCCACCTTCACTAATACATCATACAGAACCCCAACAGGCCATTTTACTGACCTATCTACCATTACAAGCTGCATGTTGGTTGGTGTAGGATCTCCCAACCCTAACTGTTTATAAATGGCTAGCAGTATTAAATTAATGCTAGCCCTGAGATCACATAAGGCCTTGGCAAAATTCAAAGAGCCCACCGTACAAGGAATAGTGAAGGCTTTCGGATCTGCCTTCTTCTGAACTAATGACCTTATAACAATCACACTATAATGATGGAGATTATTAACTGGTTTATAATTTGCTGCTCTCTTCTTTGTCAAAAGGTCCTTCATGAATTTGGAATACCTTAGCATTTTCTCCAATGCCTCAACCAAAGGCACATTTATAGTCAGCTATTTCAACATAGACATGAATTTACTGAACTTCATGTCATCAATCTTTTTTTTCAGTCTTTGAGGGAAGGGAGTTGGTGGTTTGGAAAAGTTTTAACCACAACTTTCTTTTCCTTGTCCTTTTTTTGTTCAAATGTAACAGTCTGCTGACAATCAGGTACAGTATTTGAAATAACCCTATCTGATCCTACGGATTCCATAGATTTATCAATATCAGGTTTATCCACATCTTCTGCTATCACATCAACTACCAGCTTACCCACAGATTGGCTCTCCAATACCTTTACTACTTCTAGTGGTAATTTCCATGCATGATCTATCCTTTTAGGATTTTGGACTATGTCACTAGGTAACGTACCGATCTTCCTTTGATTAAGTGCCACCGATAATTGGCCTATTTGCTGCTCCAATTGTTTGATCGACATAGAATGTGAGTCAACCAATTGGTTCATCGAAGATAAATCATTTTTTACCTTAAGTACTCCAGCGTTGGTTGCTTTTACTCCCTTCAATAGCTTGGCCATCATGTCCTCCATGGATATTTTCGCAGAACTAGATGTAGCTGCATCATGACTTCCAGGAGGAATATACAACCCACTCCTGTTATTTTTGCTTTTCCAATTTTCTTGGTCATGATCTTTGTATCCGGTTTGATCATAATAGTTCTGACTTTGGTTTCCTTGGCCACTGCCTCGAAAAACCCTTGATTGTTTAAGTAATTCGCTTCCTTTTTAGAATCAGAGTTAGCTCTTCCCTATGATGCAACAGCTTTAACCTTCTCTATCTTCCCTAAGAATAAATACTTAGTGAGAAGGTCCATCTGTATTTTCATGTGAGCCATATCTTGGTCACGTTCCTCTTCCCTTTACCTCTATTCTGTAGTCATACCAATAGATACATTAGATCTTGTTACCTCAAAATCCCTGGTATACCAAGCCCTACTCTGCTTTGTCATACGATCTAACATCTCAGATGCCTCAAGAAATGTGAGATCCATGAATGACCCACCTGCAACATTATCTACCACTGGCTTGGTCATCAAATTCAAGGCTCTTTATAATATCTTCATCAAATGGACATTTGTCATCTGATTATTTGGGCACCGCATAAGCTTCTTCTTGAACCTCTCCCAAGTTTCTTGGAGAGCCTCAGTTGGTAGCTATCTAAAATTGCTTATCTTATCTCTTAATTGTGCTCTCTTAGACCGCAGAAAAAATCTTTCTAGGAAAGTATCTTTTGGTTGTCTCCAATTGGTGATAGAGGTTGGAGTTAGCCCATTCAGCCATTAAGTTGCCTCTCCAGATAGAGACAATGGAAATAGGCGCAGACGAATTGCATTTTGACCAACCCTCGGATTGTTAAACGACTTGCATGTTGAGATAAAATTAATCAGATGCATATTCGGATCGTCACCTGCAAGTCAACCAAATAAAACTTTGAGTTGCAGCAGCTGGATCATAGTACAAGTAATGTTGAACTTAGCTCCAGGTGCCAAAGGCGGAAGAATAATAGCCCCTGTGGCACCAGCCCCATCCAGTTCATCATCATCATCATCAAAAGCAAACTGCACAGCTCTGCGGTCGGGTCTCATTCTAGCTTGGTGATATCTGTTGACAGGTGCCGCCAAATCATCTACACGCCTTGGATTTAATAGCTCATCATCACCCAGATCTTCAATATCAGGATTTGGTGCCCGACCTGGGTTATCAGCGTTCTGCTGATTTACTTGCACAGCTGCCAATGTAGCTAACCTAGCCTGCTTCTATTGAGTAGTTATTCTTTCAGGGTCTCGTTGCGCATCTATTCTGCCAATGAGATGTGGTTCAGGATTTATAGGTAATAATGGTTGACCCGATCTCTGTGTATTTAGCATGCACAAGAGTCAACCTGTTCAAAACAAAAACAACAAACAAAAAGTAAAGTTTGAGAATCTTTGACCAAAGGGTATATTAACTATCACAAACTTACTTGACAACCGTATTCCCCGGAAACGGCGCCAAAATTTGATACGCCCAAATTACAAATCTTAGTAGAAAATGTAAGCGGTCTCTGTCAAATATAGAACCCAACTCGGTTAGGTGTTGAATCCCACAGGGAATACTGTGCTTACTAAGTGTCGTAATTGTTATTAGACTATTGATCAGAGTTTCTTAACCAAAATGTTTTTTTTTAATTTCTAAAATGATAAATTGTAACAAGATTAGTTCAACTAATGATTTTCTTCATATTTCATAACTTTATGAGATTAATCAAACCAGAGTTATGATCACTAAAATGCCAGCATCATTTGGGTTGTGAATTATTTATGAGTTCCACTTAACAAATTCAATTGCAAGAAAGGTTGAATCCTATTCTATATCCATTAGTTTCAAACCTAAATGGATAGGTTATCCTATAATTTTCTCAAACTCATAGGATGCCTTATTCTTTCAACCTAATTCTTATGTAAGCTAATCCTATTAGGGCATTGGCTATTACTATAAAGGTTAAGGCCCTTAGAATTCATGTAAACACCTTATTTTCCCCACAAATACTTTCTTCTCAGACAAGTGGTGTTCTAGGGCTTACTCCTCAAGTTTGCAACCAAGAAAAGTCATGATTCCCAACCCATAGATGCATTTCACATTAAGGATCCCATAACCTTAGTTATGAGATTTAGCCACAACACTCCATATAAGATAAAGAATTCAGTATTGTATTATTCATAAATAAATGGAATGTTTACTTACAAAGAACCCCAAGAATCAGTTCTTGAATCTTCAATGATCAGTTGTTTGATACTAACATTCCTAAAAGTACTTGGATACCAAGAGGTTCAATAGATAAAAAGAAAACTTGTAAAAGGTAAAAGATGCGTTCTTAACCCTAAAAGTTGGTATTTATGTGTACCAGCTGAAAAAAGAATTTAAGATTTAAAAACGGAAAAACCGCGTCCCATTTAACGGTGTATATGACGGACCATCAAAGATCTGACGGTCCACTATATTTTGGGTCACTCAATTCATCCGAATGAAAGTTTTTGGATAATATCTAATGGTCCAACTGGTAGTCCATCGATGGATTAATGCTCCGCCATCATTACCGTTGTAGAGTCCTTTTGGAAGGCAGCTTCTGGATAAGAACTGACGGTAAATCTGGTGGTCCATCCCAAGATTGACGGTCCACCACTTTGACCGTGATAGATTTCATCTGGATAATAGGTTCTGGATAAGCGTTGACAATCAATTTGGTTGTCCGTGCCATATCTGACGGTCCACCACCTTGATCGTCACCAAGTCCCTCTGAGAAGTAGTTTCTGGATAAGTGTTGACGGTCCATCTGGTGGTCTGTCACATGTATGATGGTCTGCCATATTTTCCGTCACTCAAATCCTCTGTAGCTCTTGTTCTGGTTTAACTTGACGGTATATATGGCGGTTCGTCGTAAACCTGACGGTCCATCATTTTTACCGTCAATTCCCCTTTTCTACTACTTTTTCTAGTTTTCTTCTATGGTTATCTCCTTTCACTGAAATACTAAAAACCTTCTTTAAATATTAATTTGGTTGCTTGAAAACATACAATTTTTCTAAGAAAATGATGCTAAATGTTCCGTAAAACATCAAAAAATCAATTCCAATACGTCCAAACTCATGGTTGTTCATAAAAGTGTGTCCGTAGTTTGAAAAGGTAATTAGAAGCTCATGATAGGGCTGGTGTTACAACATCAAAGAACATTAGAACGCACCAAGCTCTAGCCGGTGGGCTCGAGAATTTGGGTTGTTTGCCTGATGATTGTAGGAATTACATTCACAACACAAAGAGATTGAGCATAGATCAAGGAGATACTGAGTGTTTAAGAAAATTCTTTGTTGAAATGCAGCTCAAGGATAATGATTTCTTTTATGACTTCGACCTATATGGTCGTGGTTGATTGAAAAATGTTTTATGGATCTACCCTCAATCAAAAAAGGCATACCAAGAATTTCATGAAGTTATTAGCTTTGACACTACATTTCTCATTAATAGACATGGTATGCCATTTGCTTTGTTCATTGGTGTGAATCACCACTGTCTCTTCTTGGTTGTTCCAGTTGTTCCATCATCTCACACAAGACAACAAAGACATTTCGTTGGTTTTTCAGTGCTTTTATAGATGCTATGGGCGGTGTGCCCCCTACTTGCATGTTGACTGCTCAATATAAGAGTATAGGCGTAGACATAAGTGAAGTGATGCCTTATACTGTGAATTTCTTGTGCATATGACATATTTTTGCCAAAATTCCAATGAAATTATAGGGTCTTGGCATATATTTTAACGAAGCTAAGAATGATCTTGTGTCCATTCTTTTGGATAGTTTAACCAACGACGAATTTTAAGCTAGATGAGAAAATTCCATAATAATATACAAAATGGAGAGCAATTCTTGGTTGTATATAATGTACCATGAGAGGCAGAATTGGGTTCCTATCTACTTGAGTCACTATTTTTAGGCTGGCATGAAATCAACTCAACGAAGCGACGCAATGCATTCCTATTTTGATGGTTTTATCAATGCTAGGAGCACTATAAAAATCTTTACAGAGCAATATGAGGTTGCTATTCGAGAAAAATATGAGAAGGATTTGAGGGAAGATAACAATTCCAAGTACCCCAAAACTAGGTGCGAAACCCATTTTTGCTGCAACAACAAATGAATGATGTGCTGACCCAAAGCATTTTAAATATGTTTCATGATGAAATTTGTCAAATGGTGCATTGCAATTTAGCTTTTGTAGTTGATTCTAATTTGGGGCTTGTGAAAAAATATGGTGTAGTTGATGAATCGATTTGAAGAAACTTTTACGACAACAAATTTGTATTCACTATTGAATATTGTCCCCAAGGTGAATATCAGAGTTGCAATTGCATGTCTTTTGAGTCACGTGGCATCTTTTATTGTCACATAATAAAGGTAGTGACCCATTAAACATGTAGTTTATCCCCGAATGTTATATTTTAAGGAGACGACGAAAGGATACTTTTCGTCCTCATTTGAGAAAGTTCTTTGTCAGGGGTTACCCATAAATATCAGAGGAGTACAAATTATATAGGAGGTGGTGGGTAGTGTTGAGCATATTATTGATATTGTTATGGACTCAAAAGACAAGATGGATTATATAATGCTAAAGTTATCTGAATTGGATAAGAACTTATTAAAGTGGGATGATTCTATGGACTCGGAAGATGGTACTAGTACCGGTTCTATCCTTGATCCTCCGCTAGCTCGATGACTAGGTAGGCCAGAAACTAACCGTTTAAAGGCCAAACTTTATAGCAGATTTGGTAATATGGCCAACAACTTAAGCCGTTATGATCTCGATAATAACAAGCATGCTCCGATAACTGATATTGCACCCATGGTATGTCATTCTAATAAAAGGGTTCAGGTCATGGGTCGAGGTCGAGGTCGTACGATAAATAAAGAAGTTGTCGAAAACTCAATTGTTGGAAGGGGTGCTAATTGTATAGGAGAAGACATGTAGGGATATTCAAGATATGTAATGTATGGTTATGTGTTTTTTTTTTTTTGACAATATGCATATAATTTTCTTATTTCTAATTTTTTTTACAATTTTTTATGATCAAATAATCATTTCGTTGTCAATAAATCATGATGTTTCATTTTAAAAACGAATTAAGTAACAGTTAGGAGGGACGTTTTTGAAGTTCTTGAAATGTCCACACAAACAATAGGTCGCATAAATACTAAAAAAAACATAAAAGTAAAAATTGAATTCGGGACCAAGCAAAAATTTTTTTGTTTAAACATAGGGCTGCATGGGATCGACATCGGAACCTAAGGACTATAAAGTTTATGCATGACCAAATTTGCTACTAGAACTTTCAACCATACCTATATTTTTTTGCAATATTCTATGTCTTTGAGATATTATTAGTGTTATAAACTTAACATTTAGTTCAGAAAATCGCTAATTATTTTGCCCATAATGATTTTATGGTCTTTTTTACAAAATCAATTTTTAAATAATTTGAAGAAAAATTTATTGAATTATCGAAATACATAAATAAACAAGAATAAATAAAATAGAAACACAAAGAAAATGCTGAGCAATATTAATAATTTATTTATATATTATTCAATAAAAAATAACATCATGCGGTAGATCACTTATCAACATAAAAATCACAAGGCTCAATCTTAAGGTGAGTAAGATTGACCCTTATCATATCATCTAGCTTACAAACATGAATATCATTCCTTTTCTTTGCCTTTTTAAGTTTTTTCATAGAATTTTCAATGTGATCGAGGTGAATGCATATGTCTTAATTAATCACCTGCATATCTTGTTAGATCTTTCTCATAGTTTTCTAAAAAAAATTGAATTTTTTAGTATTTGTCAATGCAATACAATAGATATCAAAAAATAAAAAAAAATAAAGCATATAATATATTATTTCATACCTTTCTTATGATGAAAGACTCTCAATTTGATTTTGATCATTAATACAAAGAAAGAGCCCTTTAAATAGCAATTTGTTTACTGGTAACTAGGAAACTTTTGAACTTTTAATTTAATAGCTTTGACTGAAAATTAAATTTGAATATAAGATATTGCTTTTTTTTTTGAGAAAATGTTGGTCTTAAAAAAATAATCCTCATCAAGAACATCAAGAGTTTGAATTTTTTCTATTTTTAAAAATAATTTAATTTTTAACTTCAATTTAAAAGGATGTGAAATAATATTTTTTCAAATAAGCACCCAGTATCCCCTTGAACTATGGCTAAAGTTTTTATGGCACACTCCCTTGAACTGTGACTAAAGTTGCTACGACACACTTCAACTTCACAAGGATCCTATTACCCCCCTGAACTCAATTTTAATGTATTTTTGTCTCCCATTTATGCTGATGTAACACTTCTATTACATAAAATAGGGCCCATATTAAAGGTTTCATGTCAGCTAAAAGTGTTCACAAAAGGTGCCACGTCAGCTAAAAAGGATAAAAAAATATGCTAAAATTTAGTTCAGGGGGGTAATAGGACACTCGTGAAGTTGGAGTGCGTCGTAGAAAATTTGGTCATAGTTCGGGGGAGGGGGATACTAGATGCTTTGATCATATTTTTTTGACCTTGATAAAGAATGTAAAAGAATTAAAATTGATTTACTATTCAATTTTGTGAAAATTATGTGTGACTATACAACTATTGTCAATTAGATCCAATATATATATATATATATTGGATCTAATTGACAATAGTTGTATAGTCACATATAATATATATACACACACACACGCACACACACACATAAATTATCTATAAAATATATATATACACACACGCACACACACACAATTAGATCCATCATATATATATACACACACACACGCACACACACAATAAAATATCTATAAAATAAAGAATAAAGAATTTTCTAATTAGAAGTCGATTATATGTGTTGGCTATATGACTATATTAATTAGATTGAATAAATATATATAGAACAAATAAACCTTTTCAATTTAGGAGTCAATTATATGTGTTGACTATATAATTATATCAATTATATTGAATCGATATATATAAAACAAATAAAGTTTTTTTCAAATTAGACGTTAATTAAATGTATGACTATATAACGATATCAATCTGATTGAATCAGTATATATAGAATGAATAGAGAGTTTAAAAAATAAAGCTCAATTATATTTTGACTATGTAATTATATGAATTAGATCGAACCCATATATATAAAATGAATAAATATTGTTCAAATTGAAAGTGCATTATATGTGGTGACTATACAACTATATCATTTATATTGAATCCATATATTTATCTATAGATATAGAGTGACGATTAGTCAAATCAGAAGTCGATTATATGTGTTGATTATATAACTATATCTATTATATCAAATCAATATATATAGAACGAATAAAGATTTTGCAAATTAGATGTAGTTATATGTGTGACTATATAAAGATATCAATTAGATTGAATATATATATATATATATATATATAATATATATATATATATATATATATATATATATATATATATACATACATACATATATATAAAGAGTTTTATAACTAAAAGTCAGTTATATTTGTTGACTGTTTAATATATCAATTAAATCAAATCAAAATATGTGTTGGCTGTCTTAACATCACATTAAAATTCAATTCATTCAATATATAGATTGAGACAAGATGAGATTTACCAAATTAAAAGTCACTTATTAGTGATTAGTCGGAATTTATTTCGTTTAATGTTTTTTTTAAAGATATTATTTAAACTTCAATATATTTTTTGGTGTGTGACAAATAGCTATCTTAGAGATGAGATATCGGAATTAAAATTGCAAAAATGGATGGATGAGGCTATACTTGCCAATTGATCACTTCTTACATTATGGAGTCATAGGTTGCATATTCGAGTCTTAGCAGCCTGAAGCAAATATTTTATTTTTTAATGCTAACAAATTATTTTATTTTCACAATATTTTTAGCCTTTTTACACTCTTCCATGTCCCTTTTAAATTAAAGTTAAAGTCAATTTTCCCTTGCATATTTATTCTCTTTAGCATTTTTCTTAGAAAACTGGTTGTATGGATATGAAAATGAATCTTTTTTAAAGCTTTATTTGAATAGCCAAATACAAAAAGTTAGAGAAAACATTCGTTGCTTTTTAGAGGAAAATGTGATTTGTTGGCGACTTAGAGGGAAAACTGAATTGTTCGGTTCCTTAAGTTCATTTTTAGCTAAAATCTTAACATAGGAGTTCAATCTTAAAATATTTAAAAAAACACATATGTGGTTGTTTCTTGGGTTTTCCCTGTAAATTTATCTCATTATTGCTTTTGTATCTTTTTAGCCTGTCCTATTTGTTTTTTAGCCCTACCTATTTACTCGTCTTTTTTTTGTTTCTCCATTTGAGTAGTTGTTGTGGTGGTCGATGGTAGACTAGGGTCATGTTCTAGATCGGGGTTGGGATGGGGTCTTGACTAAGGTCTATGTTGAAGTAGGATTTGGGTCTAGTGATAGTTTAGGGTCGAACCTAGGATCGAATTTAAGGTTGGGGGTGGGGGGTAGTAGAGTTAGGTAGTGCAAGGGTGCTTCCAGGTTGAGAGTTGGGTCTTGGAACATAGTAACTATTCATAGTAAGTCCATAGAGCTCGTGAAGATTCTTAGAAAGAGGAGAATTATTATAGTTGTGTCTAGGAAATCAAATGGGTAGGATTTAAGGCGAGGGATGTGGACGGGTATAAGTTGTGATACTTGGGTAGCGTAAGGCATAGGAATGGGGTAGATATCTAACATGACCCGAACCATGGCCTTGTCTTAATAGACATCCCAAGTCCGGCCAAGATTGGAGATAGCCCCATTACCAAATCCAACAAATGTACGCATACCCCGAGCTGAATGAATTTGAACATATAACAAGATAACGTTATTGTATAATCCAAGACTATGGGATAGGTCCATATCCATGACTACCCAAACGAGTCCAACTGCCCGATACCCAATCGATAACCAATACCAACCAAACCATAATCAAAACCATAACCATATGAGTTCTATAATAAGTATATATAATCCCAAATAAAAGAGGATGGAACAACCAACAATACAGTCAATTGACGTCAGCCCCAATACGAATACCATTATTAAGGATAACATCAATACCGACCCCACAAATACCAACCCATAGTCATTCCACAAAAGCCTCTAACCAAAAGAATATCAAAATTTGATTGGGACATACCCCCAACCATAGCCAAAACCAATAACCAGAAATAGAAACCAATATCCAAAAATAAATCAAAGTACGAAATAACATCCATGAAATGGAGCCTTCTAGAATGATGAAAGCTCACCACTTTAATCCAATAGCTGATCCGGAAGACTGATCGCTAAGCAGGAGGAGTATAATGGACGGTTCTTACATCGCATGGGGATACAACCGCCCGAGGATGGGTTAGCGGGTGAATGCTAGCATCAACATAGGATAAGGAGAAAATAATTCCATTTAATAAAACCAAGTAAACCATACATATGCATACAAACCATAGTATACATATATATAACTATGTCGAGAAAGTGACCGGTTATAACATGCATTTGAAACGATTAGCCTGGGTATGTGTAGCTTAACTGCCCTAACCACCAACGGGCTATATGCGCCTATTGTAACCCCCTAAATGGGCCCTGATGTGTGTAGCATAAGAACCGGAGATACCATAAGAGAAAGGGATTCCCAAGTACCCTCACTCTCCATGATACATATGTAGAATGTATTTAGAGGATTCCCAGGTACCTCATAGTATCATAAAAGGGTTTTCATGCCCTACCCCTCATGTCGGCAAACATGAGTTTCCAGTGTTCGTTCATTGATCTCCCACCTTCACAGTTAGCTATCACACCCGACCATTATTGCCCAATTAAAACTATTTCCAACCAGACCTTTATTCCATTATTATTAACCAAGGCTATTAGTAGTGGTATCGTTATACCGACTATAACTTGCAAGTATTGTCCTTAGCCAAACCTTTTTGAGATCAAGGGATTCCCATGTACCCATTGATCATATTATCCAATTAACTTGGGGAAGTCCTATGACCCCACAAGTGTTCCATTGTCATGATTACTTAGGGGATTCCATTGTACCACACAAGAATGATTATTAAACCTAAAACTATTCCATTTTGACCATTCCAAACCATTTAGCCATTTAGGGTTCCATTCGTAAGTTTAAACCATGAATAAGTTCCATTAAGAATCTAACATTGTAGTGAAACATTCTCCTAGGCATTTTATCAAACACATTGAGGGAAAGGTATTTCCAAAACCAAGGCCAATTACCAAATACCTATGCACATGCAACCAAAAATCCAAAGCCACCTTTAAACTATAGAAAAGCATAATTAAAACATGGGAAAACCATAGCCAAACATTTATAACCAAAAGCCCTAAATCATATTTTAAAACCCAAAATCATACAATAATCAAACCATGAAAACATTGTATAAAACCATGCCTTTAGTTGGAACTAACAATAAGGGAAGATAACATGCCTTAAATTAAGAAGATGATAGAAAGAAATCACCAACACAAGCTCTTTATTAATCCTTAAGATAAAACCCTAGCCTCCCTTTCCTAAGAGCTTTATAGAGGATTTAAGAATCTTTTCCAAGTGTTAAAGAATAGAATAATAGGGTAAATAACCTTCCAAGTGAGTTAAAAGTCATGGGGACTTATTAGATTAAGAGGGTAAATGTACAGAGTACCCCCACTTAAACGACATAAAATTCCTGTCATAGGGTACATCTGGCTCGTACGGCTTGTACCCTCCCTGTACGAGTGGTACCCATCACTCATAGCCTAGGCCTTTCTCCGTAGACCCAACACTGTCCGAGGTACGACTCCCACCAAACCAAGTCATACCCTAGTATACGACTAGTACCCATGACCCTTACGCCGGGCAGTATAGAATCTAAAGAGGATTGAACACTGTCCACCATACGAGTTTATTGTACGACTCATACCTCGCTTACGGATCTTGGTGAGCCACTTTACCCAGATCTAACTTAAGTTACAAAGCCTAATATTAAGTGAAGTAACCAACCAAGTTGTATCCACCTATACGAATCATACCACATAAGTTGTATCCATTCCAGAAATCAAATCCAATTCTCCAACAACCACTGGTAAGCATACGACTAACCTATACCACTCGTATCCCAGTGTAGGAGTCATTTACCTTAGATATAACCTATCTAGAGACAAAAATCTAGGGAATTTTCTAAGGCCAAAAACCTGGGGTATCTCAGTCTCCCCCAATTCATCCCCAAATGACGGACACGTTAGGGTAATCGCAAGCACAATTCATTTTCATTATCAAATATTAATCCAACCTTTAACCAAGTTAGAAAAAAGGATCCAAAGATATTAATCTTTCCTTTAACAAAGTTTTAAAACAAAAGTATGTTGAAGAACACCTACCTTCATCACAAATATCAGGAGCAGAAAATAGGTGCGGATATTTAGACTTCATGTCCTTCCCCGCTTCCTATGTAGCCTCTTTCGCCTTGTGGTTCTGCCATAGAACCTTAATCAAGGTCATATCCTTGGTTCGTAACCGACGAACCTGCCGATCCAATATCTTGACCGGAACCTCTTTATTAGACATAGAACCTGAGATACCCAAGCCCTCCAAAGAAACCACCGAAGAAGGATCACCAAGACACTTCCTCAACATATGAAATACCAGCCCAAGGATACCAGATGAATGGAGATCATACCAAAAGGAAAATCCAATTCATAATCCATATTAACAACCCTCTACAAAGTCGTATAAGGAACAATTGTATAAAAAATTATATCAGCCCAATTTTAGTTTTTGGATTTATGATGGGTTGGTCCATCTTGTATATACATTTTATTTTGATTTGTTTTGATATTATTAAAATTCAAAAATTAAATTAAAAAAAAACTTCATGGGAGATATCTTTAGGAACACCTTATCCCCAACCTCAAATTCCAAGTCTCTACTCCTTACATTCGCATAGAACTTTTGGCGACTTTGGACAGCCTTAACCCTATTCCGAATCACCTTCACCATTTTCATAGTCTGATAAACCAAGTGTGAACCTAGTATGTCCGCCTCAACAAGCTTGAACCAACCAATAGGAGATCTATACCTCCTTCCATAAAATGCCTCAAAAGGGGCCATCCCAATACAAGAATCATAGCCATTACGGTATGAAAACTCTACCAAAGGTAGATGCTCAAAATAACTACCACCATAGTCAATCACACATTCTTGAAGCATATCCTCCAATGTTTGAATAGTCTTCTCTACCTGCCCATCCATCTGAGAATGGAAAGCAGTATTCAGACTAACCTTAGTACCCAATCCCTTCTGAAAGGACCACCAGAAATAAGATGAAAATTGTGTGCCACATCAGAGATAATCAAAACAAGTAACCCCATAATACTTCATAATATCCGGAAGATACAACTTTGTATAGTCCTCCGCCGAAAAAGTAGTCCTTACTGGCAAGAAGTGAGTAGACTTTGTCATCCTATCCATGATGACCTAAACCGATTCAAATTAGTTTCGAGACCAAGGAAGAATGGTAATAAAATCCATGTTGATCACCTCCCATTTCTATTTGGGAAAATCAATCTCTTGATACAACCCACCAGGCCCCATGTGCTCAACTTTGACTTGTTGGCACACCATGCACTTGGCTGTGAAATTAGCCATAAGCCTTTTCATACCATTCCACCAATATATTTCCTTGAGATAATGATGTATTTTTGTTGAATGAGGATGAACGACTTAGAACGATTCATGCACCTCAGCCAAAATCCTTTACCACATACCATCGACATCAGGAACACACAACCTCCCTTGGTAATCTAAAGTATCGCCGCTACTGATCTCAAAGACTATTACCTTTTGCCTTCCTACATCACTCTTGATTCTCATCATAATAGGATCCAACACTTGCTTCTCTTTAGTCTCTGCACCGAGAGATGACCTAACAACTTCATGAACCGTCACACCACCATCCTTGGAGTCTAAGAGGCGAACTCCAAGATTGGCTAAATGTTGAATATCCTTTACCAATTCCCATTTTATCTTTCTCCACATGATCCAAACTCCCCATGGACAACATGCTAAGAGCATCAACAACTATGATAGCCTTACCTGGGTGATAGTGAAGACTCATATCATCGTCTTTGAGAAGCTCCAACCATCTACTTTTCTTGAGATTAAGCTGCTTTTGAGTAAATACATACTGCAGACTCTTATGATCAGAAAAGATGTCTACGTGCACTCCATACAAATAATGCCCCCAAATTTAAAAAGCAAAAACCACTGCCAACAACTCTAAATCATGAGTAGGATAATTCCTCTCATACACCTTTAACTGCCTGGAAGCATAGGCAAAATCACTTCTCACGCTGCATCAAAAGAAAATTACCTTCTTCTGAGTCAACTTAGCCAATGGGACAGCTATAGAAGAAAACCCCTCTACAAACCTCCTGTAATACCCAGCCAAACCCAAGAAGCTCTGAATGTTAGTTGGAGTCATAGGTCTAGGCCACCTTTTAACCACAACTACCTTTTGCAGATCCTCTATGATACTTGTTCTTGACCATCACCTTAATCAACTACTGATAGTCAATGTACATCCAAAGGGAACCATCCTTTTTGCGTATAAATAGTACCGGTGCACCCCGCAGGGATACACTAGGATGAATAAACCCCTTATCCAGAAGATCCTTAAGTTGCTCCTTGAGTTCCCTCAACTTAGCCAGAACCATTTTATAAGGAGGAATAGATAATGGATGAGTGTCCGGAACCAAATCAATACCAAACTCGATTTCTTTATCTGGAGGAACACCAGGAAGATCATCCGGAAAGATCTCAAGAAATTTAGTTACCACTGGAACCGAATGTAAAGAAAGACCCTCCTGGTTAGAATCTTTAACCCGAACTAAGTGGTAAAGACAACCTTTGGAGATTAATCTCTGAGCTTTAAGATATGAAATAAACCTCCCATGAGGAGATAGAGTACTACCTCCCATTCTATAATCGGTTCCCCAGGAAACCTAAAGACAAACATACGAGTTCGATAATATAAGGACTCATAACAAGTGTGGAGCCAGTCTATCCCCAGAATAATGTCAAAATCCACTATATCTAGTTTAAATAGATCTACCAAGGTTTGCCTACCACCAATAGATACCACATACCTATTATAGACTTTCTTAGCTATAACCAAGTTACTTACCAGGATAGAAACAAAAAAAGGATCCAAAAATAACCTCAGGATCAAATTCAAAACACACAACCACATATTCGGTCACACAGGAAAGAGTGAACCCCAGATCAAGCAAACAATACATGTCACAATAAAAGAGTTGTAACATACCGGTAATGATATCAGGTAATGCCTCAGATTCCTAGCGAGATGCAAGAGAATACAACCTATTTCGACCAGTACTAGTACCAAAAGTAAGAGTAGATATAGACACCGCACCACTAGGTGCAGGAGCAAAAGATGAAGCAACTAAAGCTTTGATGACTCCCGAAGCACCCTTACTAACTAGACAATTCCTGAGTATATGGCCTGGATGACCATTTTAAAACACTTGTCCCTCCCTTCATCGCAATATCCCTAATAAAGATGACCATAAAATCAACAAGAGGGCATGAAGAAGCTGACTGTGCCCCACTTATCTGGGATTAGGAACCTTATGCCCAAAAATTATCACCACCTTACTGGTGACTATCAGCCAACTATTTTGGGTAAAGAGCGCTAGCAGTAGAGAAAGAACCAGAACTCCCCCACTTCTTCTCTGGTCATTTGCCGCCATCCCAACTACCCTATTATTAAGAACTACCTTGCTCAAAATGCCTGCTCTTCTTACCCTTCCTTTCCCCAAACTTTTCCTATTTTTTCTTTTCATCCTCTACCTACTGCATATGAATAACCAACCTTAAAATATCCATGTCCTTAATCTGCAAATTAGTCTTTCTTTTAAGGATTAAATCCTAAGATAGACCAAAAGTGAGCTTGCTCATCCTCGCTCTTATATCAGCCACCAAATTCGGAGCATACCTTGATAGTTGACGGAACTTCATGGCATATTCCTTGATAGATATTCTTTCCTACTTAAGAGTTACAGATTTTTCCATCTTTGCTTCCCTTAGCCTTTGAGGAAATACACGATCTAGAAAAATATTAGAAAAGAACTCCATAAGGACAACTCCTTAACGTTACCTCTATCCCTATCCCACTCTCCGTAGCATTGGTATGCAACATCCTTAAGCTGATAAGCTTCAAAGTTTACACCTTCCATATTTGTGGCCTACATTACCCTAAATATTTTTTCCATTCCTTCCAAGAAATCCTGAGGATCCTTCTCCACCTTCACACATAATGAAAGTAGAAGGATTTATCATCATAAACAGCCAGACATATCCCGCTTAACCTAAGAAACAACCAACTGAGCAATAATATGAATAGATTATCAAAATTTAGCATTAGTCACCCCACCTTGAGAAGGACTAGTAGCAATCGGGAGAACTCAAAAACATTTAGGGATATGACCCTAAGATTGAGTGCAAATTCTATATGAAGGGCATACCCCATCAATATTATCCCAGATAGGATAGAAGAATTTCTTTGTGTTCTAGATCGTTGAGGCATGATCTGAAAAATGAACAAACAAGGATTAGAGGAAATCCCAGGACTTAGACTCCAAGATTGAAAATAGAATACCAAGAAAGTGAAATATTCATAAATGCCATGTAGCCTCTCTCTTATGAGCATAGCGCACTACACACTCTTAAAAGAGACTCTACTAGACACAACTTTATGGACTACCAATTGACAATGAACCTAAAGTTTTGATACCAATATGACATGACCTAAACCAGGGACTTATCATAATGGGTATCCCAAGTTTAAGAAGGACTGAAAACCACCCCTGTTACCCAAACAACCAACCAACACATACCCCGAGCTGGATGAATTCTGAATATATAATCAGACAATGGAATTAAATAATTTAAGACTCAGGGATAGGTCTATATACATGACTACCCAAAAATATCCAACCACTCGATACCCAACCGATGACCAATACCAACCAAAACATAACCATATGAGTTCCATTATAAGTATATATAATTCCAAAATAAAAGAGAATGGAATAACCAACAACATAGTAAATCGGTGTCAGCCCCAATACTAATACAAATACTAAGGCTAAAACCAATAACGAATCTGCCCATATCAATAATAGTAGTTCCACAAAATTCTCTAACCAAAAGAATACCAAAATCCGATTGGGGCATGCCCCCAATCATAGTCAAAACTAATATCCATAAATAATCCAAAGTATGAAATAACATCCATGAAATAAAGCCTTTCAAAATGATAAAATCTCACCACTTTAGTCCAATAGCTAATCTTAAAGACTGATCACTAAACAGGAGGAGAAGAACAACTAGTGCCTGGATTGCGTACGGATATGGTTGCCCAAATATGGGTTAGAGGGTGAATGATAGCACAAACTTAGAAATGTATAAAATAATCCAAAGCCAATTACCAAATACCCATTCTCATGCAACCAATTATCCAAAATAATCATTAAAGCATATAAAAGAAAAATTAAAATATGGAAAAACCATAACCAAGCATTTATACCAAACCCCCCAAATCGTATTTAAAAATCCAAAACTATACAATAATCAAACCGTGAAAACATTATATAAAACCATATGTTTAGTTAGAACTAACAATGAGGGAAGAGAACATGCCTTAAACCAAGAAGATAATAGAGAGAAATCACCAACACAAGTCCCAAATTAATCCTTAAGATAAAACCCTAGCTTTCTTTTCCTAAGTTCTTCATAGAGGATTTAAGAGTGTTTTCCAAGTATTAGTGAATAGAATAATAGGAAAATAACTTTAAAAGTGAGTTAAAAGTTGTGGTACCTTATTAGGTTAAGTGGGGAAATGTCCAGATTACCTCTATTAAACTGAATAAAATTTCTATCATAGGGTTGATGTCCCATAGGCTCGTACCCTCTCTGTGTGAGTGGTACCAACCATCCATACCCTAGGCCTCTCCTCTTGGACCTAACATTGTCCAAGGTATAAATTCCTACCAAACCAAGTCATACCCTAGTATATAACTAGTACCCATGACCCGTAACCCTGGCTGTATAGAATCTAAAGAGAATTAAATACTGCCCACCATATGAGTTCATGGTATTAATTGTACCCTGGCTTATGATTCTTGGTGAGACACTCGTACTCAGATCCAACTTAAGTTATATAGTAGCACTCCAACTACTAACCATCTTCAGACGCTGGGTCCCTATATAATGCAAGAATTGGTCATACTTTTACTCCTCCTGCATAGTGATTAAATAATCGTGGGACAACTCAGGTGTCAGACTAAAGTGGTGAGCTTCCATTCTTCGAAAGACCCTATATTATGCTTTGGATTTCCTTATGTATGGCATTTTATTTAGACTTGTTTTTGGCTATAGTCGGGGGCATGTCCTAACCAAACTATCTTTTGTTTTGTTAGAGGCTTTTTTAGACATTACTGTAGGCATAGGTATTATGGTTGGTTTTTGTTATTGATATTTTTATATTATTTAATATTTCCCATCATATTTTATTTTATGTTGGTATTCATCCGATGCTAGATGTACTTGGTTATATTGAAATAGGCTAAAGAGGTAGCCTCCGATCCTCAATGGACTTAAGATTCCCATCACGGCCAAGCCCTTGTTTGGGTCATTACTAAGCTGGTATAAGAGAGTAGGTTCATGGTTGATTGTGTGTCCACAAAGTCATGTTATGTAGAGTCTCTTTTCTAGGTGTGTAGCATTCCACACTTATAAGGGAGAGGCTACGAGGCATTTAGGAATAGTTTTTTTCTTGTTTTCATGCTTTTGGTCTATAGAGTCTAAGATCTTGGATACCTCCATAATGATTTGAAGCTCTTAGAAACTCATACGTCCCGCTTGAGGATAATGTGGGCAGATCTCGTCCCACCTATTGGGTACAAACTCAGTCTTGGGTTTGAAACACCCTAGATTTTAGCCTTGAAAATTCTTGAGCTTTGGGATCACTACCTTGGTCATGACTCATGGTGATGAGTTGTGAGATATGGTTACGGGTCAAAGGACCCTGGTCGTAAATAAATCAAAGACTTAGTGTCAAGGTTCTGCACTGAGTACGAGTGGCTCACTATGAGACATGAGGATATGTTACGAGTTGTAAGTTCAAATCGTAGGATGTCCAATGTTCAAATAATTTAGGTTCTGTATTGTTCATAACTAGACCTTATGAGTCGCAATATCTCCCTACGAGTGGGTTGGTAGAGTCGTAAGGTGCATACTGTATGGGGGTCCTAGTCACTATCTTGGTTATGAATCATGGTCACAAGTCGTAAGGTGTGGGTATGAGTCAAATGGTTGACTCATAGACAAAGATGGGTTTTTTCCCAGATTTTAAGTTGAGGGAACTTTGGATATTTCCCACTTTAACCCTTTGGACCCCACAATTTAAAAACTTCCTTGGGACTTTATTATCACCTCATTCCCAATAAAATACTCCCAAATTCTCTCTCAAATTCTCAGTTTAAGTTAACGCTAGGGTTTTAAAGAATGTGGTCATCTAGGGTTCTAAAGGTTCTTTCTTCTCTAAATTTATTGGTATCCCAAGCATGTTACTCCACTCATTGTTGATTTTGCAAGATTATATGATTTAGAGTGTTATTCATAAGGTTATTGTTTTGGTTTTGAAAATAACAGTTGTATTTTTTTAATGTTATGAATTGAACAATGTTTTCCATCATTTTATGTATGATTTTCATTCATTTAATATGGTTTTAAACTTGTGGGTGTATGGGTATGGTTAATGAACTAGGGAATTATGACTTTTGAAGTGGTTATGACCCCAACTCCATAATGCAAAATTGGTTTTAATTATGAGAACTGTGGGAATTTGTAAAAATTTACTAGTCTTGAACTATTGCATGATATAAAGAATTATTTGAAATAAAATGGTATGATTTAATAAAAAAAAGGAGTCTGTGTTCCCCAATGTGTATTAATGAACAAAAAGAGTTGTTCTCCATAAGTTAATGGAATTAGTTTAGTCATGATATGTTACCTTGCTAGTGTAGTTGGCATGATGATACCAATAATGTATGCCTAAATATGTATCATGGTTTATTGAATGGGAATTTGTGGAAATTGTTTAAGTGGGCTCTAATAAGAATTGTATAGCTAAGTCAATAAAGTGGAGGTTTGAGTGACCGATACTGAAAACTGCATTTGTTGATATGGGGCTCAATGTGACCAGGGAGGTTTGAGTCCCCTTTATTATTATTTCATGATTAGGGATGTTTGATGCCTATTTAAATTATTATATGATCGGTGCTTAAGTCACCTAGGTATAGGTTGAAGGGTTTAAGTCCCAAATGTACATATAGAGATTATTCTCTGGTTTGTGTGACTATATACTCTTGGGCCTGACTAGGGGGTGAGAGGTGGGGACCACATATCCTATGGGTACTATTATATGATGGTTGAGCTACACAATGAAGGCTAAAGTTTATAAAGCATGTTAAGCCTTGTTCCTTAGCTCGGCATATGACATATATATCTATGTATTTGCATTTGACTATGTGCACAGGCTTTTACATGATTATAACTATTGATTATATATTTATGTTATCCTTTTTACCTAGTTTTATGCTAGCGTTCACCCTGCTAACCATCTTCGGATGCTGTATCCCTATGCGATATAGGAACTGGCTATACTGTTACCTATCTTACACTTTAACTAAGATTTGAGATCAGCTCATGAGTTAGTGTGAAGTGATGAGCTTCCATACTTAGGAGGGCTTCATTTATTCTTTGGTCTATTGCATGTTTTGACTATTTCTTTGGAATTGGTTTTTGATATGGTCGGGGGCATATCCCTACTGGATATTCTTTGGTTTGGATTAGAGGCTTTGTTGGACTGCTTTGGGCGTGGGCAGTGTCTGTATTGATGTTGGCATTGGCATTGGTATTGGTTTGATATTTGGTTGTAAATAGTTTGTTATGGTTAAAGACTTATTATAATATTTTTATTGATATTTTCTTATCTTATTATATGTTTGGAATTCATCCAACGTGGGGTGTAAGGTGGGTGATGGATTGGGTATTAGGGGTGGTCTCTAGTTTTGGTTAGACTTGAGATACCCGATACAACCAGGCTCTAGTTTGGGTCATGTCAAATTGGTATCAGAGCATAGGTTTGGTGTCATTAGATGTTCGAAAAAAGCCCTGTTGAGTAGAGTCTCTTTTATGGGTACATAGTATGCCACACTTAAAAAGGGGAGGCGATGAAATATTTAGGAATATTTCCCTTTCTTGTTGTTCTATTTAATGATATAAAGTCTAAGGTCTTGAGTCTCTCTTACTATATGTAGATTTGATGATGAGCTGCTAAAATGCAAGGGACCAGGTCCCTCGATGTGGAAGGTACAGTATAATTAGCACAAATCAACTGCCCAATTTTGTTATCTTGTGTAACAAACTTGTAGTTGCTATTTTGTACTAACTTGGATAGCTGGTCCAATGATCTTTCAGCCCTAATCATCACTCAATTAGAAAGTGGAAGAGGCATCTCTTCATTAAATAGTTTTTGGAAATTCTAAAGAGTGAAAAGAGAGGCTGCAAAACCCCATTTCATCACTGCTCATGTTCTTAGCTATCTATGTAAGCTTACACTAAAATTTTTCTTGAGTGAGTACTGATTTGTAATCAAACTACTCATGCTATAAGAATAGTGTTTCTTTTGTTAGTGCTTAGGTAGTGCTACCTAAGTTCGTTGTATTTATTAGAGGTAATAAGTAGGTAGGTCCTTGGTAGATTTACCAAGATGAGCTTATACTGGAGTTGTTGCAAGCACAAAAAAGCCTAGAGGTAGGCTGAAATATAGACTGTAATTAGGAAGTTGATTATAGTGGATTTATTTGGTGCTTGTAAGAGCAAGCCGTGGTTTGATTTTTCCCTTTATGGTTTGCTACATAAAAATCTAGTGTTCTTAACTTTCTGCACTGCCTTTGTCTTTCTAGCACCTGATAGTGTATTTACTATTTTATCACTTGTGACTGACTTTAAGTGACCTGGTCCCTCACTATATGGTGCAACCTCCAAGGATTCCAACAATTGGTATCAGAGTGAGGTTCACTCTAAAAGGTTCACACTTGAGTATTCTAGACAAAATGCTTGTTTTAACTAAATTAGGGGTGGAAATAAAGGAAGCAAAATGGGAAAGATTCCTGACCTTAAGGACTTTAGAGTCTGACCTAGGTAAAGAAGACACCAATGTTGCACTTTAGGAAACAAAAATTATTAGAGCTATAAAAAAGGAGTGTTCAGCTTAGCAAAGAGAATGGTAAGATTCAAGGTTGCTCTGAGGCATTCATGAAAAACTGCCAAATACAAAAAGATTAATCAAAATGTTGAAAATTCAAAGAGGAAAGCAGCAGTTGAGTATGCTGAAAAGCAAACTCTGGTAGTATGGGGAGACTCTCCCAGTACTCCAAATAAAGATGAGAAGACTGGAGGTGGATCTATGCTAGCAGTGGAAGATAGACCAGTTATCTATGATTCCTTTCTTGCTTTCTTGGAAAACATAGAAGGTGAAATGGAAAAGGAGGTAACACTCTTTGATATAAAAGAAAATCTAGATAACTATACTATTAAGAATATAAAGAAGTTTGGTAATCTATTAATAGCCTATATGTGTGAATCAACCACTGAAAAAATTGTTTTAGAGGAGAAAGTTGAAGATCAAGAAATAAAATTAATTACCTTAACCCTCAAGATATCTGAAGCTAAAAAAATAGTTATTAAATTTAAATTTGAAAATATAAGTTGTATGAGCCAACTGGAGAGGTGGGTGATTCAGATGATAAAGAAAAGAGAGAAACTTCACATTTTCAAATTGATCTTAAAAAAGATTGAAGGATTCTCAAGAAAAGCTTATGTCAACACTCCACAGGAATGAAGAGTTAGAGAGGGACTTGGTCCATTTGAAATAAGAGTTGAAAAATCACTTAAATGTTCTACCTTCTCATAGATCCTCTCTATCCTAATCAGTCAAGATGTCAAGGATGGTAGAGGCTTAGGCTATCAAATAGAACTCTAACTTTTTCAGTTTAAAAGAAAGGCTGCTCATTATGTTTGAAGCAAAGGGCACAAAATCCCATGTACACACTATGGAAGAAATGAACCTCTGAAAGAAAAATGTCAATCTCAACTTAAGGCTAAATTTAAGAATACTGAATGTATTCTGTAGGAGAATGCATATCCTTTGGGCTTCGAGTTTCAAAAAGGGTAAAGAGAAACCAATCGTTTCCTTGATGGTCTAAGAAGTATTTTATCACACCATTATCCTTATACTGGAAACTCAATCTTAAGTGGGTTCCTAAATCTAACTTGTGATCATGATTCCTGGCATGAGAAGGGGATAGCTGTCAGGAATAGTGCGTTAATTGAAAGGTTTCAAAGTTAAATTATGAAAGGACTGACTGTGTTCTCTCTCTCAAGACACTTCAACATAGAGGTGTCTCATTGTGAAAGAGATGATTTCAAGTGACCGTTTTTGAAAGAAACCCATCTTAAAGAAAACCTGAGGCAGTATGAGAGAAGTACAAATTTGGAACAAATTGAAACTGAGCTTTATCAAAATGCCCTAAACCAGAATTTAAGTCAATATCACTCCTCAAACTTGGCTATGATTAGGAGACAGGTATCTAGAGTAAAATAGGTGCATGATTAATCTAATCCAAATATATATAGTTATAGCTATATACCCATGGGGACAAGTTAGAAAGAGAACAACTGAAGCTGCAGAAGTACATAAGTCATTTAAATTGAGAAAGACCTGGTCCTATCTCTCAGGTTAGTACATACAAGTTAGACTCCACTAAGCCATCCTTTTCCTTAGAAGTCCATGCTTAGGAAATCAAGACAGACTATTCTAACCAAGGGTCTAGGTCATCAATAGAACAAGAAACTCTTTCACCAAAAAACCCTCAATTTCTTGTGTAGTTTGAAAAATGTTAAAAACCTGAATTTTCTGAAACACAACAAGCACCAAATTCTCCTACATACTAACACACAATCAATATTTTTTCTCAGTTATTTGATGAAGAAATTCTTATTAGAGGAATTGATCTTTCCTTCTGTGAGAATTGGGTAACTGAGAACCTATTACTACAAGCTTGTGACAACCTAGGAAACTAAGTTGAAGGAGTTGAACAAGAGAAGTTTTATATTGATGAAGTTAATGGGATAAAATATATGTTGTTACCTCCAAATAAAGAAAATGAAGAGATTAAGGACAAATTACTCTGAGATTAACAGTGAAAAAACTTATGAGAAATAGAAAAAGGAAAAATAGAAATACTAAAGTTATGGATATTGATATAGGAGAGAAATTTAATTTAAGGGGTATTGCTGCTATCAAAAAAGGAAGAACGGATGATCTTTCAATTGAGAGGACTAGGTCCTCCATTTGAAAGTCTGGTAGCTCCTCTGGGATGAGGCAAAGACATATAACCATCAAGAAAAGTAAGAACTCTAAGGGACCAGGTCCTAGGAAAATAACAACTGATGATATGGGGAAACAAGTAGTGAGCCCAAAGCAAAGAAAAAAATAAAGAAAAAAATGACATGACCAGAGAAACAAGGATTAGGAACCTAAGAACACAAAATGTGCTGTCAGGGAGAATGTTTGATCCTAAAATTTATAAGAAACCTGGGATGATTGAATTGCTTGAATTTGTAAGGTATCAAGGCTAGTTACACTTGTTTGAAAAATCAAACCCTATGGATTTTAGGAATGAGGTCAGAGAATTTTACTATACCATAGAATTCTCTGAAGATGGGCTAAGTTTATCGGCACAGGTGTAAAGAAAGTCTATATATTTGGATAAAGAAATAATGGGAAAAATATTAGATATACTAGCTATTGGAGTCAGTATTGCTATAAACCAACAACCCACAGCTGAGCAATGACAAATGCCTCTGAGATAAGAAGAATATCTAGAGTAGTTGTGAAAAAGAAGTTCCTGAAATGTGAGTTCCAATTGGTATTTGAATTCACCAAAAAACTCCTACTATCGAGATCAGGGAAAAATATGACTGCATCTCGGGCTGATCTGTTCTTGATAGAATGCCTAAGTAATTTTAAATTAATCAGTTTGCCTGCTATAATGATTGGCCATATAAAGAAAATAATTCTTAAGAAAGATGGGAGACATAAAATGCCCTATGGGTACTTTCTGAAGAGGGACTTCAAACATTTTGGTATGAGTGGAACTAAAGGAGCTCCTAGAACAACCAAGCAAATGATCATCCTAACAACCCTTATAGAGAATGAGTGTATTGAAGGCAAAGCTAGTTCTGTGTTTCAAGTATCTGAGTTGTTAGCTATTCAAGAAGGGTTGGGAAAGGAAATGGAGAAGTTAAGGATTATTTTGTATGCCAAAAATTCTAAGATAATGCATCTGAAGTCGCAGATTTAGAAGTTGTCATCTGAAGGACCAGGTGCCTCTGCCAAACTTTAAACTAAAAATGCAAAACTCCAGTGAAGAGTGGCTGAACTGATTGGTAAAGTTCAATATACAATGCTTAAGTGAAGGATCTCACTAAACAGTTGTTAGATACTCACAATACTGGAAATTTAAGAATGGAGATGTTGCTAAAGTACCTTTCCCCAAAACCTCTCTAAACCTAAAATTTGTTGTCCTTATTCTCTAACCAATCTTATGTCAGTTTTTAATCTTGTATTGGCTTTTGAAGACAGTTATCTATTGTATCATTTCTTATGATTATACTGGTACTAATCTCTATTTATGAATGAATGAATTCTGCTTATGAACTTTATTTGTTTGCTTTACTTTAAGTTGGTCTTCATGTTAATGTTGCCCCAATGGCCATGAGTTAATTAGTTTGCACTTATTTTTACTTATGGTTTACTGTCACTCCTTTTCAATGATGCCAAAAAAAGGAATACTGACTTTATATGAAAGGACCTGGTGTGTGTGTGTGCTCAAGTAATATAGAAGCATGGTAGCATGATGACAATAAAGGTGCATAATAATAGAGGGAACTTTTGCTGCAAATAAGCTAAGAGAATAATAAGGGACAGGGACAGGGGAAGAGGATTTTTATTGCAAATGACAAAAAAGGACCTGGTCCCTATGTTGCATGGTGAAGGAAGAAACATGATGATAGGGGGAAATTCATCTTCAGGTGGTAATCACACTAGTTAAAAATAATGAATGTAATTGATGCTCAAATTGTATAGTTTGGTTTATCATCATCAGAGGAAGAAAATTGATCTATGTAGTTTTGATGATAAGCAGCTAAACAGCAAGGGACTAGGTCCCTGGACATGCAAGGTACAATACAGCTAGCACATGTTAACTACACAGTTTTATCCTGATGTGTAACAACTTATAGGTGCTATTTTTTAGTGACTTGGATAGCTGGTCGAATGATCTTTTAGACCTAATCATCAACTATAAAAAGGAAGAGGTACCTCTTTATAAAATGGTTTTTGAAAATTCTAAAGATTGAAAAGAGAGGCAGCAAAATTCTATTTCATCACTGCTCAAGTTCTTATCTATCTATGTAAGCTTAAATTGAAATTGTTCTTGAGTGAGTACCGATTTGTTATCAAACTACTCATGCTATAAGAGTAGTGTTTCTTTTCTGAGTGTTTAGGTAGAGTTAACCAAGTTAGTTGCTGATTAGAGGTAATTAGTAGAGAGGTCCATCAGAGAGTTACCTAGATGAGCCTATAGTAGAGTTTCTACAAGAGAAAGGAGCCTAGAGGTAGGCTGAAATCTAGAATGTAATCAGTAGGTTGATTATAGTGGATTTCTTAGGTTCTTTTGAGGGCTAGCTATGGTTTTGCCATTCTAGGGTTTCTATGTATAATTCTTGTTTCTTACCTTCTTACACTGCCCTTGTCTTTCCAGCTCCTCATAGTTGCTTTACTCCTCTATCTCTTATGACTATCTTTGAGGGAACTGGTCCTTTACTGTGTGGTGTAACCCCTTAGGTTCCAACATCTCTAATTCCCATTTGTTCACTTTTCAGATCATGCATCCTCGATGATCTAAAGCTCATGGAAACTCCTTTGTCCCATTTGAGGACAACGCTGATGGGACACACCCTTCTTATGGGGTACAGACTCGGTCTTGGGATCTAATTATTAATTACTGTCTTGGAATTTTTGCAGTTCCTTCTAGTCCTTCTCAAGTTCTTCAGGCTAATGTGACGAATGTAGAATTTTATATGTCCATATATATGTTGGCTCAATTCGTAGGTCCTTAGTCTGAGCGTGAAACTTCTATTACTCCATCTTTTGAGGCCATAAGGGTTAGCCAATTTATGAGGTTGATCCCTTCTGTGTTCATTGTTATAAGGTTAAGAAGGATCCTCAGGGTTTTATCGATGAGATAGAGAAGATCTCCCAATTTATACTTGCTACTAAAGTGGAGGGTGTATAACTCATAGCCTATTAATTGAAGGATGAAGCATACCCAAAGGTGTGAGGAATGGGAATAGTCTAGGGGAGATGATGCCAAATTCACATTGTGGGATAATTTTCCTAATGCTTTTCTGTACCACTTCTTTTCATAGAAATTAAGGGAGTTGAAAGCAAAAGAGTTAGTCAATACGAAGTAAGGCAGGATGATGTTCAAGGAGTATGCCTTGAAATTTTAGCAATTATCCTAATATGCTCCTGAGTTAGTGTCTACCATGATGGCTAAAATGAGGAAGTTTGCCTCTGGATTGTCCTTTAATTTGATTTTAGAGAGTAAGGCTACCTTTTTGAACAAGGATATAGACATCTACACATTGGTTATGTATATGCAGTAGGTTGAGAAAGAGAGGAAAAGGTAGACAGAGATAGAAGAAAGACAAAATAAGAATTTTAGATTTTTTGATCAGGGTAGAGGCCAACTGCAAAGTGGTAGAAATGGTGAAAAATGGTCTAAGAATAAATGGGGAACTTTTGGTTCCTACTCTACGGCTAGTGCTCCTTATCGAAAGACATCAGGTGATCATTGTTCCTATCATGATAGTGGGTTTAGCGCAAGGGTGCCCAATCTCAGGCTGGTGTAGCTCAGTCTACTCTATCATATCCCATTTGTGGATTCTGTGGGTAGATGTATTTTAGCTTTTGTGAAGAAGGGAGGAATATGTGTTTTAAATATGATCAGACTAGCAATCTGCAGAGGGATTGTCTTTCTAAGTTTGCCTCAGGGGCAAACAAAATTCTTGTTACCACTTCATCAGCTCCTGCACCAAAGGGTGGTATTTCTATTTCTGGCATCGGCACTATTCGAAATCACTCATACGCTCTTACTACCTACTAGGACTCTAAGGTATCTCTTAATATTGTTACTGGTATTTTATGACTCTTTTCTCATAATGTGTATCTTTGCTTGATCCAGGCTCAACTATTTCTTATGTGACCCCATTTGTTGCTGTGCATTTTGGTTTTGGTCTCATGTATATGACTATCCCCTTTTTTGTTTTAACCCTGGTACGTGACTCTATGGTTGTTAAAAGATTCCATAGGGGTTGTGTGGTATCTATTGGTGGTAGGGAAACTCTAGTAGATCAGATAGAGTTGGATGTGGTCGATTTTAATATCTTATTAGACATGGATTGGTTATATTCGTGCTATGCGTTCTTAGATTGTTGGACCCATAAGTTCTTATTTAAATTCCCTAATGAGCCAGTCATTGAGTGGGAAGGGGGTTCTCTTGTGCCTATGGGGTTCTCCTTGTTGTTAGTGAATTTCTCAAGGTTTTTCCTGATGATCTTCCTGGTGTCCCTCCTGATAGGGAGATTGATTTTGGGATTAACCTTGTTTCAAACATTCTTCCTAGCTCTATCCCTCTCTATAGAATGGCTCTGGCTATGTTGAAGGAGCTTAAGAAGCAGTTTAAAATCCTCCTTGACAAGGGTTTTGTGCATCAATTACCATCAGTTGAATAAGGTTATGGTGAAGAATAAGTATCCTCTTCCTCAGATTGATGATTTGTTTAATCAGCTTCAGGGAGCTAGATGTTTCTCTAATATTGATCTTAGATCTAGTTATCATTAGATAAAAATTAGGGAGGTGGATATCCCTAAGACTACCGTCTGAATCTGGTATGGTCATTATGAATTCTTACTTATACATTTTTGTTTTACTAATTCCTTGGTGTCATTCATGGACTTGATGAATATGATCTTCTAGTTTTTGGATTTGTTCATCATCATGTTGATAGATGAAATTGTATTATATTTGAAGAGTGAAGTAGATCATGTCGATCACCTCCATACATATTAAAAATCTTGAAAGATCAGTATTTGTATGCTAAGTTTTTGAAATGTGAATTCTTGTTGAAAGTTGTTACTTTTTTGGGTCATGTTATTTCTACCAAAGGGATCATAGTGGATCCACAGAAGGTTGCAGTGGTTAAGAAGTGGCCTAGGCCCGTGACTCTAATTGATATTCAGAGCTTCTTGGGTTTAGCCAGTTACTATAAGAGATTTTATGAGAGCTTCTCGACTATAGCTGCCCCATTGGCTAAGTTGACCCAGAAAAAAGTGATGTTCTTATGGTCTATCTTATGTGAGGGTAGTTTTGAAAAGCTAAAAGATAAGTTGACGTCAGCTTTGATTTTGACTCTGCCTAAAGGTATTGATGGTTTTCTTATCCATTGTGATGTGTCTCGTTTGTGACTTGGTTGTGTGTTGATGTAGCATGGTAGGGTGGTGGCCTATGCTTATAGGCAGTTAAAGGCTCATGAGAAGAATTACCTAACCCATGACTTGGAGTTGTTGGCTATGATATTTGCATTAAAGATCTGGTATCACTATTTATATGTATTCCATGAAGATATCTTTTCTGATCATAAGAGCTTACAATATGTGTTCTCCTAGAAGGAATTAAATCTCAGGCACAAGAGTTGGCTTGAGTTGTTGAAAGATTACGATATGAGTCTCCACTAATACCCAGGTAAATCTAATATAGTTGTTGATGCTCTTAATAGGTTATCCATGGGGAGTCTTGCTTATGTGGATAAAAATAAGTGGGAGTTGATTAAATATTTTCACTGTTTAGCTAACCTTAGAGTTCGTCTCTTGGACTTTGAAGATGGTGGTATGTTTATGTAAGAGGTGGTGAATTCATCCCTTACTAATGAAATAAAGGAGAAGTGGGTAATGGAACCATCTTAATATAGGTCAACGGAGATGTGGGTCAGGAAAATATTATTAATTTTGGGATAGGTGGTGATAGTATCTTAAGGTACCAAGACAGATTATACGTTCCTGATGTAGATGGGTTGAGAGAGAGGATCTTGCATGAGGCTTATGTGTCATGTTATGTCATTCATACTAGTCTGCAGAAGAAGTATCATGATCTCAAGGAAATTTATTAGTGGAACAATATGAACCAAGATGTGGCCAGTTTTGTGGCTAAATATATGGTGTGTCAACAAGTGAAGGTTGAGAACCTGAGACCTAGAGTATTTTATCAAGAGATTGAGTTACTTGTATGAAATTAGGAGACAATTAATATAGATTTTGTTACTGGTCTTCCTTGGTCTCTGAATTAGTTTGATTTGATAATTAAGAGATCGTATTTGTGTTGTCTTATCCCATCATTTGAGGCCGAATGAACCATGTAGGGGAGAATAAAAAACACCACGAATTTGGACCTTAAAAATTTTGAGCTTTGGGATCACTTTCTTGGTCATATACTCGTGGTGACGAGTCGTGAGATGTGGTTATGGGTCATGAGCCCTGGTCGTAATTAAATCAGAAACTTTTTGACAAGGTTCTGCTCTGAGTATGAGTGTCTCACTATGAGCCTTAAGGATATGTTATGAGTTATAGGTTCAAATCATAGGATGTCTAGTGTTTAATTTATTTAGGTTCTGTGTTGCTCATAACCTGATCTTATGAGTCATAAAATCTCCTTATGAGTTGGTTGGTAGAGTTTTAAGGTGGGCAGTGTATGGGGGTCCTAGTCACTATTTTGGTTACGACTCGTGGTCACGAGTCATAAGGTGTGGGTACGAGTCAAGGGGTTGACTCAGAGCCAAAGGTAGTTTTTTTCCTACTTTTAAGTTGAGGGCACTCTTGGCATTTCCCACTTTAACCCCTTGGACCCCATGACTTAAAGCCTTCCTCGGAACTTCATTATCACCTCATTCCCAATAAAATACTCCTAAATTCTCTCTCAAACTATGTTCAAGTTAAGGCTAGGTTTCAAAGAAAGTGGTTATCTAAGGTTCTAAAGGTGCTTTCCTCTCCAAATTTCTTGGTATCCCAGGCATGCTACTCTTCCTTTATTATTGAATTTGCAATAACATCTGATTTGGAGTGTTGTTCATAAGGTTATTATACTGGATTTGAAAACAAAAGGTTGGTGTTTTGAATGTTATGAATTGAACAATGCTTGCCATGATTTATATATATGTATATATATATGATTTACATGCTTTTAATATGGTTCTAAACTTGTGGGTGCATAGGTTTGGTGAATGAACTAGGGAATTGTGTCTTTCCCAAACTGTGACTTTTGAAGTGGTTATGACCCCAACCTCATTATGCGAAATTGGTTTTTATGAGAACTGTGAGAATTTGTAAAATTGAACTAGTCTTGAAATATTTAAAATAAAATGGTATGATTTAATGACAAAGGGAGTTGGTGTTCCCCAATGTGTATTAATGAACAAAGGGAGTTGTTCTCCCCAAGTTAATGAAAGTTGTTTTGGCATGATGTGTTACCTTGCAAGTGTAGTTGGTATGAAGATACCAATAATGTAAGCCTAAATATGTATCGTGGTTCATTGAATGGGAATGTGTGACAACTATTTTAATTGAGCCCTAATAAGGGTTGTGTAGCTGAGTCGTGAAAGTGTAGGTCTTAGTGACCGATACTGGAAACCTCATTTGTTGATGCGGGGGTCAAAGTGACTAGGGAGCTTCTAGTCCCTCTTATTATTATTTCGCTAGGTAGGTTCAATCCCCTTATAAATCTTTATATGATTAGGTGGTTAAGTTTTCTTACTATATAATGGAGGGCTCGAGTCCCCCATGTGCATATATATGAGATTATTTTCTGATTCATATGGCTATATGCACTGGGGCCCGACTAGGGGGTGAGAGTTGAGGCCCATATAACCCATGGGTACGATTATATGATGGGTGAGCTATATAATCCAGGATAAATTTTTGAAAATCATGTTTAGCCTTGTTACTTATTCTGGCATATGACATATATATCTATCTATTTGCTATTACTATGTGTGTTGGCTTTATAATGATTTTAATTGTTGACTAGGATTGGATATCATCTCGTGAGACAGACTGAAGAGATGAGCTTTCATACTTTGGAGGGCCCCATTTCATACTTTGGTCTATTTCATATTTTGACTATTTCTTTGGACTTGGTTTTGGCTATGGACGGGGGTATGTCCCAACTGGATATTCTTTGGTTTTGATTAGAGTCTTTGTCAAACTGCTTTGGGCATGGGTGGTGTTGGTATCGGTGTTGACATTGGCAGTTATATTGGTATTGGTTGGGTGTTTGGTTTTAAATGGTTGGTTAAGGTTATAAACTTATTATAATGTTTATTTTGTTGATATTCTCTTAACTTGTTATATGTTTCGAATTCATCCAACATAGAGTATAAGGTGGGCGATGGTTTGGGTATTGGGGGTGGTCTCGGGTCTTGTTTGTAATTGTGAGAACTGACACTACCAGGCCCAGGTTCGAGTCATGTCAGGGTCGCTGCTTATGATTATTGCCATGGAGTTCCACCTGTCTCCACTGACCATCTTCTAGCTGGTGACGTTTATACTCAGTTACCTCAAGGAGATATTACCAATGTTGAGTTTTGCCAATCCATTTATCTGTTGACCCAGTTGGTGACATCTTAGTCATGTCAAATGAGTTTTGCTGGTATTACTTGGAGTTCATCTGAGGTCACTAAAGTTGGTCAGTTTATGAGGTTGAGCCCTCCAATTCACTAGTACTACAGTTGAGGAGGATCCTCAAGGATTTATAGATTAGATGGAGAAGATCTTTTGGAATCTGCATGCTACTAAGGTATAAGGTATGGAATTCGGTGCTTATCAGTTGAAGGATATAGCGTACCAATGTTATGAAGAGTGGAAGTGACTTAGGAGTGATGATGCTGAGTCCATTTTGTGCATAATTTCTCTATTGCCTTTCCTGGTTGCTTCTTTCCTCAAGAGTTGAGGAAGACGAATGTTGAAGATTTAATGAATTTGAAGCAAGGTAGGATGATGGTAAAGGAATATGTCTTGAAATTGAACCAATTGACGCGATATGGCCCTGAGCTAGTGTTTAGCATTAGCGATCGAATGAGGAAATTCGCTTCAACTTTGTCTCGTCAATTGATTTTGGAGAGCATGTAACGGCCCAAAAAATGGGTCCCGGAGCGTCACACGGTGCTTGAGGCTATGAGTAGCCCCAAAATAACCCTTTGAGCCATTTTCATTCAATTCAACACAAATCAATGGGGTTTCCATAAATAACCCTCAAATATCAACAGAGTAATCATCGTCCAAGAATAAAAGAATTTCAGAAAGATAACAAAATACAACTTATTAGTCAACTCCCAACATCTATACTAGTCTGACAAGCCTCTAAGAAAATGAATAAAACCAGCGAGCCATTGAGACATGCCCCAATTGACTCATACTCAGTTATCAAATGTAAACAATTCTGTGAAACCAACATCAGACATTACGTCCTTGAAACATGAGGACTCACCACAATAGAGGATGTAGAACAGCATGCCCGAAGAATCACTGTCGAACCTGGAACTGAGCACCTGAACCTACATTCCGAGAAAATGCAGCCCACATCCGAAGATGTGGGTCAGTACTATGGAAAGAAACTAATTATATGGGGGTGTATGCAGTTGTATAAACATCATCATCATAAATATTTATAAGAAATATGTACGATATATGAAAGACTCACATAGCCCGAAGAAAAACATCATAATCATGAGAGGATGAAATAAGTACAATAACACATGTGAGTCATCATATAATTTGTCAATCACTTTCAGTTCATCAAGAATATCAATTCTCATAATGTAAATATCATTTAAATCTTTCGAAAGAATAGCTTTCCCAATTCCACTTTCAAATCACTTCACCATTCACCATACACACAAGGAAACACACACACTGGGAGATCCTAGAACCGACATAAACCTTGTGAGCTACATGGAGTCAAACGTACAACCCACGTTGGGGAGAGCCGTCCTATCCTTGCCATCGGAGTAGGACTATCGATATCAAATCCACACAAACTAGTGATCACTATATAAATCAACCTCAAGCTCACTCCTATGGGGGCACGTAGTTCTAGGGAAGTAAGGTCGATTTATACCTCCCACTCGGTGCTAAAGATTTCTCCCAGACTTAGCTCAGATTATTTCAAAGACAATCCACAACAAAATTTTTTTAATAATATATATATATACATCGGGAGCCATCATGCTTCCCATCTATCAAAATCAACCACGTTGTGGATTTCTTTCATACTCGAGTTCAAAACAACTCCATTAAGACCAAAAGGTCAAATAATTAAAATATCTCAAATATTCAAGATCAACGTGCTTATAACACTCACTTTCTCAAAAAAAAATACAATTTTCAATGGGGATTCACGACCCAAATATCAAAATCATAATAAATATCGTTCAAGATTCATGCTTTATATCTCCACACATTTAAATTCATCTTTCAAAATCATAAATATCAAGGTTTCATAATAATCATCATAAGATATGGGTTCATGCTTCAAATTCTTAAAAATCAAATAAAAATTATGCCTTTGTAAAGAAAATTACTTTTGGGCACAAGAACAAAAGAGAGTTCTTGTTGAAAAACCCCACATACCTTGAATGATGAACTTTAGATCGATACTCATTTTTGAGATGTTAATCGTGCCTTTGAATGATGGTTCTTGAACTAGGAACTTGGAATCTTGAATAAATTTGCAGAATTAATAGTGAACTTTGGAGGTTCTTGAAGTTGGATGTAGGAGCTTAGGATTTTCTTTTTGTGGGAATTTGATGAAATATAACATATAATTCTTCTAATAGGCTTTAATATAGGGTTTGGATGGATTTTGGGTGAGGGGGAATGACTAAAACGCCCCTAAAAATCAAAATATTCTCAAATCTATCCTTTGGTGGACTGTTTTGATATTCTGAAGTAGATCAACAATAACTTTTACTCCGATATTCAAATTGGATGAAACTAATTTCATTAGAAAAAAGAATCTAATATATTTCCATTGATATATATTATCTCACCCAGATCATTGTCTACGAGGAGTTATGATCGTTTGAAGTTGACCCAAAAATTTACTTTTGACAGGCTGAAGTAGATTGACCATAAATTTTTGCTCCAAAAGACAAATTGGATGAAACCAATTTTATTGGAAAGAGGACTCGCAGAGCTTTCCATTGATATATAGTAGATCACCCAGATCATTATGTACAAGGAGTTATGATCGTTTAAATTTAGAGCAAAAATATGCCAGGCCTCAGTACTTTTTCCTGCACGTTTTACTGTGCACTACCATTCACGGTTCGATCGGAATGTTCATAAATCGTCGCTCGGGCGTCCGTTTCGGATGATCCACATATCATTGGAAAGATTATTCGATACTATACGCAATGGTGGGTCATAATCTAAGACATTCCACACGGAAAATTTATAGTTCATTCTAGAAGATAGAACCCAGCACGTTTACGCACAAAATTTCAACAAAAAATTTCTCGGGATATTACATCATCCCCCCTTGGAAACATTCATCCTAGAATGATGCTAGACATGCCAAGATTAGATAGGGAATAGGGCATACAGCTAAAACCATTCGTTAGACTCATCACCACATCGTTTCTCACTCCGAATGCAACATAGAATGCATAAATTCAAGAAACTATAGCTGAACACATAATAAATGTCAGCTGAACTGCTGCAACTTTTATCAAAAGTGCATGATTTAGGAAAGAACGGTAACTTCGGCTTGATCGGAGTTCACAAAAAATAGGTGCGGGTACATAGATCGCATATCCACCTCAGCTTCCCAAGTTGCACCCTCGACAGATTGGTTTCTCCACAACACCTTGACCAAGGGAACTTCTTTGTTCCTTAGTCTTCGGACAGTGAAATCACGAATCTCAACAAGAATCTCATCAGAAGAAAGATTTTCTTGAATGTCAGCACTCACAGAGGAATCCACTACCACAACATCAATAATATGCTTTCTAAGCATGGAGACATAGAATATTGGATGAACAGAGGACAACTCGGAAGGCAACTCGACCTCATAAGCTACCTTACCAACACAGCTAAGAATTTTTTAAGGACCAACATAATGGGGACTAAGCTTCCCCTTCTTTCCAGATCTCTTTCCCCCCCCCCTCATGGGGGAAATTTTCAGATACACTAGGTCACCAACTTCAAACTCAAGGTCTCTCCTTCTAACTTCCGCGTATGACTTCTGACGACTCTGCGCAGTTTTCAAACTTTCCCTAATCTACTTAACTTTTTCCATAGTCTCAACTACCGAATTAGGACCACTCACAGCCGCTTCACCCCCCTCGAACCAACCTATGGGTGATTTATACTTCCTCCCATATAAGGCTTCAAACGGAGCCATGCCAATACTAGAGTGGAAACTGTTATGGTAAGCAAACTCTATCAACGGTACGTGATCATCCCAACTTACCTTAAAGTCAAGTGCACAAGCTCTCAACATATCCTCTAAGGTCTGGATGGTCCGCTCAGCCTGCCTATCGGTCTGCAGATGAAAAGAAGAACTCAGAAGCACTTGGGTACCCAGACCCTTCTGAAAAGCTTTCCAAAATTGCGAAGTGAACTGAGTACCCCTATCCGAAATGATAGACAAGGGAAATCCATGCAGTCTGACTAGCTCTCAGATATACAATCTAGCATAATCCTCAGCAGTATATGAAGTATGAACAGGCAAGAAATGAGCAGGCTTAGTCAACCTATCAACCACAACCCAAATGGAATCATGATGGCATCGGGAAGGAGGTAAACCAATCACGAAATTCATATTTATATCTTCCCACTTCCAGTTGGGAATACTAAATTCTTGCATCATACCACCAGGTCTTTGGTGTTCAACCTTAACCTGTTGGCATGCTGCACACTTACCTACAAACGCTGCTATATCTTTCTTTATGCCACTTCACTAATAGATTTCCCGCAAGTCTCGGTACATCTTGGTGGCACCAGGATGAATACAATATCGCGCCCCATGTGCTAATCGTCTGTCTCAGATCATCAACGTTCGAGACACATAATCTACCCTACAATCTCAACACACCATCTCCCCCTTGGGAGAAAACCTCTACTTTTTGGTCCTTGACTGACTCCTTCAGTCTGACCAAACTAGCATCTAAGTATTGGTTTTCCTTCACTTCTGAAACCATGGAGGATTTGGAACTACTCTGAACCCCTATACTAACTTCAACAGACTCAAACAACCTAACCCCCAATCTAGCCAAATGATGTACATCACAAGCCAACTCTTTCTTGCCTTCTACCACATGCGAAACACTATCCATGGACACTCTACTTAGACCACAACATTGGCCTTGTCTGGATGGTACAACACACTCATATCATAGTTCTTTAACAATTTTAACCATCGTCTCTGTCTAAGATTCAATTCTCTCTGGGTAAACAAATACTGCAGACTCTTATGATTAGTGAAAATATCAACATGGACACCATACAAATAGTGTCTCTAGATTTTCAAAGCAAACACAACATTAGCCAACTCAAGGTCATGGGTGGGGTAATTTTTCTCATGGGTTTTCAACTGTCTAGAAGCATAAGCTATCACCTTACCCTTCTACATCAATACGCAACCCAACCCAACTCTCAAAGCATCACAGTACACCATAAAACTATCAACACCATCAGGCAAAGTCAAAATAGGGGCTGAAGTGAGTTGAGTCTTCAACTCCTAAAAACTCTTCTCAAAAGATTCGAACCATAAGAACTTCACTTTCTTTTGGGTCAACCGAGTCATCGGAGACGCTATAGAGGAGAAACCCTCAACAAAACGGTGGTAATAGACAGCTAAACCCAAGAAACTTTGGATATCAGTCGGAGAAATAGGTCTAGGCCAATTTCTAATAGATTCGGTCTTTTTGGGATCAACTCTAATACCCTCAGAAGAAATGATATGACCCAGAAAAACAACTGACCTTAGCCAAAACTCACACTTACTAAACTTGGCAAACCACTTGTGATCTCTAAGGGTTTGCAAGACAGTTCGTAGATGATCAGAATGTTCATCCTCACTACGAGAGTACACCAACACTATCACAAACATATCCAGATATGGTCTGAAAACTCGATTCATGAGGTCCATGAAAGTTGTTGGGGCATTAGTTAACCCGATAGACATAACAAAAAACTCAAAATGGACATAACGAGTTTGAAAAGTGGTTTTTGGGATGTCACACTCCCTAACTTTGAGTTGATGATAGCCGGAACAAAGGTCTATATTTGAGAAATAACTTGCACCTTGAAATTGGTCAAACAAATCATCTATTCTTGAAAGGGGGTACTAATTTTAGATGGTGACTTTATTCAGTTGGCAGTAATCAATGCACATACGCAAAGAGCCATTTTTATTTCTCACAAACAACACTGGAGCACCCCAAGAAGAAACACTAGGCCTTATGAAACCCTTATCTGGTAGATCTTTGAGTTGCTCTTTCTACTCGTTAAGTTCTGCAGGGGCCATACGGTAAGGAAGAATAGAAATGGAATGAGTATCGGGAAGAAGATCAATCCCCAACTCTATCTCTCTATCAAGAGGTATCCCTGGGAGATCATTCGAAAAAACATCAGAAAACTCATTGACGATGTTAACAGACTGGAGAGTTGGAGTCTCAGACTTAGTGTCTTTGACTCTAATCAAATGATAAATACACCCCTTGGAAATAAGCTTTCTAGCTTTGAGGTAAGAGATAAAATGACTCTTGGGTGACACAGAATTCCTAGACCACTCAAACTCGGATGCACCCAAAAATTAAAACTTGACCACTCAGGTCCAACAATCAATAGAGGCATAAGAAGAATACAACTAGTCCATACCCAGAATCACATCAAAATCTATCATGTCTAACTCGATTAGATCAGCCAACAAGACTCTATGAAGAACGGTAACATGTCACTTTTTATACACTTTCTGGGCAACAATCGAATCACCCACTGGGGTAGAAAATAGGATAGGCTCAGGAATAATCTCAGGACTCATTTCAAAATTCACAGCAATCAAAGGTGTAATATATGAGAAATTGGATCCAGGATCCAACAAAGCATACATATCAAACTGAAATATATGAACCATACCAGTAACAACATTGGGAGAGTCCTCCTGTTCCTGGTAGGACGGTAAAGCATAGAATCTATTCTGGCGCTGCCCACCAGCATTTCTTGAAGAAGCGCCCTGAGCTGGGGCTGGGTCAGTCGCTGGAACTGGAGCAATAACAGTCTGAGTCTGGGTCTGAGGGAGATAGTCACGACGCCCTTGTCCATCCTATGGACAATCTCTAACTCTGTGACCCATGTCACCACACCGGAAACAACCCCTCTTCTCACCCCAACACTCACCCAAATAAGCCCTACCATATTATGGACACAGGGGATGATTTGGCTTACTGTCAGCACTGTACTGGGACCTAGATACATATGACCTACTACCTTGCTCCTGCCTACCTCTAGGCACAGGAGCACTAGCAGATGACGATGCTGGCATAGATGAATAATCCTGATATCGAGGATTACTCCCTCCCAGCAATTTAGTCTGACCTTGTCTGTGCTGCTCGAACCTAGCTCTCTTATTCCCTGTCATTATATCTCTCTCCTTAATCTTGTCTGCCTCAATCTATTGGGCATGAGTCATCTTCCTAGAAATATTTATCTCACTATTTAGCATAGCAGACCTACACTCCTTAACCACATAATTAGATACTCCAGTCACAAACTTACTCATACCAGCCCGATTATCAGCCACTAAGTCAGGGGCATACTTGGCCAACTGATTGAACTTTTGACAGTACTCCCTAACAGTCATAGATACTTGTCGTAGGTTCATAAACTCTTCCACCTTTTCCTCTCTCATCTCTAAAGGGAAAAACTTATCCAGGAATGTATTCTGGAACTCTTGCCAAGTTGTAGGGACAGCTCCCTCACCTCTACCTTTCCTTCAAGCAACAACCCAGTAATAAGCAAGGTCTTTCAACCTATACGTAGCCAATGCCACACTAGGTTCCTCAGATACATGCACCACCTGAGTAATCTTCCGCACCTCCTCTAAAATTAATCATGGATCCTCATCAGACTTAGACCCATAGAATTCCGGCGGATTCATCTGCATGAAGTCATGGATCCTGGCAGCAGCTGAATCACCTCCCTGCTACTGTGGAGTCAGGGCCGGGTTAGCTTGAACATTTGCAGTAACAACTTGGGCCAGCACTTGAAAGACTGCCCAAAATTCAGCATGAGATGCATTTTCATTCAATGGGTCAGCGGGTTGAGGTTGCTGACCATCATTATTTCTTCTCACTCAATGTGGAGGCATATTTCTAAAAGAGGAGAGCACAATCAATAGAAGAGAGAGACACTTTAAGCACGATAAACTTCTGAAAGAAAGAATCATACTTTTTTCTAAAACGTATTATAGCCTTTTGCTCATAGATATGGCGCGCTACACACTGATGATCAAGACTCTACTTAACGTGGCTTGTCAGACTCCCTAGGATACCTTAAAACCTTAGGCTATGATACTAAGTTTGTAACGCCCCAAAAAACGAGTCTCGGAGTGTCACACGGTGCTTGAGGTTACGAATATCCCCAAGCTAACCCTTTGAGCCATTTTTATCCAGTCTAACACAAATCAATGGGGTTTGCATAAAGAACCCTTAAATATCAATAGAGTAATCATCATCCAAGAATAAAAGAATTTAAGAAAGATAACAAAATACGACTTATTAGTCAACCCCCAACATCTATACTAGTCTGACAAGCCTCTAAGAAAATCAATAAAACCAGCGAGCCATTGAGACATGCCCAAACTGGCTCATACTCAGTTATTAAATGTAAATAATTCTGTGAATCCAACATCAGACATCACGCCCTCGGAACATGAGAACTCACCATAACAGAGGATGTAAAACAGCGTGCCTAAAGAATCACTGTCAAACCTAGAACTGAGTACCTAAACCTACATTCCGAGAAAATACAGCCCACATCTGAAGATATGGGTCAGTACCATGGAAAGGAATTAAGTATATGGGGGTGTATGTAGTTGTATAAACATCATCATCATAAATATTTATAAGAAATATGCAGGATGTATGAAAGACTCACATAGCCCAAAGAAAATTATCATAATCATGAGAGGATGAAATAAGTACAATAACACATGCGAGTCATGATATAATTTGTCAATCTTTTTCAGTTCATCAAGAATATCAATTCTCATAATGTAAATATCATTTAAATCTTTCAAAAGAATAACTTTCACAATTCCACTCTCAAATCACTTCACCATTCACCATAGACACAAGGAAACACACACACACTGGGAGATCCTATAACTGACATAAACCATGTGAGCTACATGGAGTCCAACATACAACCCACGTTGGGGAGAGCCGTCCTATTCTTGCCATCGGAGTAGGACTATCAATATCAAATCCACACAAACTAGTGATCATTATATAAATTAGCCTCAGGCTTACTCCTACGGGGGCACGTAGTTCTAAGAAAGTAAGGTCGCTTTATACCTCCCACTCAATGCTAAAGATTTCTTCCGGACTTAGCTCAGATCATTTCAAAGACAATCCATAACAAAATAATTTCAGTAATATATAAATATACATCGGGAGCCATCATGCTTCCCATCTATCAAAATCAACCACGTTGTGGATTTCTTTCACACTCGAGTTCAAAGCAACTCCATTAAGACCACAAGGTCAAATTATTCAAAAGATCTCAGATATTCAACATCAACGTACTTATAACATACAATTTGTAAAAAACATAATTTTCAATGGGGATTCACTACCCAAATATCAAAATCATAATAAATATCATTCAAGATTTATGCTTTATATCTCCACACATGTAAATTCATCTTTGAAAATCATAACCATCAAGATTTCATAATAATCATCATATCATATGGGTTCATGCTTCAGATTCATAAAAATCAAATAAAAATCATACCTTTGTAAAGAAAATTACTTTTGGGCATAAGAATGAAAGAAAGTTCTTGTTGAAAAACTCCACATACCTAGAATGATGAACTTTAGATCGATACTCATTTTTGAGATGTTAATCATGCCTTTGAATGATGGTTCTTGGAGTTCTTGAACTAGGAACTTGGAATCTTGAATATATTTGCAGAATTAATGGTGAACTTTGGAGGTTCTTGAAGTTGGATGTAGGAGCTTAGGATTTTCTCTTTGAAGGAATTTGATGAAATATAACATATAATGCTTCTAATAGACTTTAATACAGGGTTTGGATGGATTTTGGGTGAGGGGGAATGACCAAAACACCCCTAAAAATCAAAAAAATTCTCAAATCTGTCCTTTGGTGGACTGTTTTGATAGGCTGAAGTAGATCAACCGTAACATTTTACTCTGATATCCAAATTAGATGAAACTAATTTCATTAGAAAGAGGACTCTCATATCTTTTCATTGATATATAGTATCTCACCTATATTATTGTGTACGAGGAGTTATGATCATTTGAAGTTATCTAAAAATTCACTTTTGATAGGCTGAAGTAGATCGACCATAACTTTTTACTCCGATAGACAAATTGGATGAAACTAATTTCATTGGAAAGAGGACTTGCAAAGCTTTCCGTTGATATATAGTAAATCACACAAATTATTATGTACAAGGAGTTATGATTATTTAAAGTTGGAGAAAAAATAGGCTAGGCCTCAGTACTTTTTCCTGCACGTTTTACTATTTACTACTATTCATAGTTCGATCGAAATGTTCATAACTCGTCGCTCGGGTGTCCATTTTGGATGATCCATATATCGTAGGAAATCTTATTCGATAATATACACAATCGTGGTTCATAATCTAAGACATTCCACATAGAAAATTTATAATTCAATCTAGAAGATAGAACCCAACACGTTTATGCACAAAATTTCAATAAAAAATTTTCTGGGTTATTATAGAGCAAGGCTGCCTTGTTGAACAAGGATATGGATATTTATTGATGGTACTGTATATGCATTAGGTTGTGGAAGAAAAGAAGAATCAAGCAGAGTTAGGGGACAGGATGAGTAAGAAGTTTTGGTTTTCAGAATAGGGTGAAGGTCAGCAGAGTGGTTGGGATGGTGTGAAGTGGTCTACGAAGAAGTAGGACAACTATGGTTCCTATTCTACGGCTAGTGCACCTTATCCAAAGCCATTTGAAGATCCTTATTTTTAGAGTAAGGATGGTTATAGGGCACATGACGCCAGATATCAGGCCAATGGGGATAAGTCAGCCCCATCGTATCCTCCTTGCAGACTTTATGGTTCGTTGCATCATTTTTTCTTTGATGAGGAGAGGGTTGGTGTTTCAATTATGGCTATCTGGGAGACATGCTAAAGGATTTACCTAGGGGAAAGGTTTCTATGAGAGCTAACAAAATTTAGGTTTCCACGTCATTATCTCCTACACCAAGGGGTGCCACTTCTAGTACCAAGATTGGTTGAAACCTCCTATACTCTCTTACTACCCATCAGGAGTCTGAGGCATCTCCTGATGTCATCATTGGTATGTTAAAACTCTTCTCTCGTAATATGTACTATTTACTTGACCCATGATCTACTCTTTCTTATGTGACCCCATTTGTGGCTATGTATTTTGGTTTTGGTCTCGAGTATATTTTGGACACCTTTTCTATTTCTACCCCAATAGGAGACTCAATGTCTGATAGTAGGGTCTATAGGGATTGTGTTGCATTTGTTGATGGTAGGAAAACTTTGGTGGACCTGTTTAAATTAGACATGCTATATTTTGATATAATTTTGGGATGGATTGGTTTAATTTGCTCTATGCCTCTTTAGAAATTCAAACTCGTAAGGTCATTTTCAAATTCCCTAATGATGCGGTTATTGAGTGGGGAGAGTTTTCTTTTGTACCTAAGAGAAGGTTCATATCATGTCTTATAGCCAAAAAATTAATTTCCAAGGGGTTTCTTTATCATCTAGTATGGGTTAAAAATTCTAACTCAGAGGGTCCTTTTTTACAATTCATTCCCATGGTTACTGAATATCCTGAAGTCTTCCCTAATATTTTGTTAGGTGTCCATCCTGATAGAGAAATTAATTTTGGGATTGATTTTCTTACGGACACTCTTTCTATCTCTATCCCTCCTTATATAATGGCCTGGCTGAGTTTAAAAAACTTAAGGAACAATTGAAAGATCTTCTTAACAAGGGTTTTATCTGCCCTAGTGTGTCTCTGTGGGGTGCAACTGTATTATTCATGCATAAGAAGGATGGTTCTCTTCAAATGTGTATTGATTACCATCATTCGAATAAGGCGACGATGAAGAATAAGTACCCTCTTCTTAGTATTGATGATCTGTCTGACCAACTTTAGGGTACTAAGTACTTCCCTAGATTGACCTTAATCGGGTTATCGTCAGTTAAGGATTAGGGAAGTGGATATTCCTAATACTACCTTCTGTACTCGGTATGGGCATTTTGAGTTCTTGGTCATGTATTTTGCGTTGACCAATGCTCCAACAACATATATGGATCTCATGAATTGGGTATTCCGTCAGTTTTGGACTTGTTTGTGATTATATTTATAGATGATTTTTTGGTATATTCAAAAAGTGAGGTGGATCATGCCAATCACCTCTGTGTTGTGTCACATACCTGAAAAGATCAACAATTGTATGCTACATTTTCAAAGTGTGAATTTTTGTTGAATATTGTTATTGTTCTTGGTTATGTTATCTCTAGCGAAGGGATCATGGTGGATCAACAAAATGTTGTGGTAGTTACGAAGTGGCCTAGACCCTCGACTCCAACCCATATTTGGAGCTTTTTTTGGTTTAGCCAGTTATTATAGGAGGTTTGTGGAAAGTTTCTTATCGATTGTTTCACCTTTGACTAAGTTAACTCAAAAAAAGGTGAATTTTCTGTGGTCCAAAGCTTATGAAGGAGGCTTTGAGAAGATGAAAGATAAATAGACTTCTACTCTAGTTTTGACCCAGGTCGAGGGTAGTGATGACTTCATGGTTTATTATGATGTGTCATGTCTGGGACTTGGTTGTGTATTAATGCCGCATGGAAAGGTGGTAGCATATGCTTATAGGCAGTTGGAAGTTCATGAAAGGAATTATTTGACTCATGATTTGGAGTTGTTGGCTGTGATGTTGAAATTGAAAATTTGGCGACATTACTATATAGGGTCCACGTTGATATCCATTCAGATCATAAGAGCCTACAATATACATTCACCCAAAAGGTGTTGAATCTTAGGAAAGTTGATGGCTTAAGTTGCTCAAGGACTAGGACATGAGTTCACTATCACCCAGGTAAGGTTAATGTGGTTGCTGATGCTCTTAGTAGTTTATCTATGGGGAGTCTATCCTATGTAGATGGCGATAAATAACACTTGGTTAGGGATATTCACCATTTGTCTAATCTTGGAGTCCATCTCTTAGATTCTGAGGATGGTGGTGTATTGTGCAAGAGGTGGTGAAGTCATCTATTGGTGTGGAGGTAAAGGAGAAGCAGGTGTTGGACCCTATATTGATGCAAATCAAAGACTGTGTAGGTAGGCAAAAGGTGATAACTTTTGAGATTGGGAGTGATGGTATCTTCAAGTACTAAGGGAGGTTGTGTGTTCCCGATGTGGAGAGGCTACGAGGTAGAATTTTGGATGAAGCTCACGAGTCACGTTTTTGGTTTATCTTGATTTAATGAAGATGTATCATTTGGTTTATCTTGATTTAATGAAGATGTATCATTACCTTAGGAGATCTATTAGTGGAATAACTTGAAGAGGGATGTGGCTAATTTTGTGGCTAAGTGCATAGTGTACCAACAAGAAAAGGTGTAGAAATTGACGCCTGATAGGTTGTCTTAAGAAATTGAGTTGTCTGTGTGGAAATGGGAAGTGATAAATATGGATTTTATTATCTGTCTTCTATAAACTTGGAACCAGTTTGATTCTATTTGGGTCATCATGGATAGTATGACTAAGTCTACGCACTTCTTATCGGTGAGGACTAATTATTCTGTTGAGGACTATGCAAGCGTGTTAATTAAACAAATCGTGAATTTGTATGGTGCACCTATTTCTATTATCTTTGATCAAGGTAATTAGTTCCTATTGCAGTTTTAGAGCTCCTTTCAGAGAGGCTTAGAGACTAAGGTGAGCCTAAGTACCACTTTCTAACCGCAGATGGATGGATAAGCGAAAATTACCATTCAGACTTTGGATGATATGGTCCAAGCTTGTGTAATTGACTTTGGAGGTAGCTGGGTTGACCATTTTCCTCTAGTGGAATTTGCATACAATAATGGCTATCACTCTTGTATTGGTATGACTTTGTTTGAGGCTTTGTGTAGTAGAAGGTGTAGATCCCCTATTGGGCGGTTCAAAGTTGGTGAGGCAAGGTTATTTGGTCACGATTTAGTTCATCAAGCTATGGAGTGTCACGCCTTAAATCCTATTGGGGCGGACAGGCACCTGTAGCTGTAAAGGCCTAAAAGAACCAATCCATAACCTTGTACTTCTCATGCATGTAACTATGAAGACCAAAGGTTCTAACAAACATGTTATCATGCATCGATGAGAATAACCACGTAGGCAAGCACAAAATTATAGATACAACATTTGGTCGTTGGGGCCACTCATCTAAAAGACAAGACACTACCATATTTAATTTTACATTAGTCTACAAAGACTCTAAAAGATACATGACTCAGTTAGGGTCGGGACAAACCCCCGCCCTACACTTGACTACTGCACAATGCCAAAATATATGGAACAGATTCAAAAATCCTCGAATCAACCTGGAGTTTACCGATAGTCACTGAATAGCCTGTGCTTATACTAGCGAGGTGTATTAGCTGAAGCACCTGTACCTGCAGCATGAAATACAGGTCCCCCGTGAGGGACGTCAGTATGAAGATATGTACTGAATATGTAAGGCTGAAGGTAACAACACATGATACAAGAGATCAATAAAAATAAGATACAAGTGTATAAGTAGTACTAGTAGACCCTTTTATATTTACTTGTGGGACGACGTACATTACATTTTTTCTTCATTTTTTTACCTTTATTACTTCATAATCTTTGTAAGCCATATAATCCAAATGACCAGTTGATCAGTGGTAAATTAATAAATCATGATTGGCCCATGTTAGGCTTACGCCCCTGAGCTACCACCCACATAAGAGCATTGGGATCGTCCCATGCTAGGCTTATTCCCCTGAGCTTCCACCCACATATAAAGGTATCGAGATCGGCCCATGCTAGGATTATGCCCTTGAGCTGCCACTAATTTTACATATTTACGTTACTTAGTTTATTTAGCCTTTGAGATTGTTACTTTGGTGGTCATAACATTATGGTACCTTGAAACAATAATATACCAATAAGAGACATGTAAATGGGCACTTAATGCAACAACAAAGAGGTAAGGAGTTGTTGGCACACAAATGAAGTGTTTAGGATCTGAAAATACACATGGATCTTATTTGAGTAAACAGAGAACTTCTGAAATTTTCAAGTGAAAATAGACATGCAGGTTTAATAATAAGCATGTATTGAGGTGTTATACACATTAGAGAGTGGGAACAAGATCATTGGTAACATGGAATGTAATGTGCTGCTATTATGTATCACTTGTTATAGGATAACCTTGGACGCTTACTTGATGGAACAAATGTCCGATTTCATGTCAAAGAGTGCAAAATAGAGTATGCCTTACATACCTGGTTATATAACTCCAAAACTAACCCAACTTGACTTCCCACCTTTTAGATTACCTATCTACAATAGAATATATGGTAAACTAGTATTAGCAACCAATCAAGACATTTAGGCTACTTAGCTTCACCAAAACAGTAACCGGGCAATAAGTACTTAATCTATCAATCAAGGGTGTTATTTTAACCTTTTTCTCCTCCAATTACACCAACATACCATACATGTTCTTATAAGATTCATCGAAACCGCCTTAGCTTCATTAAACCCTCCAAACATTATGCAAAATAAATTGGGCAGTAAACATATGCAATAATTAGTTCAGTGGTGTACCACCACACCTTTCTTTTATATTTCAATTCAAACTAGTCACACTTTTCTCCAACATCAACCTGGCATCCCATAACATATACATACAAAACAATCCTCAAAAAAGTCCCAAATTCCTTTTATTGTAGCAATCAATTATTGAACTCATCATCCCTTGAGTTCTCAATAACAACACATCCATAATTATTTCTTAAATTCATACATAAGGAGAACAAAATGGCCAGTCAACTTACCGTAATTCCACAACTTATTCTTTCAATTTGAACTCCTCTAGAACTTCAACTTTCACTTTCCTTCACACTTTAAACAAAAAAAGAAAAGACATCTCTTAATAACAAAGTAAAAGTGAACAAGTTGTTTGTTCCATATTCTGCCATGAATTAATATTTAAGAACTTATATCATGTTTTCCTAATCTTCCTTAAGATAATTAAGATAAACCATGAGTGTTTTCACTTACCTTGGCCTGTAAAGGTTGGGGCTTTTTCAAGAACCCTAGAAAGTAAAATAGGGCTACTCCTTGTTGTTTAAAAGAAAGTAGAGAGAATTGGTGAACCCTTTTTTGTGACTTAAGAATGAGGGAAAATGAACTGCAATTTGGCCATATAAAGTCCCTAATTTTGTCCATCCACTTATATGATTTTGGACGACAAATTTAACCAAATTGGTCCATGTAGGTGTTGCACCTACTTAAGGAGTTCAAGATGCTCAAAATGTCAAAGTAGGTGATGCACCTACTTGCTTAATTTATTAGTTGGGCTCAATTATATTTGGGCCTTGGCAGAATTAAGAATTGGGTCCTTTTCCATTCTTCTTCTTCTTTTACTTAATTTGGGCCCAAATAAGTATACTAATAAAGGCCCAAATCTGATTCATTGACTTGGTCCATTAACTTGGCTCATATAACCCAAGTAGGTGACTCACCTACTAGCTTAATTAAATCAAGCAAGCACCTCAATATTTCATTCCATTTTCAGCTCCTAATAACCTTAATCTAAATTACAACTTGTACACATCTGAACACTTTAAACTTTAGATTTAAATATCGACTTATGATTCCAAGTTAAATAGTTGTATCGATGTTAACTTGATTGTGTGACATAAAAAGGTACAGGTAGTGTCTAGAGTTCTAGCTATACCATTAATATTTGCATAATAAATCTCATCCATTACCTACCACAAGGCTATAACAAGTTACATATAAATAGAGAAAGTACATACAACATACGGGGTGTCACATCCTCCCCTCCTTAGAAACATTCGTCCTCGAATGTTATCATGACTATACAACCAAAACAAGTTTCAATCCTAAGTTAAATATCCCAATTATCACATAGTACTTATATATTATACTTACTTGTTATTGCTCCAATTCAGAATCTTGGACTTTTCTTCGTATTTGAACAAATAGGGGTACTTAGATTTCATCGCTTCTTCAACTACTTATGTTATCTTCTCTACTTGGTTTCTCCAAAAAAAATTTATACAAGCTATTTCCTTATTCCTCAACTTCTTAACTTTTCGATCTAGAATAGCAATAGGTATTTCTTCATAGGTGAGATCTTCCGTAACTTGTACATCTTCAATAGGAGTAATGTGAGATGGATCTCTGATGCACTTTTGAAGTATTGAGACATGAAATACTGGATAAACAGTTGAGAGATCTTGGGGTAGCTCTATTTCATAAGAGACTTGGACAAACCTCTGAGTAATCTTATATGCGCTTATATAACGTGGACTTAGTTTTATTTTCTTACCAAATCTCATAGCCCCTTTCATTGGTGACACCTCTAAGAATACCCAATCACCTATAGCAAACTCTATCCCCCTTCTTCTAATATCTGCGTATGACTTGTGTTGACTTTGGGATGTCTCTAGCCATTGTTGGATCACTTTAACCTTTTCCATAGCTTGATGAAGAAGATCTGGCCCAAATAAGGCACTTTTACCCACTTTAAACCATCCAATTGGTGATCTACATTTTCTCCCATACAAAGCTTCATATGGTACCATTTTGATACTCGAATGATAGCTATTGTTGTAGGAAAACTTGATGAGAGGTAAATGGTCATCCCAACTACCTTTAAAGTCCAATACACAAGATCTTATTATATCTTTAAGTCTTTGAATGGTACGTTTGTTTGTCCATCTGCTTGAGGGTGGAAAGTTGTACTTAAATTAACTTGTGTTTCCAAATTTCTCTAAAAAGACTTTCAAAAATTTACAGTAAATTGAGCTCCCCTATCTGATATGATAGAGATTGGTACTCCGTGTAATCGAAATATCTCTTTGATATACAATTTGGCATAATCTTTAACTGTATAAGTGGTCCTAACCGGTCGACAGTGTACTGATTTGGTGAGCCTATCAACTATCACCCATATGGAATCAAACTTTCGATATGTACGAGGCAAACCAGTAACAAAATCTATGTTTATCATGTCTTACTTTCATATTGGAAGATCTATACATTGCATATAGCCCCTGGGATTTTGGTGCTCTACTTTAACTCTTTGATAATTTGGACATTCGGCTATAAATTCTGCAATTTTCTTCTTTATGTCACCCCACCAATACATTTCTTTCAAATCATGATATATTTTACTGTACCCTGGGTGGATGGAATATCTTGAATGATATGCCTCTATCATAATCCTCTTTCTTAGCCCATCTATATTAGGCACACATAATCTATTTGGGCCCCGAAGTACTTCGTCTTGCGTTAGCTCAAATGACTTTATCATACCATATTGTACATTTTCCTTAAGTTGTAATAGTATGGGATCTGGATATTCTTCTCTTTCACTTTAGCTGCTAATCAATATTCTACTGCATTATGCATAATAAACCCTTCATCTGGAGTTTCAAGAAGGTGAAACCCTAAATTAGCTAGTTGGTATCGATCTTTAGTCATCCCTAGTCTTGCTATATACGGTGCCATATTCTTATGACTTAATGCATTTTCTACTGTATTTGCTTTCCCCGGATGATCTAAGATATCAACATCATAGTCTTTTAATAGACCAAGCCATCTTTGCTGCCTCAAATTTAGGTCCTTCTAATTAAAGATATATTGCAAACTCTTGTGGTCAGTATATATGTCAACATGAATCCCATACAAGTAGCGGCGCCATATCTTTAACGCAAATATAATCGCTTCTAGCTGCAGATCATGCGTTGGATAATTTTTCTCATGTGGCCGCAATTGTCTTGAGGCATATGCTATCACTTTACCATGGTGTATCAACACACATCCTAAACCAATTCTTAAAGCATCACAATACACTGCATACCTTTCTGTGTCTTCTTGAAGTACCAATACGGGTGTAGAAGTTAACTTATTCTTCAGATCTTGGAAACTCCTTTCACATTTATCATTCTATCGATACTTGGAAGCTTTGTGTGTTAACTTTGTCAAAGGTGCAGAAATTGAAGAAAACCCTTCAACGAACCTCTTAAAATAACCTGCCAATCTAAGGAAACTATGAACCTCCGTAGTTATTATAGGTCTTGGCCAGTTCTTTATGGCTTCTATCTTTTGAGTATCAATCATTATCCCTTCATCAGATACAATATGACCCAAAAATACCATAGATTTTAACCAAAACTCATATTTAGAGAAATTTGCATATAGCTTACGATCACGAAGAATCTATAACACCTGTCATAAGTAACTGGCATAGTCCTCCTTTGATCTCGAATAAACCAGAATATCATCTATAAAAACTTTCACAAACACATCCAAGAATGGATTGAACACCCTATTCATCAAATCCATAAAAGCTGTAGGTGCATTAGTTAGCCCAAAGGACATGACTAGAAACTCATAATGATCGTATCATATTCGAAAAGTTGTCTTGGGTATGTCCTTCTCTTTGACCCTCACTTGGTGGTAACCTAACCTCAAATCAATCTTTGAAAAGTACTTGGCCCCTTGCAGCTGGTCGAATAAGTCATCAATTCTTGGAAGGGGATATTTGTTCTTATCAGCCAACTTATTAAGTTGTCGGTAGTTAATACACATTCTCAATTAGCCATCTTTCCTACTCACAAATAACACTGGTGCTCCTCAGGGGGACATACTAGGCCTTATGAATCTTTTTTCTAGAAAGTCTTTCAATTGCTCTTCTAACTCCCGTAATTCTGCTGGGGCCATTCTATACGGAGGAATTGAGATTGGTTGAGTACCTAGAATTACATCAATACCAAACTCCACTTCTCATTCTAGTCGCAAACCTTGAAGATCTTCAAGAAATGCATTAGGAAATTCATTTACCCCTAGAATACTTTGAAGAGTTGGTGGTTCCGCATCTGTATCCTTCACTCTAACTAGATATATATGTAACCCTTGGAAATTATCCCTTTTTCCTTAAAATATGAAATAAATTTACCTCTTGGTACACCAATGTTACCCCTCTATTCAAGGGCAGCCTCTCTTGAAAAATGGAAATACACCTTCTTAATTCAGCAATCTACTATGGAATAGCAAGAAACCAACTAATCCATACCCTTTATAGCATCAAAATCAACCATTTCTAACTCTACTAGGTCAGGCATTGTATCCCTAACAAAAATAGTTATTTTACAATTCCGATAAACTTTCCTAGCTATAATAGATTCACCAACTGGCGTAGACACTGCAAATGGCTTAACAAGCAATTTTGGTGTCCTTCTAAACTTTCCAACAACCAATGGAGTGACATATGATAAAGTAGAACCCAAATTAATCAATACACATATGGTATGTGAAAATATAGATAATGTATCTGTAACCACATCTAGAGAAGCCTCTAAATATTATCGATCTGCTAGAGAATATGTACGATTCTGGAAATCCACTAGAGCTAGCTACTCCTTTTGCACCTCTACGATGACCTATAGTCTATACATCTCTACCTAAAAAAGTCACCGATAATTATGAAGTAATGCCTGATCCAGTAGGTCATGCCATACCACCTATGCCTCTTTATAGGCATTCTCTCATTATATGCCCCGACGTACCATACTAAAAACAAGCATTTGTCCCAAACTGACATGCACCTAAATGAAGCTTTCCACATTTTTTACATGGCTTCCTAGGAGGCCTTAATTAGCTCATACTCCCTTGCTCGTGATACCCCGCTGTTTGTGAACTCTGACTCTCACTTCATTTCCTAAACTTGTTGCTTTTGGACCCTTGAAACTGTGGTGGAGTACTAGCTTAGGATAAAAAAATAATGTCCTAGGTGATCTATTAGGAAACTGAGGCCTAAACTCACCTTGGGGTGCCATGAACTGCCCCATAGATCTGGACCTATTGGAATACCCCTTTTCCAATTCTTGTGTTCTTGTTTGCCTCTGATGTTTTATTTTTTATGTAAAAGCTTGTATCCTTGCTATGTCCATGTCTTTGTTCAAAGCAGTAAGTACAATCTCTAACCAAATATGGATCCAATCTATCTAGATATCGATGAACTCTATCATCCATAGTAGCTACTACATTAGGAGCATACCTAGACAAAGAGTTAAACCGAAGGTTGTACTCCCTTATGCTCATATTCCCTTGGCGAAGATTCAGGAACTAATATACATGGGACTGTCGAATCTCAAATGAAACGTAATGATCAAGAAATGCCTCTTTAAAATCTTTCCAAGTAGCTAAAGGTGCATCGATACCCCTAGATACTTTCCAGTTTTCATACCAAAATGTGGCCTTTCCTTTGATTCTATATGCTGCTAGCTCCACTGTCTCCTTACTTGATACATGCATGACAGCTAGAGCCCTTTGGATTTGATTAATAAGGTCCTGTGGGTCTTCATTAAGATCTAATCCGGCGAATGTGGGAGGATCCAGTTTAAGAAAATCCTGTTTTCGTAGGCTAGCTTCCCTATCTGCACCACTAGAACCTGTAGTTCGAATTTCTTGTCCTTGAGCTTGCCCAATAACTATACGAGCCAACAAGTGCACCACATTCCTTAGATCTTGGTTTGTAGCGTTAATATGTGGTTCTGAGGATGCAGTTCTTTTCCTCCTTAGTTCTTCTGGAGATGGAGGAGTACAAGAAGTTTGTAATACAAACTCATCTTGAGCCTCACTTTGATTAGCTTATCTAGGTGGTGACTTAATTATCACTTCTCCGGAAGCCATGTCTACTCGCTTACCTGTATTCTTACTCCTCTTTGTAATTGACATCTTACTATAATGAGAAAAAATAGGTTTAGTGGTTGAATATGACTTTACCTACGAATTGGGCTCTATTTCATGATCTAAGATATGAAATAAAAGAAACAACCTCGAAATGCCCATAGCATCTTGTTCAAATATTTGGTGCACAACACACCCATAAGTAAGAATCTACGTAGACAACACTTTATAGACTCCTCATGATGACCTGGTCTGATACCACTTTTGTCACGCCTCAAATACTATTGGGCGGACTGGCACCCGTAGCTGTAAAGGCCCAAGAGAACCAATCCATAACCTTGTACTTCTCATGCATGTAAATATGAAAACCAAATTTTTTGATAAATGTGATATTCTACATCAATGAGAATAACTATGTACGCAAGCATGCAATTATACATACAACACTTGGTCGTTGGGGCCACCATATCTAAAAGACAAGACACTACCATGTTTAACTTTACATTATTCAACAAAGCCTCTAAAAGATACATAGACTCAGTTAGGGTCGGGACAAACCCCTACCCTACCCTTGACTACTGCACAACACCAAAATATATGGAACAAACTTGAAAAGGCCTGAATCAACCTGAAGCTCACAGATAGCCACTGAATAGTCTGTGCTCATACTATCAAGGTGTATGATCTGAAGCACTTTTGCCTGCAACATAAAATACAGGTCCCTCATGAGGGACGTCAGTACGACGATATGTACTAAACATGTAAGGCTGAAGGCAAAAATACATGATATAAGAGCTCAATAAAAATCATATACAAGTGTATAAGTAGTATTGGTAGACCGCCTTTATATATACTTGTGGGACGACGTACATTACATTATTTTCTTCATTTTCTTACCTTTATTACTTCATAATCTTTGTAGCCATATAATGAAAATGACCAACTGATCAGTGGTAAATAGATAAATCCGGATCAGCCTATACTAGGCTTACGCCCCTGAGCTACCACCCACATAGAAACATTGGGATCGGCCCATGCTAGGATTATGACCTTCAGCTTCCACCCACATATAAAGGTATCGAGATCGGCTGATGGTAGGTTTATGCCCCTGAGCTGCCACTTATTTTATAGATTTATGTTACTTAGTTTATTTAGCCTTGGAGATTGTTACTTTGCTGGTCATAACATTATGGTACCTTGAAAAAATAATCTACCAATAAAAGACATGTAATGGGCACTTAATGCAACAAAAAAAAGGTAGGGAGTTGTTGGCACACAGATGAAGTGTTTAGGAGCTGAAAATACACATGGGTCTATTTGAGTAAATGGAGAAATTCTAAAATTTTCTAGTGAAAATAGACGTGCAGGTTTAATAATAAAAAGGTATTGAGATATTTAAACATATTAGAGAGTGGAAACAAGATCACAGGCAACACAGAATGTAATGTGCTGCTATTATGTACCACTTGTTATAGGATAACCTTGTAAACTTGATGGAACAAATATCTAATTTCATGCTAAAGAGTGCAAAATAGACTATGCCTTACATACCTGGTTATATAACTCCAAAACTAAACTAACTTAACTTTCCTCCTTTTAGATTACTTATCTATAATAGAATATATGGTAAACTAGTATTAGCAACCAATAAACACATTTGGGCTACTTAACTTCACCAAAATAGTAACTGGACAGTAAGCACTTAATCTATCAATAAAGAGTATTATTTTAACACTTTTCTCCTCCAATTACACCAACTTACCATACATGTTCTTATAAGATTCACTGAAACCACCTCAGCTTCATTACACCCTCCAAACAATACTCAAAATAGATTAGGCAGTAAACACATGCAATAAATAGTTCAGTGGTGTACCGCCACATCTTTCTTTTATATTTTAATTCAAACTAGTCAAACCTTTCTCCAATATCATCCTGGCATCCCATAACATATACATATAAAACAATCCACAAAAAATTCCTAAATCCCTTTTATTGTAGTTATCAATTATAGAACTTATCATCCCTTGAGTTCTTAATAACAACACATCCATAATTCTTTATTTAATTCATACATAAGGAGAACAAATGGGAAGTCACCTTACCTTAATTTCATAACTTATTCTTTTAATTTGAACTCCTCTAGAACTTCAACTTTCACTTTCCTTCACACTTTAAACCAACGAAGAAAAGAAATCTCTTAATAACAACGAAAAAGTGAACAGGTAGCTTGTTCTATATTCTCCTATGAATTAATAATTAAGCACTTATATCATGTTTTCCTACTCTTCTTGGAGATAATTAAGATAAACCATAAGTGTTTTAGCTTACCTTGGCTTGCAAAGTTTGGGGCTTCTTCAAGAACCCTAGAAAGGAAAATAGGGTTGCTCTTTGTTGTTTTAAAGAAAGTAGAGAGAATTTGTGAAGTAACCCTTTTTTTATGACTTAAGAATGAGGGAAATGACCAAATATTTGGGCTTATAAAGTCCCTAATTTTTTCCATCCACTTAGATGATTTTGGACCATAAATTTAATCAAATTGGTCCAAGTAGGTGATGCATCTACTTAAGGAGTTCAAGCTACTCAAAATGTCAAAGTAGGTGATGCACCTACTTGTTTAATTTCTTAGTTTGACTTAATTATATTTGGGCCTTGGCAGATTTGAGTATTGGGCCCTTTTTCCATTTTCCTTCTTCTTTTACTTAATTTTGACCCAAATAAGCATACTAATAAAGGCCCAAATCTGATTCATGGACTTGGTCCATTAACTTGGCTCATATAACCCAAGTAGGTGACTCACTTACTAGCTTAATTAAGTCAAGCAAGCACCTCAATATTTCATTCCATTTCCAGCATCTAATCACTTTAATTTAACTAACAAGTTGTACCGAATATAAACTTTAGATTCAAATACTGACTTACGATTCCAAGTTAAATAGTTGTATCTATGATAACTTGATCGTGTCTCATAAAAAGGTACGGCAAGCGTCTAGAATTCTATCTACACCATTAATATTTGCATAATAAATCTCATCCATTACCTACCATAAGTCTATACCAAGTTACATATAAACAGAGAATGTACATGCAACGTATGGGGTTTTACATAGAGAAGATGAAGGTGATTCAGGATAGGCTTAAAAATACCCAAAGTTGTCAAAATTCCTATGTGAATATGTGGCAAAGAGAGTTGAAGTTCGACGTGGGTAATTAGGTGTTCTTGAAAGTATTTCCCATAAAGGGAGGTATTCAATTTTCTAAGAAGTGAAAGATCAGTCCCCATTATGTTAGCCCCTATTTGATTTTGAAGAGAGTGGGAAATATTTCCTATGAGTTAGAATTATCTGCAAGCTTTGGTTCCATTCACCCTGTGTTTCATGTGGCCATGTTGAAGAAATTCCTGGGTGATCCTCTCTGGTTGTGCCTATTGAAAGTGTTGGTATCTTAGATTCCTTATTATTGAGGATGTCCTGAAGAAGATCTTAGATAGATAAGTTCATAGGTTGCGGGCTAAAGATGTAGATTCAGTAAAGGTCCTTTAAAGGAACCATAATGTGGAGGAAACAACTTGGGAAACAGAGGAAGATACTAGGGCTAAGTACTTATTCTTATTCTATGTGTCGAGCAAAGGAGATTAAGGTCTGAATTTCATTTTCCCTTGTTACTATTTAGGTTTATCATTTTATTTTGGTGTTATATTACTATTCTCATGCTAAAAGTGTCCTAGCTCATCGTTTGAGAATGGATGATCCTAAGGGAGGGATAATGTAACACCCTCAAATTTTGATCATTTTTATTTTTGGCCTCCCTTGTTCGAAACATCAATTTATGTCTTAAATTTCACTTATGTATGTTAAAGGGGTATCTCAAAAAAGTTATGGAATTTTTGGATGAGGTTTAGGGTGGTTTTTAGTCATGGAGGCAGTAAGCCTCTGTCATATAGATGTGCCATAGAGGATGGCTTCCGCGATAACCTCTGTGACACGGAGGCTAGTCTCTATGTTAAGGTCCGTGGCACGGAGTTTAGTTACTGTAATAAGGTCCATGCCATGGACCTATATAAAAATCTAGGTATTTTGTTCTATTTTAATTAGGATGAGGGGTAATGAGGTCCTTTCACTTATACACAACCTTTAAACACTATACGAGCCAATTCTCATCAGTTTTCATGATACCAAGGGCTATTACTCCATTTCCAAAAATCCTCTCTCAAATTTCCCCTTTCAAGTCATGGATAGAGTTTCAAGGAGTTCGTAATCTAGGGTTCTAAGGGTGTTATATTCTTCAAAATTCTTGGTAATTAAGGCATGCAACTCTTTCCCTATACTTATCTTTTCTTTATGGAATGAATTGGTTACTATGCATGGTTTTGATATTGGGTTTTGAACTATGAGTTGAGGGTTTTGAATGTGTTTGGTTTAAATATTTTCCTATTAATATTATTATTAAATTCTTATGAATTGAATTGATGATTTATGAGCTCTTACGGTGCATAAGGATGGTGAATGAATTAGGGGTACAATGGATTCCCCAAGTAAATGGTTTCGATAAAAAAAAATTAATAACGACCTCGACCTGCTTGCACATTGGCTTTGGAATATGATTTATCACTTGATTTGGCTATTCCCTTAAAACCTCGCATTGTATAAATGGTAAATGGAACTAGAAGTGGTTTGGTTTGGTTTTCAAATAGTTTTAGAAATGCATTCATGGCCATGTTTTTGGTTTTTTTAATTTGGAAACTATGGAGTAAACTTGGTTTAAAGGTTTTGTATGGCAAAATTGAATAGACTTGCAATCTCTAAATTTTGGTATGATGATACCAACGGTTAATGCCTAATTAAAATACTCCTTAGTTAATAGATAGGAATGCATAAATAATTTTATTTAGGCTAAAAGAGGGTTGTGTAGCAAATCGTGGAAGGTGGAGGTCCCAAGGAGACTAATACTAGAAACTCATGCTTGTCGACATGAGGGTTGATCTTGATGACCATGTACTTATGTCACACTATTATATATTTGTATTAAGGATGGTGAAGGGTAAAGATTCCCCATCTTTCTATGATACCTTCAATCGTACGACTAATACACACTGGGGCCCTTTCAGCAAGGGAGCTGAACCCATATAGTTCATAGGTGTAAGTAAAGGACGGTGAATGTACACAGTCCAGTTCAAGATTTGACTATCATTCTAAGCCTTGTTCTTTTTTATGACATGTTGTATATATATATGTATGCATTTCTTATGGTGTTGTGCACTAGTTCTAATGTGTTTGCATTATAGATCATGGAATTATTTTATCCTGTATCCTTGAGTTACATACTAGCGCTCCAATCACTAACCGTCTTCAGACGCTATGTCCCCATACAATGCAGGAATAGACCATACTTCTACTCCTTCTGTACAGTGATTTGGTGATCGTGGGATAACTCAGGTGTGAGACAGAAGTGATGAGATTTTATCCTTTAAAAAACCCCATTTCATGCTTTGGACTTCCTTATGTTTGACTCTACATTTGGACTTTTTTTTGGCTATAGTCATGGGAATGTCACGATCAAAGTGTCTTTTGTTATGTTAGAGGCTTTGTTGGACATTACTTCGGCATAGGTATTATGGTTGGATTTTGGTATTGATCTTTTACAGATTCATTAAGCTTTCCTCTCATATTTTATTTTATATTGGTATTCATCCACTGCTAGGTGTACTTGGTTATATTGGATTAAGCTAAGGGGGTGGCGTCGGATCCTTGGTGAACCTGAGATGCCCGTTACGGCAAGGCCATGGTTTAGGTCATGGCACCTCTGCGATAACGATGTACCCCACTGATGTTTTAATTTCGACCATTTTTTTCACTTGGGATAAGGGAATTTTTGTCTTTTTACCCTTTGTAGGACCTTTAAACATAAAATAACCCAATTCTCTTCAGTTTTCAAAGATGAAATCATTATCTTTATCTCTCAAACTCAAAGCATAAGAACATTCAAGGGTTTTACAGTGAATTCATCATTCGGGCTCTAAACTTCTTATTGACTTCAATGTTTTGTGTATTTCAGGCTTTATCTCATACCCAAACTTTAATTTTACATTGTGTCACTTATTTAATCATTATTCATATATTTTAAATTAATGGGTTTGAAATTAGGTTTAGGGGTTTTGATTGGTATTATTTGGATTACTTTTCCAATATTTTAAATTGATAATTTATGCTTTAAGTATGGTGTCTGGACTGAATAAGTGCATAATTATAGGAAGTGGAATGGGAAACATGAGTTTTCCTAAATTGATGACTTTTTCTCTTAGTAATGGTATTGACCCCAACCCACTCTATAAATTTGGTTTTTGAACATAAATAATTGCATAAATCAACTTATTTATGAACCCATTGTATTACTTTCATGGATATTTGGTTAAAATAGATTTAAAAAGGCCTTGGTGACCATGTTTTAGATTTTAAAATAAAACTTGGGAGTTGAATGGTTACATGGATTGGTTGGTCATAATTATATGATATTCCAAGTATATTTGGTATGATGATACTAAGTGGTAAATTCCTTAATATAAGACTCCTCGGTTAATTGTTTGGATTATGTGCAAACTATTTTACATAAGGCAAAAAAGGATAGAGTAAATCACTATAAAAGTGTAGTCCTATGAGGACTAACACTAGAAACCACATTTGTCGTCTTGGAGGTCTATATGATAGTGTGGTTAGTTCACGCATTATATTTTGGAATGTCTAAAGCCTTGGTATATTTATCCCTTCCTTCGGATTTCTTAGTTCATGCAACTAACATACATTAAGGGGCCCTTTCAGCATGGGGAGCTGAACCTATATAGACTACGGGTGTTATTAGGATGGAGCGAGCAATATAGTTCAGGTTAATGGTTTAAACTTACATGTTCATGATCCTTTTCCCTATCCCAGCATCCTATATATGCATATATAATTGTTGTGCATATGCTTTTGACTGATTTATGGCACTGGAATCATTTTATCTCTTTTCCTGAGTTACATGCCAATGCTTATCGCACTGACCATCCCTGAATGCTATATCATGAAATTATTTCATGTTGTATGGTCTAATTTTCTATTGCACAGGTACAATGTTAGGTGTCTGGGAAGTTATGTGGATTTTTTTTGTAGTAAGCTTTCATCTTTGGAAAGGCCTGGTTATTTCACTAGTTTTATTATTATTATTATTATTATTATTATTATTATTATTATTATTATTATAGTTTTTAGGATTTCCTTTTTGTCCATAGTCGAGGGCATGTCCTGATTCAGTGGGTATTTAGTTTTAGAGGCTTTTGTAAGCAAGTGTGGGTTGGATTATTGGTTTTGAATCTTAGAACTTTCATTGGACTTACTTATATTTTATTGCTATCCTAATGGGCTTCTTGTTTATTATAATTACTGTGCTCTTGGGGTTAGGCTAAAGGAATGGTCTTTGATCTATGGTGGGCTTGATATACCTATCATGACTAGGCCCTGGTTCGAGTCGTGACAAGCTTGGTATTAGAGCATGGTTCAGGGCCTTTGGGTTTCCAAATGCCAAGTAGAGTCCCTTTATGGGTGTGTATCTTGGCATACTTACAAGGGGGAGGATACATGGCATTTTGGAATGTTTACCTTTCTTGTGTTCTAATATCGGGTTGTAGAGTCTATTGCTATGGAAATTCTCTAACTCCTGGGTTACTCATATTTCAGATCATGCCTCCCCGAAGATCTAACCTTCACAGAAAGTTCACCGGTCCCTCTATCCTACCTAAGATAAAGGTTATGGGAACTCTCCCTGTTTATGGAGTTTTGACCAGGTTTAGGGTCGCTGCTCCTAATTGTGCCACCCCATGGGTAGTTACACCTATCCCTACTAGTCCCACTTTGACTTCCTGAGGTTGTAATACTCATGACTAGATACACTATGGAGATATTTCTAATGTAGAGTTCCCCTAGTCTATTTGTATGCTTACTCAATTGGTAGCCTCACAGTCTCGTCAATCTGATCATGTTGATTTTGTTGCTTATTCATCTGAGGTTACTCGGGTTGACCAATTTATGAGGTTGAATCTCCCTACATTTACAAGCTTTAAGGTTGAAAAGGATCCTCAAAGGTTTATTGATGAGATAGAGAATAATTTTAGGGTAATACATGCTATTGATTTTGAAGTTTGTTGCATATCAATTAATAGATATAGCTTATTAGTGGTATAAGGAATAGGAATCAGTGAGGAGTGATGATATTGAATAGGAAGTGTGGGATAAGTTTTTGGGTGACTTTCTTGATCATTTCTGTCCTTAGGAGTTGAGAGAAGCTAAGGTAGAAGAGTTTGTGAACTTAAAGAAGGAAAAGAAGAGTGTGACTGAATATGCTCTAAAATTTTAGTAGTTGTCTCATTATGCTCCGAAGTTAGTGGCTAACATGAGGGCCAAAATGAGAAAGTTTGCTTCTAGGTTTTTACATGATTTAGGATTGAAGTGTAAGGCTGCGATATTGAATAATTATATAGACATCTCCAGGTTGGTGGTTTATATGCAACATGTAAAGAATGAGAAAATTAGCAAGTAGAGATGGGAGGAGCTGTACAAGAAGTTTAGATATTCAGAACAGGGTATAGATCAGCAGAAAAGTAGGATCGACGGTGGATAGTGGACTAAGAATAATAATTTGGGGAATTTTTATTCGACAACTAGCACTTCTTATCCTAAGCATCCCGGTGATCATTGATTTCATACTAATAGTGGTCCTAAGGTTTAGGGTGCCCAATCTTAGGTTAGAGGAACTAAGTCAGCCGTACCTTATCCTTCTTGTCAATTTTTTAGACAGCTACACCACGGATATTATGATGAATGAAGGAACTTGTATTTCAATTGTGGTCATCCTGGTCATTTACAGAGAAATCATTCTATATCTAAAGTTTCCACTGGAGCTAATAAAGTTTGGGTCACCACTTCTTAAGCTCCGGCACCTAAGGGCGCCACTTTTTGTACCGAGAATGGCCAAAATAGTGTCTATGTTAAAAATTTTCTCTTGTGATGGTTATTATTTACTTGATATTGGTTCTACACTATATTATGAGACACGTTATATGGTTGTACACTTTTGTTGTATCCTGAAAGTATTTTCTCTCCCTTTCCTATTTCTGCACAAGTGGGTGATTCTATTTTTTCTAGAAAAATCTATAGGGGTTGTGTAGTGTCGTCCATCTTTCATAGGGAGACATTGGTGGATCTGGTAGATCTTGATATGGTTGATTTTGATGTGATCTTGAATATGGATTGGCTCCATATGTACTATACTTTTCTGGATAGTAGGACCCGAAAAGCCAGTTTTCCATTTACTAATGAACCTGTGATCGAATGAGAGAGGAGTTCCTTAGTGCCCAAAGGGATGTTTATTTCCTATCTTAGAGCCTAAAAGAGTTTTCCAATTGGTGTTTGCATCATCTATTTCAGGTTAAGGATTCTCTTTGAAAGTCTTTCTTTGCAATCTGTCCTTGTGGTTAGTGAATTTCCTAATGTATTTCCTGATGATCTTCCTGGAATTTTGCTAGATAGGGAAATAGCTTTTGGGATTGATCTTCTACCACCATCCTATTTCCATTCCACTTTATAGGATAGCCCTGGGTGAACTAAAAGAGCTAAAGTGATACAAGCTAAATGACCATCATCGCTTTTGGTGACATCATTCGAGGCCAACACATGAAGAATCCTGTTTTAGTCACATTGAGGGGACAAGAGCATGCATAGGGAAATGATTTTGCACATATAATAGAATAATTCCATGTTTGGAAGATTGCTTAGGACTTGTGTTGATGCCTACCAAAGGATTCCAAGAGATGAAGAATGATTGTAAAGTCCAAAAATGACACACATGGTTCTACCCATGAATGCATATGAGTCCTTGTGTCACACATGGGCCACCCCACCAATGCAAATTGAACTTTGTCTATTGGGATTGTTTTCATTTTTTCCCATTTGGTTTATGGGCTACCTTTTGGCCTATTGTAATAGCTTAGCTTAAGACTTTAAATAGATAACCCTAGGTCATTTTCTTCCTTAGATTATTTTTGATATTGAACTAATATTGCTCTTGAAAGAGTGTTGGTGAAACTTGTATTGAATATTTGCTCAGAAATAGGGGTTTTGAGGTTATTAAATCCCTCTTTGTCCACATAGAGATTAGGTGTTTGATTCTATTGGAATTAAGGGTTCTCAGATTTGAAACATCTATTGTTCTTAATTTCTTAATAGTTTGTTATGTCAAATCTTATCTTTCATCTATTATCCTTAGTTTCCTCAGTTAATTTTGTGTCTTAGTATCTCGATACGTGTCATTAGGTATCAGAGCGGAGCTTGATTTCATTCCTATGGAGTCAATCTTGGGTTTGTTTATCTTGAAAGTCCACAAAAAAAGAAGTGTCAAAATAGAAAATTCCAAGAAAAAAGTACTATTCTCCATTTTTGACCCAAGGTCAAAATTTGAGTTTTTGATTTTGTTTTTTTCTTGTGTTTCTAGTGTTAGATTTGAGTTCTCTAACATTATAGGAGTCTAGGATCAAATTTTAGCTAAATTGGAGTTGAATTGTGTCATACACCATTGTTGAGCTTGAGTTAAAGAAACTTGAATGTGGTCTCACGAATGTGGAAGGTTGTTGTTGAGATTTTGGGCTTGAAAACATATTATTTTTGTTTGGGGGGTTGACATGATCTAGGGGTTTGAATTTTATCGATCTCCAAGGTTATTTGTTTGATCATCAATTTTGAATGTTCTTGGTGTTCTTCCTGACTTCATATATTGTTGAAGAAGAATGTTCAAAAAGTGTGTGTTTGATCCAAAAGGGAGGTGAGAGAAGGTGTGGTACTTTTTTAGTCCAAATAATATTATATAGAATATCCCAAGTCTTCCAAAGAAATAAAGAATCAGAAAGCATCAAAAGGAAATATTCTCAAAGAAGAGACAAAGGAAAGTACAAAGGAAGGGACCACAAGAAAATTCAAACTTTCTTGATCTTGAAAGATCAATTGACGGGTTACAGTTCCATGTATTTTTCATCCAAAACAGCCTATAACACCTCCAAGAGGAATAAGAATTGAAATACATGTTGGAAAACAATGACACGTGATCAACAAATTGTCAACCAACCTTAGTCGTTACTTTGAGGTAGCCACATCAATTCAACTCGTCAAATTGTCATAAGCTCAAATTTAGATTCTTAGTTTGCTTGTTTTGATTCTTAGGTTTCTTTTCTTGATTCTAATGCTATTTAACAACTAGTAATCACCTACTTAGTTTTAAATTAGTTTTTTAATCAATTTCTTTTGTCGTTTTCTTTCTTTGTGTGGTTTTCTTGTTTTGAATTCATCGTATCTTTTTGGATCAAGTCCATATGATAATTCTTTGAGTCGCTCAAACAAAATCCATTCCGGACAAGAGTAGATATCATCCCTCAACTTCTCACTAGAGTATAAACCATCATTCAACATTTGTAAATCCAAGTTTGAGGCAAGCAAGGTGTCTACGGTTGTGAGGATACTTCTTTGAGCTAACGTGTTTGTTGTTTTTTGTTAGTGTCTTTTCTTAGGTACCATGGACAATAATGCTACTAATACTATCTTGGCCTCTCTTGAAGCTCTCAACCAAAAATTTTAAAGGCTACACACGTAGATGATGTTTATCAAAGGAGGTGTGTCTACTATGAGTGGAATGTTGGATCACATGTAAGGTCAATGGAACTCTAATAACTCCACTCCTCAAAACCACCAAGCTTCCTCGAGTGGACATGCTCAAAACACTTCCCCTTTAATTACCTCGGAAACCTTCCACTAAATGTTTAACCCACCAAGTCCTCCAGAAAATCTCACCACCCAAACTACTACTTGTTCTCAAAGGCGAAATGCGATTTAACCACTTTATGCTCAACTCAATTAAATCCAACAAAAAGAACTTGGAATCCAAATGCCCTTATCTACACCAAAACCGATTCACCCATTCCAAACCCTACTTAACTAAAACAAATCCATCCATGTATAGAAAGACAGTAGGGAAGAACAATAAGAGGATTATGGAGAATATGATGATGTCGATATGAGTGGTAGACTATCATGGAGAAGCCCATAGACTCCATTGAATAGATTCAAGATTCCCAAATCCATGAACCAAACTTAATGATCGTAGGAGTGAATAATGAGAAATTGGAGTTAGATTGGAGTCTCTCCTGTTCATTGAGGAACATAATGTGGGAGCCTTTAAGGAGGAACTTTATCAAGGTAAAAACCTTTGTTATACAAGGTTTGAGATGATGGAGAATATATGTTCCTTGTCCATTGATAGGGAGAAAGGCATTAATTTCGTATCTTGTATCCTTATTAATCACATGGAACTTCCTACACAAAGTCATGTTAAGCCTTACAAACTCCAATAGAACAATGAGGATGAATTAATAGAAGTCACCAAGCAAGCTATTGTTGATTTTATAGTGGAAAAGTGTGAAGACAAAGGGCTATATGATGTTATTCCCTTGAGAGATTGTCATATGTTGCTTGATAAGCCATGGAAGGATGCTAGGTTGGTTCAATACCGAGAGAAATCAAATAAATATGTACTTGTATTTGGAGGAAAAAAAGATTTTCTTGAGCCAATGACAACCGAACAAGTGAGTAAGGAATGTGAGATCATAAGAGGATTTCGGGAAGTAGTGAAAAAGGAGGAAGATGAGAAGAGAGAAAGGGAACTAACCCTTGAAAAAAGGAACAACAACATGACTCAAGAATAATAAGAGATGACTAATATTAGTATGGGATGTGTCAACACAAACCCCTTGCTGTCCACTAACCTAGATACTAACATTTTACCTTATATCAACTCTTTTTGTGTGCAGGTTCATGAATATATACTTCTAAAGGTGGATCTAAGAAGAGTTCCTTACAAGGACATGCTAGATGATCTAAACAAGTTCTTGGCTACGAATTCCAAATTTGGGAAGAGTGATAAAGAGATGATTCAAGGGAGAAGTCTTGACAAACTTCCTTATGATGAGAGCTTCCCAAAGGAGAAAGTGAGCTTCCTTATGTGAAACCGTACCTCATGTGAGATACAAAGTAATAATGCTATCTCCTACACTCCTATAAACTTAGAATGTTGTGATGTGTGTCACAATTCGAACTAGAGCCTAGACATAATAGGTATCCCAAGTCCAACCAGGACCGGGGACCACCCTCTTAACCAAACCCAACCACCTTCTACAGCCTTAGATGAGCTGAATTTCGAGCATATAACAAGATTTCATAAATTCTCTCATAAAAAACTTTGGTATAGCATCACAACAGTGACTGATCCAATCGAGTCTACACATACCAAACCAACCATTCATACCATACCAAACAAAATAGAATATCAAACAATAATATGATAATGTAATGGCCTGAATCTGGAAACTAGAATGATACACGGTGTTAACAATCTCGAAGGACCACTAGCCAACCCGTAACTGATATTTGTAACTGAGCACTGCATGACGTACTGTATAAGTATGGAAATAGAAGGTTGAAACGCCATAAGGTTCAAATATCTGATAAAACATAACATCTGAATAATATGATATCACAATACCAAAATTGAAATACCTGCCTGAACATGCTAGTATAAAAGCCTCTAAACTGTCTGAATAAGGAGTTGATGGGACATGTCCCTAACTAACTCAAACTGCTGAAATAAACTAAGTAATGAAAGAATGAAATAGTCAAATAATAATATCCTCGAATGATGAGGACTCACTACTAGTCTATTTGCTGAACAACTGATCTACTAAGGATGCTCTAGAGCTCATGCTTCTGAACATAAGGTATAAAAAAAACATAGAGCAAAAGAGAAGTATGCATAAGTATGTGAGAATGTACTGTACACAGGTGAGGTAAGCTGAATGCAAAGGGTCATATGTATGAACAATAACTGACTGACATGCACATGAACATGATTGGGTAAGAATACATGCATGAATACGTAAACTGTAACTGAAATCATGATAATACTGAATCTGAATACTGATAACATGAGTTTCATATTAAATGAGTGACTGTGCCTGATAGTTCAAAAATATGTAGAACTATCTTAGTTCTATTATTGATACTTAGACTGAGACTGTAAGAAGTATTCATTTAATCGACACAACTGTACCTAGGCCTCAATCTTTGGACCAGATATTGTCCATCATATGACTCATCAAACCAAGTCATTACCTCAGCATACGATCTATACCCATGATCCATATCTGTGGTAGAATGAATTTTTACTAGGATCAAACACTGTCCACAATATAAGCCACCAATACAACTCGTACCAATCCTTACGATGCGTACCCTTAAGTCATGACCATTACAATTAACAAAACAATCCCACAATCTTACATTGGTCAGATTACTACAGGGCCATACCACTTGTACCCCAGCATATGGCTCATACCTTAGGGTCGTATTGGGTCCGGAGAATAGATTTTAAGAAAAATTTATAATGCCAAAACCCAGGATGTAACAAAGTGGCTCGTAGTAGCCAAGTGGATGTAGTTGGTACTTTTCTTAGCAAAGAATTGCATGAGTTTTCCCTTTGTGATACTCTTGATATTTCTAGGTTGCATAAAGATCAAATTCTTGTTGTAAGTAAGTAAAACCTAGTTGATCCTATAGATAACTGAATTGATTTTTCTCATGAGATTAATTTGTGCCCACCTAGTGCTCGAACTTATAACTTGAACGAGATGCCATTGCTAAGTGATAAGAGGAGTCACACACTAGTTGACCATTGTGACAACCAAGATGAGTCTATGTTGGCATATGAGTTGCCAACAACTAGGGAAGGTATGAATAATGATCAACTTGCTTATGAACGTAGTCCACTACTTGAGCATGTGTATGGTGTTCTTGATAAGTCTCAAGTTAGTGATGATGTTGATAGAGTTGATCATCAGAATGAAGATGATTCTTTGAGCATATTGTGTGATGAAAGCCTTATTTTTTCTCATAGAAATCATGAAAATGAAAATGTTGTGAATAAAGAAATGTATATTTTTAAGAGTGAACTTGTAGGCATTAACTCCTTACCTTTGAATAGTAATCCTCTCTCAAAGAAAGATGTCTTATGTGGAATTGGTGAGATCACTTCTTGCATGACACCTAGTGATATGCAATGTGATATGTTTAAAAGAAAAGGTGGTATGCGTAATATTCACTTGTTATCCTATTTCTTGAAATCCATTAAGAATATGGGATTGAGTGAAGATTATGTTAACCATCCAATTCTTTATAGTGATTTCCTACTTTTGGAATAGAATGATCAATTGGGTGATGATGACCTTTATTTTCTTGAATATTTAAGAAACCCAATTAGTGATTTTCTTATGAAAGTGGTTTTGGTTGTGATCCTTTGATGCTCATGGTGGTTTGTGTCTACTTTAGTATTGCTCCTTTATAAGAGAAGGTGACATTTGCTTAGAAACTTCCTTAACTTCTTCTTTGTGTGTTTTCTATGTTAAGCATACTCATGGTGATGAGCTTGAAACTAGTGAGTGCATAAATGAGGACACTATAGTTGAAGTTAACTTGTGTGACACCTTTCTCTACCTTTTTTTTGCTCATGATAATTCTAATGGTAGTATATAAAGTATGCCTAATTTTGGGAATGGCACCATAGGGGAAAGAGAGCACAAACTTGACCCATGTCCTTGGTTACTTCTTCCATTTGACCCAATGACGTACTGGGATGTGGAAGTCGCTACATATCTAAGTTGGTGCTTGTTCATGATAACAAGCAAGGGTTGATTATAGATGTTGGTATCCTTCCTTATTATGGGAAGTCTTTCTTGGAAATTTACAATCCATTTGATAGACCCAAGTCGTGAATGAGAGGTAATTCTAACAAAGATAAGCGTTCATGAAGAAGGGGAGCAATGAAAATCTCCAAGAGAGTTCACCCTTGAGTGTTTCCACTCTTGACCATGTTATCACTACTTGTAGTTCAAGGACAGAGTTCCTCATGAAGACACTTTAGATGAATTCCATTCATTTAATACCCTTCTTTTTGACCTTGTTCTGACGAAAAACCTCTTTTTCAATGGTGGTTTTATGATTGAGGATCCTAGGGAAATTGTGTCATTGCCTTTTTCAGGCATTTCTTATGTACTTGCATCCATATTTGATACACTTGTACTTAAGTTGTGTAGACCACAACTTATGAATGCCAAGTTGATTCTTGTTAGTGGAAGAGTCCAAGGATGTTAAAGACTTCTTGGAACCTTCATAAGGTTGGAAAATTTGAATTATCTTGTGGGACTCTTGCGAACATGCTTAACTTCATTAATAGAGAAAAACAAAATTCTTGGGAGAACTACTTATCTTGGACTGGTTTGTTGCATAGTAGATTCTCTATTCTCCCTAAGAGCATGATTCCATTTATGAAATGTCTCTCATTGGGAAGTTATTTGAAAATAAGAGGTTATGTGTGCTTGCAATGTATCTTTCTCTCTTTGTGTGTCCATACTTATGAATACATCTTTGATGAGAATAATGTCCTTAGTACCTTTCTTCAATACCTTTATGCATATGATGCTATTCATAATCATGTTGAATCGATATCTTAAGTTGGCATGAATTTCTTAGAAAGGAAATTCATGGTGTGCCTAAATGATTTGGCTTCATCCTTGGATGCATTGTACGCTAAAACTCTTGAGGCCAATGGTATCCTTTTAGATAATAGCACTTTGAAGGAGACTTCTATGTTAGATTCCTTTCTATACTACCTCTTTGCTTATGCTAATGTCCATGCTAGTCTTGGACTTTCCTTATTTGGAGGTAGGAAGTTTCTTGAATGGTCCACTTGGTTGAGTAATAATGCTACAAGGATTACTCATGTCGTTGACCTCGTAAAACCTTTGTGGATGTATGAACCATTGGTTCCACCACTCTTAGTGTGGTCTACTAAAGAGATAATGAAACAATTGTGTCTTATGGCTCTTAAGAGAAAGGTATTCTTAGCTTTGGAGATTGTTGATGCCATTATGACCTTTTTAGTTTCGTTATGTCTTGGTAAGTTTCATAGCCATTCTCTTTGTGGCATTTTTACTAAGCTTTTCATGAATAAAACAAAGGATTCGTGGTTATATTTCAAGTGTGTACCACCTTGGCATCATGACATTATTTATTATACTAACCCTAACCCTTATGCCATGAGGTTGTTGTGCTTGTTTGTCATTTCTTTAGTCTTACAAGGTTTAGATTTGAGGGCATATAAATCTGGTGACATTATTCAAGGCCAACACATAAAGAATCTGGTTTTGGTCACATTGAGGGCATATGAGGATGAATGGGGAAACTATTTTGAGCACGCACTAGAGCAATTCCATGTTTGGAATATTTCTTGGGACTTGCGTTGATGCCTACCCAAGGATTCCAAGTGATGAAGAATGATCGTGAAGGCCAAAAGGACACACATGGGCTATCCCACAAATTTATATGGGTCCTTGTATCACACATGTGCCATCCCACCAATGCATATTTGCCTTTGTATGTTGGTCTTGTTACCATTTTATTCCACTGGGCTTATAGGTCACATTTTGGCCCATTGTAATAGCTTAGCTTAAGACTTTAAATAGATAACCTTAGGTCATTTTCTTCCTTTTCTTGTTTTTGATATTGAACGAATATTGCTCTTGAAAGAGTGTTGGTGAAACTTGTATTGAATATTCACTTAGAAATAGGGTTTTTGAGGGTATTGACTCCCTCTTGGTCCACGTAGAGATTAGGTGTTTGAGTCTATTGGAATTAAGGGTTCTTGGATTTGAAACATCCATTGTTCTTAATTTCTTAGTAGTTTCTAATGTCAATATTCTATCTCTATCTTGCATCTATTATACTTAGTTTCCTTAGAAGATTTCGTATCTTAGTATCTTGATTTGTATCATAAAGGAGCAATTAAAGGATCTTCTTGATAAGGTCTTTATTTTTCCTAGTGTTTCTCCATGGGGTGCTTCTAAACTTTTCATGGAAAAAAAGATGGGTCTCTTCGGACGTGCCAAAATTGACTATTGTCGCTGAATAAAGTTATAATGAAAAATAATTATCCTCTTTCTAGGATTGATGATCTTTTCTACCATCATTAGGGTGCTAGGTGTTTCTCTAAGATTAATCTCATTTGGGCTATCATCAATTGAAAATTAGGGAGGTTGATATTTCTAAAACTGCTTTTTGAACTCGGTAAGGGCATTATGAGTCTTTGGTTATGTTATTTGGGTTGACTAATGCTCTGTTTACTTTATGGATCTTATGAATCAGGTGTTCAAATAGTTTTTGGATTTATTTATTATGGTTTTCATTGGTAACATCTTGGTGTACTCAAAAAGTGAGGAGGTTCATGCCTATCACCTCCGAATTATGTTGCAGACTCTTAAGGATTAGAGATTATATTCTAAGATTTCTAAGTGTCAGTTCTAGATGAATGTTGTGACCTTTCTTAGGCATGTTGTTTCTAGTAAGTGGATTAAGGTGGATCTACAAAAAGTTGAGGCAGTTAAGAAATGTCCTAGACCCACGAATCCAACCAATATTAGGAGCTTCTTGGGTTTGGGTGGGTATTATATGAGGACATTAAGATTTTTTTCTTCTATTGCTACTCTATTAACAAAACTAACTCAGAAGAAGGTTAAGTTCTTATAGTCCTATGCTAGTGAGGATAGTTTTGATAAGTTGAAGGATAAGTTGACTTCCACTCCAGTTTTGACCCTACCCGAGGGTATTGATGGGTTTGTTATGTATTGTGACATGTCTATTGTGGGACTAGGTTGTGTTTTTATATAGTATGGTAAGGTCATGGCCTATTCTTCTAGAAAGCTTAAGGTTTACAAGAAGAATTATTCGATGCGTGACCTAGAGTTGGCAGTGATGGTTTTGCTTTGGAAATCTGGAACCATTATTTGCATAGGGTGCATATGGTTATTTATTTTGACCATAAGAGCTTGCAGTATGTGTTTACTCTAAAATAGTTAAATCTCGGGCAAAGTTAGTGGCTCGAGTTGCTTAAAGATTACAACATGACCCTTTACTTCCATCCAGGTAATGCTAATATTCTTTATGATGCTCTCAGAAGGTTATCTATGGAAAAATTATCTCATGTAGATGAGAAGAAAAAGGATTGGTGACATATATTCATAGATTGGCTAACTTAAAAGTCTGTTCTTAGACTCTAAGGATGGGGGAGTGATTGTCCAAAAAGTGGTTGAATCATCTCTTGGTGCTGAGGTGAAGGAGAAACAGGCTTTGGATTCTATACTTATGTAGACTAAGGAATATGTGGGTCAACAAAATATTAAGGCTTTTGAGATTGGGGGAGATAGAATTCTGAGGTATCAAGGAAGATTGTGTGTTCCTGATGTTGATGAACTGTGGGAAAGGATTTTGACTGAGGCTCATGAGTTTCTATATACAGTTTATCACGGATTGACTAAGTGTACCATAACTTAAAGGATATATACTAGTGGAATAATATGAGTAGGGATGTAGAAAATTTTGTTGCTAAGTTTATAGATTGTTAGCAAGTCAAAGTTTAGAACTTGAGACTAGGTGGTATATCTTAAGAGATAGAGTTTTCCATGTGGAAGTAGGAGATGATTAATTTAGATTTTATTTTGGGTCTTCTGTGGTCTCACAATCAATATGATTCATTTGGATCATTGTGGATAGGATGACTAAGTTTGCTCACTTCTTGCTTGTGAGGAGTAACTACTCAGGAGAGGATTATGATAGTTGTTCATTCAAGAGATAGTCAAATTGCATGGAGCGCTTGTGTCCATCATTTCAAACTGAGGTACGCTGTTTTCTTCTCATTTTTGGTGTTAGTTTTAGAAAGGTTTCGTTATTCAGGTAAACCTTAGCACAGCCTTACACCTTCTTACGAATAGACAAGCAAAGTGAACTATTCATACTTTAGAGGATCTGATAAGGTTCTATGTGATTGATTTTAAGGGAAGTTGAGTGGATCATTTGTCTGTTATTGAGTTTGTGTATAACAATAGTCACCATTCCAGCATTCAGATGGCTCTTTTTGAGGCTCTTTATAGTAGGAGGTGCAGGTCGCCTATTGGGTGGTTTGAGGTAGGTAAGACTATGTTGTTTAAAATTAACTTGGTTTACCAAGAGATGGAAAAGTTTTAGGTGATTATAGAAAGGCTTAAGACTACCCAAAATCGCCATAAGTCTTATGCAGATGTGAGGCTTAGGGAGTTGGAATTTGAAGTAAATGATTGGGTATTCTTGAAGGTGTCTCTTATGGAAGGAGTCATGAGGTTTGGGAAGATTGGGAAGCTTAGTCCTTATTATATTGGTCCATATCTGGTTGTAAGGAAGATTGGGAATGTCACTTATGAGTTAGAGCTACCATCAAATATGTCTTCTATTTACCCTATTTTCTATGTGTCTATGCTGAAAGAGTGTCTGGGTGATGCTTCATTGATAATGCTGGTTGAGGATATTGGTGTTACAAATTCCTTATTTTATGAGGAGGTTCCAATTGATATATTGGATAGTCAAGTTCGTAGATTGAGCACTAAGGATGTCTCTTTAGAGAAATTAAAAAGTGAAAGATGCTAAATGGGAAGCTGAGAAAGATATGAAGGCCAAATATCCATTCTTGTTCTCCGTGTTGGATAAGAGTGCTTGAGGTATGAGTTTCATTTTCCTCTTATTTTATTTTGAAATTTTTCATTTGATTCTGGAGCATTCTTTATAATGTCATACTACAAATAACCTAACTCTTAAACCAGGGACAAATGATTCTATACAGTGGAGAGGGACAGGGTAAGACCCCTCAAAATTTCAATGATTTTATTTTTGACCTCCCATATTTACAATGTCAATTTTTGACTTAAATTTTTTTAGGGATGCTATAATGGTAATTTGGGAAAGTTTTAAAATTTTTGAAAGGGGTTAAGGGTCATTTTAGGTCCTCGAGGCAGTGAGGGTCTGCGATATTAGCATGCTATGAAGGTTAGCCTCCACGATATTGGTATGGAACAGAGGCTACCCGCCGCGATAACGGCTTTCCACGATGATGTTTTGATTTCGTACAATTTTTTTTATTTCACTTGTGATGAGGATCTTTTAGTATTTTTACCCTTTGTACGTCCATTAAACATAAAATAACCCCATTCCCTTCAGTTTCTAAAGATTAAATCATTATCTTTCTCTCTCAAACTGAAAACTCAAGGACATTCAAGGGTTTTACAATGAATTTCTCATCCGAGTTCCAAACGTCGAATTGACTTCAATTTCTTGTGTATTTCAGGCACGCATCTCATTCTGAAATGTTAATTTTACATTGTGGCACATATTTGATCATCATCCATATGTTTTATATTGATGGGTTTGAAATTAGGTTGAGGGGTTTGATTGGCATTCCTTGGATTACTTTTACCATGTCTTAAATTGATGATTTATACTTTTTGGACTGAATGAGTGCGTTATTATGGGAACTGGAATTGGGAAATAGGTTTACCCAAATTGATGTGTTTTTGGCTTAGTAGTGGTATTAACCCCAATCCACTTTGTAAATTTGGTTTTTAAAGATGGATAATTACGTAATTCAACTTATTTATGAACCCACTGCATTGCATTAATGGATATTTAGTTACAATGGATTTAAAAGGGCCTTGGTGGCCATGGTTTAGATTTTAAAATAGAACTTACGAGTGGAATGGATACATGGATTGGTTTGGCATGATTATATGAGCTTGCAAGCATAATTGGTATGACGATACCTAGTGGTAAATGCCTTAATATAAGACTCCTGGGTTAATGGTTGGGATTATGTGCAAAATATTTTAAATTTGGCTTAAAGACAATTATGTAGCTCACCGTGAAGGTGTAGTCCCAGGGGACTAACACATTTGTCGGCGTGGGGGTCTATATGACCGTGTGCTTGGTTCAGACATTACATTTTGAAATGGCAAGAGTCTTGGTGTTTTTATCCTTTCCTTCTGATTCCTTGGTTCGTGCGGCTAACACACACTGAGGCCCTTTCAATAGACAGAGCTACATATATACAGCCCGTGAGTTCCTCTATGATGGAGTGAGCTACATAGTTTAGGCTAATGGTTAGAATTTGCATGTTCATGATCCTTATCCCTATTCGGGCATCCTATATATGTATATATAATTATTGTGCATATGGTTTTGACTAGTTTGTAGGATTGGCATTGTTTTATCACTTTTGCTAAGTTACATGCTAGTTTTTATCAAACTGACCATCCCTGGATACTACATCATTTCATGACGTAGGGTCCAAAGGGTTTTTATTCCTCTTATGCAACGTTAGGTGTCTAAGTACTCCTTGAATTTGTTGTGAAGTGGTGAGCTTCCATTTTCTGGAAAACCTGGTCATTTCACTAGTTTCATTACTCTTCTATTATTTTGGATTTCCTTTTTAGCCATAGTTGGAGGCATGTCTCGACTAAGATGGTATTCCAGTTTAAGAGGCTTTTGTGTACAAGTGTGGGTTGGATTGTTGGTTTTGACTCTTATAACTTTCGTTTGACTTATTTATCTTTTATTGCTATCTTGATTGGCTTTGGCTTTATTATTATTATTATTATTATTGTGCTCTTGGGTTTAAGTTAAGGGGGTTTTCTCCGGTCTATAGTGGGCTTCAGATACCCATAACGACTAGGTCCTGGTTTGGGTAATGATAATTACTGAGGCCATTCACCTTGTAAAAAGATTAGAAGAGTAGTTTCAGGAAACAAAGAACGACTTTCACAGTGTTCATTAATCTTGAGAAGGAAAATGACAAAGTCCTAAGGGAGATTCTATTGACGTGCTTGGAGGTTAGAGGGGTGCCCACGGCATGCACTAGGTCACTTCAGGACATGTATGATTGCATGGAGATGGATTTTAGGATGGTAGGAGGAGACTCGTAGAATTTCATTGTTTTGACATAGTTGCACCAGGGATCGACTCTTAACCCTTTTTTATTTATCTTAGAGATGTATGTTTTGATGCGGCCTATTAAAGGGGCAGTTCCTTGGTCTATGTTATTTGCTGATGATGTTGTACTGAATGAAGAAACTCGGGGAGGTATTAATGATATGTTGGACATTTAGGGGCAAACCCTCGAGTTTAAAGGGTTTTGATTAAGTAGGACCAATATGGGAGTACTTGGAAAGTATGTTTTATGATTTATTGTAGGAGAAAGATATGGTAGTGAAGCTGGATTCTTAGGATATTCAGATGAGGGAGAGTTTCAAGTATCTTGGGTTTAGATTTAGGGGATGGTGAGATTGTCAAGGATGTCACACACCGTATTGGTGTAGAGTGATTGAAATGGATTCTCGCTTTGAGAATCTGATGTGATAAGAAGGTACCGCTAAAGTTTAAAGAAAAGTTCTATAAGTGGTTGTCTGACTAGTTACGTTATATGGAGCAGAGTATTGGCTAGTTAAAAACTCCCACATCTAAATGTTGAGGTGAAAGAGATGAGGATATTATGATGGATGTATGGCCTTATAAGGACAGATAAGGATAAAAATGAGATTATTTGGGAGAATGTAGGAGTAGATTTAGTAAAGGACAAGATGTAAGAAGTGAAGTTGCATTTGTTTGGGTATGTGATGAGGAGGTGCTCAGATTCTATAATACAAAGGTGTGAAAGCCTCGCTATGGATGGTTTTAGGTAGGGTAGAGGTAGGCCATTGAAATATTAGAGGGAGGTGATTATTCATTAAATGGAGCAGTTACAACTTACAAAGGACATAAGCTGAAACACCTAAGATTTTTGGCAAATTTTACGGAGCTTTGATCTCACTTCTTTGATTAATACTTGACCATATGAGTCTTATGGTGTCTTAACGGGTCTGGTGACCCTAGTCGTAGAGTGTCCAAAGGATGGTGGATAGGTTTTTTGGCTTGGTTATGACTTGGTGATATGAGTCGTTAAGGATAGTGACGAGTCGTTAGGACAAACCTTACCCAAATAAATAACTTAGTGGCTTGACTTTGCTCTTAGTACAAGTGGCTCACTAGGATCCATAAGGATAGGTTACGAGTAATGAGGTGATTTTATAGGTTGTCTAGAGTCTGACCTATTTTGGTATTATCCTAGTTAGACTAGACCCTACGAGTCATTGGATTAGGTTATGAGGGGGATAATAGAGTCATAGGGTGGATAGTGTATCGGTGTCCAACTTACTATCTAGGATACGATTTCAGGATACGAGTCATATGATATGTTGATGAGTCAATGGGTCAACTCATGACCAAAAATGATTTTTTACAACATTTAAGCTGAGTGTATTCTGGACATTTCCCACTTTAAAGTACATTTTATACCATGACTTAAAACCTTCCTTGGGACTTTATTATCACATCACTCCCAATAAAACACTACCATACTAAGGCTAGGGGTTTAAAGAAAGTGGTTATCTAGTATTCTAAGGGTGCAATCACTTCCAAATTTCTTGGTATTTCAGCCATATTTCTCTTTCCTCATTGTTATTTTATTAAAACACATGATTTAATGTATGGCATTCATGCTATTTCTATGGTTTTGAAATAAAGGTTATGGGTCTTTCACTGCTTAATAATGAATGATGTTTTCCCATGGTTTAATTATGGTTTTCCTTATTTTAAATATGGTTTTGAACAAGTTGTGCATTGGTATGGTGGTTGAACTTAAGAATGGTAACTTTGTTTAACCTTGTGACTTTTGAAGTGGTTATGACCCCTGTACTGTAAAATTGGTTTATAGTTATGAGAAATGTGGAAATTTGATTAGGGGTGCAATGGAATCCCTAAAGTTCTTGGTTTGACTTATTTCTTGAAACTAATGTATGGTATAAATGTTTAAATAGTTAAGGTTGGTTTTGAAAACCTCTTGGACGAGAATCCCCCAAGTGATTTTAATAAAGGAGTCTGTGGGGTATATAGGAATCCTATAAGTATTGGATTATGACATTGTCTACAAGCTATAGCTAGTATGATGAAACAACTTAATAATGCCTTAATAATTGACTACGGGAATTAGTGATTTGGTTCTATGCTAAATATTTTAATTGGGCAATAATTGGGGTTGTGATAGCTAGATATGAAAGTGTTGGTTTGAAGAACGGACACTGGAAACTCATGTTTGCTGACATATAAAGGTAGGTCTTGGTGATCATATGCTTGTGGGGAACATAGGAATCCCCCGAGTCTATACATGTATATATCTATCATAGAGGGTGAAGGGTACAAGAGAACCCCCCGCTATCTATGATATCTTTGGTTAATGCAGCTATACACACCGGGCCCATTCAAGGGGTAACACTGGTCCTATATAGCCCGTGGTTAGATTTATGATAGTAAATCAACACAATCTAGGTCAACGTTTTAAATTCATGCTAAACCATATTCCCTATCCTGACATGATTTATATATATATAAATATATATATATATATATTCATATGGTTAATTGCATTGATTTTAGTTGGTTTTAATTTAGATGCATTATTTTATCTTTATCCCTAAGTTACGTGCTAGCGTTTACCCCACTAACCGTCTTCATACACTATATCCTCATGCGATCCAGGAACCAAATATACTTCTACTTATTTTGCTTAGTGACTAGGTGATTCAGGGATAATCTATGAGTCATACTGAAGTGGTGAGGTTCCCCATTCTGGAAGACCACATTTCATGCTATGGATTTCTTTATATCATTCTTATTTCTTTGGTTTTCGTTTTGGTTATAGTAGGGTATGTCTCAAATGGATATTATTTGATTTTGGTTAGAGGCTTTATTGGTCTACTATGGTCATGGTCGGTGTTGGTATTAGTGTTAGCATTGGTATTGGTATTGTCATTGGGATTGGTAGTGGATGGTTAATTGGTTGCGCTTTTAGTTTTAATTTTAGACTTATTATAATGTCTTTAATTTAATATTGGCTTATCTTGTTATATGTTTGGAATTCATTTGCCATGGGGTGTAGGGCAGTTAATGGTTATGGTATTAGGGGTGGTTCCAGCCCTGGTCGGAATTAAGATACCCAACATAACTAAGCCCTGATTCGGGTCGTGACGAATTGGAATCAGAGCCTAGGTTACATGGCCAATTGGGTTTCCATAAAGCTGTGTCAAGTAGAGTCTCTTTTATAGATGTATAGCATGCCACACTCATAAGGGAGAAGCTAGGAGACATTTTAGAATGTTTCTCTTTGTTGTGTTCTATTTTTGGGCATTAGAGTCTAAAGTCCTAAAATCTTCTCTAATTATCTCTTGTTTTCTTTTTAGATCATACCTCCTAGACTATTTCAATCTCACTAAACTCCCTTATCCCAACTGTGGAAAATGTTGATGGGAAACATCCAACATATGGGGTCCAAACCCGATCTAGGGGTCTAGTTCTCTATTGCCCTTCTGGAGTGCCACTGGTTCCCTTCAGTCCATTTTGATTTCCTCAGGCTAATGTGATAGATGTTGAGTTTCATCAGTGTATCAATATGTTGCCTTAGTTGCTAGCTTCATAGTCTGAGCATAGTGCATCTGTTACTCCATCTTTTAAGGCCACAAGGGTTGGCAAATTTATAAGGTTGAACCCTACAACCTTTACTGGAGTTAAGGTTGAGGAGGATCCTTAATGTTTCCTTGATAAGATGGAAAAGATCTTCCATGTTATGCCTGCCACTAATTTAGAGGGTGTGCCACCTATTAATTGAAAGATGTGGTGCACCAGTGGTATGAGGAATGAGACTAGTCAAGAGGTGACGATGTTGAGTCATCCATGTGGGATGATTTTTCTAATGCTTTCCTGGACCATTTCTTTTCTCAAGAGCTAAGAAAGGCAAAAAAGGAAGGGTTTGTTAACTTTAAGAAAGGTAAGATATCAGTCAAGGAGTATGCCTTAAAGTTTCACCAGTTATCTTGGTATGCTTAGGAGTTGGTTTACAACATGATGGATAGAATGAGTAAATTTTCTTCAAGGTTGTCCCAAGACTTGATTTTGGAGAGTAAGGCTGCCTTGTTAAATAAAGACATGGACATCTCTAGGTTGGTTGTGTACGTACAACAGGTTGAGAAAGAGAAGAAAAAGTAGGAGAGATAGGGGATATGCAGAGAATAAAGTTTAAATTTTTTTAGCAGGGTGGTATAGTAGTAGGGATGCTGGAAAGTGACCCAAGAGGATGTGGGGAAATTTTAGGTCTCACTCGACGGCTAGTGTTCCCTACCTAAAGCCATCTGGTGACAAACGTATCACAACCCGAGATGAGGCTCTAACCATGATGGACATCCCAAACTAAGGAGGCCCAAGAGACCCCTTATCCCAGCCCACTAGTGATATTTTCCTCTTTGGGCCTCTTTGGTTTGGGATGCCCATCGTGGCTAGGGCCTCAGCTCAGGTCATGATAAGAATTGGTATCAAAGCCTAGGTTTCACCAATATTATTGGTACAAGAGGAAATGTCTAATAAAGTCCTGCGGATTAGAATGTTAACATTTGTTTCCTATATTTGGGAGTCTATGGGACATTCTTAGGATTCTTTCACTTGTTTCATTCTTATCGTGCTAAGAGTCTGAGTTGGTTTGTAGGATACTCTGTTGACTTTACTCTTTCACAGATGCCTAGGACACGTGCTTTAGTTATCATGAGGAGGGTCCTAAGACCCAGACTCATGATTTATCCCAAGTTAGGGATCAGGGTGTACTCCCTCGGGATCATATTCCTACACCCAAGATAGAGACTCATCTACCGCAGCAACGGTGGGCCAAGACCTGCTCAGGCTCCACCAGGATTTATCCCCTCTTCTTTGCTTATGAATGTTTTAGTTCAGTTGTAGGGTATTGTTGGTAGTTCACAGTCTACTGGAGTAGGAGTTCAGCCTAAAGCTGCAGCTCGTGGAGTTAAGGTTCCTTCTATTTCAGATGTTGCTCAGCTGATAGTTGTTCAGCCAGTTGTGACCCAGCCTGCTATGTTTGCTGAGGAACAGAAGATGTTGTGTAGGTTCTTAAAGTTTGATCCTCCTAGATATGTTGGTGCTTCTGGACAGAATGCATTTGAGTTTTTGACTGCTTATGAGGACAGGCTTCATGGGTTAGGCCTTGTTGAGACTCATGGCATGGACTATACCACATTTCTGTTTGACTTGTTTGCTAGACACTGGTGGATGGGTTTTATGAGTTCTAGACTAGTTAGGTCTTTCTCTCTCTCTTAGGCTAAGTTCTCTGAGATGTTCTTAGAGAAGTGCATGCTGTGTAGCCTCAAATATTGTTTGAGAGATCAGTTCTTTAGGTTGGAGAAGGGTTCTATGATAATTGTTGAGTATGAGGCTCATTTCCATGAGTTGGCTAGACATTTGACTTTTATATTAGATACTAATTGTGAGAGAGTTTACTGCTTTGTTAGAGGATTGAGATTTCCTATTCGGATGGCTACTCAGAGTTAGGTTGCTGTAAATAAAACCTTTATTGAGGTTACAGATCATGCTAGGGTGAAGGAGGATATGCAGTGAGAGGGTCATGATAAAAGGCCCAAGTTTTAGGGTAGATTTGATGGGAGTTGTAATATTTCTCGATTCGGAGGAGGTATTGTTACTTTGTACATCTTCTACATCCATCTTTTTAGCCTCAGGGTCAGATTAGTCGACCAGTGCAGACAGCTCCTCAGGTAGCTAATAGGGATTAATTTATTTCTAGTGGGCTCCCTAGTAGGGGCGGTGATCAACCTGTGAGGGGTTCATCTGAGGACCATACTAGGCGTGGTAGCTATGCAGGATCATATAGATTTGTGAGTTATGGTTCATTTTGTGAGTTTTGTTTTACTTGTGTACTTTCTGGTCATTTCACTAGAGAGTGAGTGCCTTAGTCGAGGGGTGATGGTTGTTTCAGCCCAGGGAGTTACTCACATTAGAGAAGTTTATCCCTCAGGTAGGGATGGTGCACGAGGTTGTAAAAGTAGTTACCAGGGTGGTCGAGGTGGTATTCACGTATTCACCTGCTAGGCCTGAGGCTAAGACTTTGGATGCAGTAGTCACATGCATGATTTTGGTATGCCGCAAGTTGGATCTTGCTTTATTTGATCCTGGATCCACTTATTCTTATATATCTGCTTATTATGCACCATAGCTGGAGTTGACTAGTGATTTATTATATGTGCCATTACATGTATCTATTCCCGTAGGTGATTCTTATGTAGTGGATCGGGTATGCAGATCATGTGTTGTGAAAGTTAGTGATGTCGATACTTATGCTAATCTTATTATTCTGGATATGTTGGATTTTGATTTGATTCTGGGCATAGACTGGTTAGCCCACTATCATGCACTCATGGATTATTTAGCGAAGACTATTACCTTAGCCATGCCCGGCGTACCTCCAGTCGTATAGTAGGGAGCGATTAGTTGTGAGCCGATGGGGATTATTTCTTATGTTTATGCTAGATGGCTTCTATCGAGGGGTTGCGAGTCTTATCTTGCCTATGTGTGTGATACTCATGTAAAGACTTTGATGCTTGAATCTATTCCTACTGTGTATGAGTTTGCTGATGTGTTTCCTGATGATCTACCTAGTATCCCTCCTGACCATTAGATTAAGTTTGCTATTGACCTTGAGACTAGTACCCGACCTATTTTTATGGCACCTAATTGTATAGCTTCCGCAGAGCTTTACGAGCCGAACTCTCAGCTCTAGGATCCTCTTGGCAAAGAGTTTATTAGACAAAGTGTGTCCCCACGAGGAGCCCCTATTTTGTTTGTAAAGAAGAAAGATGTCTCGATGCGGATGTGTATTGAATAGAGGAAGCTTAATAAGGTAAAGGTGAAGAATCATTATCCTATGCCTCACATTGATGATTTGTTTTTCCATCTTTAGGGAACAGTTGTATTTTCTAAGATATATTTGAGGTCCAGTTATCATCAGTTGAGGATTTGGGCTGAGAATATCCCAAAGAAAGCCTTCAGGACTCGTTGTGGTCACTATAAGTTTTTGGTAATTTCTTTTGGGATGACTAATGCCCCAGCCGCATTTATGAACTTTATGAACCATGTGTTCAGACCTTATCTAGACTCCTTTGTTATTTTATTCATTGATGATATCTTTGTGTATTTGAGGAGTAGTAAGAAGCATGCACATTTTTTTAGCATTGTGTTCCAGGATTTACGAGAGCATGGGATTTTTGCCAAGTTCTCCAAGTGCGAGTTTTTGCTTGAGTCAGTGTCTTTAATTGGACATGTGGATTCTATAGTGGGTACTATGGTAGACCCGACTAAGATTTCGGTGATTTGTGATTGGGCTAGGCCTACATTTCTGACTGAGGTTTACAATTTTATTAGGTTGGCTAGTTATTTGAGGCATTTTTGAGAGATTTGCTATCTTATCAACCCCTATGAATAGATTGACCCAGAAGGAAGTTCCCTTCCAATGGTCCAAAGAGTATGAGTTGAGCTTTGAAAAGCTCGAGGATTGTCTCACCTCTGCCTCAGTGTTAGCTCTTCCTATTGAGGGCGAGGGATTTACTGTGTTTTGTAATAATTATGGTGTTGGTCTTGGGTGTGTTTTAATGAAGCGGGGTCGTGTCAGTGACTAAGCTTCTAGACAACTTAAGGTGCATAAGCGAAACTACCTCACTCATGATTTTGAGTTGGCGACGGTAGTTTTTGCGCTCAAAATTTTGAGGCATTACTTGTATGGTGTGCGTTGTTGGATTTTCATCAATCATCATAGTCTTCAACATCTTATGATCCAGCAAGAGTTTAATGCTCACCAACGTAGGTGGATTGAGTTGCTAAAGGATTATGATATGTCTATCTTTTATCATTTGAGTAAGGCTAATGTGGTGGCGGATGCCTTAATTCGTCAAGCGGTGAGCATGGGTAGTTTGTCTTGTATTTTCAGTTTCTCAGAGGACCTTGGCATGGGACATACAGTCCTTGGCAATTTTGATAGTTTGCCTCAATATTTCAAATCCTGCAAGGGCCTTGGCTTGTGTGGAGGCGAGGTCCTCTCTATTGAAGCAGATTCTTGACTGTCAGTTTGAGGATTGTAAGTTGTTCCTTCTTCATGATTAGGTGGTGAGTATTGAAGCTAGGAAACAAATCATGGATTCAGAGGGTATCTTGAGATTTAAGGATCATATTTGTGTACCCCAAATTGATGACTTCATTCAGTCAATTCTGCAAGAGGCTCATTGTTCTAGATATTCTATTCATCGCGGCACAACCAAGATGTATAAATATTTGAGGCAGTTATACTAGAGATATGGTATGATTAACGATGTGGAAGACTTTATGAATCGTTGCCTATGTTGTCAGAAGGTTAAGGCGGAGCATCAACAATCGGGTAGATTGACTCAGAGATTGCCATTCTCGAGTAAAAATGGGAAAGGATCACCATGGACTTCATTAGTGGGTTGCCTTGTACTTCCTGTGATCATGATGGTATTTGGGTTATTGTGGACTGCTTGACCAAGTCGGCCTACTTCATTCATATTCAGATAATCTTCAGTGCCGAGAGATTAGCCTTGATTTATGTACGGAAGATTGTTCATCTGCATGGGTCCTTATGTCTATCACATCAATTCATGGTTTTGTGTTTACTTTGAGGTTTTGGAGAGCATTTTGGGGGGGGGGGGGGGGGTTGGGTACTCGGGTGGATTTGAGTATAGCCTTTCATCCGCATATAGATGGTCAGTCTGAACAAACTATTCAGGTGCTTGAGGATATGCTCTGAGCTTGTATTAAGGACTTTGGAGGTCAATGGGATCAACACTTAGCATTAACAAAGTTCTCCTACAATAACAGTTATCATTTGAGTATTGAGATGGCACCTTATGAGGAGTTATATGGCAGGCGGTGTCGTTCCCTCATAGGATGGTTTGAGACTCCTGAGGTTAGACCTTATGGTGTAGACTTGCTTTAGGATTATTGGATAGAGTTGGGTGATTCAGGATAGGCTTTGAGCAGCCCAGAGTAAGTAGAAGGCCTACGATGTCCGTAGACTTCATGCCGTGAGATTCAGAGTTGGTGATCGTGAGTTCCTTCGTGTTTCACCTATGAGATGTGTGATAAGATTTGGGAGGAAGGGTAAGATTAGTCCTCTCTATATTAGTCCTTTTAAGATTCTTGGAGTAGTTATAGAGGTGGCCTATTAGTTGGTCTTATCTCCAAACTTCGCTGCTGTTCATTTGGTTTTCCATGTCTCTATGTTGCAGAAATATATTCCTAATCCTTTTTATGTGCTTAGATGGGAATCGGTCTAGTTGGACGAGTAGTTGACCTTTGTGGAGGAGACCATGCTTATTTTGGCTAGTGATGTGAGGAGACTGCATACTGGGAGATTCCTCTATTTAAGATCCAGTGGAGGAATATCCCAGTACAGGAAGCGACTTGGGAGATCGAAAGTGAGATTCCGGCCCATTATCCTTATTTGAGATTTCGGATACTTTCTTGATTTTAACTTTCAGGAATGAAAGTTCCTTAGTAGTGGATGTTATAATGACCATTCAGGTCATTATATACATTTTTTCCTATTTCCATCGATAGAGCCTCTCTATAGCCATCCCATGTCATTAGTGACTAGCGGGGATCGAAAGTTCTGTTACCTGGTGGTTCATTTGGTTCCTTGAACCACTTTCTCAATTGGAAGTCTTCATTGGTCCTAATAGACCACTAAGAGAAAACCTTGGTAAAACAGACTCAAATGCAAAATTCAACTTCGTTAATGCATCTGAAATGTCAAAAACTATGGGGTTTCATATCTTATTTGTTCGAAATAAACCCTGTATACATCTCGAGGCATTGAACGAAGCACGAACCAAGCTTCAAGCTTCAGCCATGCCTAGTGTTAACCGAGATGCTGCAACCATGACGGTCAAGGTGCGACCACAGTGCCGGGACTGCAGCTAGGCAAAGGGCGCGACTGCGCTACCCGAGGCCTGAGTAAGGCCTATTTAAGTGTTGCCTTGGATGATATTTTGGTCTTTTGTACCTCTTTCTTAAACCTTAAACCTACTAGAGTGTAAAACCTTCTAAGTGAGTCTTGTGGGTTGAATTGGAGCTTAAAAAACTTGTGAAATTGAATCTTGCTACAATATAAGGTAAAATCTCTTCTAGTTTAGTATTGATTTCAGGATTTCTTGACTCAAAACCCCTAAATATTGAGGCTCAAGTGTAGCCCCAAATTTTATTGATTGACTCAAATTGCTTGAGAGTTATGACTCACTAAAGGTAGTTGAACAATGAGTTGGTTTTGGAAACTCATTTTCCAAAGGTGAAACCCATTTGTGGTTTTGGTATTATCTTAAACCCATGGCACAATGGTGCCATAATGGGTATTGTTAATCTTGTTGTAATGATTAGATTGTATTGTTGATAGCTTTGCTCGTGGAGGAAGAAGCTTCAACATAAGGAAATGAAAAGCTTATTGGTTCGTGAGTTACTTGGGCTCAAGGTACGTTAGGCTTACTTTTAGTTAGATTGAGCTTGATTGTAGTATAATTGTTGATATCTTGCGATATTAGCAGGGGTTTAGATGATAAATGGTCGAATGATGATAATTGGGATTAGTTGGTTCTTATAATTTATTGAACTTGCAAAGTATGATGCTTGACCCTTAACCTAGTACCTTGGATAGTCTACTTATAGTCTCATGAATAATACGATAATACTCTAGTTTCTCCATTAGATGAGAATGAAGACCTTAGGAGTATGTTGAACTTGCTAGTGCTTAGTTAGGAAATGACCTTGGTGTTGGGTTGACTTAGGATGAATACTTAAAGAAGATTTTCCCGATTGGCTTAGTAAGGATTGATACACCCTTATTATATGATTTAGATAACTTAGCCTAATTCGAGTAGATGTTAGACTTGTGATGGTGAACTTTGGCATTCTTGGAATATAGGAGTGGAACTTGACCCACCTTAAGATGGAACTCTGAAATCCCTTAGAGACCTAGATACTTGATGATTGTCTAAATTACGTTGTGGAAATTATTATGTTTAAACCTCAGTTGTTGAGTTATAATTTGGATAATGGTTTGTTAATAAGTATACTTTATGGATTATCTAGTGGTAATGATATGGACAGCCTTGGGAAAGTGATGATTGTATATATCATATGGATACTCATGCTTATGTTTATGCTCATGTTATGTGGTAATGCTTAATAGCAAAGTAGGATGATACATGTTCTCTTACATACTTATTACTCTATTATTGTGAGCATGTAATTGCTTATTTATTTGGCTACGTACGTGTATGTATGTTGTTGCCTTGAGAAATATGAAATGGCATGATGATGCCTGGTGAATCCAGAGATGTGATTGTGATGATAATACTCGGTGAATTTGAAAGAGGTAATGATGTATGATATTTCCCGGTGTATATGAAGGATATATTGATTTTATAATGATACCCGGTGAATCCGGAGGATATGTTGATGTTATGCTGATACCTAGTAAATCGAGAGGATATGCTGATGTTATAATTGATACCCGGTGAATCCGGAGTATATGTTGATTTTATGTTGATGCCCAGTAAATCCAAAAGAGGTGATGGTGTTATAATGATACCCGGTGAACTCAGCGTATATATTGATGTTATATTTATACCCAATGGATCTGTAAGAGGTAAAAATGTTATTATGCCATATGGAGCAAATTTACATAAATGCATTGATACTTGTGAGGTTAAGCCGTGTGGGGCCAAACCACTTATGTACTTGGGACATGGTGTCTTCTTTGGTAAATGGTTATTCATTCCTTTTCCTTATTCACTAAATGAGAGGTGTGATCCTTGTTGACCCTAATTGGTAACTAGAAGTAACTTATGCCTATTAATGGGTTAAGGCTAATTGGTATATGAAACCTTGTGTAGGACCAAAGGCCCATATAGTAAATCTATTCGACTTGGAATAATGGTTATGTTATGAAATTTTTCCTAGTTAAGTGGCTCACGCGATAACTAGTTATTTTTTTAATAAATGATTATGACTTGTAGGCTAGAAGCCTAGTGAACTTGTTGGTGGACCTTACTTGCCTAAAATATGGAAACTAGTCCTTAAGGTTGTGACATTCCTAATGATGATGGGCTTAGTGTTCCATGATGAATAACTAGGTTGACTTCTAATATGTAATGCCGTGATGGCTTAGTTGATGACTTATATAATGAGAATGCTAACTACAAAATGGCCTTGGGATAGATGAATATTAAATAGTATGGGTAACTTGTAGCTGTTCCTTAATTGATGACTAGTAACTGTAAGACTTTGTAGTCTAGTGGCTTACGGGAATGGAGGTTAACTTCAATAGACTAAATCATGGAGTTTATCAATGAACTAGAGATTTAGTAACTATATAACTATGCCATAAACAATATTGGTTTCGTTGTGATTAAATTACGGTATGGATATTGGATATGGTTCTTGGTAATAATCTATGGCAGGGTTGTGCTACCCGAAGCTTCGGAAAGTGTGGAGCAGTTGTGCTTTATTGTATTATTGGTTAATATTTTGGTGTACTCTATGGTGGTATGGGACACCGTGATGAGTTCTTTGTATTATATTTTTTTGGTTTACTCTCCGGTGGTATGGGATGCCATGATGAGTTCTTAGTTGTGTTCTTTTGTGTGTACTTCCCGGCGGTATGGGACATCATGGTAAGTCTTGTGTTTATTACATTAGCAATATATATGTGTTAAATATGAAATGACATTACTGATATTTGGTATGTGACTTTACACTACTAAAATAATACTCATTTGATATGACAACTATGAAGTCTATTGATATAGTATATTGTGCTATTGACTTAGTAGTATAAATATTGTTACAGTGATAGAGGAGAAGATCAAGGTTCGATCCTATACCTTGACTTTAAGTTATTCTCTTACTTTATATCATCTTTATATTATAATTTAGCTCAGTTGGCCGATGATGGCTACTGAATAACCGTATTTTCGTACTCATACTATACTTCTATACCTTTTTGGTGCAAACCCAGGTTCTAGTTGCCGTCGTTGAGCTAGTTCGTGCTTCATTGACTATCTACAGATAGGGTGAGCTCTTGGAGTTCGAGTTTCCCTCTTTCCCCTCTATCTTTACTTGTATTTTGTTTTTGAGACAAATGTATGAGATTATTTATGAAATGTGAGACTTGGAGTTGTAAATTCTACTGTTAAGTCTAGACGCTCTTGTACTAATACTATCAGGTTATGGGATTTGTATTTAATACCGGTTGTCTTTAGCTGTGAAATGCTATTATTTATATTGTATTCATATATAGGGTCCATATTGGACATTTCTACTGAGGTAACCCATTGTATTGGCTCCGGGTTACGCTGTTGGCTTACCTAACGGTGGGATGTGGTAGGTTCCATCATGACTCAAAATTTGGATTGTGACAAGACTTTTTTAGCGTGGCGACAATCATAGGGTACAAAGTGCCCAATCCCAGTCTAATAGGTCCCAATCAGCTTCATTGTATCCTTCCTGTAGATTTATTGTCGAATACATTAGGTTTTCTGTGATGAGGGAAGAGACAAGTGCTTCAACTGCATTCAACTAGGGCATATGCTTAGAAACTCTCAAGTGGCCAAGGTTTATTTTGAGGCAAACAAGGTTTTGGTTGCCTCTCCATCTTTGGCACCAAAGGGTGCCCCATTTAGCTCCGGCACTGGTCCATTTGCGACTGTGTATTTTGGTTTTGATCTCGAGTGTATTTTGGACCCCTTTTATCTTTCAACTCGGTGGGTGACTCTTTGATTAATAGAAAATTCTATAGGGGTTGTGTGGTGTTTGTGGGTGGTCAGGAGACTTTAGTCGATATATTTTAATTAGACATGGTTGATTTTGATGTCATATAGGGGATGGATTGGTTGCACTCATGCTATAATTCTCTAGACTGTCGGACCCATAAAGTCATCTTTAAATTCCTTAATGAGACGATTATTGAATGATAGGGTGGTTCTCTAGCATCTAAGGAAAGGTTCATATCGTATGTTAGAGCTCGGAGATTAATATCCAGGGGCTATCTCTATCATCTGGTCCGAGTTAAAGATTCTAACTCCGAGGCCCTTCTTTACATTCTGTCTCGATGGTGAATGAAATTTTTGTGGTATTCCTTGATGACCTTTATGGTGTCCCTCCCGATAAGGAGTGATTTTGGAATTGATTTATCTCTATTTTCCCATATAGAATGGCTTTAGCTGTGTTAAAAGAGCTTAAGGAGCAGTTAAAGAATCTTTTAGACAAGGGTTTCAACTGTCCTAGTGTATCTCCATAGGGTGCACTAGTACTGTCGTGCGTTGACAGCGCCCAAGCATACACGTAAGTGTACGTGGTCTACCAATTAATATAGTGGCCTTCAAGAAAGCCGAATATCAATCCCACAGGGACTTGTTCTAACAACTATTCGCTTTCAGTTCACAATTTAGACTCAATTGATGCAAGAGTAACCAAAATAAAGTTTTGAATATTTGTAAACTAAGGGAAAGTAAACAATGTGTACAATAAAGGTCTTGAGATAATCAATAGGAGAAAATCCCAGGGTTAAAGAACTTCGAAAATTCATACTATGTTATTGAACTTCATTATTTAACTTGCTTATCTTGGTTGTTGATTCGTAGGGTTAATTGCATGGTCATGGTCTCCCGACCCCTTACCGTTTACCTAAATTGGACATTACAACTACATCATTGAGTGGGGATATAATAATCTAATTAAGTTCTTTAAGCTATCATCCTACTTGTGGATCAAGTAAGTCCTCTAAGTACATTCTTGTCCTAGATGCTAATTTGAATTCCTTATTTCATAAAAGAATACAAACAATACTTTGTTCATCCTCACTTTCTATCTCCCTATTCCTTATCCCGAGATCACAAGGTTGACAATTGATGTATTATAAGGATGATCAATCCTAAAAATAGTCAAAACAAGAATGAACACACAACCAATAATGATAAGCAAGTCAAATGAACTTAATTCAAAACAACAGTACTCATGTTCTTGGCTTTAACCCTAGAAAGAGGGCGTTTAGCCAAGCATAGTCATAATCGTAACCACAAGATTGTAATTAATAACTAAATACATGAATGAACGAAATTGAAGTAAGAAAAATCTAAAAATAAGTTTAATCAGACTCTCCATCCTCTAATACGTTCCAAGATGTCCAAGATTGATAAATAACGTGTGCAACATATATTTATAGTAAAACATAACATGCCTAATCCATGTAGGAAAAGGATCAATTTTTGGCCTTGTTTGAAATAGACAATGGATCAAGTGGATTATACTATGGACTAACCAATGTGAGTCTTTTCAAAATGCGTCATAAAACCACCGCGTCACACTTAAATCGCATCGGCTGACATTTGCATAAAAAATTTTGGTTAAGTCTTATTGTCCAATCTTTCATCCCTTGTCTTGTGGTGTATTTCCAATGGAATTTCAGCCTTTATATCACCAATATATCACCATATTCAGATCAAAAGCTTCCTACATAATAACACACCATGAATTATAGACAATAACAATACGATATTCGTAACGATGAATTAAAACAACAGCTAAGACTAAGCTAAGTTCCATGATCTTCAACTTTATTGTTCCGATCTTAACCTAATCAAATTGAACTATAAAGGTTACAAACAAGTTGTTACTCATATAAATAAAATTATTATACCATTTGGAACTCCTTTAGCAAATTAGAATCCCACGAAACCAACTAGATACAAAACTGGCTCAAGCTAGTAAAACTAGTTATCTCAATTGAACTCTAAATGACTCAATTAAGTACAAACTTTTTGGAAAACACTTTTAACCATTATAATAATTTTCTTGAACACTTATATGCTTATTTCTATCATTATGAACACATAAATCACACGAATTATCTTCAAAACAAGGCTAAATAAGCTAGAATAGTCACACTAGAGTGCATAAATACACCCAACATCACCAACCCATACTTAAAGCCTTGTTCATCCTTGAACAACTCTTCAGTCTAAGCTTCATAAGCTAAGGAGACACTACAGTTACATTCAAGAAACTCAATATAGTACTACAATGACTACACATAATCGAAGTTTCTACACTAAGCATGTTATACACAATTGATAATCCTAGCTTCAAGAATTGACTCAACACATGGAAAACGTATGCCTATTGCTCAATCAAACACATCATACAAATCACCCACATTAATGAAACATGTGCCCCTCACAACAAGAGAGTTACCCATAATCACTCACATCAAAGCATTTTATAATATAATAGGTGCAAGAATCAAATTTCCCTCGCTCTCACAAGGAATTTATAAGTTATGAATAATGAACCATAGGCTTGCCCTTAGTGTAGTGCTCCACTAATATCAGAATGCTAAACTTAGGATCAATTAGGTCTTTTTCGAGTTTGTAATGTAGGCTAAGGGATGGGTAGGAACTATTTTGGACAAAAATAGTGACTATCTTTCCTAAGAACTTCAATACATCACTTTATACATTCAATTCAACTCTAACAACCAAATTACACCACTTTTATCTAACCCATTCTTTTGTTATAACCCAATATTATTAATCTCATTCTCATCACTACGGTAGGGGTAATATATGTACAACTCATTCAATTTGAACAAATTTTTATTCTTTTTATTACTCAACTCCCCACCACAACACATAATAATTCTTTTGAACACTAATACCTATCTCTTTGGGACTTCGCTTCAACTTTTCCCTCTTCAATTTCACATTCCTTAACTCACTAATTTTACACTAAATCACTTAGGAGATTTGGATCAAATTATGGTATATCGAAAAAGGGATTAGGCTCAATATGAGGCTACCAAACAAAAAGCTAAAGGCTCAATGGGGCTTACTAGGATTATGCACAAAGGTAGGTCAAAAGAGAGTATAAAACAAGGCTATCAAAGAAATATCTGCATCATCTCCTAAACCCACACTCTTTATTTCTCTTTGAACACACACTAGAAAAGTTCAAGGCATCACATGTAAAAAGGAATATACAATACCTTACATGCATATGGCACATGCCTGACTCACATAGGATCATCATAGACTCATAATTTAAAAATAGAATGAATTCAATTTTTAGCTAACAAGTACAAGAGTCATAATCATGAGCCTAGGTGTCTAAAAAGTAGTCATTCACAGAATAAACATGCTATTTCCAACTAAAACACTTGCAACATGCAATCACATATCGCACCAATAAGAATATCTCACTTATTCCTAACCCAAAAAAATTTAAATTTACCCTAAAATTTTGGAATTCTTCTACCCCACACTTAAAAATTTACTTTGTCCATGAAGTATAATTTAAAAGTCAAGATTGAAATATTTCCTGAGGCCTCTAGGCCTAGCTAGTAGCATTTTTAATTATCTAGAGGGTTCGGGGACCCTATACTTTTCCATGATCCTTAGCTCAGGTTTTTCGATACTCAGACTTCCCATCCACCTGTGACTAAACAAAAAAAAACTATGTAAAGTAAAAAATTAAAACTGAAAAAAAACATACCTACTTAACTTGGGCTGCCTCCCAAGCAACGCCTGATTTAGTGTTGCCACACGACCAAACTACGACATAGCCAAGTAACTTCATCCTTTTCCTCCTTTTTAGGAGCCATTTCCTAATTCGTTTCTAACCTTTTGAGTGTGAACTCTCAAGGTCAATAACATTCTCAACTTTATCCATTTCAGGATTATCCACTTTCATCATGTCAGGCTTAGGTGGTTGGATCTTAGGTTTCTCAATGAGGGTGTCCAAAGAGGTCTTTGGCAAAGTAACTACCTATAATAATCCAAATATACAAACCAGTGTTAGAGTCATGCATAATACATAATCATTCTTTGGTAGTTTTATGTGTTAGGTTGAGGTATATTAGGGCCCCAAATAAATCATAGCTATTAGATGAATAAAAATAATCCTTACCGATTGGATTTTGGATAGTAATATTGCTTTAGTCAACTTAAAATAAGAATATCTTTTATTATACTAAGAATTCTACAGATTAAGACCCACCAAATTATAGGAAATTTAATTATCTTTCCAATGATACTAATTTCGCCCAAATCCAATACTCAGGTGAGAAGTTATGGAACTATTTGTGTAAAATAGTAGTCTAACGTGATAAGGCCACGTTGCGGTGATGGACAATTTCATGCTCATCATTTCTTCCAATGTGTGAACGTGATTGGTGCCATGTCGTGCCAAGGGGAAATTTCACAATTATCCATTTTCCAGAGGGGCACCGCGATGGCGTCTCGCTGCTCTAAGGTCCCAGTTCACAGTTGTTCATTTGTAGAGGTGCAATGCGATGACATCGCATCGCTCTGCTAGGAAAAATAGGGATTGCCAGCTTTCTAGTGGCCTGATGTGATTGCACCACATCGCACCAGGTGTCAAAATCAGGATTTCCCGTCCGCAACTTAATTTTCTAGGGATCATTTGGTCAATTACCAAGGCCCCAAATTTATCCAAAACACGTAATTAAAGCCCTAAAAAGGCATTATATGCCCCATTACTTAAAAATCTTCTTCAAGAAACTAATCTCCTTTCAAGGACAAAAACTCTAGCCTCAAAATTCAATATCAAATCTCAAGAATTCACAACCAATTCTCACAAATTCATCAACCCAGGAATGTTAAGTGTTCATTCTTGGGTCCCTTTCACCCATGGAGTCAAAGTATCCAAATTTAAATTTAAAATTATGATCTTTACAAGTTACCATGATTTTAAATTATGATTTTAACCATGAATCTTGAGTTTATACCCTGCTTACATAAATTTTTTGTTGTTTATCAAACCCTACAAATTTTAATATTGTTATTCAATAATTTCAATCATGATTACGTGTTATCGATGTCAAAAACATGCTATTACTCTAAGTTTTCTACTATTCCCATGATTAGCTTAAATTATGAATATCAAGTGTTTGATGAAATGCCTACAAGAGTGAATTTTGAATAAATGCTTTCATATTATGTCCCCAAAGTTTAGTACTATTTTACTTTTACTACTATCGAGTCTTGGGGGTTATGAATACCCAAAAATATAGCTATTTATTTAGTCTTAATATCTTTTGATTAGTTTTAGAATATGTTATGATAATTATCGATTTAGTCAGTTATCATAATCACATAAACTCAAAACGGTTCAGTACTCCTAGTCAGTTTAGTTGGGAGTAGGATTTAGCATCGAGAGAACTCAGGGATGGGGGCTCACCTACCAGTTGAGGGTGCAACCTTTAGTAGCAGTCCCTACATTCCAAAACTACATAGCCATCATAGATTGAGATGTTAACCTACCAGCTGAGGGTTGATCTCATTAGGGACCTGCCATACGTGGGTGACCCTTATTCCTTTAGGATAACACTTTTGTGGATTCATGCATCCAATGTTAGTACCCGTGTTACAGGACTGACACCCTTCCAACTAGAGTCGTAGGTTAGACCCTAAATTTGCTAATTAGGGCATATCAGTTAGATAATTGCTCCCACAGTCTCATTCCAGTCATCAGTTTAGTGATTTAGTTTTAGATTTACTTGACCATAGCATACAAATATCAATTATTAAGTTTTCAATATCTAGTATTTCAGATTTTAGATTATATTCATAACATGTTTTATGCTTGGTCATCCATCTTAGGTTCTTATAGTTTTTATGTATTCTATTCAGTATGTCATGCTATTTATATTTAGTCAGTCATTACTCATGTTCATGAAACAATGCATATCAGCCTACTTTATTTTGCATACTAGTACATTCAAAGTACTGATTGCATACTCTTTTCTTGCGCTATGATGTATCATATCATAGGTTCAGATGCTCAGTTCCCAGATCACACATAGACTCCCCCAAATTATTAGCTATAGTTGTGTAAGTCCTCATATTTTGAGGATATATTATATTTACATTCATGATTTCACTTCAGTAGTTAGTTGGAGTTAGTTGGGGCCTATCCCGTCAACTCTTATTCAGTCAGTTTAGAGGCTTTCTAAAAGTTAAGACAGTTAGTCAGTTCTCGCATTTTAGTTGTTATTGTCAAATATTTTATTAGTATTATCAATTTTGTTTTTAGATTTTGTCAGATTTATTACTAAAAGCCTTATGGTATTCCTCTGTTGAATTTCATATATGATCTTTTGTTATTAGTTTCACATAGTGCTCACAGCAGGTACCAGCTCATGGGTTAGTTTGTGGTCCCTCAGGACTATAAGCACCATGTGGCACCCAAGGTGTACTCTCCAAGTCTTACAAAATTGGTATCAAAGACTAAGGTTTTAAAGATTCCTTGGAAGTCTAAAAGCCATGTCAAGGAGAGTCTTATGCATGGGTGTGAAGTGCACCACATTTATGGGCAAGAGGTTATGAGGTATTTTTAGAAAATTTCCCCTTCTTTCAGTGTTCATGTCATGCGAGTGAGCATGAGCTTATGTTATACTCTCTTTCTATTCTATTATCCCTTTCATTTGTAGAACATGCCTCCTAAAAAGATAAATGAAAAAAGAAACGTAAACCAGCCAGCACCTCCGCCCGTTCAGAAAGATCCCCTAAATGAGCATGTTTCTCAAGTAGAGTTCAGAGCTGCATTAACAATTCTATCTTACTCTGTAGTGGCTCAGAATGCTCATCCAACCTCTATTCCGGCTAATCCAGTGGCCAATACTGCCATAACTAGGATTCGGGACTTTACCCAATTAAATCCTCCTCTATTTTCAGGATCTAAATCTAAAGAGGATCTACAGAAATTCTTAGACATGGTATAGAAGGTAACAAATATTATGGGGCTAACTTCTAGTGAGAGTGATGAATAGGCTGCTTTCCAGTTGCAAGATGTAGCTCATACATGGTTTAAGCAGTAGAAGGTAGTTTAAGCAGTAGAAGGTAGATAAAGGCGCAGATACAGAGCCTAAAAAATGGGAAAAGGTTTCTACTGCCTTGTTATATAGGTTATTTATATTAGGGTTGAGAGATGCTAAGGTGTTAGAGCTCATCAACTTGAGGTAGACAAACATGAGTGTGAAGAAGTATTCCCTCAAGTTTACTTAGTTAGTAGGTATGCTCCTTATATGGTAGCTGATAGCAGGTCTAAGATGAGTAAATTTGTGGCTGGAGTATTTGATAGTGTGGTCAAGGAGTATAGTTCTAAAATGTTGATTAAGGAGATGGACTTGTCTGGGCTTATAGTCCATGCTCAATAGATTGAAGAGCAAAAGAATAAAGAGAGAGAGAACAAGAAGGATAGAATAAGAAGCTTTAATTTCAATCAGCTAAGGTTAGAAGGTGGAAACCATCCTCAATTCCATAAAAAATATTCAGTCCTAGCTCTATCGTCAGCTTGTGACCTAGTACCTAAGTTCAAAAATGACAATCGGGATAGGGCGCTAGGCTCTAAGTCCTAAGGCAGTGTTAATAGTAGGTGTATGTTTTGGGTGTGGCAAGCCAGGACACTGAATCAGGGATTGTCCAAAGAGTGGTCAGTAAGGTCAATCTTGTCGTCCCCAAGTTCTAACCGTCCACTCAACTCAGTAGGGTGCTGCTTTCAGTGCTACCAGTGGTCAGCATCCAAACAGATTGTATGCCCTTTAGTATCGACAGGATCAGGAAAATTCTCCTGATATGGTTACTAGTACATTACATGCCTTTTATTTACATGTTTATGCTTTGTTAGACCCTGAAAATTCTCTTTCTTTTACAACCCTTTATATAGCCGTCAACTTTAGAGTCAGTCTCAAAATCCAAGAAGAGCCTTTTTTCTGTGTCTACGCCAGTAGTGTCTCTATTGTAGCCAGGTAGGTATACATGAACTGTCCAATCACAATATCTCAGAAAGTCACTTTAGTTGATCTAGTGGAGTTACAGATGATGGATTTTGATGTTATTCTCTAAATAGATTGGCTCCACTTGTGCTATGCTTTAGTTGATTGCAGAAATAGAGTAGTTTATTTTTTTAGTTTCCAAATGAACCAATACTTGAGTGGAGGGGTAGTACTACAACGCATAGGGATCAGCTTTTTTTGTACCTTAGAGCGAGGAAGATGATATCCAGAGGGTGCATTTACCATCTTGATCTAGTAAAAGACTAATTTTGAGGCATCAACTCTTGAGTTAGTTTTTATAGTGAGGGAATTTCCAGATTTGTTCCCTGAAGATCTTCACGGAGTTTTTCTCGAATGAGAAGTTAACTCCGAAATAAACCTTCTTCTAGATACTCAGCCTATCTCTATTCCACTATATAGAATGAATCCAACCAAACTCAAAGAGTTGAAAGAACAGTTGAAAAATCTCTTAAACAAAGGATTCATCAGGCCCAACAATTCCCATGGGGTGCACTATTCCTATTCGTGCGTAAGACAGATAGTTGTTTTAAAATGTGTATTGACTATCGTCGGTTGAACAAAGTTACAATAAAAAACAAATACCCACTTCCCAGAATTAATGACTTGTTCGACCAACTTCAGAGTGCCATTAATTTTTCTAAGATAGACCTCAGATTCGGCTATCATCAGCTCAGAGTTAGAGAATGTGACATTTCAAAAATAGCTTTTAGAACTCTGTATGGTAACTTTGAGTTTCTAGTCTCGTCCTTTGATCTCACCAATGCCAAGCAGTCTTTATGTACTTGATGAACTGGGTGTTCAAGCAGTACTTGGACATTGTTCATCATATTATTCATTGATGACATCCTTGTGTACTCTCGTAATGAAAATGATAATGACAATCACCATAGAATAGTATTGCAGACTCTTAAAGCCTATCAGTTTTTCGCTAAATTCAGTAAGTACAAATTTTGGCTAAGATCAGTGGCTTTCCTTGGCAATATTATTTTTGATGATGGCATTAGAGTCTATCCACAAAAGACTAATGCGGTAAGAAATTGGCCCAGACCCATTTCTCCATCAGGTATCATGAGTTTATGGGTTTGGCTAGCTATTACCAATGGTTTGTTGAAATATTTTTATCTATTGCATCCCCCATGTTCAGATTGACTCAGAAGAAAGTTAAGTTTTAGTGGTCATAATCTTATGAGAAGAGTTTTCAGGAGTTGAAGATTCAATTCACTACAACCCCAATTTTGAAATTTACACATAATTCAGATGGGTTTGTTATGTACTGTGATGCTTCTAGAGTTGGGTTGGGATGTGTTTTATTGAAGAGGGGCAAGGTTATGACCTATGCCTCTAGATATCTTAAGCCCCATGGAAAGAATTACCCTACCTATGATCTTGAGTTAGAGCTGTTATGTTTGCCTTAATGATTTGGAGGCACTATTTGTATGGGGTACATGTTGATGTGTTCATATATCACAAAAGCTTACAGTATGTATTTTTGCAGAAGGATTTGAATCCGCGTCAGAGCAGATAGTTAGAATTATTGAAAGATTATTATATGAGTGTTTTGTATCACCCGGGCAAGTCCAATATAGTGGCAGATGCCCTAAGTAGATTATCTATGGGTAGTGTTGCTCATGTTAAAGGTAATACGAAGAATATAGTTAGAGAAGTTCATCATCTTGCCTAATTAGGTATTTGTTTGGTTGATTCAGCTGAGGGAAGTGTTTGGGTTCAGAATAGTTCGCAATCTTCTTTGGTTACCTAGTCTAGTAAAGCTGAAGGAGTTGGTTAGAGATTAGAAAGTAGAGGTTTTCTCCCAAGGGGGAGATGGTGTGCTGAGTTTCTAGGGTAAATTGTTTGTGTCATGTGTTGATGATTTGAGACAGTGAATTCTTGTAAAAGAACATGGTGCGCATTGCTATATTTATCCAAGGGCCACAAAGATGTACTGTGATCTATGGGAAATCTATTGGTGGAGTGGGATAAAAAGGGATATCACAGAGTTTGTAGCTAAGTGCTCCACTTGTCAGTAGGCTAAGATTGAACAAAAAAAGCCTAGTGGGTTTATGCAGGAGTTCAGTATTCTCATTTGGAAGTGTGAGGAAGTGAAAATGGATTTTGTGATAGGTTTGCCTTGTAATCGTCAACAACATGATTTGATTTGGGTCATTGTGGACAGGATGACCAAATCAGCCCATCCATACTTCCTTTTCAACCGAGGAATATGTCGGGCTCTATCTGAGAGAGTTGGTTAGGTTTCACGGTGTTCCATTATCTATCATCTTAGATAGAGGTACTTAGTTTACCTCTCACTTTTGAAAAGCTTTTTAGAAGGGTCTTTGTACTCAAGTTCACCTCAGTACAGTCTTCCACCCTCAGATAGATGGTCAAGCAGAAAGGCTCATCCAGAACCGTGAGGATATGTTGAGAGCATGTGTAGTCGACTTTAAGGGCAGTTGGGATGACCATTTGCATTTGATTGAGTTTGCATATAATTACAACTATCATTCCAATATTTAGATGGCTCCATTTGAAGCTCTGTATAGAAGGAGATATAGATCTCCGATTGGTTAGTTCGAAGTACGTATGGCCATGGGGTGTTTAATGTCTTATAGAAAGTATAGTTAATCAGGGAGAGGCTTAAAGCATCCCAGAGCTGACAAAAATTTTATATAGATATGAGAAAGAAAGACCTTGAATTTGAGGTTGGCGATTTTGTGTATCTGAAAATCTCCCCCATGAAGGGAGAGGAGGTTTGGTAATAAGGGGAAGCTTAGTCCAATATATGTTTGCTCTCATAGAATTTTGAGCTGTTTTGGAAGGTGGATTTTGAGCTTGAGTTGCCTGCAGTCTAAGAATCAGTGCACCTAGTATTCCATGTCTTTTTGTTGAAGAAGTGTATTGGTGACCCAACTATATTTGTTCCCTTAGAAACCAAAGATGTCCAGAACAACCTTTCTTACAAAGAAATTGCACTCGAGATCCTTGATCGACAAGCTCATATAATAAGGAACAAAGAAGTTCCCTGGGTCAAAGTTCTTTGATGGAATTAGTCCGTTGAGGGAGACACTTGGGTAAAAGAAGAAGATATGCAGATCAAGTATCCTTATCTTTTCTCTGGAAACATAGAATCAGCTTAAGGTAACAATCTTCTTAGAATGTTTCTTCTCCATACTCAGTTTCAGCTATATATCAGTCTCATGCCAGTTATGCATTCACAGAGCCAGTTCAGTTATATGCCATGTTTCAGACTCATCCATGTAATCATATTTTCATCAAGAATATTCAGTATGTAATCTCAGTTCCTCACTATTTTTAGCTTAACAGTGTCATTCAAGGATGAATATTTCCAAGGGGGAGATATTGTATTACCCCAAAAATCCAAACTGATGTTAGCGCCATGTTTTAAGCTCATGAGTAGTACATTATCGTTCTTTGATAGTTTTATGAGTTAGTTTGAGGTATATTAAGGCCCCAAATAACTCCCAGCTATTAGATAAATCAAATAATCCTTGCAGATTGGATTTTTCATAAGAATATTGCTTTAGTCAACTTCAAACGATCATATCTTTAATTATACTCATAATTTTCCATCTCAAGACCAACAATTATCTTTCCAACGATACCAATTTAACCCAAATCCGATACTCGGGTGAGAAGTTATGGCACTTTTAGTGCAAAATAGTAGTCTAACACGATAAGGTCACGTCGCAATGATGGTCAATTTCATGCTCTTCATTTTCTAGTGTGACTCCACAATTGACACCGCATCACGAAAGGGGCCATTTTGCAATTGTCCATTTTCCAGAGGGGCACAGCGATGGACTAGCATTGCACCAAGATCTAAGTTTGAAGTTGTCCATTTTTCAGAGGCACAACGCGATGGCACCGCATCGTGCCACTGGGAAAAATGGGGATTGTCAATTTTCTACTGTCCTAATACGATTGCACCATGTCGCTCCGGGTGTCAAAATCAGGATTTCCATTTCGCGACTTAATTTTCCAAGGACCGTTTGGTCAATTCACAAAGTCCCAAATTCATCAAAAATATGTAATTAAATCCCTAAAAAGGCATTATATGCCACATTACTCACAAATCCACTTCAAGAAACTAATCTCCATTCAAGAACAAAAATCCTAGCCGTCAAAATTTAAGATCAAATCTAAAAAATTTACCACCAATTCTTATGAATTCATCAACCCCAGGTATGTTAAGTTTTCATTCATGGGTCATTTCACCCATGAAGTCCAAGTATCCAAATTTAAATTTAAAGTTGTGATCTTTACAAGTTACCATAATTTTAAATTATGATTTTAACCATGAATCTTGACATTATACCATGCTTACATGAAATTATTGTTCTTTATCAAACCCGACATGTTTTAATGTTGTTATTCACTGATTTAAATCATGATTAAGTGTTATTGATGTTGAAATCATGTTATTACTCCAAGTTTTATACTATTTCTATGATTAGCTTAAACTCTGAATACGAAGTGTTTGATGAAATGCCTACAAGAGTTAATTTTGAATTAATGCTTTCATATTATGTCCCCAAAGTTTAGTACTATTTTACTATTACTGTTATTGAGTCTTGGGGGTTATGAACACCCGAAACCATAGTTGTTTACTTAGTCTGAGTATCTTCGTAACAGTTTCAGAATATGTTATAAGCAATATCAGTTCAGTCTGTTATCATAATCATATAAACTAAGAATGGTTCAGTACTCTGAATTAGTTCAGTTGAGAGCAGGATTTAGCACCGAGCAAACCCAGGGATGGGGGCTCACCTTCTAGTTGAGGGTGTGATCTTTAGTAGTAATCCCTGCATTCCAGAACTATTTAGCTAGCATAGGTTGAGATGTTAACCTACCAGGTGAGGGTTGGTCTCATTATGGCCCTTCCAAACAAAGGTGACCCTTAGTCCTTTGGGACAACACTTTAGTGGATCCACACATCCAGTGTTTGTACCCATGGCATGGTACTGACACCCTTCCAATTGGGGTACAGGTTGGACCTTAAATTTTCTCATTAGGGGATGTCAGTTAGATGATAGCTCCCACAGTCTCAATCCAGTCATTAATTCAGTGATTCAATTTTATATTCGCTTAACCATAGCATACAAATATCAGTTATTCAGTTTTCAGTATTCAGTATTTTAAATTTTAGATTATATTCAGAACATGTTTTATGCTTGGTTATGCATCTTTAGCACTTATAGTTCCTATATATTCTATTTTGTATGTCATGCTATATATATTCAGATAGTTATTACTTATGTTCATGAAACCATGCATATTAACCTACCTCATTTAGCATACAAATACATTCAATGTACTGATAACATACTCTTTTCTTGATCTATGATGTGTCATATTATAGGTTCGGACACTCAGTTCCCGAATCACGTATAGACTCCCCCAGATTATTAGCCGTAGTAGTAGTGAGTCCTTATATTTCGAGGACAGATTATATTTACATTCATGCTTTTAGTTCAGTAGTTAGTTGGGGCTTGTCCCATGAACTCCCATTTAGTCAGTTTAGAGGCTTTCGGACATTTCAGACAGTTAGTCAGTTCTCAAAATTCAGTTGTCATTGTCAAATATTTTATCAGTATTATCAATTTTTTTTATAGATTTTATCAGATTTATTACTTAAAACCATATGGCATTCGTAGTTAAATTCCTCATATAATCTTTTGTTATTAGCTTTACTTAGTGCTCATAGCAGGTACCAGCGCATGGGTTAGCTTGTGGTCCCTCGTGACTATAAGAACTATATGGCACCCAGTGTGTACTCTCGAGGCATTACACCACCCCACACCCATACTTTTCAATAAAAGTGATCATACACAAATCTTTATAATGGGGCGATGTGTTTAGCAGTTTATAAACTTTAAATACCCCATCTTCATCCTCCAACCTTATTATGAGCATGCCCTCTTCACATCAATGAACGGTCCTCCAGTTTCTAAGAATGGATGCCTCAAGATGATTGGTACCTGTTCATCTGCCTAAAAATTTATAATAATAAAGTTAGTAGGAATAATGAACTTACCAACCATTATAAGGACATCATCTATCATACTCCTTTGGGACATGCTATGCTCCTATTTACCAACTGCAGTAGCACCGAGCTCAGTCTAGGTTTACCCAAGCCCAATTTATTGAAAAAAGATAGGGGCATTAATTTGACACATTTCCCTAAATCACTCAAGTCATGGACTACCTCACTATTCCCATTATGAAAGGGGAGAGAGAACTTTCCTGGGTCCTTAAGCTTCTAGGGAATCTTCTATGTTACCACCGAGCCACACTCCTTTGTGACTTCTATCGCCTTCATATCCTATAAATTTATCTTATTTTCACTCACATCCTTCAATTCCTTAGCGTACTTTGGCATACCCTGCAAAACATCTTATAGAGGAAGGTTAATTTGAGGCTCTCATGATGTGTCAAAGAACTTCTTAAAACATGCATCCTTCTTTGCTTTTCTATGTTTTTGAGGGAAAGGAAGTTGCGACATTTTCTTCTCCAGTTTGTAGTAATTTTTTATTTCGAGTACTCAAACTTCTTTGAATTTTTAGCAACTTTTTGGGATAATTGTGGGGGAGTCAAATCTGTATCTACCTCTTTAGTTCCCTTTAGAGGTTGAGCTCTTTACCACTCCTCAAAGTGATTGCCATTACTTGTTTTTAGATTTTCTCTATCTACTAGCAAACCACCTTAAGGCTTGGTATTCAGTGTCTATTGTAACTACCCCAACTACAACACTAAGCTTCTTATGGCCTCTTACTAATTCTTTAAGTTTGCCTGTTGAATTTTCATATCCGACCATTTATGCTTGATCAACTAAGAGTTATTTCATCATTAAATCCACATTGCTAGTTGACTGATTTGGTTGAGCCTATTGCTATGAGGCATTCCATGTCATAATTCGTGGCTGAGTCTGCCACTTGTTTTTGTAGGCATTACCATAATAAGGCCTTTGAACATTACTGACATACATTACCGATTCTAGATTTGCAGCACACATAGCTACTGAATGGCCACTATTATCGCAAACTTCACACCAACCTGCAACTTGTTGGATTGCATTGACTGTGGTTGTAGGCTATGCTACTCCTAACTTTAGAATGTTTATTTTATTTTGCAATGTAGAGATCTAAGCAGATATGGCAGTAAATTGGTCAACCTCTAATACCTCTACAAATCTTTTTGTGGCACTTATAGAATCTAAATTCCATTTGGGATTCCCTTAACCTATCTGATTCAATAAAGTATACAACTTATCATATGTCATCTCAAGAGCTTGAAAACCTACGGATGAATCTAGCAATATTTTTGTATTGTGATCAAGAGCCTCTAAAAAGTATCAGCCAATACCTTAATGGTTTGTTAATGGTGTGGACAGTCCCAAAGAAGTTCCTTGAAACATTCCCAATCATGGTATAGGCTCTCTTCTGGCTTTAGTTTGAAGCATACAATCTCACTACGAAGTCTTGCAATCTTGACAGACGAAAAAAATGGCTAAGAAATTTTTGTGCAATGTTATTCCATGATGTGATTGAATTTTCCGGCTCCATATTTAACCACTTTTTTTCTTCCCCTAATAGTGAAAAGGGAAACAACGTCATCCTTACATAGTCTGCATTCACACCATGGGGATGAATGTGTCACTAATTTCTAGAAAATTTTGTAAGTGGACCTATGGATCTTCATGTGAAAGCCCTGTGAACTATCCACTGTTAATCAAAAGCTTTACCATATTCTGTTTGAGCTTAAAATTGTCTTCAGTTGCTGGCTTCTGAAACGAGGAGGTCAAATATATTGCAAGTGGGATTGCCACTTCTCTAACTGTCATGTGGGCTGATTGGTCTTCAACCATTAAAGTGGGATTTTCTTAATCTTTTTCCATTTGAGGAATACGGGGGAGGAGGATTGCTTTTCTCCCTCATTGATGGAATTATTGCTCAGGTTTGGAGTTTGGTTCAACTAAGTACTGATCCCTTGCTATCTTACTACTGTGTAAATCTATTTCCTGCAAATACTCAACCAAGACCAAGCATTAAAAACTAAAGAAATATAAAAGTAAAACTAAAAATAAAATAGTTGCCAAATTACAAGTCCTCGGCAACACCGCCAAAAAATTGATAGCGCGCAAGCACACACGCAAGTGTATGTGGTATACCAAGTAATAGAGTGGCCATCAAGAAATCCAAATATTAATCCCACAGGGACTTTTTTTCTAACAACTATTTGAATTTAGATCACAATTTAGATTCAGTTGTTGCAAGAGTAACCAAAATAGAGTTTTGAATATTTGTAAACTAAGGTAAAGTAAACAATGTGTAAAATAAAGGTCTTGAGACAATCTATAGGAGAAAAGCCCAGGATTAAAGAACTTTGAACAATCATACTACATTATTAAACTTCATTTGTTAAGTTTGTTATCTGGGTTGTTGATTCATAGGGTTAATCTTATGATCATGGTCTCCCGATCTCTAACTGTTTACCTAATTTCGACATTACAACTACCTTGCTGAGTGGGGATGTAATAATCTACTTAAGTGCTTTAAGATATCATCCTAAGTGTGAATTAAGTAAGGCCTCTAAGTACATCCCTGTCCCAGATGCTAATTTAAATTCCCTATTTCATAAAAGAATATAAACTATGCTTTGTTCATCCCCATATTCTATCCGCTTATTCCCTCTCCCGAGATCAAAAGGTTGACAGTTGATATATTCTAAGGGTGATCAATCCTAAAAATAGTTAAAACAAACTTAATTCAAAATAATAGTACTCTTGTCCTTGGCTTTAACCCCAAAAAGAGGGCGTTTAGCCACGCATAGTCATAATCGTAATCACAAGATTATAATTAAAAACTAAAGACATGAATGAACTAAATTAAAGTATGAAAAAGATAAAAAAAAAGTTGTAGCCACCTTTCAATCCTCCAATACGTTCAAAGATGTCCAAGATTTATAAATAACGTGTGCAACATATATTTATAGTAAAACATAACATGCCTAATCCGTGTAGGACAAGGATCACTTTTTGGCCGTGTTTTAAATAGAAAACGCATTGTGTGTATTATATCATGGACAAAACAATGTACGGCATTTCTAAACACGTCATAAAACCACCGTGTCGCATCGAAATCTCATCGATCATTTGAATTTGCATAAAATTTTTAGGTTAAGTTTTTATCATCCAATCTTTCATCCCTTGTGTCGTGTGTATTTACAATAGATTTCCAGAATTTATATTATCATTATATCACCATATTCTACTCACAACTCTTCCTACATAATCACACACCACGAATTAGAGACTATAACAACACAATATTCATAACGATGAACCAAAACAAGAGCTAAGACTAGGCTAGTTTCCATGATCTTCAACTTTATTGTTTTGAATCTTAACTTAATGAAATTGAACTTTCCAGGCTACAAAAAAGTTTTTCCATATATAAATACACTTATTAAACCATTTGGAACTCCTTTAACACATTAGAATCCCACAAAACTAACTAGACACACAACTAGCTCAAGCTAGTAAAACTAGTTATCTCGATTGAACTCTAAATGACTCAATTAAGTACAAACTTGTTGAGAAACATGTTTAACAATTATAATTATGTCCTATAATAGTTATATTCTTGTTTCTATTATTGTCAACAGATAAAACACATGAATTATCCTGAAAACACAAGTTCTGGTGGAAAATTATGAGACTGAGGCTAATGCCAACAGACGGTGATGACTGCTTAGAAATTAATAGAGCTGTGATTGTTGCTGCATTGATTGAAGGATTGACTTTAGATTTTGGCCACATTATTACGGATGAATTATTTACCTATGCTTACAGAACCACCACTGCACTACCATTTCCATACTATCACAAATTTATGCAGGCAGGTAAACGTCCCTTTAATCAGTGGAATTGATAATGAGGTTCGGGCAATGCATAAAAAGATATTGAGAAGACAAGGGATGCCTCAAGGTTTGATATGAGTGTTAACAAACCTTCAGCCTATTAGACTCAATAGGCACCAGTTCCTGAATTATCAGAGGTTCCTTTAGGTATGCCATTACCTCTTTCTAGATATGTGCCTTCTACCACATCTGCAAGTTTAGCTTTGATGCCTATGGGTGGGACTGAAGATTTTGCATCAGTCCCACCACAATATTCTAAATACAGGCTGAATCAAGAGAACTTTGCAAAGTCGGTTCGAGCCCAGAAATGGTTTAAAAAGCAATTAGCTATATGGGGAGCGAATTTCAAACCCTTTGTTTAAAGAATTATAGATGCAGAAGTACATATTTTTAGGAACATTCAGATAAGAATAGACAATATGGAGGAGCGAATCAATAAGAAGCTAGATGCCATATCCATTTTAGATTTTGCAAAATTTATGGTGTAGTTTAGACAGGCTCAGAAAGATATGGTAGAGCTAAAACAGCAGCCACAGTAGTCCATGTTTGATCCATCCCAGATTGTAGGTGATGAGAATGAAGGTCTTATTGACTCAATGGACAGACCGATCAAAGACAAGGGTAAGAAAGTAGCAGAGACAGATAAAAAAGCCAAGAAAGTTGAAAAGAGAGCAGCTAAAAAATGAGACTTGAAGACATGTCACCAGAAGAGAGGGAAGATTATGAGATATAGAAAGTTCTTAAGAGATAACAGAGATTAAAGGACAAGCAGAAGAAGAAATTGCAGGATGAAGCTGCTAGTGTTTCCACCAGTTTGGCCATAGCCAAGAGGCCAATTTCTGGCCCTATTCACCATGAGATCCCTCCGATTTTGGAGGATATTTATATGAGGACCCTTACCACCATAGGGGTCAATGTTACTAAGACGAGGCCAAAACAGCCTCAGACTATTTGACTGATGCCTCATCTGAATGAGAGGTTGTACAAGTATTTTCTCCCTTTGTTCTTACTTTGCATGCATTGAGGACATTGCATCATTTTTTAAGGGGGTGATACTTTTACCATGGGGGTTTTTGTTGTCGATGTTCTTTTCCCTTATGTTTTACCTAGAACTTGCTTGGTTCATTGGATGTTGTCGTTTGTTTGACCTAATAAGATAGAATAGTAGGCCTCCTTGTTTTTGTTAGTCTACTTAGCTAAAATAATGACCCACCAAAAACATTTTGTTTCCTTTGTAAGCCCTGTGGAGATTTGTTAGTGTTTGTTCTGTCTAAATAAGCTTGACTCACTCTCTAGAAGGTGTTAACACTTAGTTTTAGCCCTGGTCCAATTTTGGACTTTGTGCACTTCAACTTAGGCAAATTGCCTAAGTTGAGGATGGATATTGTTGGATTGATGGCGACCTAGGAGGGCGAGTTAAAGTTAATTTGAGAGGTAGAATCCGGCCCTAGTCTAGTTAGATGTCTAAATAGATAGTGTGTACCTCAACTAACTACATCAGCATAAGTTGAGGGTGGCTGATGCTTTTCTAAAAAATAGTGTTATAGCAAGGGCTCGGATGGATAATAAAGATTTTGAATTAGCAAAAAGAACTGTAATCCTGGTGAGTATCTACCAAAAAGGGTAAAGAGAGTGAAGTTTACTTTAAGTCACTTGTCCAAATGATCAACCCTCACCGAGCTTAAAACCTCATTATAACCCTTAGCAAGTCCTATTTGATCTGAGTAATTCAATTATGAGAGAACGTTAGATGATAAGCGTAAGCTTATTGGTGTGCACTATCTTTGTAACTTCTTTTCTAAGAGTGAGAGTCTTAGTTTCATCCACGACTTGATTGTATAATGTGAGGTGGACTACTTTGACTGTGAGGGCACGTTGAGTTATACCTGGTCTACTTATTTCCTTGGGGGTGTTGTATCTGTGGCTTTGAATATGCTTATTAGTATGCTGAAATTCTTCAAAGAATTTCAAGAATCCACCATAAATTTTCTAAATTGAGTCAAGATTCAAGGTTCCCAAGTCCACGGCTTCAAGAACCCTCATTCAAGGGTACGAATAGAGTTCCAAAAGCGAGAGTTCATCCAAATCTTCTAACTCAAGGTATGTGGGGTTTTGAACATGGGTAATCCTTTCACCCTTATGCCCAAAGGCTTATTTAAATTATAATTCTCTGCAATTTATGAGATTTTACATGAAATTGAATTGGGGGTTTTCACCCATTATTATCAATTACAATATTTTGATGTTTTCCATGAATTAAGAGTCTAATGGCATGATTTTCACATGTTTTCTTGAGAAATTGCAGCTGGGTCTGTACCCCATGATTTTAATCCTTGGAAAGTTAAAGTTAAAGTTAATAGTTAAAATGTTTGAAACATTGAAGTATATGAGTATTTTGAGATTTTGAGATAAATTGCTGAATTTCCAGATTTCTACATGAGTTATAAATCTATATGCTATCTATTATGCTTTTGATGAGTTTTAACTTGAGATTGAATTATGGGTTATTAAGCCCTACTTGAGACTTGAGATTTTATGAATTCTTATGCTATAAGCACCCATGATTTAAGTATTTTGAGATTATTGAGAAATGTTTTGACCTAATGGTCATAGAGTTTTGAAATCCACTCTACCACATAAGATTATAAATTTAATTATTGGGTTCTTATTAAACCATGAGATTATTCTAAAGTGGATTTTCATGAGATGAGCGAGATAAACTAGAGGGAGTAGTATTTAGCACCAAGTTGGGTAAGTTACCATGGTTTCTTACCCCAGAACTATGTGCCATCGTAGGTTCGGCCTAAGATCGAGATAATTGTTGGTCCTAAGGATGAGATATTGGGTCTGAGGCCAAGATAAGTGATCACTAAATTGAGGTTATACTCCTTGGCAAGAGTATGACACCTCTCCCCAATTTCAGGTCTCTTTCTTAGGAGGATAAAATATTGGACTCCATGTAGCTCGCATAGTTTATTTCGGTTAAGAGAATCTCCCTTAAGACTATGGCGTTAAGATAAGATATTTTCCTTTAAAACTAAAATACTTTCCCTTGATATGAGTATTTTTTCCTAAAGCTCAAAATGAAATATTTTCCTAACGTGAATGAAATGCCTTCGAGTGTGTTCCAAAGTTATATGATTCTGATTTCCAAGTATTTGAGTTCAAAAGATTTATGAGTTCTTGAGCATTGAAGAAGTTTGACTCTCCATGAGACACATGCATGAGTTGAAAGTATTGCTTAAAGTTTCCTTTAGCCTTGAGTAATGAGAATAAGAGAAGAGTACAAATTTCAACGCTAAAAGTATAATGACTCACAAGATTGTGTTACATATTCCATTTTACATGTTTCATGAGCTTTACATTTTATACATATTCAAGTCATGTGAGTCATTACTTATTGCATACATAATTTGATTAAAAAGTATTGATGTTGTTTTATATAAATCCATGCACCCCCACATACTCAGTACATTCCTAAGTGTTGATCTGCATATACATCTATGTGTTATATTATCTTATAGTGTAGGTTTAGGTGCTCAGTCCCAACCTCGTCAGTGATTTTTGAGTAACTCTATCTATATTCCTACAGTGGTGAGTCCTCATGGTTCGAGGACCTATATTCAGACATCTCTATTTTTTTAGAGACTATGTTGTTATTTCCAGTTCATTTCAAGTCAGTTGGGGACCTGTCCCAATGGTTCTCTAGTTCATGGATTAGTAGAGGCTTTGTCAGACTAGTTATCAGATTATGGTTGTGTTGAGCTTTTCGGTATTTTTTGGTCATTTGGATGAGCATTTTCTCCGTATTTTCTTTAATATGATATGACTATACTAGTGTTTGAATTATTTTATCTATAAATGAGTGTTATTAGTAGAAACAGGCTCAAAGGGTTAGCTTGGGGCTACTTGTAGCCTTAAGCACCGTGTGACATCCCGAGAGGTGATTTCAGTTCGTTATAGTTAGTGCCCCCTTTGATCTTGTGCACATATCCTAAGATTCCATCTAATTGTGCCTTTTCCCATTTTATCTAATGGGAAAGGAGGTACTATGGCTAAGATATTTGACTGCCGGCTCCATCACCTTATGGGTAAATCTTTTGGAGGCTTTCTGAAGTCAATACTTCTGACCTTCGAAGATGTTACAACTGTGAAATAAAATCATTAATTTTTGCCAATTCCTTGAAGAGACATGGTATGAAGCTTGGGGATGATTTAAGGTGAAGCACTTGAAATGCCCAACCATGAGATACTAGAGAAGATGTTCCTCCAAATTTTCTATAGGGAATTGGACCAACTCAACAAAGCCATAGTGGATAATGCATCCAGTGAATCGCTTATTAAATTATCATATGAGGTTGGATCAAGTAGCAAGTTTTTGTAGGGGTTGGGACATGAAGGATGTCGAGGTGGCTGTGGGAGCTCCCTCCTTATCCTTTGTATACTAAGATGGAAAAAATCAAGAGGAGGAAAGATATGAAAACATGATCAAGGTAATTTCATACCTTGATTTCCTTACTAAACATATGTTGGGAGTCACTATTGAAAGAGTAAATGTTATAGATGCAAGAGAGGATAGTCTATGTGAAGGTGCAGAGAAAGAGATGCTTGATGAAAAATTGGGTCTGTTGCTGTAACATCCCAAATCTGGTACCCGAAACATTATAAGGTGATCATGACCCCCAAAGGACCACAAGCTAACCCATGACTAATATCTGTAACTGAGCACTGAATAATATACTGTAAATATGCAGAATATAAGCTGTAAGGCCATAAGGTTCAAAATTGAACTAATACTGAATATAAAACAATATTTGTAATAGGGTATAACAATACCCAAAACTAAAATAAACTGTCTGATACATGTTACAGTCTGAATGCCTCTAAACTGTCTAAAAACTGTGGAGTTGATGGGAAATGTTACCAACTAACTCCGAACTACTGAAATAATAAAGTAATAAAATAATTATGTTATCCTTGAATGATGAGGACTCACTATAAGTCTGGCTACTGAACTTCTGATCTACTAAGGATGCTCGGGAGCTCGTGCTTCTAAATCTATGGTATAAAACACCATAGCGCAAATATGTTAGTACATTGAATATACTGGTATGCAAGCGAGGTAGGCTAAATGAAATGGTTCATATGAATAAACAATACTAACTGACTGAAGAACATAAACGTAAGAATACATGCATGAATAAAGGACTGTACCTGAATTCGTGATAACACTGACTCATGAATTTTTATAACATGGATTTACTGATATCTAAGTGCTAATACTGGGTTACTAAATAATTAAGTCTATAGAGTACTGAGGAACTGATGTTATATTATTAATAAAGGAAAGACTATTTCTGACAGTTCTGATTATGAAGAACTGGTCTGATTGGCCGTATCTGACAGTCCTGAAACTGAATACTGATAACATGGGTTTTGTATAATTAATATGCTATTAAATGAGTTTGTGATAACATGATTACTGAGTCTGAGTACTGATAACATGGGATACTAATGAAAATGGCTACTAAAATGACAAATTCCAGCAACCAAACAAAGAGAAAACAACACATTGAAGGGAGATGAAAAAGAAGAATTGCATAAAAAGTAAAGATAGATAGAAAGACCTTCACTTCCACTAATGAATAGAACTAGAAGGTGTATCAAAACCTTCAAATAAATATCAAAATGCAAGATCAAACCTTCCTCTTAGGTGACCCAAAGGACTCACACTTTCTTAAGCACACCTTTCTTATCAAATGACCCAATACAAGTGAAAACCGATTTTCAATGTATTCAAGGTCCCAATTTCGGGTTCTAAGCTACAGATAGAGAACTACAAGCTACAATCTATGAATAATATCCAATGTCATCAAAATCTAATGAGAAAAGTGAAGAAATGGTCTATTTATACTATTACATGCTAAACGATAAAACTACCCTTAATGGGGGCTTAGATAGAGGCGCCTATGGACTGTTAATTTGAAGTGTCAAATATCTTCCTTGCCCTTCACTTGAGGTGCCTATGGAATGGAAAAGTTCCCCTTCTTCCTTCTCTTGATCAAGGCTTGAAAATACTCCAAAAAGTCTTCAATTGATTGCCAATTCTGAAGCCTCAACCCTTAGACCATACTTTGTGCTTTTAATGCTCCTTGTGCTGTATCATCCTCTCCATCTTAAAGAAATTTGTCCTCAAATTCAAATCTTGCAAAACCAAAGAGAGAGCAAAAACAAAAACAAAATCCCCTTGGAAGGAGTGTTAGCATTAGTACCATACTTATATCATCAACCCATGGTTGCTCACACTTAACATACATCCACATATCCTTGGTTTTTAACATAAAAATCTTAGCATAAAGGGTACCAAAGACATGAATAGCCTCAATATCAAGAATAAGTGAGCAGGACCAGAAAATATAACCTTCACATCTCAAGAGTATTCTAGGGTCAAATGGGAGCAAATAATAAAGGTTTAAGTCTATATAGCCCATTTTTTTCACTTGGTTACCAAGTTCACAATCATTCAAGACATTATCCACTACTAGGACAAACACAAGGTCACTATGAACAAGATTAATATAATGGCTTTTATTACAAAAGTTCAATGGACCATGTTCAATATCAAGACCATTATTACTAATATCAACACTAACTTGGAAGTTTCCAATCACACTATTCTCATGTTCAAGTAGTGGACTAATCTTAGGTGTGCATGGTTTACTATATATATCAAGAGAGCTAACAAGAGAAGAAACATGCACACCTACATGAAGGATTTCCAAAATATCTACATAAGGAATCACATGACAATAATTTAAACTCAAGGAAACATAGGGAATAGAATCACTACCTTGGTTTGGACAAGGCAGTCCACTCTTTTGAAGCTGTCGACCAAGGTTGTTTTGAGGCCACTTTCATGTGAGATTTCTTGTTGATCCTCCTTTGATAATTCATGAGCTTGAACCTTCAAATAAGGAGTATCAAGTCTAGGTAAAATTATAGCCTTTGGGTTAGTGAGTATCGAGGGACCTTTGTGTGCAAGTCCCATAAATAAAGTTGTTTTCCCCTTTCCTTTCTCACAATCCGAAACTTCCCATCCCTTTTCCTTATTTCTTTTCTCATCCAATTTCTTGGTTTTCTCTTATATTCCATTCACACTAGAGGGTGGAGATGAAGAAGAGTGAATCTTTGACCACCATGCTCAAAAGTGTACCTATTAGCCCTTCTATCATGCATAGTGTGTCTATCAAATTGCCAAGGCCTTCCTAACAAGATGTGACATGAATGCATAGGGATTAAATCACACTTCAATTCATCATGATAATTCCCTATTTTGAATCTAATCATACATTGTCGTTTGACCTTTAATTCACCACACTTGTTTAACCATTGAAGCTTGTATGGGTTCGGGTGAGGGATAGCGGGTAATTTAAAGTGATCAACCAAAGTGACACTTACAATATTCACACCACTCCCACTATATATAATCATGGAAATCACACTTCCTTTAATAAGGCACTTGGTATGAAAGAGGTTCTCTCTTTGATCATCTAAGACCTTACTAAACAAAGTCCTCTGAACCACATAACTAGGGACATCACACCATGTATTTGCATTGCCTTCAAAGTGGGCAATGGCATAGCAACTTTTCTTCTCCTCCATTAAGTAATTCACTTGGAAAAAATTTTCACAAGAGGATTTCCAAGCTAAGTACAGCTAGGGTCACTTTCTCCCTTGAAGACCGGAATGCCAACCTTTATAGAATTGATGCCAATGTCTCAGATTCTTTGATGATCAACATGGCCTTGTCTTACTTCATACCCTCAGAATCTACCACCATAAGGTCCCCTTTACTCATATCTTCCTCTCTCTTATTCATTAAACCAAGGATCACCATGAGGAGCTTCATAACCTTCATACTCCCCTCTACCATAATCCTCTATTTGGATGGGTAGGTTTTGGATTTGAGGCCTTTGGAGAAATGGGTTTGGTCTTTGATTATTTGGGACTTGAACTTGTGGTATTGGGGGAGGTGAAGGGTAAGGTCTTTCGTCCATAGGATTTGGTATTTGGTAAGTGGTATGTTGTGGGGGTAGTAGGTTTGGATTTAGTGGTGTAGTTTGAGTTCCAAGTCCCTCTTGTTGGACTTGGTTCATGTGGTGGTGTAATGGTCTTTGTAGGGTCCGGTTAGAAGATGTTTAGGGTTGATTTAGCGGATGGTTTTGTGGAACTCATGGAGGGTTAAGCATTTGGTGAAGAGTTTTAGGGGTTATAGTCAGGGAAGAGTTATTGGCTTGGACACTAGAGGATGCATGGTAAGGATTAGGAGTAGAAGGTCGTGAGTTCCTCCTACTTTCAACACAATCAAGTCTTCCACTAAAAGTGGAAATTTCTCCCCTTATAGCATCCACATTACTCCTCAAGGCATCAACATTACTATTCAATTCTATCCTCAAAGTATCTTTACTATCCTCTATTTTTCGAGCAAAGGCCTCAAAGTGAGCCTTCAAGGCTCCCATTATATCATTTCCCAATTATTGAGATGAAGAATCCTCAGCTTCCATGGTCAATTATACCTAAAAAAAGGCAAAAAAACAGCAAGAAACACAACCTACAAAATGAGCAAACAAGTTAGTTCAAAAACCTCACTTCACTCACACTCAACCTCACCTCACACTTGGCTTCACAACTGTTGGAGAATCGGCAATACTTGGCAAGTTACTTGAGAGGTGAGAAGCTTTGGATCAAAATTGATCTTTGATTGAAACGACTCAAATAAAGTTATGCACGTACTTGAACCAACAAAATACAATGATTTTAAAATGAGAAAAGCACACAAAAAAACAAAGACACGAAATAAAAGAACTCTAGACTAATTACAACCTAGTAGGTACTTACTAGTTTGCTAATTAGTGATAGAATTAGCTTAAGAGAAACTACAATAAAAGATTAGAAACTATGAAACCTAATTTTAGATTCGAATTTTGGTTGAGCACAAGTGATGATGTGGCACTACGTGGTTGGTCGTCGCTTTTTGAAATATCAAACTTTCCAAAACCTAATTTCAGCCAAACACCACTTTGGGATGAGAGCATTTCTGATTTTGAGGGAGTAACTAGGCAATTTAGGGTTCTTTCAAGTCTCAAATGAAAATGGAATGGAATGGTCCCCCCCCCTTAGTAATTGCACTTGTACTTTGTTTGTCCCCTTGTCCCCTCCTCCTTTTGAAAGAATGGAATATTCTTTGAATATGCTTTAGGACCAACAACTTTTTCACTCTCTTTCTTTCCTTTTTTGGATCAAACAAGAACTTTGTATACTCTTCTTCACTAAGTTATGAAGGTCATGGATGAACAAGATGAATATTCAAGCGTTGACCAAGTTTGACCACCAAGCAAATGAGCTTCAAATCTAAATTTTTTTATAGATCTAGGTTCCTTATGCCAAGACAACCCCAACCCACTAAAAATCAGCTACCAAACACGCCCAAATCACCAAGACAAAAATTGGATCTAGCTTAAAATCTTCAAAACTCCATAGCCATGGTGGATCTAAGCCCAAACTCAACCAATCTTAAATCTAAAAGTAGATCTAGACTCCCTAGGAACTAGAGAGCAAGGATCTAGTGCAAGAAACTTTACAAACAAAGTAAAACCTTGTAGATCTAAGTCCTAAATTTATATTAACACAAGACAACACTAGACAATATTTTTTTTGTTTCTGATTTTTTGATGCTTTTTTGTTGAGATTTTCTAGATGAGAACACTAAAATCAAGATTTAGGGATGTTGGAACAACCTTAAACAAGGTTTTGATACCAAATGATAGCCTAAAGGACTATCTCACATGAAAATGGCTACTAAAATGACAAATTCCAGCAACCAAACAAAGAGAAAAAAACACTTTGAAGGAAGATGAAGAAGAAGAATTGAATAAAAAGTAAAGATAGATGGAAAGACCTTCACTTCCACTAATGAATAGCATAGAAGGTGTATCAAAAACTTCAAACACACATCAAAATGCAAGCTCAAATCTTCCTCTTAGGTTACCCAAAGGACTCACACTTCTTCAAGCACACCTTTCTTGCCAAATGACCCAATACAAGTGAAAACCGATTTTTAATGTATTCAAGGTCCCAATTTTGGGTTGTAAGCTACAACTAGAGAACTACAAGCTACAATCTATGAATAATATCCAATGTCGTCAAAATCTAATGATAAAGTGAATAAATGGTCTATTTATACTATTACATGCTAAATGACAAAACTACCCTTAATGAGGGCTTAGATAGAGGCGCCTATGGATTGTTAATTTGAAGTGTCAAATATTTTCCTTGCCCATCACTTGAGGTGCCTATGGAATGCACAAGTTCCCCTCCTTCCTTCTCTTAATCAAGGCTTGAAAATACTCCAAAAAGTCTTTAATTGATTGCCAATTCTGAAGCCTCAACCCTTAGACCATACTTTGTGCTTTTGATACTCCTTGTTCTTGTATCAGATAATTGTATAACTAAAATAACTGATACTGAGCGACTGTACCTGACATTCTAGGTTTTGATGGAACTAGCTGAGTTTTGTACTATTCTGAGTTAACTGTATCTAACAGTCCTGAAATCTAAAAAACTATCTGAGTTCTATTACTGAGACTGAATGACTATATCTAACAGTCTTGATTCTGTAACTAAAACTGTAAGAAGTAGTCATCTAACTGATAGTCCCCTAATAAGCTATTATAGTTATGTTGGGGTCCAATCTGTAACCCTTATTAGAAGGGTGTCAATACCACGCCACTAGTAAAGACAAGCTGTGAGTGACCCTCATCTAATAGTGTCCCCAAAAGAGAATGGTGGGACCCTCAACTGATAGTGTTTATCCACCTCATCAACCCTCATTTGACAGTGTTGATGTCTTAACCTTTGTTGGCTATATAGTTCTAGAATGCAAGAATTGCTTCTAAGAATCACACTCTCATCTGACAGTGTGTGTTCCCATCCTTGGGTTCACTCGGTGCTAATTCCTACTCACATCTGAATAGATACTGAACATGATTAACTGAACTGGAATAAATTGAATTCATGGAGTTCCATTGACTGATGGAATACTACTGAATTCTGTTAACTAATAGAATGCTACTGAGTTCTGCTAGCTGATTGAGTTTACTAAGGTCTGAACTGAATACTACTAGGACATGATTACTAACTGAGATCACTAAAATTCCTGAGATTACTGAATAGGACTGGACTGATACTGAGTTTATCGAGTTTTCCTGAGTTACCTGACTGACTAAATTCTACTGATCATGGCTTGGTTGAGATTATCATGCAAACATAAAACTGGCTCTAGGCACACAGCTAAATTGTCGTGTAAAAGTACCCCCAGGACTCAATAGCATGAAATTGACAAAACATGATACTTCTTGAACACATGACTAATATCAACAATTCATAATACATCGATTTGGGGATTTCATAAAGTACATGGTTATCATAGTCTTGTACATGAATGGAATTGCATATAAACATGCCATACTTTCATAAAACTATTCTCATGGACATTCCATCAACCATTCATAATGCACACAATATCATGAAAGTCATTCTTGGTCATAGGGTAAAGCATGCATTTATCACTTGGGTCATAATTAAGCTATATTGCATAATTTCTATTCTCTTAGGCATTTTATCAAACACCTAGGATACATGACCTAGTGAATAGGCATGAACATCCAATTAAAACAACAAAACTCTTTATTTAAATTCTATTCCATATGTTTTAAACTACATACTATCATTGGTTCATGAACAACACATAAAGATTCTAACTTGGGAATCATACAACCATAATCACGTGAACATAATCAACCCATAGTAAAATATTCACAATGAAAGATTTTAAACTTGATTCTTGGGCTTCATGGATGAAAGGAATCCATGAATGAACACTGTGCATACCTTAGTTCTTGATTCTATGAATATTGATGAAGAGATTTTTGAATTTGAGTATTGAATTTGATCCCCAATTGATAACCCTAGCTTGTTCTTGAGAGAAACTTGAGAGAAACACAATATTTTGGGTGAAAATGGCTGAATCACATGTTATTGGGTTTAAATAGGGGTGGGAAATTGACCCTTTTAACCCTTGGACACTTATTTTAACTTTTGTGAAATTACCCAATTTTTATCCTTGGCGTGACGCTCCACTATAGCGCCAAGTCACTGGAACTGGACAATTGGGAATCTGTATGGTGGCACGACGCAGAGCTATTGTGTTGCCATTTTTTTGTGACCTGAAAGTTTGGTGCGATGTAACACTATCGTGGAGCAACACTAGAAATTGACAATTGCCAGTTAAGCTGGCTCTGCAATGATGGCTTAAGTGATACATAGTCTCACTAAAAAGGCTCTAACTCTTCGCTTGGGTGTTAGATTTGGGCGAATTTGTTATCGATGGAAATATTATTCAATTTCCCACATGGTAAAAAGTGAAAATATTGAAAATACCACATGTATAAAAGTGGATTCATCTTTAAAAGATGTCTTTGATATTTTTGGGATGAATTTAAGCTAGGTAAAAGTATGAGGTATTAAAGTTGCCTAAGTATTCGGAGGGTTTCCACCTTTCCTCTCAAGGTCAAGGCATAAATTAAGGTCAGAACCATGAAATTCAAAGCATACCACAATGTGAAAAATAAGGGTGCATCAATGAAGAAATTTTGGCTCAGATCTTGATCGATGTTGAGGGGACCGACAAGATGGTAAAATAAATGAGAAGAGATTTCTCCATGCTCTACCAAATGGTTGATTTCCACTCAACCTCCTTAAAAAAACTAGAGGGAAATTTGAATTAAATATTGGTATATCTCATGGAGAGACAAAATGAAGTAATGCCAAGTGGGAAGCTAATAAAGGCTATGGCCACTCGGGCTGAAAAAAGTCTTAGAAATAGCATTGAGTTTGATAATCTTGATGAAAAAAAGATGATGAGAAAACAAAGGCAAAGAGAAATAGGTCTAGTAATGATGCGCCAAAGCCAAGTGGGCTTGTGGTTGAGAAGTCAAAGATGAATGAGTGTCAAACTGTCTTCGTACAATCAAGCACTATTTCTCCCCCTTTCCCTAAACGGTTCACACCAAAGGGAGAAAATCCAAAGTTCAACAAGTTCTTGTATAAATTTAATACCCTAGCTATTAAAATTCCTTTAATTGAAGATTTGCAAGAAATGTTAGGGTATGCTAAATTTATGAAGCATTTGGTATCTAAGAAGCAGCTTGTGGATGATGAAACAATAGAAATAACACATCACTGTAGTGCCATTATGTCAAGAACATTGGCAAAAAAGAAAAAAGACCCTAAGCAAATGTAAACCTAATACCATATTCCATATTCCATGAGCTCGGATTGGGGAAGCCGCAACCTACCACAATGAAATTGCTCATGTCCAACTGTTCCATCAAGAAGCCGATAGGAGTTCTTCATAATGTTTTAGTCAAAGTTGACCAGTTTATCTTCCCAGCCAATTTTATGATCTTGGATTGTGCGTTGGATATTAAAGTTTCTATAATTATTGGGAGTCCATTCTTTGCTACCAAGAAGGTTTTGGTGGATGTGGAATCTAGCGAGATAAATCTTTGGTTAAATAATGATGAAGTGTCCTTCAATGTATGTAAGTCCATGAAGCAACCAAAGGACTTACAAGTCATCTTGATAATTGATATTATTGATGGGGAGGTGACAAATCATGTTGATGTAAACTTATTGGATAATCCTTTGGCGAGAGTGTTATAAAATTACAAAAGGGAAGAAGTGGAAGAATTTGATATGGTGGTTGCATCTTTAATAGGACTTGGATCTTATACCAAGAACCCGGTAAAGTTAAACCTTGATCTTAAAAGACGTGAGAGACAACTCGCAAAACTATCCATTCTTGAGGCACCCAAAATTAAATTGAATCCTTTGCTATCCCATCTTAAATATGTAATCATGATGGATGGAGATATGATACCTATAATTATTGCAAGTAACCTTGAGCTCTCTCAAGTGGAAGCTTTGAAGTTGGTTGTGAAAAAGTTTATTCGAGCTATTGGATGGACAGTTTCAGACATAATAGGAATAGCCCCCAATATTTTTTCCCACAAAATCAAACTAGGGAAAGATCATGTACTAAGTGTGAACATCAAATGAGGATAAATCCACCATGCAAGAGATGGTAAACAAAGAACTCAAAAAATAGCTTGACGTGGGAGTAATCTATCCAATATCCAATAGCACTTGGATGAGTTTGGTGTAATGTGTTCCAAATAAGGTGGCATTATGGTAGTTGAGAAGGAACAGAATGATCTTATCCACTTTCGACCTATCACTGGGTGGCGGGTATGCATGGACTACCAGAAGTTGAACTCATGGATCGAAAAAGACCATTTTTTTATGCCTTTTATGGACCAAATATCGAATAGGTTATCCGAGAGAGGATGGTATTGCTTCTTAGATAGTTACTTGGGGTACAATAAAATTTGTATCACCCCAGAGGACCAAGAGAAGATGACTTTTACTTGACCATATGGGACATTCGCAATCAAGCGAATGCCCTTTATGTTATGCAATGACCCGGCAACCTTTCAATTTTATGTTTTCAATCATTGGATATATGGTCAAAGATTCAATGAAGGTCTTTACAGATGATTTCTCAGTGGTGGGGAACTCATTTGAGTCATGCCAAGTTACCATCTCTCCCTCCATTTCCGTAAACGTTATTCGAAGTTTTCTTAGACATGACGGGTTTTATCGATGTTTTATTAAGAATTTCTCCAAAATAGCTCATACAAAGTGAAAAATCCTTGAAAAGAAGACAAAATTCAAATTTCATGAGGCATTCTTAAAATCCTTTGATTATCTTAAAGAGTTACCTATTTCGGCTCTCATTACTGTGGCTCCATATTGGTCATCCCCTTTTGAAGTAATGTATGATGCAAGTGGGATTGCATTGGGTGCAGTTTTAGGTCAACATAAGGAAAAAATCTTTCACCTTATCTATTATGCTAGAAAGACCTTAAATAATGCTCAACGCAACTACACCGTTATCAAACAAGAGTTATTGGTGGTTGTATATACTTTTGAAAAATTTTATGCCTACTTGTTAGGTACGAAAGTGGTGGTGCACATAGATTACGTCACCCTTAAGTACCTCATGGCAAAGAAGGAATCAAATCCTCACCTAATTAGATGGATTTTTCTCTTGTAAGAATTCAACTTTGAGGTAAAGGATAAAAAGGGTGTGAATAACAAGTGGCTCCAACCATCTATCTCATCTTGAGGGTAATCATGAAAGGCATGGAAAATTGAAATTTATGATGCTTTTCCTGATGAATTAGTAATGTCTATTGTGGGAAAAAATGCACCATGGTATACCGACTGTACACATTATGTGAGAAGTGGTGTACTTTTCAAGGGGATTAGCTACCATCAAAAGAAATGATTATTGTTTGATGTAAAGAAATATTTTTGGGATGAACCATTCCTATTTTGGGAGTGCACGGATGGTGAGATTGTGTGGTGCATTACAAAGGTTGAGATGGATGATATCCTTGAAACTTGCCATTCCTCACCTTAGGGTGGTCACCGAGAATCTGAACCACCACCAAAATCCTTTAACATGGGTATTATTGGCCCTCCGTGCATATGGATGGCATTGCGTGGGTAAAATAACTTCACCATTTTCAAATGCAAGGTGTTATCCCGAGAAGGCATGAAATGCCTCTCAAACCAAACCTTGCAGTTGAACTCTTTGATGTGTGGGGAATTGATTTAATGGGCCCATTTGTTAGCTTATTTTGAAATAAATACATAATGGTTGTGGTTGATTATGTTTCTAAAATGGTGGAATTATTAAACTTCTGAATAATGAGAGAAAAATTGTTACCTTCTTTTTGATGAAGTATATCTTTACATAGTTTGGAATACTACATGCCATCATTAGTGATAGAGGCTCACATTTTTCTAATTAGGTATTCAAGACCTTTCTTGACAAGTATGGGGTTAAACACAAAGTCTCTACCCCATATCACCCCCAAACAAGTGGCCAAGTTGAAGTTTCAAATCAAGAAATCAAATTCATACTCGAGAAGACGGTGAATATATGCCAAACCAATAAGGCACATTGGGCTAATATAATGGCCTACAAAACCCCTATTGGCATGTCTCCCTGCCAATTTGTGTTTGGAAAGCCATATCACATTCCCATAGTGCTTGAACATAAATCCTTATGGGATTTGAAGAGGTGGAACATGAATTACGGAGAAGCCTCCGAGGTGAGGGTCACAAAACTCCACGAGTTGGAAGATTTTTGACTCAAGGAATATGAGAGTTCCTCTATGTATAAGGAGAAAATGAAGAAATGTCATGATGCTTATTAATATAGGAATTTTATGTCGGTGAGAGTGTACTCCTTTACAATTCTCATTTTAAACTATTTGCGGGAAAGCTTTGTTCTAAATGGTCGGGGCCATTTATGATTTCTAACATTTACCCTAGTGGGGACATTAAATTGGAAGACCATGTAAGAAATAAGTTTATAGTAAATGTCCAAAAGGTGAAGCACAACAATGTGAAAGGTCCTATGGTGGCCAAGGTAGAGTTTGTTTATTTCCAAGACGCTATGTGGTAAAGATGGAGAGTTGTGTCACGATGTTAAATTAGGTACTTGATGGGAGACAAGCCATATATAACTTATTTCTTGTACTTTTTTGATATTTTGTAGGTATTTTAACACAAGTTTAATATCCAGAAAAATAGGGGAAAATAGAGCTGGAAAATGACAGCTGTGCATGAATAAAATAGACAAAAAATAGGGAAATTTGGCCTCAGTTACTACGATCACGGAAACTCTATCCCGATCACGACAACCGAGGGACATTCTAATTGTTGCTTAAGGGAGTCCCTTCTAACCCTTGCACTTCTTTAATATGTAGCAGTAAAGGCACTTTAGGTCCCTAAGTTAGGGTTGTGTGAGACTACCTTTGTTTTTGTATATTTGTTGTGGGTAACTTTGGGTGAGCCTTTCCCTATAATGGATTGAGTGACTACATTCTTAAGGAAGAGTCATTGTGATTAGGTTAGAGCCATGAATGGAGGGAAGTCTGAGTACCCATGGCATCGAGGTCACGAATACAAGGGAAATCTGAGTACCTATGGCATTGTGGATATGGGATCATATTTGTACCGATGTAAAAGTCTAAGTAGCCATGTGGTTTACCCGTATGCAAGAGAAAATGTGGGACGAAGGCTTGGGTTAGTTCTATGATTAGTAAATTATGTATGGTGAAAACGCAAAGCAAACACCCCCTCCATTCAAAAAAATTCAAAAACCAAAGGCACGAACGTGAGCAACCTTGGAACAATACTTTTTCTCTTCTTGTGACTCAAAAATATTATCATATGAAAATTGGTAGATAATCTATTTTTGTTTCTAGCGGGAGGGGCAATTGATCCACTTTGGAGAATTTGCATGCCATGTTCGATAAGCTTGGTTGTCCAAATCTCATGTATACTTGCACCATTTAGAACTTGCCTCATTCATCTCTCAAGGATAGTTTTGATTGTACTTGTTTGGTGAGGTGATGTTAGGCCATCTTTGTGATATTGGAAGTCCACTCTAGCCTAAAAATCCTACCCGTGCATAGATGTTATCCTTAGTTACCCACTTTGAGACTTTAAACCTTTTTATGGAAAACACATTATAAAGTCATTAGCCATTCAATTTTTATCCCTCATTTGAACCTTACCCTCCTTGAATTTAAAAATGCAACTTGAGGCTAAAATCCTAAGTTAGGGGTGGTGAAGATTGGAAAAGTGAACTTTGGGCCATGAAGTTAATAGTGAGTGCCTAATCTTAATCATTGATCATGAATGAATAAGAAAAAGAAAGGATCCAAAAATAAATAAAAAGAAATTGGGTTCAAAATAAACGTAGGCACAAGTGTAAAGAGTCAAAATAAAAAAGTAGCCCATTGTCGAAAGTGGGATGGAATAGTGAGATGCAGATAATCAAGGAGGGTATAGCTATGGTGCTCCTAAATAATATCCTACCCTACCTTGAACCTACATTACAAGCTCAAAAAGTCCTTGAGATCTCTAACCAAGTGTATTCATTGTAATGATAATTGAAAATAGGGGTAAGCCTATGGCATGGTACTTGTTAGAATCGAGATTCCTTGGGAGAGAGAGAGTTTTTCACTTAAATCCCTTATAGCATATTTGATAACATTATGTGTGGAATTTTCCTTCCTGTAAAGAGGCATGTAAACAAGTTGAGGTGGGTAATTTTATCATCTCCCAAAAAATGAGGCAAAAGGAGTATAGTGGAGTTGAGGTCAAAGTTAAGTCACTTCTAGAGTATTAATGACTGTTGCATGATTCTCTTTGAAGTCTTTAGCACCCTTAAAAATTCCATTTTATGTTGAAGGATATTGTGAAAATATCTTTGCCCATGTATGAAGAGCTACTTCTTGTAGTAACTAAGCTTGAAGTCATTTTGATCATTAGATCATATCATTTGGGCATAAATATGCATTGTCTCATGGTAAAAGGTAGTGTTTCTTGAGGACAAGCAAAACTTTAAGTTGGAGAAGTTGATGAGTGGTGAATTTACCACTAATTTGCACTCAACATTCATGCACGGTACTATGATTTAAACATATAAATAAGACAAATTTGTGGTTTAAAGCTTTAATCTCTGCATCTTCCAGCATACAGGTGATGAAAAGCAAAGATGTAGAATCGATTTTAAAAAGATCAAAAAGAGAAGTGGAGGAGAAAAAAATGGAAAACTGTAACACCCCGTACTTTTACCTAGCTTAAATTCATCCTAAAAATGTCAAAGACTTTCTTTAAAGATAAATACACTTTTATACCTGTGGAATTTTCAAGATTTTAACTTTTCATTGTGTGGGAAATTGAACAATCTTTCAATTGATATAAAATTCGCCTAAATCCAACACCCAAGCAAGAGTTATAGCCATTTTAGTAAGACAATGTACCACCTGGGCCATCAGTACATCGCAGAGCCAGCTAAAATGGCAATTGTCAACAACCAGTGAGCCTCCGCAATATTAGGACTTCACTCCACGGCTCAATTTTAGAATTGTCCTTTTCTAGTGTTCCAATGCAATACCACCGCGTTGCGGTGAACTTACAAGTTGCAACCAAGGTTGAACCACTATTCCACCGCATTGCACCACCATGCAATTTCCCAGTTTTTAGTTTCCAGTGGCTTGGCGCGATAGTGGCACGTCGCGCCAGGGGTCCAGATCGAAAAAATTTCATGAAAACTTAAAGTAGCACCCAGGGTTAAAATAGTTTTTCCTCATGATTTTAATTCATCCAGATATGGGATTTAATCCCTAAAAATGTTTAAACCCTTCATTATTCACTTTTCTCCAAACTCAAAAGATAATTCTCTCTCAACAAGGAAAAACCCTAATTCAAGAAATAAAGAACAAGTCTAAGGATTTATTCCAAGAACTTTCAGGAAACAATCTTCCAAGGTATGTTAGATGTTCATCCATGGATGTTTCCCTCGATGGAGCCCAAGAGTCCTTTTTCAAAGCACAAGATTTATGATTTATGATTTCCATGTTTGAATTAGATTGAATTCATGTTCATGATGCTGTTTGTATTTTAGTCCATGATTCATATTACAATTTCCAAGAATTGATTCTAGTATGTATTGAATTACATGATATTTATGATAAACCCTTCAATTTACAAGTTGATTGTTGTAACCATGTTAACTCTAAATGTTTTTGATTTAATGAACCAAGTATGCTTCTTATGTGTTTGATAAATTGTCTAGAATGAAATAATGCCATTATAGCATTCTAACATGTATTCTCCATCCATGTACAAGTTAATACATTACAAATGTTTGATGAAATGTCTCTATGAATGAACTATGACTAAGTGAGCATTGTTATGTTATTCAAGATGATGCTTTGCTTTACTTTTCATGCTATCGAGTCCTGGGGGTATTTAATACCCAACAATTTAGTTGTTTACCAAGAGATAGTGTCAGTGATAGGATAGTATCAGTCATGTCACAATAAGTAGTACTCTTAGTGCATTATAAAACTCAATCAGTTACAAAACTTAGGAAAACTCAGTAAACTCTGTATCAGTCCAGTAAAGTTCAGTATGATTAGTTCAGTGTCTTTCAGTTAGGAGTAGGATTCAGCATCAAGCGAACCTAGAGATGGTGGCATTCTTGTTAGTGTAGGGTTTGACCGTTAGTAGCAATCCCTGAGTTACAAAACTACATAGCCAGCATAGGTTGAGATGACTTTTTACTAGATAAGGGTTGACATATCTCTCATGAGTTTCCTTGTTAGTGATGGTTGACAAAATTTCTTCTTGCTAGTTAAGGTTAACCACAACCAGTGTTAGTACCCGTGGCACGGCACTGACACCCTTCTAATTTGGGTTACAGATTGGACCCCAACTCAGTTATCTTATCTTATTTGGGGTATGTCGTTTAGATGATTACCTCCCACAGTTATAGTTTCAATCTCCAGTTTAGAACTTAGTTCAGTTTTACAGAATCAGGACTGTCAGACATAGTCAATCAGTATCAGTAAATCAGTTATCACTAACTTTAGATATCAGTTATACAGTTATCAAAACTCTGTACTTAGCTTTAGAAAAGTTCAGTTATAGTATACACGTACTCTTATATTTTGTTACAATATATCATTTAGTCTGTTATTATTCATCCATATGAACCCTTGTATTCAGCTTTGCCTTTTTTAGCATATGAGTACATTCCCACATACTAATCACATACCCATTTCTAGTTCCATAATGTTTCATATGTTAGGTTTGGACACTCAGGTTCCTGATCGTGCTTAGCCAGATTCAGCCAGCAATAGCAGATTTAGAAGTGAGTCCTCATCTATCGAGGATATGCATTTATTGTAGTATTTTAGTTTAGTAGTAACTCAACAGTCAGAGTTAGTTGGGGGCTTTTCCCACCAACTCCACTTTTCAGACAAATTCAGTTAAAGGTTTTCCAGACTAGATTTTCAGATAGTATTCAGTTTTACAAATGTTATATTTTACCAGTTTTTCAGATGTTTTGAACCTTATGGTATTTTATCCCTTTTTTGCATTAATTTTAGTATTATTATTCAGTGCTCACAGTTGATATCAGTCATGGGTTAGATTGTGGTCCTTCGGGGTCATAAGCACCATGTGACGACTAGGTGGTAGTCTCGAATTGTTACAAAAACCCTACATGAGAAATTAGTCTCAGAAACTGCAATTACGGTCACATAGCCGCAATTATGGTGGGTTAATCTTAGTTAAATGAGCATGATCACACTCACTAGAGGGATATCGAATTCATTGTGATCATGGCAATATCGGCGTGATCGGTGCCTAGCAGGTTTAATAATCAAGGGCAATTCAATAAAATGACGGAGCTAATTCCACTTCCTATATAATGCATAAATATTTTCCCTTGGGATATTATTTAATTGAGTTGATTGAAAATTAGAAACTTGGTAAAACCTAGATTTTGGGGAACATTTGTGTATTTAAAATTTAATGTTGAGTTTGGTGAAATTAAAGTGAAAAGTGAAGATTCTCTTTATTCTCCATTGTCATGGATGTCATGAATGAATCTTTTGGAATATTTATTTTCCTCTACCTCATGAGTTGCTAAGTTTATTTTTCTTGGGATTATGTTGAACTAAGGTGCAACTACATATGGGTTATGATGTATTTGTTTATATACTAGTTTGTTAATTATTGGTTTTACTATTTCTTAGGTAAATTAGTTGGGATTTGTGAGTGGTTGCCCCAAATACCCAAGATGGGTTTGTAGGTGAAAACCCCAAACTCTTGAAATCTCAAACCATCCTTGAATGAGGGGTTTAGGTGAACTTTTGGAACCATTATAATACTAGAAAAGGGGGGCGTGGGTGACAAGGCGATAATAGACAATTAATGGATATAGTTTTCTAATTTTTACTATCTTAGATATAAGGGTGATTAAGGAGTTGGCTATATCTTGATAATCTTCCTAGAAATAGGGATGCCTAATTAAGGTAATATGTGGTTGAAATTGACACACTTATTAGGTACTCGAAAGGGTCAACGAGTGAAATTCATGAGGGTTTGTTGATAAACTAGCCTCAAGGATCGTAGACCTATCCTACCATATTATTGATAACTAGCATGTACCCTAAATCTTCATACACCCACACAGAACTTTCCCTTAGGTATACATAATCCCAACATTTTTCTCATATCAAATTTAAATCATAATTGTCGTTCACTTTATTGACTTGAGTTGTTATTGAAAAACACATGCCAAACCAAACCCTCCCCCCCCTAATTTTTATTCATGTAGTTTTCTTTATTCACATTGCGGGTAACTCATTAGTAGCATTTAACACCCATAGGACTAGAATTCTAATTTCGCTCCTCGTGGATTTTACCTTAACATAAGTTGATTTGTTGACAATGACCATCCTCTACCAATTTTGATGATAAAGGTAAGCATTATCAAGGAGTCACCAAAATTCCTATGCATATATGGGAAGAAGAGAGATTGAGTTTTGTGTTAGTGATATTATCTACTCGAAGGTTTTGCCAATGAAAGAGGTGAAGATATTTTGTAAGAGAGGAAGATTTAATCCCTGCTATGTTGGTCCTTTTAAGATTTTAGGGCACTATGGCAGCGTAGCCTAAGAGTTGGACTTGCTTATAGATTAAGAATTAGTACATCTAGTCCTTTATATTTTATTGTTAAAGAAATGCATTGGGGATATAGCATCAGTTGTTCCTTTAGAGAGTGTGGGTATGAAGGATAGTATCTCTTATGAAGAGAACCCAGTTGAGATCCTTGATCGTCAGGTTAATAAACTGAGAAATAAGGAGGTTACTTTGGTAAAGGTTCTATGACAAATTCAGTCAGTAGAGGGAGATATTTGGGAAATAGAGGCATACCATATTTTCTCTTCAAAATCAGTTCCAGCTTGAGTTAATAGTTTCCCTCTCAACTTATTAATTCCTTCTATCTCATGTCACCCAACTATTCTTATGTCATAACATGCATTCATGAGTTTGGTTCAGTCCATATTTCAGTTAAAGACTTAGTTATCATGTTTGTATTCAGCTTGTAGAAATTCATTAGGGGAATTGTTGCCCTGTCCCAAACATTTTACCTTAGATAGTTTTCATTATGGGACGAATGACCCCAAGGGAGAGAAATTATAACACTGTGAAAATCCAAGCCTAGATTAGAACCATGCTCAAATTCATGCAGAAAAAATCATGTTTTATAGCATGAGAAGTTATTTAGGCATCTGTTAAGGCAAAAAATAACTCCTGGCTTATATCCAAGTCAAAACCTTCCTTATCGATTGGGTTCTTGTGAAATTCTTGATACAATCAACTTCAAATAAGCATAACTCCTAGATTTTGATTTTTTTTAGATAAATACCTACCAAAAGATAGATATTTGAATTATCTTCCTAAAACATCTTATTTTGACTTAATCTAATATTAGAGTAAAAATTTACGCTTAATTTACCAAAGAGTGTTTGTTTAATAGAATGTGACAGCTTGGGTGATAAACGGTCACACTAGAGATGGACTGATAGACCAAGCCACCAGTCTTAAGTAGTAATAACAAAATTTTGTCATTTTTTGTTGGTTTGAGTGATGGTTGGTCAAGGGACTGATGGTCTGTCCCCTGTACCGTCAGCCAAGACTGTTCTCCACTATTATAACATTATTTTCATAGGGGTTGTTTGGTCTTTTCCCACTCTTTTAAAACCAAAACTACGTCGTTTAAGCTATCCTAAGGCTGTAATATAAGGATAAAATGCCCCAAATTCTCCATTTACTCAAAATTTAATCAACACATAGTGAGAAAATAAAGAAAGAGGTGATTTTCTTCTCCCAAGGAAAAATTAGGGTTCTTCAACTTCAAACTTCAAATCCAATGATTTCATCAAGTTTGTCAATAACAAGTATGTTGGATTTTATCAACGGGTTTCCTTTCACCTATTGAGTCCAACCATTAATCAATTCTCCAAGATTAATTCACCCTTACAGCTTAGGGTTCCATGTAAAGTATAAATTCCTTTAGTTCTTTAGTTTCTTGATTTTCCTAAACCATGAATACATGTTTTCTCTTAAATTTGAGCATGCTTCCACACTCGTGACTATGAAATCTCATTATATTGATAAATTCCTAATTTTGGGCTTGAGTTATGAAATTTATTATTACGTTCAGATTTTAGCTTTTCCATGATTAGTTGTATTCTTCAAAGATGGTAGGTTATGAACACTTAATGACCTGGGATTTCATGCATACACTTATGAGTGATAGATTCTCCATCTTACATATTATTTAATACTTTAATATTATGATTTATTTTTCTATTTTCAAAATATTACTTTTATTGAGCATTTTCGGTTATCAGTGCCATTCAATTGAAAGTATTATTTAGCACTGAGAGGATATAGAGATGAAGGATTACCCGTTAGTTAGGTTGAGACTTTTAGTAAAAGTCCCTAAGTCCTAGAGCTATAACGCCACCATGGTTCTAAAAGGTCACCCGTCAGAGCAGGCTTGGCACCTTAGTCTGAAAGACATCAGTTTAGTGGATCCATATAAGTTTGTGTTCGTACCCTTGGAAAGGTGCTAAAAACCTATCCAACTGGGGTTACAGGTTGGACCCTGGTTAAATTAGATTGGGGTATATTGGTTAATGGTAGCTAGAACAGTTCACAGTTCATAGTTCAAATTTAGATACTTGCATGACCTTGTATTCAGTTATTCAGCTTATCCGAGAATACTTGTTTATTACTTGGTCTTGCATTAGTTTGTCATGTCACTTGCATTATGTTCAACATATATAAGTTATTTCCAATCTCACAAACTTTGTACATTTAAAGTACTGATCACATACCTTTTTTACGCCATATGTCTTGTGATATTAGTTTCGACATTCAGCATCCAGATCATGCTTAGTACGATTACACACCAAATTTGTATCAATTTTTAGTAATTCCTCATCTTTCGAGAGCCATTCATCAACATTTATTTTTAGTATTATTTTGGTTTCAAACAACTGGAGTTAGTTTGGGACTTGTCCTAAAAACTCATATGATTTAGAAGTTTTCAAATAGATAATTAAATTTTTAGAATATTGATTATGTCAGACAGTGTCAGTTTTGACATCCAGTATTGATCTTGATTTTATTATGATTCCATCATTTCAGTTTAGTTTTTGCTCAGTATCTCATTATTTGCATTAGTATTCTTAGTGTTTTGCCATGCCATAGGTTATCTTGGGGTCACTTTTAAGTCTAAGAACCGTGTTTCCACCAGGGGTAGTCTCAATTTATGACAGTAGAGGCTGCTTAACCGGACAATCGATTTCTTTAGTATCCAAGGCTTTCCCAGTCGGGTCTCTTAAGAGGAAGCCTGTCTACTAAAGCGGATGCGGCTTAAGTGGTAGCTCGTCCATTTTAGGGCCAGGCCCAACCAGGTACTGTTTTAGAGGAACTATGCCACTTTAATGGTGTCCCCTTAAGATGTCAAGTTACCGCTTTAGCGTCACCTAAAAGGGCATTAAATTCAGTCCATTTCCCCAATTTCTCCCCAATTTTCATAATCTCAAGAGCCTCAAAGCCCTAAAGTGTGTAGAAAATTAGGAGAGCGATCTTTTATGAATTATGGGGTGTTGGAGAGCTAAGAATAATCATTTTCTTATCAAAATCTTTGTAAGTTTCCATCAAATTCTTGGTTTAATTTTCCAATTTAGTAATAAATCCCTAGATTCTTGTTGTGTTTATTTTAGTACCATTTAAGCTTAAAATTTACCCATTCCTGAGGGTGAGTGATCCTTAAGCATAGAGGGACGTTTGACAGTTTCAAAAGTGTGATTTTGTAAGCGAGCCCCACATGGAATTTTCACTTAATTTTGGATCCAAAGCATAAAAATGCAATATGGGTATCATTGTTCTCATATTAATGTGTAGATTACTATTTTAATAGTGTGACATCATGCTTAAGCTTCTCGAAAGGAGAGATTATAGATTTCGTAGACTTTATCAGGCTTTCTTCAGCATCCAGGTAGGCTAGGTTTATCTTTCTCTTATATTGGCCTTAATTAATAGTGTTTTGGGAATTAGCGCTTGTAGTTATATTCAGTGTGAATTGGGTTATTAGCTGATTAAGGGACTATAATTAGGCAAAATCAACTTAACTACTCATACTTTAGGAAGAATATCTATTTGATGATGCAATGAGGCTTATGTAGAATCTACATTAGTATTTGACACCCTACACTAGTTTGGGTAGAAATTACCTTAGAGTGGATTTTCAGGGTTAGAAGTGGCCCCCTATGGCCCACCTTAGGCCAATATTACTATTCTCTCTTTGTAGATGTAGTAGAACCTTGTGCGTTAATTTAATTATATTCTTAATCCTAAGGATGCCTTAGACATTGATGGTTTATTCTAGATTTGTGTTTTTGAGAGACCATAAGACTGATTTAAGTCCAGTGATTTATGATATCTATTTCAATTCAATTTCAACTTATAAGATGCTATTTTTTATTTAAGTCTAGCATTGAGAGGTTATTTATGATTATTATGAGATCAATTCGAGTACGATGTTTACGATATGGAAATATCCATGGTTATAGTTTTAAAATATAGATAGTCAGTGTAATTACTGTATTACTTCCTTTTTATTGCTTCCACCAAGCTTATAAGGTCCCACAGCTTATTTACTCTCTCTATGTATTATGGGCTTATAGGAACCAAGTCTATTAGAGATAGTTGTGTTTTATTTATTATTATCTATTTTGGTTTTTTACTTTCAGTATTTGGAGTATTATTTCAGGTTTTACCTTTTTCCTTGACTTGGCTTCTTTATCTTAGACTTTATTGTATTTATATTATGATTTAGCTCAGTTGTCCAATGATGAGTACTGAGTACCCATGGCTTTGGTACTCATACTATATTTTTGTACCTTTTTATGCAAATCTGATTACTAGTTGTCGCCATTGACATTGGGATTGTGCTGGTCAGAGTTCAGAGATAGGGTAAGCACTTGGAGCCAGAGTTGACCTTTTCTCCATCTTCTATTTCTGGATAGTCTTTCTATTTCAAGAATATTGCATGTATATTTGAATTTAATAGAACTTATATTCTTTTGATTAGAGGCTCTCTTACCGACTTTACTAGGTCATGGATGATATTACTCCTCCTTATTTCTCTTCAGTTATGCTTTTATTCTTATGATATATATCTTGTAATTAATTTACTTGCATAATCTGGACATTTATGCCATTTTTCACCAATTATCCCTTTACTTATACTTCTGGGACATGGTTTGACTTACCTATAAGTGGGGTAAAGTAGGTGCCATTATGACTCATAAAAATCGGGTTATTAAAAATTGGTATCAGAGCCTAGGTTCACCGGTATTGCTGGTACAAAAGCAAGTGTCAAGTGGTGTCCCACTGATCGAAATGATGATGCCCATTCCTAATCTTTCAGAGGCTATAAGACATTCTTAGTAGATCTTCACTTTCTTCACTTATGTCTTGCTAAGATTCTGTGTTGGTTTCTAAGTTTCATTTGGTTTCATTCTTTCACAGATAGCTAAGATGTAATCTACTTCTACTAGATACGAAGACCCTAAGCTTGCAACTATGGATCCTGTCGGGACATATGGATGACTTAGAGGTCTATGGCAGACGAGAGCTATAGACCCAGATAGAGATCAGGATAGGGAGTTTTCTACAAACCCTATTCCTACTCCCATGCTAGAAATTCCTCCACCCAAATAGTGGTGGACCAGAGGGCATCCCAGGATCCATAGGGGTTTATTTATTTTTCATTGTTCAATGATGCTCTAGTTTAGCTTTTGGATTTGGTCAGTGGTGCATCACCTTATGGTACTTAATTTGCAGTTTAGAGTGGTGTCGGGGATCTGTGAATCCCAGAGTTGAGATCTCTCCAGCATTGGTAATTGCTCAACCTGCTATGTCTATTGAGGAGTAGAAGATGTAGGGTGATTCTTGAGATTGACTCTGGGTAGATTCTTAAGATTGACTCTGCCTAGGTTTTTTGGGGCACTGGGCGAGGATGCATATGAGTTCTTGGTTTTTTGTGAGGATACGCTCTGTAATTTAGGCCTATCTTAAACTCGTAGGGTCGAACAAACTGTGTTTCAGTTGAATTTGGTAGCTCGACATTGGTGGAGAGGTTTTCTTGATTCTTGGCCCTCCATATCTCCCTATTAACATGGACATAGTCGTTTAAGGTTTTCTTAGAGTCATATGCCTCATTGAATTAGAGATCATCTGAGAGACTGATTCTCAAGATTAGATCAAGGTTATATCACTATCTTGGAGTATGATTCTTAGTTATATGAGTTGTCCAGGCATGTTACATCTATATTGCCAAGTGAGTGTAAGCGGATTCGGTGTTTTATCCAGGGATTGTGGCTTCCTCTTCATATGGTTCAGAGAGTTTGGTTATCACTAGAGATGTTTTACTAAGGTTTTTGATCATGATCAAATTATGGAGGAGATGTATTGCGAGGCCTAAGGGGGAAGAGATAAGAGGTTGCGTTACTAGGGTAGGTACCCTCTGGTTTAGAGGTCGCGATTCTCATATTAGGTACCCTCCATGTAAATATTAACAATATCTGGATCAGTCTAGTAGGCCCATTGATAACACTATTTAGCTTACTGATGGAGGTCAGCCTAGCTATAATGATCATCTTTGCTAGAGTAGTGGTCAACCTTTGAGAGGTTCACATTCTTGCTTTTTTAGCTTAGGTAACTATTCTGGCTCAGCTAGAGTTTCTGGATACCGTGCAACACCCTGAGCATGTTATGTGTGTAGGTCCTTCCATAATTTTTCTAAATGCATTCCCAAAAGTAGGGCATTAGTACCTGGATCACAGAGTGTTTAGCTGATTAAAAGAAATACTACCCAGCTAGAGGTGGTATGCATAGCCGTTAGGGTGGTCCCTAAGGTTCTTGTAGAAGCCCTCAGGTAGATAGGATAGGTGATCGATCAGTTAGACAGCCAGGAAGGTGGTGGGCGAGGTCATTTAAATGTTGTACCTACTAGACAAAAGTCATGTCTCAACCCGAACCAGGACCTAGTCATGATGCATATCTCAAGTCTGAGGACCGGAGATCACTCTCATTACCCTAGTCAACTAGAATAAAATATAACTAGCAGCAGATGAGTTCCGAACATATAACAAAATATAGCTGAGTTCTGAATATATAACAAGATAGAGATGAGTTTCAAATATATAAAAAGATAGGTAAATCAACTAAAAGGGATATAAGAATCCACCATACCAAATCCACCCACATTATGTACTCCACAAAAACCTCTAAGAAACCAAAATCAACCAAAGTCGGGACATGTCCCCAACCAGAGCCAAAACCCACCGAAATAGTCTAAGACATATGTAAATACAACACCATGAAATGAGGGCCTTTAGAAGAATGGAAGCTCACTACTTCATAGCTGACTCTCGGACAATCCAGAAATCACCTACAACTGCGCACAAAAACAAAAGTATCCTCAGACCCTGCATCACTTGGGATACAATACTCAAGGATGGTTAGCAGGATGAATGCTACCATGTAACTTATGGAGGGAATAAAATTATTGCATAATCAATCAGTACAAATCCATATGCACATAATCATATACATATATACATAATATACCGGGATAGGGAACAAGGTTTAGAATGAGAGTTAAAACATTAATCTTGACTGTGTAGCTCAAACCTTCATCTATACCTACGGGTTATATGGATCCAGCTCTTACCCTGCTGAAAGGGTCCAGTGTGTGTTATCCACACGAACCAAGGTATCAAGGAAATCCATGGAATCTATGACCCATCATCAATCCAAGATAAAATTTATAAAGTGTGACACAAGCACACGATCATTAAGACCAACCCTCATGCTGTCAAACGTGGATCTCTGGTATCAGTCCCTAGGGACCTCTACTTTCACAGCTCAGCTACACAGCCCCCTTTAAGCCTAATTAAAACATTTATGCTTTCCTATTCATTGAACCAATATTCGTCCATTAATTCATAACCCATTTGTATTATCATACCAACTACACTTGTAAGCTATTATCAACATGTCATTCCAATTATCATTACTTGGGGGAATCCATGACCTCACAAGCTCCAATCATTTATCCATATGGAAGAACCCATGAACCCCAAGGTTCAGTGTTAACTATCTATTAACTTGGGGGAATCCAGGAACCCCAACGTTTAATTTAAAACCATAAATGGTCCATTACCTTTTATGCAGTGCGATAGTTCCAAAAGTGATTGCAATATGTATATACTCATGTGTCAAAGCCAATTTCATAAGTGGGTTGAGGTTATTACCAATTTCAATTCCTAATCTATTTATTTTGGAGGATATCATTATAGATTCCCTAGCTAACCATAATTATAGAACCCATTCCTCCCCTTATCATACTACCATGATGCGTCTGTCCACAGAATCTACAATGAGAGTGAGGTGGGGATGATTGAGCTCTGTTTGCTTGGGACTGGGCACCTTGGGCTATAAACCCATAGTTAGTCTAAAAGTGATGATCACTTGATGACTTAGGATATGGAGAACTAGCCATAGAATTTGAACCCAAGTTTCCCTAAGTCTTTTTCTTGCCCCATTATCAACCTTCTCAACCATTGTTCTGTTGGCCTTCACCATACTCTGAATACCTAAACTTCTTATTCTACCTCTTTCTAATTTTTGCTTATTTCTTCTTTTCATCTTTAACCTATTGAATGTAACCATAAGCCTAGAGATGTCGATGTCATTGTTCAATATTATGGACTTACACTCTAGTACCAAATCCTAAGACAAACCTAACACAATTGTTCTAATTCGTGCCCTCATACTAGATACAATATCTGAACATAACGAGACAACTGGTGGAATTTTAGAGAATACTCCTTCACAGTCATTGTTTCCTACTTCAAGTTCACAAACTCCTTAACTTTAGCCTTCCTTAACTCCTGAGGAAAGAAATGATTAAGGAAAGTACTTAAAAATTCCTCCTATATAGCCTGCTCTGCATCTCACCCCTAGACAAATACCACTCTTAAAATACTGATATGCCATATCCTTTAACTAATATGCATCAAACACCATACCCTTCATATCAGTAGCATGTATCACCCTGAGTATCTTCTCCATTTTATCAACAAATCCTTAAGAATTCTCCTTACTCTTTGATCCAGTAAAATCCAGAGGATTAAACCTCATAAATTTTCCAGCTCTAGTAACCTTAGTGGATGGAGTAATAGAATCAATGTAATCAGGCTGAAAAAAATAAGAAGCCACCAGTTGAGTCAGCAGATTAATAGATCAACACTATTCGTTATTAGAAATATCTCCTTGGGGCAGTGGGGCATGAACATCATTAGCTTGAAAAGCTTGAGGAGGACTGGTGGGGATCGGTGGAACTCCACATGGGCATCAGGAAAAGGGACCCTAGACAAGTCTATACTCCATAAATAGAATGAGTTTCATCCACATTGTACTTAGGTGGGATAGAGGATTTTCCACAAGCATTAGATCTTTGGGGAGGCATGATATGAAATGTGAACAAACGGAATTAGAAGAGATTTCAAGACCTTAAATTCTATTGCCAAAAAAATAGATCACAAGAAAGGGAAAATTTTCTAAATGCCTTGTCTCCCTTATAAGTGTGGCACTCTGCACACCCATAAAAGAGACTCTATTTGACACAACTTTCTGGACACCCAACGATCATGAACCTAGGCTTTAATACCAAGCTTGTCATGACCCAAACCAGGGGCTAGTCATAACGGGTATCTCAAGTCCTCCAAGGATCGGAGACCACCCCATTACCCTAGCCAACCAGAATATAATATAACTAGCAGTAGATGAGTTTTGAACATATAACTGGATACATCTGAGTTCCAAATATATAAAAAGATAGATAAATCAACTAAAAAGGATCTAAGAATCCATAATAACAAATACACACATATCTTGTTGTCCATAAAAGCCTTTAGGAAACTAAACATCAACCAAAGTCAAGAAATGCCCCCGACCATAGCCAAAATCCATCAAAATTATCTAAGACATAAGTAAAGAAAAGACCATAAAATGAGGGCCTTTCGGAGAATGAAAGCTTAATATTTCAATGTTGGCTCTTGGATAATCTAGAGATCACCTACCACTGTATGAGGAAATAAAAGTATCTTTAGACCCTGCATTGCGTAGGGATACAATATTTAGGGATAGTTAGTAGGGTGAGCGCTATCATGTAACTAAAGGAGGTATAAAATAATACCATAATCAATCAGTCTTAGAGCATATGTACACAATCATATATATATATACATAATAAATTGGGATAGGGAACAAGGTTTAGCATGAGAGTTAAAATATTAATCCAGACTATGTATATCAAACCGTTATCTATACCCACAGGCTATATGGGTCCAGCTATCACCCTATAAAAAGGGTCCTAATGCGTCTTAGCCTCATGAACCGAGGTATCAAGGAATGTTGGGAAATCCATGACCCTTTGCTAATCCAGGATACAAATATATAAAGTGTAACACAAGCACACGGTTATTAAGACCAATATTCACACCAACAAACATGGGTTTCTAGTATCAGTCCATTGGGACCTCTACTTTCAGTACTCAACTAATAACCCCCTTTAAGCCAATTAAAATATTTACACATTCTCATTTATTGAACTAATATTCATCTATTAAGACATAACTGTTGGTATCATCATACCAAATATAATTGAAAGGTATTATTAACATAACATTCCAATTATCATCACTTAAAAGAATCCATGACCCCACAGGTCCAATCATTCATCCACATAAGGGAATCCATGACCACCGAAGTTTAATTTTAATTATCCATTAACTTGGGTGAATTAATGACACCCCCAAGGAGCAATTTAAAACCATATATGTTCCATAAGCCTTTTATGTGGTTCAATAGTCCCAAAAGTGATTATAATATACGCATACTCATGTTTCGATGCCAATTTCATAAGGTAGGTTAAGGTTATTACCAATTTTAATTCCAAATCCATTTATTTTAAGGGAATCCATGACCCTCTTTCCCATTTACCATTCCTATGCACCCAATGAGTTGAAAACTATCAATTTAAAACATGAATGATTCATAAAAGCCATGCAAAAGCAATTCCATCACTAACATTCAAAGTCCCTCTACCCAATTTCCAAAACCATAAATTAATCACATGAATAACAATTCTAAATATATTCTTTTAGCAAAACAAGTTTAGGGGAAGATATGTACGCCTGAGATATCAAGACTTTGGAGAAGAAATCAATCTTAGAGCCTTTGATGATCAACCTTGAGAAACCCTAGATGTTCTTGACATGGGGAATTTGAAAGAGTACCGAATAGTTTATGATAGTTAAAGTGATGAAAATAACCCTCTATAGGTGTTTTATTGTCATGGGTTTTAATTGAGTAAATAGGTAAATGACAAAAATGCCCTCACTTCAAAGTTCAAAAAATATGCCTAGTCATTACGGTTACATCACGACTCATGATGATTGGGTACTAGTCTTATCCTAGACATGTATTATGGGTATACTCTTTGACACCCTTCACTGTTTTACTCATGAGTCATACCCTATGAGTCATGACTATACCTTACAACTCGTAGAGTCCTAGTCGTAGTCACCAAAGAAAAATAAACCACTATTTAGGTGGGACTACGAGTCCCACCTTATGACTTATAATATCTCATGACAACTCATGAGGGTCCAGTCGTACTCAGGATAAAAACATTGGCCAACCTCACTGGTTTGGTCATGAGTCCCTTCGTAAGACTCATGACCACACCTTATGACTCGTGAGGAGTTAGTTGTAGCCTGGGCAATGAGCTCAAAAATCAAAAATTTTATAAGTAAAAATCTAGGGTATTACAAGTTAGAGTCTTTGAATTCTATAACAAAGGTATGATCTCAGTGTGCCATCAGTCGGCTTTTGCTTTAGTTTATTTAGGATCCATTTATTCTTATATATTTGCTTAGTATGCTCCGTCGTTAGAATTGTCTTGGGATTTTGTATCTATGTCAATTTGTTTATCTACTCCCATAGGTGATTCTTTAGTAATGGATAAGGTTTATAGATTATGTGTTGTGACTTTTTAAGAGTTTGACACTTGGTCTAATCTTATCATATTAGATATGATAGATTTTGATGTGATTCTGGGTATGGAATGGTTGTCCCCCTATCATGTGGTCTTGTATTATTTTTACCAAGACTATAACCTTAGCCATGCTTGGTATACCCCTGGTTGTGTGGCAGGGATATTTGAACTACACGTCAACAGAGATTACTTCTTATGTTTGGGCTAGGAGACTTGTATTGCATATATTTGAGATGTTAGTATGGGGAGTCCTTCACTTTACACTACTTCTATAGTGTGTGATTTTCCTGATGTTTTTCTTACCGATCTACCTAGACTTTCTCCTGAGTGTGATATTGAGTTTATTATTGATCTTGAACCAAGCACCCAACTGATTTCTGTGGCACCTTATTATATGGATCTTGCTGAGCTTAAGGAGCTAAATTCTTAACTTTAGGATCTTATGAGTAAGGGTTTTATCAGTCTAGTATGTCGCCTTAGGGTTCTCCTATATTTTTCATGAAAAAGAAGAATGGTTCCTCTCATATATGTATTGATTACAGGCAACTTAATAAGGTGACAACAAAGAATATATACCCTATGCCTTGTATTGAAGATTTTTTTGACCAGTTTTAGGGAGCAATGATGTTTTCTAAGATTTTTTTGAGGTTCGGTTACCATCAATTATGGATTTCGGATGAGGATATCCCAAAGACAGCCTTCATGACTCACGATGGCCATTATGAGATCCTGGTGATGTCTTTTAGGTTGACCAATGCCCCAGTTGCGTTCATGGATATGATGAATCACGTGTCCAAGCCTTATTTGGACTCTTTCATAATTGTGTTGATTGATGACATTCTAGTGTAGTTGAGGAGTACGAAGGGGCATATGCAATATTTTAGGATTGTGCACCTAACTTTGATAGAATACAGGGTTTTTGCCAAATTCTCAAAGCGTGAGTTTTATATTATGTTGGCGATATTTCTAGGGCATGTAGTGTCCATGGAGGAGATTCATAAATTTATTGATTTGGTTGGTTACTAGAAGCAATTCATTGAGGTTTTTGCTACTATTGTAGCTCCAATGACCAGATTGACCTGGAAGGAGGTTCCTTTCTCCTGGTCTAATGAATGTGAGTTTATATTTTAAAGGCTTAAGCTTTTTCTCATTGCATCTCTTATATTGGCTATTCCTTTGGTGGGCGAGGGATTAACCACATATTGTGATGCTTTTGGTGTTGGTTTGGGTTGTGCTTTGATGTAGCAGGGCTGAGTTATTGCTTATGCATTAAGGCATTTTTAGATGCATGAGGACAACTACCTACACATGATTTAGAGTTGGTGGCGGTATTTTTCATGCTTAATATTTAGAGGCAGAATTTGTATGGCATACATTTGAGATATATATAGATCACCATATTTTTCAACATCTTATGAATCAGAGAGAGCTTAATTCTAGGAAGTTAAGCCTAATAGTATTGCTAAAGATTATGAAATCTCTATTTTATATCATTTGGGAAAGGTAGATATGGTAGAGGATACCTTCAGCCAAAAGGCAGTGTGTAATGGTCGTAGTCTATGCTCCAAACATAATCTCGAGGGACCACAAGCTAACCTATGACTAGTACCTGCTGTAATAACTGAATAATAATACTTTATTCTATAGAAATTAGGTGGAAACTTTCCATAAGGCTCAAAACTATAAATGAATACTGAGTACTAAAAACTAAATACTAATATATCTGATTGAAATACTCTAGTCTGATAAGCCTCTACTATCTAAATAAGGGATTGATGGGACAAACCCCCAACTAACATAGACAACTGAAAACTGATAAACTGAGATACTGAAGTAATAATCATGTCCTCAAACTATGAGGACTCATCACTAGTCTGTTGTTGATAGATCGGACTGCTAAGTATGATTGGGATCCTGTGCGTCTGAACTTATGATATAAGACATCATAGCGCCAAAAAAAGGTATGCGTCAGTACTTTAAATGTACTGGTATGCTAAGTGAGGTAGGTTGAGATGCATGGGTTCATATGCATGAACAATACTGACTGAATAACATGAGTATAACTGAATGAAAGTACATGCATGAATACGTAAACTGTAAGTGAGGTCATGATAACACTAGATAATGAGTTTTGAATTTTTGATTTACTGATATCTTAGTTTACTGATACTGTATTACTATTAATTAGGTAACTATATCTAACAGTCTTCATTCATTCATAGACACATTCATAAATTTGAAAGTCATAACCATATACACCTAATTATAACTCATTCATAGACACATTCGATCAAACACTTGCATGATATAACTTGCACATAAGCTAACATGACATGATTGTTTTCCCTTTTTCTTTGTTCTCATGAGAAATTTATCAAATACTTGGAGAACATAATCCATGCACATGACACTGAACAACACATAGACATCATAATTCAAATCCCTATTTACAATTTCAAGGGTTTAGCATGGATTCACATAATTCTATACATATATCAAATAACTCCACATGAAAATTGTAACAAAACATGGATTAGAAACTCAATGAATCATTTTAATCATGAATATAATCAAACCCAACTTAAAATTCATGAACTCAATACACTTGAAGTTTTAAAAGTAGTTTCTTGAACTCCAAGGGTGGAAGGGACCCTTGGATGAACACTGACATACCTTAAAGCTTGAATTCTAAAAGATTGATGGATTTCTTGGAACTTGAATTCTTGAATATGATAAACTAGGGTTTGTTCTGGAAAAAATCTATAGAGAATGAGTAAATTTTGCCTTTTGGATGACTTAATTACATGTTTTGGAGCTGATACAAGATGGGAAAAGATCCATTTACCCCTCTGGATGGGGGTTTTTGATTACAAAAAATTGGACTAGCGACGCACAGACTGACCCACCGCGTTATTGTTATCACCGTAATAGCCAATGCGCCGCATCAAGTCCATATCGGTTCATTCAAATATGTGCTGGGAGTTGGGGAAAAGTTCTCATCAACACGATGGGCGATGCGGCGTGTCAAGATCGCATCAATCTACTGGTTTGATCTTTTAAATATGTTTCAAATAAAGTCTAAAAAATTTGAAACTTGTCTGAGAACACCTACTGACGTTCCTGATCATCATTCAACCAAAAAATCACTACTTTAAGGTCATGAGGGTCGTGAAAAAGGATCACAAACTTATGAAGGCTAAAATAACTCTAAGTAGGAACACTTAGCTAAACTTTTCTAAGTCTGGGACCCTTTACTAGCATTTACAGGACTGGATCAAGCTTAGGATTTTGCGGGGTCTTACAATATCTCCCCCTTAAGAACATTCATCCTCGAATAAGACTGGCTAAGCTGGGAATACTGATAGACTGAATTTAAATATTGGATATGCACAACTATAACATGATTTTACAACTAACACTACTAATATGCTGAAATTTCATACTAAACATGCATATCTGATGCATGAGTACATGGATTGGATTGCTGATAAGATGAGTCTCTTATACTAAACATGAATATCTGATGTATGAATATCTGACTGAACGTACTTGTAATACCCTAATCATTCCTTAAGCTTGAATCCATCTTTTGAAGTGAATATGGGTGACTTCAAAGGGAATAATGTTGAAACCATATTTTAGCGCGATGCGGAGCTAGCCAAAATGGTAATTGTCATTTTCCATCGATACCAAATTTGCCCAAATCTGATACTCAGGTGAAGAGTTAGAGCCATTTTAGCGAGACAGTGTGCCACCTGGCCTTTAGCACGATGCGGAGCTAGCCAAAATGGTAATTGTCATTTTCCAGTGATCCTCCACGATATTAACTAGTTAAACCAAGTCTCAAATTTAGGATTTTCAAATTCTAGTGCACCAATGCAATTCCACAGCATCGCGGTGCCCTTCCAGGTCACGACCAAGGTGACAACACAATTTCACTGCATCACGCCACTGAGTAGTTTTCCAATTGTCAAAATTTAGTGAAGGTCCATAATCATGGTGCGTCGCGTCAAGGCCAAAACTCGGGCTCCAGTTCTAGAATTTTCTCAAGGGTATTTTGTTCACTTTTGCCCATTTTGGCCTATATATATATATATATATATATATATATATATATATATATATATATATATATCCAAGTAGAGAAGAGCAATTCATTTTCTCTCCAATCTCTTCCAAGAAATATCTAGAGCTAGGGTTTCTCTCCTCCAATTCCAAATCCAAATCTTCTCTAAGAAAATTCAAGAATCTTCCATATATTTCACCGGGTTGTTCAAGAATCAATTCTGTAAGTCAAAGGTATCAAGAAACTTAACTCAAAAGTGTGAAGAGGAGTTTCCAATCAAGTCTTTTCATCTTAAAATTATAATCCAAGGTATGTGGGGCTTGAACAAGAATATTCTTTCATTCTTGTGCCTTAAGAATTGATTTTTACTATTGGAATTTCATGATCCTTGGAAATGGGTTTACACCCAAATTTCTTTATTTATGATTTATGAGATTTGAGTTTATTAAGTTTGATATTTATGATTATTTTACCATCATATTTCTTAAATTGAGAACTTATGCCATGAATTGTATTTTGTTATTATGTATTGATGATTTCTAAGTAATTTAAAATAAGTGTCACGAGTTATTTTTTCCATAAGAAGATTGAGTATTGAATATATAGTGATATTGAGCTTGAGGGTCAAGAATGAGTCCTAGGATGTTTTCTTGAAGCTTTTGATACTTGATATTAGTTGATAAGCAAATGTACTTGATGTTGAGAAAGACTATTTGAGTTTGAGTCAAGTTAGGAATCCACAAGTTGTATATGATTTACAGATGAGATATATTTATGATTTGGTCTTCATGGTAGACCTTAAGTTGATTAAGGTGGATTTCGTAATGCGTTCTGAGTTAAGTCTGGGAGGAGTATTTAGCACCGAGTGGGAAGTGTGGGTTCAGCATATCCTACTTCTCCAGAACTACGTGCCACCATCGGATTAAGATTTGAGGGCCAAAGAGCTGAGTTTGTGATCACAGATATGAGTTTAAGGTTATACTCCCTGGCAAGAGTATAACGCTCCTGCCAATGTGGGGTTCCATCTTTAGGAGGGAAAAACGTTGGACTCTATGTGGCTCACATGGTTTATGTCGATTGTAAGAAACTCCCAAATCCATAATAGTCTTTCTTAAGTTACCAAGTCACTCTAAGTCATGAGTTAAAGAGTTTGAGTTGAGTCCAGTGATTTATGAGATTTATGAAGCATATGTTATTATCGATGATTTATGGAAATTATGTTTCAGGAAATTCAAGTGAAGAGAGTCATTATTGTCAGCATACATGACTTTATTTTACATTTAAGATATTATTTAAAAGTGTTTAATACACCCCCACATACTCAGTACAATCCCAAGTACTAATTCTCATACTCTTCTATGTTCTATATTTTCTCTTGATGTAGGTTCAAGTGCTCAGCAGCGACAGTGATCTTTGAGTACCTCTATCTACATTCTTACAGTTGGTGAATCCTCATGGTTCGATAACCTATATCCCTGATTTTTGCCTTGATAGTAGATGGTTGTTTCTTTTCAGTTCAGGCAAGTCAGTTGAAGATCTGTTCCAATGGCTCCTCAGTCTTTTGTAGTAGAGGCTTTGTTAGACTAGAGTACCATTATGTACAAAAATTTTAGTATTTTGTTTGTACAGGCCAGTATTTGTTCATATTCAAGTATGTTCATGACATGATTATTCATCCTTATTTAGCATGATTAGTGATATAGTGAGATCTGAAAGTGATGAAAGGCTTAGAGGGTTAGCTTAGGGCGACGTGTGACCTTAAGCACCATGTGATATCTCGAGATAGGTTCTCAGGATGTTACAAGCTTTGTATCAGAGCCTAAGGTTTGAAGTGTCCTAAGGAGTCTGATGAGCCGCGTTACGTAGAGTCTTGATCATCGGTGTGTAGCATGCCACATCTATGAGCAAGAGGCTACAGGACGTCTTAGGAAAAGTTGTTTATTTCTTTCAAAAGTCTATCGTTCCTACAATTGTGTCTCTCTGCTATTAATTCATGCTCTATTATGACAGAAAATGCCTCCTCATAGAGCTCGCAAAATTCATGAACGACCTTAACCCGTTGATCTTTTAGATGAGACGGTGTCCCATGCTGAATATCGGGCAGCTTTTCAAGCGCTAGCCCAGGCGGTTACCGCCAATGCTCAGACCCATGTTTAGGCCACAGTTTTACTTTTGCAGAAAGGCAGGTTTGTGATTTTATGTGGATGAATCCGCCAGAGTTTTATGGGTCAAATACAGGCGAGGACCCACAAATGTGTCTTGATGAGGTGAAAAAGATCACCCAAATTAAGCATGTAATAGAGGAAAAAAGTATGGAGCTAGCTTCCTATCGCTTGAAAGATGTTGCTTATGATTGGGTGGAGATGTGGAGGAAGAGTAGAGGGGAGGATGCCACTTGCATGACTTGGTAGTTGTTCCAGGACGCATTTTTAGATAGATTCTTTCCCCCAGAGCTGAGGGAAGTAAAATTAGAAGAATTTATAAACTTGAGAAAGGGCCCCATGATATTTAACGAGTATTGTCACAAGTTCAACCAATTATCTAAGTATGTTCCCTATATGATGGCTGATTCTAAAACTACTATGAGTAGGTCTTTGGTTGGTGTATCTATTTATATTGTGAAAGAGTGTACATCCACTATGCTTAATAGGGACATGGACCTTTAAACACTTATGATTCATGCTCAGTAGATTGAAGCGGACAAAGTGAAGGAGAGAGATAGAGTAAGGGCAAATAAGAGAGTTAGATCAAAGCAGTAAGGGTATGGTCAGACTAGATGTTATGGAGGTAATCTCCCTCGATCCCAAAATTGTTCACTTGTGCCAGTGTCTTCATCAGTCAGTGCTCCTGCATTCAGAATTACGCAGGAGCAAGGTAATAGGCATACTATGTCCAGGTCCCAGGACAGTGTGAGTAACAGACCTCGTCCTCCCTCTTGTCCGAAGTGCGGTAGGGACCATCCTAGTGAGTGCTTAGTCGATCGGAGGGGTTGGTTTGGTTGTGGTAAGTTGGACCACATATTCAAGGATTGACCATACACTAGATAGAGGAGTAGTGATGTTCGTCCCCAGAGTTAGGCTATTAGTGCTCCAGCCCCTTTAGTTCATCCTAATCCTCCTCAGGGTGCCTCATATAGTACTGCAAGTGGCTAGCACTAGAATCGCTTTTATGTTATACCACCCTTCCAGAAGCAGAAGGATTCACCAAATGTTGTTACTGGTACACTCTATGTATTTCATTTCGATGTGTATATGTTGATAGACCCTGGGTCAAGTCTTTTTTATGTGACTCCGTTGGTGGCTGTGAATTTTGAAATTAGCACTAAAAAGATTCTTGATCCTTTTCTAGTTTCTACCCCAATAGGTGAATTTGTTGTTGCTAAGCAAGTGCATAAAAAGTGTCCTATCACTTTCCTTAGTAGAATCATGTTTGGAGACTTGATTGAGCTAGATATGGTTGATTTTGATATTATTCTGGGTATGGATTGGCTTCACTCTTGTTATGCGTCTATAGACTATCATACACATGTAGTCAAGTTTCAGTTTCCCAATGAGCCAGTTTTTGAGTGGTCCAAAAGTTCTGTAGCTCCCAAGAGTCATTTTATATCCTACCTTAAGGCTAGGAAATTGATATCCAAGGGTTGTATCTATCATTTAGTTTGAGTTAAACACACTAAGTTTGAGACTCCGACTATTCAATCTATTAGCATTGTCAATGAGTTTCTTAATGTTTTCTCAGAAGATCTCCCAGGGGTACCTCCTAATAGAGAGATAGAATTTAGGATTGATCTTCTTCTCATTACACAGCCTATTTCTATTTCTCTGAATCATGTGTCGCCCGCATAACTTAAAGAGTTGAAAGAGCAACTCAAAAATCTTTTTGATAAGGGTTTTATAAGGCCTAGTGTGTATCCTTGGGGCGCACCCGTTCTATTCATGCAAAATAAAGATGGTTCATTGTGTATGTGCATTGACTATCATCCGCTCAACAAGGTCACAGTCAAGAACAAGTACCCTCTTCCTAGGATTAATGACCTATTTGATTAGCTGCAAGGGGCCAGTTATTTCTCAAAAATAGATTTAAGATCCGGTTATTAGCAACTTAAAGTCAAAGAGTGTGATATTCCACAGACAGTTTTTTGCACCCGTTATGGTCATTTTGATCTCCTGGTCATGTAATGCCCCAGCAGCTTTTATGGACCTCATGAATCAGCTATTCAGATAGTACTTGGATATGTTTGTTATTGTGTTCATAGATGACATCCTTGTATACTCCCAAAATGAAAACGACCATGCAGATCATCTCCGAATTGTCTTGCAAACCCTTAGAGATCATCAGTTTTTTCCCAAATTTAGCAACTATGAATTTTGGTTAAGTTCAGTTGCCGTTATGGGTCATATTGTTTCTTCTAAAGGTATTTGAGTTGATCCTCAAAAGGTAGAAGCTGTCAAAAATTAGCCTAGACTTATTTCCCCATCTATCATTAGGCGTTTCTTGGGTATAACTGGTTACTACCATTGTGTTATTGAAGGTTTCTCCTCCATTGTTGCTCCTTTGACCCGGTTAACCCAAAAAAAAGTTAAATTCCAGTGGTCAAATTCTTGCGAGAAGAGTTTTTAGGATTTGAAGACTCGACTCACTTCAACCCCTGTGATGACCCTACCTAATAGTGTAGATGATTTTATGGTGTATTGTGATGCTTTTAGAGTTGTTTTGTGTTGTGTGTTGATACAAAAGGGTAAGGTTATATTCTATGCCTCTCAATAGTTGAAACCTCACGAGAAGAACTACCTGACCCATGATCTTGAGCTAGCTACAGTATTTTTTGCCTAAAAAATATGGAGACACTACTTGTACGGTGTTTATGTTGATGTCTTTACGGATCACAAGAGTTTGCAGTATGTGTTTACTCAGAGAGAGTTGAACCTGCGGCAGAGGCGATGGTTATAATTGCTGAAGGACAATGATATAAGCGTGTTGTATTATTCGAGCAAAGCCAATATATTAGTGGATGCCCTTAGCAAGTCGTCCATGGGTAGTGTGACGCATGTAGAGAACGATAAAAAGGAATTGGTTCATAAAGTACATCGTTTGGCTAGGTTGGGTTTTAGATTTCTTGATTCAGCTGAGGATAATGTTTGGGTTCAAAGTAATTCCAAATCTTCTCTAGTTTTGGAAGTAAAGGATAAGCAGGATAGGATTCTCATTTGGTCAAACTGAAAGGGTCAGTTAAAGACCAAAAGGTGGGGGTTTTCTCCTAAGTGGGAGATGGTATATTAAGGCTTCAGAGTAGATTGTATGTGCCTGATGTTGATGATCTGAGGTAGAGAATTATGGCTGAAGCGCATGGTGCACGGTATTCTATAATCCCAGTGCTACCATGATGTACCACAATTTGTGGAAAATTTATTGGTGGAATGGTATGAAGAGAGATATAGCGAAGTTTATAGAGAAGTGTGCAACTTGCCAATAGGTGAAGATAGAGTACTAGAGACTCGGTGGTATAATACAAGAATTTAGCATCCCTACTTGGAAGTGGGAAGTGGTGAGCATGGATTTTATGATCGATTTACCTCTCTCTCATCAGCATCATGATTCTATTTGGGTCGTTGTAGACAAGTTGACTAAGTCAGAACATTTCCTGCCAGTACATACATCTTTTACCATTGAGGACTATGCTAAGTTGTACATTCGAGAGTTAATCAGGTTGCATGGAGTTTCGTTGTCTATCATCTCCGATAGAGGTACTCAATTTACTTCTTAGTTTTGGAGAGCCTTTCAGAAAGGTCTTGGCACCCAAGTTCATCTTAGCTCCACTTTTTATCCGCAGACAGACGGTCAAGCTGAAAGGACTATGCAGACTTTGGAGGATATATTGATGGCATGTGTTCTTGATTTCAAATAAAGTTGGGATGAACATTTTCCATTGATTGAATTTGTGTATAACAACAGTTTTCATGCTATCATTAGAATGGCTCCATTTGAGGCTTTATATAGAAGGCGATGTAGATCAGCCGTAGTTTGGTTCGAAGTGGGTGAAGCTGCTGCGATTGGATCTAATGTTGTGTTTAAGGTTATGGAGAAATTTAAGTTGATTCAGGAGAGGTTGAAGGTAGCCCAGAGTTGTCAGAAGTCATATGCAGATGTGAGAAAAAGAGCTCTTGATTTTGAAGTTAATAATTTGGTGTACTTGAAAATTTCGCCCATGAAAGGGGTGAAAAGATTTGGAAACAAAGGGAAGTTCAGTCCCCGATATGTTGGCCCTTATAGAGTTTTGACTCGTGTTGGGAAAGCAGCTGATGAGATTGAGTTGCCTGAAGAGTTGTCAGCTATCCATCTTGTCTTTCACATTTCTATGCTAAAGAAGCACATTGATGATTCTATTGTGGTTGATCTATCAGAGAGCTTAGATTTTTAGGATAGTCATTCTAATGATGAATTTCTGGTCGAGATCCTAGATTATCAAGTCCGTAGACTAAGGAACAAGGAAGTTTCCTTGGTTAAAGTTCTGTGGAGAAATTAATCAATAGAGGGTGCTACTTGGGAAGCTGAAGCAGATATGCAAGTTAAGTACCCTCATCTCTTCTCCATGAGTTCAAATCAAGCCGAAGGTATTATTCTTCCTTAATTCAGTTTCCTTCCAATCCAGTGTATTCATTTATATAAATATCCATTCAATGATTCGTTCATTCTATGGAGTACTCAAAAACTAGAGTAAAGTAATTCGGTTGAGCAAATTGTTCCCATAAAGTATTTTCTGTTCCTCCTTGATCTTGAGCCTAACTAGCAATATTCGAGGATGATTGTTTCCAAGGGGGAAATATTATAATACCCTGATCGTTCCTTAAGCCTGAATCTGTCTTTTGAAGTGAAATAACTCCACATGAAATTGTAAAAAAACATGGATTAGAAACCCAATTAATCATTTTAATCATGAATATAATCAAACCCAACATGAAATTCATGAAATCAATACACTTGAAGTTTAAAAAGTATTTTATTGAACTCCAAGGGTGGAAGGGACGCTTGGATGAACACTTGACATATCTTAAAGCTTGAATTCTGAAAGATTGATGGATTTCCTTGGAACTTGGATTCTTGAATGTGATGAACTTGGGTTTGTTCTTGAATAATTATAGAGAGAATAAGTAAATTTTACCTTTTGGACAACTTAATTACATGTTTTGGAGGCTAATACAAGATAGAAAAAGACCCATTTACCCCTGTAGATGTGGGTTTTTTATTACTGAAAACTGGACTAGTGCCACGTAGACCGACGTGTTGTGCCATTGGCATCGACGCAATAGCCAAAGCATTAGGTCGAGTCCTCATTGTTTCACTAAAATTTGCACTGGGAGTTGTGTAAACATACTCATCGAATCAATGGTTGATGCGGCACATTGAGATTGCATTGATCCACTGGTTTGAACTTTCAAATGTGTTTCAAATAACGTTCAAGAGATCCAAAACTTGTCCGAGAACACGTACTGACATTCTTGATCATGATTCAACCTAAAAATCATTACTTTAAGGTCATGAGGGTCATGAAAAAAGTATTGCCAACTTACGAAGGCTAAAATAACTCTAAGTAGGAACACTTAGCTGAATTTTTCTAAGTCTAGGACCCCTTACTAGCTTTTACAGTACAAAATCAAGCTTAGGATTTTGCAGGGTCTTACAATATCTCCCCTTTAGGAATATTCATCCTCGAATGAGACTGACTAAGATGGGAATACTGATAGACTGAATTAGATACTTTATATGCACAACTGCAAAATGATTTCATAACTAACACTACTAATATGCTGAAATTTCATACTGAACATTAATATTTGATGCATGAGTACATGGCTGGGATTGCTAATAAGGTGAGTCTATCATATTGAGCATGCATATCTGATGTATGAATATCTAACTGAACGGACTCATGAATGTATGACTGGATGTGCAATGGTAACTGATACCAAGTTTATAAAGAAAATCTAAGCATGGAACTAAGTAAGTTCAAGAAAAAACTGTTACCTTGTGTTGAGTCTGAGTTTACAGAGAAGAGGTGAGGATACTTTGCCCATGTATCTACTTCTGCTTCCCAAGTATCTCCCTTAATGGACTGATTCTGCCAAAGAACTTTGACTAAAGCGATCTCTTTGTTACTCAGTCTGCAAATCTGATAATCAAGGATTTTGATTGGGATCTCCTTATGAGAGAGGTGTTCTGAACGTCTATACTCCCTACAAGGACTACAAATTCTGGGTCACCTATGTATTTTTTTAGAAAGGAGACATAGAAAACTAGATTGACTGAAGGTAATTCTGAAGGAAACTCAAGCTCGTAAGCTACCTTTCCAAAACGGCTGAGATTTTGGTAAGAACCAACATTTTGGGGACTAAGCTTCCCCTTCTTGACAAACCTCTTTACTTCTTTCATAGGAGAGATTTTCAAATACCCATAATCACCAATTTTGAACTCGAAATCCTTTCTGCTCATATCTGTAGATGATTTCGATAGTCTCTAATCTATCTTAAGTCTTTCCCTGATCAATTGAACTTTTTCTAAGGTATCAAATACCAAGTCAGGCACTACCACTGCGGCCTTACCCACTTCTAACCAACCAATAGGAGATCTATATCTCCTCCCATGGAGTATCTCAAATGAATCTATCTGAATTCTAGAATGATAGATGTTGTTATATACAAGTAGTCATCCCAACTACCTTTAAAGTTTATTGCACATGCACGAAGTATATTCTCTAAAGTCTAAATGGTTCTTTCTACTTTGCCATTTTTTTTAGGGTTAGAAGTTGTACTAAGGTGGACTAAGGTACCAAGACCCTTTGGAAGGACTTACATAAATAAGAGGTGAACTACGTACCTCTATCTGAGATTATAGATAATAAAACTCTGTCCAATCTAACAAACTCTCTAACGCAGGGTTTGGCATAGTCCTTGGCTGAATAAGAGGTATAGACTGGTAGGAAATGAGCTAATTTCGTCATTCTGTCTACAATGTATCAAACTGAATCGTGTTGATGATGAGTACAAGGCAAAACTATCACAAAGTCCATGTTCAACTCTTCCCACTTCCAAGTAGGAATCCTGAACTTCTACATAGACCCACTAGATTTTCTGGGGCTTAATCTTAACATGCTGACATATCAAGCACTTAGCTATAAACTCTATAATGTCTTTCTTCATCCCACTCCACCAATAGATCTCCCTCAAATCGTGATATATCTTAGCAGCCCCTAGTGAATAGAGTTACGTGCGCCATGCTCTTCTACAAGAATTCACTGTCTCAGATTATCTACACCTGGCACACATAGCCGACCATTATAATGCAATACACCATCTCCCCTTTGGGAGAAAACCTCTATATTTTGATCTCTGACTAATTTTTTTAACTTAACTCGGTTGGAATCACTATCCTGTTTTTCCTTTACTATGGAAAACCAGGGATGATTCTGAACTACTCTGCACCTATACATTACCTTCTGCTGAATCGACTAAGCGGAAACCTAGTCGGGCAACCTGATAATCCTATTGATCTAACTTATCCTTACCATCATCCACATGAGCAACACTACCCATAGACATCCTACTTAGAGCATCAACCACTGCATTGGCTTTACCCGGATGATACAGGATGCTCATATTGTAGTCCTTCAAAAGCTCCAACCACCTTCCCTAATGGAGGTTTAGATCTTTCTAAGAGAATACTTAATGTAGGCTCTTATGGTTAGTGAACACATCAACATGCACTCCACACAAATTGTGCCTCCAAATCTTTAAGGTAAAAACTACTACTACTAAGTTAAGATCATGAGTTGGATAATTCTTTTCATGGGGTTTAATTTGTCTAGAGGCATAGTCTATCACCTTACCTCTCTTTATAAGGACATAACGCAAACCTACTATGGATGCATCACAAAACACAACAAAGTTGTTTGAACCATCTGGTAGAGTCAAAATTAGGGCTGTAGTGAGTCGAGTCTTCAAAACTTGAAAACTCTTCTCATAAGAATCTGACCATAGAAACTTGACTTTCTTCTAAGTCAATCTGGACATAGGGGATGCAATAGATGAAAATCCCTTAATAAACCATTAGTAATAGCCACCCAAGCCCAAGAAACTCTTATATCTAATGGAGAGATGGGTATGGGTCAGTTTTTCACTGCTTCAGTCTTTTGGGGATCAACTGTAACGCCATTATCAAAATTAATATAGCTGAGTAAAGCTACTGACCTTAGCCAAAATTTTCACTTACTAAATTTTATAAATAGATAATGGTTTTTGAGAGTCTATAATACTATTCTGAGATGGTCTGTATGATAATGTTCACTGCGAGAGTAAGCAAGGATGTCATCTATAAAGACTATGACGAACATATCCATGTACTACTGAAACACATGGTTCATCAAGTCCATGAAAGTTGTTGGGGCATTGGTAAGACCAAAGGAAATGACTATGAATTCGAAGTGACCGTACTGAGTTCTGAAAGCTATTTTGGGAATATCACATTCTCCGACTCTGTGCTGATGATAGCCTGATCTGAGGTCTATCTTAGAGAAGTAACTGGCACCTTAGAGTTGGTCAAAGAAGTCATCTATTCTGAGAAGTGGATACTTGTTCTTGACTGTGACTTTATTTAACTAATGGTAGTCAATACACATTTTGAGGGAACCATCTTTCTTACGCACGAATAAAACTGGTGTACCCCATGGGGACACACTGGGTTTGATGAATCCCTTCTCTAGGAGATCTTTCAACTATTCTTTTAATTCTTTGATTTTTGCTGGAGCCATTATTTATGGCAAAATAGATATGGGCTGAGTATCTAGAAGAAGGTCTATTCTAAAGTCGATTTCCCTTTTGGGAGAAACTCCGGGAAGATCTTCGGGAAACATGTCTGACAATTCACATGCTAATGATACTGACTCAAGAGTAGGGGTTTCTAAAGTAGAGTCTAAACGATAGAGGACACATCCCTTAGATATTATTTTCCATTCCCTAAGGTAGGAAACAAGATGACTCTAAGTGTTGAAGTACTACCCCTCTACTCTAGGATGGGCTCATTCGAAAACTGAAATTGGACAATTTTATTTTTGCAGTCGACTGAGGCATAGTAGAAATGAAGCCAATCTATGTCGAGAATGACATCAAAATCCATCTATAATTCAACTAAGTCTGCTGAAGTGACTTTCTGAGATACCATAACCGAACAGTTCCTATATACCCGCCGGGCTATGATAGATTTACCCACTTAGGTAGAGACTGAGAATGGATCTGCTAGAATTTTGGGATTGACTCTAAAGTCAAAATCTATATAGGGAGTTACAAAAGGCAAAGAATCTCCTTGATCTAGAAAATCATAAATATCCAAATGATAAACTGTTACGTACCCGCGACTACATCAGGAGAACTTTCCCAATCCTGTCGAGACTGAAGTGCATAGAGTCTGTTTGGGCATTTCCCACTGGTGGTACTAGAAGCGGCATCCTGCTGGTTCAGGCAATCGAACTAAGCTGAGGGACGATTATGCTAACTCTGTGAACCCACCTGAGGACACTGTCTAACTCATTGTCCTAGCTTGCCACATCCAAAATAGTCATCACTTCCAGCTTTGCAGACAACCTAATGGTTTCTGCCACACTTATAGAAGAGAGGATTTCTTTAGGCACTGCTAACACTACCCTAGGTTTTATGGCCTGATGCCCAATCTCTATTTCCATCTCTGAATTTTAGCATGGGAGCACTAGCTGAGAACAAAGATGGACTGAGGATTTTTGGCAAAACTGAGAACCTCTCACTTAGGTTGAGTGAAGTTGAAACTACCTGCTCTTTCTCTCTTGTTCTCTCTCCTTTTCCCTATTCTTAGCCTCCTTTATCTGTTGATCATGGACTATGAGCCTGGATATGTCTATCTCCGTAATCAACATTATGGTCCTACACTCTTTGACCATACTATTAGACACACAGACACAAACTAACTCATCTAAAATCTGTTATCTGCTACCATATAAGGAGCGTATTTGGATAATTGGGCAAACTTGAGAGTACTCTTGTACCATCATGTTACCCTGCTTTAAATTTATAAATTCCAAAACCTTTACTTTCCTTAACTCTAGTGGGAAGAACCTATCTAGAAAAGTATTATCAAATTACTCCCATTCTATGCTCCCTGCATCTGTAGCCTCTCTTCTTTCCACTATTTAAACCATGAGTGAGTCACATCTTACAATTGATATTCATCTAATCCGGCCTGTCACTAGCTGTCACCTCCATAATATTTATAACCTTTTGTACCTGATCAAGAAATTCCTGTGGGTCCTCATCTGACTTTGACTCGGTCTAGATTTCAGCTTAACTCTAGTCTCCTTGTGCTACTAGTAACTCTACCAAGGACTCCCTCTACACTGATTAGCTCTAATCATTTTATTGCTCAGGCAACTCAAACTAAGCAGTTCTCTCTCAATAAGAAAACACTACTCTTATAACATGAGTAGTTCTGTTACAATTTATTTCTCACTCAAGAACTATTATAATTTAAGCACTCATAAAGTTAAGAACTTGAGTAGTATTGAAATGGGGTTTTTGTTGCCTCTCTTCACTCTTTAGATTTACAAAAAAAAAACAATTATTGAAGAAGCATCTCTTTTATTTTATATCTGGGTGATGATTAGGGGTTCAATGATCATTGAACTATCTATCCAAGTCAGTATAAAATAGCACCTGCAAGTTTGTTGCATAAGATGACAAAACTATACAGAAGGTCGTGACAGTTGTACTGTACTTTGCACATCCAGGGGCCTGGTCCCTTATAGTTTAGTAGCTCATCACAAAACTATATATAGTAATTTTCCTCCTATTTGATAATGACAAACCAAACCATACAATTTGAGTATTGGTGCATATTAATCATATTTAATCAGAGTAATTACCACCTAAAGATGAATGTTCCCCCTTTCATCATTCTTTCTCTATCATGCAACACAGAGACCTGGTCCCTTATTGTCTCTTATAGCAGAAACTTCCCTTTGTCATTGTGCACCTTCATTTCATTTGGTGTCTTTGCATTTATACATTTCCCCTGTTAGTATGACTCTCTTCAGATTTGTATCTTAACTTACCTGGTGTCTGGTGCCTACTACATGAACTCAGTATATTCCCCCTTTTGGCATCATTGAAAAGAATTAATAGTAAGCCAAGAGTAAAGATAAGCATAGATTAGTTAACTCATGGCAACTAGGGAAACATTAACACGTAGAACAGCTCTAAAGTAAGGAGACAAATGAGATACATAAACTAAAGATTCATTCACTCATAATAGTCAGTATCACTCATAATAGTCACTACCAGTGCAGCAAGCCAAAACAATCATCATAAGATAACTATCTTTAGAAGCCATTATGAGATCCATGATATAGAATAGACACAAGGTTGGTGAAAGAATAAGGATAAAAGGGCTCAAGTGGAAGGAGGATTGAGTGAAAATGACTTAAGAAGTACTCCATTCTCGCATCTATAGTAATGTGAGTATCCACCAACTTTTGGTAAGGATATTTACTTCAGCATTCAGTTTGGCCATTCTTTCGAAGAATTTTGCATTTCCAGCGGCATGTTCATCAGTGGAATTTAGTCCTTCAGAGGATATCATTTAATTTAGCAATGTCAAATACATTTAATCCAATATCTTTGACAGCTGACTTGATTCTTAACTACTTTATTTCCATTCCATACTTCTCTTGAATAGCTAGTAATTCAGATACTTGATATACATTCTTCACAAGTTTTATTCAAATTGAATATTATCTTGGATGTCCCATGTGATCTCATTTTCCCAAGTACGTCAAAGTGATCAAATACTTTGTTGAGGAGGTACCCATCTGGCATTTCATGTCTCTCTTTTTCTCACATATTTTGGGATCAAGAGTTCTTTGTTGGGAGAACTTTTAGAATCATTAGAATTTTAATCCCCTTATAAACACCCACATTCTTTATATCATCCTTTATTCTCATTACTTTTCTCTAACCTTTCAATAGAAACTTTTTGTTTCTGGGACCAAGTCCCTCAGACGTTTTCTTGCTTTTCACAACTTATGTTTTTCTGCCTCATTCTAACAGGGTTACCAAACTTTGATTTAGAGGACCTAAGACAAAGTTTTATATGGCTTTGATTACTGAAGTATAAAGATATTTAATGAAGGCATATTCAATTGATTTTCTAGAGGAAGGAGAATAAGAAGGATCAGTTTGTTTTAGTGGGGGCAAAGAGTGATAAGTTGAGAATCTGAATGGGAAGTAGCGTGTTTTAGAAATTTTGAAGAGGTGACTATTGTCATCGGAGAATGACATGTTTGGTTTCGATAAGAGTGACTCTTCACATTAAAAATGAATTGACAACCTTTATGAGGGAAGAAAAAGATACATGACTTTCTCAAATAGTATATTTTATAATTATTAAAGCATACTATAGTTATACTAGCCTAAGAGATAAGATCATATACCTCATCTTTTAGCAAATCTTCAATTTTGTGCTTGTCACTTTTGTCCACTTCCTAAGTTGTTCCCATGGGTATATACCTACAAGGGTATAGTACTAGTTAGACTAAGATGTACCCACTTTATCGAGGATACTTGTCCCTTGAACGTAACCATTTTTTTAAGAAAAGTTGATTTACATATTAGGCTAATTTAACATCATCCTTTACTTGTTGCACACTTATTTTATCTCAGTACTTATTCCCAAAGCATGTCTGGGGACAAGGTCCCCGACTTGATTTTGTTCAAGCTGCTAAGCTTCTCATTCTGAGATGGATTTTTTAGGGACTAAGTCCCTGAGAATTGGGACTTATCTGCATCTTTCATCCTCTTGCTCATTATTATTAGCATCACCAAGAATCAATAATTTTCCTAACTAGTCAGGAACTGCAAGCACTTCTTTCATCAATCCATAGAATTTTTTTCCAGATCATAGCATTTTTATCATCAAATCTCAAGGTCATTCTAGGGCTTCCTTTTGAACACAAGCTTCATATATGCCAAGGAATAGGTCCTTGAGATCAATTTTTCACAATAAGAAACTTCACCTAGAATGTCTTGAAAGAGAGATAACACGGTCACACCTTTCATTATTGAGCTTTGAACTTTTTCAATCAATGTGCTATTTCTTACTGCAATCCCCTTCCCATGCCTAGAGTTATAATCATAATTTAATTTGGGAACCCACTTAAGTTTAAGTTCCCAGTAGGAGGATAGTGGTGTGATCAAATTCTTTTCATCTTCTTATCTAGGAAGCGTTGAGCTCCTCTTCATCATTTTTAGAGAATTAAAACCCTGTCCATTTTCCAATTGAATGTATTCTGTATTCTTTGTTAAGCCAGGACTGACATTTTTCTTTCAAATACCCATCTCTTCCACAGTGAGTGCACAGGAGTTTTTGCCTTTTACTTCCAGCATAATAAGCAGCCTCTTTTAGACTAAACAACTTAAAATGTTTTTAGGTAGCCCATACCTCTACCATCATTAGCTCCTTGAATGGGTAAATCAAAAAGGATTAGTGAGGAAGCATTCTACTTAAGAGACTTGTTCAACTTTTCCTTCAGGCGGACTAGGTCCCTCTCTAATTCTTCATTCTTATGTAGCATTTCCATGAGGTTTTGTTATGAATATTTTAGTTTCTCCTCAAGATCAACCTGAATCTAGGAGGCTTCCTTCTTCCCTTTACTATCAACACTATTTACTTTCTTCATATTCCTTATTAGACTCAGATTTTCAGAGTTCATCTTTGTAAACAGCTCTTCAGTTTCAGAAATTTTAAGTGTTAGGGTGATCAACTCATGCTCTTGATTCTCTACTTTTTCTTCCAAGTTATTCTTCTCAGTGATTAGTTCACATACAGAGTCTAACAAAACACTTGCAAGCCTTTTTATCTTCCTAGCAGTGTAATTATCTAGATTTTCCTTAATATCGGATAAAGTTACCTCTTTTACTTTTTTATCTTCTGTGTTTACCCTAAGTGCAAGAAAAGAATCATAGATAGTTGAACCCTCTTCTAGTGCTAGCATAGAAATATCTCCAATCTTCTCAACTTCATCAGAATCACTGGAAGAATCTCCCTATGTTCCTCGAGCATGATTTCCCGCATACTCAGCTGGTTATTCCTTTCTTGAATTGCCAGGGACCTGGTCCCTGATCTTTCCTTTGTCATCTATAGTCTCACTATTGTTTCCCTTTTTTTGACTGCTTCCCTTTCTTAAGACCTGACTACTCATCCTCATGGCTCTAACAATAATATTTTCTAGATAGGAAATATCAGCATCTTCATTACCATCAGGATCATATTTAGAATCTTTCAAAGCCAAGGATTTTTTCTTTTTTGCTACCTTTTTCTACATCTCTTGTTGTTTATTGAGATTATGGGTCTTTAGATTACCAATGAGTTCATCCATGGTGAGGGTTTTGACGCGTTTTGCCTCTATTGTAGCATCCACCTTACTTTCCCAATACTTATGAAGAACCCAGTGAATCTTTCTCACTTGTTTATACACCGGGATCACCTCTCCTAAATAGTGAAGTTTATTTATCATGGAGGTGAATTTGGTATGTATTTCGTAGATGGTTTCTCCTTCTTTTATGGTAAAGGTTTTATACTGGCTAGTCAGTATATGTACCATAGAAGCTCTCTCATTAGTAGTGCCTTCATGAGCAGTCCTCAAGTAATCCCACGTCTTCGTAGTACTTTCACAAGCTGATGTTCTATTGTATTCATCAGGGACAATTCTACATACTAGTAGTTTCTTGGCCTTATAATTTTTCTCAATCTTTCTTCTATTTTCATCATTGAACTCCCTCCTATTTTTGACAAACATTTTTGTTACTTCTCCTTCTTTGACTTCTTTTACAGGAACATAAGGACCATCAAGGATTATATCCACCAGCTATTTTTATCCATAATGAAGTAAAACACCCTGGTTTTCCACCAACCATAATACTGTCTATTGAATCTTGGTGGTCTAGTTATATATTTTCGTACTTCTAGATTAGGTGGAGCAGTCATACTAAACAAGACATTCTAGGTGTGAACCTTTTAGAGTGACCTGGCTCTAATACCACTTGTTAAAACCTTTTGGGGTTGCTCTGCACAGTAATGTAAAACACCTTGGTTTTGACCCTTAGAAAAATTTCTCTGTTTTTGGTTTCTGGACATCATACTATTTAGGGTACTTCTCATATAATGCGGTACAGTTTGGCTGGCCTTGGTCACATAGTGACCTATGTGGGTTGGATGGTTTTTGTCCAAGGTACGGCTGGAACATACAGGTCATATGTTAGGGTACAAATGGTACATATATTACACTGAGTTTAGTCTAGGTAATTCTATTCTACCTAGGGTATGATTTCATGGCACTAATCATAAGGTTAGGTACAATTTGGCTTCGGTGGTCATATGTTAGATAGTGTTGGAGTCCAAGGGGAGGCCTAAGGTATGAGATAAGGGTACCACTCGTACCCTAGGGTATAATTTGGGTGGGGTATTCATACCATCCTATAAAAATTTTAAGCAGTTTAAGTTGGGGGTAATCTGGACATTTCCCCTCTTAACATCTTAAGGCCCCATGACTTATATCACTATTGGGACTTTATTTACCCTAATATTTACAATCTAAAACACTTAAACTCTCCCAAATTCACTCAAGTCTCTTGGGCCAAGGAAGGCTAGGGTTTCATTAATAGGATCAATTTGGGGACTTAAAAGGGTGATTTCTCTTCATCATATTCGTAATCTAAGGCATGTACTCCTCCCTCATTGTTAGTTCCAACTAAAGGCATATTTTATAAACTGTTTTCATGGCATGAATGTTGTATGGTTTTGGTTTTTCAAATATATGTTGGGGTTTTGGTTACAATGGTTTGTTATGATTTTCCCATGTCTTTTACTTATGGTTTTCATATTATTATGATGGTTTGAATATTTGGTTGCATGGGAATGGTTAATTGGTACTTAGTTTTGGCTTTGGAAATACAATGCCTCCAACTTGTTTGACAAAATGCCTATGAGAATATTTTTGGTTAAATTGTTGGATTTTTATTGAACTATGAACAGTATAACTTGGTAATGGAACCCTAAATGGTATAAATGGTTTAAATAGTTTGGAATGGATAAATGGTAAGGTCTTAGTAGTTATGTTTAGTCCAATTAAAAGCATTGTGGGGTATAAGGGAATCCCCCAAGAAAACATAATAATGATCACTTGTTGGGTATATGGGATTCCCTCAATTCAGCTTAATAATGTAATCTATGGGTACATGGGAATCCCTTCTTCTTAGAAAGGATGGCTAAGGACATTGCTTGCAATCTATAGTTGGTAAGATGATACCACTACTTATAGCCTTGGTTAATAATAAATGGAATTGGTGGTTGGTTAAATGGTAATGTTTTTAATTGGGAAATAATGTCGAGGTGTGATAGCTAATCGTGAAGGTGTGAGTCTAATTAATGGATGGACACTATAAAATCATGTCTACTGATATGAAGATTAATCATGGCGACCATATATGATACTTATGGGGTACATGGGAATCCCCTAAGTACACTTATACATATGTATCATGGAGGGCAAAGGGTACTCGAGAATCCCCTACTCCTATGGTATCTCCGGTTCGTGCGGATACATGCATAGAGGCCCGTTTAAGGGGTTACACTGGACTCATATTTCCCATGGGTGGTTCTAGGATGGTTAAGCTACACTTGCCCAGCTTAATGCTTTTAAATGAATGCTAAACCCAGTTTTCTTACCCCACATGGATTATATATATGTATGGTTTTATATGCATATAGTTGTTTACTTATTTTTAAAGGTTGGCATTATTTTATCCTCATCCTGATTGCATGCTAGCGTTCACCCACTAACCTATTTTGGGTGGTTGTATCCCCATGAGATGCAGGAACTAGACATTCTACTCCTCCTTCTTAGTGAATAGATTCAGGATCAACTCGATTGGATTAGAGTGGTAAGATTCCATATTCTGAAAGTTCATTTTATGTCGTGGATGTTTTTACATACTTTGGTTATTATATAGACTATGGTTTTAGCTATGGTTGAGGCCATGTCCCGACCAGATATTATTTTACTCTCTAGATGCTTTATGGGCTACTATAGGTTGGTATAAGTAGTGACGGCAGTGATGTCAGCCTTGGCATTGGTATTGGTATTACGGCTAATACCAGTTGATTGTATTTATAATTGTTCCATCCCATTATGTTATGGACTTCTACTTGGATATTGTTTTGGTTTTGTTATGGTTATTGGTTAGGCATTGGATGGTTGGACTTGCTTGGGTTTGGTCATAGTTATGGACCTATCCCAGATCCTAGAATTATAGAAAATGCTATCTTGTTATACGTTCAGAATTTATTGTACTGAAGGTATGCGTTTGGCGGTTGGGTTGGGTAACGGGGTGGTCCACAATCCTGGCTGGACTTGGGATGCCCATTACGACAAGGACCTAGTTCAGTTTGTGTCATAAGAGACCAGGCCCCTCAGAATCAAAAATAGGCAATCAAATAATAGAGTGCAGGAAAACTAAATACAGTGCAGAAAGAGTAAAAGACACAAGGATTTTTATGTGGAAACCCAGAATGGGAAAAACCACGGCTTGCCCTTACAAGCACCAATGAAATCCACTATAATCAATGTCTTGATTACATTCTAGATTTTAGCCTAACTCTAGGCTCCTTGCGCTAGTATAAACTCTACTATAAGCTTATCTTGGAAACTCTACCAAGGACTCTCTCTACACTAATTAGCTCTAATATGTCTATTGCTTAGGCAACTCTACCTAAGCAACTCTCTCTCAATAAGAAAACACTACTCTTATAATATGAGTAGTTCTATTATAATTCATTACTCACTCAAGAACTATTATAATTTAAGCACTCATAAAGCTAAGAACTTGAGCAGTGTTGAAATGGGGGTTTTGATGCCTCTCTTCACTCTTGGGATTTGCAAAAAACCCAATTGTTGAAGAATTTTCTCTTTTCTTTTATAGATGGGTAATGATTAGGTCTTGAAAGATCATTGGACCAGCTATCCAAGTCAGTACAAAATATCACAAAATAGCACCTACAATTTTGTTACACAAGATGACAAAACTATGCAGAAGGTGTGTGCCAGTTGTACTATACTTTACAAGTCCAGGGACCTCGTCCCTCATGGTTTAGTTGCTCATCATCAAAACTATATATAGAACTAACCATTATTTGGAGTTGTGCATGATTATGTTTACTTTGACGTTGTGGAGGCACTACTTGTAAAGATTCCACTGTGGGATCTTCTCAGATCATCATAGCCTTTAGTAATTCTTCACCTAGTGATATCTTAATATGAGGAAGCTCTGTTGGCTTGAGTTTCTTAAGGATTATGACTTAACTACTCTCTATTATCCAGGCAAAGATAATATGGTTGCGGATGCCTTGAGCCAAAAATCGACTAGCATGGGTAGGTTGGCACATTTTTTTACCAAGGAGAGGGATTTAAACTTAGATGGTTAGGCATGATATTTCAACACCTAGGAACATTTTGGCATTTATAGAGACAAGATCTTCTTTGATGAAGCAAATGTGAGCTCATTAGTTTGATGATGTTGGATTGAGGTTGATTCGAGATAAGGTATTGAGTGGCGAGGCAAAGAAAGCCCCACTTGATTCGGATGGAGTTTTGAGGATTAGAGGCCGAGTTTGTGTATTGACGGTGGGTGATTGGGTTAGGTTGATCTTGGAGGAGGCCCATTGTTCCAGAAATTCCATCCATCTAGGTATGACTAAGATGTATCATGATTTGAGACAGAACTATTGGTAGGGTGGTATGAGATAAGATGTAGCAGATTTTATGGCACATTGCCTATGTTGTTAGTAGGTAAAGCTCGAGCATATGAGACCTAGTGGTTTACTTTAGAGATTACCCATTCTTGAGAGAAAGTGGGAACGGATCACCATGGACTTTGCGACTAGTTTGTCTCATGCATCTCATAGTTCTGATAGAGTATGGGTCATCGTGGATCGATTGACCAAGTTAGATTATTTTATTCTAATTCAAGTTTCACTCAGTGTTGAGTGGTCGGCCCATATCTATATTTGTGACATTATGTATCTGCGTGGTGTTTCGGTGTCTATTATTTCATATCAAGGTTTTATGTTCAGTGTCACTTTTGGAAGACTTTTTAGGATAATTTGGGTACTCGGTTGATCTTAGCACGACATTTCACCCCCATACCGACGGTCAGTTAGAGCGAACTATTCAAGTGTTGAAGGATATGCTCCGTGCTTGTGCAATGGAATTTGGTGGCTAGTGGGAGCAGTATTTAGCTTTAGCAGAGTTTGCATATAATAATAGCTACCATTCAAGTATTGATATGGCTCCTATTGATGTATTGTATGGTAGGAGTTATTGCTCCCCAGTGGGTTTGTTTGATGTTTCTAAGGTGATACCTTGAGGTACGAACTTGCTTCATGAGTCTTTGGACAGAGTTTGGATTATTCAGGATAGACTTACAGCGACTCAGAGTAAGCAAAAGTGTTATGCAGATCGTAGACTTTGTTCCTTGAGATTTAGTGTTTATGATCGTATTTTTCTTCGAGTTTCACCCATAAAGGGCGTGACAAGGTTTGGGAAGAGAGGCAAGCTTAGCCCAAGGTATAATGGTCCATTTGAAATTCTTCAGACCATTGGTGATGTGTCCTATGAGTTAGCTTTGCCTCCAAATTTATTATCTTTTCATCCAGTTTTTCATATTTCTATACTTCGCCGTTACAATTTTTATAAGTCTGATGTCATCCGTTGGGATTCGGTTCAGGTAGATGGGTGGTTATCTTTTGTTGAGGAAACGGTCTCTATTTTGGCTAGGGATGTTAGGTGGTTGTGCTCTAAATTTATCCTTGTGGTTAAGGTTTAGTGGCGACACTGACTTATAGATGAGGATAATTTAGAGATTGAGTTTGATATGCAAAGTTCCTATCCCCAGCTTTTCATTGATTCAGGTATTTTTTTTTGCCTTAGTTTAAGGACGAACTAGATTTTTAGTAGTGGATGATATAACGACCTGAAAATTTGATAAAATATGTGAAATTTATAATTTTTATGATTTTACTATTTTACCCTTCCCTAGAGTTGCATTGTGGTATTTCTGGGGATGTAGGGGATGATTAACATGATTCTCGATACATTTTGGTACCTTTTATGCGATATTGTAATTTTTGGTGGCTTTAATAGCCTTATTTTGAACATGTGGGGTTATCTTTTGATCTTTGTGACAGATGGTTGAACGGAATGCGATAGTAGCTCCCAAATGTCAATTTTAGGCTAGGTAGATCTTTGGTTCGAGTCCGAATGCACTCGAGCGCATTACGATCAGTTGGTCAGAAAGTTGGAAATATGGGTGTGGGACCCATGTTTGGTCAAAACAGCCTCGTATGAAAAATCTAACTTTGCCAACACTTCTGAAACATTGATTTTAGGGAGGTAGCTTGTTTGGTGTGATTTTACAGTTTTTAAATCTCATTTCGACCCTCGATTTGGAAAATTTTAATTTTGGATTTCGGGGGTCAACTTTGTGAAAATGATGTTTTTTTAAAATTTTAATAATGTCATGAGTCCATAGCATCAAATTTAGCGATGTTTTCATATATTGGACTCTAAATAAATTTTGGGCACCCCGTTAGAGTTCCAGATGGACTTGAAAATATGGTTTTTCCATATCTGGTGCAATGTATAAAACAACCTTTCCCCCTCCCCCCCCCCATTTTCCCATTTTGCTCATTCTTTCACCTTGCCTCTTGAAAATTAAATCTTAAAAGGGTGTGAGAGCTTAAAAGTAAAGCTTGTGGGAGCTTGGGAAGCTAGATTAAATCTGTTTCTTTATTCTATTACGGCTTTAAAGTGAGATTTTATTCTTTTCTACTCTAATTCCTTGATTAATTCCTTCAAACCCCAAAAATCTTAGGGCTTGATTTTAAACCCCAATTTTACTCCTTTTCACTTGAATAATGTTTTAATATTATAATTACAAATTTTTCATCAATTTAACCTTCAAAACAATTTTGATTCTTGATTTAATCACGGATTTCAATGATTTTCCCTGTTAAAGCTCAAAAATAATTTTTCTTCAATTTGAATCTCATTTTTTACTCTATTTGTCTTGGGTTTTCAGCTTTAGATTCCTAAAATTATGGGAAACACATTTTTTAAGTAGAGTTATGATTTTGCTCTTTTTTTTGAAAACTCATCTCAGGGATCCATTTTGACCTCGAACCAAATTTAGTCAATATGGGTATCGTTGAATTTGTTTTGATGCATAAATTCTATATTTCGTGGTTTAAGTTGATTTCAGAATCGTTCATGCAAAGTAAGGTCGTGGATTAAAAGTGAAGCGGACCGATTTCAGCATTCGAGATAGGTTATGGCTTAACTCTTTCAGACTAGGATGGGTAGTAAATGATGATACAAAATGAGTGTTAAGGGTGGGAACTAATCATGAAAAATGATTATCTATGTGTTGTGCTCGTACGGGGGCCCATATGTGACGTAATTGTTGAAATTGAGATATTATGTGATATATGTTATCATGTAGGGTCCTATGTGATATTGATAGCCCTGAATACATGTGAATAATTGTATTGTGTTGTTGAAATTCCTAATGCAATACCATTGGTGTATTGTGATTTATTCATACTTCTTGTCATATGAAACATGTGGAAATTCATGGATGGTGGAATTAATGAGTGGATATTGGCTCTCGTGGTTATAGAAATATATTATTATGATATGCAAATACCTCATGCGGTCGGTTGTGGAAATACTCATTATGATGGGTCGTGAACATTGCATTATAACATGACTCGAACCAGGGCCTTGTCGTAATGGGCAATCCTAAATCCAACCAAGATTGGGAACAGCCCCCGTTACTCAACCCTACCACAAAATGCATACCTTGAATTGGATGAAGTCCGAACATATAACAAGATAATGTATCCAATCATGTGGTGACTTTGAGATAAGTCTGTATCCGAGACCAACCCAACCAAATCCAACCACCCAATAACCAACCAAACCAATGCGGAAACCATAAACCAATACCATAATAATAAAAGAATGTATGTGTATATATATATATAAAAAACATAACCAATGCATACCATACCCAAGTCCATAGTTCTCCATACAAAGCCTGTAGACCAACCAAAGAGTACCTAGTCGGGACATGCCCCTGACCATACTCAAAAACCAAAGTCTATGGAAGACAAGAAGTATGTAGAGTAAACCACACGTGAAATAGATGTCTTTCGAACTATGAAAGCTCACCACTTTAATCCAACCTATACTATACCTAAATCAGATTACTAAGTAAGAGGAGTAGAATGGTATGTCCTTGCACAGCGTGGATATACAGCCGCCCGGAGATAGGTTATTGGGTGAACACTAGCTTGCACTCAGGATAAGGATAAAATAATGCCATATACAAAGCCAAGTAAAATCATCCATGATGCATACAACATTACATATATATATATATATAACAATGCAAGGAAAGGTAACCGGGTTTAACATGCCTTTAAAACTTTTACCAGGGTTGTGTAGCTTTGCCATGCTAAACAACCCGCAATCTATACGGGTTCAGCTCCCCCTACCGAAAGGGCACCAGTTCTTGTAGCCGCATGACCAGTAAAGTATCCCATGGGATGACCAGTACATCCCTAAAATAAAGTGTGACATCATGCATACGGTCACCAAGACCAACCTCATATCGGCAACTATGAGTTTCCAATTTTGGTTCCCTAGGAACCTCCACCTTTCACGGCTTAGCTATACCTCCATCCATTATTTCCAAATTAAAATCAATTTCCAAATAACCAAAAAATTATCCATTTATTAACCAAGGTCATTGATATTGGTATTGTCATACCAACCCTTACTTGCAAGTATCATCTATAGTCAACCATTTATAGGTTTAAGGGGACTTTTAAGTGTACTTCTATTTACACTTCCATTTACCATATCAAACCACTTTGGGATTTCCATGTTCCCCAAAATCATAACCATTTAGCCTTTTACCTTTCTAAGCCAATTAAACCAGTTTCGTAAATGCATTCACTTGAGGGATTTCCATGTGTCCACAAGGTTTTCAAAATAGACCAACCATGACCACCAAAACCTTTACCATTTAAACCATTCCAAACCATTTTAGACTATGACAAACATTTAAAGCATTTATATTATTTAAAACATCCCAAACCATATAGAGTTCCATTACCAAACCAAACCACGAAAGAGTTCCAATGGAAGTTCAACAATAGAGTCAAAACTTTCTTTTGAGTCATTTTAAAAAACATGTTGAGGGCATACCTTTACCAAGAAAAAAAACAATGCATAAACCAACATAATTTGGGCTACTCAAGATCCATTTGTTAAATCATAACCAACCAATAACCACATATGCAAACCATTACCAAAAACATGACAAAATATAGTTTAAATTAATACCAAACCATATGCATCAAGACCCTCAACATATATTTCAAAAACCACCATTCATGATTCATAAATCAGTGTTCAAAACACAATACACATGCCTTTAGTTGGAAATAACATTGAGGGAAGGAGTACATGCCTTATACATGAAGATTCAGGGAAGAAATCTTGACCTTTGAACCCTTTGAAGAATACATGAAGAAACCCTAGCATCCAATCTCCAAGAGAGTGTTTGAGAGAGTATTTGAAGGGTTTTAATCTTTTAACAAGTGTTATGAAAGGCCACCAAGGGTTATATAACGTGAGAACATAAGGTCTTTTGAAGTAGGAAATGTCCAAACTACCCTTGTCTTAAAAATTAAAACAAGCCACGTCCAGGGGTACGACTCTCCCTTACCATCCATACCCCAGTGTACGAGTGGTACCCTAACTCCTACCCAAATCTTGCCATGATTGTACCTACTGGTTTCTATATGACTCCACTTTCCTAACTCGTACCTAAGGGTACAAGTGACACCCTCAATCATATCCACTAGTCGTACCTAGGGCAGACTCCACAAGACCAAGACAATTATCCACCATACGACTTATCATACACCATTTGTATGCTCCTATATGACTCGTACCCTAGTGAGTCATATCTTGGACAGAATCCAAGCCAACCACACTGCCTAGGGTATGAGTAAACCTAAAGATAGCCTACGAGTCATTTTCAAGGGTACGATTGGTACCCTTGAGATGTACCAACCGCAGTGAATCCAAAATATGAGAAAATTTGAAAGGGGCCAAATCCTAGGGTGTTTCAGTTTCCCCACTAGGATAATTTGTCCTCGATTGATGGGTAAGGGTACGAATAATCATGAGATAACACCTTGACACATATCAAACTTACTCCTAACCAAAATAGAGGACAAGAACACAAACCAAGATGAAAATACCATCACATATCCCAAGCACGACTTACACCCCAACACTTTCAATCCGACCTCTAACTAGGTTAGAGAACAAAGGTGCAAGAGAAACCATTCCTCACTTTTAACCACGTTAGAAAACAAAAAGAAATGTTGAAGAGCACACACTTTATACATGAATTTCCAAAACCAAGAACCAATGCAAACACTTGGACTCCATGTCACCTTTTGCATTCACGGTGACTTCCTCAAACTTTTAGTTCCACCATGGAACCTTTATCGAAGCAATACCTTTCGCTCGCAACTGGCGACCTTATTGATCAAGGATACTCATCGAGACCCCCTTAAAGAAGAAGGAATCCAAGATACCAATACAACCCAAAGGAACAAACTAACTTAAGACCATCCATACCTCACCCCAACACAACACATAGATTACCGAATGAAGAGACTCATGCTACAAGGCAAGTCCAATTTGATTTGGAATTTGCCAAGACACACCACCATGAAAGCTTAAGTCTAACTATAAAGGACATGGACAAACCATATCTAACCATTTTCACCAAAACCCCCAACCTATAAAATACATGCAACTAATATGCCATGAAGACAGTTTATAAGACCAAGCCTTACCAAAACCTCTTAGTACCCAACACAACTATGGGCATATCTACCAATCACAACATTAAAGCCTACCATTTATATACTCGCGGTATGATATATCCACCAAAAGATTTAGCACCCTCTATTGTTTCCATAAGAAATTTCAATACCTATTCCATTCCTAACCATTTATCATGACAACAACCTTACCTTACTTTCAAACCTTAACTCTAGTAGTCACCCACGACTCTCCCCCACTTAGGGACTTCTACATTCCCTATTTCCCAACATCACCATACTTCCAAACCACCCAAGGAAAGAAGAAGACCCCCAAAATAAGACACGGCACCAAAGGCATAAAGTATTTTATAATAACCACCTAGGCCATAAATAAAGGAACATCCCGGCCAAACCACACCATGAAAGGAGTCCTTAGGACTGGACACTAAAAGAAACAAAACCACATATACCATGAGTAACTTAACACAAGGTCAAGACTCATATCCAAGGAACAAGGCAAATGCAAAATGTGAACCTTAAGCATAAGTATTATGACCATACATGCAACACTAATAGAGTACCCGCTTAACCAAAATAGAAGAGAATCACTAGGTTATGCAACCCAACCTCCCTTTGAAGTCCACCACTAGAGGGAAATTTACGATTAACCACTAATCTTTATCTTTACCCTATTACACCAACAAGCACAATACTCCGCTCTAATGGGTATCACCAAAAGCGTACACCAGGGACGTTTGGTTCTCCCATACCTAAAATGTTATTCATTCCAATGCTACCTAGAGCCCAGTATAGACATGCCAAAAAACATGAGACCAAATCAACTCCAAGGTTTTCAAATTAACCAAAACCATTTAAATTAAACCATGGCCACCAAGGCCTTTCAAAAATCATTTGAATCCAACCAAAACCAATTCATATTTCCTTAACCATTTATGCAATGCAAAGATTTAAGAATAGTCAAACTATATGACAAAATTATGTTCGATGGCAATTTCAATAATGTTGAGGACATAAAATTTTCATGACCAAAACCAAGTAATTTGGGGAATCCATAGTACCTCAAAATTTATTTACCCTTCCCAGGCATCCCAAAATCTTCATAAACATTTATAAAACATGTATAATGCATCATAACTCGTAGAAAAATCAATTAAATGAGTAATCATGTCAGAACTCTCAATTGTGCCAGAATCCACATTTTAAACCATGAATTTAATAATCAATTTCATGCCAACAAAAAAGTGCAAGGATAGGGACAAAGATACATACAAGCTCTACACTCCATCCCATCCCATGAATAGACCCCCAATCTATATCTATCCATTCAACTGAATCCCCAGCCTATAAGTTAACTTTTCCACTATTGTATTCCTCAAGTCATCAACCTCATCCACCCTACCAATTTACCTAGCAATTCTTGCATTGCTATCGCTGAGCTAAGATACCTCTTTTACCAAGATCAAGTATCTAGATTCAAGCCTAGGATCTACCAACCACCATGTACAACTAGCAAAGTACCCTTAAAGAACATACATAAGTATGGTCCACCCCACAAGGAGGACACTCCAAATTCCTTAGTCACCCACCGACAACTTATCCATTTTCAGAGAAAACTACTCCCCTTATGCATGGAAGAATAAAACACTCTTTAGAGGAATGTTAAGACTAATGAGACCTTCATCTAAGAGATCCCTTAATTTCTTCTTAGGCCCTTTTACTCCACCAGAACCATTCTATGAGAAAGGAATAGAAATTTGGATAAATATTCAAAATAAGACCAACTCAAAACTAACCTTCCCATTAGAAAGACACCATGAGGGTCATCAGAAAGGACCTCAGAAAATTCATTCACCACCAAAATTGAATGCAAAAAAAGACCTTTCAAGTTAGAATTTTAACCCCAGACCAACCGATAATAGAGACACCTATTTAGAGATCAACCTTCAAGTTCTATGATACAATATACCTTTCCCTTAATAGCTAGGGAATAAAACCATTATCCCATTCCAAAACTGACTCACCATGAAGCGTAACAAGTCTGACAATCTAATAATGAAAAGCATGAGTGCAACCAATCCATTCCCCCGAATGACATCAAAATCCACCATTTCGACTCACACAAATCCACCAAGATCCTTTTTAAAACCAACTGATACCACACACCCCATAGACTATTTTGGCATCTGAAGAGTCATCTGCCGAAGTAGAAACAAAAGAAGAAAAGAGTTTGAAATAACCTTGAGACCAAAATCAGAATACATAACCACCAATAGGGTCACAGAAGAAAGAGGACCTCAAACCAAATAAACCGCACACACCACAATCAAATAACTTTTCATTATACCAATATCTACATTAATAAAAGCCTCAAACTCCCAAGGGATAGTAAGGACATTGAGATAATACCGACCAATGTCAAAAACCAAAGTAGCAACCCTTAGTGCAATAGCTAAAGAAGTCTCAATTGATATCCTATCTGCTCCAAGTAGCAACTCTAATAGGACACCCCTAATGTATGTGTCCCAATTGACCACAACCAAAACACTAATTCCTTTCTTCCTCACAACAACCACAGTGCAAAAAACCACAAAGTCTATAAAAAGTATAAGATGATGTGGATTGGGCCTCACTGGCCCGAGATGGGGCTCCTTACGCATTACCAATCTAAAAACACCTACCTCCCAATGGATTCGGCTGAAGAGTACAAGCCATAGATCAGAGTTAGGACCGCCCAACTCTTCCTGTTAGACCACTTATCATCATATCATTAGTCTCTCCTTGATTTAGAAAACTGAGATCCCTTACCTTTAACAGATGAGACTCCACGAGAAAAAACAAAAGTTGCGACCCTTGACCAGTTCTGTGCCCCAAGAGTTAGACTAGATCCATCCATGTTATCCTCGAGTAGGACGGGTGAGTTTTTACAAACTTTAGATCATTGAGAAGATATGATCCTAGAGTAAACCAAAGAAAATTCATAGAAGAGTTTAATACCTTAGACTCCATAGCCCGAAAGTAGAGTAACCAAAAAAAGTAAAATATCCTAAATACCTCGTAGCCTTCTGATTATAAGTATGGTGCACGACACATTCATAAGCAAAACTCTACTCGACACGACTTTGTAGACACCCCATGACACCAAAACCTAAAGATCTGATACCAACTTGACACGACTCAAACTACGGCCTTATCGTAGTGGGCAATCCCAAACCCAAACAGGACCGGGAACTGCCCCCATTACCCAACCAAACCATAAAATACATACCTTGAGTCGGCTAAAGTCTGAACATAAAACAAGATAGTGTATCCAACCAAGTGGAATCTATGGGGTAAGTCTATATTCGAGACTAACCCAACCAAGACCAACCACCCAATAACCAATCAAACCAATGCAAAAACCATAAACCAATACCATGATATAAGCCAATGTATGTGTATATATATAAGAAATATAACAAATACATACCATACCTAAGTCCATAGTTATCCATACAAAGCCTGTATATCAACCAAAGAGTACCTAGTTGGGACATGCCTTCGACCATAACCAAAAACCAAAGTCTATGGAAGACAAGAAGTATGTAGAATAAACCATGACATGAAATAGATGTCGTCCAAATCGTGGAATCTCTCAACTTCAATCCAACCTTAACTATACCCAAATCTGATCACTAAGAAAGAGGAATAGAATAGTCTGTCCCTATATAGCGTGGATATACAGCCGTTCGAAGATGGGTTAGTGGGTGAACAATAGCATGCACTCAGGATAAGGATAAAATAATGTCATTTATAAAGCCAAGTAAAACCATCCATGATGCATACAACCATACATATATATATAACCATGTCGGGAGAGGGAACCGGGTTTAGCTTGCCTTTAAAACCTTTACCTAGGTTGTGTAGCTTTGTCGTCCTAAACTATTCATGGGTTATATAGGCTCAGTTCTCCCTGCTAAAAGGGCCCAGTGCATGTAGTCTCATGACTAGGGAAGTATCCCATGGGATGACTAGTACATCCCCAAAATAAAGTGTGACATAATGCACACGATCACTAAGACCAGCCTCATATCGGCAAATATGAGTTTCTAGTTTTTATTCCCCCAGAACCTCTACCTTCTATGATTTAGCTACACCTCCCACCATTATTTCCCAATTAAAACCAATTTCCAAATAACCAAATTATTATTCATTTATTAACCAAGGCCATTGGTATCATCATACCAATCCTTACTTGTAAGTATCATCCATAGCCAACCATTTATAGGTTTAAAAAGACTCTCAAGTGCCCTTCCATTTACCATATTAAACCACATTGGGGACTTTCATGATCCTCACAAGCATAACTATTTAGCCTTTTACCTTTCCAAAGCATTTAAACCAATTCCATAAATGCATTTACTTAAGGGATTTTCATGTATCCCGCAAGGTTTTCAAAATAGACCAACCATGACCACCAAAACATTTACCCTTTAAACCATTCCAAACCATTTTAGACCATGCTAAGCATATAAAGCATTTATATTATTTAAACCATCTAAACTATGGAAAACTATCCAAAACTATTTAAAGTTCCATCAACAAACCAAACCATGCAAGAGTTCCAATGAAAGTTCAACAATAGAGTCAAAACATTCTTTAAGGCATCTTATCAAACATGTTAAGAGCATACCTTTACCAAGACCAAAACTAATGCATAAACAGCCATAATTTGGGTTACTCAAGACCCATTTAACTTTGTTAAATCATAACCGACCAATAACCACATATGCAAACCATTACCAAAAAGAAGTAAGAACATAGTTTAAACCAATACCAAACCATATGCATCAAGACCCTCAACATATATTTCAAAAACCACCATCCATGATTCATAAATCAATGTTTAAAACACACAATACACATGCCTTTAGTTAGAAATATAAATGAGGGAAGTATTACATGTCTTATACATAAAGATTCATGGAAGAAATCTTGATCTTTGAGCCTTTTAAAGAATACTGAAGAAACCCTAGCCTCCAATCTTCAAGAGAGTGTTTGCGAGAGTACTTGAAGGGTTTTAATCTTTTAACAAGTGTTGTGAGAGGCCACCAAGGGTTATATAATATGACAACATAAGGGTTTTAAAGTAGGAAATTTCCAAACTAACCTTGTGTTAAAAATTAAAACTAGTCACGTTCAGGGGTACGACTCTTCCTTGTCACCCATACCCTAGGGTACGAGTGGTACCCTAACTCGTACCCAAACCTTGCCATGATCTTACTTACTAGTTCCTATATGACTCCATCTATATAACTCATACCTAAGGGTATGAGTGACATCCCTAATTGTATCCACCAGTCGCACCTAGGGCATACTCTACAAGACCAAGACAATCACGTACCATAGACTTTCCCTACACCACTCGTATGCTCTTATACAAATCGTACCCTAGTGAGTCATATCTTGGATAGTAGCCAAGACAACCATACTTCTTAGGGTACGAGTAAACCCTCAAGACAGCCTACGAGTCATAATCAAGGGTACGATTGGTACCCTTGAGTAGTACAAAGCCTTGAGTAGTACAAAGCCTAGTGAGTCCAAAACTTGAGAAATTTTACAAGGGTCCAAATCCTAGGGTGTTTCATATTATCATCCTCATGGCATCATACATATAATCTTACTTATTTATTGTATGTTTTTATATACTTGTTGTTGTTGTTTGTCTTACTTGATTTGTGTTATATATGCTCTTGAAATATTGGAAATTCTAGAAACACTGGAACATTGAAGTTTATAAATCTTCGAGAGGGATGTGTCAGAGAGGAGATATTGATATACGAATTGTATATGGGCTGGCAAGCCCTCCATGAGTCCCACATTGAGAAGTTTGCCTCCATGAGCGTATACAGGGATTGTGAAACAATCTCGAAGATTATGCGACGACCTCATGCATTATCATCATCATCATATACATTGCACTTATTTTATTGTGCTTCTGTTGTGTTTGTTTTGCCATATTGACTTTTCCCCTATCTATTTTTTTAATCTTGACTTGTAAATGTCCAATTGTTCTATCTTCCTTCATTTGTACTTGATTATGTATGTTCCTCTTTTGTTATACTTATATGTGATATTGAGTATATTTGTATCCCTATCTATTGTATTATATGCAGATATTATAAAACTGTTAGTTCAAGCGGTGTAGGCTATCATTGCGGGATATTTTCTTATTGTAGGTGACGTGTCCTTAATGTATATTTTGTATACTTTATTTACTACTTAGGTTGGTTGACCTATGATACCTAATGAGTAAAAAGGGACCATACTCACGCCTACTGCACCTTTTTGGTATAGGTCCTAGTTTGAGTTCGTCTTAGATTGGTTGATTTTGAGCGCCTTCAGATTACTCAAGGTAGCAGTTGGGCATTCGTTCGTACAGAGTTCACCTCTATATTTTTATTGTAGTTATGTACTTATTTGTATTTAGAGACAGATGTTGACCTTGTGTGGATATTTCTGATGTATTTAACTCATGGTTTGTATTAGTAGTTGTTACACTGTTGACACCTAATTTTGAGAATGTATGGTACTTGGATATATCTTTTTCTTATTGTTATAATTACTTGTGTGGTTTGAATTCGTTCTGGAAGCCCTACCTTAGGGGTATTTCTATCTTTTCCTTTTGCGTATCAGTTTGGCTGATAAGCTTACTCGTCAAAGTTCGTCGCAATGAGTGTCATCATGACCCTTAAATTTTAGGTCATGACATTGAACCCGCTTGAACATTTTCATAATGTTAGCTAACAAACTTAATATACCAAGGATATTAAGTCTCCTAGTTTTGCATGATGCATGTTTCTTAAAATGTTTTGGTTTAGATTTATCCTAGGTATAGGCTTACTAGACACAAGGTTTTCAAGTGAACTACTCGAGTGAGAAGGCAACGTGGTTATATGAAAAAAGATTTGGACACACTGCGCATATGTCAACTCTCCTAAAATTTGAGTTTTTAACAAAAGTATGCGGGTGCAAAAAAAACACCCCGCGTGTACGTGTGATAGTGTCAATTTTTTTAAATGGAAGAAATATGAACGGAATGATAGTTTATATAAAGCAATAAGTAATAAACAATTTACATAAATTAATAGTATGTAAATAATTTATATCGCATAGACATGATAAGCACATAAAGCAAATAAGGTAAAACAAACAAAATTATAAAAGCATTACTAAAAATTATATAAATACACAACTTATGTTTTCAATATTACAAAAAATTCCAACTCCCTAAAAATATTACAAAAATTCCAACATATACACAAAATGCAATGTATATGTCGGCTATGTTATGTATATTAATAGGGAGAGACACTAAAGTAATTAAAAAAGTGGGAGAGAGTGTAATTACTTCCAAAAGGGTTGGTATTTATGTTATTTATACAAAACATTAAATCTAATTCCCCAGTAAAGTTGCCAAGTTGTTCTACCCCATTATAATATGGGTCAAATTAAGGTACAACATATTGAAAACCTCCAAATAAAATTAAGGAAGTCGCGACCTAATTAGTTCTACGGTGAATTAGGACACCAATTATAAATTAAGTGATTAAAACTAAAGGACTTCATTTTAAGATCTAGTTAAATTACGTGATTCTAGGTAATAGTTTTAATTATCCTAAAGGAAAGGGGTAAGGCACCCTTTAAGATCCGTTAAAAATGGTTAACTGGCCAAACTTAAATTAGATAAGAAAATTTAAATTATATTATGAAAGATATAAGTAAGGTATTAAAAATCTATGTCTTTTATAAGATAATATATTCTAATTATTAATAAAAAAAAATGGAAGAACCTCAGCATATAATCTACTTTTCGAAAATTATTAAAGACAAATTTTATAAATCCCTAAAAATGATGCAACCTTATTATTGTAAAAAGAAAATTATTTCAAATATTTTTTTTTAAAAGATATACAAAACTTCTTATCAATAATTTAAACAAAAGTCCAGTTAAAGAAAGGATTAATTATGTTATATCAAGAAGATCACATTTTTTCTTCATTGTTAAATTATTAATTCTAATTTTATAATACATACGTAAGTAAATGGTAAACTAACCTACACTAAGTGAATCGCACAAAGATAATTATAAAAATATAATAACTTAAATATATAATGACTTGAGAATTTATTTTTATTAAAAAAAGGCTCATGTTTAAAAATATTTTTTGGCATCTGAAATCTCTAAAGAAAGCCTTGGGGAATAAGTTTGGTAAGTTGTCATCTCTTTTTTTTTGAAGTTGATGCGGAGAGAGGAGGAGTCAAGCCATAAGACTCCAAACACACTCCCAAGTCTACACATAAAATAAGAAAAGGAAAAAATTAGACACCATTCAACTTCTCATGATATTCATGATATAGGATAATGAAAGACCAAACAGTTATAGAAGCAAATGAACTCATACAATGAAATTAACATTCAAAAATATGAAACATGCAAATACCGGGTAGGAAACCATCTTTGCAATCGACGACTTTCGAACAAACTAAAAAAACTAATTTATAATGTATAACAAAATAGTTCTCATATAAGACATCTCCAAATTATATAAAAGTTGCTTCTCTGAAGCATGGAATCGGTCATAGCAAAGTTCAGAACTATCAAAAATTCAAAAAGAGAAAAAACCATTGCATTTCAATTGGTATTTTGTAGTTAAGAGCAAAGAACGTGTTTGCACATAAATCTCAACAAGACCTACAAATATTCAAATTCTCACCACTCACCCAACATTCTTGAACTATAAGAGATCAATTTAGAAAATATTTAAGAGATAGCAATTTTCACACGTTAAAATTTCAAATGTTGCTAAAACATAAGATCAATCGAGCACATATTAATCCTTAACTAGTTTGGGTCAATCATATAGATCCTATATATGTAATATTCCCTGCATTAAATAAATCAATAGCTTTCATAGTGTTCATACATTAAGCTCATATCGACATGAAAAGGAATCAAATTTAACAACCCACTCCTATCAATTCATAGACACGACGACAATACATTCTTCATGAAAATTATGGCGTAACAACCATAATACTAAAATACTAAGTCCCTTAAAAGCCTTTATAGGGGTGAAACCTACGTATACTATACCCCCTACACGCACACATCCTTTGTGGGACGAAATTAAAAACATGTTCTCTTGATCTTTGATTACTTACACTTCAGAGGAAGAAAAGAATTTATGTACGCAACCAAATAGGTTAAGAAAAGAAGCATAAAACTTACGAAAAAAAAAATGACCATAGCTCCCATATTTTTTATTAGAGAATATATATATAGCGTAATATTCTTTTTCAAAACCAAACAAGATAATAAACATCTCTGTTATAACGCGTTTCTGTATAGAGGTACATATTCCAAATACTTTATCACATTAAAACAACCCAAAATAAAACTTTCTTTAGTCTTCATAATTTTTTTAAAAGTCAGGAGAACACTATCAATCTTGAACAAGATAGAAAATATATTTTTTACATCATTTGTTATTCTAATTAACTAAGCAAAGTTATTGGAAAGAAAGAAGTTTTTAGAATCTTGGCATAATAGTTCTTCAACAGAAACATAACATAACGATAAGTAAAGAGGAGAGACAAAATTCACCTATTGCAAGGCAGTGAACCGGACCTTTTAGATCACAAATTTACACTCACGATTTAAAGCTCAAGTCATACGAAAAAAGGTCCGAAACTCAAAGGAAGATAAAAGGACTAGATATTTGTGGAGAGATAATTTTTTGCTTTATGTTATGACTCATAATTTTTGCTTCAGAAAACTCCTCCCCGAGGCTCTCAATCCTCTTGGTATTTATAGGGGCGAGGTTAGGGTATATAGGGGTTGTGGGATCTTCTTCAAAATTGCCATTTGAATTTAAAACATTGGGAGTTGTTGGATGAATCTTCACGTGATTGAAATGATACATCACAAAAATGTAGTAGCAACCTCTGTCTACCGGGTGAAAGGGTATGCAAACTTTCTTTTTGATGGGAAAAGACGTTTTGAGAGAAGATGAAAACAATATGATTTTAGGGATTTGAGGGTATTTAGGTCATTTTAGGTGAATGAAGTGAGGGCATAATAGGAAATTCATGGTAAAGGCGTATAGTTGTGTAAGTGCAATTAATGGATGTCTGAACCTGAATGGTTCAGACTTCAGCCCATTAAGTGGATTTGTTTATTTTTTTAAAAGAGTCTCTTAATGTATCTGAAAACATCTGAATGGATCATATATGAAAAGAAGTTTGAATAGCATTCAGGCTTCATTTGTTTTTTTTTAAGGTTTAGACGTCTGAATCTGAATGCACATCTAAATAATTAAGATGTTGTCTCTAAATTTGAAAACTGAATGATTAAGACTGTTTGTTTTTCAACATTTGAACGTGTAAAAAAAATTTATTTGTATACATAATAAAATAAAAAATAAAATTCAAATAAAAAATTAATTATATATTAAAAAAGTATGTAATTTAATTCAATAAAATTATTAGTATTTGATTGAGAAAAAAAATTTATTTTGTTAGTGATAGTGGAGATGGCTTATAATGGTGGTTGCAATGACAGTGATTGATGTTAGTGATTAATATTGTTGGTGGTGATAATTGTGATGGTTGGTATTGTAGTGACTGTTATGATGGTGGCGATTCATGGTGGTGGTGGTTGTTGTGATATGACGTTGCTTCATGTTAGTAGTTTAAGGTGTTGATTGTGTTGGCTGAAACATAATGATGATTGACGATGTGTTGGTGCTAGTTGGAGATGTTATTTGTTGTGATGGTAGAGATGGTTATTAGTAGAGATAAATTATAGCGATAGTACTGGTTGAAGTAATGGTACAAGTGGCATTACTAGTGATAATAGTGGTAGCGGCCAAAGAATGTGTAGAGGTTGTGATGTATTAGTAGTAGTTAGTGGTGGTGCTAATTATGATTGATGAGTTGGTTGGTAGTAGGGATTGGCTGCTAGTGGCTGCTAATTGTGGTGTTATTGACGACAGTGGTGGTGGTGAATATAATTAGAATAAAAGAGGTAGTAGGTGTGGTAGCGGTTGATAATTGTGGTTAATAGCGGTGTATATTCTGTCGATAGTGATTGTGATGGTGGAGGTGGTTGGTGGTGGTGGGTGGTGGTTGACAATGATGATGGTGGCAGAGATGGTTAGTGGTGGTAACTTCTGATTATGAATAAAATGAGAAATATTATCCAACACCAGAATATTCCTTCAGACCTATTAAGACTTGATTCTAGATCTGAATGATTAAGACCTATTAAGAGTTAAAACCTTAATACAAAATAAATGCACTTAATGGTCTGAAGTCTGAACCATTCAGATTTAAACCTCCATTAAGTGCAAACAAATGAGGCCTACTCTTTTTAAAACATAATCGTTAACTCTCTCACTTCATTATTTCCTCTCTCTTTTCACGTTATCTCTCCCTCTCTTCACGTTTCTCTCTGTTTCTCTCTCCCTCTTCACTTGTTTTCCTTCTCTTTTAGGTATGATTCATGAAAAAATTTTATAAATATTTTAGTTATTAATTTGTGTATTTATTATTTGCTAATCTCTAAATTTCTGCTTGCAATTTTTTATTTTATTTATAAAATTTATAATTCTTTGGATAATAGAATCTTATGTGTGTCTGTTCATAACATAACATTGAACTTAATAATGATATTTTCACTCAGATTTCATGGTTAACAAATAAAATGTGTCCGTTCTTGTATTAATTAGTTATTCAAATACTTTAATATGTATGCATCTAAGTCAAAATTATATCTGATTAATTATTTTAGTTTGTTGGATCAGTTTAATTGACAGATTACTTTATGTTGAATTTAATTTTTTATAATTACATCATATCACAATAATTTTTAATCGATATATATTTTTTTAATAATTTAAATAGTTCAATAATTATATTTAATATAATATATTTATCTTTAAATATTTTAATTATCACTCAAATAATAATTTTGTTGTTTAAGTTAATACTTTATATAATATTTTTTTCATATAATATAATATTTTATTACTTTTAAATTTGAATTACATATTTATTACAAATAAATAAATTACGTATATTCAGATATTAAAAAACAAACAGTCTTAATTATTCAGTATTTAAATTTAAATATAGCATCTTAATCATTCAGATATCTATTCAGATTCAGACGTTTTAATTTTAAAAAAAATAAATGCACCCTAAGAGGGAGAACCAGGCGTGTGCAAGATATGGAAGAAGTGGTGAAAGGGGTGTGTTTGTGACTGTTAGTGCTTTATGTGACGCAAACATGTCCATGCAGCATTGAGGTGGAAGAGAAGAGAAAAAATGATGGGATTTGTGGATCAGGCTTGCGATTGGGCAATAATTGCAAAAATATTATAAAGTGGATAGATTTAAAATGTCTTCTTTCTTATATATCTTGGGTTTCTAAAATAATATGAAGAACACTCTTGATGGAATATATTAGAACGTATCCATAAAAATTAGGAAAAATAATTTATTATATTTATATAAATGTCTATCCTTACAAAGAAATTACAACAATCTCAACTAATTATATATCTTCGATGGATGTATCGAGATCTAATTATGTATCTCGACAGATCCAAAACTACAAACAAATATATTGAAAGTTAATTATGTATATTTACAAAGGAAAAAATATATCTTGATTTGATGTTTATATATCTCAATAGACCCAAAATAAAAAATATATCGAGAGCTAATTATGTATTTTTACAAAAAAAAAAAAAATCTTCGTAGAATATATCAGGAGCTAATTATGTGTCTCCACCGATCCAAAATTGAAATTTTCAGTAATTATGCAAAATATCAGAATTTTCTGTAATCAAGCTCTAAACTGTCAAAATTTATTTTGTTTGCCCTAAAAATTATTCAATATTAAAATATAAAATACTTAAACAAAGTGGCTTGATAAAATTAGAATTAAGATGATAATATTTATAAAGTATAAAATTAAACAAAACACTTGATTCAATTCAATAAGAATAAATATAATGCCTTTTTATGAATTTAAAAAGGAATGAGATGATAATATAAAATACTATGAAAATAATAGTAGTGTTGTTGCTGCAGCTGCCGGCGATATTTCTTAGTTTAAAAGTTAAAGGGTTTCAATACTTACACAAACGCCTAATTATAATTTTTTTTAAAAAAAACCTTACATGAGTTTAAAATTATTAGAAACTCAAAGATATGACTTGAAAGAAAGACGAAATAAAATTGTATGTCAACATCTTGCTCCGACATCTGCCCTAAAACTGTCTTTTAAAACATCGTTAATAATCAAAATAAATAGTAGTATTAACTAGTAGTAAAGCTAAAATTGCTAATAGAAAGCAAGCCAAGTGCTAGTGAGTTGCTAGGAATGAAGGGTGTGTCATGATGAGGTGAAAATGGGAAATGGAAAGGTACAAGGGATCGTTTGATATGCATAAAGATATAATAACTTCGAGAATTTTTTGAAGAAAAATGAGAAAGGGAGATATAGATATTAATTTAGGGAAATAGGGATAAAAGGGTTATTATAGGGATATTTTTTTATTTTTTAGAATTTTATTTTTAAATAGAAATTCTACATAAATAAATTTTATTTTAAAAAATAATTAAATAGGTTGAGCGATTTTTGGAGTAAGACGAAAAATAAGTGATTTTCTAGGATAAAAACGGGATTCTTTGTTAAATGGCCTCTTCAAATCTATTTTTTAATTAAATAGACTACAAGTTTTTTTTTTCGGAAAATGAGACACTTTTAAAAAATTTAAATTTATTTATGATTTAAAATTTACTTACAAGTTTTAAAAGTTACAAATTAGTCAACTTACAGAATTTAAACAAAAATCCTCCCACTAAAATATTTCACACATTTTACAAAATTAGTTCAAAACTTAATTTGCAATGGACAGATCTATGATTGATCCGGTCGATTTATGGAAAGATTGATTATCAATCTGATAGATCGATTATCGATCCGATCAATATATGGACAGATCGATTATTGATCTGACGGGTTGTTTATCGATCCAAATGATATATAGACATATTGATTATGGATCTGTCTTATATATGGATAGATTGATTATCGATCTGACCAATATATATATATGGACAGATCGGTTATTGATCTGATTGATTACATATATATACACAAACCTTTTTCATTTTGAAAAAAAAAATGGACTAAAATTAAAGGAGAGTAGAAAACATACACATTTGGGAGTAGACAGAACATTTAGGAATAAAATACTTGCTTTAGAAAGGAGAAGATTAAAGAAACAATTGATTTTTAGTTAGAATGGAGGAAAAAAAGTTGAGAAAGGGAAAAAAAAATTTGAAATTGAAAAAATGAGTTAAAGTTTTATGTTTTACGTATATTTGTAAATAACTCCCATAGTTTTTAATATGTTATTATAGTTCAATTCTTCGGTAAAGTTATTTTTTTATTTCGTTTTAAAATGAAAAAGTGAAAATAGGGCATTTTACTAATTAAAAACTTAAACAGGCCTATTAGCCAAATTTCAATAAAAATCCATAGTTGAGTGACCATTTGAGTTAACTCATCTAATGTTGGAAGCACTTAAAGTAAGAGAAAATCTAGAATCTTCAAACTCGAAACTATGTACAAACAAAACCATTTTTTCTTAATTTTTGTGAATGAAAAGGTCCGCGCTAGGTTTTATACTTATAGTTTGCATGAGTCATGACTAAGCCTGTCAAACGGGTCGGGTTAACTCGACCCAACTCAGCCCAAATCGGTCAATTTAATGAAACCGATCTGATTTGACCCGGCCCGGTAAGACCAAGGGCTTTAAGGTACTGGGTACCAGACCATTTTTGTTTTGTTTTGAGCCCGGTTAACTCAGCCCGAACCCAACCCGATTGGGGCCCGCCGATTAATCGGCCCGATCCGATTTAATTTTTTTTTTTTTTTTTTAGATTTTGGGCCAAACTAGTTGTTGGCTCAACGGCTATATAGCCGTTTTTGGGTCTAAACGGTTAGTTTGGGCCCATTAATTAAAAAAAAATTACTTTTAAAATTATTTTTTAATCCCAAAAAAATTTCTATAAATACCCTACACCTTCAAAACATTTTTCAAACAATTTTTAATTCTCTCAAATCTCATTCTCTCTCAAATCTCAATTCTCAATTCTCAAATATTCTATAAATTTAATTTCCTAAAGTGCTCACTTTAGTTTTTTAATTTTGCGATTACAAAGTACGAGTGAAAGTTTCTAAAGTCGCAACCTTCGGATACTTCCAAAATTTGGTATTATCGTTTCATTTCTTACGTTTAATTTTTATTTAGTGTATTAATTGTTGAATATTTAATTTTATTATATTTGTGTATTTTGAATTTTTTAGTTTAATTTATATTATGGATAAATTAAGAAACTTCGCTACTAAAGGTGTTAAAAGAATTTATCCCGAAAGAGGTAGTGGTAGTAAAAAGTGAATTACTAGCGGCAGAGGTGGTTCAAGTAATAGATATACCTGTATGCCTCTGACATTGCTTAGTCAACCTTTTGAGGAAGCAATAGGTGTACCTTTAGGTGTAGGTGCTCACGATATAAATTATGTAGAAGTTCAGAAAAATTATGGTATAGAAGAAGAAAATGAAGTAGATGTGGTTAATTTAGACGAAGATGAAGAAAATATTGGTGAAACACCCGCAGTAGAAATGCTAACTTAGATCTGAATCAGTTAATCTCCCTTATCGTCCTCCCCGTGCCCTAAGAGCTCGTAAAACAACTAGTCATGCATGACAATTTTTTGAATGTATATCAGATACTGAGGTGCAATGCAATATTTGTCAACAAATATATAAACATAAAAGCGAAGGCAAGTAAGAGAGTATGAGTACATTAATGAGACATATAGGTGATGCTCACAAAAGAGAGTTGAATATTGCACGAGGTGGTGGGGATGTTGGTAGGCCAACGCAAACTAGAATGGATCCAGCAACCGATCAGGTAACGAAGAAGTATAATAAATTAAGGAACCGGGAATAAATAGTTAAAATGGTAGCTGTGAGTTGTTTGCCTTTAGTTTTCCTTCTTCTGATGTCTTTATTCATTATATTCAAGCAATTTATAATCCTATGTTTAATGGTGTTCCTAGAAGTACTTGTCGATCTGATGTACTTGTCGATCTATATTTTTAGACTTCGTTCACAATATTAAATGTAGATTGTCCTTAACTTCTGATCTTGGTCGTGCTGTAAATAAAAATAATTATTTAACCGTTACTTGTCACTAGATGGATGGTAATTTTGTGATGCAAAAACGTATTCTTGCTTTTTTATATGATGAAGATCGTAAACATATTGGAGATTTTACTGCTGATTCTATTATTAAAGTTGTCGGATTTTATTGTATCAAAAATAAAATCTTATGTTGTTCTTTTGATAATGCTTCTAACAACAAGACTGCTATACAAAAATTAAAATCTAAGCTATCTCCGTCGTTGCCTGAAATTTTTCATATTAAGTGTGCATGTCATATATATAATTTAATTGTAAAAGATGGTCTTGAGTTTTTTGACCTTTATATTGAAAAAATCTGTCTTGCTGTTGGTTTTATTCAAGGAAATAATCGGAGAAAATTTTTTAGAGAATTTAAAGTTAAATGTCAAAAAAATGGACTTGCACCGATATTGATGCCTAATGAAATTGATATTAGATGGAATTCTACGTATGATTTTTTAAAAACTTGTTATAAATATAGAGTTCCTATTACACTAGCTTTTAACCAACATTGCGGTTCATTTGCTGATTCTGCTGATTGCATGCTTACATGATTCTGATTGGGTTGTAATTAATGATCTTGTTAAGTTTTTAGAAAAAATTTATGTAGCTACAGTTGAATTTTTGGGTGCTTATTATCCTACTGTTTGTAACATTTTGGTATATATAGCCGATATTTCTGGTTTGCTCAAAGAATATAAAAATAAAGAAGGTTATAAAGAAGTTGTTGGTGCCATGTTTACTAAATTTAAAAAATATTTTTTCCCGATTTCCCCTATTTACTTAGTTGGTGCTATGCTAAATCCGTGCATGAAATATAATATTATGTGCCACTTTAGTACTATTATTTATGCTAACTTAGAAATAAATACTAACAATAATTCTGAACAAGTACAACCTTATTTGTGAACGGCTATGGGTGATGTGAATGAATACATAGAAAAATTATATAATCACTATGCTGATTTATTTGATTTAGCCATACCTACAAATATCACTTCAACTGTCGCTCCTCATCCTCACGAGGAGCCATCATCTTCTAAAAGGCCGGCACATAGTAGTTTTCCTGATTCCTTTTATGATTTACCTTATTGGAACAGTGTTGATGACAGAGCTTACACATCAACTTATTGAGAAGAGCTGAAATATTATTTTCGGTCGTCGCCAGAGGATCGCAGACAATAGATCAATACGTTAGATTGGTGGAGGAGTAATGAAACACAATATCCTGTGCTTTCAAGATTAGCTAGAGATATCTTGAATGTTCCAATATCAACAGTTGCATCAGAGAGCACCTTTAGTCATGGACGACAACAGCTTGGAGATAACCGACACTCATTGGGAAGCAATGCAATGAATGCTCTAGTTTGACTCAGAGATTGGATTAGAGCGGAAAGAAGAAACCAAGGAATGGAACTGGAGCCGAACGACGAGCTGAAACTTGAAGAAATTATGTCTTCACGGGAGAACTCAGCAGAATCAAGTCCAATGCATAGTTTTGCACCCGTTGGCTTTGACTATCCTATGCAAGTTCCTGTTAATATTAACATGAATGAGTTGGAAAAAATAATGCATAATTTGTAGATTTTTCATTCATGTAAATTATAAATTTTGGATCATTTCTCAATCAATAAAATTCAACATTCATTCACTCCTTAGTCCTTACTTTGTAGTTTTTTTCATTGAATGGTTTAAATTGAATTTCTACTTTAAATTAAAAACTTACTTCTAATAGATTTATTAATTTACCACCAAGTATTATTAATTTATTATATTAAGTAGCATATGTTTTGTATATTTGTGTATATATCTTCTATAGATGTGTATATTTAATGTATACATGTGTATATATTTTATAAATTGTATATATATTGTAGTGTATATATATATATATATATATATATATATATATATTTTAGTATATGTTTTATTTAAAGTAATACATATATATTGAATGGTACGTATATGTGTGTATATATCTTCTATAGACGTGCATATTTAACGTATACAAGTGTATATGTTTTATAAATTAGTATATAACTATATATATATATATATATATATTGTAATGTATATATATTGTAATGTATATCTATTGTAGTATATTTTATTTAAAGTAGTACATATACATTGAATGGTGAGTAAATGTGTGTAATATCTTCTATAGATGTGTATATTTAATGTATACATGTGTATATGATTTATAAATTAGTATATAACTATTTATATATATATATATATATATTGTAGTATATTTTATTTAAAATAGTACATATATATTGAATGGTGCGTATATTTGTGTATATATCTTCTATAGACGTGTATATTTAACGTATATATTTGTATATGTTTTATAAATTAGGATATAACTATATATATATATATATATATATATATATATATATATATTGTAATGTATATATATTGCAGTATATTTTATTTAAATTAGTACATATACATTGAATGGTGCGTATATTTGTGTCTATATCTTCTATAGACATGTATATTTAATGTGAACATGTGTATATGTTGTATAAATTAGTATATAACTACATATATATTGTAGTATATACATATATTACATATGTCTTACTTGAAGTAGTACATATATATTGAATGGTGCGTATATTTGTGTGTGTATCTTCTATAGACGTGTATATTTAACATATACATGTGTATATGTTTTATAAATTAGTATATAACTATATATATATTGTAGTATATATAGATATGTAGTATATGTTTTACTTAAAGTAGTACATATATATTGAATGGTGCGTATATTTGTGTATATATCTTTTATAGACGTGTATATTTAATGTATACATGTGTATATGTTTTATAAATTAGTATATAACTATATATATATATATATATATATATATATATATATATATTGTAGTATATACATATATTGTAGTATATGTTTTACTTAAAGTAGTACATATATATTGAATGGTGCGTATATTTGTGTATATATCTTCTATAGACATGTATATTTAATGTATACATGTGTATATGTTTTATAAATTAGTATATAACTATATATATAACTATATATATATATATTGTAGTATATACATATATTGTAGTATATGTTTTACTTAAAGCAGTACATATATATTGAATGGTGCATATATTTGTGTATATATCTTTTATAGACGTGTATATTTAATGTATACATGTGTATATGTTTTATAATTTAGTATATAACTATATATATATTGTAATATATATATATATATATATATATATATATATATATATATATATATATATATATATATATATATATATATATATTGTAGTATGTGTTTTATTTAAATTAGTACATACATATTGAATGATGCGTATATATGTGTATATATCTTCTATAGACGTATATATTTAACATATACATGTGTATATGTTTTATAAATTAGTATATAACTCTATATATATACTTATATATATTGTAGTATATATATGTTGTACTATATGTTTTCTTTAAAGTAGTATGTATAGTCGTATATATTGAATGTTACATATATATGTGTAATTGTGTATGTGTATATATTTTTTAAATTCTAATGTAATATATATTATATATATATATAGTGTATATATATTATTTAACGTATATAAAATATATATAGGTGGGTATATATAGTGTATATTAGAATATTTTTTTTGACCGGGTTTGACTAGTATTTTAACTGGGTTTGACCGGATTGGGTTAAGTGGGTCAGTCAGGGTTGTTTTTAAAAATATTACTGTTTAACCCGGAACTGGCCCGACCCACTTAACTCCATTCAGGCCCGGCCCCCTTAACACCCTTAGTCATGACTAAGACGTAGTATTAATTTAGTAGTGTATCATTGTATATGCCTTGAGCTATTTGAAACTAATCTTATCTTCATTTGACATATTGATTTTGTTTGTCAAACGCTTTATGCGTTTGGTATGAGCAAAACAATTTTTAATTATGTTTGGTTGCCAAAAAAATATCATCTCCCATTTTTCTACATCCATGAATGTTCTAAGAAATTTCAATAATTGCTTGCACAAAAAAAAAACGGAAGAATATAATTTCAAAAATTGTTAAGTGTTATAAATATATTACCATATATAGTGTCTACTTTATCATATATAGTGAATGTCTACTTTATCATGTATAGTGAATGTCTATTTATGGAAAAGTTAGAAACCCCAAGGTTAATTTTTTCCTATAAATAAAGAGGTTTTCCTTCATTGTAATTGAACCCTAAAAGAACTTATCAAGAATCCACATGAGAAATAAAGAAGTCTCCTCTCTTCACTCTCCATTCTTCTTGTTCTTATTTTATATTTCATAACACGTTATCAGCACGAGTCTCTAACTAATACATACTTTCAATCGACAGTAAGCTTAATTCCTTGGTATGATATAATTTCTATATAATAGTAGTATTGTATAAGGGAACAATGACGTATGACTTAAAATATTTTAAGTCTTATCTTTACTAGCAACATACAATTGTTTAGACTTATGTATGTGAATCAGCTCACTACTAAAATTATATATTGGATTCCTTTATACATATATGAGTTTTTGCTGGAATGATTAAATCAAGCATTAGATGTAGTAATCCAGTTAAAGTAATCCAAGTATTACTGATTCTTGATTTATACATATTATGATTAGTTTCTATTGGAAGCATTAACGGACAACTACAATTTTGATGCTTGTTTTTAATTAATTTTTGAGTTTCTTTTATGTTTGTTCTGGAAATCATGTCTTTAATACTAAAAGCAACGATTAATTTGAATCTGAAAGATGTTGTATTGAAGTTCCATCGATTTATTACCTAAGACGCTTTTATATGAATAAGACGTTGAGTTTGAATCTCAATACATCATATTGATGATATTATGATGACTAAGGTAAAATAATGTGCTTTTGATAAAAAGACATTAAATTTGTCCCATTGAATATGTTCCATTCCATAAAGTGAATGTGGTAGCAATATATGATAAGTTTGAAATATGACAATTTACTTCATTCTTGAAGTGTAGGTGATAACAGTGCATAATATGTCTGAAAGAAGACAAGTGATTGAATACACGGATATAATCGAGGAGGAACAACATGATAATAATCATCAAAAGTGATAATATTTTCACACGTTTATTATGATTATAAGATATGTTAGAGAAAATTCCTCTACAACCATATGTATGCCTCGATTTGCTCTTGAATTAGCAATATCTTAAAAAAGGCCGTAAGCTATCATAATTTGATAGGCTTAAGGCATGATTTTTTTCCATTCCTAGGGAATGAGAAGCTTATTCATGCAAACGTGCACTTGATTGTAATGATATCACAACTCACCTTCGAAAGAGGTTGAATAATCGAAAAGATTTATTTTGAATTCTACTATAAAGTAGTACATCTAAAATTTATTCATGTAATAGTAAATTTGAAATTTACTAAAGAAAAAAATATACATGTCATGGTAAACTTATATTTACTACTATAAATGAGTTCATAAGTTGATATGAATGATTGTGACATCTCGAAGATGTGTATATGGAGTATTAGACATATATTGAAGGACTAGAAGATCCTTCAAGAATTGTTTATGTTGATTGTTCTCATGATAAGTTGGTTGGACTAACTAATGTTGGGGTTGGATTTCCTAAATTCTGAAAATTATAAAAGGTGAATATGGGCCCGTTCACCTATCATGTGATATAGTGAAAAAATGCATCAATAAGATGATCATATGTACGTTTACTGTCAACCTACAGTTTGACATTTATAAAATTGCTTGTTCAATAAAATTGAGTTAAGAGCATAACTTTCAAATTGTGTAATCAAGACAATTCATCTTGATGATGATGGTTTGACATTGAATGCCTTCGATAAATAGCTAAATCATTATTAATGAGAACAAAACTTGATGTGTTGGTCTGAATTATGATATGTTGCATACAATAGCACTTGTATGCGTTAGACCAATAGATTCTGATTATTTCTTCTTTCTCAATTGGTTCAAGTCATGAATCAAATATTCCATCTAAAAACTTTTGATGTGTGGTATACAATTAAAGGATATACCACGATGTTTAAAGATGAATTCTCTAAAGTAAATTGAGATGTACGTTAGTTTTCTAATATGGGGGGAGATAACAAACAACTAAGAAATATGTTGTGAATTATCATTAATATGATCCTCATTTAAAAGATAATTCAATTCAAATGCCAAAAGCATCTCATATTTAAGTTGTAAGTGCTCCTATTTTGTGTCCCTAAAGGATAAAGTCTATGCATGTGTGAGACATGATAGACCAATCGATTCTAAATAAAATAATCCTGGGAAATGATAAGGAACAAATAATCATAATAAGAAAGCAATGTGCTCTTGAAGATCCTACGACATAACACTTCATGAAACCTTATGAGAGGTTTAGGTACCTGAAAATAATAAAGTGATGAGATCTCAAAAATATTATGTCGCATTTCAAATCAATACAAACTAAAATATCATCAACGATGTCTTTGATACAACATTGATGCAATACTGTAAAATATTACGAGGATCTGAATTCTACGTTTATTTAAGCATGCTGACGTAGAAATATTTATCAAGTGTCATGAAAGGATGCATCTTGGTAAGCATAAAACTTATTTGATTTGCAATCCAAACACTTGAAGATGCCACTCATGAAATATTAAATATTTCCACTTGACAAAATGTATATGAAAACTTTTTAGGGATTCAAAATGTTTGAAGCATATAAAAGTTTTTGAGAAACTTATTTATAATCCTTATATTGTATAAGCTTATAGCTTGAAAATTATTGAAACTCTTGGAGAGTTTTCAAAAGCAATAGAATATTTGCTTAAATGAGAAACATGCAAAATTGAATAAGGATCCATTCCGACCTCAAGAAAAGAATGAGGAATTCCTTGGAATGAAGTACCATATCTTAGTGCAATTGATGCACTAATGTATCTTGCAAATATTACAAGGCCTGATATAGCCTTTTTCAGTTGATTTGTTAGCAAGTTTGTACTTATCTGACCTACATAAATCTTGATCTCAAATAGGCTATGTGTTCATATGTGATGGTACTGCAATATCTTGGAGATATACAAAGCAGTCTATCGTAGTCACTTCATCGAACCATGATGAGATAATAGTTATTCATGAAGCAAGCTGAGAATGTGTATGGTTGAGGCATGATAATCTCATTCGAGAAAAATATGGTTTGAAATGTGACAAAGTACCCACGATTTTATGTGAAGATAATGCAGCATGCATAACACGACTTAATGAAGGATTTATAAAAGGAGATAGAATGAAACATATTTCGTTAAAGCTTTTCTATACACATGATCTCCAAAGGAATGGTGATATTAACGTGTGACAAATTCGTTAAAGTGACAATGTGGTTGATTTATTCACTAAGTCCCCTCCAACTGCAACTTTCAAGAAGATGGTGCACAAGATCAGGATGCAAAGGTTCAAGGATATTCTCATTAAGGGGAGTTAATACGCGTTGTACTCTTTTCCCCTTACGAGGTTTTGTCTCACTTGGTTTTCCTTGTAAGGTTTTTAATGAGGCAACCTATATGCGTATTATTAGAAATATGTACTCTTTTTCCTTCACTAGATTTTTTTTCACTGGATTTTTTCTAGTAAGATTTTAACGAGGCATATTATCTATCAATTAGCCATTCAAGAAGGAGTGTTATAAATATATTACCATATATAGTGAATGTCTACTTTACCATGTATAGTGAATGTCTATTTATGAAAAAGTTAAAAATCCCAAGGTTATTTTTTCCTATAAATAAAGGAGTTTTCTTTCATTATAATTGAACCCTAAAAGAACTCATCAAGAATACTCATGAAAAATGAAGAAGTCTCCTCTCTTCTCTCTATTCTTCTTGTTCTTATTTTAAATTTCATTACATTAAGAGTGGATAGGCTAAGGGCTTTTTCTTTGTTAAATTTTTTATTTTATTAATAAATAAATCAATCCACAAGGAATGGCCCAACCCATTCATACAAATAAATAAACATATCAGATGAATCGGCCCAACCTAATTGACTCGGTCCATTAAAACAATAATAAAAGGGAGATGTAGGGTTTCTAAATTGAGCTCAGAAGATCTCCTTTCTAAGTATGCTTCCATCATGTTCACTTTTGAAAATCACCGTTTCAAGATGCTTCTCCTGTGGGTGATAAACACCATACCATGGATGGTTAAGCTCAAATTCTTGTCCAACTTGCAAGAGTAAGTGCATTCCTTCCTCCATTGCTTGCATTTAAGCTTCTGATTTACCTTTAAATCCTATTTCTTTGCTTGCATTTGAGCTTCTGTGTTCCATTCCAGTTGAGTTCCTCAGAGTAAGAAAGTACACACTGATTTTTTGTGCTAAATATTTGGGTCTCGTTCACTGAGAATTGATTTAAGTGGAGTGAAGGTGAGGTGTATTTGAGGATGGAGAAGAAATAATCAAACATGAAATACCACTTATAGTCATAGAACTAATTTTTCCTACTTTCATCAGGAAAGTTATTTTTTCTTATTTTGAGGAACTTGTTTTTCCTTTCAAATTTTTTGACCAATCAAATATGAAAAAAACATTTTTTGAAAAATATTTTCTTCCATCTCCATGTAGAACACACCCTAATTAATCACATCAGGGTCTCCAATTGTCAAAATATTTGCAGAAGTTCTATGTTAATTTAGCCTTAAAACCAAATAAATAAAGGGGAAAGGACAAAAATGACACCTAAAACTAAAATAATATCCTAAAAATAGCCCCTAAAACTAAAAACTTGATAAATAGTCATTCACGCTTAACTCAGCTGAAACTAATCTAAAAAAATAGCCAAATGTTTAATTTTCAATTTATAGCTGCATTTGTTGACCAAATAGCTACCAACTTTAGTAAGCTTCTTATGTTTCTTCTACTTTTTATTTTCGTTTTTTATAGTTGTCATTTTACTTCTTTTTTTTTTTTAGCTTTTTTTCTGGTTTCATTTTTCCTGCTAGTTTAATACGAAAAAAAATTTGCTCTTTATTATTTAAACAATCAAATATAAGTTTGTAGTTATTCTTTTCTAGCTAGTTGATGATGCTATATATTTTATTTTTATATAACAATGATATAGTTTGTATACACCATAAAAATATATTTTGTACAATAACTTTACAGTTTATATATCTATTCTATATGACAATTACATAATTTCTATACAATATTTAGTTGTAATTATTGTATATACTTGCACAGATTTCCTTTGTAAAAGGTGTATTTATATGGTATATATATTGTATCGATGTGGTATAAAAGTATATCAATCTATTATAAGAGAGTATCAATTGGGTATATGAACACTGCATATGCATGCATAGGTTTCCCTCCTCTCCTGTTATAAAAGTGTATAAATGTGGTATAAAAGAGTATCAATTGGGTATAGGGACTGCATGCGCTTGCATAAAATTTCCTTTCTCTTTTTTTAAAAGTGTATCATTGTAGTATAAAAGTGTATCAATGTGGTTAAAAGTGCATCAATTGAGTGTAGAAACTACATGTGTTCAATTGGGACAACTGGTTAAAAATAAAAAATAAATTGGGTAGACTGGCTCCAATTGTCCATGTTTTCAAATTGTGGGCCATTTATTTTTTAAGTGGTCCTTTTCCCATAAATAAATGAACTTAATAAAGTTCGGAGCGAATAAGTAAGAAAAAATTATAAAAAGTAACATACTTAAGACTATAATCAAAATAAATAGCAATACTTTTGTAAAATTATAGTTTGTAGCAAGAGTAACATTATTCTACTCATTAACTAGGCAAGTGCATGTTTTTACTCTCACTACTTTATATTTTTCTATTTTCACTCCACTATTTCACCTCCCCCAAATATAGCCATATCTTTTACCCTTTTTTTTTTCATCTTATTTTTTTTATTATTTTATTTTTTATTTTATTTTATTTTCATTTTTTCATTTTCACTTTATTTTCTCGCTTTTTTTCCTTTTTCCTTTTTTTTTATTTTTCATTGTCTTTTTTTCCTTTTTCATATTTGAAGATAATTATCTCCATGATCTTCAAGATTTCAAAATAAAACATCATTATTGTCTTTCACTCTCTTATATCTCTACCTTTATTTTCTTAGTTTTTTTTCATCTTATTTTTTTATTATTTTATTTTTTTATTTTGATTTTTTTTCTTTTTTATTTTTTTCTTTCCACTTTATTTTCTCTCTTCTATTTCTCTTTTTTTTTCCTTTTTACTTTTATTTTTTTCCTCTCTCATATCTTTTTTTTTCTTTTTCTATTTTTATTTTCTTCTTCTTTTTTCAATTTTATTTTATTTATTTTTTTCTTCTTTTATTTTTACACTTCTTTTCTCTTTCTTCCTTTTTTTCTTTTTCACTTCTCTTTTTCATTTTTTTTTATATATATATTTTTTTGACACTTCTATCTCTAACTTTTATTTTGAAAAGACAAATATGTATATCACATACATATGTTCAAAAAATATACAAAATAGACATACAAATCTGAATATGTATTTACAGTACAAAACATATATATGTGTTTACGAAATACATATCATATTTATATTAAACAGTAACAAACATAACTATACTATATATCTTCAAATGTATTTGCGAAATACAAAGGTGACTCATATAAAATAAGAATATACATATGGACCAGGTATGTATTCTGTAAATACATATGCAAAGCTATATGTATTTTATACGGTGTTGGATTTGTCTTTGAACTGTACATATTATGTCACTTTAGAGGGTAACATATGTACTCATTTGTTTTCTTTTACTGTTTAAGATATGTATAATGTATTTTTTATTACCTATATGTATATGTATATAATTATCATTTTTGTTGTAAAGATTTTGTGTCCTATATGTTTATATATACATGTGATTTAGATATGTATTTCTGTAAATACATATGCAGATATATATGTATATTTTTTTTGGAAATACATATGCAGATCTGTATGTCTATTATTTTATATATTTTTTGAATATATATATATATATGATATAGATATTTGTCTTTTAAAAATAAAAAATAGAGATAGAAGAGTAAAAAAAAGAAAAAAGAAAAAAATAGAAAAAAATAAAAATTTAAAATAAAAAAGAAGTGAAAAAGGGAAAAAAATAGAAGAAAGAGAAATAAAAACTAGAAATAGAAGTGTAAAAGTAAAAGCGAAAAAGAATTTAAATAAAGAAGAAGAAGAAAACGAAAAAAAATATGAGAAAAGGAAAAAAAGAAAATGAAAAAAGAGAAAAATAAATAAAAACGAAAAAGAAAAAAAAAAGAGAAGTAGAAGAGAATAAAGTGGAAAGAAAAAAAAATTAAAATTAAAAAAATGAAAAAACTAACAAGAAAAATTAGTTAGAGATATAAGAGAATGATATTTTGAAATTTTGAAGATCATGGAAATAATAATCTTCATATTTGAGTTTGATTTGGAAAAGGAATCTACTATTTAAATAAGAGTAATTTATAAGAATTTAATTAGATGGGATAATTATTTCTTATTTAACTCAACTAATTTGAGTAAAACAAGGACAGTAAATCTTGTTGCATATGTATTTGTATAGCAACAGTTTACTTAAATACAAAATACAATTTGCTATTTTTCATAATTATGAAACTGTTGCTATAAAAGTAACAATTAAGACTCTATAGTTACTATTTCTGAAAATTTTTCAAGAAACTGTTGCTATAAAAGTTACAATTAAAACTCTATAATTGCTATTTCTCAAAATTTTCCAATAAGTAATCCATTAGGCAGCATCACTTACCATTCACCAGACATAAACAACAAAATTAATTTTTCTTATTTGTGATCATCAACATTTAGATGAGTATTTGGTGATCTTATGTCTGTAATGAGGTGTTCATAATTAATGTAGTTTATGTTAAAAGATACTTGCTCCGTTTAAAAAGAATGACCTACTTTCCTTTTTAGTTCGTTTAAAAAAGAATGAACCCTTTTCTTTTTTTGGCAATACTTTAATTTCAATTTTCCACATGGCATGTTTAGGACCACAAGATTAAATTATTTTGGTACATTTGACACAACTTTTATTTAAGACCACAAGATTCAAAAGTTTTCTTTATTTTCTTAAACTTTGTGTCAAGTAAAAGTAAGATATTTTTTTAAAACGGGTGGAGTAGTACTCTGTATTAATTTAAATATTTCTTTTTAGATTAAAAAATAAAACATATATTCTCGTTGACAAATGAAATTTGCTCATTTTCTTTCATCCTCTCTCCCTACTTAGGGATAAACCCAGCAATAAAAAGGAGAATATAAATGAAAACTAAAAAGAAAAAGAACATCAAAATTAAATCCAGAAAGTTGGGAATATGTCTCGTGTAAGGAAGAAGGAATTCGTATTTTAAACTGAAGAACGATCTTATTCCCTTCTCTAATCTTAAATCAAATCATAAATTAATTAATCTACATCAAAATAAGTCATGCTAATGACCTATTTTTCTTTTTAGTCCATTTCAAAAAGAATTATTCTTTTTTTTTTTTACAATACTTTAATTTCAATTTTCCACGTGCTATGTTTAGCACTACAAGATTAAAGGAAATTTTGGTATATTTGACACAACTTTAATTTAAGGCCACAAGATTCTAAAGTATATTTTCTTAAATTTTATGTCAAGTAAAAGTAGATCATTCTTTTTTTAAATGGAGAAAGTAAATAAACTCTGAATTCTCAATTCTGTCTACACTCAACAACATGAGATACATTTATAGGAACTAATAAATCAGAATATTGGTCTTGTCTATATTTATTAATCTTTTGGTGTGAGGATGTAGGATAAATTCATCAAAAAAAAGATTTTATCCGCATTATCTTTTTTTCTGAGAATCTTTAATCATCTCGGTACTTAATTATATCAACCAATGATAAATATCTGCATGATAAATTTTCCATTGGAATTTTTTTAGTCTAGTAACTTATTTGGATCTTTATGCTCCAAATTGTATTCAACTCTTTTGAGAACAATAATAACAAAAAAAAATAAAGAACATAAAGAAAAGCCAGCAGTAAGCAACATAATTTGAATTTCCTTGACTATGCTACAAATAACAAACTTACCAAGAATTCTCAAAAGAAAAAACAAGAATTTTAACTAGATCATCTATTATGGTGATCTAAAGGCTTGTGTTGAGATGCTGTATTTTGTTTATTAGATCGAGTTGGTTCACCTATTTCATCATTCGTCTGCTGCAATCTCAACATTATTCAATAATGGATTAAATGTCTTGGGCCTATGTTAATAAGGTGATTTCGTTCCAAATTCAGCTGATTGTGACACATATTTATTTATTTCTTTTGTACACCTGAGGTAAATATTTTGTATATCCTTATTAAATAGAATCTTCTACCTTAATTAGAAGTCTATCCTTTAGTTTCCTACCTTATTTAGAAGTATATCCCCATAGATATTTTGTACCTTATTTAGGAGTCTTTAAGTTTTTCTTACTGATATATATACAACAACATTGTACAAAACATCAATCATTGAAGAAAAAAGAGAAGAAAATTTTCCGCAATTCTTTTTGTCCTTCTTTTTCATAATTTTCTTTCAATTCTTACATGGTATCGGAGCCAGACCCATCCCAAATCTTTATTTACCGATGTTAGGACCCAATATTATATTATCCATACTCTAGTTAACGAGGCTTGGGTGTACGGGGGAGTGTTAACTATCCCACATCGAAAAAGGGATGGGTAATTGATCTCCTTATATAAACTTAGACAATCCTCCCCTCATGAACTAGCTTTGAGGTTGAGTTAGGTCCAAAATTCATTCTTACATGTTATAAGAATTCATGGGTTTCCTACTAATTTTAAATTTGTCAAGTAGAGAAAATTTCAAGAAAATATTCAAGTCAACAACAGTTTTGACAGTGCTAAGGAACGGGTGGACAACAGTGTTTCGAATATCAGGTCCTTGACTCAAAAAATTGAGGAACAACTATTGAAGCTTTTTCACCAATTAAATATTGAAAAACAAGTGAAAATACTCCTCAAGCTTCTGCCAATGTGAGGATTGCAGGTAAAACTAAGTTGTTTAATTCTTATACGCACCTGATAAACATTGACAATAATTCTTGGATATTAGATAGTGGAGCTACTCAGCATATGACTCACAATAAAGCAATTCTTTCAAATTTTAAGGCCTTGTCTAGGGCACTCATGGTAAATTTTTCTAATTCGTGCAAAGTAACGGTAACTCATTCAGGAACAGTCCGTGCATTACTAAATCTTGTCTTGCACAATGTTTTATATATACCATCTTTCAGGTACAGTCTCTCGGCTAGACAAAAATTATGTAGATAACTCAACAATTATGTGTTATTCACTCCTACTTCTTATTTTATGTTTTAAGTCTCTTCTCTGAAAAGTCCATTAAAAATTGATAGAGAAAATGGAGGACTATACATACTCAAATCGAGTCAGTCAAATATCCTTCCAAATGCGTAAGTTAATAAAATCTCAAGTCCTAGTTTAGGCCTTAATTCAATTCCTTGTAATAGAATTTCTAATTCTAATTCAGTTTCTCATTCATATTTGCCTTGTTTGGTTCTAAAATAAAGGAGAAATTATGGCATTACAGATTGGGGCATATGTCTTTGAATAATATGAAAAATGTTCCTTTTCATTTCATTTTTTCTTGTCAAGATTTTGACACTCCATGTGTGATTTGTCCTATGAAAAGGCAAGTCAAACTATCTTTTACAGCAAGCAACATTTCAACAAAAAGTGTCTTTGAATTGATACATGTTGACACTTGAGGACCATATATAGAACCAACACATGATTGGTATACATTCTTTCTTACCATTATGGATGATTTTAGTAGAGGAACATGGACTTTTCTAATAAGCGATAAGTCAAATACTTTCACCGTCCTCAAATCTTTTTTAGCTATGGTCGAAAGACAATTTCAAATCATGGTCAAAATAGTAAGATCTAACAATGCTCTTGAGTTAGAAAGTGACAAAATACAGTCAGAATATTTTGTTTCTAAAGAAATTCAAGGTCAAACCTCATGTGTATCTATTCCACAACAAAATAGTGTGGTTGGAAAAAAAAACATAGATATTTGCTAGAAACATCTAAGGCCCTTTTGTACCAGTCACATCTGCCTATTAAACATTGGGGTGAATGCCTTTTGACTGCAACTTATCTAATCAATAGATTTTCTTCAAAAATTTCTAATAACAAAACACGATTTGAAGTTCTTTTCAAGGCCAATCCTAACTATTCTAATCTCGAATGTTTTCGATGTTTATATTTTGTTTCCACTCTATCCTCTCGAAGATCTAAGTTTGCACCGATAGCCATTGCATGTGTTTTTCTGGGATATCCACATGAAAGAAAGGTTATAAACTTTTGATTCTTGATACTAAGAAAATCATCATTTCTAGAGATGTTATGTTTCATGAAAATATCTTTCCTTTTGCTTCTTCTAAATCTAATGATTCCTATTTCATAGTTTATACATCAATCTCAATTATTGATTCTGATAATAATGCTAACACTAATCAAAGCATCTTATCTTTCTCATGTATCACTTCTACTTTGCCTCCTGCATCTATTATTGTAGAGCGGTATAATTTTTTGTTCCTCTTACTGTCATGAACCAGGTACAACCTCATATTCCTTTTACTGTCATGGATCAGGTATATCCTTTTTTCCTTCTGCTCTCATGGTAAGGCTCATCCTCTTGTTCCTTCCACAAATAATATTTTCTCACTTAGGAGATCAACTCAGGAACACAAAATTCCTAGTCATCAAAAAGATTATATTTGCAATTCTGTTCACTTGACTAATGTTAACTCTTCTTATTTTTCATCTCCTGTCTGTCCAGTCTCTCTTTTTGTCACAAATATATCTTCCAATAATCAACATATGCTAAATTCTTTGTCAACTATTCAAGAACCTGTCAATTATAATCAAGTGTGTTGCACAAGGGTTGGAAAGAGGCTATATGGACAAAGAACTTCAGGCTCTTGAGTAGAACAACACTTGATACATGGTCCAACTACCCCCAGATAAAAGGGTTTATCTCGTAAATAGGTTTATAAAGTCAAACAACATAGTAATGACAACATTGAAAGGTTAAAATCTAGGTTATTAATCAGAGGAGACATTCAAAGTGAAGGTATTAATTTTAATGAGACTTTTTCTCCTGTTGTCAAAATAACTACTATTCGATGTCTTCTAGCTAAAGCTGTCAAAAGAGTTTGAGAGCTCTATTAATTGAATGTTAATAATGTATTTTTACATGGAGATCTCCATAAGGAAGTCTATATGAAGTTCCCTGATGAGACAGTTCCACCATCACCATCTCATATTTGCAAGCTTAAGAAGTCTATATATGGACTTCGTCAGGCCTCTAGGAAATGGTATTCAAAGCTCACAACTACTCTTAATTTTGAAGGGTTCACTCATTCTCTTAATGATTATTCTTTATTTGTGAAGAAATCTGACTCATCTATTTCAATAGTAGTAGTATATGTCGATGAGATTGTGTTAACAGGTAATGACAATGTAGAGTTGCACACATTGAAATTATTTCTACATGAGGAGTTTAGAATAAAAGGATTTGGGAGATTTACACTTTTTCTTAGGCATGGAGGTATTGAGGGAACCTCATGTCATAATACTTTCACAACGAAAGTTCACAGTTGATCTCCTAAAGGAATTTGATGTCACACATATGTCACCTATTTCATCTCTTCTTGATCCTATAATAAAGATAAGTTTAAATGATGGAGATGCTATTCCGAATACCAAGTTAAATTACTTTACTCATACAAGATCGGATCTTACCTTCACTATTCAACATCTTAGCCAATTCATGCAAGATCCTCGTCTACCTCATCTCACTCCCGCATTATGTGTTCTTTGTTACTTGTCCAAAGATCCAAGTTTAAACCTTTTTCTCAATGCCTATTCTTCTTTTGAGTTACTTGCCCTTTGTAATTCGGATTGGGGAATATGTCTAAATTCAAGAAAATCCATTAGTGGATTTTATATATCACTTGGTGGCTCTCCAATCTCTTAAAATCCAAAGAAGCAAACATCTATTTATCTTAGATCCACTGAGGCTGAGTATCGTTTTATGAGGCTCGTGGTTGTCGAGCTTACATGGTTGGTCTGTCTCTTTCAAGATCTCTTTATTACAATATCATTGTTTGTGTCTCTTCATTTGGATAGTCAGAAAATAATACACATTGCTAAGAATCCCGTGTTTCATGAAAGAATAAAGCATGTTGAGATTGATTGTCATTTCGTCCGACAAAAGATTTTAGACGGACTTATTTCACTTTTATTTTTTCCATCTTTCTTTCAATTATCTGATCTATTCAAAAAATCGCTCACCGGTCCTCTTCATCACAGTGTTTTGAGTAAATTGGGTGTTCATTCATCCCCTTCAACTTTAGGGAATAGGGGTGTTGAGATACTGTATTTTATTTATTGGACTGAGTTAGTAAACCTATTTCATTATTTATCTGTTATAGTCTCAACATTATTCGATGATTGATTAAATGCTGATGTTGGGTGTATTTATGCACTCTAGTGTCACTATTCTAGCTTATTTAGCTTATTTTTTAGGATAATACGTGTGCTTTATGCATTGATATGATATAAACAAGCATATAAGTGTTTAAGTGTTTAATTACAATTGTTAAAAGTGTTTTCAAATAAGTTTGTACTTAATTGAGTCATTTAGAGTTCAATCGAGAAAACTAGTTTTACTAGCTTGAGCTAGTTGTGTGTCTAGTTGGTTTCATTTGATTCTAATGTGTTTAAGGACTTCCAAATGGTTTTAATATGTATTTATGAGTGGAATAAATTTTGTGTAATGTGCAAAGTTTAATTGGATTAAGTCTAGAGTCAAAACAATAAGTAAAGGTCATTGCGAACTAGCCCTATCTTGGCTTGTGTTTTTGATTTGTCGTTGAGGATATTGTGTTGTTATGATCTCTAATATTGGTGTGAGATTATGTAGGAATATTTGTGAGCTGAATATAGAGATATATTGATGATATAAAGTCTGGAAATTCATTGAAAATACACTACAAAAGGCATAGAGAAAAGATAGGTCGTTCAACACTTAGAATTTATTTAGATGGCTAATTCCAGTCAGCTAACCTATATGGACGCGATGTACACTCCAGAAACGCTATGAGAAATGCCTCGTGTCATATAGTCCATGAAATACCCAATGCGACACATTGGTTTCATCCATGAAATCATCAATGCGCTGCACTACATTGCCTAAGCACAGAAAAAATACAATCCTATTCGTACATGGTTAGGTATTGTTCCACTATTAATACATTACGTTACACACAATATTAAGCAGATGGAAATATCTTGGAAATCATGTGACATTTATTGTAATTCTATAAGGATTAGGATTAATTTACTATATATACATACTTTGCACACTTTATTAAAGAATCTTGGACAATTCTAGGAATGTCTTCGACGTAGTGGAATATTATGGAGGCTGCTACTACTCTTTAGTTTTTATAATTCCTTATTTATTTTTTTAAATTATTCATATCATGTATTCAATTATTTGGATCATGATTATGAATATTAGTGGCTAAAAACTCTCTTTTCGGTGTTAAAGTTGAGAACATAAGTACAGAATATGGTACAACTTCTGATTAGCAGTGGACAGTTCACAGGGCTTTCACATGAAGATCCACAGTTCCACTTGTAAAATTTTCTGGAAATCAGTGACATATTCATCCCCATGGGTGTGAATGCAGACTATGTAAGGATAATACTATTCCCCTTTTCACTGATTGGGGAAGCAAAAAAGTGGTTGAATGAGAAACCGATAAATTCAATAACATCATGGGATGACATGGCTAGAAAATTCCTAATTCGGTTCTTCCCGTCTGGTAAGACTACATGACTTCGCAGTGAGATAGTGTGCTTTAAAAAAAAGCCAGACAAGAATCTTTGTTATGCTTGGGACCGCTTCAAAGCACTTCTTCGGGACTGTCCACACCATCAACAATCTAATGAGGTACTTGCTCATACTTTTGTAGAGGCTCTTGATCACAATATGAAAATTTTTCTAGATTCAGCTACAGGTGGTCAACCTCTTGAGATGACATATGATGACTTGTACACTTCATTGAACCGCATAGCTCAAGGAAATCCAGAGTGGCATGGTGATTCTAGGAGTGCTACAAAGAAAGTTGCAGGTTTGTTGGAGGTGGACCAATACACTACTTTATCAGCTCAGGTTGCAGTATTGAAAAATATGATAAACACCCAGTTCAGCAGCCTAAAATTGAGAGCTACACAGCCTACCACAATAGTCAATGCAATCCAATAAGCTGCAGGTTGGTGTGTGCCATACAATGGCTATTTGTACTTCCAATTAAGAGTCGGTAATGTATGTAGGCAATGCTCAAAGGCCAAATTATGATAATGCCTACAACATGAAGTGGCGAACTCAAACACTGAATCAGCCTTGAAGCACTCAGCAGCATTAAATTCAACAACCACAGGCAGATTCTAGCTAATCAAACATAATTCGCTGTGGATGTAAAAATTAGCAAGTGGCCACGATAAATTTAGAGTTGCTGTTGAGGCAGTTATCACAAATATTAAATACTAAGCCTCAAGGTGGGTTGCTTGGAGATACAAAAAATCCAGAATAAGTTATGGCAATCACTTTGAGGAGTGGTAAATAGCTTCATGGAGAACCTCCCAAGGAAACAAAGGAGGTAGATGCAAATTTGACTCCCCTACAAGTAAATGAAAAAGTTGTTAAAAATTGAGAAAGTATGAGTACTTGAAAGAAAAAGATGCTGAAGAAGCGAAGAAGATCCAACAACTACCCTTACCATAAAAGCATATGAAGGCAAAGAAGGATGTGTGTTTCAAGAAGTTCTTTGACACGTTAAGAGAACTACCTATTAAACTTCCTATTTTAGATATTTACAGGGTATGCCTAAGTATGCTGAGTAATTAAGGAATGTGGTTGCTAATAAAGTTAAATTGTAGGATGTGGAGGCGGTAGCACTTACTGAGAAGTGCAATGTTGTGGTTACTCAAAATATGCCGAAAAAGCTTAAGGACCCAGGGAATTTTACTCTCCCCATTCAAATTGGCAACAACAAGGTAGTGCAGGTACTTAGTGATTTAGGGGTAAGTATCAACTTGATGCCCCTATCTCTGTTTAATATATTGGGCTTGGGGAAACCTAAACTGAGCTCTGTACTATTGCAGTTGGTGAACGAGACCATAGCTCGCCTGGAAGGAATTATATGGGATGTACTCATAAAGGTTGGTAAATTTTTTATTCCTGCTAGCTTTATTGTTCTAGATTTTTAGGCAGACGAATGGGTACCACTCATCTTGGGCCATCCATTTTTAGCGGTGGGAAAAACGTTAATTGATGTAAGAGAGGATATGCTCAAAATGAGGTTGGAGAATGAAGAGACAATTTTTAAAGTTTATAAGCCGCTTAACACACTATCCCACTATAAAGACTTGTGCATGATTTCTGTAATTGAAGGGGATAAGTGTGAGGTGGTTAGTCTGCCAAAGACCTCTAAGGACTACCTCATTGAGCTGCCTAATCCACTACCACCATAACCTGATATAATACAAATTGATGAGCCCAAAAAGGATAAAGTTTACAAACTATGTACCCTTGAGAGTTTATACCCAAGAGGGGTGAAAAGAATAAGAAGATGGAGACCAAGCGTAAGAAAGAGAAGGAAGGAGAATGACTAAGTCATAGTTGGGTAGTGCGGTGACACTAAATTAGGCGCTTCTTTGGGAGGCAACCCAAGTTAAGTAGGAATGTTTTCTTTTTATATTTTAGTTTTTATTTCACGCAGTTTTTTGCTTTTGATTAAGTCATAGGTTGATGTGAAGTCTGAGTACTGGAAACTTGAGCTAAGGAGCATGGAAAAGATGAGTGTGTAGTCTTATGGACCTCCTTAATGTGTAAAGATGCTACTAGCTAGATCTAGAGGCCTCAGGAAGTATTTTCATCACCTACTTTTAAGTTCATTTAGGGACAAAGTAGATTTTTAAGAGTGGGGTGGGGAAATTTCCAATTTTGGGGCTTAATTTAAAATTTTTTAATGTAAGATATTCTTGTTGGTGCTATAATTGATTGTATAGTGCAAGTGTTTTAGTTGTAAAAAGTATGTTGATGATGCTAATTACTACCTTTGAGACTCCTAGGCTCATGTTTATGACTCTAGTACTTGTTGGCTTAAAATTAAATTTGTGCTATTATTTGATTAAGAGTCCATGATGAACCAATTGAGTTAAGCATGTTCCATTGCGTGTGAGGTATTTGTGTATTCCTTGTTGCAAGTGATGTCTAGAACTTGCCCAGTCTGTATGAAAAGCAAAATAAAGAATGTGGGTTTAGGAGATGATATAGGAATTTCTTTGATAGCCTTGTTTTATGCCTTCTATTTGACCTCCCCTTTGTGCTTAATCCTAGTAAGCCCCGTTGAACGCTTAGATTTTTCTTTGGTACCCTCATAAGTAGACTAATCCCTTCTTTGGTAGACCATAATTTGATCCAAAGCTCCAAGGCACTTTAATAAAAAATTAATTGTGTAAGGAGTTTGAGAAATAAGAGGAGAAAAGATGAAATTGAAGCCCCAAAGTGTTAGCTACTGGTGTTCAAAGAATTGTAATGTGTTAAGGTGGGGAGTTGAGTAATGAAAAGAATAAAAACTTATTCTAATTGAATGCGTTGTGCCTAAAATAACATGGGGTGTAATTTAGTTATTGGAGATTGGTTTTAATGTAAAAACGGATGTATCAAAGCACTTAGGGAGATAGTCACTATTATTACAAAATAGTTCCTACCCGTTCCTTAGCCTACATTACAATCCAGAAAAGACCTCATTGATACTAAGCTACTACACTAAGGTCAAGCCTATGGTTCATTATGTGTCAATTATGAACTACTTGTGAGAGTGAGCGTAATTTGATTCTTGTACCCATTATATTATAAAATATTTTTATGTGAGTGATTATGGGTAACTCTCTTGTTATGAGGGGCACATGTTTGATGAATGTGGGTGATTTATATGATGTCCTTGATTGAACAATAAGCATGAGTTTTCCAACTAGGTGAATCAATTCTTGAGGCTAGGATGTTTTGAAGTAATGTTCATGAGCTTCAATTATGTTGTAACATGCTTAGACTAGAAACTTGCATTCATGTAGTCATTGTAGTACTAGCTTGAGTTTCTTGCATGTCCTATAACTATAGAGTCTCCTCATCTTATGATGCTTAGAGTTAAGAGTTGTTCGAGGACGAACAAGGCTTTAAGTGTGGGGTGGTGATGTTGGGTGTATTTATGAGCTCTAGTGTCACTATTCTAGCTTATTTAGCCTAGTTTTGAGGATAATTCATGTTCTTTAAGCGTTAATATGATATAAACAAGAATATAAGTGTTCAAGTGTGTAATTACAATAGTTCAAATTGTTTTCAAATAAGTTGTACTTAATTGAGGCATTTAGAGTTCAATCGAGAAAACAAGTTTTACTAGCTTGAGCTAGTTGTGTGTCTAGTTGGTTTTATTTGATTCTAATTTGTTTAAGGTGTTCCAAATGGTTTTTATGTGTAATTATGAGTGGAATAACTTTTATGCAATGTACAAAGTTCAATTGGATTAAGTCTAGGGTTGGAACAATAAGTGAAGATTATTGCGAAATAGTCGTGTCATAGCTTGTATTTTTTATTTGTCGTTGAGGATATTGTGTTGTTATGATCTATAATATGTGGTGTGTGATTATGTAGGAAGATTTGTAAGCTGATTACGGTGATATATTGATTATATAAAGGCTGGAAATTCATTGATAATACACTACAAAAGGCATGAGAAAAAGATAGGACGTTCAAAATTTAGAATTTATTTTGGAGGCTAATTCCAGTGAGCTAACGTGAGATGGATGCAACACACCACTCCAAAAATGCTATGAGAAACACTCCGCATTGGATATTCCATGAAATACCCAACACAACACACTGGTTTCATCCATGAAATCATCAATGCGCTGCACTACATTTTGTCCAAACACGACAAAAGTACAATTCTATTCCTACATGGTTAGGCATTGTTCCACTATTAATACATTACATTGAACACATTATTATGGAGATGGTAATATCTTGGAAATTACGTGACTTCTGTTTTAATCCTATAAGGATTAGGATTAATTTATTATATATACATACTTTGCACACTTTATTAAAGAATCTTGGACAATTTTAGGAACGTCATGGACATGTGAAATATTGTGGAGGCTGCTACTACTCTTTTGGTTTTATAATACTTTATATAGTTTTTTTAAAATTATTCATATCATGTATTTAATTATTTGGATCATGATTAAGATTCTTAGGGCCAAAAACTCCCTTTTCGAGGTTATAGCCACGAACATGAGTACTATTATTTTTTATTAAATTTGTTTAATTTTATTATCATTATTGGTTGTTTGTTTATTATTGATTTAATTATTTGGTGAATTGATCAACCAAAAAACACATCAATTTTCACCCTTGTGATATCGGGAGAGGGAGTAGGGAGATAGAACATAGAAATGAACAAAGTGTGGTTTGTATTCTCTTATAAAATAGGGAATTCCAATTAGTATATAGGACATGGATGTACTAGGCCTTACTTAATTCACATGTAGGATGATAGCTTAAAAAACTTAATTGTATTATTACATTCCCGCTTAATGATGTAGTTGTAATGTCTAACTAAGATAAATGGTTAGAGGTCAGGAGACCATGATCATGCAATTAACCCTACGAATCAACAACCAAGATAAACGAATTGACGAATGAAGTTCAATAACATAGTGTGATTGTTCAAAGTGATTTAACCCTGGGCTTTACTCTATTGATTGTCTCAAGTACTTTATTTTACGTATTGTTTACTTTATTTATGGTTTACAATATTCAAAACTTTATTTTGGTAACTCTTGCATCTATTGAATCTAAATTGTGAACTAGAATCAAAGAGTTATTAGATCAAGTCCCTATAGGATCGATACTTGGCTTCTTAAAGGCCACTTTACTATTTGGTAGACCACATGCACTGCATGTGTGTTTGGGCACTGTCAAGTTTTTAGCGCCATTGTCGAGGACTTGTAATTTGGTAACTGGCTTATTTTTAGTTTTACTTTTAGATTTCTTTGGTGTTTTTACACTTGGTCTTTGTTTTGTATTTGCAGGAAATAGGTTTACAAAGTAGTAAGCTGGCAGCGGATCAGGACTTGGTTGAATCAAGCTCCAAACCTGAGCAACTTTTCCATCAACGAAGAAGAGAATCAATCCTTCTCTACCAAATTCTGCAAATTCCAGAAGACCAACAGAATCCTGCCATTATGGCTAATAAGCAAGTAGCCCGTAGGACAGTCAGAGAAGTGGTAATCCCATTTCTAACCAATTTGGCCTCCCTATTTTTGAAGACGGCAGCTGGAGGTAATTTTGAGCTTAAACATAATATGTTACAACTTCTGATTAGCAGTGGACAGTTCAAAGGACTTTCACATGAAGATTCACAGGTCCACTTGCAAAATTTTTTAGAAATCAGTGACATATTCATCCCCACGGTTGTAATGCAGACTATGTGAGGATGATTCTATTCCCCTTTTCACTAAAGCAAAAAAGTGGTTAAATGCGAAACTGATAAATTTAATTACATCATGGGATGACATGGCTAGAAAATTCCTAATTTGGTTCTTCCCATCTAGTAGACTATGTGACTTTGCAGTGAGATAGTGTTCTTCAAAAAGAAGCCATCCGATAATCTTTATCATGCTTGAGAGCACTTAGAAGCACTTCTTTGGGACTGTTCAGACCATCAACAGTCTAATGAGGTACTTGCTCATACTCTATAGAGGCTTTTGATCATAATACTATAATTTTCCTAGATGCTGCTGCAGGTAGTCAAGCTCTTGAGATGACATAGATGTGTTGTACACTTTTATTAAACTGCATAGCTCGTGATTCTAGGAGCGCTACAAAGAAAGTTGCAGGTTTGTTGGAGGTGGACCAATACACTGCTTTATCAACTCTGGTTGCAGCATTGGAAAATATGATAAACACTCAGTTTAGTAGCCTGAAATTGGGAGCTACACAACCTACCACAACGGTTAATGCAATCCAACAAGCTGCAGGTTGGTGTGAAGTCTGTGAAAATCATAGCCATACAACGACTATGTATGCTTCCAATCAGGAGTCGGTAATGTATGTGGGCAATGCTCAAAGGCCAAATTATGGTAATTTCTACAACATTAAGTGGCAGACTCAAACACTGAATCAGCCTTGGAATGCTCAACAACAACAAATTCAGCAACCATAGGAACAAAGAAATCAGTCAATGAGCAACTTGGAAGAGATGATGAAGTAGATTCTAGCTAATCAAACACAGTTGGTTGTGGATGTAAAAAATCAGCAAGCGGTCACAAGAAGTTTAGAGTTACAGTTGGGAAAGTTATCACAAACCTTAAATACCAGGCCTCAAGGTGGATTTCTCAGAGATACAAAAAATCCAAAACAAGTTATAGAAATCACTTTGAGGAGTGGTAAAGATCTTCATAGAGAACCTCCCAAGGAAACAAAGGTGGTAGATGCAGATTTTTCTCCCCCACAGGTAAATGACAAAGTTTCTAAAAATTTGAGGAAGTCTGACAATCGAAAGAAAAAGGTGTTGAAGAAGTGAAGAAGATCCCACAACTACTCTTCCCACAAAAGCATATGAAGGCAAATGAGGATGCATGTTTTAAGAAGTTCTTTGACACGTTCAGAGAATAACATATTAACCTTCCCCTTTTAGATGTTTTACAGGGTATGACCAAGTATGCTAAGTACTTGAGGGATGTGGTTGCTAATAAAGTTAAATTGCAGGATGGGAAGATGGTAGCACTCACTGAGGAGTGCAGTTTTATGGTTACTCAAAGGATGCCAAAAAAGCTTAAGAACTTAGGGAAGTTTACTCTCCCCATTCAAATTGGCAACAGCGAGGTGGTGTAGGCACTTAGTGATTTAGGGGCGAGTATTAACTTGATGCCCCTATCTCTGTTTAATACATTGGGCTTGGGGAAACCTAGACCGAGCTCTGTACTATTACAGTTAGTGAATGGGACCATATCTCGCCTAAAAGGAATTATTCAGGATTTTCTCATAAAGGTTGGTAAATTTGTTATTCCTGCTGCCTTTATTGTTCTAGATTTTCAAGCAGTCGAACAGGTACAAATCATCTTGGGGTATTTATTTTTAGCGATGGGAGAAACGTTAATTGATGTGAGAGAGGGTATGCTCAAAATGAGGTTGGAGGATAAAGAGACAATTTTTAAAGTTTATATAATACACTTGACACACTATCCCAGTATAAGGAATTGTGTATAATTTCTATAATTGAAGAGGATAAGTGTGGGGTGGTTTTCCTACCAAAGACCTCTTCAAACTACCTCATTGAGCTGCCTAAGCCACTACCACCACAACCCGATATAATGCAAATTGATGAGCCCAAAAAGGCTGAAGTTTAAAAACTAGGTACCCTTGAGAGTTCACACCCAAGAGGGGTGAAAAGAATAAAAAGATGGAGACCAAGCATGAGAAAGAGAAGGAAGAAGAATGACTAAGTCGTAGTTGGGTCGTGCGGTGACACTAAATTAGGCGCTACTTAGGAGGCAACCCAAGTTAAGTAGGTATGTTTTCTTTTAAGTTTTTAGTTTTTATTTCACGTAGTTTTTTGTTTTTGATTGAGTCACAGGTTGATGGTAAGTCTGAGTAATGGAAACCTGAGCTAAGGATCATGGCAAATACTGAGTCTGGGATATTATGAACCTCCTTAATGTGTAATGATGCTACTATCTAGGCCTAGAGGCCTCAAGGAATATTTCTATCTCTTACTTTTTAGTTCACTTTAGGGACAACGTAGATTTTTAAGTGTGGGGTGGGAAAATTTCCAATTTTTGGGCTCAATTTAAAAATATTTAGTGTAAGATATTCTTGTTGATGCTATAATTATTTGCATAGTGCAAGTGTTTCAGTTGTAAAAAGCATGTTGATGATGCGAATTACTACTTTTGAGACTTCCTAGGATCATGTTTATGACTCTAGTACTTGTTGGCTTAAAACTGAATTTGTGTTATTGTTTGGTTAAGAGTCTATAATGATCCTATTGAGTTGAGCATGTGCCATGTGCGTGTGAGGATTTGTATATTCCTTGTTGTATGTGATGTCTAGAACTTTCCCTATGAGTATGCAAAGCAAAATAAAAAAATATGGGTTTAGGAGATGATATAGACATTTCTTTGATAGCCTTGTTTTATACCTTCTATGTGACCTACCCTTTGTGCTTAATCCTAGTAAGCCCCATTAAGCCTTTAGCTTTTTCTTTGATAGACTCATAAGTAGCCTAATACCTTTTTTGATAGACCATAATTTAATCCAAAGGTCCTAGGCGCTTTAATAAAAAATTAATTGAGTAAGGAGTTTGAGAAATTAGAGAAGAAAAGGTGAAATTGAATCCCCAAAGTGTTAGCGATTGGTGTTCAAGGAATTGTAATGTGTTAAGGTGGGGATTTGAGTAATGAAAAGAATAAAAATTTGTTCAAATTGAATGAGTTGTGCATAAAATACTTCCACCATAGTGTATGTAAATGAGCTGAATAAGATGGGGTGTAATTTGGTTGTTGGAGATTGGTTTTAATTTTAAAAAGTAATGTATTAAAGCTCTTAGGGAAGATAGTCACTATTATTCCAAAATATTTCCTGCCCGTCTCTTAGCCTACATTACAACCTGGAAAATACCTCATTGATCCTAAGTTTCATCATTTTGATATTAGTGGAGCACTATACTAAGGGCAAGCTTATGGTTCATTATGTGTAACTTGTGAATTCCTTGTGATAGTGAGTTTAATTTTATTCTTGTACCCATTATGTTATAAAATGCTTTTATGTGAGTTATTATGGGTAACTCTCTTATTGTGAGGGGCACATGTTTGATTAATGTGGACGATTTTTATGATGTCCTTGATTGAACCATAAGCATGAGTTTACCACCTGGGTGAGTCAATTCTTGAGGCTAGGATTTTTTGGAGTAATGTTCATGAGCTTTCTATTATGTTGTAACATGCTTAGAGTAGAAACTTGCATTCATGTAGTCACTGTAGTACTAGCTTGAGTGCCTTGCATGTCCTAGAAGTATAGAGTCTCCTCCGTTTATGATGCTTAGAGTTAAGAGTTGTTTGAGGACAAACAATGCTTTAAGTGTGGGGTGGTGATGTTGGGTGTATTTATGCACTCTAGTGCCACTATTCTTGCTTATTTAGCCTAATTTTGAGGATAATTCATGTAATTTATGCATTAATATGATATAAACAAGCATATAAGTGTTCAGGGGTGTAATTACAATAGTTCAAAGTGTTTTCAAACAAGCTTGTACTTAATTGCGTCATTTATAGTTTAATCGAGAAAACTAGTTTTACTAGCTTGAGCTAGTTGTGTGTCTAGTTGGTTCGTTTGATTCTAATGTGTTTAAGGAGTTTCAAATGGTTTTTTTGTGTAATTTTGAGTGGAATAACTTTTGTGTAATGTGCAAAGTTTAATTGGATTAAGTCTAGGGTCGGAACAATAAGTATAGATCATTGCGAACTAGCCGTGTCTTAGCTTGTATTTTTGATTCGCCGTTGAGGATATTGTGTTGTTATGATCTCTAATATGTGGTGTGTTATTATGTAGGAAGATTTGTGAGCTGAATATGGTGATATATTGATGATATAAAGGTTGAAAATTCATTGAAAAGACACTACAAAAGGCATGAAAAAAGATAAGACATTCAACACTTAGAATTTATTTTGGAGGCTAATTCTAGTGAGCTAACGCGATATGGACGCAACTCACCACTCCAACAATGCTATGAGAAAATCCCCACGTCGAATAGTTCATGAAATACCCAATTCAATGAATTGGTTTCGTCCATGAAATCATCAACGCGCTGCACAACATTGTCCAAGCACGACAAAAACACAATCCCATTCCTACATGGTTAGGTATTGTTCCACTATTAATACATTAAATTGCACACATTATTAAGGAGCTGGGAATATTTTGGAAATCACAAGACATTTGTTGTAATCGTACAAGGATTAGGATTAATTTATTATATATACACACTTTGCATACTTTATTAAAAAGTTTTGGACAATTCTAGGAATGTCTTGGACGTAGTGGAATATTGTGGAGGTTGCTACTACCCTTTAGGTTTTATAATTCTTTCTTTAGTTTTTAAAATTATTCAAATCATGTATTCAATTATTTAGATAATGGTTATGAATATTAGTGGACAAAAATTCTCTTTCCGAGGTTAAAGCCAAGAACAGGAGTACTACTGATTTGGATTAAATTCATTTAATTTGCTTATCATTATTGGTTGTTTGTTTATTCTTGATTTAATTATTTGATGAATTGATCACCCGAAAATACATCTATTTTTATACTTGTGATCTCGGAAGAGGGAACATGGAGATAGAACATGGGAATAAACAAAGTGTGGTTTGTATTCTCTTATAAAATAAGAAATTCAAATTAGCATCTAGGACAGGGATGTACTTAGAAGCCTCACTTGATTCACACGTAGGATGATAGCTTAAAGAACTTAATTAGATTATTAGATCCTCGCTCAATGATGTAGTTGTAATGTCCAACTTAGATAAATGGTTAGAGGTCGGGAGACCACGATCATGCAATTAATCTTACGAATCAACGACCAAGATAAGCAAATTGACGAATAAAGTTCAATAACATAGTATGATTGTTCAAAGTGCTTTAACCCTGGGCTTTACTCCATTGATTGTCTCAAGTACTTTATTTTACACATTGTTTACTTTATTTACAATTTACAATATTAAAAACTTTATTTTGATTACTCTTGCATCAATTGAATCTAAATTGTGAACTAAAATCGATTAGTTGTTAGATCAAGTCCTTGTGGGATCGATACTTGTCTTCTTAAAGGCCACTTTACTACTTGGTAGACCATGTATACTTACGTGTGGTCTTGAGCGCTATTAAATGCCTTGGACCAACGTTAATAAGTTGATTTCGTCCCAAATTCAGCAAATCATGACACATTATTTTATTTCTTTTATACACATTAGGTAAATATTTTGTATATGCTTATTAAGTAGAATCTCCTACCTTAATTAGAAGTCTATCCCCTTAGTTTCCTACATTATTTGAAAGTGTATCTCCAAAGTTATTTTATAACTTATTTAGGAGTCTTTAAGTTTTTTTTTTACTGATATATATACAAAAACATTATACAAAACATCGATCATTAAAGAAAAAGGAGAAGAAAATTTTCCACAATTTTTTTTGTCTTTCTTTTCCATAATTTTCTTTCAATTCCTACAGCCTACAAAAACTCCATACACCAACTAATGCATCTAAAGAAATGTAGTTAAAAAGAAAAGAATTTATCAGCAACTACTACATCTCGATTCCAAATAAAATTGGACGGACTATGCGATGAATCCATATGTTAAAAGCCAACATAAGGTGTCGGAATAATATTGGACCGTGTTGTTATTGATGAAGAATTATCTTTAGAGACGACTGCATCTACACACACTGCCACAAATTCTATCTCCAATTTCACCATCTCGATGTACATTTCTATCCCTTGAATCACCGTATTAAATAATAATAACCACAAAACTTATTATAGTGATGAAATCTCTTAGTTTTTATTTTTTTCCTAGTTTCTGTGTATTATTCTTGAATGATAAACACATTCTCTTGACTATATATATAGCTAGGAGAAACTCCTCCATGGTCATAAATATGGCCTTTGGAACACCCCAAGGGACGAAAACATGAAAAATAAATATAGTAGTCATTGTTTTTCTCTCAAATAATAGTGCAAACGATTATTTATGAATAAGAGACGCTTTGCTGGTATTGTTGGCAACCTTATCCATTTATTGCATGGTTATTAGGGGTCTTTTGGTGTGAGGTACTAATACATATAATCTAAAAATAAAAATTTTGGTGTTTCGTTTGCTTGCCTAATTCAGGATAACTTATCCCGGTATTAAGATGGTATAACAATTTCATCATAATTTATCCTTGAAATAAATCCATGAAAAGACACAATTATCCTCTAAATCCTTGACTATCACTTTTCATATATATATATATATATATATATATATATATATATATATATATATATATATATATATATATATATATATATATATATATATTAAAAGTGTGAAGGACCTTAGAAATAGTGTTTGAACTTTTTGTCCTTCATTAAAAAACTCCACAATAGACAAAATCATCTTTTCACTATTTTTTTTTTAATTTATAATATTAAATATTGACTGTAGTAAATATATAAAAAATTAAATAGAAAGGATTCTCTACTTGTAGTTGGATTTCTAAATTTATGGTAATATTTTACTAAAGAAGATCCAATTTAAAAATGAATCATTATACAAAACAAACTCTATATAAAGTAAAGTTCTAAATATTTTACAAAATTCATGAAACTATTTTACATAAAATAGGTTAAAACTCATGCAAAAGGCAAAAAAAAACATGTTTAGGCCATAATGATATCCTAACACGTGTCTTTAATTTGGTTCAGGTTTTTAAGTTATTAGTTTATTTTATACCCTAAATTTATATAAGGAATATGTGGTCTTGCAACCATGGATATGGGAGTCATGAGGCCTTTGTCTCTTGTTGGGCAATTAGAAAGGTAGCAATTTTTTCTTATTTTTTTTCTTGGTTTACTTTTATTTGAATCAATTTTGCCTATGAATTAGTATGCTTTTGATTATTTTTTTGTTTTTGAAGAGATCAGTTTCTTGATTTATTTATTTGAACTCAATTTTGCCTATGAATTTGGACTGATTTTAATTATTATGATTATTTAGTTTTTGAAAAAATCAGAGTTAGTTGTACGAGAGCGAAGAAGAAACACTAAGGAGACAAGAGGTGTTGCACTAGCTTTATCAGGTAAATTTTGAAGTATTATAGTTTAATTAGTTGTAGTTGTTAAATCATAGGCCATAGTTTTCTCTCTTTCGGACCACACGGGTATAAAGGTCAAAAATTAGGGAAGAAGATTAAATTTTTTTGATTTATGAATCATGTTTTTTATAATATCGTAGCTTTTATGTGCAATTTAATTCTAAGATTATTACATGTCGGTAGCATATCTATTTTCAGAAATTGTGATTTTTGTATACATGTGCATTGATAGGAGGGGATGGAGGTCATAAATTAAAATCGAAGGTTAAATTCTTTTTGTTTTATGAATCATATTTTTTGCAATGTCGTAATTTTTGTGTGCACAGATTTGGGAAAAAGGTTAAATTCTTTTGATTTATTAATCATATTGTTTTTTATAATATCGTAGTTTTATGTGTAATTTAGTTCTAATATTATAGCAAGGCCGTAGTATATTCATTTTAAAAATTTTATAATTCTTTTTTATACAGCTGTATTAGATAGAAGGGTAGAAGCGTAGAATGTCATAGCTTTTGTGAGTAATTTAGTTCTAATATTGTTGCAGGTCCATAGTAAATTAGTATATCTATTTTCAAAAATTTGTGATGCTTTGTTATACATGTGCATTAGGTATGAGAGTGTGAAAGTTACAAATTAGGGTAGAAGGTTAAAGTTTTTTTGATTATAAATCATATTTTTTTTATAACATCGTAGCTTTTATGTGTGATTTAACTATAATGTTGTTGTATGCCCATAGTATATTTGTTTTAAGAAATTTGTAAATTTTTTAATACAACTATATTAGATAGTAGGGTATGAAGGTCACAAACTAGGGTAAAAAGTTGGATAGTTATGTTTTGACTTAATGTTCGATAGGTTTAGATTTGTAGGAATTTGAATGCATTGTCTATTATCATGTATTATAATTGTGGGACTAAAGACATCCCTTAAATTGAAAAGAGTTGTTTAAATGAATATAATACGATGTTGTGAGGCCTTTTTGTAAAAATGTCTTTCCAATTTTTCACGCATAGAATAACAATTTTACTAAATTATCGTGACGTACCAATTGAAATTGGTTTGGTCTTATGGTGTTTCTCCACCCCAACTTTAAGTTGGCATCTTATGCTTTACACAATTTCAATTTATCAAGGACTCAAGATAATTGAAAATATTTTTTTTATCCTAAGGTTCTATCAAGAACAATAGCTTTATTGTTGAGGTAGAGATAATATCTACGTATATTCTCCTCTCCACAAACCTCACTTAGTGAGAGTACACACACTAGCCAAGTTATTGTTATAATAAGACGTCATCCTACACTAGAAAAATAAAACCATAAAAGGTATAGTATTTCCATTTATTACATATTTATTTTAGTTCAAAAACTTTTATTAAAAGTCTTTGCTTTAGACAAAATCATCTTTTTACTCTTTTTCTAATATTTAAGAGTTGCAAATCAATTAAATATTTATAGTAAAAAATTTTCTTATTAGAAGTCATCAGAATTGATGAAAACTAATATCTTTTTCATTAGTTTAAGAATTCTAAATCAATTTTAATCAACTAAAGTGGATTTTAAGAATATTTGAATAATCTACAAATAAATATGAAAGCATTTGAATAAGAAAAATATAAGAAGTATCACATTTTAAAAAGTTTTAAGTAAATAATCAAAGATTTTATAAAGATTTAACTTTAAAAATAAGAAAAGATTTTAAATATAGAAAAATTAATCATACTACAAATATTGTTCTAATCAATGCATCTCTCTTAACCTCTAGTAGCTAATACAATTATAATATAATATCAGAATAACTAATCCCAATACAATTAATCTCAGTATAACTAATCCAAGCATAACTTGTTTCCCACCAAACGACCCCTTAAAGTAAGAAACTTATTAACCAAGGTGGCACTTTCAATGACACGTAAAAAGTGGCCTTTTTCTTTTTGCATTTTGTTGTACCTATTAACATTGACATATTTTAAAGAGATAGTACATCAAAACCCCCCTAAACTTGTCCCGACAACTTACTTTAAGACTTAAACTTTACAGATAATTATTTACCCCCTAAATCTTTTTGAAGTAATTATATACCACCTTAAAAATACAACACCGCCCCCTCTGCGGAGAGTGTATTACACTTGCGCCTCGTCAGCGCTACATCAGCGCCACATCAAAATTTATTTTTAAAAAAGTGACCCCACGAATTTATTTGTAATACAATATTAAAAAAAAAAAACTCCCCCCCTCCGCCCACCCCGCCCCTATTCTTTCTTCTTCAAGCCCCACCACCCCCTTTCTTCTTCCACCCCTACCCCCACCCTCGCCCTTGGCAGCCCGCACCCCCACCCCAAAATCCATAATGATGAATTACGAAACAAAGCTTATCAAATAAAAACCAAACATTCAAATTTAGGTACGAAATTATAATTTATGGATTAAATCAAACATCCAAATTTATATTTATAAATTATGAATTATAAACATCCAAACATCGAAATTTTTTTGTTTATTCAAATTAAAATTTTTATTAACAATCAAAATTTTTATAAATGTTTTTTTTTTCTTGTAAAATTGATGAAATCTTATAAAAATGGAGATCGTGGATTTGAAGAAGGAGAAAGGGAAATGGGTAGGGGTGTGGGCTGCTAGGGGCAGGGGTGGGGGTGGATTAGAGGTGAAGGTGTAAGAAAAAAAACAAAAGAAAGGGGCGTGGAGTGGGGGTAGTGGTGGAGGTGTAAGAAAAAAAATAAAGGAAATGGGTGCAGGGGTGCGGGGGTGTGGGGTGAGGGTGAGGGGGCGGGTGACTTTGGAGAAGAAAGGGTGTGATTTGGATACATAGGATAAGAAATGGTGTAATTTGAATATATAGAAGAAGAAAGGGTGTGGTTTGGATATATATATATATATATATATATATATTATAAAAGTGGGACCATTTGTTTTTTTAAATTAAATCACGCATTTTTTTTTAAAATGCCACATCAGATTTATGGTTTAAATTAATTCATTTTAAAGATATTAAGGGGGGTAAATAAATGCGTGTTAAGTTTAAGTGCTACAGTAAGTTGGAGTGACAAGTTTAGGGAAGTTTTGATGCATTATCTCTATTTTAAATAAAGTTTAATATATATATATATATATATATATATATATATATATATATATATATATATATATATATATATATAACGCTAATATAAAAATAAATTACATTAGTTATCACATCATAATTACTTATCATAGTAAGTTTCCTATTTTATTTTAATATTATAAACCTCACTTTTTGATGAAAAATTACCTATAAATATCTTTTCAGCTATCTAATAAAAAGGAAAAGATAGAGCAAGAGCTCTCTTACACTTCCATGTATATAATTAATTAGTTATACTCTTTTTAGACTTGAGATGCCATGTGTTTTTTGTTTCAGGGGAAATGAAATTACATTCACAAGTGGAATATTCCATTAGTTGTGTTTGCTTACAAGAATAATTCGGTTAAATATGAAAAATAGATCCAAATTGGGATGACTTTCAAATTTTAGCCCCAAATAGAAAGGCTTTCTTAAAAAAACCTTTTACCTATTAACTAATATTTTTTGGATGAAATTAATCCTGACCAATAGAGTAAATTACATAAATGATCTTCATAATGGATAACAACTCTATATTTATATTTTTCAACTTTTATTTTTTCTCTTTTTAATTTTACTTTAATTTTTATTTTTTATTTTTTCTTTTTTATTTTTCTCAACCCTTACTTTCTTTTTTCTTTTTTCCTCTCAACATCTTTTTTTCTTTTTTCCTCTCAACATCTTTTTTTTCCTTTTATTTTACTTTGATTTTTTATTTTTTCTTTCCTCCTTTTTTTTTTGGTTCTTTTTAGTTTTTCTCAATCCTTAGTTTTTTTTCTTCCCACCTCTCAACGTCTACTTTTAATAAAAATTTTATTTTTATTTTTATTTTTATTTTTTTTTCTTTTTTTCTTTTTTTTCTTTTTAAATTTTTCTCAACCTTTATTTTTATTTTTATTTTTTTATTTTTATCAACCTTTATTTTTTTCCGTTCTCTCTCAACTTCTACATTTTCTTTGATTTTTATAATATTTTTCTTCATTTTCTTCTTTTTTCGTAATTTTTATTATTTTTATTCCTTTCTTCGATTTCTTCAATTCAATTTACATCTCATGAGTAAGAGTTAACACTATCACATTATAAAAGGCAAAACTCATTGATACAAGCATAAAGAGCACAAAAGAGTACAAGACATTAGCAAAGGTTCAAGCTTCGGAATTGGCAAGTGTTTGAAGCCTTTTAAAGCCTTGTCAAGTTGAAGGAGGAGAAGGGAACCACTACACTCAAGAGGCGCCTCAAGTGAAGGATATTGAAGACATAATACATCCCAAAGTGACATCCAAGAGGCGCCTACTTTCCCTTATTTATTAAGGGCAATTTTGACATTTGTTATGTAATAATATAAATAGACGCTCTAGTGGGTATTTTCATTAGTTTAAAGAACATTGAAATATTACTCTTTAGCTTGTAGTTCTTAGTATTAGCTTAGTGTAATTTCCAAAACTTGAGTGTTTGAATGCAATTGAAGGGTTCTTCATTTGTGTTGAGTATTTGGCAAGAAAGGTGTGATTGAAGGAGTGTGAATTCCTTTAGTTCACCTAAGAGAGAGGTTTGATATAATGTTAGTGATGTGTGTTTAAATGTTTAATACACATTCTTGTGCTAATCATTGGTGTTAGTGAGAGTCTCATTACCTATCCTTTTTATTTAATGCATTTCGTCTTCATCTCCTTTCTTCTATGTGTTGTTTTCCTTGTCTTGTTCAAGTTTAGTTGCTGATTTTTCCATTTCCTAGTTAGATTTCGTATCATTTATGACTTTCAAACAACAAGCTACGTTTTATGGGCAAGAGTTGACACTACCACATTGTAGAGTCAAAACTTATGACTTTTAAACAACAAGTTATGCTTCATGGGCAAGAATTGATACTACCACATTGTATTTTGATTTATGAGATGTTTTATAGCACTTACCTTAGAGGCAAGACTTATCTCGGGGACTTTCAAACAACAAATTATGTCCCGCGGACAAGAGTCGACTCACCACATTATGTTTTCATTTATGAGATGTTCTACAACTATTGCCTTAGAGGCAAGACTTTTCTCAAGGACTTTCAAATAACAAATTATGCCCCACGGGCAAGAGTTGACTTTACCATATTATGTTTCATTTATGAGATGTTCAACAAATATTGTCTTAGAGGCAAGACTTAGTTCAAGGACTTTCAAACTACAAATTATGGCCCACCGATAAGAGTTGACTCTACCACGTTATGTTTTTATTTATGAGATGTTCTACAACTATTGCCTTAGAGACAAGACTTAGCTCGAGGACTTTCAAACTACAAATTATTCCCCACGAGTAAGAGTTGAATCTACCATATTATGTTTTCATTTATGAGATGTTCTACAACTATTACTTTAGAGGCAAGACTTAGCTCAAGGACTTTCAAACTACAAATTATGCCCCACGGGTAAGAGTTGACTCTACCACGTTATGTTTTCATTTATGAGATGTTCTAAAACTATTGCCTTAGAGGAAATACTTAGCTCAAGGACTTTCAAACTACAAATTATGCCCCACGGGCAAGATTTGATTCTACCACGTTATGTTTTCATTTGTGAGATGTTGTACAACTATTGCCTAAGAGGCACAACTTATCCCAAGGACTTTCAAACTACAAATTATTCCCCATGGGCAAGAGTTGACTCCACAACGTCATGTTTCATTTATGAGATGTTGTACAACTATTGCCTTAGAGGCAAGACTTAACTCAAAAACTTTCAAACTACAAATTATGCCCCATGGGCAAGAGTTGACTCTACCACGTTATGTTTTCACTTATGAGATGTTCTACAACTATTGCCTTAAAGACAAGACTTAGCTCAAGGACTTTCAAACTATAAATTATGCCTCACGGGCAAGAGTTAAATCTGCCACATTATGTTTTCATTTATGAGATATTCTACAACTATTTCCTTAGAGACAAGACTTAGCTCAACGATTTTCAAACTATAATTATGCCCCACGGGCATGAGTTGACACTACCACATTATGTCTTCATTTATGAGATGTTCTACAACTTTTTTCTTGGAGGAAAGACAGCTTAAAGAATTTTAAATAATAAAATAAGCCCCACGGGTAAGAGTTGACACTACCAAATTATGTCTTTATTTATGAGATGTTCTACAACTCTCGCCTTAGAGGTATGAATTATTCAAAGAATTTTCAAAAAAGTTACGTATATTGGGCAAGATTCAACACTAACACCTTGTGTTTTGTACTAATGAAATGCTCTATAACTTTTATCTTAGAGGTAAGACTTATCCTAAGGATCATTAAACTATATGTTATGCCCCACAGATAAGAGTTGACACCACCACATTGTGTATTAATTTTTGAGATATTTTATAACTCTTTCCTTAAAGGCAAGACTTAGACCAAGGACTTTCATAGACCAAGGACTTTCAAGTAACAAGTTTGCCCCATGGGTAACAGTTGACATTACCACATTGTGTTTTGATTTATGAGATATTCTATAAATATTGCCTTAGAGGCAAGACTTAACCTAACAACTTTTAAATAACAAGTTATGTCCCATGGGTAAGAGTTGACACTATCACATTATGTTTTGATATATGAGATGTTCTATAAATCTTGCTTTAGAGACAAGACTTAGCCCAAGGACTTTTGAACAACAAGTTACGCTCTATGGACAAGATTTGACACCACTACATTGTGTCTTAATTTGATTTATGAGATGTTTTATAAATCAAGGACTTTAAACAACAAGTTATGCCTCATGGGTAAGAGTTGACACTACCACATTATGTCTTGATTTGTGAGATGTTCTATAAATTTTGCACTAGAGGCTCGAATTAGTCCAAGGACTTTCAAACAACAAGTTAGGCCACATGGACTAGAGTTGATATTACCACATCGTGTCTTGATTTATGAGATAATCTATAACTCTTTCCTTTAGAGGCAAGACTTAGCCGACAAGTTACGCCCCGTGGACAAGAGTTGACACTATCATATTGTGTCTTGATTTATGTGATGCTCTATTAGTCTTACCTCTAAGACAAAACTTAGCCTAAGAACCTCCCAAAAGAACAAGTTACGTCCAATGAACAAGTGTTGACACTACCATATTATTTTTTGATTTATGAGATGGTCTATAACTCTTGTCTTAGAAGCAAGACTTAACTCAAGGTTTTTCAAATAATAAGTTATGCTCCACAAGCAAGACTTGACACTACCACATTATGCCTTGATTTATGAGTTGTTCTATAATTTTTTTCTTAAAGGCAAAACTTATCCCAAAGTACTTTCTAACAACAATTCATGTCCTTAAATTTGTTTTGATGTCAAAAAAAGAAGATCCCTTTACGGATTATTCAATTTTTTATTTATTAGCAAAATATAATATAAGTTGAGAAAAAAAAATAATCAAACAAAATAGAGAAATAAAAAAAAAAAGAATGAGAAAAAAGAGGCAAGAAAAAGATAAAGATTAAGAAAAAAGTGAAGAATTAAAAAAATTGAGAAAATAAAATAAAAATAAAGTTTGAGAAAAATGAGGGAAAAAAGAGAAATGATAAAAACCAAAAATAAAAGAAAAATAAAGGTTGAGACAAATGAATTAAAAAAAGAAAAAAAATGAAGAAATAGATAATGTTTGAGAAAAAAAATTAGAAAAAAATAAAGGTTGAGTCAAATAATTAAAACATGAAAATAAAATTAAAGAAAAAAATAAAAAAAGTAAAAAGAAAAATAGAATTTAAGAGACAAATAAGTATGAAAAGTTTAAAAAGATTTGAGGTGTACAGGGCAAAATTGTACTTGTACTATACTAAAAAGGAAAGGAAGGCTAGTCTTTAAAAACTTTTCTTATTGGGGTCAAAAATCCAAAGCCACCCACTATTAGGGCTATATCATGTAATTTCCAGGAATAATTCCTACCAAATCTTGAAACTTTAATCTGTTTGTTGCCATTTAAATACTCCCAAGTAGTCAAACTTTTGGAATAAAAAAGACCCGCGTTAGGATGTTACATGGTTGCTATTAATGTAGTAGAGTATCGTCATCACACTGCTGCATCTTTTATATTAATCTATATATTTTAATAAATTATTTTCATATCAAGATTTTCTTTATTTTATATGTTGATTCTATTTGGCAGGAGTAAACGCGCGATCAACTTGTAAATTTATACTTTTTATTAAGGAATTCCTGTCTCAATCAACTAATTAAGTTACTTCCGTTTTAATTGATGTGGCACCAATTAATCCAAAGTGTAGTTTAAGAAAGAAATTTTTTAAAAACTTTGAGGTTTAAATCAAGTCTTAGACATTTATATGTAGCTATAGATCATCTAATTATGGATAAAATAATATTTTAAAATCAAATTATTTTTAAATATAAAAAAGTGTTATTCTTTTCGAGATAACTAAAAAAGGGAGTGCCATATGAATTGGCACGGAAGGAATAACATCTTTTAAATTTAGATGCTAACAATCAATATAATGCACCAAAATTCGTTCCATATGTAAGGACCTAGAATTTCGCTAAGTTTTATGTGCTCACCCGGGCTTAAAGTTAGGTATAGAAATATTCTCAGAGTTGTGAAGGTGTATAAACCCGAAATCTCATGTTTGGAGGTTATATGGACATTTACAAGAGGGTTTGAAAAACTTAGAAAATATTTAGGGAAGAAATCGACCTTACGACACATGCCCTAATTTTCAAAGGATCATATTTCTGAATGTATATGAAACTAATCTATGATTATATATCACATTAAAGCCCGTGAAGCCTATCTTTCAATATTTCAAACTGTTGGTTGTTTCCATCAAGCTACATCGATAATATTTAGCTCTGTAGGTATATACGGGGTAGATATGGGTTGACGAACCATCGATGGGTCCTATATCGGGAAGCTTTAGCTCTGTAGGTTTATATAGAGACTATGCAACGGTCTCATAAATCATTATCATCATCTCATACATTGCATTTTCTTTATTATGATTGATGTTGTGATTGGATTGTCATATTGACTATTAATATGTCAGGTTTGTATCTTATTATTTGTACTTGACCATCTTGTATATACATGTTCTTCTCTGTTTCTACTTGCATGCGATATAATGTATACTTGTGTTCAACATACTGTGTTGTTGTTGTAACTGTGATATATTAGAACTCTTAGTACAAGAGGTGTGAGCCACCACTGTGGGATATTTTTTTTTATTATAGGTGACGTGCCCTTAGTGTGTAGTTTGAATGCTTTATTTACTACTTTGCTTGGTTGACCTATGATACTTACTAAGTACAAGTGGATCATACTCACGCCTACTGCGCCCTTTTGGTGAAGGTCCTAGATTGAGTGTTCCTCAGATTGGTTGATTTCGATAGCTTTTAGATTACTCAAGGTAGCGGTTAGACATTCATATATCCGGAGTTCACCTCTATCTTTCTATAGTAGTTATGTCTTTATTTGTATTTAGAGATAGATTTTGACCCTTTGTGGCTATTTTGGATGTATTTGAATCAAGGTTTGTATTAGTAGTTCTTATACCTTTGACACCACGTTTTGGGAGTTATGGCTACATTGTTATGCTTCTTTCAGCATTTATTATACTTGTGTGGTTCGGCTTTGTTCTAGAGGCCTTTTCTTAGGGAAATTTTTGTATTTTTTTTCCTTTGTATATCAGTTTGGGTGATAGGATTACTTTTCAAGGTACGCCATAACAAGTGTCATCATGACCTATCAATTTTAGGTCATGAGAATCCTTGAATGCCTCATCGATTACTTTTTGTTCAATTTAAGACAAAAAGCTACTGATGCCTGTTGTCTCAAGGAACCTCTTGTTTGCATCTGCTCATTTGGATTTTCAATGCCGAATTTATTTGGAAAGCTTGAACTATATCTCCATTCTCTTAGAATATTCATTTTCTAAGGTTCAATGGGGTAGCCGACTCTGGAAGTTCAGTAGCTGACTTAGCAACCATTTGCTTAGGAGTTGTTTTAGAGATGACTTTGTTTTGAGAGGTGTTTACCTATTCCTTATCAAAACTCAAACTCACAAATGTAGGATTACAATCATCAAAAACTATATGCATGGATTCTTTAACACATAATGTTCATTTGTTAAAAGCTATATAAGCGCAGATAAAATTTTCCTAGATTATTCTCACCATTGTTATGAATAAAGTATTTGCACCTAAATGAATAAAAATAACTGATGTTTGGCTTCTTTAATCTCCACAGTTCATAGGGCGTCTTTTTTAGGATAGGCCTGATAAAACACCTGTTAAGAATATAACATGCAGTACTTACCATTTTTGCCCATAAATGATCAGGCAAGTTTTTATCCTGAAAGTTTCTTCAAGAGATTTGTTATTTTTTTCAATGATTCCATTCTATTGAGGAGATCAAGGTGATGAGAAGTTTTGAGAATAAATATTTTGGGCACAGTAGTCCTTAAAGGCTATGTTTTCAAATTCTTCTCCATGATCACAATGAACAAAAGTAATAAAATATGTTGTTTCTTTTGAATTTCTCTACAAAAAAATTTAAGTTAGTGAATGCTTCATGTTTATGAGAAAGAAACGTTACCCATGAGAATGTGTAGAAGTCATAACAATTACAAACACATATCTTGTCATGACTCAATTTCTCAGGTCATGAAGACACCTACTATAACCCACCAGAAGGTAAGTCAACCCATACTTTGGAACTTCTAGTAACGGATTATCAAGAGAAATGAATGAAAGTAGCTAAATAAATATAATAAAAGACTAATATAATATAGATATATAATAGTTCCAAAAACATGGTGGAATCTATGCAAGAGCTTTTAATATGATAAGGATACAAAATGAAGTACTAAATAAATTTATAGGTATAACCCATCTCTAAATACAACATAGAGATTAGTATAGTACATAAGAGGGAGAATAGTAATACTTCGGATGACAGAAGCTCACCCTAAATCTCTGAACCATAGCTACTCTGCATGACACACACAACATCGGTAAGAACTCGTACTTGATCTGCAAGCTGCAAAAGTGTAGTATGAGTACCAAACACGTGGTACTCAATAGGAAACTACCGACTGAGCTCCGAAGATAATGAAAATATAATTAACTTGCAAGCATGAATGTAAACTACACCCAAATATCCAGGAAACTAGTAAAACTAAGGAGTCAATTGCCATACTTAGGAACTTAAGAACTATACGGTATATGCTGGCCAATATACAAATAAAGAGTAGAGGAAGGATATATAATACTATATAAGGGTAAGGAATAAATATACAACATGAATGAATGAAGGGAGATATAGATATACAATAATACCATAGCTACATATAAATAAATATACATAAACAAGACTAACTCAAAGGTACAACCTAAAGTAGTTATACTAGCATTTAATGCCTCCCAGTCATAGTAAAAACTAGTGCTAACCTAATCAAGGACTAAAACCATAGTGTCTAACTATGGAATAGTCATACGTAATAAAATAACCATAACAGAAGTGTAAGAACCCTTAAAAATTTTGATCATTTTTTTTTAACCCTCCCATTTGCGTAATGTCAATTTTTTTACTTGAATTATGTTTAGGGATGTTAAAAGAATGTTTTGGGAAAGTTTTAGATTATTCAGAAGGGGTTCAAGGTCATTTGGGACCTCAAGACAGTAATCCTCTGTGATAAGGCCCTGTCACAGAGGTTAACCTCCACGATATTAGAGTGGCACATAGGCTAACCTCTGAGATATTGTTATGCCGCACCAGTGTTTTAATTTCGTCTAGTTTTTGATTTTTTCACTTAGGGTGTGGGACGTTTGGTCTTTTTACCCCTTGTACGACCTTATAACATCAAATAACCCCATTCTCTTTAGTTTTAAAAGATAAAATCACTCTCTTTCTCTCTCAAAATCAAAACCCAAGAACATTCAAGGGTTTTACAGAGAATTCATCATCTAAGCACCAAACTTTGAATTGACTTTAATCTCTTATGTATTTCAAGCATGTTTAGCTTTCACAAACTTTAATTTTACATTGTGGCATGAACTGAATAGATTTTTATGTGATTTAAATTGTGGGTTTTGAAAATAGGTTGAGGGGTTTTGGTTAATATAGATTGAATTACTTTTCCCATGTTTTAAATTGATTATTCATGCTTTAAATTAATGTTTTTGAGACTGAATTGGTGCATTGTTTAAATGATTGGAATGGGGTACATGGATTTTCATAAATTGGATGAATTTCGCGTTAGAATTTGTGTTAACCTCAACCCACTTTATAATATTGGTCTTAAATATGGATAATTGCATGGGGTTTAACTTATTTTGAACTCATTGCATTTCATTAAAGGGTAAATGGATATGAATATGGTTTTGGTTTGGGATTTTAAATGGAACTTCAGAGTTTAATTTGGTTGTGTGAATTGGTTTGGCATTATTAATTTAGCTTGCAAGCATATTGGTATGACGATACCAAGTGGTAAATGCCTTAATGATTGATTCTTAGGTTAATGCATTGGTTTATGTGCAAATTATTTTAATTTTGGCTTAAAAGGGATTGTGTAGCTCATCGTGAAGGTGTAAGTCCCATGGGGAAAAACATTGACAATCATGTTTGACAGCGTTGGGGGTCGATGTACATATGTGCTTGGTGCATACTTGATATAGATATATTTTGGGATGTCCATTGCCTTGGTGGAATTAGTGTTCCCTCGGTTCGTGCCGCTAACACACACTGGGTCCCTTTTAGTAGGAGGAGCTGAACCCATATAGCCCATGGGTACCTTTAGGATGGATCGAGTTGCACATTTCAGGTTAAATCTTTAAAACTCTTATGTTCATGACCCTTTTTCCTATCCCGACATCCTATATATATATATGAATATGTGCATGTGGTTTTGACTAATTTTGGACATGGCATTACTTTATCACTCTCTTTGAGTTACATGCCATTTCTTATCCCATTGACCGTCCTAGGATGCTACATCATTTCATGATGTAGGGTCTGAAGGCTTTTCTATTGCTCCTGTGCAGCGTTAGGTAGTTGAGCACATCTGTTGTGTTGCTGTGAAGTGGTAATCCTACATCCTTCAAAAGGACTGATCATTTTATTATTCATTTATTATTGACTTAGTACTACTGGATTCTTTATCTTTTGTCATAGTCGAGGGCATGTCCCGACCCAGTTGTTTTTTCAGTTTTAGAGACTGTTGTGGACAAGCGTAGGTTAGTTGTTGGTTTGAACTCTTAAAACTTTCAGTAGACTTATTTATCTTTTATTACTATCTTGATATGGCTTCCGCTTTATTGTTATTATTGTGATCTTGAGGTTAAGTTAAGGGATGGTCTCCAGTCTATGGTGGGCCTGAGATACCCGTCACGGCCTGACCCTGATTTGGGTCGTGACAAGAAGGGAATCGGAAACATACCTAGAATTTTAGTACCAGACCAATAATCAACATGCCACGAACTAACCATAATAGAAACAATACAGTACTTGGCTAGTCTGGACAAATAATACCTAAATCGGACCCCATAACCCAGAAGGTCCATCAACACACAACACAAAACTAGCAACCATCATCACCTATACCTATCCAACCGCCCATAAGACTGATAGGTATAGGGCATAGTGGTGGTAGATAATGTGCATGCAAGATGAATGTAAAGTAAAATCCTTACTACCATAATCGATTCACGTTCGATAAAGTAAGCCAGTGTATACACCTCATCCAGTTTGACGAATTGCAAAGGCCTACCTATGGTGACCTCTCTTCTCCGATATGATGGGTCACATATGAAAAGGTCCCTTGGGGGTTCGAGAGTACCTGTATACACCGACCTAGTCCCAATCTAGTATTTTCAATCATCATCATCATTATAGTCAATCTACATCGTTCGGTATTGAATATATATATATATATATAAATGTATATGTATATATTTATATATATATATGTATAAATGTATATATACACACATATACACACACACACACATATATACACGGAATCAAACCTTGTCTAAAAGAGTATAAGTCCATAAATCCATTTCCTCGGGTTAACTTCGAGACTAAATCATCATGTAAGTGTAGAAAGGGGCAGAATCTCTCTCGACCAAAGTTTAGAGTAGTATTAAAATCGTGAACCAGAGAGTCTATCTCGATCAAATCTCTTAAACATTATTTTTAGTCTCAAAAGCTCATAAATCATTCATTGGGTGGTATGATTTCTATTATAAAAGAATTCGTTTTAAAAGTAAAAAGGTGGAAATAAATCCCTTTCTAGGAAAACAGTAGTAAAACCATGTTTTTAGTTGGAATCATATTGTTAAGTGAGCATGAATGTATCGAATCTGTGCATTCTATCACCAGTATGCAAACAATTCATCTACAAGCGTCTAAACATTAATAAATTAAACCACATCCTTTACAAGGATAAATTACTCGCTCAAAATCCAACTAATATCATAATCATGACCTTGGGCCCAATAATATATAACCAACATAACCATATCATTATTCGAAAAACCATCATAATCTACCAAAACATGTAGTAAACCTTATATTAAAGGATTATTAGCCTCAAATATTCCTAACATGCTAGCAACCTAAGGTAATAGGATTCTAGAAGCATAATAAGTATGCCACCTTAAGGATCGATTCACCATTCTAATCCCCGAACTCATAATTTAGGCTAAATCACGGTGTTCTATCAAATATCATATCCTAGAATCCCTCTCTAATGTGAAACATTTATAATACACTATCTCATGAAGAAAAGTAGATAAAAGCCTACCCGATGCTGAACTGTAAATTCTTGAATCGCTCACAAATCATCCAATTTTCTCCACGATCTTAAAATTCCGCCACTCTATCAAAATATTAATCTAAATATCATTAGGGGTAAAACGATACCCATATTGCTATACTATGGATTGGGTCAAAATTCTGGTCAAGAATGGTCTTGCGTGGACTGCAAAAAGAATTCAAAATTGAATCCATCATGAGGTCCCTCGAAGGACGACGAATTTGTGTTAAAAGGTTGAGCACAAATAGAGTGCAAATCGGGTCTCAAATCAACCCTTACAATTTTAGTATTTTAAGACCTAAATCTAAGAATTACCACGAAATAGGATGGAAATTGAAGGGAAAATAAATGGTAAATGACCAAGGAGTGTTAGGATTGCTAACGTTAGCTTTAATGGATGGTTTCCCACTTTTTCCTCTCTTTAAGCTCTTAATTTGGTGTGAAATAGTGAAAAATTAGGTGGGGAAAATAGGATTACAACCTCTCAGGTGCCGCTAAAGCGAACACCTTAGTGCTAAAGCACCTGCTGCTAAAGCGGCATCTCGACTGCTTTAGCGGTCTGGTAGTTTTGTGTGGTTACAACTAAAGTGGTCTCAAGGCACTAAAGCATCCCCCTTGTCACTAAAGCGAGCCTCAGCCATTAGGCCAGGGCTTCTAAAATAGATCATTGGCGCTACAACACTGAGATTTAAAGCGGTCCTATCAGGTACCAGGTACCAGATTTTTCTAAGTATGAAAATGGACTTCGATCGAGTGCTCAGGATTCGTTCAGAATCCCATGTACACGAACTTTGCTACCGTACCTAATTCGATGTTTTGAACTCACTGGAACTATCAAAACTTTCATCCTAGATCATTTCAAGTAAATGTGGGGTCCACACCTATACTTCCATTTTTTATATAATCTGCCCTATAGTCCAAAATGAGCTCGGAAGCCTTGGGACCTGAACTAAGGGTCCCCCTAGCCTAAAATCAACTTTCCAGAGCTGATAGCATTGTTCGAATTCTCATCTGAGGCCATCTACTAAGAGTTTTGATCTGAGACCAAATCTTAAACAATTAAATCTCCAAAATAATAAAATGAGTCTAAAACCCAAACAAACTATTCGATAACTGAAATGATAGTTTTGACAAGTCACAAATGACCTGTAGAAAGGCTCGAAACACCAAAAATGCATGCAAATCAAGGAAATGACCTAGAGGATTAATAAAATATCCACTACTAAAAGGACTTTCATTCGTAAAAATCAATGTATATAAAGATCACAAAAGCTCTAAGGGATGAGGTACTGGGCCTTTTATGCTCCAAGAAAGACTCCCCAGATAACATCTACATAGAAATAATGCTTCCAAGGGATTTTGATATCGACATCCCTTTTTTAACCAACTTTCTTTTTTCACTTATCAAACAACCCAAACTCAACCTTGATCGCCAGTTAAACTGAGGAAGGTTGATGCACTCAAATTCGAACCATGACAAACTGATACCATACCGGTACCAGAACAACAAAGCAATAGCTCACCCAAGCCTAAGGAAATATAAGGCATGAGTTATGCAATCAACTCGAACACCCAAATATACACTTCCATTGCATTTGCAAACTTGGTATCAACTCCAAACCAAGTGGAATGTCACCCGAGTCCTGTCAGTACAACTCTACCAAACTAATTTTAAAGAACGAAAGATGAACCACAAAAAATCCATAATTGTAAGATTGAGAATAATCCCATAAGGTGATACTGCGACATAAAAATGGAGATGGTCAAAGTCTATAATTTTTGCAAATGCTATAATTAGTTTGGATAACCCACGAAACTAATAGTCAAGAGTCCAAAGCACAACCACTCACCGCTAAATGACCTACTCTTGGATGTCCCACAAATAGAGGATAAAGCCATGAATCCAACTCAACCACACTACTCCTGCTGAGTAGATCACCCAAAGTTCTAATGCAAATTGAAACTCAAGGTCAAATCTGATGGAACAAATACTGTGCCCACGGAATATCATCTGATCACCTATCAACTATAATCCATCTGAATTGAAAAATAATAAATAAGTAGTAAAAGAGAATGCTTATTCGTCCTATAGCTAAAACCCCAACGAAAAAAAATCTAAAAATGAAGGTTGGATCCAAACTGCACAACTCCAAGCTGAAATCGCGACACTACGATTGAACTGCTCGATCTCAGCTATGAAAAACTACCCTGCAAATGGGCAAGCATCTATACTACAAATCTATCATAACCTCCAAGTAGCTATTTTAAGGCGTCAAAGACAAACTGAGCCCGCAAGTTTGAACTAAGGCCAAATTAGACATATCCCTATTGGAAATGCCAGAGATAAAACCAAAATATAGTTGAAGAACAAAAATCACAATGTAGGATAAATCACTATCTTGAAGAATAAGTTATTAACTCCATATTTGTTGGAGGGTATGAACCACCAATGCATACCCAAGAACTCACCACGACTGCAAACTGTACTAGTAATAGTAAGAATTCCAGCAATGCGGAGAAATGTAACCTTAGTTGGACACTCATCAATCCAATACTCCATCTTATCAACGAATACCCAATTGACTAACTTAACAAGCGGTCATAAGAAACATCACCTATCTCCAACTCTCTTAACTCCATTAGAACAAGAATCACAACCCAGCAAGAATGAGGTGTTCAACTCCACAACAATACTAAGATCAAAGCTATCACTAGGAGACTAACCCAACAAACCTAAAAAGCAAATCCAAGACCCTATCAACATCAACATCAAGGCTTCTATAGGGTCATAAACTGGATAAATTAGAAGAGCGGATCCTAAATTGGTCAACCTAAAAAATAATCTATATATAGAGAGAAAGAAAACAAATACTATAATCTCAGCAAACCAGAAGGGAAGCCTAAGAACCTCAAACACAGAAATAGGTAATGAAACCAAATTCCTAACTCTAGAATTATAAAAGACCACCCTACCTTCGCTTTCATAGCCCACTCAACATCCGATATACCCTTGCAAAAAGAAGAGAAAATGACCAACCTCACCTCGCTATAAGAGAGAAACAAACCAACTGAGATATCCACCCAAGCCAACGAATACGAACCACAAGGAAGGGAATTCTAACTAGATAAGGCTAGTTTACCCATCTACCAAGCAATGATTGATTAACATCAAACAATGACAATAATAATAATAATAATAATAATAATAATATAAACATCGATATAATGAGTAGGTGGTACCAAAAATGAAAAAATCAATAGCAAGTACCACTCTAGGGCCATAAAAAGGCCAATATGCTAAGGTAAATATTACTCGAACCCAAATGGTACATATGCCCAGGGAAATATGAATAATGATCCACTCTATCTACTACTAAAAGAAATTATCTAAGGTGGTAGTCATATAATCATGAACTCTATAATAAGGCGTGCAATAATCAATATAAACCTACTCGCCACATAATTATCGATGGGCATAAAAACCCCTATATGCTCAAATAAAAAGGTGGAGGCAGGGAAGAAAAAACACATCTATCATGGTATAATCCAAAGTCATATGCCTGATATTTTTGAAAGAGAATGAATCTGAGAAGGTCCAAACTTAGAATACCAATTAGAATCATCAACTGAGGCGCTAAGCGAACTACCTCTAACTGAAAGTGCCAAAACACTATAAGACTGATCTGGATGAGCTGAAAAGACTAATAATCCGGCACCGTAGATACTCTTTACACCAGTGACAGATATTTTTACAATCATAGCAAACCCATAAAGCCTTAAACTAGTGAGTAATACAAGTTGACTCTAACTGGCTGACTAATTAATGTCGAGGTCACTCCCTACTAAAATAACCATCTTCTCCATAATAATAACATACCTTAGGAGCTCTAAATAGGCGGGGACTATATGCTAACCTTATCTAAGCAACCAACTCATATTTGGGGTATGCTCTAGACCAATGACCAATCTTACCTCAACCACGACAAGCTCTTAGAATACTCAGAGGTATTGCACCCTCTGATTCTGAATAGTTTCCATGACCTAAAGACCCATATTGAATACTCTATATGACCTGATGAGAACTCTACCCACTACGATCACTACGACTGATATAAGAGTCACTCCTGGTCTAAGATATCACCTGTGTAGGATCAAAAGGCCATAAGTAAATCTGACCTCTATCAGGAGAATCCTTACACTTAGATAAATTACCAATAGCACTATACTGATGACATGGCTCTTACCGACACCTCCATAAGTATCAATATATTCTCTTTATATGGACCTCACATGGTTAACAACCTGAGAGAAAGAAGACCCAGCTACTATCAAATGCTCTAACAAAAAATAGAGTGAAGAAGCTAATCCTATAATAAATCCACACACCATAACATTCTTTGAAGAATATAGCATAGGATATGACTTGCCTACTCAAAAAACCCAATCTCGTACTTTGACACCAATAAGGAACCTACTGAATACCAATAAACCCAACTCTGGCCTGAGAACTGCTCGAAGAACTGGATATCATACGTAGCTATAAAATATCTACAAAAATACTTTGGATCCCTAATACTGAATCTCAAAAGGCTAAAGCATTTATGAGATCTATTGGAGCTTGAGTTTGCCCTAAATCCTATGAATGATTTTGTAGATCTTTAACATCAATCTTTGACTCCCTGGTCTGATGTTTCATTGAAGCTATGGAAATGTATGTCAAAGTCTCATCCACATTTATTAACAACCTTGCATTGTCCATCTGGATAGAATAGAGTCAAATATCATACTTGAGGCTCATCAAAATATGGATACACGACAAGTAGTCAAGAATAAAATTTCCTTAAAATGCCTTGTAGCCTCCCAAAGATAGGATATGGATGTCTCTGCCCTGATCCAAAGGACTCTACTTGGCACTAAGCTCTTGTACCAAAACATCGATAAACCTAGGCTTTTATAACCAATTTATCCTGACTTGATTTCTTAGGTCATGGTGAAACCTACTATAATCCACCAATAGGTAAGCCAACTCATAGTATGAAACTGCTAGAAATGGACTATCAAGATAAATGAATGTAAGTAGAATGGAAAGAACCCTTACTATGATCTGCAGGCTATAGAAATGTAGTATGAGTGCCAAAAATGTGGTACTTAGTAGGCAACTGCCGACTGAGCTCCAAAGATAAAGAAAATATAAATAACATGCAAGCAAGATGTAAACAACACCTAAATATCCAACAAACTAGCATAATAAAACTAAGAAATAAGCATAAACTATCCTATTCTAGCTATACTAAGGAACCTAATTATTATATCGTATATCACTAGCCAATATACAAATAATGAGTAAAGAAAAGATACATAATAGTTTACAACGACAAAGAATAGATATACAACATGAATGAATAAAGGAAGAGAGGGATATGCCATAATACCATAGTTACATAATAATAATAATAATAATAATAACAATAATAATAACAGTAATAATAATAAACAAGACTAATGCAAATGTGCAACCTAAAGTAGTCATACTAGAATCTTAAGGTCCCCCAATCATAGTAGGAACTAGTGCTAACCTAATCCGAGCCTAAAATCATAGTGTCTAACTATGAGATAATCATGAGTAATAATATAACCGTAAGAGAATCAAATTAGAAATATAACTCAAATCTCAGTACCAAAACAGTAATCAACCTGCCACGTACTAATCATAATAGAAAAAATACAGTAACAAGCTAGTTCCGATAAATAATACCTTAATCGAGTCCCATAACCTAGAAAGTCCAATCAGTACACAACATATAACAAGCAACACTCATCATCTATACCTTTGCAACAACCCTAAGGATGATAGATATAAGGCATATTGGTGATAGGAAATGCACTTGCAAGGATGAATAAAAAGTAAAATCCATACTACTATAATCGATCCAAGTGCCATAAAGTAACCAAGTGTATACACCTCCTCCACTTAACAACTTAGAAAAACAAGACCTACGATGACCTCTCTTCTCTGACATGGTGGGTAACAAATGAAGGGGCCCCTAGGGGATTCATGAGTAGCAATATACACTGACCTGGTCTTGATCTAGGATTTTCAATAGTCATCATCATCCTCAATCTACTCCATCCAGACATGGAATTGAATTATTTTTAGAAGAGTGTAAGTTCATAAATCTATTGCTCAGGTAAACTTTGGGACTAAATCATTATAAAAGTTTAGAAAGGGTCAGAATCTCTCTCAACCCAAGTATACAATAGTAGTAAAATCGTGGACCAGAGTATATCTCGATCATATTTATAAAACATCAATTTTAGTTTTAAAATCTTATAAATTATTCATTAAGGTTGTATGATTCCCATTATGAAAGAATCCATTTTAAAAGTAAAAACTGGGCATAAATCCCTTTTTAGGAAAATAGTAGTAAAACCATGTTTTTAGATGGAATCCTAGCGTTAAGTAAGCATGAATGTACCAAATCTATGAATGCCATCACTAGTATCCAAACAATACATCTACAAGCATAAGAACATCAGTAAACTAAACCACTCCTTTACAAGGATAAATTACTCACCCAGAATTTAACTAATACCATAATCACGACCTTGGGCCCAATAATATATTACTCGCATAACCATATCATCATCTGAGAAACCATTATAATCCATCAAAATAAGTAGTAAACCTTATACTAAAAGGGTTATTAGCCTTAACTATGCCTAACATGCTAGCAACCTAAGATAATAGGATCCTAGAAGCATAAAAGTATTTCAACTTAAGTATCGATTCACCCTTCTAATCCCTAAACTCATAATTTAGGTTAAGTCACATCGTTCTACCTAATATCATATCCTAACATACCTATCTAAGATGCAACATATTTATTACACTATCTCATGAAGAAGAGTAGATAGAAGCCTACCTCAATGCTGAACAACAAATTCTTAAATTGCCTATAAATTATACACTTTGCTCCATAATCTCTAAAAACAACCATGCTATTAAAATAGTAATCTACACATCGTTAGGAGTAAAATAAGTCCCATATTTCTGTACTATCGGTTCAATCAAAATTTAAATCAAGAACGATCCTGTAGGGGCCATAAAATGAAATTCAAAATTGAATCCTTCATGAGGTCCCTCGGAGGATGAGAAATGTGTGCTCAAAAGTTGAGCTCAAACAAAGAACAAATCGAATCTCAAATCAACCATTATAGGTTAGGAATTTTAAGACCTACATCTAAGAATTTACCATGAAAATTTCAGGTACTAACGCTGGTTGTGTGGATCCACTAAACTTATATCATGTCCAAAGGACTAAGGGTGTCAAGCCTGAACTGATGGGTGACCCCTGTGAGACAATCAAGCCTAATCTGATGGGTGAATACTCATATCCTATGCTGGCTGCATAGTTCTGGAGTGTAGGGACTGCTACTAACAACTCTGCCTATCTGAAGAGAAAGCCGCCATCCCTACCCTGGCTCGGTGCTAAATCTTATTCCCAACTAAATGACACTGAAATACTAGACTATTCTGAGTTTAATTGACTGTTCTGATAATGCTCATGATATAAGTTGAAGTTATTCTAAAGATATTGAGACAACAGTAAGTAAACAGCTATGGTTTCGGGTATTCAATACCCCCAGGACTCAAAACAATAGTAGTAGCATGACACTAAAACATTGAAGGACATAGCATGAAGACTCTTATTAAGTCAATTGCTCTTGTAGGCATTTTATCAAACACTTATAGTTCATGGTTTAAAACAATCATAGAATTACTAAAGAACTGGCATAATTAACATCAAATTATCATGGAAAATACTAAGTCATGATATAATTCAACAAATGATAACACAAAAACATGAGGAATCGAATAACAACAATAACTTCATTAAAACATGGTATTAAATAAAAGTTCATGGAGATTAATGGATGAAATCATGATTTAAAATTAAATAACTTAAAAAGATCATAACTTTATAATTACAAAGGTTACTTGGGCTCCATGGATGAAAGGAATCCATGGATGAACATCTAACATACCTTAACGGATGAATTTCTTGAAGTTCTTGGGTGAATTCTTGAGATTGTTCTTTGTTTATTAAAGTTAGGGTTTGTAATTTAGAGAGAAAACTCTTGAATTTTGGGAGCAATTAATAAAGAATGAACTTTTAAAATGTTTATAGGGCTTAAGTATTCCATCTGGGTGGATTAAAATAATGGGATAAGACTATTTTAACCCTAGACGAAATATTAGATTTTCATGAAAATTTTTTGATTTGCGCCCCTGGCGCGATACTGTGCTATCACGTTGTGTCACTGGAAACTGACAACTAGGAAACTGGTCTATGGAGTGATGCGGGGAAATCGTGGTCCTTCACTGATTGGTACTGGAAGTTCTCTGCAACGCGGTGGCATCGCGTTGCAACGCTAGAAAATGTCAAATGGCAAATTGGCATATGGCGCGATGCGCCAAAATCATGATACCTTATTGGAAATAGACAATTGCTATTTTGACTCTCTTCGTGATGTGCTGATGGGTAATATGACAGTGTTTAACGACTGAAACTTAAAATCTCCATAACTTCTTACCTGATTATTGGATTTAGGCAAATTTTATATCATTAAAAAGCTAATTCAATTTCCTACATAATGGTAGGCTATAAACTAAAAAATAATGAGAATTTCATAAATTTTATATACGAATACTCATGCCCTAGGACTTAGATTACGCTAGGGAAATGCGGGGTGTTACAATTGAGTTTTCACTTTTTTTGTTTTATTTAATTTCTGATTTTACAAAAATTGCTTCATTGAGAAGCATTATTTTCCTTTTATAGTTGAATAATGATTAGGGTAGAAATTTGATTGGGCTAAGAGTCCTGAAAGGTACAAGCTTATCGGCGCAGTTTGTTACTCTAGAAGATAAAACTATGCAGGCCATGACAACTGTATTTTTCCATGACGACCCAAGGAACTGGTCCCTCATTGTTAGCTGCTCATCATCAAAATAAGATATAGCAATTTCCCTCTTTTTGATGATGACAAACCATAGAACTTGACCATATAACTTTTGAGCATCAAATTCATTCACCTTATACAGTTTGAGTGATTACCAATACTGTTAGTGAATGTTCCTTCTATTACTTTGCACTTTGCTTTCCCCTATAAATATATCATATAACTTAGGGACCTGGTCCCTTGTGGTCAATTGACAAAAAAAAAATTAATTCATTGTTGCCTTTCAATGTTTCCCCTGTCAATATACTTGCACTCATCAATGTTCATTTGAGCATTATTCCCCCTATCAATATGCCATCATTGCATTCAATACCTATGGATAGCTTTTCACCTGCATGACTTCATTTATTGCATAAAACATGTCACCACTTGGTACTCAATTCCTTACAATCAAACATCTGCACCCACACCTGGTCCCTTATACATTTATTCAGTATTTTCCCTTTTGGTATCATTGAAAAGTAAGAATAGTAAACCAAAGATTGTAAGCACAAGATAGTTAATCTATGGACACTGGGCAATACTACTATGAAAAACAACTTTCAAATTAAAGAAAGAACAAATAAAGCACACAACCAAAAGATTCATTCATTATAAAGATAGATTAGTACTAATACATCATATTAAGATAATCATAAAATATTTTGATTCATCAAAAGCCATATTAAGAATACAAACTTGAAACAAACACATAGGGATGATTTAGATTAAAAATGACAGGTGTTAGGAAGAACGGGGCTTAGGAGAGAAGGATTTTAGTAACATCTCTATTGTAGAACTATCAGTATTATGAGTATTTATCAATTGTCTAGTGAGTTCTTTAATTTCTACTTTCAGACTTTGAACCACCTGAGTGTGTTCTATAACCTTAATTTGAAGCTTATCATTTTCAACTACAAGTTCTTCTATGGAACCGGCTCCCTCTGAGGATATCTTTTGATTCTGCATCTTTAAAAGCACTATCTCAGCATCCTCTACAGCTAACTGTGTCTTCATCTTCTCCATCTCCTCACTTAAATATCCCGAGCAGCTAAAAGTTTCGACACTTAAGACATAGTTCCCACCTTTACTTCACTGCATTTATTTTCTACCGACGTTATCAGACTAAACTTTTGTTTGACTATTCATGGAGTCCCTTTACTCCTCGCTACTCCAAAGTGATCAAATAATTTGTTCAAAAAGTATCCATAGGACATCCCATGTCTTCCTTCTTTCTTAATAACCACTTTGTTCATGTGCTCTATCATAAGAGCAAGAAGACTTATTAGCTCAAATTTACTTAGGCACTCAATCAGGAACAAATCAGCAGTACATACAATGGTCCTTTTCTCTAATTTGAGCAAAAAGACCTTGTTCATAAATTCAAATACTAACTGAAATTCACCTGCGAGAAATTTCTTTCTCACTCCTGCTATTGGTGTTCCTCCAACCTTAGAGGCATCCATCATGAACTTAGTAGAGAGGTGTTGCTTTACAACAATCCTCATTTCTATTAATGGCATATCTAGAATTTTGCCTAGTGACTCTTCATCTAGTTTGATTTGATTTCCTTGCACATTGGTAGTCACACTTAACCTATCCACTGAGAACTCTATTGTATAGTAAAATTCTCTCACTTCTTCTTCAAAAACCAAAGGAGCAGGTTCCTCCAAGATGGGTAACTATCCCTGGTGTTTCGCATAATCTACCAATTCAACCATGCCTAGCTTCTCATAAATTCTGGGACCAAACACTCTCCCAAATAATACTTTTTTATGTTTTTAAAATATTACTCTGCTGTCTTGACACATCCTTCTTTTCTTCTTCTTTTTGTATCACTACTTGGCTCCTTCTTTTCAACTACTTTTCTTCTTTTGGGACCAGGTCCCTCAGAGACTTTTTTTTCAGCAATATGTTTCTGCTTTATTCCTTCAAGGCTACCAGGATTTGAAAAGGAGGACATGGTCCATCCTGATATATCAATTTATTTTCTTTTTTTCTCCATTATCGCAGCAACATCTGAATTAATATTCTCATTCTCACCAATATCTACAACTTCAACATCCTCTTCCTCTATTGCAACAAGCTTTTTGAGTCTTTTTATCGTAGTTGTAGAAGACTTGATTGATTTCAACACATCAACTAATATCTTCTTTTCAGATCCACCAGTAAATTAGGTTCCAACAACTTTTACACTAGAATCAATCACTTTCTCCTTGCCTTTATTGCCTCTCTGTTTTTTCGCAGGCCACCTCAGTGGTGCTTCATCCTTAACCTCCTTATTTGGAGGTAGTACAAAATCTCTATCCTTTGTCATATCACCTTTTTCACCAATTGGTTGCTCTTATGCACTAACTGTGCTTTTCTTGGAATCATATGCAAGCAAAAGTAGATTTTTAGTTACCTAATTTTCACTACAGGAAGGATCAGACCTCTTCACTGGTATTTTCTTATCACAATATTAGGCGAAAATAGGATTTGACTCAGAGAGAGTAGGAGAACCAGGTACTTGAGTGGTTTTAGAAAGTTTAGTATTTTCTGGTTCTTCAGAATGGATGGTGATTTGAAGATCTTTAGGTGATTTTTGTTTTTCTACGGATTGAGAAATTTTTAGTTTAATTGGTGAACCAAAACCAAGATTTGGATCCTCGGCCATGGATGTCTCAGTAGAAATTTTAATGGTTAAGAAAGTCTAGATAAGGACAAACTCAGCTAGAGGATGTGGATTTTCTGAATGATGCTTCTGCTGAGGACTTAGGAAATATTTTCTATAGATTTGGGTTTTAAGTTATCAGAAGGATTTATTTGGGACTATTCTGATGGATTTTTAAGGGATTTATTGAGTTCAAGGCCTTTAACTGGAGTTGAGAAAGTGGAGGTAGCTGCCATTTTAAGGATGTTGTGAGATAAAGAAAAAGAGACTAGTTTAACTCAAATGGAAAAGATGATTAAAAAAGATGATTTGAGTTAATTTTGGAGTAGAGTAAATGCGATAAGTCTGGTTTAGTTAGATGAGTGAGGTGATTGTTGTAATTAAAAAATTCCCTTTTGAAATGATGCGTTATTTAATAGGAACGACTCTTCACATTATTGTGAATTGAATCCTTTTTCTCAGAGGTGAAGGGACGTGTGGCCTTTTAGATAGTCTTTTATAATTATCAAAATACAATGATTTAGTACTAACCTTAAGAGATTGTCTAGGTCCCTCTCATTTTTGAGAGAATCCTCAGATTGTGATTGCCTTAACCATTTTATTCCAAAGTTGTTCTATGGGAGTATACCAACAAAGGTATAGTACTGACTTAGACCATTGTGCACCTACCATACCAAGTATACCTTTCTTCCGATCATATCCAGTTTCAAGAAAAGAACTAATTCATTTAGTAGGTCCAATTGATTTAATCAATTACAACTTCAACTTGTTAGTTCCAGCACACCACTTTATTTTCTATGAAATATTCTAGGAATAAGTCTGAGGACCAAGTCTCAAACATAACATCTTTCAAATTATCAAGGCTCCTCTTGCATTTACCTACATTAGTAAGCCTCTTTCAGACCCTCTTCTATATTTTTGAGTTGCTTTGGGACACGACTTTTGAAAAGACCATGAAATTTCTAACTTGTGCTCGTTTTTGGACTCAAGTCCCTAAAGGTGAGGTTAGAATAATAAGATTTGTTCCTTTAGTTTGACCTACTGAGATGTGTTCTGCAAGGACCAGGTCCCTGAAGAATTTGATTAGATCTTTCTTAATATTTTTTCAATTGGAGTAGGGGTTTGTCACTCAAATTCTGGATCACCATAACTTTCATCATTATCATCTACATTATTTTTGTGTTGACCATTATCTTCAGCAATGTCCTCTTTTTGAACAAGAATTAGTTCTTCAATATTCAAATCTTCCTCATTATCTGGATTCACCAACTTTGGCATCCTATAAACCAAGTCCCTTGAAATCAACTGATTGGCCACTTTGTTTTATAAAAAATTAGACACCTCCACCTTGAAGTGTCTTGAGAGGGAGGATACAATCAAAACTTTTAGTCATACATTTTGAACAATTACTTATCAAGAGTAAGTTCTGAATGTAATCCCTTTCTCCTACCTGCAAATAAAATCATTTGTTAGATTTTAAAACCCATTTGAGTTTGAGTTCCCAGTAGGAGGACAAGGGTGTTATCAAATCCTTCTTTTCCTATATTGGTAATGAGAGATTCCTTATACTCTTCAAAGGTTTGGAACCCTTAGGATAGGTATACACTTGTTAGATATAGCTAACACTGCTCATTCTAGTTCTATCCCAGCTCTAACGATTTTTCTTTATGTGACCATCTCTCCTATAATGAGTGCATAGAGGTTTGTGAACTTTGTTTCTGACCTCTTGAGCAACCTTGTCTTGAGACCCAGGTGATTGCATTTTGTACTGATACCCAAGGCCCTGATCATTTCTGATACCCTGACTAGTTAAATTAGAAAGAGCCTATGAGGATGTGGCCCATTGTAGAGATTTACTAAGTTATTCTCTTAGACGAGCCAGATCACTTTCTAATTCATCATTCTTATGTAGTGCAGTCATGAGATCCTTTTGATAAGCCCTTAATTTTTATTCAACCTCAATTTAAAGCTTTGAAGCTTCCTTCTTCCCTTTACTATCAAAAGCATCTACTTCCTCCAGCTAACTCACCAGACTTAGATTTCAAATTTTATCTTAGCAACCCGTTCTATTTCAGAAATCTGGAGAGTTAAAGCAATTAATTTAAGCTCCTGATCTTCTACTTTTTCTTCTAGAGCATTTTCTTATCACAAGCATCATTTGATTTTTCTAGTTGACCAATTAGACTCAGATTTTTAGATTTCAACTCAGTAACCTATTCCTCAGTTTCAGATATCTGGAGATTTAAAGCAATTAATTCAAGCTCCTGATTATCCTTTTTTCTTCTAAAACACTTTTCTCAATAGTCATTTCACACATAAAATCAATAAGAATATTAACAAGCTTTTTTATTTTTATAGTCGAGTACATTTCCATTTTTTTCAATTTCAGAAAGAGTTACCTCGTTTTCTTCCAGTTTTTTTTAATTCAAGAAAGAGTTACCTCATTTTCTTCTTTATCTTCGTGTTTTCCATGAGAGAAAACAAGGAATCAAAATTAACTTTTTCATCTTCCACTGCCAGCATGGAAACATCTTTATGCTTCCCATCTTCTTTAGATTAACTGAAAGAATTCCACCAGAAAGCTAAGGCCTGCTTAATTGCAAAATCAACAATAACCTTTTCTCTTAATTTTACAAGTACTTAGTCCTTTCCCTTACCTTTGTCACCTTCAATCTTGAGGCATTCCTGGTAATACATTTTGTGCATTGGACAGTCCTTGATAAAATGTTCAGGACGTTCATATTTTTGACAAACTTCAACAGAGCCTTCCTTCTTACTGCTGTTTGAAACTGAACACTTTTCTTCATTTCTCTAACAATTCTTTTTGCCAAATAGGCAGCATCATTGTCTTCTTAACTTGAATATGACTTAGAAGCCTTCAATGCCAAAGATTTTCCCTTTTTACTTCCTTTTTTTCTTGCCCTTGTTGCTTCTTAAGTTCATGAGTCTTTAGATTACCTATGAGCTCATCCATGGTGAGAGTTTTCAGGTTCCTTAGCTCAGAGATAGAATCCACTTTACTTTCCCAGGACTTAGGCAGAACCGCTAGAATTTTTCTCACTTTTTTGTACAAAGGAATTACTTCTCCTATATAGTGCAGCTCATTAGTGATAGAAGTAAATCTGGTATGCATCTTCTACTTTTATGGTGAAGGTTTCATACTGAGTAGTCAACATATCAACTTTTGAATCCTTCATATAAGTGGTCCCTTCATGAGCTATTTTCATGCAATCCCAAATTTCTTTAGCTATTTGAAAAGTTGAAATCCTGTTGTACTCATCTGTTCCTATGCCACAGAAAAGCAATTTCTTGGCCTTGTAGTTTTTTCTTAATTTTTTTCTATCTTCATCATCAAACTCACTTCTAGTTTTTACCACTATTTTTGTCATTTCTCCTTCCTTGATCTCCTTGACAGTTACATGAGTACCATTAAGTATTATATCCATAAGCTCATGTCCCCAACCATAATAAAGTCAAATATTCTGCTTTTCCACCACCCATAGTATTACCCATTAAATCTAGGTGGTTTAGTGGTATATTGCCCTTCTTCTAGATTAGGTGGAGTAGCCATGATAACCAATTCAGTCTAGGTGTTAAACTTTTAGAGTGTTTTGTCTTTGATACAAATTGATAAAACTCGGAGGGTTGCACAACACATAAGGGACAAGGTACCATAAAGTCAGTCACAAGCAATCAAACAATAATGCACAGGAAAAATTACAACTTTCCAGAAAAGTAAGGACACAAAAATTTTAACGTGGAAACCTCCATGCTCAAGGGAGGAAAAAAGACGGCTTGATCTCACAAGCACCTTAACAGTTCACTATAATTAACCTCTTGATTACAGACTCTAATGAACCTAACTCTAGGCTCCATCTTCTTGTAATAATTCTTCTACAAGCCTACCTTGACTACTCCGCCAAGTATTCACTCAAATATTGACTAACTCTAACCAATATTGAACTTAGGTAACTTTACCTAAGCACTCTCAAGAAAAACAACATTACTCTTATAGATTGAGTAATTTGTTTATAATTTAGAACTCACTCAAGGAGACTTACTCTTTTAGTACATAAAGAAATAAGAACTTGAGCAATACTTGAGCTATGAAGCTGGATTGAGTTTTTGCCTTTTTCACTTTCTTTAATTTCTAATTTTGCAAAAACTGCTTCATTGAGAAGTATTTTTTTTAAATTTTAAAGTGGAATAATGATTAGGCTAGAAATCTAATTGGGCCAAGTGTCCTGAAAAGTACAAGCTTACCTGCGCAGTTTGTTACACTAGAAGACAAAACTGTGTAGACTATGTGATAGTTGTATTTTTCCATGACGACCCAGGGACCTGGTCCCTTGTTGTCAGCTACTCATCATCAAAACAAGATATATCAACCATCAAGGTCTTCTCGAAGAAAGTCTATTTCAATTTGTCTTGCTTCAAGTTGGATCTACCATTTTCATCTTTCTTCTTCAATTTTTCTTTTTAAAATAGTTTATCTATTTTTCTTTTCTTGGTCAATCTTGTTGTATTCATCAATAACATTATGAATTTCATTCAATATCATATCAAGATTTGATTGTACTATATTGCAGTTTTGACAGTTAAAGGTGTTACCTCACTGGATTCGCCTTTGGCCATGAAATACATTTTAGTGATTTCTGCATCGCCTCAGTTTTATCTTCATCACACCATGATCCAAAGTTTTTGTTTTTCTTGAATGATATTATACTCAGTTCAGGAAAATTTTGTTTGATGTGGCCAGGTTTTCCCCAATGATAAAAATGATCATTATTTCTTGAAAAATCATTGTTCTTGAATTATTGGGACCTATGTTATCTTCTCCTTCGAATGTGCCTGACTCCACGATTAATGAGTGTCATTCCTTCATTATTTTCTTTATCTACATTCTCGTATTCTCTTGGGTTAATATCTATGAAGGATATAGGTTTATTTTTCTCCTCCTTGTTGTACCAGTTTATAAGATTTTATTCATATTGTTGCGTCCAAACACATACACAAGTGTACTCAGTCATAAAAGTTATATAGGATTGAGAGTTCAGATATCGTACCCACGGGGACTTGTCAATTAACTATTAACCAAATTAGACCAATTCAAATTATTTAATCAAGCGATAAATTTCAAAGATAAATTTAACAATTAACTAAACTAAAAAAAAGAAATAACTAATGAACAATTAACCAAATAAAGAGTAGATTTTTATGCAATCAATAAATGAATCAATCTCGGATTACAGATTTGCTAACAATAATGTAGAGTATCAATTTCATCAACATATTTGATTATCTAGTTGTTGATTTAAGGGGTTGATTATATGATCATGGTCTTTCGATCCTCTAATCATTTATTCAAATTGACCTCATAAGTACATCGTTGAGCGGGACTATGCTAACCCAATACGAATGTATTTATATATCTTCCCATTTTGTAATCAAGTGAGGTGATCTAGGTATATTCCTATCCTAGACACAAATCGATTCTTTATTTTACTAAACTAAAGATCTTACTCCCTATATTCTTCATTCTATCTCATTGATTCTTCTTTCGCGTTCACAATAAGAATATAAATTTATTTTAATGGTAGCTAAGCATTTAAATAGTAAGCACAAGAATATAAGAACAACTATCATGATTAATCATATTGTTAACGACCAAAATCCTAGAATGAGAAGTTTAAACACACATAGACATAAAGCAATTACAATAAATCATTCAAAGAAATAACGTAAAAATGAATAATAAAGAAGAAGAAATGATGAAACCAATACTCTCCAATCTCCACGATGGCTTGTAGCTCTCTCTAGGTCAAAAGTTGTGTAAAAATTAATTTTATGGAATATTTATAGGTGTAGAAAGAAATCTCAAATAAAATATCTGAGTTAAAAATTAACTAGGATAAAGAAAAGTGGACTACAGAGAGTCTGCGTGTCACGCCATTAAGCAACTAACCCACTGGCAGCGAATTCAAATTTGAAATTGAAAATGCCATTTTTCAATATTTTATTAAATTTATTCTATTAAGTTGTCTGCTTGATTTTCTTCTATAATCTTCAGTCTTTAATTTGTTTTAGCTTCAAACCGCTTCATCTTCACACTATTTTAATCCTACACATTAAAATATAATATTTGGCGCAATCCATAAAATTAATGCTAAAAAATGACAAATAAAAATACTAAATATGAGACAAATAATGACTAAAAATATACAATTTTGGCCTCACATCAACACCCCACAATTAGAATCTTACTCGTCCTCGAGCAAAATTTAAGCTCATTGCCATAAATCAAATTTGGAATGCCTCCACTTTGGTTGATACAAAAAATTAGACTATATCACAATTCAAAACGTTGAGTACACTTTCTGATCATTATATAAGAAATACAAACAAACAGCAAACCTCTAACTTCCTAACCTAGAAGACAGACTCTAACTTATCGAATTTAAGTTCGCTCACCTACTCATGTTAAAGAAACCTAATAACTTCACCTATCTAGCATAAAACAAGTGTCCTTACAAGAAAAAAATAATCCACACACTCAGTTTAAAAGATTGAATATAATTTAAGGACTTAGAACCAAAGAACAACTCTCACACTCAGAAAGAATTCACATGTATGCGCAAAAAATCATTGGTTTGCCTATTATGTAATCTTTACTAATTAAGCATGCTCGAATAGAATCAAATAAGACTTTAGCGGGTTGGAATGTTGGCTAGAGGACGAGTAGGAAAACTAAATAATAATGACTTACACTTCTCTAAGCACTTTGCACTTCTTAACCTTCATCACTCATTATTTTCTTCACTTAATTTTCATCCCTCTCTTCGACTATTATTTTCACTAGTATTCTTATCTTATCAAGAATGCTTTAAATATTTTTTTTAAACTCTTTTTTATTTTCTCTCTCTCATTTCACACTGTCTTAAAGAGGAAATTTTCATCACTTTGAAACTATCATTGGTTACCTTTTTAACACTCAACCACTTTTTTTTCCTAGATTTATCAAATTTATAATGGTCTATGCTACAATGCTCAAGAAAGTAGGGTGTAAAAACTAGGGACTCAAAAAGGGTCAAACCAAAAATATGACTACCATCAAAAGGCTATAGTCTCAAAGGGGCTAACTCGTGATATGATATATGAAAAGGCTAAAAATTCAGTTGCCAAATCAAAGAAAGCCTATATCATCTTCTAAATAAAACAACACTTTTATTTCGCTTCAATAACATGCAGGGAAAGATCAAGACTAAGATGCAAAATAAGGAATATTCAAGAAAACCTCACCACACATGACACAATTACCAATCAAGATGGATCAATTTCACTTCTAAGATGAACGGGGTCAAAACGAAAAATAAGAACAAGTTGTATGCAGAGTCACAACCATGATTTTAGGTGTCAAAAAATCTGCTATTTTATTTACATTCAAGAACTCACGAGAAAGTAATATTCAAGCCAGGCCTAAATTGCTAATATTACACAGGTAAAAAAAATTTTGGTCTCTCTTTCTCTACAAAAAAGAAACTAAAATAATAGAATTTACTCCTAAAGATAAGAAAAGACTCGGTTCAAAGGGACCCCAAGGAAAAAAACAAAAAATAAAAACCAAAGGGTGGGCAAAGTATGCTCTAATAAATACTAAAAGGCTAAAAACAAATAAACTTAATCAAATCTAAAAAATAAACTAAAAACATTTTTGTGTTTTTAAACTTTTATTTTTTTTTTTTGTCTTTTTTCTTAAACCTAAAGCAAGAAACTAAAGATAATAATAATAATAATAATAAATTCTATAGCATACTTCACCCTAAACAAAAATCGGAAGACATGCCACCTTGCAATTAAAATCATGCTTTTTCACCAAAGTAATAAATAAAGTAAAACAAGGGTTAAAGATACTCTCTGAGGCCTTCTAGGGCCTAGCTAGAAGCAAAATATCCATCAAAGGGCCACACGTACCCCAAACATAGAAGTGGAACGTACTATTCTTGGAAAATATGCTAAGGGCTTGTGTGATTGACTTTAAGGGTAGTTGGGTTGATTATCTACCCCTTATTGAGTTGACGTATAATAATTATTACTTGAGTACTCAGATGGATCCTTTTGAGGCTCTTTATAGTAGGAGGTGTAGGTATCCTATGAAAAAGGTGAAGGTGATTATGGAAAGACTTAAGACTACTCAAAGTCGCAAAAAGTCTTATGCGGATGTGAGGCAAAAAGAGTTCGAATTTGAAGTAAATGATTGGGTGTTCTTGATGGTGTCTCCTATGAAAAGAGTCATGAGGTTTGGGAAGAAGGGGAAGCTCAGTCCTAATTAAGTTGGTCCATATTAGATTTTAAGGAGAATTAGGAACGTTACTTATGAGTTGGATTTGTCAGCGATTTTGGGTTCCATTCATCCCATGTTTTATATGTCCATGCTGAAAAAGTATGTTGGTGATCCTTCTTTGATAGTGCCTATTGAGGATGTTGGCGTGACAGATTCCTTGTCTTATGAGTATGTCCCAATTGAAATATTAGATAGGCAAGTTTGTAGGTTGAGGACCAAGGATGTAGCTTTGGTGAAAGTCCTTTTGAGAAACCAAATGGTAGAGGAGGCTATAGGGGAAGCTGAGGAAAATATGATGGCTAAAAACCCATTCTTGTTCCCCATGGTGGATGAAAGTGCTTAAGGTATGAGTTTTGTTTTCCTCTTATCATTTTTTGAGTTTGTCAATTGATTATGGTGTATTGTTGCCATTCTCGTGCTAAAAGTGTCTTTCAGGGTGTTTGAATAAGCTTAAAAGTTGGTCAAAATGGCTTTTAAGCCATTTTTTTACTTTTGGAAGTGTTTGGCATTTTTAAAAATTACTTAAAAAAAGTCAAAATTGGCTTTTTAAAAGCTAAAAGCACCTTATTCCCTACTTATGTATTTTTGGCTTATAAGACATTAAAGGTTGACCAACTAAAAGACACGTTTGTCCTTCATAATTCTCCCTTATTCCAAAATTACCTCTTATGTATGAAACTTTTAATTTATGAAATGTAATTGTTATGTGTTATTCTCCTTCTTTAATATATTCTCTTAAATTTAGACAAGTATTATAGTACAACATAAGAATTTATCTAAGAAAAAAATAACTCACCGACCAAGATATATGGAAAATACTCACTAAAGATATACAACTTCATGAACGATTAGTGAACAATCCATCTATATTTGACGATGCAACATTCGTATTCGATAATGTTTTAATAGTGATATAGTCATTACTCAATTAACGAGTAATATATCTTTCAATTAAGAGTCATTTATCAAACAAATAGTATCATTTGTGACCAACTACTTATCTATTAATGTAATTAAAATGATTAGTAACATATATATATTTTGCTTGATGATTTAAACTTTTTTAACAAAAAAAAAAGGTTTTCTAGCGCACAAATTTAATAGTCGTCATTCATGAAACAAATATATATATATATATATATATATATATATATATACTCCCTCTATTTCAAAAAGAATAACCTACTTTCTTTTTTAGTTCGTTTAAAAAGAATGACCTCTTTCCTTTTTTGGAAACACTTTAATTTCAACTTTCCACGTGGAATGTTTAGGACCACAAGATTAAAGGACATTTTGGTACATTTGACTCAACTTTAATTTAAGGCCACAAGATTCAAAAGTCTTCTATATTTTCTTAAACATTATGCCAAGTCAAAGTAGGCCATTCTTTTTGAAATGGAGGGATATATATATATATATATATATATATATATATATATATATATAGAGAGAGAGAGAGAGAGAGAGAGGGAGAGAGAGAGAGAGTTAGTAGTTTATATTAACGCTGAATTAAAATATATATTAATTTTAATTTGAATTATTTTAGAAATAAAAATTAATAATAATCAACTCTACATATTATTAACAACTTTAAGGGTATTTCAGGCATTTTGACAAAAAGAAAGTGTTTAACAGCACTTGTTTACCAAACACATCAACAACTTTTTTTCAGTTTCAACACTTTTATCCAATCATGTAACTGCTTAATTATAAAATAAGTTTTAGCACTTTTAAAAAACTTTTTAAAAGCCATTTTTTTCAGCTTATCCAAATAGGCTCTTAACTCATCACTCAGGAATGAATGATCCTACGAAGGGGCAGGGGATAATGTAAGACCCTTAAAATTTTTGTTATTTTATTTTTGACCCTCCTGTATTTGTAATATCAATTTTTGACTTTAATTATGTTTAGGGATGTTAGAAGGGAATTTGGGAAAGTTTTAGAATTTTTGAAAAAGGTTAGGGGCTATTTTGGAACTCCAATGCAGTGTGCCTTCTCTATATCACATGCCATGGAGATTAGCCTCTGCAATATTGGCATGGCATGGAGGTTAACCTCCACGATAAGGACATGCCATGCTGAGGTGCAAATTTCATCCAGTTTTGTTTTTTTCACTTGGGGTGAGGGACTTTTAAGTCTTTTCACCCTTTTCATGACTTATAAACATAAAATGGACTCCTTTTCTTCATTTTTAAAAGACCAAACTCTACTTTTTTCATATTTAACTCTCCAACCAAGAGAGCTTAAGGGTTTCATAGAGAATTCATTATCGGGGCCCCAAACTTCAAACTGACTTCAAATTCTTGTGTGTTTCTGGCATGTTTCACTTCCCTAAATTTTAATTTTACATTGTGGCATAATTTGAATGAATTTTCATATGATTTAAATTATGGGTTTTGAAATTGAGTTAAGGGTTTTAGTTATTATTAATTGAATTACTTGTCTCATGTTTTGAATTGATTTTTATGCTATAAATTAATATTTTTGGGACTGAATTGGTACAATATTTAAATAATTGGAATGGGGGCCATGGGTTTCCCTATATTGGATGAATTTTGACTTGAAATTGGCATTAACCTTAGCCACTTTATAATCTTGTTTTGAACATGGACAAATTGCATGGTTTAACTTACTTTTGAACTCAATGCATTGCATTAATGGATAAATGAATAAAAAAATAGATTTGGATGGCCTTGGTGGCCATGGTTTGGATTTTAATGGAGCTTGGGATTCCAATTGGTGTGTGAATTGGTTTTACATAATTAGTTTAGCTTGGAAGAGTATTGGTATGATGATACCAAGTGGTAAATGCCTTAATGAATGACTCCTAGGTTAATGATTGGAATTATGTGAAAAGTGCTTTTAATTTGGGCCTAAAGGGGGTTGTGTAGCTCATCATAAAGGCGTAAATCCTGAGAAGACGAACATTAAAAACCACGTTTGCTAGCGTTGAGGGTTTATATGACTGTGTGCATGACACACACTTGGTATATATATTTTGTGAGGCTATTGTCAATGATGACTTTAGTTTTCCCTCAAATTTTTCTTGATTTGTATGACTAACACGCACTGGGTCTCTTTCAGTAGGAGAGTTGAACCCATATAGTCCATGGGTGCCTTTAGGATGGATCGAGATACATAGTCTAGGTTAGTGGTTTTAAAACTCTAATGTTCATGACTCTTACCCTATCTCGACATCCTATATCATATATATAAATATGTGCATGTGGTTTTGACTGATTTTTGGACTTGCTATTATGTTATCACTTTTACTAATTTACATGTCAGTGCTTATACCACTGACCATCCTTAAATACATCATTTCAGGATGTATGCTTCGAAGACATTTTTGTTGCTCCGCTACAGTTTTAGGTTGTTGGTCATGTTCATTGACTTGTTTTGAAGTGGTGAGCGTCCATCCTTTGGAAGTCATTATCATTTCATTTATTCTTTTCCTTATTGATTTAGTATTTTTGGATTCTTTTTGGTCATAATTGGGGATATATCCCAACTTAGTTACTATTCTTATTTTAAAGGCTATTATGGATAGATATGGGTTAGTTGGTTATTGTTGACTCTTAGTCTTCTTTGAGTTACTTATTTCATCTTATTATTACTATTTAATTGGCTTCCGCATTGTTATTATCATTATTGTGCTCTTGAGGTTAGGTTAAGGGAGTGGTCTCTGATCCATGGTGGGCTTGAGATACCCATCACGATCAAGCTCTGGTTAAGATCGTGACAAACTTAGTATCAGAGCACGATTCAGAGTCATTAGGTGTCCACAAATCCATGTTGAGTAGAGTCCTTTTAATGGATGTGTAGCACACCACACTTATAAAGAGGAGGCTATAAGGCATTTAGGAATGTTTCCCATTCTCGTGTACTATTTTGGGCTATAAAGTCTAGTATTATGAAAATTCTCAACTCCTGGATTCCTCGCACTTTAGATCATACCTCCCTATAGATCTGACGTTCGTATAAACTATGTTGGGAACTCTGTTCCACCTGAGAATAATATTGTGTAGACCCGGTTTAGGGTCTCTGCTCCTGATAGCACTGCCCTACATAGAATTCCACCTATCCCTACTAGTACTTCTCAGGCTTCTTGGGGTGGTGATATTTATGATCAGACACCTTAGGAGGACATCTCTAATGCGAAGTTCTACTGATCTATTCATTTGTTTACTCAATTGGTGACATCTCAGTATCAATAGTTGGATCATATTGGTTCTGTTGCTTCTTCGTCTGATGTCACTCGAGTTGGCTAGTTCATGAGGTTGAATCCCTAACCTTTACAGGCTCTAAGGTTGAGAAGGATCTTCAGGGGTTTGTGGATGAGATGGAGAAGATTTTTAGAGTGATACAACTACTGATTCTGAAGGTGTAAAGTTTTTTGTATATCAATTGAAACATGTAGCTTATCAATTATATGAGAAGTGGGAGTAGTTAAGGGGTGATGATGCAGAGCGACATTATGGGATAAGTTTGGGGTACCTTTCTAGTTACTTCTTTCCTCAAGAGTTGAGGGAAGCTAAGGCTGAGGAGTTTGTTAATCTGATGTAGGATAAGATGAGTGTAAAGAAGTATGCATTGAAATTTAGCAGTTGTCTCATTATGCTTTAGAGTTGGTGTCTAGCCAAAGATCTAAGATGAGGAAGTTTACTTCCAGGTTGTCTCATTACTTGGTATTGGAGTGTAAGGCTGCAATGTTGAACAATGATATGAATATCTCCAGACTTATGGTTTATATGCAGTAAGTGAAGGATAGAAAGAAGAAATAGGTAGAGATAGGAGAGAGGTAAAACAAGAAGTTTAGGTATTTAGAGCAGGGTAAGGGTCAGCAGAATAGTGGAAATGATGGTTGATATTGGACCAAGAAGAACAACTTGGGAAATTCTTATTCATTTGCTATTCTCCCTACCTTAAGCCTTTGGTTGATCGTCGTTTTTAGGCTAGTAGTAGTTTGAAGGCACAGGGTGCCCAATCTCAGTCTAGTAGAGCACAACCAACTCAACCTTATCCTCTTATCGTTATTGTAAGAAGGGGAGGAATCAGTTCTAAAATTGTGGTCAGCTTGGTCATATATAGTGAGATTTACCTTTAGCCAGGGTTGCCACTAGTGCTAATAAAGTCCTGGTTGCCACATCTCCATCTCCTGTGCCAAAGGATGTTATTTTTGGTACTGACAATAAATGGAATTGTCTCTATGCAGTTGCTACTCACTAGGAATTTGAGTCATCTCCAAATGTATTTATTGGTATGTTACAACTCTTATTTCATGATGTTTATTTCTACCCTTTCTTATATGACCCCTTCTGTGTCTGTACATTTTGGTTTTGGTCCAGAAAGTATTTTCGACCCCTTTTATGTGTCTACCCTGGTGAGTGATTCTATAGTTTCTATAAAAATCTATAAGGGTTGTGTGGTGTTTACCTTACATAGGGAGAGACATTGGTGGACTTGATAGATTTGGATATGGTGGATGGATTAACTTCATTCCTTCTATGCTTCTCTAGATTGTAGGACTCAAAAGGTCAGTTTTCACTTTCCTAATAAACTGGTGTTAGAATGAGAGGGGAGTTCCATAATGCTTAAAGGGAGTTTTATTTCCTATGTTAGAGCTCGAAAATTAATTTCGTAAGGGTCTCTACATTATCTATTTCAGATTAAGGATTCTGACTCTAAAAGTCCTTATTTGCAATCTGTCTTTGTCTTTAGTGAGTTTCCTGAAGTGTTGCCCAATGATCTTCCTAGAATTCCTTGTGATAGGGAAATAGTTTTTTGTATTAATCTTCTACCGGATACTCATCCTATTCTGATTCCTCCTTATGGAATGGATTTGGATGAATTAAAGGAGCTAAAAGAGTAGTTAAAAGATCTTTTTGATAAATATTTCATTTATCCTAGTGTTTCTCTATGGGGCGCTCCCATGATTTTTATACAAAAGAAAGATGGGTCCCTTTAGATGCGTATAAACTATCGTCAATAGAATAAGGTGACAGTAAAGAATAAGTATCCTCTCCCTAGAATTGATGACCTTTTAGATCAACTTTAGGGTGCTAGATGTTTCTCTAAGATTGATCTTCATCTGGGCTATCATAGTTGAAAATTTGGGATGTTATTATTCCCAAGACTATTTTTCAAACCCAGTATGGTCACTATGAGTTTTTGGTGATGTCATTTTGGTTGATTAATGCTTCAATCGTATTCATGGATCTTATGAATCAGGGTTTTAAGTAGTTTCTGGATTTGTTTGTGATAGTTTTCATTGATGATATTTTGGTGTACTCTAAAAGTGGAGGATCATACCAATCACCTCTGAATTGTGTTGTAGACTCTTAAGGATCAGTTTTCTAAGTGTGAGTTTTGGCTGAATGTTGTGACTTTTCTTAGGTATGTTATTTCTAGTGAAAGGATCAAGATGGATCTACAGAAAGTTGAGGTAGTTAAGAGGTGGACTAGACCCATGACTCCAATCGATATTAGGAGCTTCTTAGGTTCATTGGGTATTATAGGAGATATATGGAAAGTTTCTCTTCTATTGCTACTCCGTTGACAAAGTTGACACAAAAAAAGGTGAAGTTTTTGTGTTTCAACACTTGTGAGGGTAGTTTTAAGAAGTTGAAGGATAAGTTGAATAAGTTGAATTCTGAGCCAGTTTTGACCCTACCTAAGGGAACAAATAGTTTTGTTATGTTTTGTGATGTGTCCCATGTGGGAATGGGTTGTGTTTCTATGCAACATAATAAGGTTATGGCCTATGCTTCTAGGAAGCTTAAGGTTCATGAGAGGAACTAATTGACTCATGACTTGGAGTTAGCAGCTGTGGTTTTTGCTTTAAAGGTTTGGCGCCATTATCTGTATGAGGTGCATGTAGATATCTATTTAGACCATAAGAGCTTGTAGTATTGTTTACTCAAAAGGAATTGAATCTCAGGCAGAGGTGAAGGCTCAAATTGCTTAAGGATTATGACATGAGTTTGCACTACCATCCAGGTAAAGCTAATGTTCTTGCTAATTCTCTTAGCAGGTTATTTATGGGGAGCTTATCCCATGTTGATTAGGGGGGAAAGGATTAGTGAATGATATTCATAGATTGATTAACTTGGGAGTCCATCTTTTGGACTCTGAGAAAGGGGGAGTTATCATTCAGAAAGTGGTTAAATTATTAATTGGTACCAATATAAATGAGAAGTAGGCTTTGGATCCCATACTTTTGTAGATTAATAATGGTGTAGGTTAGTAAAAAGTTATGGCTTTTGAAATTGGGGGAGATGACATCTTGAGGTATCAAGTTAGGTTTTGTGTTCCTGATATTGATGGGCTGCGGGAAAAGATTTTGATTGAGGATCATAAGTCTCGATATGTAGTTCATCCTAGTTCTACAAAGATGTATCATGACTTAAAGGAGATCTATTGGTGGAATAATATGAAGAAGAATGTAGTAAATTTTATGGCTAAGTGTAGGTGTGTCAGCAGGATAAGGCTCAGCACTTGAATCCTGGAGGCATGTCTCAAGAGATAGAGTTCCCATGTGGACGTGGGATATGATCAATATGAATTTTACTACGGGTCTTCCACTATCTCATAGTTAGTAAGATTCAATTTGGGTCATTGTGGATAGGATGACTAAGTCCCCTCACTTTTTGCCCGCGAGGACTCATTACTTAGGAGAGGATTATGCTAAGTTATTCATTCAAGAAATTATAAAGTTGCATGGTGCACCAGTGTCCATTATTTCATACCGAGGTATGAAATTTTCATCCCACTTTTGGCATTCATTTCAGAAAGGTTTGGGTACTCAGGTAAACTTTAGCACCATTTTCAGCCCTCAAATGGAAGGACAAGCAGAGCATACTATTCATACTTTGGAGGATATGCTAAGGACCTGTGTGATTGACTTAAAGGGTAGTTGGGTTGATCATTTACCCCTTACTGAGTTTGTGTATAATAATAGTTATCACTCGAGCATTCAGTTGGATCCTTTTGAGGCTCTTTATGGTAGGAGGTGCAGGTCTCATATTAGATGGTTTGAGGTTGGTGAGACTAGGTTGTTTGTTCCTTACTTGGTTAACCAATCCATGAAGAAGGTGAAGGTGATTAGAGAAAGAATTAAGACTGCTCAATGTCATCAAAAGTCTTATACGGATGTAAGGCGAAGAGAGTTTGAATTTGAAGTAAATTATTAGGTGTTCTTGAATATGTCTCCTATGAAAAAAGTCATGAGGTTTGAGAAGAAGAGAAAGCTCAGTCCCTGTTACGTTGGTCCATATCATATTTTAAGGAGAACTAACAACGTTGCTTATGAGTTGGATTTGTCTGTGAGTTTGGGTTCCATTCATCCCTTGTTTCATATGTCCGTGCTAAAAAAGTGTGCAGGAGATCCTTCCTTAATAGTGCCTATTGAGGATATTTTCATGAAGGATTCCTTGTCTTATGAGGAAGTCCTGATTGAAATATTGTATAAGCAAGTTTGTACATTTAGGACCAAGGATGTAGCTTCGGTGAAAGTTCTTTGGAAAAACCAAAAGGTAGAAGAGGCTACATGGGAAGAAGAGGAAGATATAAAGGCTATGGTGGATGAAAGTGCTTAAGGTATGAGTTTCATTTTCCTCGTATCATTTTTTGAGTTCTTCAATTGATTCTGGGTATTCTCGCTATTCTCGTGCTAAAAGTGTCTTAACTCATTAGCTGGGGATGAATGATCCTAAGAGGGGGATAATGTAAGACCCTTAAAATTTTGATCATTTTATTTTTGTCCCTTCCGTATTTGTAATATCAATTTTTACTTGAATTATGTTTAGGGATGTTAAAAAGGTAATTTGGGAATGTTCTGAAATTTTTTGAAAGGGTTCGGGGATATTTTGGAACTCTGAGGCAGTGTGCCTAGACGATATCACCATTCTACGGAAGTTAGCCTCCGTAATATTGGCGTGGCATGGAGTTTAACCTCCACGATAAGGTTGTTCCATGCTGAGCTGCAAATTTCGTCTAGTTTTGTTTTTTCACTTGGGGTGAAGAGATTTTTGGTCTTTTCACCCTTTTCACGACTTATAAACATAAAGGTACCCTTTTCCTTTAGTCTTTAAAGATCAAACTCTACTTTGTTCATCTTTAACTCTCTAACCAAGTAAACTTAAGGGTTTCATAGAGACTTCATCATCCGGGCACCAAACTTCAAATTGTCTTCAAATTCTTGTGTGTTTCAGGCATGTTTCTCTTCCCTAAACTTTAATTTTATATTGTGGCATGAATTTAATGGACTTTCATGCTATTTAAATTGTAGGTTTTGAAATTGGGTTGTGGGGTTTTTATTGTTATTGATTGAATTACTTGTCCCATGTTTTAAATTAATTTTTCATGCTTTAAATTGATGTTTTTGGGACTAAATTGGTATATTATTTAAATGATTGAAATGGGGGACATGGGTTTCCCTAAATCGGATGAATTTTGACTTAGAATTGGCATTAACCTCAACCTACTTTATAATCTTGTTTTGAATATGGACAAATTGCATAGTTTAACTTGCTTTTGAACTCAATGCATTGCATTGATGGATATAAAAATGGATTTGGATGACCTTGGTGGCCATGGTTTGAATTTTAAAAGAACTTGGGAGTCCAATTGGTTGTGTGAATTGGTTTGGCATAATTAATTTAACTTGCAAGTGCATTATTATGTCGATACCAAGTGGTAAAGGTTTTAATGAATTACTTCCGGGTTAATGGTTGGAATTATGTATAAAGTGATTTTAACTTAGGCTTAAAGGGGATTGTGTAGCTCACAACGAAGGTGTAAGTTCCAGGGGATGAACAATGAAAACCACATTTTTCGGCATTGAGGGTCTATATGACCATGTGCATAATACATACTTGATATATATATTTGGGACAATTATTTCCCATGGTGGCTTTGATTTTCCCATGGATTTTCCTCGATTCGTGGGACTAAAATGCACTGGTCCCTTTCAGTAGGGGAGCTGAAGGCATATAGCTCATGGATTCCTTTAGGATGGATCGAGCTACACAGTCTAGGTTAATGGTTTTAAAACTCTCATGTTCATGACCCTTACCCTATACGACATCCTATAAATGTATAAATAAAAGTGTGCATGTGGTTTTGATTACTTTTTGGACTTGGCATTATGTTAGCACTTTTCCTAAGTTACATATCAACGATTATCCTACTGACTGTCCTACGACGCTACATCATTTCATGATGTAAGATCCGAAGATATTTCTGTTGCTCCTGTACAACGTTAGGTGGTTGGGAATGTTCATTGAGTTTTATAAAAATTAGAGAAAATATGTAAAGGTTCAATTAACGTTCTAAGAAGGATTTTAAGATACTTAGGAGCATCCATTTGAAAAAATGGCTTACCAAATATTTTTGCCAACTTAAAAAAATAGCTAACTATTCAAAAAGATTGATTTTATAAAAAATACTAAAATTATTTATTTACACATTTAAAAAGGGCATTCATTTATTCAAACGAGGAATATTCAACTTGAATTAATCTAAATTACCATTCTTTGGATTTAAGAGGAGAATGAATTTTGCTTTTGTAAAGAAAAAGATTATAGAATTATTTTTGTATTATTAATTATTATTATAGAAAGATCAATTTTTTTATAGATAATACCTTTGAAAAAAATATTAAGAGAGTATTAAATTTAAAGTGTTTTGCTAATATTTGAAAAGTTATTTTTCAAAACAAATTAGTTTCTTAGGTTTGGAGAAAATTACTTTAATCCGAATAAACTATTAGTTACATAAACAAAACAAATGCCATTTTGAAATGAAATACTTCATCTTTAAAAGACTTGTTTTAAGAAGAAAATTGAAGGAGCCAATTTAATCCGTTTTATACAAGATAAATTGGGAGGGAAATTATGAATTAAGTAAAAGAAAGCTAAGACAGAATGGAATGACAATTCCTTGGGAGATTTATCTAAATTTATTAAAATGTTAGTTAATATGAATAAACAAAGATTAATCATAAGCTATAAAGAATGAAGACAAGAACTGAAGTTGGCCTCTTCCTTGGCCCATCAATAACCTGCCCAACTTTTGGGCTTCCAATTTTATGGAATTTGGGTCCACTTTCCTGCATGTATATCAGTTGTATATCACATCTCTTTTCCCTGTGTTTTTGTATATACACTATATATCGGTGTATAAAGATCATATACTCCCTTCCAGTATTATTATGCCTCATATCTTGGTGTATATCAACCACCTTTGACCTGAAAATCTGTATATCTACCATATACAGTGTATACCTACGACTGTTTCTTCACGCTAGTCCCTTTGAGGACTTTTAGGACTTGGTCCCGGAGAGGTGTAGGGATATGGAGTCCAGTTGGACTCGAATGAATTCACATGCATTAAAAATAAATAAAGAGCTAGAGGATTCCAATTACAAAATATTATTTCAAATATTAAGACCAAAATAGAAAGAAAAGGAAAAAACAAAGTACCACAACTATTAAGCTAAACTTTCAAAATGTATAAAATCAATTAGCAACCAATTCTTTCAAAACCTATAAAATTGCCTCTTTCACACACTTGAGGAGACCCATAAATCAAATGCATCATTTCTTAGGAAGCAACAAGTCAAAATGACAACAAAGCTGTACAAATAATGCTAGTCATTAAAACTTTACGGCGAGGAAACAGATAGTCCACTCTAACAATTATCAGTAATTGATTGATGGTAAAAACAAAATCAAATCACTTCTAGCCTCTCTACTTTAACGAAATCATCAATTACCATTCTCATAAGCTTCCACAGAAAATACATATGAATTTGTGCAAATAAAGCAAGATACTTTAATATGTGAGAATCCACTTGGTTCAAGAAATTATTTTCAGCATACAAAGAGAACAGTTTCCTTTATAAAAATAGAAATTTCATATTTATCAAAAGCATACGTCATAAGAGCGGGGAGAATTTAAGGATCTTAAAAGATAAGAAATTTTTGCATACAACAATACAAATTCACATTCATCTTTGGGTCCTTAAATGAGAGCTTTCAAAACCGAAAATACAGGGATATGTCTCATTCTCTATCCCGATTCTTTGGAAAAGACTATATGAAAGGAAGCTTTATAAACGTACAATAATTCATGTTTAAATTGATCAATGGAAGGTGAAAATAATGTCAATACTATTAAAACGTAGATAAAGGTTTCACATGTCTTTCTCACTTCAAACATGAATTCAAAAGAAACATACAAATGCATATCATGGCCTAAAAATGCCGAAAAATCACATCTTTAGTTTAGAAACACAAGGCAAATTTGTGAACAAGAAATATCAACAAACAGTTCTTAAAGACAACGAAGTTCAAAACTTTTTCAACAACATACTCCAGTATGTACATCTTTCAATTCTTAATAATCGAAAGCACATAAATCTTAAATAAGACCATCCCCAAACTCATTGATATAACAAAATTCAGATTACAAAACCAAATCATGAAAAAGAATCATGCAAAAATTTGAGGTTTCGCACCTGTTTTCAAGCAGAGAACTAGACAAGAGTGCCTATCAAGATGGAGCTTCCATCATTGAAGTTTTAATTTTGGTTCGTTAGAGTTTTTCCATTTGTCGAAATTGATTTTTGTGAGTGTTTTCTTTGAGAATTTTGGTTGTGTAAGGTTAGACGCGTGCGCCTCCAACCCCCCCCCCCCCCCCCCCCAAAATTCTCTCTTTAACCTCTATCCCTCGCTATCTATTTATAGGGGAAAGAATTAGGGTTTCCGATTTGAAAAACATGGATTTCGATCCGAATTTTGGAATTATTTTCTAAGCAATTAAAGTCAAAAGTGAAGCAAAGACCATTAATGGCCTTTGTAGTTGAAAAATACGTAGAGAGAGATGAATCCATTTCTCCTTGCCAAAAATGAATGAGCATGGTCTGAGAAAGGAATAATAGTTGATGATACTCTATCTATTTTTGGTTGTGTCCGAGGGTAAAATAGTAAAACAGAGAGGCGACTAGGGTTTTACTGGTGAATGCTATTGTTGTTTGTCGCTAATTTTTCTGAAACGTTTGTTGTACTAGTTGTATGCTATTATGGTTATCTGTATGTTGTTGTTACTGTTGAACAGTGATGGGGAAAGAGAAATATACAGTATTGGTGTGGGTCAGTATGGTCGGTGGGCCGGTGGGTTGAAAACAAATGGGCCTGGGATTATTGAAATTAAAAAGGAATGGGCTTCGTAATATAATTCAGCCCAAGCTCAAATAAGAATAAGGAAGTTAGTTTCTGGTTAGAAGAAAATTTAGGTAAAGATCCGAAAGTCAAAATCTAGCCAAAGTAATTTAATGAAGTGGCAAAATGAATCACAATTGGATACAAATTGATACCTTATTTAATTCCGAACTTCTTAATTTAATAAAATAAAAAAATAATTTTTAATTAAATTATTTTTTAAGAACAAATTATATTTTAATCAAGGTTATATCCATTTGAATTAATTTCTGATATAACCCTTGATAAAAATTTAATTTTTAGTAAAATAACTATTTAAGTAAGGAAATTATAAGATCTCGTATATACGATTATGAAAATATATAATCGTTACTTAAAATGACAAAATTACATAGGTAAACATTTCAAAAAAAAAAATTATCTGATAAAATAAATATTTGGATTTTATTTAAAGCCGAAGAAACTCTAAATCAAACTTCGCTATAAAGGGAAAAAAATTAGGTGTCAACAATTGTCCCTCCGTTTGAGTAGGGTGAATGCAAGTAACTCTGCCAAAGAGAGTTTGACATACCTAATTTTGCCTGACCACCAATTTGCCTCTCGAAAGGGGTGGTTTCCACATGAGTTCCATAGAGTTATGGTCGGACCCTAATATCGGGTATCCTATATATCTCAGGTTACATGAGAATTCAGGCCACTTGTAGTGCTTGACTTCTAAGCATGTATTTCAAAGAAATCACAAGTTATCCCAGTTTTTGAATTTTAGGTGAAACAAAAAATGTAGATAATAAAAGGATTAGTGGGAGTTGGAATGTAGTCGAGTTTTCAATATAGATTCCAACCTACATATCCCTGAGATTCAGAGAATCATATTACTTGTAGTCTGACTCAATCAATAGAAAAATAGTCTTTTATTTTAGACAATCTCTAGCGCGAGATGAATGATAAGTTATTTGGGATTATGGAAAAGAGGCTTGTAACCTCTTAACTATGAATGCGGGATCCTTCACATCCATAGATAAGATTTACCTGGACATAATTTCCAAACTCTGAGTGCATTATCACCCAGATTTGAAAAAAGAGAAGGTTACTTCCAGTATGCATTTAGAAATATCTTGAAAGTGAAACTGAAACCAGGATATCCTAAAATAACCCATATGCCTTATAATAGAGGTATGGTTTTATGGTAGTGGAATTCATCCTTCAACTCATGTCCAAAGAGCTTGATGTTCCTTTTCAGACCATGTCCTAGTTCGCTGCTAAGAAAAGTTCCATGCTGTGCAGCATCCTTTTGGAGCGCCACACCGGTGGTTCTGATTTGAGAATTTCATCCTTTCGAATGCTCTCACAATATCTCAAACAAAATATTTAGTTGTAAATATAGCATGACACAAATATAAATTGGTACAACCTATTTGAAACTATCACGTTGAGATAGTTGAGGAACCAATTTTCTCAACTTGTTCTAAAAAGATCATTCCTCTTTGAACGGGGAGACAACCTGACTCTTCTTGAATATCTTATTCCACTTTGACTGGGGTGGCAACCAAACATGTTCCAGTAAAAGATGAGTGACTTATATTGAATATCTTGGGTAACTTTGAATGAGGTGATAGCTCAGAGTGTCTCATTGAAAGGCAGATGACCTATCTTAAATATTTTATGCCACTTTGAACGGGGTGACGTTCCAATATTTCTCATTGAAAGAAAGACGATCTATCTTGAATTTAATATGACACTTTGCATGGAGTGATAGCCCAAAGTGTCTCAATGAAGGGCGGACGACCTATCTTGAAGGGTGACGAACCAATTTTTCATGAAGTGATGGCCCAACGTGTCTTATTGAAAGACGAATGACCTATCTTGAGTAATGTGCCATTTTGAATGGGGCAACTGTCCAACATTTTCCATCCAAAGACAGATGATCTATCTTGAATGTAATATGCCACTTTGCACGGAGCGACAACCCAAATTGTCTCAATGAAAGGAGGATGACCTAGCTTGAATATAACGTGCCACTTTCAATGGAGTTATGGCCCAATGTATCTCATTGAAATGTGGATGACCTATCTTGGTAGTGTGCCACTTAAAATGGGGTGACGGTCGAACGTATCTTATTGAAAGACAAATGACCTATTTTGAATGTAATGTGCCACTTCTAACGGGGGAGATGACCCAACGTATCTTATTGGAAGGTTGACAACCTATCTTGAATGTAATGTGTCACTTTGAATGGGATAATGGCCTAAACATAATTCACGTTGAATAAAGTGATAATGCAATATGTCCTTTTGAAAGGGTGGATAACCCAAATATAATAAGATGTGTTACCTAGAATGAAGTGGCAATTCGCTAGGTTTCTTGGAGGATAGAAAACCCTATTATATAAGAAAATATAGAGGTTGATTTATTGAACTTCTTCATTTGAATTTCAAATCCTTGAAAAGAGTTATGCAAGTTCTGATCTTCTGGATTGAATCCTAAAACTTTGAGAGGATCCATTGCATTATTTCTTAGAGACGGTCTTATATAACGTCACCTACATGGCTAAAAAACATTCATTAATAACATACAATGTAATTAGGATAAGAGTGAAGGATAGAGTCTGAAGATAAAGCCATTTGACTCATGATGATCTGGAGATAACAATTTGGATAATATCTCCATATCTTAATTGTTATGCTTCATCATTTCCCTACAGAATCAAAGAAGCTGTTAGAGACTATAACGAAGTAATAAAAACATAAATCAAGAGGAAAAATAAAAAGGGAAGTTGTCTGGGTAGCAATGCTACGGTGGGTCCAGTAGTACCATTTGTCATGCTTAACGTTGTTAACTTTACTGTTCCTGCATCCAAAGAAAAATTCTTATTTTTGAGAGAAAGACTGTGTTGGTTTTACTTTGCTCTTCTGATGTTTCTTGTTGATCATTGATTTGCAAGCTTGATCGAGCTTTGAAAATACCAACCCGGTGAAATTTTTGAGGGCTTTTGGAAAAACATTTGCCCTAGTCTATAACATAGAAACTCTAGAACTTCCATATAACTTATGACATCATTTAGTATGGAGTTTTTGGGATCCTCTCAAAACTTCCGCCCTGGTATAAAAATGCAAAATACTTGAGTTCTTTCTGATGCGTCATGGCTTAACATTTTGAAAACTTCTACAAAATTTTCTCTGATTTCCACTTTAGTAACATATGGTGTCCAACTTATAGTAATCTTATGTTTTGTGAATTTTTTGAGACTTTCTAAAAAATTTCTGCCCCAGTTTCTATGGAAGTATTATGGAGATATGACTGAGCTGGTATGACGCCTACGTATTCCATTGATGTAGGAATTAGGTCGACGTAAGTCCAACATACAATGAAAAGATAAAGTTTTTAAGGGATTGACCGAAGCCGATGTAGGCCACCTACGTATCCCATTCTGAAAAATTCAGGTCAAATGTAGTTCATACAAAATAAAAAAGATATTTGATATTTTTTCATAATGTGATCAGAGTCAGTACCTACGTATTTCGCAAGGAAATTCAGGTCGAACGTAGTTCATTACAACTAAAAAATGCGATTACAAGAAAATCAAACCATAAAGTATGATTACAAAAAAATCAAAACCATAAAGTCCGATTACAGTGAAATAAAGCGACAAAGTGTGACTACTAGCAAACAAAACAAGAAAGTACAATTGCAAAAAAAAAAAAAATAGTAACTTCAGAATGCAAGATAGAAGGACGCCAATAGTGCACCTTTGGGGAAACTTTATTCTTCTTTGCGACTAATGGTGTCAACGACTACTTCTCGTGATTGGGCAATGGATTGTTGTTCACATTTGCTGAAACTTCTGTTAGTGTTATCACCTTACTGTAAATTAGATCCTGAATTTGTGCTTGAGAGTGATATATTTCTCTATATCATGTCCAACAACTCTAGAATGGTATGGACATTGCTTGTTTGGATCATACCAATTTGAAGAAGTGTTCGAAGTCTTTGCTTCTACTGGATGAAGTATCCCTAGTTCTTTCAACCTTTCATAAAGCTGAGTAAGTGGCTCCAGCAATAGCGTGAAGATCCTGGGAGGCTTCATTTCATGGTTGGCACGAGGTGCATTATTGTGCATTATTTTGATAGTTTTATGGTGCAGGTTGAACATAATATGTTGTTTGCGCATTTTAGACTGCATAGTGAGCATGTCGAGCATTGGGTTGGTATCGAGGAGGTTGTTTGTAGTTGGATGAACTTCCTTGAATCATCACTCCCATTAATTCTTTCTCTTTTTTCTTTCCATTTTTGAAAACAATTGAATTGTAGTTTAGTCAAATTTATTATCTTTTTTGTCCTGAGGTCATCCTTAATCATTTCTCTAGTCTTAACAATTTTAGAAAATATTTTTTCATCCATTGTTACCACGTAATCGAAATATTCTGGGTTTAGTGCATGAATAAAGTAATTGATCATTTTAGCTTCTTCCATAGGAGGATGTACCCTAGTCGCTTCTTCTCTCCACTGTATGACATATTTATGAAAACTCTTATTTGATTTCTATCTTAGCTTTGTGATAGAGATTTTGTCTAGAATAATATCAGCATAAAACTTGTAGTGATCCACAAAAGTATTTGCCAAGTCATTCCAAGTGCACTATTTCATCACATCTTGTTTAGAGTACCATTCTAAAGCCTTTCCACTCAAACTTTGATTGAATAGCTTGAACCGTATTCCTTCATTTTTGCCACACCAATCAACTTTTCATAATAAATTTTCACATAAAAGAAAGGATTTTCGAACCCATCAAACTGTTCAAATTTTGGGATCTTGTAACCAAGAGGCAACTCGATCTCGGAAAAGGCACACAACTCTTCATACTTCCCACTTTGGTTACTTCTAAGTCCCCGAAGGCTTCTTATTTCATCTTCCAAGACCTTAAGCTTTCTATTCACCATCTCATCAGAGTACATTTTTGGACCATTCACTGTTTCAACATAATGATTACTATCTAAGCGATATATCCCTTGAGTTTGTATCGCTGGTGGGGTGGTAGAATAGGTGTAAACTAGTGGAGCTTGGTGTGACAATGATATGTTCTAAACCTTCAAATGAGCAAAGGGTACACAAAAGGGATATTCTGAGAAGCATGAGAAAAATGACCTTCCTGATAAACTCCTTCCGGTGTTGAAAACATAAGACCTTTTTGTCGAGTATCAGGAGGTAGAGTCATGTCTGGAGGAGTCTGAGAAAGTGTTCTACTTTGCGTCACCATGAGCCTTAGCTCAACAATTTGTTGCTCCAAATGAGCAACGACCTCTGGGGTTATTTCTCTAACTATCGAGGAACTCTGGTCCATTTCCACAGAGAAGGTGGGAAGTGACCTGGATGAAGTATTAGTGTTGATCAAACTAGGATCCATAGTTGGGCGAGTCGTTCTGTTAGCCCAAGTAAGAACTGATGAATCTATAGTTGCTTTCTTGACCTTAGACCAGGTGAAATACTGATGTTTTGCCAACGATTACTTGAAATTAATTTTCTTTTAGTCTTTGTGAAGCGAGCAAGTTTGATTACCAACACAAATCGACCTCTCTTTAAAAGGAAAGAAAAATTCTCAAAAAAGGTAAAATGTTAGTTCATGATCGTAATGATTGACCAAAGTAATATATGAAATAAATGACATACATTTAATTTGAAACAGGCTAAGACCAGAATTTAAAGAATTGGACACTTGAAAAAGTGACCTAATGATCAGAACTTTAATCATTTGACGGATCTAGAATTTAATGGCAAAAATAACATTTTGAATAAAATGAACTAAGCAATTTTAAGGAATCGGATGTTCACGAATAAACATCCTAAAATGCTTATTTAAAAAGCTTTTTTGAAGATAACATAGTCTTTTCATTAATAGCATATCTGGATAGCTCTGACTATAATCAAATACGAGAAAAAATAAATTGTTAGAGCAATGTGGTCAATGTAAATCGGATACTGATCTAATGAAATTTTGAACAAAACTTGGGTAGATTGGAAGGAATTTTATCAATAGTCTTTTAAGGGTATTTTAGAAGGATTCAAATTTTGAGTCATAAATGCCTATTAACGTTCTAAGACTTCGAAATAAAATAATGGACTAGTCTTGTTTAAAGCCATAAATATGTTATTTAAACACACAGATCAAGCAAATATTGACAAAACAAATAATAAAATACTTTAGCACATAAACAATTATTACGCGTCCTAGCATACATGGGATCTTTCAAGACAAAGGTAAGCCTAGTGTTTCAAGGATATACATGTTATTTGTAAGACGTTTCATTGCCCCCAAATATATCCCAAGGGACAATGGTCCATACAATCCGACATTACCTTCTTCAATTAAAACACATAAAGGATGATCGTTTGTTATTAACATGATCAATAGATGTAAGGTGGATTTTTCTAATGGGCCCAATACCCCTTTAGGTATTGGGTCATCCTAGGATAATGCCTAAAAAGAGTTTTGATTTTGCTCTATCCCAGGTATCTAGAGTGGGCTTTAAGCAGGTTTCCAAGTGAACAATTCGGGTTTGAAAATACAAACAAACATCGTGCGCCTAACGTACCAATAAACTATCATATTTCCAACACTTCATTTGGAATTGATAAATAGAGATCGCGACAACCGCGAAACCCCAAACAATTTAAATACTCTATGAGGAAGTATGCATGAAATACAACGATTTAAATTTTACGAAAATTTAAACACAAAATCAAACAAATAGTTTAAATATTATAAATCCAAATAATTAGTCAAAAAATTAGTCAGTTCGAATATTTGGTTAGAACCTAGAACGGAGTCGCTATTTCTATTTTATCCTTTTCGTATTTCACTTAAAAAGAAAATGGTTTTGACCTCTTTCAAACTATTTCAAAAGATTCAAGAAAATTTTAAAATAATTTTGAGAAATTTACAGAGTCGCCACTTGATTTTTGTTAACAAAAACTTAAAAAAGTTTCAAAGGTTCAAAAATAGAAATAAACCTTTAAAATTAGAGAAAATGGATAAGGATTCAATTAATGCCCTAAGAAGGTTTTTAAGGCACTTAGAAGCGTTCGTTTGAAAAAATGGTTTACCAAATTATTTTGATTAACTTAAAAAATGGCTAACTTTGCAAAAAGATTGATTTTATAAAAATACTAAAATTATTTATTTACACATTTAAAAAGGCCTTTCTTTTATGAAAACAAGGAATATTCTACTAGAATCAAAATAAATTGTCATTCTTTGGATTTAAGAGGAAAATGAATTTTGCTTTTGTAAAAGAAAAAGATTATAGAATTATTTTCTTATTATTAGTTATTATTATTATTATAGAAAAATCAATATTGTTATATATAGATAATACCTTTGAAAAAAAATATTAAGAGAGTATTAAATTAAAACTGCTTTGCTAATTTTTGAAAAGTTAATTTTCAAAATAAATTAGTTTCTTAGATTTGGAGAAAATTACTTTAATTTAAATAAACTATTAGTTACATGAACAAAACAAATGCCATTTTGAAATAAAATACTTAATCTTTAAAAGACTTGTTTTATGGAGAAAACTGAAGGAGCCAATTTAATTTGTTTTAGGTAAGATAAATTAGGTGAAAAAAATATGACTCAAGTAAAATAAAACTAAGACAAAATGGAATGACAACGTCTTAGAAGATTTATTTAGATTAATTGATTAAAGTGTTAATTAATACAAATAAACAAAGATAAATCATAAGCTATAAAGAACGGAAAAGGTTCAAAAATACCCTTGCACTATCCGAAATAGCTCAAAAATGTCCTTCGTTAGATTTTTGGGTCAAAAATACCCCTCCGTTAAATATTTGGCCCAAAAATACCCTCCCGAATTCAGAAAAGGATCACAAATTCTGAAATGGGTCAAAAATACCCCTCTGTTAAATATTTGGCTCAAAAATACCCCTCCCTTAACGAAATTAAATTATTTGATTATTTCGTTAATTTATATAAAACTCATCATTTAATTTATATGTCGTTAATTACGTTAATTTATATTTCGTTAATTTCCTTGAAGATTAAAAAGATGTAAAGTGAAAATATCTTTTAGAATAAATGTATGTTTATTTTTCAAATCAAATTCAACCAATTGATATTATAATTCAAATACTTTTTTTCATTATCTTATTTTTAAAATTTAAAAAATTCTTTTATGTAAAAAAATTAAAGTATCAGGATTAAAAAGTTAAAGTTAAGGTTTAATTCAATCGAAATAATTTAATTTCGTTAAGGGGAGAGTTATTTTTTAGCCAAATATTTAATAGAGAGGTATTTAACGAAATTAAATTATTTTGATTATTTCGTTAATTTATATAAAGTTCATCATTTAATTTATACTTTGGTAATTTCTTTAAGTGAAAATTTATATTTCATCAATTTCGTTAATTTCTTTATGTAAAATAAAAATACCTTTTTAGAATAAATGTATGTTTATTTTTCAAATCAAATTCAACCAATTTATATTATAATTCAAATATTTTTTTTCATTATCTTATCTTAAAATTGAAAAAATATTTTTATGTAAAAATAAATTAAAATATTATGATTAAAAAGTTAAAGTTAGATTTTAATTCAATCGAAATAATTTAATTTCGTTAGGGAGAGAAATATTTTTGAGCCAAATATTTAACATAAGGGTATTTAACGAAATTAAATTATTTTTATTATTTCGTTAATTTATATTAAGTTCATTATTTAATTTTTATTTCATTAATTTCTTTAAGTAAAAATTTACATTTTATTAATTTCGTTAATTTATATTTCATTAATTTCTTTAAAGATTAAAAAGATGTAAAGTGAAAATACCTTTTAGAATAAATGTATGTTTATTTTTCAAATCAAATTCAACCAATTTATATTATAATTCAAATATTTTTTTTCATTATCTTATTTTTAAAATTAAAAAAAAATATTTTATGTAAAAAAAATTAAAGTATTATGATTAAAAAGTTAAAGTTAGCGTTTAATTCAATCGAAATAATTTAATTTCGTTAAGGAGAGAATTATTTTTGAGCCAAATATTTAACAGAGGGGTATTTTTGACCCATTTCAGATAGTTAAGGAGTATTTTTGATCCTTTTCCGAATTCCGTTAGAGAAAGGGGTATTTTTGAGCTAAATATTTAATGGAGGGATATTTTTGAGTCAAAAATCTAACAAGGGACATTTTTAAGCTATTTCAGATAATTCAGGTATATTTTTGAGCCTTTTCCGTATAAAGAATGAAGACAAGAACTAAAGTTGGGCCCTTGGCCCATCAAGAAGCTGCAAGCTTTTGAGCTTCCTTTTTATGGACTTTGGGTTCACTTTCCTGCATGTATATCAGTTGTATATCACAGCTCTTTCCCTTGCGTTTTTGTATATACACTATATATCAATGTATAAAGATCCATATACTCCCTTCCAGCATTATTATGCCTCATATATTGGTGTATACCAGCCATCTTTGACTTGTAAAATCTGTATATCTTCCATATACAGTGTACAACCGCGAATGTTTCTTCATGCTAGTCTCTTTGAGGACTTTTGGGACTTGATCTCTCTCGGGACTTGATCCCAGAGAGATGTAGGATATGGAGTCCAATTGGACTCTAACAAATTCACATTCATTAAAAATAAATAAAGAGTTAAGAGGATGCCAATTGAAAAAATCATTTCAAATATTAACACAAAATTAGAAAGAACAGGAAAAAAAACAAACTACCACAACTATTTAGCTAAACTTTCAAAATATATAAAATCAATTATCAGCCAATTCTTTCAAAACCTATAAAACTGCCTCTTTCATGCACTTGAGGAGACCCACAAATTAAATACATCATTACCTAGGAAGCAACAAGTCAAAATGACAACAAAGCTATACAAATAATGCTAGTCATTAAAGTTTTGAAGTTATTGATTCCAGAAACTTTACGGGGAGGAAACAAACAGTACACTCTAACAATTATCCATAATTGATTGATGGTAAAAACAAAATCAAATCACTAGTAGTCTCTCGAGATTTAACCAAATCATCAATTACCATTGTCATAAGCATCCACAGAAAATACAGACGAATTTGTGCAAATAAAGCAAGATACTTTTACTAGTAAGAATCCACTTGGTTCAAGAAATTATTTTCAGCATACAAGGAGAGCAGGCTCCTTTATAAAAATAGCATTTTTCACATTTATCAGAAGCATACGCCATAAGAGCGGGGAGAATTTAAAGACCTTAAAAGATAAGATATTTTTGCACTCAACAATATGAATTCACATTCATCTTTGAGTTCTTAAACGAGAGCTTTTGAAACTGAAAACACAGGGATATGTCTCATTCCCTATCCCAATTATTTAGAAAAGACCATACGAAAGGAAGCTTTATAAACGTACAATAATTCACGGTTAAATTGATCAATGGAAGGTGAAAACAATGTCAATACTATTAGAACGTAGATAGAGTTTTCATGTCTTGTTCACTTCAAACATGAAATCAAAAGAGACATAAAAATACGTATCAAGGCCTAAAAACGCAGTAAAATTCCATCTTTAGTTTAGAAACACAAGACAAATTTGTGAACATAAAATATCAGCAAATAGCTCCTAAAGCCAAAGAAGTTTAAAACATTTTCAACAACATACTCCAGTAAGTCCATCTTTCATCTCTTAAAAATCGATAGCAAATAAAGCTCAAAAAGATCAGCCCCAAACTCGATATAACGAGATTCAGATTACAAAACTAAATCATGAAAAAGAATAATGCAAAAATGTGAGGTTTTGCACCTGTTTTCGGGCAGCGAACGGGACAAGAGAACCTATCACGACGGAGCTTCCACACCTAATTTCAATTTTGGTTTGGCGGAGTTTTTCCTTTCGTCGAAATTAATTTTTTCAAGTGGGTTCTTCGAGATTTTCGGTTGCGTGAGGTTAGAAGCATGCACCCCACAGCCCCAAAATTCCCCCTCAAAATCCTCTTTTTAACCTTTATCCCTCGTTATCTATTTATAGGGGAAAGAATTAGGGTTTTGAGTTTGAAAAAATGGATTTCAAATCGAATTTTTGAATTATTTTTTTAGCAATTGAAGTCCACAGTAAGACAAAGACCATTAATGGCCTTTGCACTCGCAAAATCGGTGGAGATAGATGTACCATTGCTCCTTGCCGAGAATGAACGAGAATGGTCTGAGAAAGGAAAAGTTGATGACAATCTAGCCATTTTCGGCTGTATGCGAGGCGTAATACGATAAAAAAGGGAGGCACCTCGGGTTTTATTGGTGAACGTTGTTGTTGCTTGTCACTGATTTTGCTGAAGGCATTTTTTGTAGTGGTTGTACGCTATTGTGGCTATCTGTACATTGTTGTTACTATTGAACAGTGATGGGGAAAGGGTAATATGAAGCATTAGGTCGGGTCGGTGTGAGCGGTGGGATGGAGCGGTTGAAAACAAATGGGCCTGAGGTTATTGAAATTAAAAGAAAATGGGCTTGGTAATATAATTCAACCCAAGATTAAATAAGAATAAGGAAGTGAGTTTGGGTAGAAGAAAATTTAGGTAATGATCCAAAATTCAAACTCTATCCAAATTAGTTTAATGAAATGGCTAACTGAATCCAATTGGAAATGAATTGATACCTTATTTAATTCTATGCTTCTTGATTTAATAAAATAAAAAAATAATTTTTACTTAAATTAATTTTTAGGAACAAATTATATTTTAATCAAGGTTATATCCATTTGAATTAATTTTCGAGATTACCCTTAATAAAAATCTATTTTTCAATAAAATAATTTTTTAAGTAACGAAATTATATGATCTCGTATATCTGAGTACGAAAATATATAATAGTTGCTTAAAATAACAAAATTACCTAATCTAACATTTCAGAAAATTCTTATCCGATAAAATAAATATTTGAATTTTATTCAAAGTCAAAGAAATTCGAAATCAAACTTAGTCGTGAACGGTAAAAATTAGGTGTTAATAAACATCACGTATCTATAATGAAACAAGTGCCCTCACAAGAAAAAACTAGTCTACACACTCAATTCAAAAGATTGAATATAATTTAAGGACTTAGCATCAAAGAACAACTCTCACACTCAAAAAGAATTCATGTGTATGCACAGAGAACCATAGGCTTACCTATTGTGTACATCTCCACTAATTAAGCATATCTGAATAGAATCAAATCGGACTTATTGGGTTGTAATATTGGCTAGGAGACGGGTAGAAAAACTATATAATAGTGACTTACACTTTCCTAAGCAGTTTGCACTTTTTAACGTTCATCACCTATTACTTTCTTCACTTTATTGTCAGTCCTCTCTTCAACTATTATTTTCACTACTAGTATTTCATCTTATCAATAATGCTTTAAACATTTTTTTTTCAAGCCCCTTTTTTATTTTTTTCTCTCATGTCATATTCTCTCAGAGAGGGTTTTTTCATCACTTTGTGACTATCATTGGTTACCTTTTTAACACCCAATCACTTTTTTTCTCCAGATTTATCAAATTTATCATAATCTATGCTACAATACTCAAGCAGGGTGCAAAAGTTAGGGACTCAAAAAAAGGGTCAAAGCAAAAATTTGGCTATCATCAAAAGGCTATAGACTCAAAGCAGCTAACTAGTGATATAATATCTGAAAAGGCTAAAATTTAACAAGACAAATCAAAGAAAGCCTATATCATCTTCTAAACAAAATGACACTTTTATTTTGCTCTAACAACATGCAGGACAAGTTCTAGACTTAGATGCAAAACATGAAATATGCAAGAAAATCTCACCACACACAGCATAAGTATCAATCAAGATGAATTAGTTTCACTTCTAAGACATATAGGGTCATACAGAAAAATAAGAACAAGCTGTATAAAGAGTCACAACCATATGCCTAGGTATCAAAAAATTTGCTATTTTATTTATATCCAAGCACTCACAAGAAAGTACTATTCAAACTCAGGCCTAAATTGCTCGTATCACACAAGTAAAAAAACACCTTTGGTTTCTCATATCTCCAAAAAAGAAAATAAAATACTTGCTCTGTTTCAAAAAGAATGACCTACTTTTCTTTTTAGACCATTTAAAAAAGAATAACCCATTTACTTTTTTAGCAATACTTAATTTCAACTTTCCACATGGCATGTTTATGACCACAAGATTAAAGGATATTTTGGTACATTTGACACTACTTTAATGTAAAACCACAAGATTCAAAAGTCTTCTTTATTTTTTTAAACTTTGTGCCAAGTCAAATTGGGTTATTCTTTTTACTCCTAAAAATAAAAAAAATACTCGGTTCAAAAGGACATCCTTGAAAAAGAACCAAAAAGAAAAACCAAGGGGTGGACAAAGTATGATCTAATAAAGACTAAAAAACTAAAAATCAATAAAAGTTAATCTAATCTAAAAAATCAAATAATAATGTCTTTGTATTTTTAAACTTTTTCATTTTTTTTTTCATTTTTTCCTTAAACCTAAAGCAAGCAACTACTACAAATAATAATTATAAATTCTATAGAATACTTCACCCTAAACAAATATCAGAAGACATTCCATCCCACACTTAAAATCATGCTTTGTTCTCAAAGGAATAAATAAAGCAAATCAAGGATTAAAGATTCTGCCTGAGGCCCTCTAGGGCTTAGCTAGAAGCATAATATCCATCAAAGGGCGCACACACCCCATACTTAAGATCAAACGTGCTTCTTAACTTCAAATTTTGGGTACATAAACTTTCCTTGAATCTACAAAAATAAAAACAATATAAAAAGTGACACTAAAATAAAAATAAAAACTACTTACTATATGTTGGGTCCCAACAAACGCCTAATTTAACATTGCGGCACGATCCATCAATTTTTTCTGCACCTTGAGGATATGAATTTCACCTTTAACATGGCGTCTATCTTTTTGCTTTGCTCATAGGGTGGTGGTACAAAGATGTAGGAATAAAGTAATGGATGGTGCAAGTTAAACTACTTGTCCTTGAAGTGAGACATGTTTTTGTGTTGCTTGTATGGTGTAAATTTAAGTATATTGGATTCTTGCTCCTCATCTACACACTCTTCCACTATTTTAGATGACTCCAAAGACATGCCATCATATGAACGTAATATAGAAAATTTATTTGAATGATACCCTACAAATTTCACTTTCTAATTTACACCATCCACAACACGCTCACTCTTATTCACCTTCTCAATATCAGTCTCAAGAAAAAAATGATAGTTGAATAGTTGGAATTCTTTTGTTTACTCTACAAATTGCTAGTATCCACCACAAATGGTGAAGGTGCCAAGCACTCGCTTCACTGAAAATTATGTTAAATACTCTCCCGGTAGGGTCCCAAAAAATACAAAAAGAATCATCATTATTTGACCACCATATATCCTAGGCTGATATATCAAGAAGAGTGACAGAAAAATTAAAGAAAATAAAAATATAACTATGTACAAAAAACTATATTTAACTCAAAAAAATAAAAATTAAAAAGTCTAATATAGATAAATAATTAATTTCAAAGTCCCCAACAACGGCACCAGAAACCTATTACATCCAAATGCACCCACAATTGTACGCAGTCATACAAGTACTATAAGATTGAGAGTCCAGATATCGTATCCACAGAGACTTGTCGATTAATTATTCACCAAATTAGACCAATTCCAATTATCTAATCAAGCGATAAATTTCAATGATAAATTTAATAATTAACTAAATTAAAAATAAAAATAAAATAACTAACGAACAATTAACCAAATAAAGAGCAGATTTTGGCGCAATCAATAAATGAATCAATCTAGAATTATGGATTCTTTAACAATCACGTAGAGTATCAATTTCATCAGCTTATTTAATTATCTAGTTGTTAATTTATGGGATTGATTATATGATGATGGTCTTTTGAGCCTCTAATTATCTATCCAAATTAACCTCACAATTACATCGTTGAACGTAGATGTGATAACCCAATTTGAATGCATTTATATATCTTTTCATATTGTAATCAAGTAAGGAGATCTAGGTATATTTCTATTCTATCCACAAATCAATTATTTATTTTACTAAAGTAAAGTTCTTGCTCCCTATACTTTTTGTTCTATCTCATTGATTTTTCCTCTAAGTTCACAATAAGAATATAAAATTATTTTAATGATAGATAAACATTGAAATAGTAAGCATAAGAATATAAGAACAACTATTATGATAATCAGATAAATCAAATCAAAAGATTTCTAAACAATCATATTGTCAACCACCATAATCTACATTCAATCTCTTATAAGAAAGTACTATTCAAGCTCCGGCCTAAATTGCTACTATCTCACAAGTAAATAAATTTTTGGATTCTCTTTCTCTCCAAAAAAATAAAAAAAAAAAAAATTAAATTTACTTGTGAAAATAAAAATTACTTGGTTCAAAGGGATCCCCTTGAAAAAGAACCGAAAAAAAAATCAATGGATGGGTAAAGTATGCTCTAATAAAGTCTAAAAAGCTAAAAATTAATATAAATTAATCTAATCTAAAAAATAAAATATAAATCTTTTTGTGTTTTTAAACTTTTTCAATTTCCTTTTCATTTTTTCTTAAACCTAAAGCAAGCAACTAAAAATAATAATAATAATTTTTTTTTATAACATACTTCACACTAAACAAATATTGGAAGACATTCCACCCCACACTTACAATCACGCTTTAGCTCAAAATAATAATTCAAGTAAAACAATGGCTAAGCTACTGCCCGAGGCCCTCTAGGGCTTAGCTAGAAGCATAACATTCATCAAAGGGCCGCACACACTACAAACTTAAGCTTAAACGTGCTTCTTAGCTTCAAATTTTAGGTACTCGAACTTTTCCCGAATCTCCTAAAATAAAAACAACACAAAAAGTGATACTAAAAGAAAACAAAAAATAAAAATAAATACTACTTACTACATGTTGAGTTGCCTTCCAACAAGTGCCTAATTTAACGTTGTGACACGACCCATCAAATTTTTCCTCCACCTTAAGGATATGAATTTCACCCTCAACATGTCATCTGTTTTTTTTACTTCGCTCATAGGGTAGTGGTACAAAGATAAAGTAAACAAGTAATGGATGGTGCATGCTAAACCGCTTAACCCTGAAGTGAGGCATGTTTTTGTGTTGCTTGTCTGGTGTAAATTTAAGAATATAGGATTCTTGTTCCTCATCTTCGCACTCTTTCACTATTTCAGATGGCTCAAAAGACATGTCATCATCTAAACATAATGTTGAAAAATGCTTTGAATGAGACCCAAAAAATTTCACTTCCAAATTTAAACTATGTTGAAACATGATCACTCTTATTCACCTTCTTATTATCAGTCTTATAAAAAATGATAGTTGAATGGGTGGAATTCATTTGTCTGCTCCATAAATTGGCTAGTATCCATCACAATTGGTGAAGGTGCCAACCACTCGCTTCCCTACAAACTTTGTCAAATACTCTTCTGGTGGGGTCCTCCAAAAAATAATAGGAATCATCATTATTTAACCACCATCCATCCCAGATTGACATATCAAGAAGAGTGATAGAAATGTAAAAGAAAATAAAAATATAAATATGTACAAAAACACTATATTTAACTCAAAAAAATAAAAATTAAAAAGTCTAATATAGATTAACAATTAATTTCAAAGTCTCTGACAATGGCGCCAAAAACTTATTGCATCCAAATGCACACACAAGTGTATGCGATCACATAAGTAATATAGGATTGAGAGTCCAGATATCATACCCACAGGGACTTGTCAATTAACTATTCACCAAATTAGACCAATTCTATTTATTTAATCAAATGATAAATTTCAAAGATAAATTTTTCAATTAACTAAACTAAAAATAAAAAGAAAATAACTAATGAACACCTAACCAAATAAAGAGCAGATTTTTATGCAATCAATGCATGATCAATCTAGGATTACAGATTTGCTAACAATCATGTAGAGTATATATTTTATCAACTTATTTGATTATCTATATGCTGATTTACATGGTTGATTATATGATCATGGTTTTTTGAGCCTCTAATTATCTATCCGAATTGACTTCACAACTACATCGTTGAGCAGGGATGTGATAACCCAATCCGAATGTATTTATATATAATCTCATTTTGTAATCAAGTAAGACGATCTAGTTATATTTCTACCCTAGCTACAAATTAACTTTTTATTTTACTAAAGTAAAGATCTTACTCCCTATATTCTTGGTTGTATCTCATTGATTCTCCCTTCGGATTCACAGTAAGAATATATAATTATTTTAATGGTAGCTAAGCATTAAAATAGTAAGCACAAGAATATAAGAGCAACTATTATGATAATCAAATAAATAAAATCAATAAATTTCTAAACAATCATATTGTCAACTACCATAATCCTAGAATGAGAAGTTTAACTCCACATAGACATGGAAAAATTACAACAAATCATCCAACGAAATAACATAAAAATCAATAATAAAGAAAAAGAAAAGATGAAACCAATATTCTCCTGTCTTCATGGTGGATTCTATCTCTCTCAAGGTCAAATGTTATATAAAAATTAATTTTATGGAATCTTTATAGGTGTAGGAAAAATATCAAATAAAATAATTGAGTTCAAAATGGACTAAGATAAATAAAAGCAAACTGCAGAGAGTCTATGTGTCACGCCATCAAGCGGCTAACCCACTGGCAACGAAGTTCCAATTTGAAATTGAAAAGAAAATTTTTTAATATTTTATTAAATTTATTCCATTAAGCCGCCTGCCTGATTTTCTTCTATAATCTTCAGTCTTTAATTCATTTTAGCTCTAAATAGTTTCATCTTCACATTATTTTAATCCTACATATTAAAATATAATATTAGGCATAATTCATAAAATTAATGCTAAAAAACAAATAAAAACACTAAATATGAGGCAAATAATGACTAAAAATATATAATTTTGGCCTCATATCGCATATGCAAAAATATTACCTCACAATTAATCGTTTGTCATGTTATGGAGATTTCCATTTTCTAGGATGACTGCCTTGGTCTCCCATGCTTTTGGAAGACTCATTAAAAGTTACTTTACTTAAAGACTATTTGAATAGATCATCCCTGGAGACTTGAGTTCACAGACAATTTTGCTGAATCATAAGAACATCGATTCCACTCCTTTATTATCCTATATTTTCAAAGCTCATATTTGTTAATTAAACCACTAATCGTGGCTTCTTTCATTTTGGTTTTACCTTCATAAGTTACTTTAAGTTTGTCCTATATTTTCTTGATTATTTTACGGATGAATATCTTGTCATGTTTTGCTCTGCTTACTGCATAGTAAAACAAACTTATAGCACTAGATTTAGTTTCAATTACCTCATGTTGCTCCTTTATGATTTCAAAAGTTTCAAAGATGTCCTTGTTGCTTGATTCCTTTTATTTTTATTTATCCTTCATTTGGGTATAGATTCGGCGTCTTATTAATGACTACCCAAGTCTTGAAGTTGATTGGCCATACAAAGATTTTGAATTTATTCTTCTAGTGTGAGTAGTGTTGTCCACAAACGTAGGGTGACCTTATTGAAGAATGTCCATCTTGAAGGAGTGCTCCTAGAATTTGGTAGTTGGCTATTTAATCTTTACCCACGCGTGGTTAAGTAATTCTTAGATGTGAGACCCTCTCTAATACCAATTGAAATTCAAGAGGGAGAGGGCTGAATTGAATTTTTTTGAGTCATGTAACGACTTAAAATTTGATGAAATATGTGAAATTTATGATTTTATGTAATTTTACTATTTTTACCGTCTTCATAGTTGCATTATGGTACTTTTGGGGTGTGGGGCTGAATGACATGGTTTCAGATGCATTTTTGTGCCTTTGTGTGATATTGTGATTTTTGGTGGCTTCAAGAGCCTTATTTTGAACTTCTGTGGTTATATTTTTATCCGTGTGACGAATGGCTAAACGGACTACAAAAATAGATTTGAAATGTCAATTTTAGGATGGTAACATGTCTAGTATGATTTTGGTGGCTTTTAAATCTCATTTCGACCCTCGATTTAAAAAATTCTGATTTCGAGTTATGGGGGGTTAACTTTGTGAAAATGATTTATTTTTGGAATTCTGTATCTCGATTTAGTCCAGAGCATAGAATTTTATGTGGTCGTATAGTTTTTTTCTGTATATTGGACTCTGAATGAATCTCGAGCACCCCATCGAAGTCTATTTTGGAGTTAGAAAATCTTGTGCACTAGCTTGCTGGTGCAACCTGGAGCACCAAGGGTAAAAATCATTTGAGAAGGACGATTTATGCTTTAAGTACTTGGTAACCTGGGTACAGTATAAATAATCCCCTTTTACCCGATTTTGCTCATTCTTTCACCTAGCCTCTTGAGAGTTAAGCCCTAAAATAGTCTGAGAGCTTAAAAGTGAAGCCTGTGGGTGCTTGGGAAGCTAGATTAACATCTATTTCTTGATTCTCTTATAGATATAAGGTAAGAATTCACCTTTTTCTTAGTAAATTTTTGATTGATTTCTCAAAACCTCAAAAATCTTAGGGCTTGATTTTAAACTCCAATTTCACTCCTTTTAACTTTAATAATGTTTCTTATGCTATAATTACAAGTTTTTTATCAATTTAATCTTTAAAACAACTCCGATTCTTTATTTTACATGAATTGTAAATATTTTACCCTGTAAAGCTTAAAAAAATAATTTTTCTTCAATTTGAACCTCATTTTTCACTCAATTTGACTTGGGTTTTCAGCTGTAGATTTCTAAAAACATGGGAAATATATTTTTAAAGTAAAGTTATAATTTTTCTCTCTTTTTTTGAAAATCCATTCGGGGCCCATTTTAACCTCGAATCAAAAGTAGGCAATATAATTTTTGTTGTCTTTATTTTGATGTGCAGATTCTATGTTTCTTTTTGTTAGTTGATTTTGGGATCGTTCGGAGGAGTAGGACTTTGAAATTAAAGTGTAGTGGACCGATTTTGCCATTTGAGGTAAGTTATGACTTAACTCTTCAGACTAGACAGGGTAGTTAATTGGTATACCAAAATACATGTTAAGGGTGAAAACTAATCATGATAAATGACTATCTATGTTTTGTGCCCATGGGGGAGGGGGGCTATATGTGATGAAATCATTAAAATTAAGATATTATGTGATATGTGTGACCATGCAGGATCTTATGTGATATTGATAGCCTTGAATTAATATGATTAATTGTATTATACTGTTAGAAATGCCTATTGTGGTTCCTTTGGTGTATTGTGATATATTCATACTTTATGGGCATATGAATCATATGGAAAATTCATGGATAGTGGAAATAGTGAGTGGATATTAACTCCCGTTATTGTGGAATCGTAACATTGTGGTTGGTTATGAAAATATATTTTATGAATTGGTTGTGGAAATGCACCATGTAGATTGGGTATGGAAATACTCATTTTAAATGGTTGTGAACATTGCATCATCATTCTTAAGTCATCACATATATCATTTCACTTATTTGTTTTATTAATTTATATTTACTTGTTGTCATATATGTTACTTGATTTGTGTATTATGTTATGTATGTGCTTTAGAAACACTAAAAATACTGGAAATATTAGAATTATGATAAACCTGGAATATACTAAATATTATTATCTTATATTAGATATTATGGACTTTCTTTGAAGGATTACACCGAAGAAGACTCGACGACTGTATGTCAACCTCAAGGCTGCATGCCAATCTCAAGGCTGTGTGCCAACTTCAAGGTTGTGTGCCAACCCCGTGCATCATCATCATCATATATATATATATATATATATATTGCACTTGATTTATTAGATTTATGTTGTGATTGAATTTACTTATTGACTTGTTATATGTCTACTTGCTGTGTATCCTGTTACTTATACTTGACCATCCTGTATATACATGTTCTTCTCTATTTATACTTTTTATGTGATATAATATATACTTGTGTTATACTTATTGTATTATTATTGTATTTGTGGTATATATATATATATATTAGAGTTATTAGTTTAAGTGGTGTGGGCTATCGTTGTGGGACATTTTCTGATTGTAGGTGACGTGCCTTTTGTGTGTATTTTATGTACCTTATTTTATAGTTTAGTATATTAGCCTATGATACCTACTGAGTACAAGTGGACTGTACTTTTAATATTCTCTTCTGGTGTATATTTAGGTTTGGGTGCGCCCCACATTGCTTGATGCAGGAGATTGTTGGAGCTTTCAAGGTAGTTGATGATTTTCAAGCGTCTAGATGTATTTTGTTACCTTTCTTTATATACTATGTCTTTACTTTCATTTCAGAGACATTATTTTCTTTTATTTGGATATCTTACATAGTTATTTGGATTTGAGTTGTATTAGATATGTTCTTATACTGTTGACACCTGGTTAAGTGAGTTATGGCTGTGTTATTATGTTTATTTCTGATTTTATTATACTTGTATGGTTTGCCTTTATTCTAGAAGCCTTACCTTGGGCTTTTATTATCCTTCCTTCTTTGTGTATTGGTTTGTGTGATAGGCTTACTTGTCAAGGTTCACCGTGACAAGTGCCATCATGACCTATAGATTTTGGGTCATGACAAATTTGTATCAGAGAATCCAAGTTTCATCAGTCTCAACAGTGTGAGAATGGAATGTCTAATAGAGTATCGCGGATTGGTATGCAGACGTCTGTATCTATCCTCAAAAGGCTATAATAGAATGTCTTTAGTAAACTTCCCTTATTTTATTCCTTACCATGTAAAATTCTTTCATATGCCGTGTTCTGACTTATGGTTCACTCTTTTTGAAGAGTTTAGTTAAGATGGAAAGCCTCAAGTCATGGACAGACTCAAGAGAGAGGAGAACTCTTTGGTTTAGCCCCATCTAATGGAGTGATAGGGGACTCTCCCTGACTCATATTAAGAAGGTTGGAGGTATGGGTTCTATTCAAGTTCTTCAGAGTTTATCTGCCCCAGTGATAGAGGGATTGTTGGTGCATTCGCTGAACCATTTAGAGGGATCTCCTTTGGTTATGCCAGGTGTTCTTCTAGTTTAGAGTGTGGATCCTTCCATTGCACCTACTTCTATCTTGGGTACTCCTCAAACCCCTAGTCCTTTTCCTATTTTAGCACTGATATTTGGGCATGGTATTTCAAGATCGAGAGTTTAACCTTTATCTATATTACCTCTTTAGATAGGATCTCAACCTGCTAGATTTACTATACCTCCTCTTACTCTGAGTACAGTGATATCGTCTGAGGATCAGAAGAGGTTAGAGAGATTACTCATTTGGGACCTCCCAAATTTTGTGATACTGTGGGTAAGGATGCCTATGAGTTCTCGATTGATAATTGGGTTCTTTTAAGTCGTATAGAGTGGCTTATACTACCAATTAATTGAGGGATGCTGCGAGTGATTGGTGGAGGTCATTTGTTGGTTGTAGACCTCTTAATGCTCATGAGTTGACTTAGGACCAGTTTACTAATGCCTTTCTGGAGAGATTTATGCCTTATAGTTTGAGATATTAGATGTATGATGAGTTTGACCGACTCGAGCAGGGCACCATGACTATAGTAGAGTATGAGGCATATTTTCATGCCTTATCTAGTTCTTTCTATGCTAGTATTTTTACCGATTCTAAGAAGATTTAGAAGTTCATACAAAGTATGATATCTCTCTTCAATTGTCTACGTTTTAGATAGTTGTATTTGGGGTATCTTTTTAGAGTATTGTAGATCATGCCAAAATGACAGAGGGTATTTTTCGAGCATCTTAGGGTGGCGCTAGGAAGGTGTGCCATTTTGTTGAGTTTAGAGGTGAGTCTTTTTGTGGTGGAGATTTTAGAGGTTCTCATGGTTATCAAGGTAGGATAGAGCAAGTGGCCTTATAGAGTTCAGGTGGTGGATCTTTGGAATCAATAGTATAGGGTGGCCATTTAGGCCCAGCGGTTCCTTCTCCTATTTAGTTAGGCCATAGGACTTGTTATGTGTGTCGTGAGGTTAGCCATTTGGTCAAGTACTACCCCTATTATGTGATTAAGGATACTTCTATTTTAGCAGTGAGAGGAAGGGGTGATACCAGATATATGAGGGACAGAGGTAGTGGAGTTTATAGGGGTAATCATGGGGTCACTCAGGCAGTTGGCGATAATGGGCAGTGTTATGCTATACTAGCCAAACCTGAGGTAGAGGCTTCAGATGTTGTGATCACAGGCATTGTCCCTATTTGTTTTAGACCTGTATTTGTGTTATTTGAACCCGAATCGACTTTTTTCTATGTGTCCGTGTATTTTACTTCGGGTTTTGATTTTTTAAGTAAGCCTCTTGCTATGCCTAAGCCTGTATCTACCCAGTAGGTGATTCTTTAGTAGTAGATCGAGTGAAACAGTCTTGTATTTAGAGTTTCTCTGGTCATGAGACCTGGGTAGATTTGCTTGTGTTATATTTGGTTGATTTCGATGTTATTTTGGATATTGATTAGTTGGCTCCTTATCATGCTGTCTTAGATTATTTTGCTAAGACTGTGACTTTAGCTCCACCAGGTGTACCAAGTATAGCTTTGAAGGGTGTGCTTCATTTGGGTTCTAAGAGGGTTATCTCTTATGTTCAGGCTCATCGATTGGTTGAGAGAGGATGTGAAACACCCCAAACTTTAGCCCTTGCAAAATTTTTGAGCCTTGAACATTTTGTGCATCATACGACTGCATCTACCACTCGTATGGAGTGGATACGGTTTGAAGTCTTTGGTCGTATATTGGTCAGTGTCACATTGGAAAAGTTCTGTTGTTGATACGAGAAGGCATTATACTAGTCGTATGTTAGGGTATGAGTAGTAAGGTCTAAATCGAATGTTATTTAGTGTCTATCATTGAAATTCTGCCTAGGGAAGATTTGAGTGGGTACTAGTCATATGGTAGGGTACGATTCGTGAGAAGGAGTCATAAGTTGGACCGATTATAGTGTCTAACATTTTGATTAACATACGAGTGAAAGGTACCACTCATATGATGTGGGTAAGAGTGGAGGGGGCAAACAGTACCCTCATGTGCATATTTTTTAGCTTTTAAGCTGGGGAGATTTTAGATTTTCCCCACCCCCAAAACCTTAAGACCCCATATCTTAAAACACATATTAGTCTCTCATAACACACTTTGAAGGATCAAAACACTCTCAAAATCCTCTCTAAACTCTCTTTTGAAGATTGGGCTAGGGTTTCTACAAGTTTTCCATCTAGAGGTTCAAAAGCCAAGTTTTTTTCGTCAATCTTCGTTAATAAGTTATGTGACTCTTCCCTCATTATTAGTTCTAAATATCATGTGTTTTAAACATTAATCATGATTCATTAATGCTGGTTTTGAAAACCAATGTTAAGGGTTTTGTTGCACATGGTTAAGTATTGTTCATTCTTGGTTTATATTGTGTTTATACATGTTCTTAGTGATGGTTTGCACATGTGGGTTCTCGGTAATTGTGGTTTAACAAATGGAACATGACTTTCCCTAAACTTGATGGTTTTTACTTTGGTTTTCGTCTAGGTAATGATATGCCCTCAACGTGTTTGTGAAAAATTATAAGAGAAGAAACTAGTCACATAATGAATTAGATTTTGAACTAATACTTGGTATAAGTAAGTTAATGAAGGATTAATGATTTTGTAATGGTCTTGATGACCGTTTATTGAATTGAAATATGTTTTGAACTAAGACATTGGCCAAATAATGTAAATGGTTAGTAAAAGGTTTCATGAAGGCCTTTTTGGTCATATGTTGATTTGAATTGTAACTTGGGTGGTTTAAATGGCCACATGGGTTTGATTCCTAAAATTTTGAATTGACTTGATGACTTTGTATAGAAAATAGGTTTGAGCCCCATAGTCGAATGATAATGTTTATGGTATGTTATAACTTGCAAGTGAGGTTGGTATGACATTACCAATGGGATGCCTTTAGTAAGTAATTTGCCTAATGGTTGTGTGTATGTGTAAGAATGTTTTAATTGGTTTTTAAAGTAAGATGTGTATCCATTCCATGAAAGTTGAGTCCGAAGGATTAACACTACAAACCATGCTAGCCGGTGTGGGTGTCTATATGATCGGGAGGTTTGAGTCCCCCATATATATATATAAATGGGAGGTTCGAGTCCTCCATATTGTATACATTGGTGCTATGTCACCTTGATTATGCAAGGACATTTGATTTCCCCATGATGGCATATACAAATATGGATATTCTCTGGTTTGTGTGACTACATGCACTGGGGCCCTTCCAACTAGGGGAGAACTGGACCAATAGAGCCTGTGGGTTCCTTGTTTTATGACGGTTATACTACACAACCCAGATTAATGTTTTCAAGTTTATGCTAATCTTTGTTCCTTATCCCAACACGATATATATATATATATATATATATATATATATATATGGATACATCTAATTGCATATAATAATTTAGCTTAGTTTCATTGATGGTATTATTTTATTTCTCTATCCCTGAGTTACATGCTATCACGGCAATCGCTAACTATCTTTGAATGCTGTATCCCCACGTGATACAGGGACCAAAGCTTCTTCTTCTTTTCCTCTGTAGTTACCAAGTGATCTAGAGGTTCGTGAGTTTGAAATTAAAATGGTCAGCTTCCATACTTCGAAAGGCATTCATTGAATGGTCCTTTTCTCTTTGTCTTAGACTTGGTTTAGACATTATTTTTGGCTATTGATAGGGCATGTCCCGATATGTTATTGACTTTGGTTTTGTAGAGGTTTATTAGATTACTGTGGAATTTGGTGTGATGGTTTATTATGGTTTTTGGGGGATTGACTCAGATACTTTATGAGTTATTATTAGACTTACTTTCCACTATCTTGCTATATATTCAGAATTTATTTGACACTTACGGTTGATATGTTATTTTGGTTAGGTTAAAAGGGTGATCTTCGGTCCATGTGAAACTTGAGATACCTATCATGGCTAGGCCTTGGTTTGAGTCATTACAAAGTTGGTATCAGAGCATAGTTTCATGGTCATTTGAGTGTCCAAAAGTTGTGTCAAGTAGAGTCTCTTTAACTAGTGAGTAGCATCCACACTTGTAAGAGAGAGGCTATGAGACATTTAGGAATACTTCTCTTTCTTGTTGTCTTATTTTGAGATATAGAGCCTAAGGTATTGGATTCTTCTAATTTTTGTTTGTTCGTCTTTCTGATCATACCTTCAAGAAGATCTAATGTTCATGAAAACTCTTTTGTCCCATCTGAGGATAATACATATGGAGCTCATCCAACTTTTGGGTTCCAAAGTTGGTTAAGGTTTGCTGCATCTGGCTGTCCTTATAGGGTTCACTTGTCCCCACAAATCCTTCTCCTAAGGGTGACACCCATACTCAGTTGCCTGCTTGGGAGGTTACTAATGCTGAGTTTTGTCGCTCTATTACCCTGTTGAATCAGTTGGTGACATCTTAGTCACAACTTTCTAGTTTTGCTGATGTTACTATGAGTTCATCTGAGGCCACTAGAGTTGGAAAATTCATGAGGTTGCATCCCTCGATGTTTACGGGTACAAAGGTTGAGGAGGATCCTCAAAGCTTCATTGATGAGATGGAGAAGATCTTCTGGGTTATGCATGATTTTGAAGTGGATTGTGTTAAGTTTACTGCCTACCAATTGAAAGATATGGCATACCAATGGTATGAGGAGTGGAAGCAATTGAGAGGTGAGGATGCTACTTCGACCGTATGGGATAATTTTTCTAGTGTGCTTCTAGATCCGCTTTTCCTAAGAAGTTGAGGGAAGCTAAAGCAGGAGAATTTGTTAACTTGAATTAAGGAAGTATGACAATCAAAGAGTATGCCTTGAAATTCCATAATGTCCTGATATTCTCCTGAATTGGTATCCAATATGAGGGCTTGAATAAGGAAGTTTGCTTCTAGATTATCTCGTGAGTTGGTCCTTAAGAGTAAGGCTTTCTTATTGATCAAGGACATGGATATCTCCAGATTAGTTGTGTATATGCAACTAGTTAAAGAGGAGAAGAAGAAATAGGTTGAGATTAGTAAGAGGCAGAGTAAGAGGTCTTAGTTTTCAAAATAAAGTAGGGACCTTTACTTGAGTGGAAAATGGCCTAAGAAGAAGAGTTGAAAGAGTTCTAACTCCTATTCTATGGCTAGTGCTTTCTACCCAAAGCCGTTGGGAGATAAATATTTTTAGGGTGGTGATACTTCTAGGACACTAGGTGCCCAATCTCAGGCCAGTAGGGCCCAATCAACATTGTCCTACCCTCCTTGCAGATTCTATTATCAATAGTATTATGGTCGGTGAGAGAAAGAGAGGTATTAATATTTCATGTATGGTCAGATTGGTCATATGCAGTGGGATTATCCCTCTAGAGTTGCTTCTAGGGAAATAAGGTTCTTGGTTCCTCTTCTTCAGTTCCAGCATAAAGGGTGCTACCTCTGGCTTTGATAATAGTTGAACTACTTTTATGCTCTCACTACTTGCCATGAGTCTGAGGCATTTTTGGATGTTTCTACGGGTATGTTGAAACTCTTTTCTCGTGATGTTTACTATTTACTTGATTTGGGTCCTCTCTTTTATGTGACCCTATTTGTAGCTGTGTATTTTGATTTTGATCCTAATTATTAGTTAGAACTTTTTTCTATTTCTACCCTGATAGGAGACTCTGTGGTTTTCATATGAGTCTATAGGGTGTGTGTTAGCTATTGGTAGTAGATAAACGTTGGTAGACTTGATAGAGTTAGACATGTTGATTTTGATGTTATTTTGAGGATAGACTATTTGCACTCGTGCTATGCTACCTTAGATTGTCGAACCTATAAGGTCTTATTTATTTTCCCTAATGAGCCAATTGTTGAGTGAGAGGGTGGTTCCCTAGATCCTAAGGGAAGGTTTATATCAAATCTTAAAGCTCGAAGAATAATTTCCAAGGGGTGTCTCTATCATCTGGCCCGGGTTAAAGATTCTAACTCGGAAGGTCCTTCTTTGCATTCTCTTTCTGTGGTAAATATATTTCTTAAGGTCTTTCCTGATGACCTTCCAGGTTTCTCTCTAGATAGGTAGATTGATTTTTGTATTGATTTTATTTCGGACACTCGTCCAATTTCTATTCCCCCGTATAGAATGACACCAGCTGATTTGAAAGAACTTAAGGAGCAACTAAAAAATCTCATTGAAAATGGTTTCATCCATCCTAGTGTGTCCTTATGGGGTGCACCGGTGTTGTTTGTTTCTTAAGAAGGATTGTTTCCTTCACATGTGTATTGATTATTGGCAATTGAACAAGGTGATGGTAAAGAACAAGTATCCCCTTCCAAGAATTGATGATCTCTTTAATCAGCTTTAGGGTTCCAAGTTTATTTCTAAGATCTACCTTCAGTCCGGGTATCATCAGTTAAAGATTAGGGAGGTGGATATCCCTAAGACAAGTTTTCATACCCGATATGGGCGTTTTGAATTTTTGGTTATGTCTTTCGGATTGACTAATGCCCCATCGACGTTTATGGATTTGATGAATAGGGTCTTTCATTAGTTTCTAGATTTGTTCATTATTTTCTTCCTTGATGACATCTTGGTGTACTCTAATAGAGAGGTAGATCATACCAATATCTTCATCTTGTGTTGTAAACCTTGAAAGATCAGTAGTTGTATGCTAAATTCTTTAAATGTGAATTCTGGTAGAATATCATATATTTTTTGGGTCATGTTGTATATAGTAAAGGGATTATGGTGGATCCTCAGAAAGTTGTTGTGGTTAAGAAGTGGCCTAGGCCTACAAATCCAATTGACATTTAGAGCTTCTTGGGTTTAGCTGGGTATTATAGGAGGATTGTGGAAAGTTTTTCTTCTGTTGCTGCTTCATTGACCAAATTGCCTCAGAAGAAAGTGAAATTCTTATGGTCTGATACTTGTGAAGGTAGTTTTGAGAAGCTAAAGGATAAGTTAACTTCCGCTTCAGTCTTGACTCTACTTGAGGGTACTGAAGGTTTAGTGGTCTATTATGATACATCCCGGGTTGGTTTGGGCTGTGCATTGATATAGCATGGTAAAGTGGTTGCCTATGCCTCAAAACAGTTGAAGGTTCATGAGAGGATTTATCCAACTCATGATTTGGAATTATTAGATATGGCATTCACGTTGAAAGTTTGGAGTTACAATCTTTATGGGGTGGATGTTGAAATCTTTTTCGATCATAAGAGCCTACAGTATGTGTCCACTCATAAAGAGTTTAACCTCAAGCAAAGAAAATGGCTTGAGCTTCTCAAGGACTATGATATGAGTCGTCACTACCATCCAGGTAAAGCTAACATGGTTGCTGATGCTCATAACAGGTTGTACATGGGAAGCTTGTCGCATTTGGATAAGGATAAGTGGGAGTTGGTAAAGGATATCACCATTCGAATAACCTTGGAGTTTGCCTCTTAGACTCTGAGAATAGTGGTATGTTAGTTCAGCAAGTAGCAGTCATCTCTTGGCTAGAAAATAAAGGAAAAATAGGTGTTAGATCCTCTTTTGATAAAAATCAAGAATGATGTAGGTAGGCAAAAGGTGATGGATTTCGACATCGGTGGAGATGGTATCTTGAGGTACCAGAGGAGGTTGTGCATTTTGGATGCAGATGGGTTGTGAGGAAGGATTTTACACGAGGCCCATAGTTGCGGTATACGGTTCATCTAGGTTCAACAAAAATGTATAATGATCTCAAGGAGATGTATTAGTAGAATAACATGAAATGAGATATGGATGACTTTGTGGCTAAGTGTATGGTATGTCAACAAGTGAAAGTGAAGCACTTGAGCCCAGTGGATTTCTTTAAGAGTGAATTACTGGTGTGGAAATAGGAGATAATTAATATGGATCTTGTTATTGGACTTTTGTGGTCGCGGAATCATTGTGACTCTATTTCAGTCATCATGGATAGGATGACTATGTCTGCTCAATTCTTTCCTGTGAGGACTACTTTTTTTGCCGCGGATTACGCAAAGTTATATTTTCAAGAGGTTGTAAAGTTGGATGGTGAGTCTTAGTATGGATTTTCACTTACACTCGGATGGGAAAGTCAAAAGGACTATTTAGACCTTGGAAGATATATTGCGGGCCTGTGTGATTGACTATGGTGTAGTTGGTACGACCATTTGTATTTGATTGAATTTGCTTATAACAATAGTTACCACTCTAGCATTGGTATGGTCCCATTTAAGGTATTGTATGGTAGGAGGTTTAGGTATCTTATTGGGTAGTTTGAGATTAGTGAAGCAGAAATATTTGGCCTGAATTTGGTTCACCAAGCTAGGGAAAAGGTGATGGTAATTTGGGATAGGATTAAGACCGCCCATAATCATCAAAAGTCCTATGTGGACATAAAGCGATGAGACTTGGAGTATAAGGTTGGAGATTGAGTGTTCTTGAAGGTATCTTCTAGGAAAAGAGTGATGCAATTTAGGAAGAAGGGGAAGCTTAGTCCCTGGTATGTTGGCCCATATGTGGTTTTGAGACGAAATGGTAGTGTTGTCTATGAGTTGGATTTTGCCTCTCGCATGAGTTCCATTCATCCAATATTCCATATGTCTATGTTGTAGAAATGTGTGAGTGACCTTCATTGATTGTCCCTTTGGATGACATTGGTATTTTGGATTTTTTGTCTTATGAGAAGGTCTCGATAAAGATCTTGGATTGGAAAGTTCACCGATTGTGAATGAAAGATGTGGCTTCGGGGAAGGTTTTATGGCTGAACTAAAAGTTTGAGAAAGCTACTTAGAAAGCTGAATAGGACATAAAGTCCAAGTATCCATTTTTATTCCCGATCTTGAAAAATCATGCTTGAGGTATGTGTTATTCTTGAAATCTTTGGTTTATGTCTTACTAAATATATATTATGGATTTCTTGATTTGTTTTCTGTCTTAAGGGTAAGCGTAGAGATGTTTGGAGTTTAATCATTTTTGTAGTGCCTTATCCTATCATTCAAGGATGAATGACCCTAAGGGGGGAGGATACATTCCAAACTTTGGCCCTTGGAATTTTTTTTGAGCCTTGAACATTCTGTGCATTATACGACTACATCATCCACTCGTATAGAGTGGATACAATTTGAAGTCCTTAGTTATATGTTGGTCAGTGGCACATTGGCCAAGTTCTGTTATTGGTAGGAGAAGTCATCATACTAGTCGTATGTTAGGGTACGAGCAGTAAGGTCCAAATCATATGTTTTTCAATGTTTAACCTCGACATTCTGCCTAGGGTATGATTTGAGTGGGTACTAGTTGTATGGTAGGTTACTATTCATGCTAAGGAGTCATATATTGGACAGATTAAGGTATCCAATATTCTGATCAACATACTAGTAGAGGTTACCACTCGTTTGATGTGGGTACAAGTGGAAGGGGCAAAATGTGCCCTCATGTGCACATATTTTAGCTTTTAAGCTAAGGACATTTTAGACATTTCCCACCCCAAAACCCTTAAGACCCCTTGTCTTAAAACACATTTTAGCCTTTCATAAAACACTTTTAAGGATCAAAACACTCTTAAAATTCTCTCTAAACTCTCTCTTAAAGATTGTACTAGGGTTTCTACAAGGTGTCCATCTAGAGGCTCAAGAATCAAGTTCTTTCCGCGAATCTTCATTAACAAGGCATATGACTCTTTCCTCATTGTTAGTTCTCAAATATCATGTTCTTTAAACATCAATTATGATTCGTGGTTTTGAAAACCAATGTTAAGTGTTTGGTTACATATGGTTGAATATTGTTCATGCTTGGTTTAAATTATGATTATACATGTTTTCGGTGATGGTTTGCGTATGTGGGTGCTCGATAATTATAGTTTAACAAATGGGTCATGGGTAACCCTAAACTTGAAAGGTTTTTACTTTGGTTTTGGTCTTAGTAGTGGTATACACTCAATGTGTTTGTGAGAATGTCTAAGAGAACAAACTAGTCATATGATGAATTATATTTTGAACTAATGCTTCATATAAGAATGTTAATGGAGGATAATTGATTTCATAAAGGTCATTATGACCATAAATTGAATTAAAATGTGTTTTGAACTAAGACATTGGCTTAATAATGATAATGGTTAGTAAAAGGTTTCATGAAGGCCTTATTGGTCATATGTTGATTTGAATTGTAACCTTGGTGGTTTAAATGGCTACGTAGGTTTGAGTCTCTAAATGTTGAATTGAATTGATGACTTTGTATAGACAATAGGTTTAAGTCGCAAAGTCAAGTGATAATGGTTATGGCATGTTATACGCTTGCAAGTAGGGTTGGTATACCGATACCAATAGGATGCCTTTGATAAGTAATTGGACTAAAGGTTGTGTATATGTGTAAAGAATGTTTTAATTAGGATTAAAGCAGGATGTGTAGTCAAGCCATGAAAGTGAAGTCCAAAGGACTTACACTGGAAACCGCACTAGCTAGTGTGGGTATCCATATGACTGGGAGGTTTGAGTCCCCCAAATGGATATATGAATGAGAGGTTTGAGTCCCCCATATTATATATATTGGTGCTACATCACCTTTATTATGCCGGGAGATTTGAGTTCCCCATAATGACATATACGAATATGGATATTCTTTGGTTTGTGCGGCTATATGCACTGGGGACATTCCAGTAAGGAAGAGCTAGACCTAATAGCCTATAGATGCTTTGTTTTATGAAGGTTATGCTACACAACCCAGTTTAATGTTTTCAAGTTCATTCTAAGTCTTTTTCCCTATCCTGGCATGATATATATATATATATAGATATATATAAATATATGTATGCATACATATGATTGTACATAATGGTTTGACTTAGTTTCATTGATGGCATTATTTTATTCCTCTATCCCTAACTTACATGCTAGCATTCCAGCTACTAACTATCTCGGACACTGTATCCCTACGTGATATAGGGACTAGAGCTTCTTTTTCTTTTCTTACATAGTGATTAGGTGATCCAGTAGTTCGTGACATTGACATTAAAGTGGTGAGATTCCATACATCAGAAGGCATTCATTTTATGGTCCTTTAATCTTTGTCTTTGCCTTAATTTATACTTTTTTTTGGCTATTGTCAAGGGCATATTATTGACTTTAGTTTTATAGAGGCTTCATGGATTACTGTGGACTTGGGTGTGATGGTTTAGTATGTTGTTTGGTGGATTGACTTAGATACTTTATAAGTTATTTTAGAATTAATTTCTTCTATCTTGCTCTTATTAGGTGAAGGGGGTGATATCTGGTCAACGTGGGACTTGAGATATCTATCATGGCCAGGCCTGGTTTGGGTCTTGATAGGATGTTTAGCTTATTTGGCTCATATTCATGATATTAGTATTGTTTTACCTCTTTTCTTGGATTCTGTCCGTGTTGTTCATGATTTTATGGATGTGTTTCCTACAGATTTGCCTGGTATGCCTCTGGATTATGATATTGATTTTTCTATTGATGTTGAGTAGGGTACCAAGCCCATTTATATTCCTCCTTATAGGATGGCCCTAGCAGAGTTGAAAGATTTGAAGGATCAATTGCAGAATTTGTTGGATAAGGAATTTATTCAATCTAGTGTATCACCTTGGCATGCACCTATCTTGTTTGTAAAGAAGAAGGATAGGTCTATACAGATGTATATTAATTATTGGCAGTTGAACAAGGTGACAATTAAGAATAAGTATTTTCTTTATTGCATTAATGATTTGTTTGATCAGCTTCAGGGTGCTATGGTGTTTTCAAAGATTTATTTGAGGTTCGGTCATCACTAGTTGAGTATCAAAGCTCAGATATTCTGAAGGCTACTTTTTAGAATTGATATTGTCATTATGAGTTCTTGGTCATGTCCTTTAGGTTAACCAATTCCCCTAGAAGGATCAATTGCAGAATTTGTTGGATAAGGAATTTATTCAACCTAGTGTATCACCTTGGCATGCACCTATCTTGTTTGTAAAGAAGAAGGATAGGTCTATACAGATGTATATTAATTATTGGCAGTTGAACAAGGTGACAATTAAGAATAAGTATCTTCTTTATTGCATTAATGATTTGTTTGATCAGCTTCAGGGTGCTATGGTGTTTTCAAAGATTTATTTGAGGTCCGGTCATCACTAGTTAAGTATCAAAGCTCGGATATTCTGAAGGCTACTTTTTAGAATTGATATTGTTATTATGAGTTCTTGGTCATGTCCTTTGGGTTAACCAATTCCCCTACCACATTCACAGAGTTGATAAACTGGGTCTTTCAATTGTATCTCAACTCCTTTATTATTGTATTTATAGATGATATATTGGTGTATTCCAAGAGTAAGGAACATTTACAGATTGTGCTTTAGATATTGAAGTATGAGAAGTTGTATGCAAAGTTCTCTAAGGGAGAGTTTTGGCGGGAGTTTATTTTTTTCTTGGGTTATGTGGTGACTAAGAAAGGTATAATGGTTGATCCATCCAAGGTTGCAATGGTTTGTGATTAGGGTTGACCTACTTTTGCCATCAAGATTTAGAGTTTTGTTTGTTTGATAGGTTATTATCGATGTTTTGCTGAGGGTTTATCATCTATTGCAGCTTCTTTAACTAAGTTGACTTAGAAGAAAATTTCTTTTCAGTGGTCTAAGGAAAGTGAGGTGAGCTTTCAGAATCTTAAGGATATGTTGACCTCAGCTTCTATTTTTGCTTTGCCCAAGGAGGGTGTGGGTTTTACCATCTTTTGTGATACTTCAGGTGTTGCATTAGGTATTGTGTTTGATGGATGGGGGTAAGGTAGTTGTGTATGCTTCTCATAAATTGAATCCTAATGAGAGGAATTATCCTACCCATGATTTAGAGTTGTGCGCGGTTGTGTTTCCATTAAAGTTATGGAGGCACTACGTGTATGGAGTCTGTTATAAGATTTTCTTGGATCATCGTAGCCTTTATTACTTCTTCACCCAATGAGATATTAAGATGAAGAAACACCATTGGCTAGAGTTTATTAAAGATTTTGACTTGACCATTCTCTATTATGTGGGCAAGACTAATGTGGTTGCGGATGCTTAGTGCCGAAAGTCTAATAGCATGGATAGCTTGGTGCATCTTTTGACCCAAGAGAGGCCTTTATCCTTAGAGGTTCAGTCTTTAGTTAACTAGATGGTTAGGCTTGATATTTTAACACTTGGACGTGTTTTGGCGTTTATGGAGGCTAGTTCTTCTTTGATGGAGTAGATTTTAGCTCATTAGTTTGATGATACTGGATTGAGGTTAATTCGAGATAAGCTGTTGTGTGGCGAGTCTAAGGATGCTTCACTTGATAAGGATGGAGTTTTGAGGATTGGAGGTCAAGTTTGTGTGTTGAAAGTAGGTGACTGGATTAGGTTGAACTTGAAGAAGGCCAATTGTTCTAGATATTCCATCCATCCAGGTGTGACTAAGATGTATTATGACTTGAGACAACACTACTAGTGGGGTGATATGAGGAAAGATATAGAAGATTTTATGGCCCATTGCCTATGTTTTCAGTAGGTGAAGGCTGAACATATAAGATCTGTTTATTTGCTTCAGAGGTTACCCATTCCCGAGTAGGAATGGGAATGGATCACCATGAACTTTATGACTAGTTTGCCTCATACATCTCATGGTTCTGATAATATTTGGGTAATTGTGGATCGATTGGCCAAGTCAACTTATTTTATTCTGGTCATGTCCCATTCAGTGTTGAGAGGTTGGCCCCTATTTACATTCATGAGTTTGTGCGATTGTATGGTGTGTCGGTGTCCATTATTTCAGATCGAGGTTCTGTGTTCATATCTCAGTTTTGGAAGACTTTTTAGGATGGATTAGACACTTGGTTGATCTTAGCATAACATTTCACCCCTAGATTGATAGTTAGATAGAGCATACTATGTAGGTTTTGGAGGATTTGTTTGGAACTTGTGTGATAGATTTTGGTGGTCAGTGGGCGCAATATTTGGCTTTAGCAGAGTTTGCATATAATAATAGCTACTATTCTAGTATTAATATGGCTCTTTTTGAGGCATTGTATGGTAGACATTGTCACTCGCTAGTGGGTTGGTTTGATGTTACAGAGGTGAGACCTCGAGGTATGGACTGTCTTCGTGAGACTTTGGACAGAGTTCAAATAATTCAAGATAAATTTTGAGTGGCTTAGAGTAAGCAGAAATACTATGCTGATATAGGCTTTGTGCCATGAGATTTGGCGTTGGTGATCATGTTTTCCTTTGAGTTTTATCCATAAATGGTGTGATAAGGTTTGAGTAGTGGGGCAAGCATATCCCTAGGTATATTGGTCTATTTGTGATTCTTCGGAGTGTTGGTGATGTTATTTATGAGTTGGCTTTTCCCCTTTATCTATTAACTGTTCATCTAGTTTTTCATAATTCTATGGTTCGCCATTATATTCCGAATGAGTCTCATGTTATTCATTTGGAGTCAGCTCGATTAGATGAGCGGTAGTCTTTTGGTGAGGATTCGGTCTCCATTTTAGTAGGGATGTAAGGCAATTTTATTCTAGATTTATCCATGTAGTTAAGGTTCAGTGGAAACGTCGACCTATAGATGAGGCTACTTGAGAGGTCGAGTCAGATATGCATAGTTCTTATCCCCAGCTTTTTGTCGATTCAGGTATTTTTTTTTCCTTTAGTTCGAAGACGAACTAGATTATTAGTTATGGATGATGTAGCGATCTGGAATTTGATAAAATGTATGAAATTTATGATTTTGCATGATTTGACTATTTTACCCCTCCCTATAGTTTCAATGTGTGAAATTTGTGATTTTGCATGATTTACTATTTTACCCCTCCCTATAGTTTCAATGTGGTATTTCTGGAGTGTGGGGGTGATTGGCATGATTCTTGATGCATTTTGGTTCTATTTGTGTGATATTGTGGTTTCTGGTGGCTTCGAGAGCCTTATTTTAGACTTTTGTGGTTATCTTTTGATCCGTGTGATGAATGGATGAACGAACTGCATCAGCACATCCAGAATATCGATTTTAGGGTGGCAATATATTTGGTGTGGTTTTGTGGCTTTTAAATCTCATTTTGACCTCAGTTTGGAAAATTGTGATTTCGAGTTTCGGGGGTCAACTTTGTTAGAACGATGTTTTTTTTGAAATTGTGATAACACCATTGAGTTTGAAGCATCAAATTTAGTGTGGTTGCTTAGTTCATTTGCGTAAATCAGACTCTGAACAAATTCCGGGAACCCTGTCGAAGTTCGTTCTAAACTTTGAAATTCTGGTGCTCTAGGTTGCACTACAAAGGGTAAAACTCATTTGAGGAGGCTGATTTATAATTTAAATATGTGGTAACCTAGGTATTGTATAAATAACCCATTTTACCTGATTTTTCTCTTGAAAGTTAAATCCTAAAATAGTGTGAGAGATTAAAAGTGAAACTTGTGGGTGCTTGGGAAGCTGTATTAACATCTATTTTTTGATTCTCTTATGGATTTAAGGTAACAATTCACCCTTTTTTTAGTAAATTTCTTAATTAATTTCTCCATACCCCAAAAATCTTAGGGCTTGATTTTAAATCCCAATTTCACTCCTTTTTACTTGTATAATGTTCCTAATCTTATAATTACTAGTATTTTCTCAATTTAATATTCAAAATAATTTTGATTCTTGAATTTAACATGGATTTCAAATGTTTTATCTGGTAAAGCTTAAAAATGATTTTTCTTTGTTGTGAACCTTTTTTTTTGACTCAATTTGACTTGAGTTTTCAGCTGTAGATTCCTAACAATATTGAAAACACATATTTGAAGTAAAGTTACAGGTTTGCGCTTCTTTTTTGAAAACCCATTTTGGGGGTCCGTTTTGACCCTGAACCAAAAGTAGGCAATATGGGTATCGTTGGCTTTTTTTGATACGTAGATTTTACAATTCTTGGTTTTAGTTGATTTTGGAATAGTTCGTAAGGAGTAGGACTTCAAATTAAAGTGTAGCGGACCAATTCCAACATTCAAGTTAGGTTATGGCTTCGCTCTTCAGACTGAGCTGGGTACTTAATTGGTATACCAAAATTTATGTTAAGGGTGCGAACAAATCATGAAAAATTGCTATCTATGTGCTGTGCTCGTGTGGAAGCTTATATTGTGATGAAATCGTTAAAATTAAGATACTATGTGATTTGTGTGACCGTGCAGGGTCTTATGTGATATCCATAGCCTTGAATACATGCGAATAATTGTATTGTGTTGTTAGAAATGTCAATTGTGGTGAATTTGGCATATTGAGATATATTCATACTTTGTGGGCATATGAATCATGTGGAAAATTCATGGATAGTAGAAATAGTGGGTGGATATTGGCTCACGTAGTTGTGGAATTGTAACATTATGGTTGGCTGTGGAAATACATCCTATGGATTGGTTGTGGAAAGACGCCATGTAGATTGAGTGTGGAAATACCCATTTTGAATAGTTGTGAACATTGCATCATCATTCTCATGTCATCTTACTCATCATTTCACTTGTTTATTTTACTGCTTTATATTTATTTGTTGTCATGTATGTGCACTTGATTTGTGTCTTATGTTATGTATGTGCTTTGGAAACATTGGAAATATTGGTAACACTAAAAGTACTGGAAAAATGGGAAACCTAGAAAATACTGAATATTGGTATCAAATATTCAATATTATGGACCTTCTCCAAAGGATTATGCCGGAGAAGACTCAATGACTATGAGTTAACCTCAAAGCTGTGTGCCAAACTAAATGATGTGTGCCAACTTCAAGGCTGTGTGCCAACCTCGTGCATCATCATCATCAGCAGCAACATCATTATCATCATCTTATACATTGCATTTGTTTTATTGAGTTTTGATGTTGTTATTGAATTAACATATTGACGTGTTATATGTCCAATTTCTCTATATCCTGTTACTTATACTTGACCATCCTATATATGCATGTTCTTTTTCTATTTATGCTTTTATATGATATAGTGTACACTTTTGTTATATATTATGTATTGATGTTATATTTGTGATAAATATTAGAACTGTTAGTGCAAGCGGTGTGGGCTTCCGTTGTGGGTCATTTTCTGATTGCAAATGACGTGCGCTTAGTGTGTACTTTGTGTACCCAATTTTCTACTTTGCTCGATCGGCCAATTATACCTTCTGAATATAAGTGGACCCTACTCACTCCAACTATACCCTAATGAGTGGTGATTTTACCACTCAGTCACACTAACTATGTAAGTATGTATGCATATTATCATGTGTTGTATAAAAATGATACATGATCATGATTTAAATGCACTAATGTCCACATTTTGTAGGTATAAGAAAAGGTGAACATATCAGGAATGGAGTGAAAAAAGAGAAAATGGATCTAAAAAAAGTCAAGCTGGAGACCTGAAGCTGTCAACCCCAGTTACTGCAATCGAGGTCATTAGGCCTTGGTCGCGGTTAGTCAAGACGTTCAGCATAACGCGGTTGCAGAACACAATCATGGCCACACTAATATGGTCGCGGTCAAAGCTGCGCGATCACGGATTAGCGGGAATATGACTAGGGCCGATTTGTAAAATTACATAGATCATTTCCAAACCATATATAGGAAAAAACCCTTTCTTCTTGGAGTGTTGCTTACCTCATAAGATATCTCTGAATTCAAAGTTTAAAACCCTAAATAGGCAAGTGTGTAACTAACTTTGTAGGCTAAATTTCTTAGGATCTTTGTGATGAATAAATGCTTTGGATAACCCTTATGGTATATCTCTCCTTGCTTTTTCCATGAGTAGCTAAATAATTTAGTCTTGAGATTATATTAAACTAGAGTGTATTTGTGTGTGGGTATTGTTGTGTTTACATGGATTTTAGTTGTTGAGTATGGATTTCACCATTGCTTGAGTTTATGGGTTAGATATTTGAAGAGGGAATACCCCAAATTTTAAAATGGATTTGATGGGTGAAAACCCTAAATTCTCAAAACCCTTTATCATCCTCAAAAAAGGAATGAAGGTGAACATTATATAACCCATAACATCCTCGAAAGAGGGTTATAGGGGGACAAGGCAATGGTGGACAATTAAGCCTATGGTTTACTACCTTTTGCAATCTTAAAAATAAGTGTGTTGGGAGTGTAAATCATGTCAAGAGCATTATCCTATAAATAGGGATGCTTGATTGAGGTTTTGGGTGATTATGAAAAATTACACACTTGTTAGGTGCTCAAAAGAGCCAACGGGTGAAATCGTTGTGGTTTCTTTGAAAGATTGACCCCAATGATCTTCGACCTAGACTATCCTTTAGTTAAAAACTAAATTTCATGATGAACCAACATCAACCCATATGCATTACCTTTAGGTAGACATAATCCCAAGATCTACTCAGATCTTGAATTCAAAGTAAAAGTTTAATTCACCAAATGCTTGTTAAAGTTTGTTGTGAAGAGTTTCCAAACAAATCCCTCTATTTTATTTTACATGTCATTTTTGTTAGCATTCTGGGTAATCTCGTAGTAAGTTGAGCATCCATAGGATTTGAAGTCTATAATTCACTCCTTGAGATTCGACCTCAATTCAAATTGTGTTACTTGACAACAATCGTCTCACCCTTAAATTATGGGAGTGAGTTCAGTGTTATCAAAATGGCGCCATTGTCGGGGAGGGAAATATAGATTTCACTTGTGTGGTGTTATTCTTACTTGAAGTATCCGGAGTGGTGTACTTTATTTTCTTTATTGTTTTTAGATCTTTTGTAGGTAATCCTAGAATGACCGAAACTATGAGTGAAGGCATTAATCCTGTGTAGTCATTTAATATACCCACTCATGGAGAAAGCCACTTAAGTGGTGGTAGTCATGCAAGTGAAATCCGTATCCCACCTTACTATGGGAACGGGACATTTCATGTGACTAGTATCACGTTTTATGTGTTTTAAGTAAAAGGGCTATACGGGGGTCAAGCTCATGAGGATCCATATGTTCTCTTAAGAAATTTTTTGGATGTGTGTGCACCATTCAACATTTCTCATATTACTCAAAAGTCCTTTCGGATGTGTCTCTTTCCATTCTTACTAATGTGTGAAGCATTGTGGTTGTTCCACACACTCCCTATAGCTTCACTCACTTCATGGAATGAGCTCACAAAGGTATTTTTAGATCAATACTCTCCTTCCTCCAAGGTTTGTCTTCTGAGAGATGATATCATGAACTTTAGACAAAGGTACGGGGAGCCCACGAAGTATGGGAGAGATTTCTTATTAAGTTAGCCAAATGCCCAAACCACGAGATTCTAATAAAGACACTTCTCCAATTATTCTATAGGGAACTAGATCCTTTGAACCAAATGGTGGTAAATAATGCAGCGGAAGGTTCTCTCTTAAACTTTAACTTCAATACAGCTATAAAATTGTTGAGAGAGGTAACAAAACATAATCGAGAATGGCATACCCAAGACATCAATATTTCCAATATCTCTCTATCCAAGCCCATGGTTAGTAGAGAATAAAGAAGCTGGAACGAGGAACAAGAGAAAACCATGGAAAAGATCTTGAATCAACTTGAGCTCCTAACCAAATATGTCATGGGTACACCCATGCAAATAGAGAATCCTGTAACATCAAAAGGCCATGATGAAGATGAATAAGCTAGGAAGATGGATTAAAAATTTGGTATTTAGCAAACTATTCAGAGGGTTCTCACCGGGCCTATCGTAGGCATGGAGAGAATAAAGGTTGGAGGAATAGGTAGGTAGTCGAATTTGGAGAGATCGGGAACATAAGTATTGCCATTTTGTGTCTCACCAAGATCGAGCTTCTAATAAAGAGTCAAGCTCTGTTGACACCGACAGATGTAGAACGGAGGATATCCTTGCAAGAATTTTGAATAGAGTTGAAGGAATAGACAAAATGGTCCATGAATTAAAAGAAGTTCTTGGTTCACTCTCTAAAATCATGGTCTCCCATTCGGCCTTTATCAAAGAATTTTGAGATCCAAATGGGACTAATCTTTGCACGTCTAGATACTAAACTAGGGGTAATTCCAGTAGTGGCACAATCGCAAACCTCTAAAATAATGATCAAATCTTGGAAATACATGAGAAAAGTGAAAAAGCAAAGAAAAAGAACTTCAAAGAGGACTTGGGATAAAATATGTCCAACACTCAGTCAAAAGAGAAATTATCCCAAAATTAAGTTGACAATGAGAATAAAAAGATGGAAAGAGTTGCCGAAAGGTTTATTGAAGAAGGACAGGTTGAGAAGTGGGGACTTGAGGATTCCCCTTCACAAATTGATGAAGGCCAACGCCGTGCCACGACGATAACTAAGGACTTGTGTGGGAGGCAACCTACAAATGCCACAAGGATGGCTCGTATCCTTTTTATCATATTTTTGTATTATTGATGTTAGTTTTTGCATACGAATAAGTTATGCATGAGTGACATATAGAATGCTTGGGATAAGCTTAGAAGGGGGAAGTGTGCAAATTTAAGTTGTAAACTAAACAATGATTAAATAGGTAAAAATCGATAAGAAAGCTAAATAGGGGAAAATAGGGGAGTAGAACTTCCCTTGGTTACCGTGATCACAGTCCCTAAGTGCGATCGCGGTTACCCGCATGTCCATGATCGTGGCCAGTGAACCACGATTGCAAACACCACAACTAGTTGATCCACTGATTCTCTCCCTAATTTTTTCACACCCTCATTAAAATTTGGTTGTATGTAGGAATGACACGATCTCGAGGTAAATGGTGATGATGCAAAAATTGAGAATGAGAGAGGTCATTGATGGAGTTTCTAGAGCACCTTTATCTCTTTGTTAGCTTGAATTATTTATGCAGTAGGGACACTGCTACTTTTTTAGTTGGGGGTATTTCCTTGTTTATTTCATTTGGGCTTGTATTATTTCTGCATACTCTTCTTCTATTTTAGATTATCCTTATTATTATTCAGGTTCTAATATTTGAACATTCTAACAATGCCCACACATGCATGAATTAAGTACTTTGTTCTCGAGTTGTCAATTTATTTTAATTTTAATTTTAATGGGTGAGTCGTGATTGGGTTTTAACCATGGATGCAAGAGAAGACTAAGTACCTATGACATTACAGATTTGGGATCACATTTATACCCATTGGTGAAGTGTAATTAACCATATGTGTGGTTTGCCTGTACTATAGCTCACAATGTGAGACTATAGCTTTGGTTGTTGCAATGATTAGTAAATTATGTGTGGTATGGATACTAAAACAAACAACCCCCTCCGTCCAAATATTTTGCAAAATTCAAAGTCGTGGATGTGAGCAACCTTGTGACAGAAATTTCTCTCTTTCCATGACTCCAAAAATTGACTTTGGAAAAATAGTGAATGCATCTTTGTCTCGAGCGGGTAGAACAATTGAACCCCCTTTACAACATTTGCATGCCATGTTTGTGATCTTAATTATCTATATCTCATCTGTACTTGTACTATTTAGAACTTGCCCCATTAATCTTTCAAAGCTAATTTTTGATAGTGCTTGGTTGGTAAAATGATAATAGGCCGTCTTGTGATTTTGGAAGCCCACCTTAACCTAATAAGCCTACCAATACATAGAAGTTACCCCTAGTCATCCTCTTTGAGCCTTTGGACTTTTTTTTGGAAAATGCATTATAAGCCGTGACCCTTCTATTCGTACTCTCTTGAACCCTATCCTCCTTGAACTTAAGAATACAAATTGAGGCTAAAAGCCTAAGGTGGGGGTGGTGGAAAGAAAAAAAAGTGTAGTTGAGCCATGAAATCATAAGAAAGTGCCTACGAGCTTAAATAAGAAAGCATTTTGCTTTGAAGGAAGAGATAGTCCATTAAGAGAAAGAGATGAATGAATTCTAAATGCGTGCAAAGTGTGAAGAAAAATAGGAAAAGATAATGTAAGTAAAGAAACAGGAAAAGTAAGCAAATTAGGAAAGAAAAAAGAAATAGCCCAAAAAAGGATTATGATGTAGAAGTTCAAAGAGGGTTTAACCTTATCATCCTAAACTAATATCCTACCTTACCCTAAACCTATATTACAATCTCAAAAAGCCCATTGTGATTCACAACCAAGTATGGTCATTGTAGTGATGATTAAAAATAGGGGCAAGTATATGGCATGGTACTTGCTAGCATGGAGAATTTCTTGATAGAGTGATTGCTTGCACTTAAAATTCCTTGTTGCATTATTGCTAACTAAGTGTGTAAATTTTTCCTTTCTTGTGAGTAGGAATGTGAACTAGTTAAGGTGGGTGATTTTGTCATCTTCCACATAATGAGGTAAATGAAGTTATAACATTATTGTCAATATGTCTGTCATTTCTAGAGTGTTAGTAGTTGTTACATGGTTGCTCTTTAAGGTCCATTGTATCCCTAGCTAGTCCATTTTTATAATGAGGGTCACTATTACAATTCTCTGGTCCATGTGTGAAAAGTCTTTTGCGGTAGCAATCTAGTTGGAGTCTTCATGAGCATTAGGAGCTAAATTAGGGCATACATGGAGAAAGTCTCATAGTAAAGAGTAGTGTTTTTTGAGGATAAGAAAGATTCTAAGTTGGGGATATTGGTAAGTGGCGATTTTACCACTCAGTTTCATTAACTATTGATGCACACTACCATGTGTTGTATAAAAAATGAGACATAATCATGATATGATATACTAATGTCCATATTTTGCAGGTATACAGTTGAGAAGGTGAACATATGTGGAATAGAGCTAAAAAAGAGCAAATGATTGGAGACCCAAAGCTGTCGCCCCAGTTACCGCAATCACGATCATCAGTCCATGGTCGCGTTCAGTCAAGATGGTCAGCATAACATGGTCGTGGAACAAAATTACGGTCACGCTAACAAGGTTGCGGTCAAAGCTGTGCAATTGCGGATCAGCAGGAACATGCCTAGGGCATATTTGTAAAATTACATAAACAATTTCCAAGCCATATATAGGCAAAAACCCTTTCTTCTTGGAGTATTGCTTACTTCATAAGATATCTTTGAATTCAAAGCTTGAAACCTTAATTGGTCAAGTATGTAACTAACTTTGAAGGCTAAATTTTCTAGGATCTTTGTGAAGAATAAATGAATTGGATAACCCGTATGGTATATCTCTTTTTACTTTCTTTATGAGTAGCTAAGTAATTTAGTCTTGGGATTATATTGAACTAGAGTGTACTTGTGTGTGGGTATTGTTGTGTTTGCATGGATTTTAGTTGTTGAGTATGGATTCCACCGTTGCTTGAGCTTATAGGTTTGCATTTGATGGGTGGAAAACCCTAAATCTCCAAATTGGTCTGATGGGTGAAAACACCAAACTCTCAAAACCCTTTGTCATCCTCAAAAGAGGCATATAAGTGAATATTAGGTAACTTATAACATCCGTGAAAGAGGGTTATAGAGGGACAAGACAATGGTGGAAAATTAAGACTATGGTTTACTATCTTTTGCAATCTTAGAAATAAGTGTATTGGAAGTGTAAATCATATCAAGAGCATCATCCTATAAATAGGGGTGCTTGATTGAGGTTTTGGGTAATTATGAAAAATTGCACACTTGTTAGGTGCTCGAAAGAGCCAATGAGTGAAATAATTTGGTTTTATTGAAAGATTAACCCCAATGATCTTTGAACTTGCCTATCTTTTAGTTAACAAATAAATTTCATGATGAACCAACATCAACCCATATTCATTACCTTTAGGTAGACATAATCCCAAGATCTCCTCAGATCTTGAATTCAAAGTAAAAGTTTCATTTACCAAGTGCTTGTTAAAGTTTGTTGTGAAGAGTTTCCAAAAACATCCCTCCATTTTATTTTACATGTTGTTTTTGTTAGAATTTTGGGAAATCTCGTAGTAAGTTGAGCATCCATAAGGTTTGAAGTCTATAATTCACTCCTTGAGATTCGACCTCAATTCAAATTGTGTTACTTGACAACAATCGTCTCACCCTTAAATTATGGGAGTGAGTTCAGCGTTATCAAAATGGCGCCGTTGTTGGGGAGTGAAATATAGATTTCAATTGTGAAGTGCTATTCTTACTTAGGAGTATCCAGAGTTATGTACTTTATTTTCTTTGTTGATTTTAGATCTTTTGTAGGTAATCCTAGCATGAACGAAACTATGAGTGAAGACACTAATCCTATGGAGTCATTTGATGTGCCCACTCATGGAGAATGCCACTTAAGTGGTGGAAGTCATGCGAGTGAAACCTATATCCCACCTTACTATGGGAACAACACATTTCATGTGACTAGTATCATGTTTCATGTGTTATAAGTAAAGGGGCTATACGGGGGTAAATCTCATAAGGATCCATATGTTAGCTTAAGGAATTCTTTGGATGTGTGTCACCATTCAACATTTCTCATATTACTCAAGAGTCCTTTTGGCTCCGTCTCTTTTTGTTCTCACTAACAGGTGAAGTATTGTTGTGGTTCCGCACACTCCTTACGGCTTCATTCACTTCATGGAATTAGCTCACAATGGTGTTTTTAGATCAATACTCCTGTTTCTCCAAGGTTGTCACCCAAGAGATAAAATCATGGACTTTAGACAGAGGTACAGGGATCCGCTTCATGAAGTATGGGATACACCTCATTGGAAGTTAGCCAAATGCCCAAGCCACGTGATCTAGGGAAGATTCTTCTCCAAATATTCTATCCTGCACAGATCCTTTGAACCTAACGGTGGTAAACAATGTGGCAAAAGGTTCTCTCTTAAACTTGCACTTCAATATGGCTACAAAATTGTTGAGAGAGGTAACAAAACACAATCAGGAATGGCATACCTAAGAAATAAATATTTCTAATATCTCTCCTTCCAAGCCCATAGTTAGTAGAGAATAAAGAAGGTGGGATGATGAATAAAAGGAAATCATGGAAAAAACCTTGAATCAACTTGAGCTCCTAACCAAGTATTTCATGGGTGTACCCATGAAAATGGTGAATACTGTGACATCAAAAACCCATGATAAAGATGACGAAGCTAGGAAGATGGATGAAAAAAATTGGTATTTAGCAAACCATTCGGAGGGTTCTCACCAGGCCTATCGTAGGCATGGTGACAATCAAGGTTGGAGGAATCAGGTTGGTTGTGAAGTTTGGAGAGATCGAGAACATGAGTATTGCCATTTTGTGTCTCACCATGATCGGTCTTCTAACAAAGAGTTAAGCTCCATTGACACCGACAAATATAGAACGGAGGATATCTTTGCAAGAATTTTGAATAGATTTAAAGGAACAGATAAAATCGATCATAAATTATAATAAGACTTTCTTTCACTCTCTAAAATTATGGTCTCCCATTTGGCCTTTATTAAAGAATTGGAGATCCAAATGGGACTAGTCTTCGCACGTCTAGATGCTAAACCTAGGGAAAATTCCACTAGTGGCACAATTGCCAACCTCCTCAATGATGATCAAATCTTGGAAATACATGCGAAGAGAAAAAAATCAAACGAAGAGCACTTGAAAGAGGAATTGGGAGATAAGATGCCCAACACTCAGTCAAAAGAGGGATTATTTCAAAATAAAGTCGACAAAGAGAAGAAAAAGATGGAAAGAGTTGCCGAAAGGTTAATTGATGAAAGAGAGGTTGATAAGTGGGAACTTGAGGACCCCTCTTGACAAATTGATAAAGGCAAATGTCCTACCATGACGATAACTAAGGCTCTATGTGGTAGGCAACCCACAAATGCCACAAGGATGGCTTGTATCCTTTTTATCATAAATTTTATAGTATTGATGTTAGTATTTTCATATGAATAACTCATGCATATGTGATACTATGGAGTTCTTAGGATAATCTTAGAAAATGGGAAGTGCGCAAATTTAAGTTGAAAACTGAGCAATGATTAAATAGGTAAAAAACAATCAAAAAATATGCATAGGGGAAAATAGGGGAGCAAAACTGCCCTTGGTTGCCGCGATCGTGGTCCCTAAGAGAAATCATGGTTACCTACATGTCTACGATCATGCTTAGTCAACCGCAATCATAGACACCGCAACTAGTTGATTCACTGACTCCCTCCCTAATTTTCTCACACCTTTGTTCAAGTTTTGTTTCATGCAGGAATAGCCTGATCTTGAGGTAAATGGTGATGATGCAGAAATTGAGATTGAGAGCAGTCCTTGATAGGGTTTTAGGGAGCACCCTCATCTCTCTTTTAGCCTTGATTATTTATGCAGTAGGGACACTGCTACCTTTCAGTTGGGGGTGTTTCCTTCATTTTATTTGGGCTTGTATTATTTTGTCTTACTCTACTACTCTTTTAGATGATCCTTATTTTTAATAAGGTTGTAATATTCCGGCACTCTGACAATGCCCACACTTTCATGAATTAAGTACTTTGTTCTCGAGTTGTTAATTTATTTTAATTTTAATAGGCGAGTCGTAATTGGGTTTTGACAATGGATGCACAAGAAGACTGAGTACCTATGGCATTAATGATTTGGGATCGCATTTATACCCATTGGTAAAGTCTGAGTAACTATATGGGTGGTTCACCCGCAATATAGCTCACAATGTGAGACTATATCTTGGGTTGTTGCCATGATTAGCAAATTATGTATGGCACGGATACTAAAGCAAACAACTCCCCCCCCCCTGATCTGAAATTTTTTTATGATTCAAAGGCATAGACATGAGCAACCTTGTGACAAAACTTTCTCTCTATCTATGACTCCAAAAATTGACTTTGGAGAAATAGTGAATACTCCATCTTTGTCTCAAGCGGGTAAAAAAATTAAATTACCTTTACAACATTCGCATTCCATTGTGTGAGCTTAATTGTCTATATGTAATACCCCGCAAAGTTCTCTTCTTGTCTGAGCCTTAGAGCGTATCCAGCAAAGCAGAAAATTTGAGTCTAATAGTTTCAGAAGTATCTTCCCAAGTATGAAACACTTTGAATCGTGTGTAATTTCCCTAATTTCTAATTTTAGTCATGTAGATCATTGAACAAGCTTTCCATTAAGACCAATTTCATCAAAATCCGACATCGGATGAAGAAGTTATAGCCGTTTTATTAGGCATTGTTGGAATTGCAGGTTTGACGATCGATCTGATGGACCGCCAAGTCCTTGATGGACCGTCAAGTGTCCCATAAGACTAAGGCAGTATCTTCTTTTTTCGGTCATGATGTGATGGCCAAAGTGGTGGACCGTCAGAAAGTTGACGGACCATCAAGGGGTCTGTCAGACTGAGGCAGAATGTCCCATTCCTGGACCCCGAGTGACGGACGATCTGGTGGACCGTTAGATTTCTGAAGACTGTCACTTTGACCGTCAGTCCGAGACAGAACATCCTAGTTTTGGCACTTGAGTGACGGACGACTTGGTGGACCGTCAATCCCTTTGACGGACCGTCAGGTCGAACGTCACAGACCCCGATTGGAATTTTCTAGACAAATTTTAAAGGGGCATTTTGGTCTTTTCCTAATCCTCCCTCGGCTATATAATACCGGGCCAAGGTCCTTCAAATTTATTTTTCTCTCTTCCACCCAAACTTAGGGTTTCCAAAATCAAAATACTCTCTCTCCTTTCATAAAATTCAATAGAGGTCAAGAAGGATCAAAAGAAATCAAGAACTCCTTTCAAAAGTCTTCAAGTAAAGAAATTCTCATGTATGTATATGTTGATTCTTGGGTCCCTTTCATCCAAGAAACTCATGTATCCTTTTTTTAAACTTAAGAATTTTATGTTTTGTGATATTCTATGATTTGTATGAGTTGAAGTTGATGTTACTTGTGTTGTTGAGTTACTTGTGTTGTTGAATTTGGATTTACGATTATTTGTAAGATTTATGGTCTTTGACCCTAATATGTGGAATTTATGTGATGTTATGATAAGCCCATTTTGAAGTTGGTGTCTATGTGAGGTGTTCATGACATTAGGATGTAGATATGGTTGAATAAGAAGAGTATACACCCTATAGGTTGGATGAAAGGTTGAGGTGAAGCATAGAAGGGTATTGTAGTATGTTAAAGGGGAAACCCAAAGTTGTGGGCTAGTCCATCCACACCTAGTGTTTGATAAAATGCCTTAGTGAGTGGAATGAGCCATAATAATAATATGGAATCCCCGAGTAGGTGTAGAACCGGACATGTCTAGGGGGTTATCGAAAGACCGTGGTGAGTAAGTTGAGATGAAATAGTGGTAAATCTCCCAAGTAACTGCTTTTTGAATTATTTTAAGTTTTAATACATGCTAAGTGGTTATCAAGAGAGTAATGACATAATAGCGTGAAGTTTTCCTGAAATTTTGTGATATCTAGATTTATGTCGAGACCGATATAGGTGTGAAGTACTTGATGCAAGACTTTGTTGAATGAGGTATAATTTAATAGCATGTCTTCCATAAGGTAGTTTGTGATGAAGAATTGATATTGATGACCCCCCTAAATATTGGGAGCGATCCTTTGGTAATCACGATGGTGAATAGAGGTTTATATATCATAAATGATAGATGCGATGCTGTAAGGTTTGTGAGGGGGAGAGTATGTTATGATTCAGAAATTCTTAGACTGACCCCTTGGTAGATATGATGATGAGTAGACGTTTGTGAATCCTTGGAGGCTTGAGGTGATGTTCTAATGATTGTGAAATTGAATATATGACATGAGTTCTGAGTTTCTTGTGAATATGCCTAAATGATTACTCTTTACTTCTATGTTATCGAGTCCTGGGGGTATTTATACTTGAAAATAGAGCGGTTGTCTAGAGCTCGTGTTAGTTTCTCGATAATTCCAATCGAGCCATTATTTTCAAAACTCAGTGAACTATAGAACTCTTTATCCTCAGACAAGTGCGAAGCTTGATAAAGCTCAGTAATCTCAGTTATCTCTGTAATCTCTGTATCTCTAGTAATCTAGGCTTAGACCTCTACTCAGGTCAGTCCTAATAGAACTCAAATGACTCAATTCTAATCTTAGAAATGATTCGAATAATCTAAACAAGCTATGTATCATTAGTCAGATACCATGATTCGATATTGTTTCTGTCAGACATGGAACCAAGTGATCTCAGTGTATTTTAGCCAGATCATTTGAGAAACATGATCATGTAAATAGATTCAGCTTTATTGTGTTCATTCTAAGGATTCAGTGAGAGTCTTTTAGTTAGGAGTAGAAACTAGCACTGAGCGAAGAAAGGGATGACGATTCCTCCCATTAAAGAGAGAGAGAGGCCGAAGTCATTAGTAGCAATCCCTAAACTCCAGAACTGCGTAGCCAGCACAAGATACAGGAGTTCCCATTAGTAGAGGCTGTCATCGTCAGAGAAGTTGACTATTTTATTGCCTCAGGTCGACTTTCTGAGAGGGTCATCCTATCAGAGAGGCTTGACCTGAGAGTGAGTCTTTACCCGTGGCACGGTATTAATGCCCTTCCAGCTGGGGTTATAGGTTGGACCCCACCTATGGTAGGTCAGGGCATGTCGGTTAAGTGACTACTTCCCACAATTGCAGTTTTAGTATCAATTTTCAGAAGTCAAACCGTGTGGTACAATCATCTATCTCAGTAAGGAACTCAGATAGTTCCATTGATTGATGGATCTCCCTTCAGATAAGCTTAGTCTCCTTCTCAAAATTTGTTGAGTATTGTTGTTGTAGGATTCGGATATAATCCTATTTTATTATCATTGATAAAACTTCCGAAGTTATCTATTAGAAAATTTGAATCTTTAATTATGTCGGTTAAAAACGGTAAGCTCAGAAATTAGTCTTTGATATAAGAATACTCAGATCCTCAGTTATCAGTAGCAGATGAGTCAGTGGTTTAGTATCTCAGTGATGGTAGTGAGTTTAGCTCACAGTAAAGCGGTATCCAAGGTCAAGTCTCTAGAGTTGTGATGATTATGAGTATGATTTATGCATTCTTATATGTGTGCTTGTTTTCGTGCGGTTTCTCATGATCATTTAGGTTATACATATTTTGCATACATGAGCCCTTGCATTTAGCCTTACCCCATCTACATACTTGGTATGTTTTGTGATGACGCATTTTCACTATAGTGTCTCATTTGACACCATAGGTTTAGAGTCACAGGACCTAGAGTATCATCAACAGATCAGTCCTAGTCAGCAGCAGTAGCAGTGAGTCTTCTTCTTTTGAGATTGAGTTTTAATTTTTTATTATTATAATCGAAATTTTATTTACTTTCAGTTGATGGAGTTAGTTGGGTACCTATCCCATCAAGTCTACAGTTCAGTCGGATTAGAGGCTTTTTAGATGGATGTATTGTATAGTATTCAGTTTTATATTTTGAGTATTTATAGTTGTGTTGAACCTTATGGCCAGTTTCTGCATTTATTATAGATATTATACAGTGTACAGGTATAGATATCAGTAAAGGGTTAGTTTGTGGTCCTTCAAGGTCACAAGCATTGTGTGACATCTTGGGATGGGATCTCGGCGTGTTACATGCTTGGTATCATAGCCTAAGATTCAAGAGTGTCCTAGGGAGTCTAAAAAGCTGCATCTAGTAGAGTCTTGTGTATGGGTATGTAGAACGCCATATTTATGTACAAGAGGCTACAGGATGTTCTTAGGATAAGTTTCCCTTCTTTCAGTAATTATTTCATGCAAGTGAGCATGAGCTCAGGTTGATCCTAAGTCTAATCTACTTCTTTCTTTCAATTACAGAGTATTCCTCCTCGCAGAAGTTTTGTCCATGGGGTCGATGATCAGCCCCCTCAACCAGTAGGACCTGATAATGAGAGTGTGTCACATGCAGAGTTTCGAACAGCTTTTCAGGTGCTAGCCCAATCTGTGACTAATGTTTAGGTCAACCTTCAGGCTGTAGTCCCACCTTAGCAAGATGGGAATTCCCCCGCAGCTAGGATTAGAAATTTCATAAAAATGAACCCGCCAGAATTCTTTGGGTTAGTAGTAGGTGAGGACCCATAGCTTTATCTAGAGAAGGTGAAAAAGATCACCCAGATTATGCCCGTCTCTAAGCATAAGAGTGTGGATTTAGCATCTTATAGGTTGAAGGATGTGCTCATTATTAGGTAGTGATGTGGGAGAAGAGTAGAGGGAAGAATGTCTATGACTTGTTCAGAGTTTTAGAGTGCCTTTCTAGATAGATTCTTTTTGCTTGAGATGAGAGAATATAAGGTAGAAGAGTTCATGAACCTAAGGCAAGGTTCTATGACTGTGAAAGAGTATTGCCTCAAGTTCAACCAATTAGCTAAGTATGCTCCCGACCTGGTAGCTGACCCTAGAGCGAGCATGAGTAAGTTTATGTTTGGGGTTTCAAGTTATGTGTTGAAAGAGTTTAGAGCTGATATACTAAATAGAGATATGGATCTTTCTAGGCTAATGATACATACGCAGCAAATTGAGGCAGACAAGATGAAAGAAAGAGAGAGTGTGAGTAAGAGAGCCAAGACAGGTAGTTGTAGTTTCTCGCAGTCAGGGTCCCAAGGTGGTAGTGGTTCTTAGCATGGTCGGAGATTTTTAGTTCCAGCTCTATATTCGGCTAGTGTACCCACATCTGCGTTTGGGGGTGTCAGATCTGAAGGAGCGCCAAGCTCTAAGGCCCAGAGTATTGCTAGTGGTGTTCGTACCCATCCACTTTGTAAAGAGTGTGGCAGGAACCACTGAGCTGTCTGTAATCCCCGGTAATTGTAACAAAGAAAGGGAAGTTATCAATGGTAATGACACCAAAGATAACAACCTAATGGTCCCTTCTAAAGGACCACGTCGGAGGAGAGAGCCGATAGTGATGTGTGCTTTGGGTGTCGCGATCTAGGCCATAGAATGAGAGACTGTAGAGTGTTAACATAGAGGGGTAGACTCCGTGCGCTTTAGGCTCATCTTGATCATGAAGGTCTCCCCAACATAGACCGGGGTATGTTATGAGTCCTTCAACTATATGACATGTATTGTTAGATCCATCAATTTTATCTTGAGCATTATATGTTAGCATGAGTCATGCATGAATTTTAGATCTCAATAGGTCAATCATGACCCAGGCGGTAGGTTCATGAGCCCTTCATCTATATGACCTGCATTGTTAGATCCATCGATTTTATCTTGAGCATTATATATTAGCATGAGTCATGCATGAGTTTTAGATCTCAATTGATCAATCATGACCCAGGCGGTGCACCGCTCCAGTATTTCAGTGAAGTGGGTTTAGAGGGACATAGGGTCCCAAGGGGGCATACCCCATAGTGTTATGATGTTTGCATATCCTTAAGTTTATTTAGATGCATTTTAATATTCTTCTAATGAAGCTAGCATCAGTGATCATTGTATTGTCAGTCGTGCTTCTGAAGGTCAGTTCGGTTAGACATTCATAATGCACATTCAGTAGAAAAAGTTCAGCTTATCAGTGCATGTTTAGCCATGCATTCGTGAGATCAACCCAGCTATGAGTCCATGCATCATATGTTCATGAATTTTATGAGGATTCAACTCCAAGTAGCTTCAGTCGAGTGTTCTATGTGTTAGAGATGCGTGCCCAGTATGAGTACTCAGTATGTTAGTCGTTCTAGTTGCGCAGTCATGCCTTGAGATATTTCTGTTACTTGAGTAAGTTCTATTGATCAGTATGCCCAGCCTACCAAGATACATTCGAGGATGAATATTACCAAGGGGGAGATAATGTAATACCCTGCAAAGTTCTCTTCTAGTCTGAGCCTTAGAGCATATCCAACAAAGCAGAAAATCTGAGTCTAAAAGTTTTTGAAGTATCTTCCCAAGTATGAAACACTTTGAATCGTGTGTAATTTCCCTAATTTTTTCTTTAGTCATGTATAGAATTGAAAAATCTTTCCATCATACAAATTTCATCAAAATCCGACATCGAACGAAGAAGTTATGGCCGTTTTACTGAGCGTTGATGGAATTGTAGGTTTGACGGTCGATCTGATAGACCGCCAAGTCCTTGTTAGACTGTCAAGTGTCTCGTTATACAAAGGAAGTGGCTTTCCTTTTCGGTTATCATGCGACGGCAAAAGTGGTGGACCATCAGAAAATTGATGGACCATCAAGGGGCCCGTCTGACCGAGGCAGAATATCCCATTTCTAGAACCCGAATGACGGACGATCTGGTGGACCATCAGATTTTTGACTGACCATCACTTAGACCGTCACTCTGAGACAGAACATCCTAGTTTTTACACTTGAGTGATGGATGACTTGATGGATCGTCAGTCCTTCTGATGGACCATCAGGTCGGCTGTCATAGACCCCAATCAGAATTTTCTAGACAAATTTTAACGAGGCATTTTGGTCTTTGACCCTAGTATGTGAAATTTATGTGATGTTGTGATGAGCCCTTTTTGGAGTTGGTGTCTATGTGAGGTGTTCATGACATTAGGGTGTAGAGATGGTTGAATAAGCAGAGTATGCACCCCATAGTTGGATGAAAGGTTGAGGTGAAGCATAGAGGGGCATTGTAGTATGTTAAAGGGGAAACCCAAAGTTGTGGGCTAGTCCATGCACACCTAGTGTTTGATAAAATGCCTTAGTGAGTAGAATAAGCTATAATAATAATATGGAATCACCGAGTAGGTGTAGAACCGAACATGTCTATTGGTTGTCGAAAGACCGTAGTGAGTAAGTTGAGATGAAATAGCGGTAAATCTCCCAAGTGAGTGCTCTTTGAATTATTTTAAGTTTTGACACATTCTAAGTGGTTAGCAAGAGAGTAATGACATGATAGCGTGAAGTTTTCCCAAAATCTCGTGATATCTAGATATATGTCGAGACCGATATAGGTGTAAAGTACTAGATGCAAGACTTCATTGAATGGGGTATAATTAATAGCATATCTTCATTAAGGTAGTTTGTGATGATGAATTGATAATGATGACCCCCCTAATTGTTGGGAGCGATGCTTTGGTAATCACGATGGTGAATAGAGATTTATATTTCCTAAATGATAGATACAATACCATAAGGTTTGTGAGGGGGAAAGTATGTTATGATTTTGAAATTCTTAGAGTGACCCCCTTGGTAGTTGTGATGATGAGTAGATATTTGTGAATCCTTGGAGGCTTCAGGTGACGTTCTAATGATTGTGAAATTGAATATATGACATGATTTCTAAGTTTCTTGTGAATATGCCTGAATGATGATACTTTACTTCTATATTATCGAGTCCTGTGGATATTTATACCCAAAAATAGAGCTGTTATCTAGAGCCTGTATCATTTTATTGATAATTCCAATCTAGCCATGATTTTCAAAACTCAGTGAACTATTAAACTCTGTATCCTCAGACAAGTGCGAAGCTTAATAAAACTCAGTAATCTCAGTTATATTTGTAATCTCTGTATCGCTAGTAATCTAGCCTCAGACCTGTACTCAGCCCAGTCCTAATGGAACTCAAGTGATTCAATTCTAATATCACAAATGATTCGAATAATCTAATCAAGATATGTATCGTCAGTCAGATACTGTGATTCGATATAATTTCTATTAGATACAGAACTAAGTGATCTCAGCGTATTTCAGCCAGATCATTTGAGAAACATGATCATGTAAACGGATTCAGCTTTATTATGTTCATTCTAAGGATTTAGTGAGAGTCTTTCAGTTGGGAGTAGAAACTAGCACCGAGTGAGAGAAGGGAGGGTGATTCCTCCCATCAGAGAGAGAGGCCAGAGTCATTAGTAGCAATCCCTAAACTCCTAAACTGCATAGCCATGGCAACATACATGAGTTCCCGTCAGTAGAGGCTATCACCGTCAGAGAGGTTGACTATTATATTACCTAAGTTCAACTTCCTACGAGGGTCATCTTATTAGAGAGTCTTGACCCGAGAGTGAGTCTTTACCCATGGCATGGTATTGATGCCCTTACAGATGGGGTTATAGGTTGGACCCCAGCTGTGGTAGGTCGAGGCATGTCCGTTAAGTGACTACTTCCTACAGTTGCAGTTTCAGTATCAATCTTCAGAAGTCAAGACCGTGTGGTGCAGTCATCTATCTCAGTAAGAAACTCAGATAGTTCCAGTGATTCATGGACCATCCCGTCAGATAGGGTTGGCCTCATACGCAGATGCTTACTATCATATTTAAAGATCTTCCATCAGACAGCTTTGATCTCAATCTCAGATCATGTTGACTATTCTTATTATCATATTTAAAGATCTCCCATCAGATAGGCTTGGTCTCCTTCTCAGAATTTGTTAAGTAATCTTGTTGTCGGATTCAGATATAATCCTATTTTCTTATCATTGATAAAGCTTTCAAAGTTATCTGCTAGAAAAGTTGAATCTCTAATTCTATCGGTTGAAAATTTTAGGCCTAGAACTTAGTCTTTGATATAAGTATACTCAGATCCTCAGTTATCAGTAGCAGATGATTCAGTGGTTCAGTATCTCAGTGATGGTAGTTAGTTTAGCTCGCAGTATAGCAGTATCCAAGGTCAAGTCTCTAGAGTTGTCATGATTATGAGTATGATTTATGCATTCTTGTATGTGTGCTTATTTTCATGCGGTATTCTCATGATTATTTAGGTTATATATATTTTGCATGCATGAGCCCTTGCATTTAGCCTTACCCCATCTACATACTCGGTACATTTTGTGCTGATGCATTTGCGCTATGGTGTCTCATTTGACACCATAGGTTTAGAGGCACAGGACCCAGAGTATCATCAGCCGATCATTCCCAGTCAGCAACAGTAATAGTGAGTCCTTTTCTTTTGAGGATGAGTTTCAGTTTTCTATTATTATAATCAAAATTTTATTTACTTTCAGTTGACAGAGTTAGTTGGGGACCTGTCCTATCAACTCTATAGTTTAGTCAGATTAGAGGGTTTTTGGATGGATGTATTATATAGTATTTAGTTTTATATTTTGAGTATTTATATATTTGTTGAACCTTATGGCCAGTTTCTATATTTATTTCAGATATTATACAGTGTACAGGTACAGATATCAATAAAGGGTTAGCTTGTGGTCCTTCAAGGTCACAAGCATTGTGTGACATCTCGGGATGGGATCTCGAGGCATTACACTATATCTCATGTGTACTTGTATCTTCTATAACTCGCCCCAATAGTCTTTCAAAGCTAATATTTTGTTGTGCTTTCTTGGTAAAATGATCATAGGCCATCTTGTGATTTTAGAAGCCTAGTCATCCTCTTTGTGCCTTTGGACTTTTCTTTGGTAAACACATTATAAGCCATGAACCTTCTATTCATCATCTCTTGAACCCTATCCTCCTTGAATTAAGAATGCAAATTGAGGCCAAAATCCTAAGTTGGGGATGGTGGAAAGAAAAATAAAGTGTAGTTGATTCACGAAGTCATAAGAAAGTGCCTACAAGCTTAAACAAGTAATTATTTTGCTTTGAAGGAAGAGATAGTCCATTAAAATAAAGAAATGCATGAATTCAAAAGGCATGCAAAGTGTGAAGAAAAATAGGCAAAGAGAATGTTAGTAAAGAAAGGGGGCAAAGTAGGCAAATTAGTAAAGAAAAAAAAGTGGCCCACAAAGGGACTATGATGTAGAAGTTCAAGGAGGGTTTAACCCTATCGTCCTAAGATAATATCCTACCCTACCCTAAACCTACATTACAAGCTTAAAAAGCCCTTTGTGATTCCCAACCAAGTGTGCTTATTGTAGTGGTGATTGAAAATAAGGGCAAACCTATGGCATGGTACTTGTTAACATAGAGAATTTCTTGAGAGAGTGAGTGTTTGCACATAAAATTCCTTGTTGCATAATTGGTAATGCTATGTGTAAATTTTTCCTTTCTGGTGAGAAGACATGTGAACTAGTTGAGGTGGGTGATTTTGTCATCTTCCGTATAATAAGGTAAACAGAGGCATATCCTGATTGTAGTCAACATGTGAGTTATTTCTAGAGTGTTAGTAGTTGTTACATGGTGTCTCCTTAAGGTCCATTGTATCCTCGCTATTTCATTTTTATGATGAGAGGTGTTATTACAATTCTCTTATCCATATGTGAAAATCTTTTTATGGTAGCAATTAAGTTGGAGTCTTCATGAGCATTGGTAGATAAATTGGGGCATACGTGGAGAAAGTTTCATAGTAAAGGGTAGTTTTTCTTGAAGAAATATAAGATTCTAAGTTGGGGGTGTTGATGAGTGGTGATTTTACCACTCAGTCTCACAAAATATGTATGCACACTACCATATGTTTTATAAAAATAAGACATGATCATGATTTAAATGTATAAATATCCATATTTTGCAGGTATATAGTTGAGAAGGTGAACATATAGGGAATGGAGCTAAAAAGAGAGCAAATGGATGCAAAAAGAGTACAGTTAGAGACCTGAAGCAGTTAACCCCAATTATCGCAATCGCAATCCTTAAGCTGCGGTCGTGGTCAATCAATATGGTCAGCATAATGTGATCGCAGAACACAACCGCTGTCAAAGCTATGCAATTACCGATCAATGGAAATATGTCCAGGGCAGATTTGTAAAATTACATAGACGATTTCCAAACCATATATAGGCAAAAACTCTTTCTTCTTGGAGTATTGCTTACCTCACAAGATATCTTTGAATTCAAAGCATGAAACCCCACTTGGTCAAGTTTGTAACTAACTTTGGAGGCTAAATTTCTTAGAATCTTAGTGAAGAATGAATGATTTGGATAACCCTTATGGTATATCTCTCTTTACATTCTTCATGAGTATCTAAGTAACTTAGTCTTGGGATTATGTTGAACTAGAGTATAATTTTGTGTGGGTGTTGTTGTGTTTGCATGGATTTTAGTTATTGAGTATGGATTCCACCATTACTCGAGCTTATGGGTTGGAATTTGATGGGTGAAAACCCCAAATCTCCAAATGGGTTTGATGGGTGAAAACTCCAAACTCTCAAAACCCTTTATCATCCTCGATAAAAGAATAAAGTTGAACATTAGGTAACCCATAACATCCTTGAAAGAGGGTTATAGGGGGACAAGGCAATGGTGGACAATTACGCCTATGGTTTACTACCTTTTGCAATCTTAGAAATAAGTGTATTGGGAGTGTAAATCATATGAAGTGCATCATCCTATAAATAGGGATGCTTGATTAATGTTTTGGGTGATTATGAAAAATTGCGCACTTGTTAGGTTCTCGAAAGAGTCAACGGGTGAAATCATTGTGGTTTTGTTGAAAGATTGACCCTAATGATCTTTGACCTAACCTATCCTTTAGTTAACAACTAAATTTCATGATGAACCATCATCAACCCACATGCATTACCTCTAGGTAGACATAATCCCAAGATCTCCTTAGATCTTCAATTCAACGTAAAAGTTTCATTTACAAAGTGCTTGTTAAAGTTTGTTGTGAAGAGTTTCCGAACAAATCCCTCCATTTTATTTTACATGTCATTTTTGTTAGCATTTTGGGTAATCTCATAGTAAGTTGAACATCTATATAGTTTGAAGTCTATAATTCACTCCTTGAGATTCGACCCTAATTCAAATTGGGTTACTTGACAACGACCGCCTCACCCTTAAATTATGATAGTGAGTTGAGCATTATCATACCTTTCTAGTGCAGATTTAGGTTCGTGTGCACCCCATGATACTTGACTCGGGATATTGTTTGAGTTTTTAAGGTAGTTGATGATTTTTAGACGTCTGGATGTCTTCTGGTACCTTTCTTTTTGGATTATGTCTTTAATATTATTTTAGAGCAAGAGTTATTTTATTTGGATATAATGTATTCCATTTGGATTTGAGTTGTATTATATATGTTTTTATACTGTTGACACCTAGTTTTGGGAGTTATGACTGGATTATTGTGTTTCTTTCTACATCTATTATACTTTTATGGTTTGGTACCATTCTATAATCCTTACCTTAGGTTTTTATTATCTTTTCCACCTTTGTGTATTGGTTTGTATGATAGGTTTACTTGCCAAGATTTTTCATGACAAATGTCGTAATGACCTATAGATTTGGGGTCGTGACAAGTCAACTGATCAACTTCATTAGTCGACTCTCTTGCAAGTTGGTATAATTATTAAACTAGAAATAAACTAAATACAAAAACTAAAGTGTAAGAAAAAATAGAAAAATTTATACTGGTTCAGATCACTAGTGTGGTGCCTATTCCAGTCCCTTTGGATTACACAGATTTTGTTTAGAGTTTTATCATTAAGATTGAGTTATAGTGTAATTATACTAGCCCTGGATCTCAACATTACATTATCCAGATCTTGTGACACAGCCTCAAATAGTATAATTAAGCACCGGTTCTATCTTTTTTTATCTTGTAACTATTGTAAACTGAAAGAATTACAGAGCTTTGTGAAGACTAAAGATGAGAAAGAAAATATAATTTCCTGTGAAGTTGTGTGTTTATTCTTCTGTCTTCAATTCCTTTATCTAGTCTTCATATTTGGATGCTTCTTTGCTCTGAAAGAAAAACACAAGGTAATTTCTTTCAATCAATGATTTGTATTGATTCCTTTATTGAGGATTCATATCATTGGCATGTCAATATCAGATATGTTCATGCATATGATATCATATTCCTTTTCTAGAAAGGTGGTTCATATCCATACACGTCCATATCAGATATGTCCGTGTAGGAAATATGATATCTTTTCTTTCTTGGAACCCATGAGATTTTTCTTTCTTGATTGATGCTTAATCAATATTAATCCATTGGTTATCAGAATCTTTTATTGCTCCTTATGAGAATCTTTTAAATCTTCCAAGAAGTTCCTTCCAAATTTAGTTCGAGGTCCTTATTGATTTTCATATCTTTTAATTCTCTGCTTTGAGCTTCTCTAATTTGGGTCCTCTATATTTCTTCTATTAGTTTGTCATTCTTAAAATATATTAGGCTATTATAGAGGCTAATAAATAATTGGTATGAAATTAAAGTCGATCATCATGTAAACTCTTTCCAATATGCATTTTGAGTTCTTTTATTTTAATCAAGATTAAATTAGGGAGGGTTGTGTCTTTTTTAAGTCTAGGGACAAAAAGGATCCTAACCACAAGACTACTTCAAAAATTAAAAAAGGAAATTTTTTATATATCATATCTACTTATATATATATATGTATATATATATATATATATATTAAATTATGGGAATATGGGCATCTTTTCGTTGAATTGAAAATTGAACTTGTGAATTGAGAAGGTATGTGTTAGTTAGCCTGAGACCAAAGTACTATGCAAGAAGGTAAAATGTGAAATACTCATTCAATATAAGTATTTAGTTGTGTAGGAAACTTCTTTTCCAGTGAGGTAAAAACCATGACCCACCCTTCGATTTATAGTATTTACTCAAATGCTCTTACTAAAATCGAGCTAAATTTAAGGCTTAAAACTGCCTTTGTAACACCTATAGAGTTGTTCCCAACAATCCCAAATTTTATCTTCTTTGCCTTTTTCTTTAATGACTTTAGCTAGTTAATGAAATCCCTTTCAGACACAAAACAATACCTACTATAATAAACTAAGAAAATAATCAAGATATTATATTGTAACCAATACAAAGAATCAAGGATTGGAATCTACTAAGTAGATCCCAAGATAAGAAAAAAACTAGCGGCTCTTCTTAGAAAAAGACATATCAAAGTTCAGCTTAACAATATAGATCCAATCTAGCAATTCAAGATATTTTCTCACTTTCTATCTCGAGGGGGAGTGTATAAATAATAGATCATAGAGTAAGTTTCTCATATAGTCATGACATATTGATACAAGTCAAATGGCCACCGTAGCTTTTAAAGACATCCTGCGAGGCCAACACAAGAAGAACCCAACTGTGGTCACATTGAGGGCACAGGAGCACGTATGGGGGATCCATTTTAAGCCAACAATAGAGCAATCCCGTGTATGAAAGGTCGCTTGGAAGCTTGCCTTGGTGAGATGACCGAGAGGTCCAAGTGTTGAAGAATAATTATGAAGACCAAAAAGACTCAAAGAAAGTCATATGTTGAAGTGTGAAGATGACCATATCAAAACACTACATGATCACCCATTGATATGGTGTTTTGAAGCTTTTTAAGCATAGATCCGTGTGGGTTTTGAAGTTGGACGTTGGTTTGTTGCTTATTTTTAGTTATTTTAGTTCACCTTGGCCTAAGGAACCTAGATCTACAAGAAAAATCCAAATTTGGGGTTCATTTGGTTAAGGGTCAAACTTTGGTCAACTCTTAAATTTCATCTTGTTCTTCCATGTTCATCAAGTCTTGCTAAGGAAAGAAATTTAAAGAGTGTGTTTGATCCAAAAAAGGAGAAGAAAGCGAGTGTACTTGGTGTTTGTGAAAGAATATTCCTTGGTATATTCATTCTCATCCAAAAGAAAGAAGAGACAAAGGGAATAATAAAGTACAATTGCATTTATTAGGGGGGGACCAATCCATTTTGAGTTCATTTGAAGCTCTAAAAGGGCTCCAAACCTTTAATTTTTCCCTCACAAATGAAATTTCTTCTTCTCCTAAGTGTATTTGGCCGAAACAAGGTTTTGGGGAAAATTGAAAATCCAAAAAGTGACGTCCAACCATAAGCTGCCATGTCATCACTTGTATGAACAACCAAATTGAGTTCTAAATTAGATTTTCTAGTTTCTTGTTTTTGATTCTAGTTACTTATAAGTCAATTCTATCCCTAATTAGTAAGCTAGTAATTACCTACTAGTTTGATAATTAGATTAGAGTCCGTTTGTTTCGCGTCTTTGATTTTTGTGTGCTTTTCTCATTTTTAAATTCGTAGTAGTTTGATGGTTCAAGTCCATACATCATTTTATTTGAGTCTTAACAAACAATAATTGATTCCGGACCAAAGAATATTCACCACTCATTCACTTGCCAAGTATTGCCAAGTATTCAACACTTGTGTGACCAAGTGTGAGGTAAGAATCTGAGAGTGAGAGAGTTGGTGAAGATATTTGAACTAACTTTTTTGTTTTTTTGTAGGTTTGTTTCTTTTTTTTAGGTACCATGGCTTCCTATAGTTTTTATGCCATGTTTGATCGTATCAATGACAATATTCATAGCTTCGTTGAAGATATGCGCCAAATGCTTAGTGCACTAAATCCCAATTTGGGGAAAAAAGATGTAGAGGTGAAACAAGGGAGAAGACTTGAAAAAATCCCTTGTGATGTGAGATTCTCAAAGAAGAAAGTGGGCTGCCATGATCTGAACCAAGGCAAAGAAGAATGTACTCAAGAACATAAAGGTAAAATAGCAAACTCTTACACTTTTGTACATGTGGACGATGATTGTGTGGCTAGTATCCCATTGAGCATGAGTGGTAGCTTATTTATTTGTGAGTCTATTGATTCTTTGCCTCTTGTTGATGATGTACTTGTTATGAGTGTGGATACACTAGTTGATCCTATTGATGATCGAATTGACTCTTCTTGTAAGATCAATTTAAGTCCACCTAGTGTTGAAGCCATTGTGTTGAATGATAATACATCATCTATTGATTCTTTTCCCCTTGATGATGATGTATATATTTTGAATATAGATACACTAGTTGATCCTTTTGATGACAAAATTTACTCTTCTTGTAAGATTAATTTATGTCCATCTAGTGTTGAAGCTAATATGTTGAATGGTAGTACATCACCTTGTGGGAATTGTATTGATCAACTTATGTGTGAAATTTGTCCACCACTTAAGGATGTATGTGATATGTTTAATGGATCTCAAGTAAGTGAAGATGCTAAAAATATTGATCAAATAAATAGGAGTAACCCCTTTAGCATAACCTCTAGTGAATGTTCTACTCTCGGTTTTGCTCATAGGGATAATCATGCACTTGAAATATCTTTGATGCTTGATAATGATCTTTTAGAGAACGGATTTGCATATTCTATATCCTCTTCATGGATAGATCCTTCTCTCTTTAAGGATAATATCTAGTTCAAAGATGATGAGTTCACTCCTAATGAACCTAGTGGTGAGAATGAAGTTGAAGATATAACTTGTCTTGAAAGCTATAGCCTATATGCCAACCCACTATGGTGTGACAACATTACTCCTAAAGATGGAAATCTCTTCTTAGAAGATGAGAGTACTCTTAAGGGAAGGGAATGTGAGGTCTTGGAAAAGAATGATCAATTAGGTGATGACAATTTTGACTTGCTTGAATTCTTAAGAAACCCAATAAGTGATTGTTCCTTGAAAATTGATTGTGGTTGTTATCCTTTGTATGAAACCCCACCCATGTTTGATGATTATGAGCATGAATTACGTGCTTCTTGTGAAGACTTAAGTAATAATTTATTTGACTTTGGTGGTGGTATGTGTATACTTGAGGGTACTTCTATAGAAAGGGAAGGTGTCCATTGCTTTGAAATTACTTTTTCTTCTACTACGTGTGATCTTATTATTGAGAGTACTTATGGCGATGATGTTGAAACTAGTGGTGAGTACACACATGAAGACACCTTAGTAGATGTTGACTTGAGTGATACCTTTCTTTACTCTCTACTTGCTTTTGATAACATGTATGCCATTATAGATAGTATGTCATGTAGTTTGAGTGAAGCCTATGGGAAATGAGAGTGTTGTATAGACCCGTGTCTATGGCCACTTTTCCCGTTTGACCCCGATGCCAAATATAGAATTAATGATGTTGATGTGCCTAACTTGTTGCTTGGTCTACATGACAAGCAAAGTATCAATTTTGGAAAATTCCATAACCAAATCCCTTGTGCATCTTTCATTGAACTTTTAATATTTAATGTAAAAGATTCTTGGTTATATTGCAAATATGTGCAACCTTGGCATGTTGAGATGATTTGTTTTGCTAACCCTAACCCTCATGCCATGAGGAGTTTGTATTTGTTTGTCCTTTCTTTGTTTTTGCTAGGTTTGGATTCGAGGTCAAATCCTTTTCAAGAAGGGGAGGATGATACAAGTGAAATAGCCACCTTAGCTTTTGAAGACATCCTGTGAGGTCAACATAAGAAGAACCCAATTGTGGTCATATTGAGGGCACGGGAGCAAGCATGGGGGACCCATTTTAAGCCCATAATAGAACAATCCCTTGTATTGAAGGTTTCTTGGAAGCTTTCCTTGATGAGATGCCCGAGAGGTCCAACCGTTGAAGAATAATTGTGAAGACCAAAGAGACTCAAGGAAAGTCATATGTTAAAGTGTGAAGAAGACCACATCAAAACACTACATGATCACCCATTCATTAAGGGTGTAATGGTCTTTTTATGCTTTTTCTTTACACTCCATAGGAGCCTCTTTTCATTAAGGGTATTTTGGTTATTAATGTAATAAGTATAAATAGACTCCTTAGGCTTATTTTTCATTAGACTTTGATGAATTGAAATTGAGTATTACTCTTATTTTAGTTTCTTCCTTAGTGTAGGGCTTGGATAAGCCATATTAGTGTAGGTATTGGATAAGACATCAAAACTTGAGAGATTAATACATTTTATGGATTTCACTTGTGTTGATCAATTGGCAAGAAAGGTGTGATTGAGGGAGTGTGAGTTCCTTTGGTCCACCTAAGAGGAAGGTTTGAGCTTACATTGGTGATGTGTGTTTGAAGGTTTGATACACCTTCTAGTGCTATTCATTGGTGGAAGTGAAGGTCTTTCTATCTATCTTTACTTTTATGCAAATCTTCTTCTTCATCCCCTTTCTTTGTGTTGCTTTTCCTTTTGTGTATTTGCTGATTTTTGCATCCTAGTATCCATTTCGTGAATTCCTAGTCTTTTCTTGTATCGCATATTAGTTAGTTAGATTATTCTCAATGTTAGATGGCTTTCGAATTAGGTGGGTACTTAACCAACTAATTGAATGTACTTTATATACATGTAAAATACATCATCATGGCTAAACTTTCAGATAATATAAAATGACTTGTCTTCTTTCTCCCATTCTTTGCTCTTCTTTCTTACCCTTGTAATTAGGGTTATTGTTCTTTTTTCTCATCATTGTTCAATAATTATATTTTTATATTACTGGTTATCCTAAAATTGTTAAAGTTTAATTTATATGAGGCCAGGGAAATGTATGTTAATTAAACTCTAATTTTTGATCCATTTACCAATATTTTGATTATCAATTTAATTAGATAAGTAACAAAAATGTAATTACACTGGATAATAATAGAATCAAATAAACAATCATAAATAAAAGAGAAGGCTTCTAAATTTTATCTTCTAATAGTTGAAGTCATAAATCTAAGAGATGTCTTATAAATTTCATCTTCTAAGAGTTGGAGCTGTTCTTTTAAGAGCAATACGATAATAAGCTAAGTAAGAAATCTACTACTTGCTAAGAAACTAAAAAGAGTGTATTGTATTGCTTGTGAATCGTAATTCAAATACTTAGGAGCAATATTTATAGCCTAAAATAAATAGGCCTAAGTTGATAAGAATGCCCTATCTAGGCCTTATATTACTTGGACCAATGACGTTACTCCAAGTATCATGCCCTTTGTAGATGCCAGAAAATATCCTCTTAGGGATCATACTGGTAAATTGTGTGTCCACATCCGATGTACCTAATACCTTTGTCCCCTTGTCCTTTCATCTTTCTATATAATTCAAGGGAAGATGTGGTAATGTTTACTCTAAAACATCCTTCACTATATTATTCCTAGATGGAATGGTTTGACGAATCATCTATCAAATAGCTATAGGTTCATTAATCTTCCCAAGGACACTTCACTCTTACACCTTTCCTCTAAAAGATCCTACTTCATATATATTACTTTTGCTTTTTGAGGCATAAATTGGCGTACTAACGAGAAATTAGAGAATTATGTTCTTAAAAAGTCTATTAGAGGAAAATACTAACTGGTTACTTCTTCTACTCAATTTTGCCTATCTCTTATAATGCTTAAAACATGTTCCTTTGTATGTGTACACGAGATAATCATCAGAAACCCTAATATCCACCCTCTTTCCCCTTCAAATTTCCCCAACCTTCTTAATAGCCCCCTTTTAAAGATTTCCTTACTCTAAGATTTTCCTCTATCATCGTCAAATAGCCTAAATGATTTTCTACACCTTCTGTTTTTCTTCATTTAATCATGTCTCTGAATCGCCCTTCTATTATGTATATAGAAGCTACCATTTCTACTTCATTGATAGAGTATTTCTTAGCACCCTTTTAGAGGCTAGTATTTCTGAGAATAAAGAGTAAGATCCCTTAATCAACTTTATGATTCCTATGATGAAACTGGATTTTGAGAAAAAAATTATTGCATAACAGAGTTCACTAATGATAATTCAGAATCTAGAGATCTATTCATTTCTTACTGTCTCTCAGCCAATTCTGATGAGGATATCCCTAGGATTAAGTTTGATTGTGGTTGGCTTATAGAGTTCAATGTCCTTTCTCATCTTTCTTTGGAGGTGATGTTAGGCGTAATTCATGCACTTTTAGTCCTTTTTTCGTGTAAGTGAGCTAACAAACGTGATTAGTAAGTTTTCAGGTATAAATGATGAAGCTTTCAGCATTTTATGGATAACTTGACGCCAAAGGAATCTTCACGAAAGAAGGAAAGCAAAGCTTGGACGCCTAGGGACCAAAAGTGACGCATGGAGAACCTGTCCCGGGCAAAAACAACATTTCAAAAGACTTTGGGGATCAGCAGTAACTTATTAGGATTAGGATAAGTAATGTAGTAGCATAGTAGGAATAGGATATGGGTGTTATAAATACCCTATTTTGCTGGAGATTTTTATCAATTCCCATTCATTACATCTTTCATAAAACAATTACTTTATTCATTCTCTCAATTAATTCTTACTACTCTCTCTTCATCTATTCGACTTTTAATTTTCACGATAAGAGAAACACTACTTTGAAAGGAAATCACGCCACAAGCCCTACCAACATATACTTCACGTGAGATCTTTATATTGGTATGATGATAATGACTATTGTGATTTCCATTGCACTCATGAGTAGCTAAACTTCTCTGTTGGGGTTATGGAAGCCTTATGAGATACTATCTATTGCTATGAGTTTGTGAATTCTTGACACGTATGCTGCTTATATCATTATTCTCTTCATCTTAATTTAAATTCTTGTGGTTGCAAACATATAGAATACGCCAGTATAGCATTAACTTGTTCGAAAGAAAAGTTATATGTCTGGAAAAGAGATAATGTCAAGGTAATAGGGCACCAACCCCTATTAAAAAGTTAGTGCCGTAACTGGATTAACCTCTTGGAGAATTTGTACTGTTAGATACGCTTTAAGCTCGAAAGAGTGAAAGTGAAATAATCCTTGATGGTCGAAAGACGCCTGGATTTACCATAGAATACAATTTTCTATAAGCACATGCATGTCTGAATTCCGCATAACTCATAGTCAATAGATACGTACAAATCAGAAGGTGGACATAACCCCATCTCTCAATTCTCATTGATCAAAACCAACCAAACAATCCGTTTTACCCTTCTATTTCTATTCTTACGTTATTATTTTGTTACTCACGCTACAATCCCCCCCTTTTAAGAAACTTTCACCTAAAGTCTAATAATCTTTGCTTACTTAGAGACCAAGTATTCTTTGTGGGATTCGACACCCAACCCAGTTGGGTTCTATATTTGACAACGACCGCTTACACTCTTACGAGAGCTGTAGTTTGAGCGTTATCAAAATTTGGCGCCATTGCCGGGGAATACGGTTGTCAACTAAGTTTGTGATAATTACTAGACCCTTTGGTCAAAGATTCTCGTATTTTACTTTTAGTTGTTGTTTTTGTTTTCTGCAGGTTTTTATCCAGTGCATGCCCCATACTCGAAGTTCTGGTCAACCATTATTACCTTTCAATCCTGAACCACATCGTATTGGCAGAATGGAGGCTCAACAGGAAATTGAAAGAAGGGCTGCTCAACAGGAACAGGCTAGACTAGCTGCTCTGGCCGCCGCTCAAGTGCATCAACAGAATATTGATAATCCTGGGCGAGCAACAAATCCTGACGATGAGGATCTAGGTGATGACGAGTTACTAAACCCTAGTGATGCTGAGATGGCGACACTAGCCAATAGAAGAGATCGTCAAGCTAGGTTCAGTCCTGAACGCCGAGCCATACCATTCGATGATGATGATGATGATCTTGATAGAGCTGGTGCCACAGGAGCCATTATTCCTCCGCCATTGGCACCCAGAGACAAGTTCAACATCACGAGCACCATGATTCAGTTATTGCAACTCAAGGGATTATTCAGTGGACTAGCTGGCGATGATTCGAATATGCATCTGATCAACTTTATTTCTACATGCATGTCATTTGACAACCATGGTGTTGGACAGAATGCAATTCGGTTGCGCTTATTTCCATTGTCTCTATCTGGGGAGGCAACTCTTTGGTTGAATGGGCTAACTCCTGATTCTATCACTAATTGGAGGCAATTGAAAGACGCTTTCCTAGAAAGAATCTTTCTGCCATCCAAGAGAGCACAATTGAGAGATGAAATCAGCAATTTTCGTTAGCTTCCAACTGAAGCCCTCCACGAAACATGGGAGAGATTCAAGAAGAAGCTTATGAGGTGCCCAAACTATCACATGACCAATTTCCACTTGATGGAGATACTATACAGATCCTTGAATTCAGTAACTAAACCAGTGGTGGATAATGCGGCTGGAGGATCATTTATGGACCTTACCTTTGTTCAGGCGAGTGATATGTTAGACCGGATGACGAAGCAAAGTAGGGCGTGGCATACCAGAGATTCTGAGGTAGGAAGCCCCACTTTTTCTATAGGCATGACTGCAGAACAAAGGAGAAAAGAAGAAGAACGTGATCAAGATTTGGCGCATATGAAAACACAAGTGGATCTTCTTACAAAGCATCTACTAGAAGGGAAGACCGAAAAAGTCAAAGCAGTTGCGTCAAAAGGAAGAGAGGAATCTGATTCTGAGGAAGAAGCCAACTACGTGAACAATCAGGGGGGTTTCCGAGGCAATGCCCAAGGAAACCAAGGTCGGAACTATTATGATAATTCTGGAAACAAGGATCGGGATCAAGGTAGTTGGAAGAACAAGACTGACAGGAGTGGCCTGTATATTCCTCCTGGACGACGAGAGACCACTACATCTGGTTCGGGAAATATGTCAATGGAAGATATGATGACTAAGCTGTTGATAGGAGTGGAAGCAACCAACACGGGAGTAACTGAGGTAATAAATGACTTGGCCTCAATGAAGCAATTGGTTGACTCACATTCCACTTCAATAAGACAGCTGGAACAACAATTGAGTCAAATTTCAGCCATATTAAATCAAAGAAAAGCTGGCACCCTACCGAGCGACACAGTGCAAAACCCAAGAAATGATGGAACATGCATGGCTGTTACTACCAGAAGTGGTAAGGTGCTGGAAAATTCATCCCAAAGCAAGCAAGTGGCCGAAGATATCGTAGGTAATACTTACGCCGTCTAAATTGATGAAGACGTTCATGACATCATTCCTCGACGTCCATAGCCTGAAAAGATCTCCGAACCTAAGCATGATGAAAAGAAAGTCGTGGAGAAAACAATTCCCTTTCCACCACCTCCTTTTCTGCAAAGATTAAAAAAGAGAGCTGATGATATCAAGTTCAATAAATTCATGTCAATGTTAAAATAACTGACCATTAATGTTCCCTTGGTTGAGGCACTAGAACAAATTCCAGGCTACGCAAAATTTATGAAGGATCTTTTAACAAAGAAGCGAGCAACAAGTGGTGAGTTTACAGATGCTGTTCATCATTGTAGTGCAATTGCTACCAGATCACTAGTTCAGAAGAAGGCTGACCCAGGAGCCTTCACTATTCCTTGCACTGTCGGATCTTTGAATTTTTCCAAGGCATTATGCGATTTAGGAGCCAGCATCAACTTGATGCCATTATCCATTTACAAAAAGTTAGGGTTGGGTGATCCCACTCCAACCAATATGAGGCTTGTGATGGCTGATAGGTCGGTAAAACGACCTATTGGTATTTTATGTGATGTATTGGTAAAGGTTTCTTCATTCATCTTTCCGGCGGACTTCGTTATTTTGGATTGTGAGGTAGACTCTGAAGTTCCCATAATCTTGGGGCGCCCTTTCCTTGCAACAGGAAGTGTGCTTATTGATTTAAGAGATAATGAGCTTCTATTCCGGATGAATGACGAAGTAGTCCGCTTTAATGTATGTAAATCAATGAAGCAACCCAAAGATCTGAACGTGTTCTCGGTAGCTGATGTTTATATTGATGATGAGAAAGAATTACCCGTAGAGGAGCAGCTTGTTGATGACCCATTGGCGGTTGTGCTTATGAATGTTGAGCATAAGGATGTTGAAAATTATGAAGAAACTATTTGTGCTCTAACAGGATTAGGGTCATATCCTCATGCTCCCAAGAAGCTGGACCTTGATCTCAAAACCCGACCAACACCACCAGCTAAACCTTCTATTGAAGAACTACCCACGTTAGAGTTGAAGGAGCTGCCTAACCATTTAAAGTATGCATTCTTGGGAAACGGTAACACACTCTCGGTTATTATGGTGGCAGATTTGGGTGAGCAGCAAGTTGTAGCTCTCATCATGGTTCTACGAAAATACATGAGAGCCATCGGTTGGACCATCGCTGATATCATTGGTATTCCGCCTGGGATTTGTACACACAAGATTCAGCTTGAAGAAAATTGCTTACCCACTATTGAGCATCAAAGGCATCTGAATCCACCTATGCAAGAGGTGGTGAAGAAAGAAATTATTAAATGGTTAGATGCAGGGGTTGTGTATCCAATCTCCGACAGTAAATGGGTAAGCCCGGCATAATGTGTACCAAAGAAAGGTGTCATGACGGTAGTTGCGAATGAAAAAAATGAGTTAATTCCACTCAGACCTGTCACAGGGTCGAGAGTATGCATGGACTACCGTAAGCTGAATTTGTGGACCCTTAAAGATCACTTTCCAATGCCCTTTATTGACCAAATGCTTGATCGATTAGCAGGGAAAGGATGGTTTTGTTTCTTAGATGGTTATTCTGGCTATAATCAGATATGTATCGCCCTCGAAGATCAAGAGAAGACAACGTTTACATGCCCCTATGGTAAGTTTGCCTTCAAATGTATGCCATTTGGGCTATGTAACGCATCCGCCACTTTTCAGCGTTGTATGATGTCCATTTTTTCTGATATGGTGGAAAACACGCTGGAGGTATTCATGGATGATTTTTCAGTTGTGGGTGAGTCATTTGAATTGTGCTTGACAAATCTAAGTATGGCGTTGCAGAGATATGTTGAATTCAACCTAGTGCTGAATTGGGAGAAGTGCCACTTTATGGTGAAAGAAGGTATTGTTCTTGGGCATAAAATCTCCAAAAGAGGAATTGAGGTGGATCGAGCTAAAATCGAAGTTATCGAGAAACTACCACCCCCAATTTCGGTCAAAGGAGTTCGTACTTTCCTCGGTCATACAGGTTTCTACCGAAGGTTTATCAAAGACTTCTCCAAAATTGCTAGTCCATTATGCAAACTTTTGGAGAAAGATGCAAAGTTTGACTTCAATGAGGATTGTATGAAGGCATTCGAACGCCTCAAAGGGAAGCTAATTGAAGCTCCTATCATTGTAGCACCAGATTGGTCTCTACTATTTGAAGTCATGTGTGATGCTAGCAGGGTAACTTTGGGTGCTGTATTAGGCCAAAGAAGAAAAAAGTTATTCCATCCAATCTACTATGCGAGCAAGGTCTTAAATGGAGCCTAGAAGAACTATACTATCACGGAACAAGATCTTTTAGCGGTTGTGTATGCTTTTAAAAGGTTCTGTGCTTATCTGTTGGGAACCTAAGTGGTAGTTCATACAGACCATATAGCTCTGAGATATTTGATGACAAAGAAAAATGCAAAACCAAGTCTAATTCGATGGGTATTGTTACTGCAAGAATTTAATTTCGAGGTAAAAGATAGAAGAGGTTGCGAAAACCAAGTGGCTGATCATCTATCTAGACTCGAGAACGAGCATATAGCACAGCCTGATCTAGAGATTGATGATGCATTCCCTAATGAAGAGATCTTAGCCACCATGATGGAAGAGTTACCATGGTATGCAGACTTTGCAAACTTTGTGGTAAGTAATGTGATGCCTGCGAATCTATCATTTCATCAAAGAAGAAAGTTCATGCATGATGTAAGACACTACTTCTGGGATGAGTCATATTTGTTTAGACGATGCACGGATGGTGTGATCAGACGCTGCATATCTCATGAGGAGGTGCCAAGTATCTTGGAAGCAAGTCATGCCTCATAAGTTGGTGGATACCATGCAGGCGGTCGGACAACAAGAAAGGTATTGCAAAGCGGCTATTATTGGCCTTTGATATTTAGAGATGCCTACGAATTTGTAAGAAGATGTAACCAATGCCAGAGACAAGGCACAATTTCGAAGCGTCATGAAATGCCCGTGTCAAAAATTCTTGAAATCGAGCTCTTTGATATATGTGGTATCGATTTTATGGGTCCATTCGTGAATTCGTTTAGAATGAAATATATCCTAGTTTCTGTAGATTATGTTTCAAAATGGATCGAAGCAGTAGCGTTGGCTGATAATGAAGGAAAACGTGTTGTTGCATTCTTGAATAAAAACATCTTCTCTCGTTTTGGGGTCCCACGTACTATCATAAGCGATGGAGGATCTCACTTTTGCAACAAACTATTCAAATCCATGTTGGCAAAATATGGTGTCAAGCAACATAAGGTAGCCACGCCTTATCACCCACAAACTAGTAGACAGGTAGAGGTTTCCAATCGAGAGATCAAGCAAATACTTGCTAAGACTGTAAATGCTAATAGGAAAGATTGGTCTCGGAAGCTGGACGATGCACTACGGGCTTATAGGACTGCATTCAAAATGCCAATTGGCATGTCCCCGTACCAACTAGTTTATGGGAAAGCCTGTCATTTACCCATTGAGCTCGAGCACAAAGCATTGTGGGCGTTGAAGCAACTGAATTTGAATTGGGATGATGCTATGAACTTGAGGGTGGAACAGCTGAATGAGATGGATGAATTCCGTCTACATGCATATGAAAGATCAGACCTCTACAAAGAGCGAACGAAAAAGTATCATGATCAGCGGATTGTTCAACGAAACTTTCAAAAGGGTGATATGGTACTTCTTTTCAATTCCAGACTAAAGCTATTCCCAGGTAAGTTAAGGTCCAAATGGTCTGGTCCGTACAAGATTAGCCAAGTCTACTCGTCTGGAGTAGTTGAGCTAGAAGACAATAATGGTGTTGTCTTTAAGGTGAATGGCCAACGAGTAAAACCATATATCGCCCCCCTTTACTCGATGAACTATATGGCCACCATCTATCTCGACGAAGTCTAAGTACTCAAGGTAACTATGTCGTGCTGCGATAATAAATCAAGCGCTAGATGGGAGGCAACCCATCGTGATTTTTTCATTTTCGTTGCATTTGTTTTTACTGAATAAAAATCCAAAAAGAAAAGTTGAGCCACAACCGAAACTAAGGCGCTTGATGGGAGGCAACCCATCGTTCTAATCGTTTTTGTCATTTTTGAGTGAATGCAGGTGCAAGAGGTGTAAAGGAGGAGATTGGTTTCAAATTTTGATTTAGAAGTATTGCATGTTGAAGGTTGTAAGTTAGGAATGAAAAAGCAAAAGGCTATGGGTGAGGCATTGCTTATGAAAATATAGGCAAAGAACAAGGCAAGGCCTATGTAAATCTAGGCCACGAACAAGGCAAGGCCTATGCTATGGCCTAAGCTCTCGAATTCTAGAGTGCCATAGCATAGGCGCCGCCTATGCTCAACAATGCCATAGCATAGGTGTCGCCTATGCAAAAGCCTTTTGTCTCTGAATCTCATATTCCATGGCATAGGCGCCGCCTATGCCTAACAATGCCATAGCATAGGCGCCGCCTATGCTCAACAATGCTTTGTAAAAGGCGCCGCCTATGCCAAGCATAGGCAAAGCTTTAGGCGCCGCCTATGGTCACTTTTGTTCTCCAAAACCGATTCCCAATGGGTCAAAACCCGACCCAATCTTGTCCTATAAATAGAACCTTAGTCTTAAATCAAAAACACATTGCAATTCCACCCTAAAGCGCCGCCTACCTCTCCAAATTCTCCCAAAAATTTTCCTTTTGCTCTTTAACTTTGCAAGAACATCTTCCTAGGCCATCAACCAAGTAAGTACTTCTTTGTTCTTCTTTTATGTTCCATAAAGTACTACACTACTACATCTATAATGAATTGTTTAATCTTGAAGTAGTATTGATGATTTGAATATGGTTAATTTGTTGTGGTGAAACTAAGAGAGTGAAAGAATAAGTAAGGATGCTCTTGACTTGTTTTCAACTTGTATTTGATTTTGATACACTGTCATACTTTTGCGGAATTGACATAATCTAGAACATTGCATAACCTTGTAACTTGAAAGCTTGCTTGAATTACTTGTTTATTGCGATGAAAATCATGGTTAACTACAAACATAAGATGTTGTGATTATTCCAAGCCATAAATTGATACAATATCTATGTAGTAGTTTTATTCAAAGTGATGCATTAGTCCAAAACATGAAAGCATTACCAAGATTACATGATCTAGAATTGAGAAAGGACAGTTAAGATGATACGAAAAGTATGACTGCACTGATTATATTGTTGGAACATAACACCTAAACGTATATCGATGAAATCTGAGTAATCGACATCATTCACTTCACTAGTTCGTACAAACAAACTAAGTGTGGGGTGGTGCCACTACTTCTTGTTTATTGATTGTATCCACCGAGATGAAGCTAACATGACTATTATTTTAATCTCAGGTACAATGGCGCCAAAAGCAAGACAAGGGAAAGAAAAAGCAACCACTTCGCAAAAAGGCCAAAAAAGGGGACGAAAAGAGCAAGGAAAATCCTCCTCGCTGCAAATACCTCACCGCATATTTGGAATTAAATGGGTCCTACAGGAGGAAGGAAAGGAGTGGTGTAGGAACAATAAAGAGAAAAAATATGTTTATGTGAAGTTGATACACAAGGAAAGCCTAGCAAAGAAAGAACCCCGTATGTTGGTTAAGATAATGGCGTTACATCTTGATTTCATATTGTGAGATATAGGAGAGTGCAATCTTGATTTAACACATGAATTCTATGCCAACTGGTCACCGAAAACTACCGGGAGTGAAGTAAAGATTCGGGGCCAAGTTCTGCAACTAAATGCGGAGTTCTTCAACTCCTTTTTAGGCTTGCCATCTGTTGATCCATCACCACTCAAGGAGCTGTATAACATACCACCGTACAGGGCCATTAGACACACATTGTGTGGAACAAGATCTATGGCACGGTGGAGCAGACACAAGGACACCAGTTGGTACAACACCTTCCCATATGCTTCCTTAAATAGGGAAGCTAAGATATGGATGCGAATAGTCAACTCTTGCCCGATTACAGGGACACAGTACACAAAGATAACATGAGATAGAGTGTGCTTGGTGTACGCGTTGATGACGAATGTTCCTATCAACATTGGGGAAATTATTCGATCTACAATGCGTAAGGCTAGGCTGCACAAGAGGTCCCACTTCAGCTTTGGCAATCTGTTGACTGCAATATTGAGGAAGGAGGATATCGAAGAGGAACCAGCCGATCATAAGCTTCCACATAACCCGAAGAAGGTTGACCTCACAAAGGTTAAAGATGCTGAAACCACACATGGATTCAACCTTACCACTGCAGAAAGGCATGCTCGGGATGAGAGTTTCTTTTGCCATCTTTATGGCATGACTCGGTTTACCATGATAAGCGGAGGTCGTGTTCCAACTGATGGAGAGCTCCAACAGTTGGATTATGACTACCCAATGAACGAGCATGCAAGGGCAATATGTGGAGTAGGTGTACACTTCGAGGAACCTCTTGATGACGATATGCCAACCGATGATGATCGCCGAATGCCAGACTCCGACGTGGAGGAGAACTCTAATGACGACGACTCTAATGACGATTCCGACAAAGGGGGTATGACCCCAAACATAGAGGAGGAGTCCGACTAACCAGGTTCTTCTTATTTATTTTCCACTGAGGACAGTGTGTCCTGTCTAAGTGTGGGGTGATGGTATTTGCATTCTATACTTATTTATTTGCATTTGCATTCATTTATGTTTTTTTTTTTAGTAGTTAATTTTTTTTTTTTTAAATTTTTAACTTTGCATGAAATTGTTCTGATAGGCAGCATGGTATTATGACAAGAGTCTGTGATAAAATCATTACTATTGAGACATTTAGGCTCTAATAGTGACTCATTATGTGATAATTGTGTCGTTCAATTCCTTCATCTGTTGGGTCAAGAGTCTATACTGCTTCCAATAAAGTCGACCATGTGCCTTGTGTGTGTGAGATGATAGTATATTCTATGTTTGTGGCTGATGCTAGAACTTGCCTGGTATGTATGTAAAGCGAAATAAAGAGTGTGAGTTTAGGAGATGATTTTGGCATTTCTTTGGCAACCTATGATTGTTTACCTTTATTTTATCTACCCATGGACATCATCCTAGATAACCCCCTTTGAGCTGTTAGCCTATTTTTCTTTGACAACCACATATGTAAGCCTAATCCATTTTTTTTAGGACTATAATTTGATCCAAATTCCTAAGTGCTTTAAATTATAAAGTAATGTGACAAAATAAGAAGAAATTGGGTGAGAATAGTGCCTTAGAATGTATTGGTGCTTGAATTTGTTATAAAAAATAATTGCTATCATAAGAGGTGTGTTATGAAAAGAAAAAGGAAAAGAAAAATAAAAAGTTAATTCTATTCAAAATTGAAAAACAAAAGAAATGAGAAAGGGTGGTAGATTAAAAGAAAGTAGAAAGGTTGTTTGAAATAAATCATAAATGGCATAATGTGATGTATTAAAACGCTTAGGAACATAGTCACTATTTCTGGCCAAAATAGTCCTACCCGTCCCTTAGCCTACATTACAACCTGTAAAGACCTATTTGATCCTAAGCTTAGCATTCTGATATTTAGTGGAGCATTATACTAAGGGCAAGCCTATGGACATCAGTTGCAACATACGAATTCTTTGTGAGAGTGAGAGCAAGGATAATCTTATACCCATGTTCGAGATATATAGAATACTTGTGAGTGATTATGGGTTATATTTTGTGAGATACACATGGTTGATGAGTTTTGGGTGGTTGTGTATGATTCTCTGTGCCTTAACTTTTGGATACGAATTAACCATCATCACAAGTCTATGTTAGAGGTTAAATTGTTTCTAGTAAGTGATCAGAAAACTACTCTTTGTTGATAACTGTTGTGCCTGTCTTGATGAATATTTTGTGTTGTTACTGTGAAACCCTAAGTAGATGTTTATATAGACATAATATTTTGTTCGAGGATGAACAAAGCTGTAAGTGTGGGGTGTTGATGTTAGGCGTATTTACACGCCTAAAGAACCTTAATGTACCCATATTTTAGCTAAGTTTTGAGGACAAAATATATAATTCATGCACTTTTAGTCCTTTTTCCTGTATGTGAGCTAACAAACGTGATTAGTAAGTTTTCAGGTATAAATGATGTAGATTTCAGCATTTTATGGATAACTTGACGCCAAAGGAAGCTTCACGAAAGAAGGAAAGCAAAGCTTGGACGCCTAGCGACCAAAAGTGACGCATGGAGAACCTATCCCGGGCAAACACAACATTTCAAAAGACTTTGGGGATCAGCAGTAACTTATTAGGATTAGGATAAGTAATGCAGTAGCATAGTAGGAATAGGATATGGGTGTTATAAATACCTTATTTTTCTGGAGATTTTTATCAATTCCCATTCATTACATCTTCCATAAAATAATTACTTTATTCATTCTCTCAATTAATTCTTACTACTCTCTCTTCATCTATTCGACTTTTAATTTTCACGACAAGAGAAACACTACTTTGAAAGGAAATCACGCCACAAGCCCTACCAACATATACTTCACGTAAGATCTTTATATTGGTATGATGATAATGACTATTGTGATTTCCATTGCACTCATGAGTAGCTAAACTTCTCGGTTGGGGTTATGGAAGCCTTATGAGATACTATCTATTGCTATGAGTTTGTGAATTCTTGACACGTATGCTGCTTATATCATTATTCTTTTCATCTTAATTTAAATTCTTGTGGTTGCAAACATATATCATACGCCAGTATAGCATTAACTTGTTCGAAAGAAAAGTTATATGTCTGGAAAAGAGATAATGTCAAGGTAATAGGGCACCAACCCCTGTTAAAAAGTTAGTGCCGTAACTGGATTAACCTCTTGGAGAATTTATACCGTTAGATACGCTTTAAGCTCGAAAGAGTTAAAGTGAAATAATCCTTGATGGTCGAAAGACGCCTGGATTTACCATAGAATACAATTCTCTATAAGCACATGCATGTCTGAATTCCACATAACTCATAGTCAATAGATACGTACAACTCAGAAGGTGGACATAACCCCAGCTCTCAATTCTCATTGATCAAAACCAACCAAACAATCCGTTTTACCCTTCTATTTTCTATTCTGACGTTATTATTTTGTTACTCACGCTACAATCCCCCCTTTTTACAAAACTTTAACCAAAAGTCTAATAATCTTTGCTTACTTAGTGACCAAGTATTCTCTATGGGATTCGACACCCAACCCAGTTGGTTTCTATATTTGAAAACGATCGCTTACACTCTTACGAGAGCTGTAGTTTGAGCGTTATCAGGAAGGTATCTTTGTTCGAAGGCTATCTCTACCAATAGGCATGACTATGCATGATTTTATACTAGCTCATGTATAATAGGGTTTATCTGAGGTCTGATCTTTATGTTCATTATTTAATTTTGTAAAAGGCATGGATTTTCAAGTTCATGCTTTTTTGTGTGTTTGAAATTATCCCTTTATTTACAATCTGATAAAATTGGAAGAGAAAAAAAGGTCTTTATTTTTTCTTGATTTAATTTGAGATAATTACGCTTTACTGTTTTACAATAACCTCTTGTGGTTTAATTTTTCTTTGGATTTTGTACATAGTGCTGGCAACAAGTAAGTACCCATCTCTTATTCCCTTAGTCTCTCTCTTTTTCTCCCTTTTTCTCTCTTTTTCTCTCTTTCTCTCTCTCGTTACCTACAGTCAGCCTATCTCTTACTGGCGCATGTGGGTTTTTATCCTTTCCACTCCGTCAATGGTAAGGAAGTGAGCAGAATAAGAAAAGGAAAAGAAAAAGAAAAAAAAGAAGTGAATCTGTCCATAAGTGGTTCAGACAAACTGATCCGACAATCATCGGTAGTGACTGCGGAGGATAGATAAAACTAGGTGCGATTTCTAGATTGGAATCGACAACCTTCAAGAAATTTTCTAGTGATAATATTCCGGCGACCAAGTTTTGGTGAGAATATTTCGGCGACCGATTTCCACCCAGTTTGTCGGAATCTAGCAAAGCAAGAAAGAATAGAGTACTTGGTCTACGTAACCTGGTGACTTTTAATCTTTGAAATTTATTTTATCTCTTTATTTTATCATGTTATTGTTGATATCTTGACTATTTTTTGTAGGCTATTTGCTTTCGTGTTTGGTATCTTAGTGTTTGTTGTTCTTTGTATTAGGCGTATATTGTTCTTTACATGTGCATTTTACTATTATTTCCATTTTTAAGATGATCTGTGATGTTTTGATTATGGGTGACAAGTTACTTGGTGATTTCTGTATTTCATAATAGTATTTTACTTGTTGATCCTATTTGTGTTTTGGCCTTTTATTGTTCTTAGTAATTCTGAAGTGTGGACTTGCAACTACTGGTTTGGTTTGTTGTCTAAGCTTTAGGTTCTTAGTGTTATTGGTCGGTGTTGTTTATGGTGGGTGTGATTGATGGTGTTGGCATAGGGTCATATCTTTAGGCGAGGTGTGGGTCAGGGTCGGGGTTGAGGGCATAGACTAGGGCAAAGGCAGGGGTAGGGGCAAGGGGTAGGAAGGATAAAGGGGCTAAGAATGGCTATAGGCTGAGAGTAGGTTCATGGAACATAGGGTCTTTATCAGAGAAGTCATTTGAGCTAGTGAAAAATCTTAGGAAAAGAATAATCAGTATAGCTTGTCTCCAAGAAACGAAATGGGTGGGTTCTAAGATGAGATTTGTAGATTGTTATAAGTTGTGGTACTCAGGTAGCGTAAGTAATAGAAATGGTATAGGTATTTTTGTAGATAATGAGCTTAGGAAGCAAGTGGTAGAGGTTAAGAGGGTCAACGATAGGATGATGTCAATTAAGCTAGTTATTAGAGGGTCTTCTTAGAATATTATTAGTGCGTACGCACCCCATGTAGGCTTGGATGAGAAAGAGAAGAAGAAATTTTAGGAGGATTTGGATGAGATGGTGAGGAGTGTCCCTACTAATGAGAAGCTTTTCATAGGAGGGGATTTCAACGGGCACATAGGGTCAGCCTTAAAAGCTTATGATGATGTGCATAGAGGACATGGTTTCATTGTAAGGAATGTTGAAGAAGTGGCACTTCCAGATTTTGCTCAGGCGTTTTGATTGGTGGTAGTTAATTCGAACTTTCCTAAGAAGGACGTTCACTTGGTTACCTTCTGTAGTTTGGTAGTTAAGACTCAGATAGACTTCTCGTTCCTTAGAAAAGGGGATAGGGGTATTTGTAAGGAATTTAAGGTCTTATCGAGTGAGAGTCTTTTGACCCAACATAGGCTTTTAGTGATGGACTTAGAGATCAAAATGGAGTAGAGGAGGAGAGGTATGGAGGGTCAACGGATAATTAGATGGGGTAGTCTGACTTTTAAGGGTATTTAGATATTATGTGGGATGAGACTACCAACTACATTAGGGAGACAACTATAGAGGTGTTGGGGGTGTTGAGTGATCATTTCGGCATGCGTCAAGGGGACTAATGGTGGAACGAAGAAGAGAAGGGGAAGGTGGAGGCAAAGAACAGAGCATATAGAAAGTTGGTGGAAAGTAAGGATGAAGACGATAAATAGAAGAATAGAGAGAAGTATAAGATTTCTAAGCGAGAGGCAAATTTAGTGGTTACGAGGGCAAAGGATGCTGCATTCAAGTGTTTATACACATCGTTGATAGTAAAGGTGGGGATAAAAAGTAGTACAGGCTTTCCATGGTTAGGGAGAGGAGGACTCGAGACCTGGATTAGGTGAAGTGTATTAAGGATATGGACGACAAAGTTTTGGTAGAGGAGGGTCCTATTAGGAAGAGATGACAGTCGTACTTTCATAAGCTCCTGAACGATGGAAAGAATACAAGCATTGTGTTGGGAGATTTGGATCATTCTAAGAGGTTTTACGATTATGGCTATTGTAGGCATATGAAGGTTGAGGAGGTTAAGGGGGATATTCGTAGGATGCGTAGAGGTTGAGCAATGGGGCCAAATAAGATCCCAGTGGATTTTTGGAAGTGCATAGGAGGGGAAGGTATAGAGTGGTTGACTTGGTTGTTTAACATAATTTTTAAGACGACGAGGATGCCTAAAGCTTGGAGGTAGAGTATGATGATTGCATTGTATAAGAATAAGGGCGACATTCAGGATTGCAATAGTTATAGGGGTAGCAAGTTATTGAGTCACACTATAAAGGTTTGGGAGATAGTGGTAGAGTTGAGGTTGTGAAGGATTGTTACTTTCTCTGAAAATCAATTTGGATTTATGCCAGGGCGCTTGGCTACAGAAGCCATCCATCTCGTCAGGGGATTGGTGGAGCAGTATTAGGAAAGGAAGAAGTATTTGCACATGGTGTTTATCAACTTAGAAAAGGCCCATGCTAGAGTTCCCAGGGAGGTTCTTTGTGGGTGTTTGGAGGCTAGAGGGGTACCTACAGTATATGTTAGGGCTATTAAAGATATGTACAATGGAGCTAAGACTCGGGTTAGGACTAAGGGTGGAACTCAGAGCACTTTTCTGTCTTGATGGGTTTACATCAAGGATCGACACTTAGTTCGTTCTTTTTAGACATGGTGATAGATGTTTTGACGTGGCACATTCAGGAGGAGGTACCTTATCATTTGCTTTTGCAGATGATGTAGTATTAATTGATGAGACTCATAGTTGAGTTAATAATAAGTTGGAGGTTTGGTGGCAAACTCTTGAGTCTAAAGGGTTTAGGTTGAGTAGGTCCAAGACAGAATATTTGGAGTGTAAGTTTAGTGAGGTGTCTCATGAGTCCGATGTGGTTGTTAAGCTTGACACGTATTCTATCAGTAAGAGTGATAGTTTTAATTATCTGGGGTTGATGATTTTGAAGAATGGAGAGATTGACGAATATGTCACTCATCGAATCAGGGTAGGTGGATGAAATAGAAGCTCACCTCTGGTATATTGTGTGACAAAATGTACCTCCCAAACTTAAAGGAAAGTTATATAGAGTAGTGGTTACACCGACTTTGCTGGATGGGGTGGAGTGTTGGCCTGTTAAGAACACCCACATCCAGAAGATGAAGGTGGCGGAGATGAGAATGCTTCGATGGATGAGTGGGTGTACTATAAAAGATAGGATTAGAAATAAGTTTATTCAGGATAAGGTAGGAGTGTCTTCGGTGAAAGCCAAGATAAGGGAAGTGAGGTTGAGATGGTTCAGTCATGTGATGCAAAAGAGCACAGATACCTCAGTGTAGAGGTATAGAAGGTTGGATAGGGATGGTTTTAAGTGAGGTAGAGGTAGACCGAAGCAATATTTGAGGAAGGTGATTAGACATGACATGGAGCAACTTCAACTTACCATGGACCTGACCCTGGATAAGAAGTTGTGGAGGAGGCAAATTAGGGTAAAAGGTTATTCTGAGTTAGGTTGTTTTATGTTTTGGTGTATACTTGGAGTGTCTTTCTTTTGGTATTATTATATATGTTAATTTCAATTGTATCTTGTTCTCTTACTGTTCCTTATCTTATCTTAGATTGCTATATTTCAAGTTGGGGGTCTATCGGAAATAGCCTCTCTATCTGACAATTAGGTAGTGGTATGGATTGCGTACACTTACCCTCCTCATACCCCACTTGGTGGGAATATACTGGGTATGTTGTTTTTTTTGTTTGGATGGAATATTTCTTGTTCAGGTGGCGCTTATAGTTTGGGGGTAATCTGTCTGCCTCTTAGTTATTGCTAAATGTCTAGGCCTATCGATAATATCTCATAATTCAAGCCAAATTTTTTGAATTGTCTTACTCATGTATTAGAGTTTCCAAGTTATCCTATAAGCCCCAAAGAGAATATTTAATATCCAGATGACTAATGTGACTCGTGCTTATAATTCCTTTTACAAAACATTATGAAAGTCATATAAGGATAATGACTTTGAAGATGAATTATGCGGTATGTTTTGAGAGTGTTCCCTTTTCCATGCTCTAAGAGGCCATAAGGGCCATATCCATGTTTGTCAAGTATTCTTTCATGTATATGCTAAGTCTCATGCATTTTATACCTTGTGTCTATACACTCATTTTCATGAACCGGTACGAAACTCCTTATGTGAATAAGGTTCATGTTGATAAGTGATAATGCAAGAGTGACTATTATATGGTTCATATGTATCCGTTCTAGCCATGACCCTCATTCGAGGAAAAATGATCCCAATAGGGAGATATTGTAACATCTCATAATTCACATTGAGATGTTTTAATCATCAAATTCATGCATGACAGTTTCCAAGTCATCATATAATCCCCAAGGTCATCTTAGATCAAATTCAGGGGAGAAAATCTTTAGTGCATGTCACGATCCAAAAACCAAGGGTCATGATATGACTTGTTGCGACAAGTATTGACAAGTAAGACTATCACCCAAACTTATATGCAATGATAAATCTATATTAAAACCCAAGGAAAGGATTTTCTAAGTTGAACCACAAAACTATGATAATAATAGAAGTACATAACCAAAATTACAATAAGAATATCCAAAACCTAGTGTCACAATGTATGAACTACTATATACATCTCGAATGTCAAAAGATACAATGATAGTCCAAAAAGATCAAAATTTGTCTCTGAGTACTAAATAATACATGAACTAGATAAGAAGAAGTAGTATGTCAACTCCGAAATCATACATTGACCACTACCTCAAATATACTCTAGATACCACCTGAATCAGCTACCTGCAGCACACTCGTACCTGGATTTATTCCAAAAAGATGCAATAGAGGTAAGTATGATGCACTTGTACTCAATAGGTATCATAGGCTGAGTGAGCAAAGTAGAAAATAAAGTATATGAAATACACAATATGGGCACGTCACTTGCAATCAAAAAATGTCCCAAACAGTAGCCCATATCGTCTCCACTAATAGTTCTACGATATATACATATACCGTACATAAATATGAGAAAGAAGAACAAATATACGTATACCAAATACAAGTATAAGAGAGAAGAGCAAATAGACAGATATCACATCAAGAACAATAATACAACACAAAATGAGCACAATATATATGAGATGCAATAAAGATGATGATGATGATGTGATGCTCGAGGTTGTTGTACAACCTCCGTATACACCTATTGAGTTGTGATTCCAAGTAGGACCCATGAAGGGTTCATCAACCCATGTACAATTGAATATCCAATACTAATATCCATAACTCCTCTCCAACACACACAACGAAAAAAGTTTTTAAAGATGTCACATTTCTATCAGAAAAACTTGTATTTCCAATATGTACATGATGGTACCATTTTTTCATGAATGTGTGTGTGAAATGAGACAACAATCAAGGGAAACATATAATAATTACAGATACATAAAGTATAATATGCAATGAGAATGATAATGATATTCCCGAGGTTGTCCATAACCCCATATAGCCCTACAGAGTTGTGCCCCTGAGGTAGGAACCATGGGGGTTCGCAACCCATATGCAATCAAATATCCAATACTAATCTAATATCACAACTCCTCACCAGCACATACATTAGCAGAGGGTTTATAAATATGTCACATTTTTTGTTAGAAAAAGCCATTGTTTCCAAAATTTCTACGGTAGTACCAATGTATCATGAATGTATATGATATAAGGATGTAATGATCACAAGCAACTAGAATGAGAATTTTCAAATCCAACCAATATACCAATCTATGTGAGCCAAAATCGACTCAATATGCCAACCATTCATGATCCAATATAATCCATATGCCAAAGGAGCAAAATAAACAACAATATGCCATTGATACTACATAGTTTCCAATTTAGGCTTTTCCACAGAAAAGATACAATGAAAACTACATCATAAGGCCAACCACATCATATACAACTCCACGTGGTCACACATAGAAAATAATATCTCAAAACCACCAAAGAGTAACAAAATAGGCCCCCAAATGGCCACACAACAATAATAAAGAAATTTCATGATTAGTTCCCACACCTATAACTTGATTTCATACAAATATTAATTACCTATCCGAATCTAAAGAAAGTTAAGACATAAGCTACCTCAAATGCCCAAAACAAGTCTAGAAAGCCTTTACTACATAAATTTCTCCTCACGAACTGACTTGAAATTAAATCAACATAAAATATGAAATCTATGCATTAGATAAAGGCAAATGACACCCATATTGCCTATTTTTGGGTCGGGATCAAAATATACCCCCAAAATGGGTCTTCAAAAAAGAAGAGTAAAACCTAAAAATATATTTTCCATGATTAAAGGAACTTGTAGTAGAAAGCCTAAGTGGAAATGATTTAAAATTGGAAATGTAAAGATAAGAGCTAAAGACAACAAATCTTTGAGCTTTTGAAATCTCTCCTCTCAAGCATCGGAACCACTAAAAGAAAATCTTCTTTTGAGTCAACTTGGTCAATGATGCTATAACAGATGAAAACCCTCAACAATAATTTTAAAGATGTCATAATCACAACTCCTCTCTGGCACATAGATCGATAAAGGATTTATAAAGATGTCACATTTTTTAATCAAAAAAACCAATGTTTTGAGTATTTTCACAGTTGTACTGATGTCTCATGAATGTATATGATATGAGGATGTAATGCTCACAACTAACCAGTATGAGAACTACAAAATCTAATCAATATAACAATCCACGTGAGCCAAAATCCACTCAATATCATAACCATCCATGATATATAATCCGTATTCCAAAGGAGCAAAATAAACAACAATACGCCATTGATATCACATAGTATCCAATTTAGGATTTTTTTCATAGAAAAGATACAATCAAATATACATCCACAAGCCCAACCACATCATATACAACCCTAAATTGCTAGACACAACAAATAATGCCTCAAAACCACTAAATAGAAACAACATAGACCCTCACATGGACACACAACATTAATAAAGCCATTTCATGACTAGTTCCCACACCCATAATATGATTTTATATCAATATTAATTACCTAGACTAGTCTGAAGAAAGTTAAGCCATAACCTACTTTGAATATAAAAAATCAATCCAAAATCCTTTACCACACAAATTTCTTCTTATGATCGAGCCCAAAATTGACTTTAACATACAAATATGAAATTTAAGAATTAAAAGAAAGCCAATAATAGCCATATTGGTAGTTCTGGGTCGGGGTAAAAATGGACCGTCAAAATAGGTCATACAAAAGATGGGTAGAATCGAAATTTTGTATCTAAAAATATATTTTTCATGATTAAAGGAACTAATAGAAGAAAACCCAAGTGAAATTGAGTTAAAATCGGGGTTTAAATTAAGAAAATTCTAATTTAGGATTTCCAAACTAAAATCCGCAAATTCCAATTTTGAATTCATGTTTATAACAGATTTAAATTACAAGAATCAAACAAAAATATTTGAAATAGAAGTTTTGGGGCTTACCCATGCTAAAAATAGAAAAAATTACCAAAACACTCAAAACCCCAAGCTCCAAGTCTTAAAAATAGTAAAAAATTACAAAAATAGGTGATATATCCATCCAGGTATTGCTTAAGCAACCATTGAGTCTCTTAAGTGACTATTTCTTAAGAGACCAAGTATCGTTGATGTGATACTGGCCCAATCGCGTAAGCCACTAGGCTATATCTTAAGTGACATTCACTTAAGCAAGCCTAGTTTCACTTTGGCAACACTTTGGCTATCAACCCAAGTTGCTTAAGCGCCAAAAGTGTCTCTTAAGTGGTGCACTAGCTGAGTAGTGCACTAACTAGAGACATGGATAATTGCATGTCTTTGCGGATCCCTCAGGATTCATCCATAATCTTAAAGACAAATGAACTATACTTCTAGATGAAATTTGATGCTCTAAATTAAATGGTAATATTACATTTTCAAAAAAAAAAATCATTTTCACAAAGTTGACCCTCGAAACCCCAGTTCATAACTTTCCAAATCGAGGGGAGAAATGAAATATAAAAGCCATAAAATTAAACCAACCAAGTTACCAACCTAAAATCAACGTTTCAAATCAGCTAGTGCAGTTCATTTTTCCATCTAATAGATAGATCAATAAGTGTTAATCAAAGTCAACTAATAAGTCGTTATAATCACCAAAAACCACAATCTCACATAAATCACATCGAAATGTATTGGAAATCATACCATCTTATCCATACTCTAGAAATAACATAATGCAAACTCAGGGAGGGGCAATAGTCAAATCACATAAATATGAATATTCACAAAAATACCAAAACATGAGGTCATTACAGTACTTTGCCAAAAATTCAAAAAGTTTTTACTTAAATCAAATTAAGAGTATTTCTGCCCTTGGGATTTTGGAAACTATTTATACATGTTTTAAAACCTCCCTTTTATAGATGGAAATACTTTAATATCATACGTAATTTGTTTCTTTTTTCCTTCTTAGCTTAAACCACACGAGTTTTAAGAAAAATACGCTTGAAGTTTAAGAAAGTTTCTTCCTCAAACTTTCTCTCAAGTTCTTCCTCCTCTTACGGTGTGTAAGGTTATCCATTATCATGTTGATTCCCATAGATTTCAGTCCCTTGATTATGAATTATTCTCATGAAAAGGTTAGGTCTAGGGTGAATATCCTCATGCTTTGAAATATCTTCTATTCCTCAAGTAAATAACTTGATTACCTCTACATATGTTACTCCCCCCATATATATATATATAAACTGTTTATGAACTCATGAAATTATGAATCCTCTGAACCTTATGAAACTTATTAACCATTTCTTTGAATACTTTGACTATTTAAATCACAAATTGCAAGTTTTATGATAATGTTACTTCCATGGAATTTAGTATGAACTTTCTTATTTATGTCCCTAATATGATGTTGTGAACCCCCCATGAATTATGATATGATTTTCCCTAAGTTATGATATGATAATATGAACTCGCTTGACCATATTTTTTGAAATGATTAGATGAACTCCTGGACCATAAATTATGCTAAAACGACTTAAAAACCCTAAAATCTTAATTTCCATAAAGTTATGAAAATCATTATCTTATGAATTATGATACTACATTCTATGAGTCCTTAATGATGTTCATAATTTATGTAACTTATTATAATGAGTCTAAAGTAGCTAATCCATGGCTATGAGCCTAAAGCATCTAACTCATGAGCATGAGCCTAATGTGGCTTATCTATGAACTTGAGATGAAATAGACTAGAAAAAAGTTTTATGAGCTAAGGGAGTTAGATGACTGACCGAGACGGAATAGGTCTAAGTAAGAAATGCCTAAAATTACATTTATTGGCATAGGTTTTGGGTGATTTGACAAGTCCGATGATTCTTTTCATGTGTCAAAAGAAGTCTTATTATAGATTCTTGCTAGAAAATTATATCATGTATAACCTATTCCCTATAAGGTATAGGATATCTTAGAAATTAGATGGATATCAAACTCCATTTACTCACATCATGGCTTAATTTGGTCCACCTCTTAATCTCATAATTAACTAAAAGAGGACAAATGTACTTAATTTCTCATCATGTTTTTCTTAATTTATTGGTTGTACCTACTCTTTTTTTTAGTTAAAGTTTTGGTCTAGGTTTGGACCTTTTTATTATTTATTCAATCCAAAAACAATTACATCTTGTAGCCTAAGTCCAATACTGACCCAATACATTAACAAAGAAAATCAAAAGTTTCCTATCTGCTAAAAATTTAGTATTAAGACAAAAAGAATACAATGTATTCTTCACTTTTCTTTTTTTTAGCTGATTGTCGTCTCTTTACTCCATCTCCTTTAGCTTGCCAATGACTTCAAATGATGATGTTTTTGATTGAAAGGTACCACCACTTCATTTCTCTTCTTCTTTAGTTGTAGCTACTCCATGTATGCTATATCATATTCTTTACTATAACACCCTAAATTTTTTACCCTTAAAGATTTTGAAATTTTATCCTTACTTTTAAGACTACAATACCCCTTATGAGTCATAAGGACCCTAATCATAGCCTGACCAGTGTGAGTAGCCAAGTTTTCTATTTGAGTATAAGTGGATCCCACTAATTCAAATGGACTCATTATGAGTCGTGATGTCCCAATAATTGTCAAACCAGTGTGTGTTCCAAGTGTTGTTGTCCTGGTAATGACTAGGACCCTACTAGTCGTAGGGTCCCCTAATAAGCCATATAAATGTAAGTTGTAGGGTTAATATTATGTGTGACTAATGGCACTATCTTGGCTATAACTCATGGTGATGATTCAGAACGTATCGTTATGAGTCGTAGTGTGACCCGTAGTCACTGGCGACAAATTTTTAGTATTTAAGTTGAGGAAAATTTAGACATTTTCCTCTTTTCCCTACTTAATAACCACGACCATAAAACACACTTGGGGCATTCTTTCCACACTATAACACATTAAATATACTCTTTATTTTCTCTAAATTACCTCAAGAAAGATACTTAGGGTTTCTAAGAAGTAGGTAGTGTAAGGGCTCAAGGGTTGAATTCTCTCCATAAAACTTGGTATTTCAGGCATGTTAATCTTTCCTAATCCTCAATTTATGCAAATCATGTATTTGAATATCTTTAATTGGAGGGTTTTGAATATGGGTTTTAAACATGGGTTGAGGGTTTTTGAATTATTGTTGTTTATATGATGTTTTATGTTTACATATTCATTGTTTATGTTTGAAAAAGTGGTTTTGAAATAAATTAAGGCATGGGTATGGTGAATAAACTAGGAAATTGTGATTTCCCCCAAATTTTATGAATATTGATAATTGAATTAGTAATAACCCCAACTCATTTTTGTGAAAGTGGTTTGAGTATGAAAAAAATTTCATTGAACTACTTTTGGAGTAATCACATCATATAAGGAGGTTACTGAAACATGGTTTGATTTAATGAACAAAGGGAGTCTTTTCCTAGTTAATAGAATTGTGATGGCATGTTGATGTTACCTTATAAGTGTATTTTTTATGGCAATACCAACATTGTATGCATAAATATGTATTATGTTTTAATGAATGGGAATGCGTGATAAATGTTTTAATCTAGCTTAAAAGAGGTTTGTGTAGCTGAGTCATGAAAGTGAAGGCCCCGAGGGACCAATACTGGAAACTGTGGTTGCGACACAGGGTTCTAAATAATTGAGTAGTTTATGTCCCCCTTATTATATGATTGGGAGGTTTAAGTCCCCCATATTATATTATAGGATTGAGTTCTTAAGTCACCTTATTATGATGGAAGGTTTGAGTGACCTATGGTGAATATGTACTCCTCTGGATTATATGGCTATGCACTGGGGTCCTTCTATCTAGGGAAGATCTGGACCCATATAGCTCATGGGTACCTTCTTAAGATGGTTAGGAAAGTATATGCTAAGCATTGTTCCCTTTTCTTGACACATTCTTTATGTATATATATGATGATGTTCACATAGTTTTGAATTGGATCTTGACTTGACATTATTTTATTCTATATCCCTGAGTTACATGCTAGTGTTCAACCTATTAACCGTCTCTAAATATTGTATTCTCATGCAACAAAGGCACCAAAGATACTTCTTATTTTCCTACACAGTGATTAAGTGGACCGGCTTGGTTTGGCAGTTGTGTGGTGAAATGGTGAGCTTCCATTCTCTGGAATACTTAGACATTTTATCAGTTTCTATTTCATAGATTAGGATTGAGAGTTCATATTGTTATTAACATTATCATTGTCTATTTTGGGGCATGTCCCAACACTTTATTGATTTTGGTTTTATTAGGAGTTTTTAGGGATTACTGTCGACTTGGGTGGTGATGTTAGTTATTTTTTTTGGTTGGTTATAGATTATCGGTTATAGACATATCTTAAATTCTTTTATCTTGTCTGATGATATCTTGTTACATGTTTTAAATTCATTCGATATTGGAGGTATTGTGTTTTGTTTGACTAGGAGTAGGGGTGGTCTCCGATCTTTATTGGACATGAGATGCCTTTCATGGACTGACCCTGGTTTAGGTTATGAAAAAATTGGTATTAGAGCCTAGGTTTGGTGTCATTGTGTGTTTATATAGCCATGTCAAGTAGAGTCTCTTTTATGGGTATGTATCATGCCAAACTTTTAAGGGGAAGGCTATGAGGTATTTAGAAATTCTTCCCCTTCTTGTTGTTCTATTTTGATCTATAGAGTCTTAGATGTTTAAATCTCCTCTAATTCTTGTATGTTTGCTTTTCAGAACATGCTTCCCAGAAGATCTGATGCTCCTGGAAACTCTTCCATCCCATTTGAGGATAATATCGATAGAGCCTATGCCACTTATAAAGTTCAGACCTAGTCTAGAGATCCTGCTGCCAATTGTACTACCCCAAGTGTAGTTCCACTAATTCCCCTTGCCCTCTCTAGACACCTTAAGCTAATATGTCTAATGCTGAGTTTTTCCAGATAATCCATTTGCTTACCCATTTGGTGGCCTCTCAGACTAAGCGAGGTACTTCTGTTGCTCCATCTTCTGAGGTCAGTAGAGTTGGCAAATTTATGAGGTTAGTCCTGCAACTTTCACTGGTTCTAAAGTTGAGGAAGATCCATAAAATTTCATTATCGAGATGGAAAAGATTTTCCATGTGATCCATGTTACTGATGTGGAGGGTATGGAGTTTGATATTTCGTATTTTGATGATGATCAACTAACAACAATGGACTAGGTTCCTTGGTCTTCTTGGAAACATACAGCTGTCATAGGGCCTGCATAATTTTGTTTTCTAGTGTAAAAAACTGCACAGGTGAGATTGTGCCTTTCAGGACATCTAGCCCAATCTTATTTCTACCCTAATAATTATTCCACTATAAAAGGAAAGAATTCTTCTCAATTGGTGAGTTTTGGCAAAATCAGAATTGAGGAGAGGTAAATAGGCAAAACTCAAATTTGCAATATTGCTCACACTCTTAATTTCTTGATGTACTAAAAGAGTAAGTATTCTTGAGTCAAGTCATGTTTTGTAACTAAATTACTTATGTTATAATAGTAATGTATTCTTTTTGTTCTTGAGAGATATTAGGTAGAGTTACCTGAGTTTGATATTGGTTTGAGTTAATCAATATCAAGGTGAGTTCTTGGTAGATTTTTTAAGGTATGCTTGTACTAGAGTTATTACAAGTAGGTGGAGCCTGGAGTTGGGTTCATTAGAGTCTGTAATCAAAGGTTTGATTATAGTGGATGGTTGAGTGCTTTTGAGGGAAAGCCGTGATTTTTCCTTCCTTGAGCAAGGAGGTTTCCATATTAAATATTTGTGTTCTTTAGTTTTTAGCAAAGTTTTAGTTTTCCTGAGCTTAACTATTTGATTTCCTGTGACTAACTCTAAGGGACCTGGTCCCTCATAGTGTGGTTCAATCCCCCCCCCCCCCCCCATATTTTATCTATTGGTATCGTAGCTAGAAAACTCTCAAAGGTTAACACTTGGAGTGATTTGGTTATCATGACTACTCTTTCTAATCTGGAATAAGGGCAATCTACCTCTAAACCACCTAGATTTAATGAGTAGTTTTATGGGTGGTTGAAAACAAGGATGGATGACTTCATTATAGTTAAGGATAGTGAGCTGATGGATGTAATTTTTAATGGTCCTCATGCGCCAGTTAGAGAGGTCATGGAAGGAGACATAACTAGAATGTTTGTGAAAAGTAGGAGAGAGAATAATGATGAAGATAGAATGAAAGTTAAAAAGAATTACAAGTCCAAAAAATTGATAGTTTGTGGCATAGGGCCTAATGAATACAATAGGATTACTGCATGTGAAAATGCTAAAGAAATTTGGGATTTCTTAAGGACTGCTCATGAAGAAACCAATGATGCCAAGGATTCAAAAGATAATATGTTGACTACTTAGTATGAAACCTTCACCATGAAAAAAGGAGAAACTATCCAAGAGATGCATTCAAGATTTACTTTAATCACCAATGAGTTGCACTGATTAGAAGAAGTAATTCATTTGTACAAATAGGTGATAAAAATTCTAGGGTTTTGCCTAAATCATGGGAAATCAAAGTAGATGTAATCACTAAGGCAAGGGATCTGAAAACTCTCATATGGATGAACTTATTGGTAATCAGAAGACACATGAACTTAAGAAGCATCTAGGAAAAAATAAGAAGGAAGTAAAAAAGGAAAAAATCAATAGCATTGAAGGCTTCTAAGTCAAATGCAAGTGTTAGAGCTATGAAGAAAAGTGGTTAGTTTTAAAGAAGAGGAAGTAGTAGCAAAAAGGGTGGAAATGTTGATGTTTGTCAGAAATATGGAAGTCCTAAGAATTTAATTAAGGACTATCCCATTCAAAAAATGGATTATCAGGAATATCTCAAGCAAAAAAATTTGCAGCTAATTTTGTAGTTAAGCAGGCCTTTGCATTATAGGGGGATTCTTCCAATAAATTTAAGGAAGATGGAAAGCATGAAGATGTTTCCATGCTGGCAGTAGAGGATGCGAAAGTGAATTTTAATTCCTTATTTTCTCTCTTGAAAACACTGAAGATAAAGAAGAAAATGAGGTAATTCTTTCTAACATTAAAAAAAACTTGGGAAACTACTCTGCTAGAAAGGTGGTAACAAATCTTGCTAATATGCTGATTGATTCTATGTATGAACTGACTGCTGAGAAAAATGTTCCATACGACAAGGTAGAGAATCAAGAGCTTGAATTAATTGCTTTAACTCTCTAGATATCTGAAACTGAGGAATAGGTTACTAAGTTGAAATCTAAAAATTTGAGTCTAGTGAGTCAACCAGAGAAAGTAGATAATAATGATGATAAAGGGAAGAAAAATGCCCTAGAAGAGAAAGTAGAAGATCATGAGCTTGAATTAATAACTTTAACTCTCTAGATATCTGAACTGAGGAACAAAGTTGCTAAGTTAAAATATGAAAATCTGAGTTTAGTGAGTCAACTGGTGGAAGTAGATGATTCTAATAGTAAAGGGAACAAAGATACCTCAAAGCTTCAAATTGAAGTTGAAAAAATTGAGGGATTCTAAAAAGTATCTCATGACTGAACTCCATAAGAATGAAGAGTTATAAAGGGACCTAGTCTGTTTGAGAGAAGAACTTAATAAATATCTACAATGGACCACATCCTCACATATATGGTAAGGGCCTTGGGTATTAGTACAAAATTCTCTCACTTGGGTCCCAAGGTAAGGTTGTTCAAGATATAAGAAATAAAGTCCACAAACCTCTATGCACTCATTATGGATAAGGTGGTCATATAGAGGAAAACTATCAAAGTTAGATTAGAGGAAGAATGAGCAGTGTTAGATATTTCCAGTAGGGGAATACATCTCCTAAGGATTACAAACCATTGAAAAATATGAAGAATCTCTCATTATCTTAATGGGAAAATAAAAACTTGATCACACCCCTATCCTTCTACTTGGAACTAAACTTAAGTGGGTTCCCGGATCTAACAAATAATTTTGTTTACAAGTGGGAGAAAGGGATTGCAGTTAGAACTGGTTCTTTGATAAGTAATTGTTTAAATCATGTGAGTTGAAGCTCGAACTATATTCTCTCTCTCAAGTCACTTCAAGGTGAAGGTGTCTCATTTGGGAAAGACAATGAGTTGATTTCAAAGGACCTGGTTCGTGGGGTACAAAAACTAAAATTTTCAGACAACTCCAAAGTAGAGAAGAAAATAAGTATGTGGTTATCACTATAGATGAATTCTCTAGGTTCACCTAGAAAATATTAATGAGAAACAAGGATGATGTCTATGAGGTACTAGTTATTTTTTTGCCTAGGAAAGTCAAATAGAGTTGTTCTTGTGGGCTATACCTCATCAAGATAAGCATACAGGGTTTTCAACATAAAAGAAATCTATGTGTTAAAGAAAGTGTGTATGTAATCCTTGATGAGTCAGGAAAGATGGTGAATCTAGATGATGATGAAGATTCAAAATTTGAAGAACTTATTCCTATTCAAAGATATGATAGTGCTGACGAAGATGGTCAAAAGTCTCAATGATACAGGTGAAAGTGATGATGATCAAGATCTTAGTTACAAATCCCTGATCTAGCTAAAAGAATATTGAGAAAGATCCAGTCAAGCTCTTCAGGGACCTCATCCCAGTAAAACTTATCTCAGAAGGTCAAACTAGAGGCATAAATATTCTCACCCTCTTGACATTCTAACTTCACCTTTGGAGACTGGAGTCCAAATAAGAGCTTAAGTAAGAAATTTCATCGTTCTCTCAGCATTCCTATCCCAAAGTGAGAAAAAAATATGAAAAAGGTTCTGAAAGATGCTGCTTTGTTCAATGCAATACAAAAGGAACCTTGGAAATTTAAGAAATGCTAAGTCTGAGACCTAGTCACTAGACCCATTTTTCTGAATAATGTCTGGAATAAAGTGGTGTACTGAAACAAATACGTTAAAGTTGGTATTGATCAAATTAACATGACCTACTAAATGAATTAGGTTCTCTTATTAAAAATGGCTATGATCAGGAGACAGGTATCCTTTGTAAAGTAGGTGCATATTTGTCTAACTTAATAATATATATATTTGGAGGTATACTCCCATGGGAATAGTTTTGGGAGGAAAATAGTTGAGGGAAGCACAAATGGTGAATTCACTCAAGAAAGAGAAGGACCTGGTCCCATCTCTTAGGTTGTACCAAAATAATATGCTTTAAAAATCATAAAATTTCTATTTAAAAAGCCACATGTCTTTCCTTATCTCTACAAAAATTTTCAATTGATAGCAAACATGAAGAGTGACACTTATTGTAGTCAGACACGTTAATTCAAAAAGGCCCTTTTAAATATAATCGGTAATCTCCATTAATTAAAAAATAAAATATTTTTTGTTTTCACTCTTCTCTGAATTAACTCAAATCATCTTCCTAAATCATCCTCATCCTTAAACTAACCTTGTCCTTTTCTTTCTCTCTTACCAAAAACCTCAAAATGGTAGATATTCCATCTTCCAAACCCCTGTGAAAGAATCTTCTTCTAATCTTCCTCAAGAATCTTAGAGTGTTTTACTCACCACACCTTCCCTTGAAATTCTCAATACCTCAAATGAACCCACTTTAGAAAATGCACAAATCAAACAATCTGATTCTCTAACACCCAAAACTATGGAAAAACAAGAACCTATGTTGACTCCTTCCACTCAATCCTCTTCAAAAATTCCATAATCCCTAAGTAAACCAATTTTAATTGAAACTCCAACGTCTATTAGAAACCTTGCTGAGTTAGCCTTAGAGGTAGACTTAAATCAAGGTTTTGGTTCTCTAATTAAACAAGAACTCCCTCAATAAAAAGTTCCTCTCTCATCAGAAGAACCTAAATCCTCAAATGTTTCTTAAATCCCTCTTCCCACTAATGAATTAGAAAGTACTAAAATTTCAGAAAACTTACAAGTACCTGTTCCCCCACTTCCTCTGATTCAAACCCTATCTTTACTCAATTATGTGATGAAGAAATTCCTATAAAGATATTTGATCCTTTCAACAATGTAAAATGGGTACCTAAAAATTTTCTTTTGCTCACATATGATCCTAAGGAAAGATCTGTTAGTGTAGAAGAGCAAACAATATGTGAAAAAGATGATATGTCATAAGATGAAAAAATTGCACTACCTCCAAATAAGGAGAATACGTATGAATCACCTCTGAGGTGGCCTATGAATAAATAGAGAGACAGTAAAGGCAAGGAGAAAGTGATTGACATTGATGTAAAAATTACTAGTTCCTATTTTACTTGGGGATCTGAAAAGAAGTTGTTGGTGGATGTAAAGAAGGCAATCAAGTCCTCGACCACTAAGAGAAGAAAACTTATGAAAGCTGCTGTAGTTGAGGAGGAGAAGAGTATTGAAGTTGTAGAAGTTGTAGAGGGTGAGGACGTTGATATTAATGTTGTCACTACAACTGAGAAAATAAGAAAATAAGCTCATATTGCTAGAAGGACCAGGTCCTTCACTTCAAAGTCTGGTAGCCCTACAAGAATAAAAAAGAAACATATTGCTGTTAAGAAGAAAAAAGTATTTGAGGGACCTGTCCCAAGAAGAGAAAAGTTGTTAAAGAGGAACCACGTGGTAATTCCAAAAGAAGAAGAAAGGAGGAATAAAATAAGTTAGCATCTAGAGAAATAAGAATTATAATCTAGAGAAATAAGAAATGTTTGATCCTAGGATTTATGAAAAACCTAACATGGTGGAATTGGTGGAATATGTCAAACACCAGGGATGGTTACACCTCATAGATGAACTAGTTCCCACAGTTTTTGAAAATAAAGTTAGAGAGTTTTATTATACAATGTATTTCTCAGAAGATGGGTTGAGTATAACTGTTCAAGTGCAAGGAAAGGAAATACAACATAATGAAGAGGCTTTGGGAAAATTTTTGGATGTGCCTATACTGGGTGTGAGGATTGTTGTTAAACAACAACCCTCAACTAAGTTCATTATTTAAGCCCTAAAGACGGGAGGGACTTTAATAGCTGATGGCAAGAAGAAATTTCTCACAAGTGAGTTCTAATTATTTGAATTTGTGAACAAAGTTCTTCTACACAGGATTGATAGAAAGACCATTAACTCTATAGTTGATTTATTTTTGATTGAGTGTTTGAACAAATTTGAGTTGATAATTCCACCTGCTCTAATATTTGAGCACATGCATAGGTCATCCATAAGAAGGAAGTTAAACATGGGATGCCTTATGGATACTTCTTGAACAAGGTGTTTGATTAATTTGGAGTAATTGGGTGTAAAAGGACTCTAAAACTTTTAAACATCATTGGAAGAAAATGAATGTATTAAATGAAAAGTAGGAACTGTGTCCCTAGTGTCAGTGTTGTTGGTTACTTAAGAGAATTTAAACAAGAAAATTAAGGAGATAAGGTTTAATCTAGCTGCTAAGGATGCATAGATAGTGCACTTAAAAATATAGAATTAGAAGTTATCCTTAGAGGGACATTGTGCCACTGAGGAACTTGCAATAGAAGATACAAAGCTCTAGGTTAAGGTTGTAGAATTAACTGGTGAGTTTCAAGGGCTGAATGCATAAGTGAAGACCCTCACTAGATAGTTTTTTGATGCGCATGCTGTTGAGGCTGCCAGAATGGAGTTATTGCTAAAATATTTCTCCACCAAGCCCCCTCTTCCTAAGTCTTATCATTTTTGTGTTAGTTTTTTATCCCTGTATCTGTTTCCAGTTCTTATTTCTATTATGGATTTTCAAGATAGTTATTTTTATGGTTTTTGGTATAATGAAATGATATTGATCTCCTTTAACAATAAATGAGTTCCTGTTTGTGCGTTTCATCTATTTGCTCTTTATTTTAAAAGTTGTTTCTCATGTTAGTGTTTCCTCAGTGGCTATAAGTTAACTATATTATGCTTATTTTGACTATTGGTTTACTGGTATCACTTTTCAAAGAATGCAAAATGGGGAATACCAAATTCATATGGTAGGGACCAGGTGTGTTGCATGATATGATGATATATTAGGGACTAAGTACTAGGTTGTATGATATGATGATATATTAGGGATCAAGTACCAGATGTTTATGTGTTGAATAAATATTGATGGTAATGATAATGACATATTGACATAGGGAAGATTGTTAAGGATGTAGGTAGAACAACAAACTGAATGCACTGATGAGTGAAAGTATATTAACAAAGGGAATATTGAAATACAATGAATGAATTTTGATGTCAACTGACAAAAAGGGACTAGATCCCTAAGTTAACATACAAATAGAGGGAAGAACATTCACTGACAATAATGGTAATCACTCTATCTTAAGAAGGAGAATGAATTTGATAGTCCAAAGTTCTGTGGTCATGTTTTGTGTTTTTTCATGATAAAAAAAGGGAAAAATTGCTATACCTTTTATTGATGATGATCAGCTGACAACAAGTGAGCTTGTACCTTTTAGGAAACCTAGATTTATTAGATTTCTACTCTAATCATTGTTCCACTATCAAAGGAAAAGAAAGTTTCTTAATTGGTGAGTTTTTGCAAAATAAAAATAGAGGAGAGGAAAAATAAGTGAAAACTCAACTTTACAATATTGCTCAAGATTTTATTTTCTTTCTGTACTTAAAAAGTGAGTATTCTTGAGTCAAGTCATGGTCTATAACTGAATTACTCATGTTATAAGAGTAACGTCTATTTTATGTTTTTGAGAGAGCTTAGATAGAGTTATCTGAGTTTCAATTAGTTAGAGTTAATCAATATCAAGGTGAGTTCTTGACAGAGTTATCAAGGTAGGCTTGTAGTAGAGTTATTATAAGCAAGTAGAGGCTAGACTTAGGTTCATTGGAGTCTATAATCAAGTTTTTTATTATAATGGATAGTTGAGTGTGTGAGGGCAAGTCGTGTTTTTTCTCTCTTAAGTAAGGAGGTTTTCATATTAAATCTTTATGTTCTTTAGTTTTTAAGAAATTTTTAGTTTTCTAGTGCTTAACTATTTGATTTCAAAGACTGACTCTAAGGGAATTAGTCTTTCATAGTGTAGTGCAACTCACCTCTGCACGTTTCATCAGAGTTTACCATGTATCAGTTGAAAGATATGGCATATCAGTGGTATGAGGAATGGGACCAGTCTAGGGGTGATTACTCCGAGTCCGCTTTATGGGATAAATTCTCTAGTGATTTTCTAGATCATTTTTTTCCTCAGGAGTTGAGGAAGACAAAGGATGAAGAATTCATGAATTTGATGCAAGGTAGGAAGATAGTAAAAAGTATGCCTTGAAGTTTCATCAGCTGGTGTTATATGGTTCAAAATAAGTGTCGAGCATAAGGAATAGAATGAGGAAGTTTGCTTCCAGGTTGTCTCGTGATTTGATCTTGGAAATCAAGGTTTCCTTGTTGAACAAGGATATGGATATCTCTAGATTTGTAGTGTATACACAATAAGTGGAAGAGGAAAATAAAAAGAAAGTTGAGATAAGTGAAAGGTATAATAACATGTTTCAGAATCAAAATAGAGGTCAGCAGCATAGTGGTAAAGACAGTTGGAAATGGTCTAAGAAGAAATGGGCTAATTCTGGTTCCTACTCTACGGTTAATTATCCATATCTGAAGTCGGTGAGTGATCATTTTTTAAGAATAGTGTTGGTCATAGGGCATTGGGTGTCCAGCCTCAGGCTAGTAGTGATCAGTCAGCTCCATAACCCCCTTGTCAATTTTGTAGTCAGTTCATCTTGGCGTTTATGAATAGAGGAGGAACAAGTGCTTTAAATATGGTTAAATTGTTCATATGTAGAGGGATTTTCCTTCTAGGGTTGTTTCTGGGGAAAATAATATCCCTGTTGCTACTTCGTCAGCTCCTGCACTAAAGGGTTTTACTTTTGCTTCTAGCTCTAACAATGTTCAGAATTATTTGTACGCTCTTGCCACTCACTAAGATTTTGAGGCATCCCCCTATTTTGTTACTGTAATGCTCAAGCTTTTCTCTCTTTATGTATATTATCTACTTTATCCTGGGTCTATCCCTCTATTATATGACCCTTTATGTAGCTATTTATTTTGGTTTTGATCCTAAGTGTATTTTGGATCCCTTCTTTATTTCCACCTTGATGGGTGACTCCATTATGGCTAGAAGGATCTTTAGGGGTTGCGTGATGTTGGTCTGTAGTAGGGAGACCTTGGTGGATCAGATGGAGTTTGACATGTTAGACTTTGATGTGATTTTTAGGATAGATTAGTTGTATTCATGCTATGCGTCTTTGATTGTTGGACCCTAAAGGTCAGTTTCCATTTCCCTAATTAGTTAGTTACCAAGTGGGAAGGAAGTTCCTTTGGTTTAAATAATGCCCTGGATACATTAACGGATCTTATGAATTGGGTATTCCATCAATTATTGGATTTGTTCATAATTATGTTTATTGATGATATTTTGGTGTATTTCAAGAGTGAAGGAGATTATGCCGATCACCTCCGCCTTGTGTTTAAAACTTGAAAGATTAATGGTTGTATGCAAAATTCTGAAAGTGTGAGTTCTGGTTAAATATTGTGACCTATCTGGGTTATGTTGTTTTTAGTGAAGGGATCATGGTGGATCCATAGAAAGTTGTAGTGGTCAAGAAGTTGCCTAGACCCACGACTCCAATAGATATTTGGAGCTTCTTGGTTTTAGTCAGTTATTATAGGAGCTTTGTAGAAAGCTTCTCTTCTATTGCAGCCCCATTGAATAAGTTGACGTAGAAGAAGATGAAGTTCTTGTGGTTGGATGCTTGTTAGGGTAGCTTCGAGAAGTTGAAAGATAAGTTAACTTTAGCCCCAGTTCTGACTCTACCCCAAGGTACTAATGGTTTTGTTGTTTATTGTTGCGCATCTCGAGTGGGACTAGTTTGTGTGTTGATGTCACCTAGAAGGATTTGAACCTTAGGTAAAGGAGATGGCTTGATTGCTCAAAGATTATGACATGAGTCATCATTGTCACCTAGGTAAATCTAACATGGTTGTTTTTGCTCTTAGCAGGTTGTCTATGGAAAGCTTATCTCATGTGGATATGGAGAAGCAAAAGTTGGTGAAGGATATTTATTGTCTGGATAATCTTGGATTTTGTATCTTAGACTCTAAAGATGGTGGTGTGATTGTACAGGAGGTAGAGAAGTCATCTCTTGGTGCTGAGGTAAAGGTGAAGCAGGTCTTGGATCATATCTTAATGTAGATCTAGGATGATGTGGGTCACCAAAAGGTTATGGCATTCCAGATTAGTGGTGATAGTATCTTAAGGTGCCAAGGTAGCTTATGCATTCCAGATGTTGATAGGCTGAGATAGAGGATTTTGGCTGAAGCTCATGAGTTGAGGTACACTAGTCATGATGGTTTGACAAAAATGTATCATGACTTAAGAGAAATTTATTGGTGGAATAATTTGAAAAGTGATGTGGCTAATTTTGTGTCTAAGTGTTTAGTTTGTCAGCAAGTGAAGGTTGGGAATTTAAGCCTGGTGGTTTGTCTCAAGAGATTGAATTGCCTATGTGGAAATGGGAAGTATTAATATGGATTTTATTACTGGTCTTTCGCATCCCGTCATCAGTTTGATTCCATTTGGGTCATCATGGATAGGATGACTAAGTCCGCTCACTTCTTGCCTTTGAGGACTAATTATTTGGCGGAGGATTACGCTAAGCTCTTAATTGAGGAGATTGTGAGGTTGCATGGTGCTCTAGTTTCCATTATATCTTATCGAGGTACTCATTTCTCATCTAACTTTTGGTTTTCCTTTATGTAAAGTTTGGGGACTAAGGTGAACCTTATCACCACTTTCCACCCTCAGACAGATGAACAAGCGGAGAGGATGATACAAACCTTGGAGGATATGTGATGTTCCATATTTTGATGGAACATTTTGAATCTTTTTCTCAGGAAAATTGTGAGTTTTCAAACAACTAAAGTTGTATTTAATAGTGTATTTGAGTGATTTCAGGCTGAGGAGTCAGCTTAAGGAGAAAACTCAGGAAAACAGTAGAAAAAGGTCAATGAGGACCCAAATGGCGAATTGTCAGTCATGCGACGGACTGCCAGGAGGACCGTCAGAGTTAAATAGAAGATTCCAGCTTGAAGAACCATGCGACAGTCCAAGTGGTGGACTGTCAAGTTTGCGGTAGACCACCAACGTGGCCGTTGGGCTTAAACAGAATGCAAGGTTTTAGAGGACTGATCGACGGTCTATGGATGGACTGTCGGACCCTTGATGGTCCGCCAAGGTGGCCGTCTGGACTAAACAAAATTGAACATTTTGGAGCACTTAACGATGAACCATGTGATGGACCTTTGGTGGCCCGATGGGCCCTCAACTGGACCATCAGTTTGGACGCAGTATTTTCTGAATTTAAATTTTAAATCTTCTAAACCTGGGAGCATATAAATACCCAGTTAGGGTTTTATTGAGGCATATTCTTAATCTTGGATATTGTTTTATCTTAGTTTTCCATCTTTGAAACTCTCTGTAACGTAGAAATCTGTGAATCAAACTACATTGGTGGATTTAATCATTCTTTTATTGTTGAAGATTCAAGAATTAATTCTTGTAACCTTTCTAAGTGAACTTTGAATTTGTTTATGAATAATACAAGTATTCTTTCTCTTTCTTATATAGAAATGAATGGCTAAGCTCCCATAACTAGTGTTATGGGAGCCTTGATGTAAACAATTGATATGGGTTGTGATTCCAATTGAGTTTCTGTAGGTAATTGATGTTGCATAAACCCATCTTTACTCTAATGACTTTTCTTGGTTTCAAACTTGAAAGGTGATCCCAAGAACAATCACTTGTTCGAATAGAAAAGTGTTTATTGGGAAAAGAAAGGGTTTACATGAATTCTAAAGACTTAAATCTTTAGATTAATGGAAAATGCCTTAACAAGGATTAACCTACTTGAGAAAATAGTTGAATAACCAATATATTCTTTAAGTTTGAGAGAGTTAGAGGATAATCTATCCATTAAGGTTGAGAAACTGTAATGGGTAAACAATAGAATTCAGTTGCTTTTGCAATTGAAGTTATTAAGTGGAACTCAAAAGTGATTCACAACACTAACTGTTTAAACATCTTGGTAACCATAACTCTAGTTCATTTAATATCATTGAATTATTACTAGAAGAAAGAATCATTAGTTGCAACAACTCTGTTACAATTATTTAGAATACAATTTATAAATCAAAATCCCTCTTATTCAGAAACCTTTTATCAATAGTCTAATAACATTCACAATACTTAGTGAACACAATATTCCCTGTGGTATTTGAAACCCAACCTAATTGGGTTCTATATGTGACAACGACCGTTTACTCTCTCGTAATAGAGGTGTAATTTAGGCGTATCAAATTTTGGCACCATTGCCAAGGAATAGGGTTGTCAATTAAGTTTGTGTTTGTTAATTGACCTTTGGTGAAGTTTCCTAAATGTTACTTTTGTTTGTAGTTTCTCTTCTGTACAGGGTAGTTATTTTGTATGCCAAGTACATGGATATCGGGTGCACCGTTATTACCAATACATTTGAAACTATAGTTAATTGGCAGAATGGCAGACCCCCAAGACGCTGAATGACTAGTTGCTCTAGCCAGTCGGCACGTTATCCTAATCCAGATGATGATGATTTGGGGGTTTTCGAGGTAATAGCCAAGGAAATCAAGGCTGGAACAATTATGAAAAGTCTAGTTATAAGGATAGAGATCAAGGGAACTAGAAGAGCAAGAATTATAAGAGTGGACTTTATGTACCACCTGGAAATAGAGATAATGCTGCAACTAGCTCTAGCAAGATGTCCATAGAGGACATAATGGAGAAATTATTAAAGAGAGTTGAGACTACCAACTCTAGGGTGACTACTATGAAGAGTGATTTGTCTTCCATGAGTTAGTTGGTAAACTCATACTCTACTTCTATCAAATAGTTAGAGCAGCAAATGAGCCAACTCTCAGCAACATTGAATCAGAGAAAGAGCTGAACTTTTCCAAGTGATACAGTTCAGAACCCTTGAAATGATAGCTCTTGAATGGCAATTACCACAAGGAGTGGTAAGGTATTACCAGACCCTTCTGTGGGCAAAGCTGTTATTGAAGAGGTGATAAAAGAAGATGTCGATCTTGAAGAAAGTAATCTGTGGAGTCTGAGAAGCAGGATGGCATTGATGTTCCTTCTAATCATCAGCTAGGTAATAGGTTGGGAAAAAGGAAAGACAAATAAAAAGAAGCAGTGGTGACTTCTCTACCAAAACCACAACCTCTTTTTTCTCATAGATTGAAAAAGAACGCCGACGACACAAAGTTTGGCAAATTTATGGCCATGATTAAGCCATTGACGATCAATTTTCTGTTGGTAGAGGCATTGGAAGAAATGCCTGGGTATGTGAAGTTCATGAAATACCTTGTCATGAAGAAGCAGGCGGTTAGCTATGAGCTAGTGGACAATCTCCATCATTATGGAACTATCTTCACAATTTCCTTAGTGCAAAAGAAGGCAGACCCAGGAGCATTTACCATCGCGTGCACTATTGGGTCTTTTGATTTTGCAAAAGCTCTTTGTGATTAGGGAGTTAGTATAAACTTGATGCCGCTTGCTATTTATAAGAAATTGGTTTGGGGGATCTTACCCCCATAAACATGAGACTAGTTATGGCAGACAAGTCTGTGAAGTGGCCTATAGGGATTCAATATGACGTATTAGTAAAGGTGGCCAATTTTATATTTCTGGCTGATTTTGTCATTCTTGATTGTGGGTGGATTTTGAGGTGCCCATAATCTTGGGTCGACCTTTCCTTACAACTGGGAGTGTACTTATTGATTTAAGGGCAAATGAGCTACTATTTAGGCTGAATGATGAGGTAGTTCAATTCGATGTATGCTAGTCCATGAAACAACATAAAGATATGAAAGTATTCTCTATTGTGGATGTCTATTATGAGGAGGATCAGGAAGTGCCTATAGAAAAAAAATTCACTGTGGAGACTTTAGCCGCTGTATTGATGAATTTTGATCATGACAGGTACCAAGATTAAGAGGAGACTATGTGTGCCTTAACGGTCATGGGGTCTTATTCATATGCATTCAAGAAGTTGGATTTGGGCATGAAAAATCATCCAAGTCCACCTTCTAAGTCTTCTATAGAAGAGCCACCTACCTTGGAACTGAAAACGTTTCTTGGCTATTTGAGGTACGTGTTTTTGGTAAATAGGAACACACTAACCATGATTATTGTAGCTGATTTGGGCGAGCAATAGGTGGAAGCATTTATTTTTGTGCTTTAGAGGTACAAACGGGCAATAGGCTGGACTATTATAGATATTATTGGTATTCCCCTTCGTATCTGCACTCATAAGATACAGCTTAAGGAAGACTGTACTCCTACCATCGAGCAACAACACCGTCTTAACCCACCAATGCAAGAGGTGGTTAAGAAGGAAATTAACAAGTGGTTGGACGTAGGAGTGGTTTACCCCATTTCACACAGTAAATGGGTAAGCCTAGTTCAATGTGTACCTGAAAAAAGGGGCATGATAATTGTAGAAAATGAGAAGAATGAGTTAATACCACTCAGGCCTATCACTGGGTGGAGAGTTTGTATGGACTATTGAAAACTCAACTCATGGACATTGAAGCACCACTTCCCGAAGCCTTTCATGGATCAGATGCTTGATTGGTTAGCGGGAAGAGTTGGTATTATTTCTTTGATGGTTATTCTGGTTACAATCATATTTCTATATCCCAGAAGATCAGGAGAAAATGACATTCACCTACCTATATGGTACTTTTGCTTTCAAACAGATGCCGTTTGGATTGTGTAATTCACCCGCTACCTTTCAACGGTGCATGATGTCTATTTTCTCAGATATAGTTGAAGACACCTTGGAGGTATTTATGGATGATTTTTCTATGGTAGGATATTTGTTTTATTTGTTTTTGGTGAATCTGAGTAGGGCCTTGTAGTGGTGTGAGGAGTTCAATCTTGTTCTTAATTGGGAGAAATGCCACTTCATGATGAAGAACGGCATTGTTCTCGGACACAAAATTTCTGCAAAGGGGATTAAAGTTGATGGAGCTAAATTTGAGGTTATAGAGAAGCTTCCACCTCCCATTTCAGTGAAGGAGGTGTAGTTTTCTTGGTCATGCTGGCTTCTATTGAAATTTATAAAGACTTCTCAAAGATTGCAAACCCCCTTTGAAAACTTTTGGAGAAAAAGTCAAATTCTCCTTTGATGATGATTGCTTGAAGGCATTTGAATGCCTTAGAGGAAAGCTGGTTGATGCTCCTATTATTGTTGCACCGGATTGGTCAAAATCATTCGAGATCATGTGTGATGCAAGAGGTGTTGTCCTTGGAACCGTGCTGGGACAAAAGAAGGAGAAATTGTTTCATCCATTCTATTATGCCAACAAAGCATTGAATGGTGCTCAAAAGAACTACACTATCATAAAATAGGAACTTCTTGCAGTAGTCCATGCTTTTGAGAAGTTCCAGGCTTATTTTCTAGGAACTAAGGTAGTGGTCCATACTGATCACGCAGCCTTGAGATATTTGATGGTAAAAAAGGATAAAAAATCAAGGTTGACTAGATGGGTGCGGTGGTTTCAAGAATTTGACTTTGAAGTCAAAGATAGGAAGGGTTGCAAAAACCAAGTGGCGGATCATGTGTATAGGATGAAAGGTGAGCAAGGAACTAGATATGAATTTGAGATCAATGATGCATTTTCGGATGAGGAAATCTTGGATGCTGTTATGGAGAAAATACCTTGGTATTCTGATTTCGCCAATTATATGGTAAGCGAGGTGATTCTGAAGAACCTTTTTTTCCATCAAAGAAAGAAGTTTCTCCATGATGTGACACATTATTTCTGGGATGATCCATATTTTTTTTAGCAATGCGATGACAATATCATAAGGAGATATATTCTAGAAGTTGATATGCTGAGTATCTTGGGAAGCATGTTATGCGTCCGCAATTGGAGGTCATCATGCTGGTGACTGTATTGCTAGAAAGGTGCTACAAAGAGGCTATTATTGACCGACTTTGTTCAAAGATGATTTATGAGTTTGTGAGAAGATGTGACCAATGTCAGAGGTAGGGATTATAGAACATAATTTCTCAAAGTACAATCCCAATTAGGACTCAAGGTCTCATACATCAAAATCATATTAAATTTCCTCAAGATTCATGCTTTTCAATGTAAATATATATAACTTACTTTAAAATCTTAAAAATTCAGCTTTATGTACGAAAATGTCATCATTCTCATTCAATACAACTTCCAAAATATAGAGAGTATCATAATCTCATGTAAAACCATATAGGGTATAAATTCATGCTTCAAATTCATATCAAAACATGTAAAATCATGTATATTCATAAGATAAAAATCAATTTGGGCACAAGAACGAAATAAGTCTCTTGTTGAAAACCCCACTACCTTAAACTTGAAGCTTTGAATGAAGTCTTGACCTTGGGAATCTATTCGTAAAAATATTGAGTGTTTCTTGTAGCCCTCGAAATGGATATTCCGAATCTCAAAGAATTATTGAAAACTCATGATTGAATCTTGAGATATTTGAATTTTTAGGTTGAAACCCTAATAAATGTTCTTAGTGATTTTGGGAGAAAGTAAACTTATTTTTGTGTTATGGGAGTTTAATCCCGTGTTATAGACATATATAGGGGGTTTTTTTGGAACTTGGAACTGACTTAGGTGGCGCCCAAGTAATCGCACGAGACAGGTTGGGCGGCGCCTAACAAATCGCCTAAGTTTGGTTGGGCGGCGCCTAACCAATCTCATACCCTTACTGTCTCTCACGAAAATGGGCATCACTCTTTGCTCGAGTATTGGATTCTTGTGAAATTGGTATCTTTGAAAAGCTAATTTAATTATCTATGATTTGATAGGTCTTGGGATGAAAAATTCCATGTATGTTAAGGTATATACACGTTTGAAGTTGACCCTTGTGGAATCGAATGTCAAACTTTGGATGAATCAATTGGTCTTAGCTCAACTTTGTTCTAGGTCATTGATATGAACATTTTTCAACTCTAAACTACTCCATAGACTGGGATAATGATCATGAAACTTGTATTCACATTCAAATCATTTATATTAGAGCTTAGACGCGTAAGATCAATGGTTAGAATTTTAGCACAAAAATACGGGTTATTACATTATCTCTCCCTTGGGAACATTCGTCCTAGAATGTGGATAATTAAGCTGAAACACAAAGGAATCTCAGTCTTTAAGCTAACTTGTACAACTGATCCAAACTGAATCACTGAATCTCAAACTTAAGGATTTAGTGAACTGAACTGCATGTGCCTGAATTCTTATGAAAATAATTATAAGGCTAAGATAGAAACGAGAGTGTCAACTTATGAGTAACCATTACTTTGCACTGGATCTGATCTCATGAGAAAGGATGAGAAGTTTATGACATGAATATTCGAGGTATTACAACATCCCCCTTTTGGGATCGTTCATCCTCGAATAACAATAATTGGATGAAAATACTAGGAAGAGACTGTGATACTACACAGGATACTAACTGAATCTTAACTTAGTATCTAAAACTGAAACTGATGCACGAACTGAGCTGAATTCATAATTTAATTGGACACAAACACATTGCCTCTTGGAATGTACATACGTATAAGACTGCGGATAGTAAGACTAGCTGGAAAATTAAGAATCTATTGGAGCTTATCTCCTTTCTTGCTAAACTAGATTACAGGCTATATGGACTAGATCATACTGACTACCCATACTCAAATAAAGTATTTCTTCAGCATTTTTCTACGAAATTCTATTGACATTAGGGAGCAAAGAATTTTGGACATGCTCTGAATAATACATTTGACTAAAGAATTACAACATTGATATAACTCTATAGCATGGGATATAATTATATAACTCATAAACTAGGATAGGATTGCTAGGCCGTAGGCAACACAACTTCTCACTTTCAAGCTTAGCATCACTTCTCAAATGCTCTCTCAACTATACTATTCCCCTTAAATAACATAATTATTTGATTCAACTTATAATTCTCATATCACTGCGAAATCTTTCTACTAAGGTCTAAACTAAACTAAGTTCTCTCACCATGATCAAGCCTAGCACTAAATCACAAGATACAATATGCCAAACTACAATACTAGTCTAAACTACAAGGTTCAATATTCTATATCTTCTTAGAGCTCACACCCTGAGCATAACATGCCTTACCACTTCAATAATTAATTTAAAACTCTTGATATGGATTCGCTAGTTCATATTTCATTCTTCATCTTACACCCAACACGACATTCAAGCCTATCATTAAAAATCACATATAACTTTAAGGCAAATACCCCTAAAGGCATACTTCATATATTCTCTAAACCTTTATCAACAACAATTTTCTTGTACTATTCTTAAAAACATACACAAAATTTATAACTAACCATGACATGTATCAAAGACTTGGCCTTAATGAGGGTCATCAACTCTCTCACATATAAACCATTGGTTATCCACTATCATCACCATTATCTTAACATAGGAAGAGGTTACTGAAGGGCTAACACATATGAACCAGAAGCACAAAAACTACAATACATAACATTAACATTTATCTTTGTCCTGAGAAATAAAATATCAAAGGAATGGATTCATTAAAGAAATATAAGATGAGGACATGCATGATATAATGCGAACTTCACTAGTATCATGAGTTGAAAAATTGGTCATACTCTGAAACATGAGTTTATACTTATCATGAGCTATTCAACATAAGACTGGAGTTCATGGATTCATAAGAGATAACTCGAATCACAGAGTGAAGCTGTTATATGCTTGCTAGAAGCTGAGAATAGGCTTGAGCACACATGATAGGTATAAACATAGGCCTGTGGCATGGATTTGTCAAGTAAGTGATGGATTTGGTGTTGTAATGGCTGAAATCCAAGGAATAATCTAGAGTAAGAAGGGATCACTATCTCATCATAACTCATTATTGACATGTATCACAATCTAATTCTCAAAACTCGATTTGGTTCTTCACTAACCATCTCCCCCTTAGGTCAAAGTTGGTATTCTAAGTATGATGGTCTACTCTATATCCTCGAGAGTAAGCCATAATTTCATCATTCTATTATTTACACATAAATGCTAAACTCACAAGAATGAACTAATTTTGAACTTACTGACTTCATTTTTGAACAACCCATCTATATGCCATCCTTAATTCTTAGCTTCAATAATCATCATCAAAGACTTACACTCTAATTTACAACCATACCCAAATCTCTAATCACATAATCATAGCCTACCAAGATCACACTTCTATACTTATATTTTTCCCAAACCATGAGAATAAAATCATACTAAAAAGACTCAACATCTTCAATCATAACTCCTTAACTTAGCTATCAAGAACAACATAAATTATCTAACTAGCCTTTCTTCACTTAGCAACTCAATGTTACTACTAACCACACAATACGCAATAATCCTAAAAAATAATGCATCCCCATAGAACCTTGGGAACACCTCTAAACCATACTTAATTACGAACACATGATCTTGTATTCTTGCATACACTATTTAGGCCTACTAGATCACCTCCATATAACTAGCATCAACGACCGAACCATTAACTGTTTGAAATTAATGTCTAGAGCTAAACATAATTTACAACATAATCTCACACACAATTTTCACTTCAAAACTATAGAACATAACATTAAGAAAAAAACTAGTACACAATGACAATCAATCATAATCGTATGGCCTATCTTATTCATAATATGTTAACACATCCTTCTTCTTCACATCATTACTATTTACCCATCTTCACACCTAAACTATTTTCAAAGCTCAATAAATTTCAATTAAACTTCCTCTTACAATCTCAAGAAAGCCTAAATTAACAATACTCAACCACCAAGTACTTCCATCAAAACCTATACTTTCCTAGCACAACAAATACCATCAATAACTCTTTTCATACTTCAAGCATACAACAATCCACCTTAACTAATAATTTCCTTCTCTAACTTCACTAAACTAACAAACAAGGGTATATCACTTCATTACTAATTCAATCATAAGCAAAAATTCAGCTATACATATTCAATAAATTGCCCTTACCACCATTCTTGCCACTACAATTCTAAACCCACAAGTTCAACTAACACAAGACTTTTAACTAAGCGTTACTACTTCTTTCACTACACAGAAACCCACACTTTTAACTAACACCAGAACAACAAGATAAACAACAAGTTGCTAGTGAATCAAAATAGGCCTCACATGGCTTCACTAGACTTTGGTTTTGTATTTTGAACAAGAAAATTAGATGAATAACAAAGCAACTATGCTAGTGAATCAAAATAGGCCTCACACGACTTTACTAGACTTTGATTTTTTACAAACAGAATGATAACAAGATTACATAATACAAGAGATAGAAACTTGACACACAACTTTCAATGATCTAAGAATACACCTTACTCTGTCTTAATTAAATAAATCATAAGAACAAGGGTATAACTTCAAATCTGATGGACTTATAACATACTAGAATGCTCTTCTCAAGACGCTTTATGAAACTTCTAAAACTTCTACTAGCAATTATAAAAGCATTATCTGGGGAGAAACTGGAACTTGCCGAACATGTTACTTCAAGGACATAGATAGACAAGTATAGATTATCATTATGGATTATGAGGAGAAATTCAAAAGAATATCTGAATCAGGCTTTGGGCACGATTTCTACAGTCCTGATAAAGCACTTCAGTTTTTGGAACTCAAAAGTACTGACAGGACACTTTGTATCTCTCTTACAGTCCCATAACTATCTTTGGAGAATGAAGCTCAACTGTTTTTGGTACCTTAGAAATAAGGTAGATATGGCCTGACTAGAGTAAGATGAGAATCTGTATAAGTTTCTTGGAGAACTCTTCTATAGAATGATTTAAGACTTGAAAGAATGGAGCCATTTCCTAAATGTCCTATAGACTCTCGAAGAAAAGTATAGACGTATTCGTACCGTTCCGCAAGACTCTACTAGACATGGCTTCATAGATACCCTAGGACACTTGAACTCTGTGCTCTGTACCAAGTTTGTAATACCCTAAAATTGGGTCCCGAGACGTCATACGGTGCTTAGGGTCACAAGTGACCCCAAGCTAACCCTTCTACTGGCATAACTCATAAGCAACTGAATAAAAATACAAATCCATACAAATCATCAAAAATTAACTCTTTTCTAAATCTGATCGATACAAAAATAGAATTTTATAGGATTACAATTCTGCCTTTAAAACCAAAACTAGAATGAAATACTTCAACTTCTACTGACTGTCTATAAAGCCTCTACTAGAACTAACTATAGGTAGCTGGGTCATGACTCCCGACTATCCCAACTCAATACGGATGAATAAAAAAATACAACACTTCTTGAACTGTATAACTAACTCAAGCCCTTGAATCAAAAGGACTCAACACCTGCTGACTAGATGCCGTGAGATGACTGGATATGAAGATGTACACTATACCTTGTACCTATATTTTGAGAAAATGTATCCCACATACGAATATGTGGGTCAGTACCATGGAAACGTACCGAGCATATGGGGATGCAATGCATATATAAAATAATATCTTAATATCATCATAGTTTATAAAATTATGCATGCTGATATAAATGACTCACTTTGCTTGAATTAAAATCACCATAATCATAAGAGAGTAAAATGAATCGGGTGAAACATGTGAGTCATCATAATAAATCTCAATTCACTTCCATCTCGATTCCAAATTATCAAAGCAATCAAATCTCATAACAATTCTCTTTAGAATATATGTTCATTAAATCTTTCATAAACAATGACTTTCTCAAACTCTGTCTTTCAAAAAAATATATTTTCATCTCAGATAAAAGAATAAGACTTTTCATATTAGATAGGAGAGTACACACACACACACATTGGGAGTCTCTTACAATCAACATAAACCATATGAGCTACATGGAGTCCAACGTCCAACCCACATTGGGGAGAGCTATCCTATCCTTCCCATAAGAGTAGGACCTTAATCTTTTATTCACTAGTGATCACTATATCAAGCAGCCTTAAGATCACATCCTATGGGAGCACGTAGTTCTAGGGAAGTACCAATCACAGCTATACCTCCAACTCGGTGCTAAAGACTACTCCTGGACTTAGCTTAGATCTTTTCAAAAGAAAATCCACTAATAAATATTTCAACAATTCACAACGGGAGCCATCATGCTACCCCTTTCATAATAAATCAATAAAAGTAGATTTCTTTTCTCATATCGGTTTAAAAAATAACCCTTTTTATAACCAAAAGGTCAAAGCCTCTTTATCATCTCAAATTATTTAATTCAAGGTGTTTATAACACATGATTTTTCAAAATAATTATATCAAATAGGGTTCCGAAAACCCATACATCAATATCACCATAAAACCTTCCAAAGTTTCATACTTTATGACATAAGCACAGAAATAATCACTTAAAACTTAAAATTTCAGCTTTATAATCATACATCTTGGTAAAGAAAATTAGCTTTGGGATTCAAATCTCATTGTTCTTATAGCACATAATTTCTCAATGTACAATCCCAATTAGGACTCAAGGTCTCATACATCAAAATCATATTAAATTTTCTCAAGATTCATGCTTTTCATCATAAATATATGTTACTTACTTTAAAATTTGAAAAATTCAGTTTTATGTACGACAATGTCATCATTCTCATTCAATTCAACTTCCAAAATATAGAGAGTATCATAATCTCATGTAAAACCATATAGGGTATAAATTCATGCTTCAAATTCATATCAAAACATGTAAAATCATGTATTTTCATAAAATAAAAATCAATTTGGTTACAAGAATGAAAGAAGACTCTTGTTGAAAACCCCACATACCTTACACTTGAAGCTTTGAATGAAGTCTTGACCTTGAGAATCTATTCATGAAAATAATGAGTGTTTCTTGTAGCCCTCGGAATGGAGATTCCAAATCTCGAAGAATTATTGAAAACTCATGGTTGAATCTTGAGATATTTGAATTTTTAGGTTGAAACCCTAATAAATGTTCTTAGTGATTTTGAGAGAAAGTAAACTTATTTTGGTGTTATAAGAGTTTAATCCCGTGTTATAGACATATATAGAGGTGTTTTTGGCACTTGGAACCGACTTAGCGGGGCCCAAGTAATCGCACAAGCCAAGTTGGGTAGCGCCTACAAATCACATAAGTTTGGTTGGGCGGCACCTGACCAATCACATACCCTTACTACTTCTCATAAAAATAGGAATAACTCTTCACTCAGGTATCAAATTTCTGCGAAATTGGTATCTTTGGAAAGCTACTTAAATTATCTAAGATTTGATAGGTCTTGGGATGAAAAATTCTATGTATATTAAGAGATATACACGTTTGAAGTTGACCCTTGTAGAATCAAATGTCAAACTTTGGATGAATCAATTGGTCTTAGCTCAACTTTGTTCTAGGTCATTGATATGGACATTTTTCACCTCTAAAATACTCCATAGACAGGGATAATGATCATGAAACTTGTATTCACATTCAAATCATTTGGATTAGATCTTAGACGCGTAAGATCGATGGTTAGAATTTTAGCATAAAAATATGGGTTATTACAGTAGCCCCACTTGCTATTCCAGAATATCAGTACCGATTGCATAATTCATCTTCCCAAATATCCTAGTTGAGTGGAGTGTTGATTGATGATGGTAATCCTTCATGGGTTACAAACCCACATGAGTGAATAGTGAAGTCATCCTTTAGCTTCCGAGCTAAATTTTGATGGGATGTAGTTTGATTGAGACTTATGCTAATGGGAGGGATGCTAATATGGGTATTTACTAAGTAGTACTTGTTGCTATTTTTCTCCCAGGACTGAAGATTGATTTCGATCAGATCATTGCCGATGAGCTATTTGTGAGAGCACATAAAGTGGCAAGTTCTCTACCATTTCGTTCCTCAATCACTAAATTATGCAGGTAGTCAGGTGTGAATCTAATTTGTAGGGTTGATAATAAGGTTCATGCGACACATAGGAAGGACATTAAGAAGTTCAAGGATGACTCAAAGTTTTAAATGAGGGTCACCAAACCACTATCCTATCAAAATCAGTCAACACCAGTCCCAGATACTTTAGAGATTCCAATAGGTATGCCATTTATGATTACCACTTATGTACCACCTGATAATGTGCCATCAAGTGCGTCTGCAGGGTTAGAATCTGCACCACCAATGGGTGGGGTAGAATTCACAGAATATAGGTTGACGCTAGAAAACTTCGGCAAGTCTGAGAAATGCGAAAGAAATTCAAAAGACAGCTTGACACTTGGGCTGTAGAATTCAAACCTTTTTTTGATAGAATTATAGATGACATAATCCGTTCATTCCAAGATATTTAGATGAGGATGGATGACATGGAGGAGAGAATGAACAAAAGGCTAGATTCACTGTCTATTCCAGACCTAGCATGGTTCATGGCAGAGTTTAAGAAAGCTCAGGCAAACATTGAAGAGTTGAAGAGCGAGCAACCACATCAATTCACTTTTGATCCAGCTTTGGTATTAAGTGATGGTGATGAAGGAATTATTGATCTAATGGGGAGACCTATGAAAGATAAATGAAAGCACCAGGTAGATAATAGTGTTACATGGAACGTTGAAAAGAGAAGAAACAGAGAGGCTATGACTCCTGAGGAGTGAGAGCATCGTGACATAAATAAAGACAAGAAAAGATCTAAGAAAGATAAAGAGAAAAGAAAGAAGAGAGTTAAAGATGAAGCGGCTAGATTCTCTACTAGTTCTGCCCCAGTTAGGGGGAAAACTTCAGACCTAATCCGGGATGTTATACCTCTGATTTTGGAGAGAGAGTTTCAGAGTACCCCGGACACTATAGGGGTCAACATTGCATTAGGTGAGGACATAGGTTCCTCACCATACTTCACAGATGCCTCAGATAAGTAAGAGGTAGTACAAGTATATCCACTCTTTTGTACTTTTATTTGATGCTTTGAGAACAATGTATATATTTTTCTGTGGGGGATAGTGTACTTGTACCATGGGGGGTTATGTTGCCGATATTCTTTTCCTCCTATGTGCTATCTAGGAGAATCAAGATGTCTAGGTTTATGTTTAAGTTCACATTTTTTTCTTTTCTTTTCTAGGATTAAATTTAGGTTTGCATTTTCCCTTTCTTTTCTGTTGCTAATGTTAGTTCATGAAATAAAAGTTCCATTTTTGTTAACACCATGCTGTGAATATGGATGATGAATGATGTTGGTATCAAGCTATAACAATATCTATATGACTGTTTAGTTTTGGATTCTAGTATATGTGATCAACTGTTAGTGAATCTGTAGTTGGCATTGACTTGTAAAATATGCATGACATGGGATGTAAATATTAAGGAAATTAGAATGGGTTGACTCAGTTGCCCATCTGTGCGAGTATTTGTATTAGTTATTACATAGTGTAGCACCTAAAATATGGTTCAATTGATGTTGTGTTGTAGTTGATGAAATAAGAAATGATAGCAGGCTGCCTTGTGATTTAGGTCTACTTAGCCAAAATAATTAACCCCACAAAAAGGAATTTTCCACTTTGGAACCCTTATTTAATCCTAGGTTAATTTCTTTTGTTCATCACCAATAACTCTAGGTAACTCTCTTTAAGTTGTTAACACTTAGCTGTGGCCCTGGCCCAATAGTGGGCATTGTAAACCTAAACTTAGGCAAAACAACTAAGTTGAGGGTGGCTGTTATCAAAGCTGTTAGCTGTCTAAGGGAAAGTTGGTTTAGAGCATGGTTTAGAGCATCTGTCCCTAGTCTACTTAAGACACTGTACACCTTGATTGATTACATCAGTATAAGTTGAGGGCGGCTGATGCTTGTTTGTATTTAATATATATATATATGTGTGTGTGTGTGTGTGTGTGTGGGTGAGCTAGTTCAGAAATGGCCTTGGTAGGTAGAACTTGAGGGTAAAGAGAGTTAAATCCCAGTGTTGAGTCATTTTCTCCCAAAAGTCCTTTCTCACCTAGCCCTAAAGCCTCATTACAAGCGTAAGAAAGACCTGCTTAATCTTGGCGAGTCAGCTATAAGGGAGCAATGAATGATAAGGGCCAGCCTATGGGTATGTGTAATATGTTTGTAACTTTTTTGATGAGTGTGAGAGTTTTGATTTGTATCCACAAAATATGCTGAGTGGTGGATTTCCTTGACTATAAGGGCAACCAAAGTTACACTTAATTCTTTACTATAATGACTTTTGTTGGTTGCAAACTTGAAAGTTGAGCCCAAGAACAATCACTTGTTCGAATAGAAATGTGTTTGTTGGGAAAAGAAGGGATTTACATAAAATCTAGAGACTTAAATCTTTAGATTAATGGAAAATCCCTTAACAAGGATTAAACTACATGAGAAAATGGTTGAATAATCTATATATTCTTTAAGTTTGAGAGATTTAAAGGATAATCTATCCATTAAGGTTGAGAAACTAATGGGTAAATAATAGAATTCAGCTGCTCTTGCAATTGAAGTTATTGAGTGGAACTCAAAAGTGATTCACAACCCAAACTGTTTAAATATCTTGGTAACTATAACTCTAGTTTGTTTAATATCATTGAATTATTATTAGCAGAAAACAACTCTGTTATAATTACTTAGAATACAATTTATAAATCTAAACCCCTCTTATTTAGGAACCTTTGATCAATAGTCTAATAATAATAACAATACTTAGTGAACACTATATTCCCTGTGGGATTCGACACCCAACCTTATTGGATTCTATATTAGACAACGACCGCTTACTCTCTCATAAGAGAAGTGTAATTTAGGCGTATCAATATGCTGAGGTCTTAGGTGATCGATTATGGTGGTTGTTGGGTTGACGATTTTCCTCTTGTTGAGTTTGCATATAATAATAGCTATCATTCTAGTATTGGGAGGGCTCTGTTTGAGGGTTTGTATGGAAGGAGGTATAGGTCTCCTATTAGGTAGTTTGAGGTTCGTGAAAATATATTGTATGGTCCTAATTTGGTTCAACAAGCTATGGAAAAGATGAAGGTGATTCAAGATAGGCTTAAGACCACCCAAAGTCTCTAAAGGTACTATGCAGATGTAAGGCGAAGCAACTTGGAGTTTGATGTAGAAGATTTAGTGTTCTTAAAGGTGTCTCCATGAAGAAAGTGATGCGGTTTAAAAAGAAAGGGGAGCTCAACCGTCGATACATTGGTTTCTTTCATATTATGAGGTGAGTAGGCAAGGTGTCTTATGAGTTGAAGTTGCCTTCGAGTTTGGTTCCATTCATTCGGTGTTCCATTTTTCGATGTTGAAAAAGTGTGTAGGCGATATATCCTTTGGAAAGTGTGGGTTTTTTAAATTCCTTATTCTATAAGAAAGTGTCGATTGAGATATTGGATAAGCAAGTTCGCCAGTTATGAGTAAAGGATGTGGCTTTAATAAAGGTTCTATAGAGGAATCAAAGGCATGAAGAAGTGACTTGGGAAGCCGAAGAGGGCATGAAGTCAAAGTACCCATTCCTGTTTCCCACTTTGGAAACTCATACGAGAGGTATATGTATTCCATAGCATCTTTGTTTTCTGACTTTGTTAAAGAAGATTGTGAATTCCTTGGTATCTTGTTTTCTATATATGATAAAGCTAAGAGTGTTTGTGTTTGGAGTCAAATCGTGGTAACAAAATCCTTGTCTCCTTATTCGAGGATGAATAATCCTAAGGGGTAGGGGGAGAATATAATACCCTAAAATTTTTACCCTTGAAAGTTTCTGCATTTTTATCCTCACTGTCTAAACTACGACTCCCTTACGTGTCTTAGGGAGTCTTGACGAGTCGTAAGGACCCTACTCATAGCCTAACCAATGTGAGTGACTAAGTTTTCTGTTCTGAGTATTAGTTGCTCCAAATGAGTTAATGGAATCCTTCTGAGTTGTGACGTCCTAACCATAGTCAAACCAATGTGTAGTCCTAATGTTGTTTTTCTGGTGGTGACTAGGACCCTATGAGTTATAGGGTCCCCTAACAAGACATGTGAATATAAGTCTTGAATACGACACGTGGTGACAAGTCATAAGGTGTCGTTATGAGTCGTAGTGTAACCCGTAGTCACAGGCGACAATTTTTCAGTTTTTAAGTTGGGGGCACTTTAGACATTTCCCTCTTTATCCTACTTAATAACCACTATCATAAAACAACCTTGGGGTATTCTTTCCATACTTTATCATATCAAATAAACTCTTTATTGTCTCTAAATTCCCTAAAGCAAGATACTTAGGGTTTCCAAGAAGTAGGCTATCTATGGGCTCAAGGGTTGAATCCTCTCCATAAAACTTGGTATTTCAGGCATATTACTCTTCTCTAATCCTCAATTTATGAAAAACAAGTATTTGAATGGATTTAATTAGAGTGTTTTGAATGTACGTTTTCAACATGGGTCGAGGGATTTTGAATTATTTTTGTTTATGTGATGTTTCATGTTTACATATGTATTTTTTATGTTTTAAATGGTGGTTTTGAATCAATTGAGGCATAGGTATGGTGAATAAACTAGGGGATTGTTATTTCCCCCAAATTTTGGTAATATTGACAATTGAATTGGTACTAAACCAAAACCAATTTTGTGAAAGTGGTTTTCAGTATGAATAAAATTGCATTGAACTTTTTTCAAAACAATCACACGATATGAAGAGGTTATTGAAACATGGTGGTTTTATTTAATGAACAAAGAGAGTCATTTACCAAGTTACTTGATTGTGATGTTATAACGCCCCGATAGTACACCCTGGGCGCCACTCAGTGCTTATAGTCTTGAGAGACCATAAGCTAACCCATGAGCTAGTACCTACTGGAAGAACTGAGTAAAACTGATATCAAAAGAGCATATGCAGAATTTAACTGAGGAATACCGTAAGGTTTTAAGTCATATTTATGATAAAGTCTATAAAACAAAATTGATAAAACTGATAAAATGTTTGACAAATACAACTAATATCTGAAAACCAACTATCCGAAATATCCAAAAGAATCTAACCTGACTAAATAAGAGTTGAAGGGATAAGCCTCAACTAACTCCAACTAACTAATGAATTGAAAACCTAAAAATAAATATAGTTTGTCCTCAAAATATGAGGACTCACCACTGCTATGAATGATAATCTGGAAGGTCTATGCACGATACGATAACTGAGAGTCTGAAGCTATGATATGATATATCATAGTGCAAGAAAAGAGTTTGTGATCAGTACTTTGAATGTATTGGTATGCTAAATGAGGTAGGATGACATGCATGGTTTAATGTGCATAAGTAATAAATTTGTGAATAAATAGCATGAAATACTGAATAGAACGCATGAAATCTATAAATACTGAGGATGCATAAAATATGTAAATACTGAGGATGCATAACCAATCATAAAACATGTTCTGAATTAATCTTTAAACTGAAATACTAAAATATGATAACTGAATTGATAATATCTGTATGCTATGGTCAAGCAAACGAAAATAAATTACTGATCTGATTTACTAGACAGAGACTGTGGGAGCTATCATCTAACCGACATGCCCCAAAATGACAAAATTAGGGTCCAACCCATGACCCCAGTTAGAAAGGTGTCACTACCATACCATGAGTACTAACACTTGATGTTTAGATCCACTAAAGTGTTTTCCTGAAGGAATAATGGTCACCTCAACTGGAAGGGCCCTAATGTGATCAACCCTCAACTGCCAGGTTAACATCTCAATCTACGATGGCTACGTAGTTCTGGAATGCGGGGAATGCTACTAAAGGTCACACCCTGAATTGGCAGGTGAGCCCCTATCCCTGGGTTTACTCGGTGCTAAATCCTACTCCCAACTGAACTAACTTGGAATACTGAATTGTTCTAAGTTTAACTAATTATCATAACTGACTGAATTGATTGCTCATAATAGATCCTAAAACTATTCTGAAGGTACTGAGACTAGGTAAACAACTATATTTTTGGGTATTAATAACCCCTAGGACTCGATAGCAATAATAGTAAAATTATACTAAAACTTGGGCGACATAATATGAAGGCATCATTCAAAATTTATTCTTGTAGGCATTTCATCAAACACTTGATTTTCATAGTTTAAGATAAGCATGGGAATAATTTAATGTTTGTAGAGATAGCATGGTTTTATCATCATGATCACTAATAATGGTTTAAATTAGAGTGAATATCAACATTAAAACACAAGGGTTTAATTTCAACAATAATTTCATGTAAACATGGTAAGGAATTACAATTCATGGGAATTCATGGTTAAAATCATAATTTAAAATCACCATAGGTTGTAAAGATCATAACCTTGAATTTAATATTGGATACTTGGGCTCCATGGGTAAATAAAACCCATAGATGAACATTTAACATACCTGGGTTTCTGAATTTGTGAGAATTGATGGTGAATTCTTGAGATTTGATCTTGAATCTTGAAGGTCTAGGGTTTTGTTCTTGAAAGAGAGATACTTTAATTTGAGTAATTTGTGAAATAATGAGCAAATAACGCTTTATTAGGACCTAAATCCCTTGTTTAGATGAATTTGGGGCAATGAGAAAACACCAAACAGTCCCTAGAATTTAAATTACGAAAACTGGAAATCCTAATTTTGACACCAGGAGCGATACAGTGACACTACATCGGGCCACTGGAAAGCTTACAATCCCCATGTTTCACAACAGCGCAACGTGGTGCCATCGCATTGCGCCTCTAGAAATGAACAATTGCAAATGAAACCTTTGCACGATGCAGCGCCATCATGGTGCCCCACTAGAAAATGGACAATTTCAAAAAAGGCCCTTGGCGTGACTCGGTTCCAATTATGGTGACACACTTGAAAATGGACAATCGAAAAATGGCCCTTGGCGCGACACGTTACCAATCACGTTGGGTTACTATTTTTCACTAAAAGTTCCCTAACTTCTCACCCAAGTATTGGATTTGGGATAAATTGGTATCATTGGAAAGACAATATAATTTTTGATCTTTTGGTGCATTTGGAACTTTAAAATTCTGAGTAGAGAAAAGGATATGCTCATTTGAAGTTGACTAAAACAACATTCTTCTCAAAAATTCAATCGGTAAGGACTATTTTGATTCATCCAATAGTTGGTAGCTATTTGAGACCTTAATATACCTCAAACTAACGTATAAAACTACCAAAGAGCTATAATGTACTATACATGTGTTTGAAACATGACTCTTGCATTGGTTTGGATTTTTGGGGTATTACAGATGACATGTTGATGTTACCTTGAAAGTGTAGTTGGGATGATGATACTAACAGTGTATGCCTAATATTTATAATGGTTCAATAATGGGAATGTATGATAAATGTTTTAATAGGCCTTAAAATAGGGTCATGTATCTAAGTCGTGAAAGTAGTAGACCCGAGGGACCAATAGTAGAAACTGCAGTTTCCCACGTGGGGTCTAAATGTCTAGGTGGTTTAAGTCCTCCTATTAATATGATTAGGATGTTAGAGTACGCTTTATCATATTACAATATTGGATGCTTAAGTCACTATGGTATGCCGGGAGGTTTGAGTCCCCCATGGTGCTTACGTACATCCTCTAGTTCATATGGCTATACGCACTGGGGCCCTTCCAGCTAGGGAAGAGCTTAACACATATATCCCATGGGTACCTTCTTATGATGGTTGAGTTACACAATCCAGGCTAAAGTTGTAAAGTGCATGCTAAGCCTTGTTCCCTTTTCCCAACACATTATTTATGTATGTGTATGATGATCTTCACATGGTTTTGAATTGGATCTTGACTTCGCATTATTTTATCCTTAATCCTAAGTTACATTTTAGTGCTCAACCCACTAACTATCTCTGGATGCTTTATACCCATGCAATGTAGGCACCAGAGATATTCTATTTTTCTTGTGTAGTGATTAGGTGACTAAGCTTAGTTCGTCGATCATGTGATGAAATGGTGAGCTTTTATTTTTTGAAAGACTTGAACATTTTATCTGTTTCCATTTCATAGATTAGGATTTAGAGTTCACATTATCATTAACATTGTCATTGTCAGGGTTGGGGGTATATCCCTACACTTTATTGATTTCAGTTTTGTTAGAAGTCTTTGTGGCTTATTGTATGCTTGGGTGGTGATGTTGGTCAGTAGTTTTTGTCTGTTACTGGTTATCGATTATAGACATATCTTAAATTCTTTAAGCTTTTCTTATGCTATATTGTTTTATGTTTATAATCCATCCGACGTTTGGGGTATTGTGTTTTGTTTGTCTAGGAGTAGAGAATGGTCTCCGGTCCTTGTTGATATTGAGATACACGTCATAACCAAGACCTAGTTTGGATCGTGACATTTATATAACATATATTAAATATACTAAAATAATTTGACACTTTTTAGTTAAAAATAAACCCTTTTTATTAAGAGTAAAAAACATCTATCCAATGGACCAAAAATCAAGCCCCAAAACTAAAGCTATTTACAAATAAAAAAGAAGAAAACAAAATCCAAACATAGAAATAGTAATCTCTAGAAATGGGTAATCCTTCTTCATCTACTAAAATGAGTTGAGATACAGCGGCTCTGATTTGCTGCTAAAAATGATAATAGAGCATCTTCGTTTCTATATTATCACCTTCCATGTCTACATCTTGTTGAATTCAAAAAGTTGTCATATTGGACATTTAAAATTATCACTAATGACATGAAAAAAGAATCAGTAAATGATTCTCCAACTTAAAGTGAACAGATCTAGGAAAGTATCTTCTACATTAATGGATTTGCTTCACAGAACTTCAACTCATGATGATAGATTTAGCTCATCAACATCAATTCCTCTTCTAAAACATTGAGCTAAGACTAATACCACTACATAGAACATGAGATCTTTATTGATGTACCTAAAATCTCTTAATTTCTCTCAATCTATTTCCCTCTTACTTGATCTTACCCTTTTTCTTTGTTCACCACTAGGTTTTGTAGTTGTTACAAGGGTTTCCAGAACATTCTTGATCTTTCTTTACTGGGTAACTTCTGAATCTTATTTCTTGTTGATTTTCTCAGACTCAATACTATGACTCTTATTATTCATGTATATTATCTTTGTCCTATTGTTGCTTATTTGCTATTCCCTATTCCCTGTTTTTCTTCAATTCTTCTCTTTTGTTTGACCACTTGAACTTTTAAAAGTGCTATGCTACGATTTTCTAACTATGAGATTTAGAATTTGACTTTTATCCATATTTAGAATCACTTTCAATTTTATTGATAATTCATGAAAAGATGAATAAATAATTCCGTGAACTTGCAAAATGAACTTGATTAGTTAGAAAATCTACCTATTTTTTCCCTTCTTTCTATATATATGCTCCACTTCTATCTCTTTAGTTTTCTCAACTTCTAAATTTTTAAAATTTCCATAGATATGTGCCATGGGACTTCCTAAATTCCATCTAACACATTCTTAAAAGTCACAGAGTTTGTTTCTAACATCATTGGCAAGAATCTCTGATTCACATAATATTCTAACCCATGTTTGAGAGCAAAAACCTCTGCAATTATGTTGTTGTTGTCTTTAAATATTCTAGTCTCAACTTATACTAGGTTACCTTCACCATTCCTTATACCAATGCTCTTAAACAAGGACCAAGATTGCCCTTAGTAGCTCTACCTGTGTTACATTTAAAGGTTCCAATCACAGAAAACATCTAGTGTACCACCTCACACCCTATAAGAGTGGCATACTCATCCAAGAATTTTACCAGTATAGGCTAAGATGATGAATTATTAAGTGGCATCAATACTCTTAACTAAAAAAAATATATTTCTATTAATTTCCAGATTCCTGTGAAAGAAAAACATTTTACCCTCGTGTTTGATGCTATTTCTTCTTTTCTGAATTTACCACAAAATAAGTAGGGACAACCTTGTACACAGTTTAAGCTTAAGTGATACCTTTGCATTCTACCATTTATACATAGTATTTTCAGTTGGAGGAAAGGTCCCTACACCCCTACAATAGATACACAATTAACCAAGGTCTTTTGAAAAAATCATAAGTAATAAGAAAATGCTCAACTATTTACTGACAACCTTCAAAACAATATCCACATAGCATAAAATCACTTATTTGGCACTGCATTATTTCATAATGCAAATTTAGCTTCACAAATTCATGAACAGGCACATCATAAAGTTCATCACTCCTAGCTATTAGTGAGCCCTTACTACTTTCTAGGGATATAGTCGATATATGTTTAGATTTAATTCTCAGTTATTAAGGTATATTGGGGCTTTGTATTGGTAGACATTATTTTTTTCTATTTGGAGGTTTCTTACACAATTTAGTTATTAGACTAATTTTGTTTTCAATATGTCTTTCATATCATCTTGTTTTCTTATTACTAACTAATGAAGTCTATTTTCTATAAAATATGTTTTCATACTCAGTTATGACTTTCATGCTATTTTATTTAAATGTTCATGTACTACACCAGGTGGTTTTCTTGGGCTAGTAATGGCATCATGTGATAGCTATATATGGGGTCTAATCTTGGGGAGTGACATTATATTTTACTATAGAGGACTTCATCATGCTCTATTCCTCCCACCTTATCTAGGAAAAGTTACTATTAATTGTCATGGAAATAAAGGCATCCTTTCTAGCTCAGACTAAAAAGGTGGGTTGTGGATCAAATTTTTTTTGTATGCACCAAGTATCTCATTCTTGGTGATGACCTTCCTAAATCATGAAATTGAAAACATAGGCTTTTTCTTATCATTGTGCTTTTTCTTTTCACATTCCATCTTAGTTCTTCTAAGTTTTTTCCTCCTTTTTTTAGCTCGACCACAGACATTTCAACTATTGATATAACATCAAATCATAAGTTTAGATAATTTTTGAAGTAGTGCAGTTAAGACTTTATTTCTAATAATATAGCTGGAGCTATAAATACCATGGTACAATTTTACTCCTTTCTACTTCACATTTCTTTTCCATTCCCTTGATTCCCTTATTGGGTTTCAACGTAAAAATATTGTGTTTTTACTCTTCCTTTATTGCCTTTAGTTCTCCTGCACAATTAGTGTTGTTTGCCTGTGATTGATTCTTAGGGACCTGGTTTCTCAGTCTTTGGTGCAACCCCTAAGGGTTTTAACAATTGGTATCATAGGTTGGTTACTCTCAAAGGTTCATACCTAGAGTGTTTTAGTTAACATGGCTGCTCCACCAAACCTCGAAGAAGGGCAATCTACCACTAAACCACCTAGATTTAATAGACAATACTATGGGTAGTAGAAAACAAGCATGGTTGACTTCATTATGGCTGAAGATAGTGAGCTGACAAATATAATCCTTGATAGACCTCATGCTACTATAAAATTTAAAAGGAGATGTTACAAAAATTGTTATCAAAATCAGGAGGGAATTCAATGAAGATGATATAAGAAAGATTGAGAAAAACTACAAGGCCAAGAAATTGTTAGTCTGTGCAATAGGGCTTGATGAATATAGCAGGATCTCAACTTATGAAAATGCTAAAGAGAGCTAGGATTGATTAAGGATTGCACATGAAGGTACTATTGATGTAAAGGATTCTAAAGTAGACATATTGACTACTCAGTATGAAACCTTCCCCATGAAAGAAGGAGAACCAATCCAAGAAATGTAAACAAGATTCACTTCTATTAATAATGAGCTTTATTGCCTGGTAGAAGTGATTTCATTGTATAAGAAAGTGAGAAAAAATCTTGATGTTCTTCCTAAGTCCTAGAAAATAAAAGTAGATGTCATAACAGAATCAAGAAAACTGAGGACCCTCACCAAGGATAAATTGATTGGAAATTTAGAAGCCCATAAGCTGCAAGTGATGGAGTAGAAGGAAACAAAAAGAGAAAAATCCTGGTCATTGAAATCTTCTAAATATGATCCGGTTGATGATGAAGACACTAATGTTACCTATTTGGCAAATAGGATTGTGAGAGACATGAATATGAGTGGCCAGTTCCAAAGTAAAGAAAGTACTAGCAAAAAAGAAAGTAGTACTGAGATATGTCACAAATGTTGAAGTCCTGTACATTTCATTAAGGATTGTATTTGCACAAAATGGATTACCAGGGATACCTTAAGATTGGAAGTGACAAGTAAAAGTACAGGGACCAGCCCTAAAAATTCTAGGAGGACAACAGCTGAGGATGCTGTAAAGCAAACTCTAGTAGCATGGGGAGACTCGTCTAGTGATTCAAGCGAAGATGAGAAGACCGGAGATATTTCTATGCTAGCATTGGAAGACAGTCCAATTATCTATGTTTCCTTATTTGATTTTATGACAAACATTAAAGATAAAAAAGAAAATAAGGTAACTCTTTCTAATCTTAAAAAAACATGGACAACTATTCTGCTAGAAAGATAAAAAGCTTTCAAATATGCTAATTGAATCTATGTGTGAAATGACAGAGAAAAAAATTGCTTTGGACGAAAATATGGAAATTCAGGAGCTTGAGTTAATTGCTCTAAATCTCCAAATATCTAAAATAAAAGAGTAGGTTACTAAGTTAAAATATGAAAATTTGAATCTAGTGAGTGAAGTAGAGAAAACAAAGGATGCTTGTGACAAAAAAAGAATAATTCTCTAGAAGAAAAAATAGAAGATCAGGAGCTTGATTTAATAGCCTTCACTCTTAATATAGCAAAAACTAAGAAACCGATTACTAAGCTGAAACTTGAAAATCTGAGTTTGGTAAGTTAACAACAGAAAGTAGATTTTCTGAGTGTAAAGGGAATAAAGAAGCCTCAAAATTTCAGGTTGAGATTGATGGAAAATTAGATGATTCACAAAATCTTCTCATGACTACACTTTTAAATAATGAGGATTTATAAAGGGTCCTGGTACGTGTGAGAAAAGAACTTAAAAAATCCCTATAATTGCTTACACCTTCTCAGATCCTTTGTAACCTAACTGGTCAAGGTGTTAATAATAGGAATGGTCTTGGTGATCAAGAGAGAATCCTTGTTAGTGGGTCTCAAGGGAAGATTTCTCATGATGATAAGAATAAAGTCTATAGGCCTCTATGCTGGCTCAGAGAAAGAATGACCAATGTTAGACATGTCCACCAGGGGAGCATCTATCCCAAAGGCATAAGGCCTTGGAAGAACATGGAGAATATCACACTACCTAAATGGACAAAGAAGAATATAATCAGACCTTTGTCCTCCTACTGGGAGCTGAAACTCAAAGGGGTACCAAAGTCTAACAAATAATTATAAGTATAGGAGGGAGAAAGGGATTGCAATCAGAAAAATCTTCTTGTTATAGAATAAGGCTATGAATGAAAGGTCTTATTGTATTATCTTTACTAAAACACTTAAAGGAAAAGGTGTGTTATGTGATTATCATTCCTATCCTACGGATGAGCTCAAAGATGTGAAATAAGCTGGAAAGTTCAAAGTAAGGCTAAAGGACTCTAGATATTTAAAGAATGCCAAGTCTCCTCTGCTGTATATGACGAATGCACTAGCAAGAAATGAGCTGATTTAGTCATCTTGTCTACAACAACCCAAATTGAATCATAACCAATCCAACTCTGGAATCATAACACTAAAAAACAAACCCATCTGACCTATTTGGGACTTGGTCCTCTAACCTATTTCAAGAACAAGTCGTTGTATCATGTGGTGTAATGAATCTATCAAGATAATGTTAGGATTGATCAGACTAACCTGACCTACTATCAAGTTAATCAGTGTCTCCTAACATAAATGGCTATGTTCAGGAGGTAGGTATCCTTGGTAAATTATTACTCATTGGTCTAACTTATTATCATACCTTTATAGGTATACACCCATGGGAACAAATTTGGAGGTGGACAAATATGACAATCACAAATTTGAATATTCACACATACTAGAGAGAGGCCTAGTCCCATCTCTCAGGTTAGTATATTATATATGCAAATTTTGTCTGTTCTGCTAAGAAAAAGTCGCATCCTCCTTTTCCTTGTGTCAGAACAAAGTTATCCTCTTCTAGAAAAAGAAGGTGATTTACCTAAAATCTAATATTAATTATATTTTATTTCCCTAGAAAACCCTTTCTTGCACTTGTTTTTTCTTAAATCTTGCTGCATCCTCTTTTTTTCGTATGAAAAGGGAAAATCCAAAATTCCAAGTAGCCCCTACAAAAGAAAGACCTTCGTGATGGCTGCGACTCTTCTATTTTCATGTCTTTCAAAGGATTCTGAGCTTAGCATTATGAAAATTTCCTTCCTAAAATGCCCTGAAAAACATCCTTCTTCTTCTACACTTCCAAAGCTTAAATCCTTCATCACTCAATTTATTACCGATGAATCTTCTCTAAATCTTCAAAACTTTTTTGATGATGCTGTGGTGGATGAAACTTAGGTAGCTGAAAACCTCATTTTGGTTTCAAAAAGTCTAGGAAAAAGAATAGTTGATCATAAGAAAGATAATATTAGTAAAACACCAAGAATCTCTAGAAACTGGTCTAGTACTGAGAAGCTGCCGACTCTTGAGGGACCTGGTCCCAAGAATAGAAAAGTAACTAAAAAGGAATCTGTGATCACTTATAATAGAAGAAATAATATGGAGAAAAGTAATATTGTATCAAAATAAATTATAAACACATTCTTGAAGAATCAAAAGGTATTAATCGGAAGGATTTTTTATTCAAATATGCTATGAAAACCCAGTATGGTGGAACTTGTTGAGCCAGTTAATCATTAAGGATGGATGTATCTAATGAAAGGATTTATTCCCTCTATCTTTGATGAGATTGTCAGGGAATTCTATTTCACTTTAGAATTCTCAGAAGATGTTATTAGTTCGACTGTACAGGTCCTAGGGAGGGAAATAAAGCTAAATGAGGAAACACTGGGAAGAATTTTAGAAGTTCCTATATTTGGGGTGAGATTTATCAGGAAATAACTGCCTTCAATGGAATTCTTAGCAAATACATCCAAGGTCAAAGGTAAATCTATGGCTGCAGTGAATAAGAACTCACTCAAAGTGAGTTTCAATTTATTTTTAACTTTGTGAAAAAGGTAATGCTGCCTAGATAACAAAAGAGAAACATTGCATCGGTTACTGACTTGTATATGATGGAATACCATAGTTGAATGCAGAGATAAGGCATCTCAATAACAACGTGACCTTATTCCTTCAAAATCTTTTTCCTATTCCTTCTCTGATGAATCCTTCTTGATTCCTATGGCTTTTTCCTTATGAACATCTAGTTTATGCACTATAATGATACTTACCTACTTATGAATGAATCTTTGTTCTGTGTGTTACATGTGTTATCACTAAATTGCAGAGCTATTTTTCATGTTAGTGTTGCTCACTGGCCATGAGTTAACTAATTTGTGCTTAATTTACTTTTGGTTTACTATTTTCACTTCTTAATGATGCCTAAAGAGGGAAAACAACTGCGTTCATATAGTAGGGAAAACTATGAGTTGTAGATTTCAATGGCATGTTGATAGGGGGAAGTATGTGATGTGCTAAATAGATGAATGGAGGGAGTCATGTTGATGGGGGAGTGTGCAAATGCACTAAAAGTATGTGCATAATGATAGAGGAAGAAATCAAAAGTGTTTTTGTACATGACAAGAAGGCACCAGGTCCCTGTGTTGCATTTTGGAGAAAGCATGATGATCGGGGGAACATTCATCTTTATGTGGTAATCACACTAATTATTTATGATAAATGTGCACTGATGCTCAAAATTGTATGGTTTGTTTTTTATTATCAAAATGGGTAAAATTGCTATATGTAGTTTTGATGATGAGCATCTAACTACAAGGGACCAAGTCCCTTGATGTGCAAGATACAGTACAGTTGGCATGCATTTTCTGCACAGTTTTATTATCTTTTGTAACAAACTTGCATGTGCTATTTTGTACTGATAAGCATAGCTAGTCAAATGATCTTTGATCCCTAATCATCACTTTACTATAAAAGGGATGAGATATCTCTTCATCAAGTCATTTTTGAAATACAAAAGAGTGAAGAGAGGCAGCATAAATCCAGTTCCAACACTGCTTAAGTTCTTATCTTTATGAGAGCTTAAATTGAAAATTGTTCTTGAGTGAGTACATTTTTTTAATTGAACTATTCATACTTTAAGGGTGGTGTTTTCTATTGAGAAAGGTTATTAGGTCAAGTTGCCTAAGCTAGTTGCTAATTAGATTTTATTAGTAGGGAAGTCATTGGTAGAGTTACCAAGATGAGCTTGTTGTAGATATGCTATAAGAAAAATGATCCTTGAGATAGGATGAAACCTAGATTGTAATTAGGAGGTTGATTATTGTGGATTTCTTTGGTGCCTATAAGGGCAAGACATGGCTTTTCCCTTTCTGCGTTTCCATATAAAAATTTTGTGTTCTTACTTTTCCTGCATTGCCTTTAGTTCTCCTGCATGATTAGTGTTGTTTGCTTATGATTTATTCTGAGGGGCCTAGTCCCTTACTATGTGGTACAACCTTCAAGGGTTTCAACACTTACAATATAAAAAAGTACTTGTTGGATGTATCATAATATGTCATATCTCTATCATATTGCCATGGTCTCTCGTGTAAAAAATGGCAAGAAAGCATAAGGACAATATCACAAATGACCTCTTAATGTTACTTTCCAATAATAAATTTGGAGGTCACTTGCTTGAGGACTTTCATTTACCCGTTATCACTAAGCCATTGAATTTCATAGGGATTAGGGTGCTTTAGTGTAGTAATTTGAATCCTCTTTACCATGGTATTATTTACCACATTCGTTTAACTTCTACTATCAATGATCAAGGCATACACCTTTTCCATGATTTTTCATCTAGCATAAAACAAATTCTCTCTTTGATCAAGCTCTTTCTTGTCAAGATCTTCTATAATTTATCTTATCAGACAAGAGATGTTAGCATTGTCCTTCAATCCATTGTCACCTTTTTGATCAAACCTACACCTTCCCATGATACAAGTTATATTTATCCCCTCACCAAGCCTTTTCTCTTAAACCTTCGAGATCCCTTTTCCTCCATCACTTTTATCTATCTATTCCTCACTTTTTCACTTACTCTCTATATCTTCCATAGTTTAATACCCATACTAAAATACAACAATAACTCTCCAATTAGGGTACTTAATAGCAATGTGTTCTCTCTTGGCTTTTATAACATTGAATAATAGAGGGTCAAGCTGCATTGGGTTTAAGAAAATTACCTTTCATTGGTTTGTCGCCTGCCTTGGAATTGTAGTCTATCTTGGATGAAGTATCTTGATCATTACTTTTCAAGTTCTCCCTAGACGTGGAAGACTTCTATTTGCCATTATTTTTGCCCATGATGATATTGAAGAACTCTTAATATTAGATAACCTCTTCTCTTTCAAGTCTTCTTCGATCTTGGAGGCATCATTAAAAATTGACTCAAGGCTCTCATAGATCTTAAGCCTCAGAGGCTTCATTATTTCCTGCCTCAAATTGTCCATAAATTGAATAATCATATATTACATATGTTCTTTAAGCTTCTATTTTATCCTTAGGTTGTTGAACTCAACATAATATTCTTTGACACTCTTGGTTACATGCCTTAACATAATAACCTTCTTAATCACCTCTTGGTAGTAATTTGGAGACAAGTACTAAGATTTCATGTGATCAATCAACCCAATGTAGGCAACTCATACACAGTATGGCTCTCCCTTTCTTTTCTCTTAGAATTCTATCAATTGGAGGCATAACCCTCAAATTAAGGGCATATTTCTGTTTCAATGCTTCCAATCTATTATTGGTATGAAATATCCTCTCACTTTTCAAAGTTTATTCTATAAACTCCTTTGAATCACTACTTCTTTTGAAACTTGGAAGTATCACCTTGATTATGTTCAAGCCCCGGTTATCATGATCCCCCTGATTACCATTTCTATCTCATTTATCCCATTACCTATATCCTCAATTCCATTTCTTATATTCTCTACCACCATACCCTTATATTTCCCTACCCTAGTAACCCCCACACCCTTGAAGTTGAACTCATTGCCTTGCTATATCTCGTCCTTCCCTACCTTCATACATCTTAAACTTATTTTGAATGACTTTATCATTCCACTCATTATAGAGAGGATTTCAATATTATTTGTCTTGGTAATATAGTAGTGGATGATATTGTGGAGGTGAAATATAGGTCTCTGATAAGGACTCATTTGATACATTGAGGGGTGGTGAGTAGTAAGGCACTCAGTTTTCCACCAAAGAATGAATCTACTGTGGTGGATGATATAGTTGTGGATATGGATGTGGAGTAGATTTTCATTTATAACTAAGGTTATCGCATGGATGAAATAACAGTTGTGGTAGTTTGTTCCTTTAGTTTGTGAAGGGTTAAAGGGATTGTGAGCCTGTCCTGGTGTGATAGTAAGTGATGGCTCTGAGCTTTTCTTTCTCTCTTTATTTAAAAATGATTGATTTTTTCCCCTTTATTAACAATTGTAACTCCATTTAATTTCTTTTCCATACCTCCCATACCTTCACTTATATCTGCTAATTATTTTTCTATGTCGGCCATAGATCCATGAGATTTAAAGAACTTTCATCACTTTTTTTCACCTTGCATGAGACATGATACCTACACAACTCAAAAAATAATATTAGTGGTAAAAATGCTCACACCACTCATTTATAAACTCTCAACTTACCTTCTAAAGCTTTGTCTCAAAGTTGATATCGCACTATCAATGCTTAATCAAGATCAGTTTCCAACCATTGTGGAAGATTGGATACTTTTTTCACCAAAAGAACATACAACTCAAAATTTGAATGATAGGATCAAGAGTATTCAAAAATTAGGCATAGTGAGAAATCATGATTGAAATTGTACAAAATAAATGAAGGACACAAGAACTATGTAGCAACATAGTAGGTTGATTACTAGTTGTTAGGTAGTTTAGAGAGTTTTGAAGTGATTTATACCTACGGGATTGAAAAATAAGATTATAACCTAATTTTTTTTTGAATAAGAAATTTCAAAGTTCCATCAATTTGAGTATTGCTAATTGGGAGGAGATTTGCCAATTTGACCCTAGTATCACAGATTGGGCTAGATAATTGCTGATTTATCACCCCTGCACTGGATTGGTAGTGTGTCCGGGTATAATTTGGCATTGCTAGGCCAAATTCAGTGGAGCGCCACCCTTTTTGGTGATGGTGTTATTGCCTCATTGATTGGGAGTTGGCAGCTCACCTATTGGCTCTTATTTTTATCCTTTTGTTAGGGTCCTTGTACTACCTATGACTCAAACAAGTGTAATTCTGCTTCTCTTCTTTTGGATCAAGAAAAGCCTTTTGGATATTATTCTTCAATAATTCATAGAGAATACTGTAATGACCCTCTTGGCTATTTCCTCAGTTTACAAGCATTTCTAGCATTTTTGAGCTTTCCAACAATGGCTATAGGTCATATATGACTTGTGGGAACTATTGATTTGATTATCATATAGTTTATATGGGTTTTAAGATAATTTCCCTATTTTAGAGCTTTCGTTGTTTAGGATTTGGTCTCGGATCAAAACTCCTAGTAGATAATGTTGGATGGGAAATTTGATAGCTCCATCATATCTAGAATATTGATTTTAGGATAGAGGGACCCTTGGTTTAGGTCCAAAGGCTTCCGAACTTTTTTTGGGCTATTAGGTGGATTATATGAAACAAATTCATGTATGGTCCCTACATTAAATAAAAACAATCTTAGATAAAAGTTTTAATGGTTCTATTGGGTTTGAAAACTTAAATCTGGTATGGTAGAATTATTTATTTGCATGTATGTGATTCCAAATGAATATCGATCACCCTATGAGGTTTATTTTTGATGTAAAAAATTTTGATGCATCAGGTTACTGGTGCAACCTCTTAAGTGATCATTTGACTGTTTAAGCAGTCATCGCTTTAGTGATATTGGGTTTCTTTAGTGGCATTTCCCATTTAGCCAAGGTATGCTTAAGGGATTAATGTCTAATTTAGCAGACATCACTTAAGTGTCTTGGTATTTCTTAAGAGATACCCATGCATGCCAGACTACTTAAGCATTCAAGGAGCCGCCTAAGAGGTTGTAACTTAAGAGACTGTGTGACTTCTTAAGTGGTACCTGGGTTATTTTAAGTCCCCTTTCATCACACAAAATTCTCATCACTTTTTCCTCTATTTCGATACCATTTTAAGAGCTTGAAGACGGGAAAGATTAGGGATAAATCTAAGGTAAACTATCCTAGCACTCCTTGTTTGGTTCTCATTAATTTTTCCATCAATTTCCATCCTATTTCATGTTAAATTCTTAGAAACTAGGCATTTATATCCCTATATTAGAGGGGCTGATTTGGGTCCCATTTTATGCACCATTTGTTCTAAACTTTTGTCAGCACATTCCTTTTCCTTTAAGGATCCTCATGATGGATTCAAATCTGGATTTCATTTTCATTCCCTATGGGCCTGTTCTGGACACGAATTTTTGACCCGACCCATTATATAGTAATATAGATATTGTTTTCAATCCTAATAACATGTAGATTACTATTTTGATAGCATGGTAGTATTTCAGGATCGTGGACCAAAAACAGATGATTTATGGGTGGTTCAAGGACTTGCAGTCTAGCATTGTGGAAGGCTTTCCTCTATTGTTCTTCACAAGATAGTGTACTATATGTAGTGAATGTTTGGATATTATTATGGTTAGAATATGATGACTTAGCCTAAATTAGAAGTTAGAGGGATAGAAGGGTGAATTGACCCTTAAGATAAAATACTTGTTATGTCTATAGGATCCTATTACCCTAGGTTACTAGAATGTTAGACATAGTTAAGGCTAAATCTCCTTTAGTATAAGCCTTACTACTTGATCATTGGATTATTATTGTTTCCAGATTATGGAAATATTGTTATACTAGTTATATATTACTAAGCCTAGGGTCGTAATATGGTATTAGTTGGACTCTAGGTGAGTCATTTATCTTTTTAAAAGGTTTAGCTATATTATATGAATATTTAGACACTTAGTAATTATATTTTTTTGATACCAAGGATGGCATGCATAGATTCGATACATTCATGCTCACTGAATGGTACAATTGCAACTAAAAATATGATGTTACTACTATTTTCCTAAAAAAGGATTTATTTCAACTTTTCACTTTTAAAACAAATTATTTTATAATGGGACTCATACCAACTTAATGGATGATTATGTGATTTGGGAACCAAAATGATGTTTTCAAAATTTGATCAACAAAGACTCTGGTCCATGGATTTACTACTACTATTTACATTAATCGAGTGAGACTTCAAACCTTTTTACACTATTTTAGCCATGGTTTAAGTGTATGCATTTATTATATAGATCTCTCCAATACCAGATGAAGTAGATTGATGATGATAATGATTAATGAAAATCCTAGAATGGGACCAGATCAGTGTATGCGATACTCCCGAACCCCCTAGGGGCCACAATATTTGTGATACATCGTGTTGGAGAAGATAGGTCATCATAGGTCCTACCTGTGTAAGTAATAGTTCACTTTATTATGTTAGCTTCCTAGTAATTTGGTTGTAGTTCACGTTCCTATTTGCATGTCATCTATATTTTCATTATATTCGGAGCTCAGTCGGTAGTTGCCTACTAAGTAATACATGTTTGGTACTCATACTACACTTTTGCAGCCTACAGATCATAGTAGGTATATTGCCACTATTGTGTGCATCGTGTGGAGTAGCTATAGATCAGAGATTTAGGGTGAGGTTCTAGTATTCGAAGAACTACTGTTCTCCCTCTTATGAATTAGACTGATATATTGTAGTAAGAGATGGGCCATCCTTGTATATTTATTCAGTACTTCATTTTAGTATTCTAATTATATTAGAATCTCTTATACTGATTCCACCAGGTTTTGGGACGGTCTTACCTATATTCTTCTTTAATTATGTTTATTCCTCTATCTTTATTCATTTCTCTTGGTAGTCTGTTACTAGTAGTTTTAGACTATTGGTTGGCTAAGTGGGTTATAGTAGGTTCCATTATGACCTTAGAAACTGGGTCATGACGAATTTGTATTACAACCTAGATTTACCAATTTGTTGGTGCAAGAACTGTGTCAAGTAGAGTCCTACGGATCGATGTCAAGACGTCTATAACCTATCTTGACTCCTTGTCACATGTCCGTATTTCTATGAACTTGAACTACATTCTTTGACTTTATTAAGTCCTAAATTGATTATATGAGGTTATCAATAGATACAAATGATATTTTGGCATGCATTTCCCGAGCATTAGTGCAATATCGAACTATGGAGTCAAAGATTAACATCAAAGATCAACTGTGTCAGCCAGAGGATTTGGGTCCAACCAAACCTCTCAAAGAGTTTGTGACTGCTTCAGCCTTTCATGATTTAGCATTGGGGATTCTGATACTTCTTACATATAACTCATATTCAAGGATGACATTAGGTTTATCGAGCAGCTCGCGAGTCAAACATGGGTTTGTTGGAATTCAGCAGGGTTCTTTACTTGTGTTGGAGTATCAGGTTGAGTTTCTTGAGTGGGCAAGACATACTCCAGTGTTATATCCTTCCGAGCATGAGATAGTGTATGGATTTATTAGAGAACTAGCCTTATCACTCTTTTTGGTAATGAAGCATTTGATAGCAGTCTTCTTTCTTTCAGGTTGTTGAAACCTATAGAGCTATCACTAAGTGGCCATATCATTAGAATAATGCTATTGGTATTCCATCTAGGAGTGAGGATCCTCCTAGCGGAGGTAAACTTTACTTGTAGCTTATCTGTTCTACATAAGTGGCTTCTTATACAGTGGGTGGGTCTTTGATCAGTCATGGTGATCACAGTGGGCAGAGCTCTCATCGAACCTAGCAAAGTATTCAGTATGAGTCTCTTGAAGGATAAAACCGTTTTTGTCGAAATGTAGTAATCCAACTCGAATATGGTTGATCCCATAGGGAATACGTTAGAAATCTTTCTTGAACTTGTTGAAATCACCAGGTAGTGTGGAAAAAGTAAAAGGGGGAATTCTCAAAAATAGTAAAAAGTAAAAATAACTAGATTCTTGAGGTTGTAATTATTCTATGAGGAACACTAGACTTGAGTTCCCTCTGCCTTCTAACTTTGTAGATTTTTTGTGCTCCTTCGATCTATTCCAATACCTTGCACGTAGAATGTGATAAGTTATGTACCATCAACTCTCTTGTGGACTCATTGATAGATTTCACCCTTACCTTTTAAGTCTTAGGCTGCCGCCTTACTAACCCTTATCCTGAATCCCAGTTTAACTATTACCATTCGATTCTCAAGTTATTAGATGATAGATAATCATCTTAACTAGATAGTGCAGGTAAGCTTATTTTGGCAATTAACTTCAAATTACTAATGTTATCTCCTTTTCCCAATCTCTACCTACCGGTCAGGCTCGTCATGTACAAGTGGGTTCACAATGTTGGAAACCGTTAAGAAATCAATAAGAATGAATAAAACTACATTACATGAATGAATCTTTATTTGGAATGACTTGGCACTTCCTCTACTTTGTTATCTAGCCAGGGTTTCAACAACTCTAGCTTAGGGAACTAGCTACTCATAGTTATGAGATCATTCATAGGATTCATAGATAAATCATAGAATCAATCTCACAATAATCAAATATAAAATCATAGAGTCATAAATTGAATAACAAACCAAGAAAAATAATATTCCAAGATCACAAGTCAACTTGAAATAAAAAGATGTTTGTGAATAGTGTAATGTAAACTTCGCCACAAAGGGCCTATCTCTGCTCCCCCTAACTAAAAATGTCAAAAGGGCGTTTATAGATTTAAAAAAAACCCTAAAAATAAAAACCAAAACAAAAGAGGCAAACTTAGGTTAGTGGCCACTTACGGTCCATAGGTGGCACCTACGAATTATAGGTGGTTCATCTGGGTGACAAAGTCACTTCTAAGGCTTCAAACTCTCTGGAAGTCCATTTTCTATCAATTACTTTGCTACTTAACTACAGCCCATAGTTACCTATATAGGTGGTCACTTTTTCGCTCTTTATTTCATTTTCTTCCAGTTAGCTTCCAACACCTAGTTTTCTGCAACATCACTCCAAAATCACTTCAAACCCAACAAAATAACCTTAAGTACATTCATAATCTCCAAGTTTAAGCATTGTAAGTTCCATAAAACCATGGCACATCAAGACCCTCAACTTACAAAATTGCATATCCTCAGGCAACAAAACAATACCACAATGCTTAACAAAGAGAAACCTAAGATACCTATGGCAGTCAATCATCAAATTTAGCTCAAAACACATTACCCTCTCCAAGTTCAATACTTTAAAACGGTTTGTCCATATTTATAAAACAAAAAAATGTAACACAAAGAAATCAAGCTATGGCATTACATTAGTAAAAAATAACCATACATATGTACAAGTTACACTACCAAACAACAATTAACAAGCTAATAACACAACCCATGAACCCTCACATCAAAGAAATCCTAATCACCCATATGAAATCATGCATGTTAATGCAGAGACGTATCAAGACACACTCACACTCATAAGAGAAGTTCTAATCAATTTGCTTCCAATACCTTAGGCTATTCCTTATTTTCTATACCTAAGTTTGAGAGAGTTAAGTTATGATCATTGTAGGACTTTATTTGGCTTGTAATGTAGGCTTGGGGTCTGGCATGGAACACATGGACATTTGTAGTGACTAATCCTCCTTGGCACTACACATACTTTTGGGGTCCACTTTTAAACCAATTTTCTTTTATTCCACGCTTGTTTCTCCCTTTTTATTATTTTATTGCACATTCAGGTTAGGTGTGATTTCTTTTATTCTTTCTTTTTTTGTTTCTTTATTTTGATTTTTCTACCACACCCAACCCTACTTTCTTTTCTCTTATTTTACCCTTCTTCATACCCACTTCAAATTATGTAGCCCGGTGTAGCCACCCTCAACTTAGGCAATTTTCCTATATTTAGATACATAATGTAAAAAGAGGACCAACACCAATATAGGTTTATTGTACGAAAAATAAGAAGGTGAAGGTGAAGCAAGAAAAATAGGCTATAAGGCTCAAAAATAGGGGTCAAAGAATACTTAATCACACATGGAAGTTTATTTAGGCTAAAAGTGGACTTATTTTAATAATGGCCTTGTCATGACCTGAACTAGGGACTGGCCGTGACAGGTATCTCAAGTCCCAGATAGACCATAGATGACTCCCTACACCTAACCAAACCAAACACAACATCTCCCAATGTCGATGAATTTTGAACATATACAAAGATAGCATGCAACAAGCTTAAGAAAGTAAAAACAAGTCTATATCCGATGACTGATGACCAATAAAACAACCGACGAACACCCCTCATTATCCACAGTAATCTAATCAAAGACTTTTAAATAAGTAACCAAACCCAGTCTTGGTCAGGACATGTCCCCAACTCTAACAGATGACAGTGAAAATAAAAATGATAATGAAGGTAACTATCAACTCAAATCCAAGAATAAAAGCTAGAGAAATGCCTAAGCCTTCTATGGAATGGAAGCTCACTATTTCCCCAGAACAACACGAACAACGAGCCAAATCGATCGACTTAACGTTATGATAAAAAGCATAAGAAGCTTCAGTGCCTTTATTGCATGGGAATACAATGTTCAGAGATGGTTAGTGCGGTGAACACTAGCAAGTAACTAAGGGATACAGATAACATAATGTCATGATCAATAACTTAAGATCATTCAAAACCAATGCAGGTAATCAAATATATATAATTATATACTTCACACACCGAGATAGGGATCAAGGCTTAATATGCACTTACAAAATTTAGCCTAGATTGTGTATCTTAACCATCATAACATGCACCTATGGGCCTATATGTGCCCCAGCTCTCCCCTCTTGTTGGGCCCCAGTGCATGTAGTATATGAATCGAAGAAAAATATCATATATATGCATAAGGAACTCGAACCTCCCAATTATATACAAAGGTGACTTAAGCACCCGATAATTTAATGATTTGTAAGGGAATTGAACCTTCCTAATCATGAAATTATAATGTGGGGGACTCAAATTTCCCTAGTCAAATAGACTCTCACATCGGCATATGTTGTTTCCAGGATCATCACCCAAACCCTCACTTTCACTACTCAGCTACACAACCCCTATTAAATCCCAATTAAACATTCATCACACAATCCCATTCATTGAACCATATTTTAAATTAAGACATACATTGTTGGTATCGTCAAACTAACTACACTTGTAAGGTAACAACAATATGCCAAAACAATTACACCACTTGGGGCATTTCATAACCCCCTTGGTTTAATTTTACAAATTCTCACATTTCTTATAACTACAAACCACTTTCACAATATGGGCCGGGGTCATAACCACTTCAAAAGGCTCATGTTTGGGAAAAACACAATTCCCTAGTTCATTCACCATACCCAAGCACCCACAAGTTCAAAACCATAACTAAAGCATGAATAATCATATGTAAATAGTGAAAAAAAATTATTCAAAAATAAGTATTCAAAACCCTTAACCCTTGTTTTCAAAACAACATAAATATCTTATGAACGTTACTTTAAAACTTATGCTTTTAATAAATTTACAATGAGAAAGAGCAGCATGCCTGAAATAACAAGTTCCACAGAAGAAAACCCTTATGCGCTTGGATGACGTACTTCTTGGAAACCATAAGTATGATTGCTTGAGAGAATTGAAGAGAGATTTTTGAAAGTATTTTAGTGAGTTAACTATTCTAATAGGGTCCCTAATAGTGATTCAAGTCGTGGGTTACATTTGTGATAGAGAGGGAATGTCCAAAGTGCCCTTAATGAAAAAACTGAAATATTATCTCAAGTGACTACAGGCAACTATACGACTAGTATAGACACATTATGACTCGGTAACTTGAGTCATAACAAAGACAGTTCCTAGGATACCCACAAACTATTACCTTATGACTCAACTGGTACCACTCATCATGGGACCCTATGACTCTTAGGGTCCAGTCATAGTCAACATATAACCTAATTGGATAAACACTAGATATCCTACGATTTTCACCCAACGACTTGTAATAATTCCTTATGACCCATAGTGAGCCACTAATACTCAAAGTAAAACTTCTCCACTAAATTTTTAATTTGGTTATGATTCAATCCCCACTACTCATCATGGGTCTTTACGACTTGTGTCCCCAAGTAATACCCTAGACCAAAACTTAAACACATTTCACTAGACACCTTACGACTAAGGTCACTTAATCTGTCAAGACACCCTACGAACCATAGGGTGAGTCATAGTCAGGATAGTGAGAATAAAATTGCAGAAATTTTGAAGTACCAAAAACCCAGGGTGTTCCATACCCCCTTTAGGATAATTCATCCTTGAATGATATGACAAGGAATTTATTTTCATGATTTGACTCCACTTACCATTATTCCTACCTTTAACAAAGATGGAAGCAAAGATTCTAAGGAAATCACCATTTTCTTTAACAAAGTTAGAAAACAAAGATGTTAAGGAATACACATACCTCCAACATGATTATCCGGAATAGATACTTGGATTCATGTCATCCCGGGCTTTCCAAGTAGCTTTCTAAACTTTTTGGTTCTGCCAAAGAACCTTTACTAAAGCCGCATCGTTTGTCTACAACCGATGGACTTGCCTATCAAAAATCTCAACTAGAACTTCCTCTTAGGGAAAGGAATACGAAATACCCACATTTTACAAAGGATCATCCGCCGAAGGCCCACTTACGCACTTTCTTGATATCAAAACATAAAACACCAGATGAATGGATCTCAAACTAAAAGGAAACTTTAATTCATATGCGACCCTTCCAAACCTCTTCACAACTAAGTATGGACCGGCATAACGGGGATTGAGATTCCCCTTCTTACCAAACCCTATCACTCCCTTCAAGGATGATACTTGTAAGAGCACCCAATCACCAACACTGACCTCTAACTCCCTTCTCTTTACATCTGTATAGGACTTTTGGTGTATTTGGGCGGCCTTAAGTCTATCCTAAATCACCTTCACCTTCTCCATGGATTGGTGAATCAAATACGAACCAAATAAATTATTGTCATAAAACTCAAACCACCTAATAGGAGATATGCACCTCTTACCATATAAAGGCCTCAAACAGAGCCATACCAATACTTGAGTGATAACTGTTGTAGTAGGCAAGCTCTATGAGAGGAAATTGGTCAACCCAACTACCACTATAATCAAACACACAAGACCAAAACATATCTTTCAAGACCTAAATTTTCCTTTCCAGTTGCCCATCTGTCTTTAGGTGGAAAGCAGTACTAAAAGCCACCTTAGTCCTTAAACCTCGATGGAATAATCTCCTAAAGTAAGATGAAAACTTAGTACCACGATCAGATATAATAGAGACTGGATTACTATGCAACTTCATGATCTCCTCAATGAACAACTTTGCATAATCCTCAGAAGAGAAATTAATCCTCACTAACAAAAAGTGAGCAGACTTAGTCATCCTATCCATGATGAACCAAGTCGAATCAAATTACTGGCGAGACTGCAGAAGACCGATAACAAAATCCATATTAATTATCTCATATTTCCTTACCAGTAGTTCAATCTTTTGCGTCAACCCACTGGGCCTCAAGTGTTCGACCTTTACTTGCTGACACACAATGCACATAGCCACAAAATTTACTACATACCGCTTTATATTATTCCATCAATAAATATCCTTAAGCTCATATATATCTTCATAGAATTAGGATGAACTATATAACACAACTCATAAGCTTCAGCCAAAATTCTTTCTTGCACCCAATCATCCTTGGGAATGCCTAGTCTACCTTGGTACCTCAAGATACTATTGCTATCGGTCTTAAAACCCATCACCTTCTGCCTACTGACATCATTCTTGATTTTACATCAATATAGGATCCAACATCTATTTCTCCTTCCCTTATGCACCAAGAGATGACTTTGCCACCTCTTGAACAATTACACCACTATCATTGAAATCCAAGAGACGGACTCTAAGATTATGTAAATGGTGAATATCTTTTACAAACCCCGCTTCTACTAATCCTTATGAGATAAGCTTAACATGGACAACATGCTAATAGAATCAACCACCACGTTAACTTTACCTGGATGATAGTGGAAACTCATATCATAGTCTGTAATTTAGAAACTCAAGCCATCTCTTTTTCTTAAGATTGAACACCTTCTTAGTGAACACCTATTTTAGGGTCTTATGATCAGAATTAATATCAACATGGACCCCATACAAATAATGTCTCTAGATCTAAACGCAAAAACCACATCTAACAATTTTTAATCATTAGTCGAATAATTCTTCTCATGAACTTTCAACTGCCTAGAAGCATAAGCAACCACCTTGCCATGATCCATCAACACAAAGACCAGTCCCACGTGGGACACATCACAATAAACTACAAAAACATCCATGCCTTCAAGCAGAGTCAAGAATAGAGACAAAGTCAACTTATCCTTCAACTTCTCAAAACTATCCTCATAAGCATCAGACCACATGAATTTTATCTTTTTTTGGGTCAACTTAGTCAATAGGGCTACAATAGAAGAAAAACTTTCCATGAACTTTTTATAATAACTTCTAAACCTAAGAAGCTTCGAATATCGATTGGAGCCACTTCTTGACCACTATAACCTTCTGTGAATCCACATGAGCCCTTAGGTAGATACAACATGACCCAGGTAAGTCACAATGTTCAACCAAATCTCATACTTTAAGAACTTAGAATACAAATACTGACACTTTAGGGGTCTACAACATAAGGTAGAGGTAATTGGCATGCTCCGCCTCACTCTTGAAATACACCAAAATATCATCAATAAAGTCAATCACGAACAAATCTAAGAACTGATAGAAAACCCAATTCATAAGATCCATAAATGTTGTTGGGACATTAGTCAAGCCAAAGGACCTCACTAAAAACTCAAAAAGTCCATACCAGGTTCAAAAGGCAGTCTTAGAGAAATCAGCCTCCATAATCTTTAGGTAATAGTACTTAGACTGAAGACCAATCTTAGAAAATAACTTAACACTCTGAAGTTGATCAAAGAGATAGCCATTTTTCAAAAGTGGATACTTATTCTTCACTGTCACTTTATTAAATTGTCAGTAATCAATACACATTTGAAGAGAACCATTCTTCTTATGCATGAAAAGAACAGGAGCACACCATAGAGACACGCTAAGATGGATAAAACCTTTATCTAGAAGGCCTTTCAACTACTCCTTAAGTTTTTTTAAATCAGCCAAAGCCTTTTATAAGGAGGAATAAAAATAGAAGAAGAATCTGAAAAAATATCAATCACAAAATCAATTTCCCTATTGGGACGAATACCAGGAAAATCATCTAAGAACACCTTGGGAAATTTACAAACAATAGGGACAATCGAAAAATGAGTAGCTTTGAATCTAGAATCCTTAACATGCACTAAGTAATAGAGGCACCCTTTAGAAACCACTTTTTGGGATCTAAGATACGAAATAAACTTTCCCTTAGGTACTAGGTAACTACCTTTCCACTCAATCATAGGCTCATTTATGAAATGGAACTGACCCAATAGGTCTGACAGTCAAGGGACACATAGCACAAATGTAACCAATCCATCCCTAAAATTACATCAAAGTCTACCATGTGAAACTATTTGAGGTCCCCCAAGGTCTACCTACCATGGACCGACATCACACAACCCCTATAGTTACTTTTAAAATAAATAGCCGCATAAGGGGTCATATAAGAGAGAGTAGACCCAGGATCAAGTAGATAATATACATCACAAAATTTTTTTTTGAGCATACCAGTAACAATATCAGGGGATGTTTCAAAAACTTTGTAGGAGCAAGAGCATAAAAATAGTTCTGACCCACACTAGAGGCAGAGGCAGAAGTGCCAACAAGAACCTTATTTACCCTAGAGGCAACTTTAAAAGGACAATCTCTCTGCAGATGAGTATTTTTATCATATTTAAAGGACTTACTCCTTCTTTCTTCACCAAAACCATGATGCACTTAACCAAAGGCTCATTCCTTGATATGCTAGCCCATGTAGGGTTTTGAGCTATTTTTGATAGACAACTTATGAGTTAGAGTTTCCTGCAAATTTGGCATCAATGTATCTAGTGTATCATGTTTCTTGGCTAAAGAAATATATTGGTGACTCAGCTTCTATTTTCCCTTTAGAGAGTGTGGATGTGAAAAACAACCTTTTCTAAGAGAAATTCCTAATTGAGGTCTTTCGTCATTAGATTCGTAGGTTGGGGTATATAGAAGTCCCTTTAGTTATGATTCTATGGAGAAATTAGTTCATTGAGGGAGCTACTTCAGAAGAAAAAGCAATGCAAGCCAGGTATCCTCATCTTTTCCCAATAAATCTAGATCCAGCGTGAGGTAATGGTTTTCCTTAAGTGATTCTTCCACTTTCTATCTAAGCTATATAATCATCCTCATGTCATTGCATGAATTTATGAATTTAGTTCAGTCCATGTATCATGTTTCAGATTCAGTTATTTAATCATGATTCAACTCACAAGTATTTAGTACACGATCTTTATTTTCTTAGTGTTTCAGCTTAAGAAGTTTCATTTAGGGATGAATAATCCCAAGAGGGAGATATTGTAATACCCCGCATGATCCTAGAAAACTTTCAGCAATTAGTCTCATGTTTAAAGAGGTATAAAGTCATTATTTTACACTAAGTACAGAAGACTTAGCCATTTAAAGACCCCATGAATTTGATAATTTTATTTTTGGACTTCCCAATTTAAAAACATTGATTTATAAGTTGAATTATGTTTAGGGATGTTAGAAGGTTCATTCGAGAGAGTTTCAAAATTTTTAGAAGGGGTTCAGGGTGCTTTAGGATCACAGAGGTAGAATGCCTCCGCAATTGGGGCATGCCACAGAGATAGACCTCCGTGATACACAAAATATCATGGAGGTTAGCCTCTATAATACACATGGTGTCATGGAGGTTAGTCTCTATAATAACCTACATGTCACGAAGGCTGTGTTTTCAGCAACATTTCTTAAAAGTTGAGGGGGGACTTTTGGTCCTTTCCCTATCACCCTAAACACTCAAATCACGAATTAAAATCCAAAAGAGGCATTATTTTACCATAACCCATCAGTTATCATCCATAAAAAACACTTCCCTATTCCCAAGAACATAACTTCAAGTTTTCTTCCTAAGGATTTAATCATCCAAGGTCAAACTTTTAATCTTTTTCTTCTTGTTCTTCAAGAATTCGAGCAATTGACTTATGGGAGATATTCTTCAATGGGTTCCTTCCATCCATTGAGTCCCAAAAATCTTTTTTTTTCAAGTAGAAACTCTTTTCATGAAAAACTATGTTTAAGTATGAATTTAGTCAATGTGTTAATAGTATTTTGAATTGAAGCCATGCCAATATGTTTACCCATGCAAATTATATTCTTATATGATTTAAACTTCAATCCCTCATGTCATGTTCAGTTAACCCAATGTTAAATTATCAGATTATGGTTTCATGTTGTCCTTATGAGTTTAACATCTTTCTATACTTATAATCGTGGTTTTATCAGATATTTATCTATACTATGTTTTGGGTCTTTTAATCATGAATTCACTCGTAGTGTTTTTAAATAATATTATTTTTTTTAGAATGTCATTCAATGTTGGTGGTTTATGAACATCCGAGACCTATATGACTATACTTATTTTAGTTGACAAGTTCCAGTTAATCATATCATGATTTTATCATTATGTGCAGATGATCGTATTCATGTTGAGTATTATAAATCATGAGTTCAGTTAACTCAAAAATAATTGCAGTGTCAGTTCAGTTGGGAGTAGGATTTAGCATCGGTTAAACCCAAGGATGGGGGTTCACCTTTCAGTTGAGGTTGTGATCTTTAGTCTTAGTCCTTAAGTTCCAAAACAACGTAGCCAGTGTAGGTTTTTTTAGAGGTCTTCGTGCTATTCGAGGTTCTACAGTCTTTTAGGGACACCTTTTATTAGAGGGTGCCATCCTAGTCCATTGGCACCTCGGATATTTAGATTAGTGGATCTACATACCAGTGTTAGTACCCGTGGCAAGGTATTGATAGCCTTCCAACTGGGGTTACAGATTGGACCCCGATTACCTTAGATTGGTGCATATCGGTTACAGGATAGCTCCCACAATCTCTGTTTAGTATTTAGAGTATGTCAGCTGAAGTTTGAGTGACCAAGTATACAAATATCAGTTATTCAATTTATTAGTTACTTAATTATTCAATTTTTACAGATTATATCAGTACAAGTTTTAGTTGGTCTTTTATTCTTTATACATGTTCATGCATTTATGTTAAGTACTAATATGTATTATAGCTAGTCCCTATCTCACATACCAGTACATTCAAAGTACTGATCGAATACTCTTCTTTTGCACTATGTTGTCTTATAACATAGGTTTGGATGCTCAGTTCCCTAATCATCATTAGACAAGTCAGTAACTCTCAGCAGTAGTAGTGGTAAGTCCCCATCCATCGAGGATAGGCTATGTTATTGTAGTTATTTTAGCATTTCTTTCATTTTATTCAGTTAGAGTTAGTAGGGGGTTTGTCCCATCAACTGTACATGTATTAGAGACTTTCAAACTAGATGTTAGATATATAGATATTCAAATTAGATATTCAGCTATTTAGACTTGTTTTTGGTTTATTCCGTAATTCATACATATTGGTATTTGCTTTAGTTTTATACCTTATCTGACCTTTATCAGTTCAAATTCCCATACATGATGTTTCATTATTATATTATAAGTTATGACAGTAGGTACTAGATTAGGGGTTAGCATTGGGTCACTCTTGGCCTTAAGCATCGTGTTACGATGAGGGGTAGCATCAGGTCATTACAGTCCAATGTCTTGTAAGGTTCCTCCTTGGATGATTCATCCTTAAATTTATAAGGTCACCAACAACACAATGAGATAGATCACTTAAATAAAAAATATTATGAGCATTATACTCATTTGGTATGTAATTCTTGTAGGAACTTTCATTGATCCACTCAAGTGCTTTGAAGGGATTTCCCCCGAGGACTTAACTTTTCTTTGTGATCATGTAGAAACCTCTCTTTGTGGAAGTGAATCCACACCTAATTATTTGGTTGGATTATCGCCTTATTCCTTCCATGATTCTTTTGGGTTGCTATCTTAGAATTGTTTTTATCGAGATCTTTCTTCACTTTAGAGTGAATCTTTAATATCGCCATGGGCCATTGATTAGCATCAAGACTAACAACAATTTTACTTGATAAAGAAGTTATGGTTTGTCGGATCAAAGGGTTAAGCAATGGAAAATCTCAAATAAGGTGATACCACTAGAGGAGTGGAGAGACTAGTTAGAAGTAAACTCAATCAAGGGATACTGTTCTACCTAAGTAGATGGGGGGCCTCGACCCATGTTATTAAGCAAATTTCCATGAGCCCGATTCACTACTTTTGTTTGAACATCTATTTGATGATGACATGAAATAGAAAACAAGAGAGTGATACAAAGAGTTCCTCAAATACTCTTCCAAATATAACTAAGAAATTTGGAATTCCCATCATGAACAAGATTTTGAGGGACTCCATTCAATGTAAAAACATGATTCACAAATTGAGATGGAATATGTGAAACATTATCACTCTTGTGGAAAGGGATAAAATGAGTCATATTTTAGAACCAATCCACTCCACAAAAAATGCTATCATATCCTAGTTGGTCCTAGGGTAGTCCAACTTATAGTTCATGGATATATCTAGCCAAGAGCCACTGGGAGTTGGAAGAGTAGCATACATACCTTGATATTTAATCATGGATTTAGCCCGCTTGCAATCTAAGCGTCTCTCACAAAACTCTTCTTCATAGTGTGACATTTTGGGATAGTATAATTGGTACTTGAGAATAAAAAGTGTCTTATACACTTCAAAGTGTTTATTATGCCTCTACATATGCTTTCTTAGACAACAACTCTCTTCACATACTCTTTGAAACACACGTGACCAACCATGAACAATCACCCTTCTACTAATTAGAACACATCAATCTGTTTTATTTGTGCAAGACCATTAAGCACCTCTTTTAAATCATAGTCCATAGCTTAAAATTCCTTGAGACTCTAAGAACCCACCATCCATAAGTTCAAGGTGTTGATCAATACAAACTTCCTAGATAAAACATTCGCCACTACATTTTCCTTGCATTGCTTATAGTTGATCACATGATTAGGTCTATTTTTCAACATGGATTGTCCCTTCAAGTGTTTCAAGTACTCATGATTGGTCCTTAGTATACATTCATTGTGCCACAAATAGTGTTGCCAATGGGCCAATATTCAGAAAAGCACATACCAATTCCTTATCATAAATTGAGTTGTTTAGAGATTCTCTTTTTAACTTTTCTCTTAAGTAAGTTGAGATGTCTAGAGCAACTCCTTTCAACACAACACTGATGCACATACCCAAAGAATCACACTCAATATCATATGCCTTGTCAAATTAGGGGAATTAGAGCAATGATGATGAAGTCAACATAAACGTTAAGGATTGAAATGACTTCTCTTATTCTTCACCCTACCCTAAACAAATGGAATATCTTTTTTGATCAACTCAGGCATAGGATAACCAACAATGCTAAAATCCTTCAAAAATGCCGATGGAAACTTGCCAACCCATGGAAGCTTCTTACTTCTGTTGTATTAGTTGGGGTACACCAAGTTTTGATTGATTCTACCTTCTCTTGATCAACCTCTAAATGACTTGCACTAACTACAAAACCAAGAATACCTCTTTTTCAACATAAAATAAACACTTTTTCCAATTAGCAAACAATCTCTCTAGTACCAAGACATCAAATACATATTGTAAATGGCTCTCGTGCTCCTCAAACATTTTGCTATACACAAATATGATATCAACTTATGATAGTGGGCATATTTATACATCCAAGTAACAATTATGACCCTTATAGGTACTTGTTGTTCAAGATAAATCTTGAAAAATATCTTATATTTTAGTTAAATTTGCATTCTCAAGCTAATGTATATGATTTGTGTTGTAGGGCTTGAACTTGGTGAAAATAAATGTGATTAGGTATGAATATCTATAGATTAGGAAAAGTGTTTGGAGTAACATGATAAGCATAAAGAGAGTGGAATAAGGCCTGGATAGCATGGTACAAAGTCTAGAAGAAGGAGGACATACATTGAACTAAAAATAAAGAAGCTAACATAGCAGTGTGCCACACTACTTAATCACCGCGATAAGGGCATGGGCATATTGGTTATTTATTTTGTGTGACAAATTCCATTAAGCAAGAACGATATTGTCATGCCATGCTGTTGGAACCCTTAGAGGTTTCACCACACAGTGAGGGACTAGGTCCCTTAGAGTCAATCACAAATAATAGAATAGAAAAACAACTATGAGGCTAAAAAACAAAGGCGGTGTATAAAAGTAAGACGTAAGATTTTTACGTGAAAACCTAGGAAGGGAAAAACCACGACTTGCCCTCACAAAAACTAAGGAAATCCACTATAAGCAACCTTTTGATCACAGTTTAGATTTCAGCCTACCTCTAGGCTTCTTTCGCTAGTAGTAACTCTACTACAAGCTCATCTTGGTAACTCAATCAAGGATTCTCTATATTGATTAACTCTAATCAGCAACAAGCTTAGGTTACTCTACCTAAGTAGGTCTCTCAATAAGAAAACACTACTCTTATAACATGAGTATTTCTTTTATAAGTCAGAACACACAAACAGTTTTAATTTAAGCTCAAATAAATATTTTGAAATTGAGCAGTTTTGGAACTAGGTTTTTGCTGCCTCATTTCACTCTTTAGAATTACAAAACACAGTTTGATGAAAAGGTGTCTCCTCCCATTTATATCTTAGTGATGATTAGGGCTAAAATTTCATTAGATCGGCTATCTAAGTTAGCACAAAATAGCACCTGTAAGTTTGTTACACAAGAGAACAAAAATGTTTAGCTGACATGTGTCAGCTGTACTATACCTTGCATGTCCAGGGACCTAGTCCCTTGCATTTTAGCTACTCATCATTAAAACTAAATATAGCAATTCCCCCTGTTGATGATGACAAACCAAACCATACAATTTGGGCATCATTACATATTCATCATATTTAATCAATGTAATTACCACCTAAATATGAATGATTCCCCTATCATCATGCTTCCTCTATCATGAAATATAGGCACTTAGTCCCTTGTTATCATCTTGCAGAAAAAACTTCTTCCCCCTATCATGGTGCCTTATCATTCACTTAGTACATCACTTACTTCCAGTTATCAGCATGCACCTTTATTTTGTTCATTTATACACTTCCTCCTATCAACATGACTCCCTTCAAATCTGCCTAAACCCTAGCCCCTATGAGATTAACTTAGTATTATCCCTTTTGGTATCAGTAAAAAAGATTAATAGTAAACTAAGAGAAATAGTAAGAATAAGTTAGTTAACTCATGGCCACTAGGGCAACACTAATATGAAGAACATCTTTAAGATAGAACTAGATAAAGAGAACAAAAGAAGGAACACATTCATGTATCATTTTAGTGCAAAAATTTCACATCAAAAATATCATTTTAGGGAAAAGTGAGGGTTTGTGGGAGAAGGTTTGAAGGGTTATCTTGAGTTCATCACACTTCTAATTTTGCACTAGTACTCATTAATTTTGGCATTTTCTAGCATTTATCTTTTGTTTTCCTTCTTTTACAAGCTCTGCTACCTTTATCATCATGATTTTCTTTTTCTTAGGACTGGGCCCCTCAGAAATCTGGTGCCTTCCTTAGTCCTTTTATGTTGCACCAAATTCTTGGCCATGTTTAGAGCAGTTATGTTTTCACACATTAGAGTGATGGTATTTGAGACAATACCAAAGTCTTTCAAATATTGCATGATCTATAGCAGTTGTGCACAACAAGAAGATGCAACAATATATTCAACCTAAATAATAGATAGAGCAACTGAATTTTGCTTCTTCAAACCCCATTAAATTAAGGATGAGCCAAGAAAATGTACCTATCATGAAGTTATTTTTCTTTTTACTAAATATCTACCATAGTCAGCATTAAATAGCCCACTACGTCAAAACAACATCCTGATGGATAGTATAGGACCTGGTCCCCTGTCTCTTTCATATACCACCTAAGAATTTTTTTTTTACAGCTTTCAAATGAGACTCATTTGGGCTTTCTTGAAATCTAGCACACATTCCTACATAGAACACAATGTTTTTCCTACTTGCATTGAGATATAACAAGAATCCAATAATACCTCTACACATTATTTCATTCACTGAAGGACCTAACTCATCATTTTCTATTTTTGAGTTGGTTCCAATTGAGGTGTTAATTGGCTTGGCATCTCCCATGTTTTACTCCTTTAGTAGCTCTTTTATGTACTTTTCTTGACAAACCACTATCCCTTGAGAAGTTTGCTTCATCTGGAGACCTAGAAAGAAGCTCAATTTAGCTATCAGACTTATTTCAAATTCACTTCACATTAGCTTAGTGAATTCTTCACATAGGGATTTAGAAGTAGCTCCAAAGATTATGTCATCAACATATATCTGAACAATCAATAGACTTTTATCTATGGTATTTAAGAATAGAATATTGGCTATTTTTCCTCTTTTGAAGCCATTTTCTTGGAGAAACTGTGAGAGTCTCTCATACCAGGCCCTTGGTTCTTGGTTTAACCCATAAAGAGCTTTGTCCAATTTAAGTATATGATAAGGAAAATCATCATCTTCAAAACTTGGAGGATATTTGACATATCTTTCTTCTTTTAAATTTCCATTCAGGAAGGTACTCTTGACATCCATTTAAAAATGTTTGAATCCCATGTATGTTACATATTTTAGCTACAGGGGAAAAGGTCTCATCATGGTAAATACCTTCTTCCTTCCTGGTTATAACCTTGAACAACCAACCTTGGCTTATTTTCTATTGATAGTTCCATCTTCATATTGCTTATTTCTGTACACCAATTTGGTCTTAATAATTGTCCTATCAATAGGCCTGGGGACCAGATGCTAGACTTTGCTTCTTTAAAATTGATGTAGTTTTTCTTACATTTAATTAATCCAATAATCATCTTTTAGGGACTCCTTTACATTCTTAGGCTCAATCTAGGATAAGAAGGCTAAGGATTCCATAACATTCCTGGCTTGATCTCTTATTTAAACTCCTGTTTGCAGGGGTGTAGTTAGATTATCAAAGGGCTTAGAGGACTTGTGTCTCCAATTTTGACTTCTTAGATTGATAACACTGGGACCAGGTCCCTTTTAATTCAAACTGGCTTTCTCTACTCTTCTAGTGGAGCTGGAATTTGTGGATAAGATCCTAGATTATCATTACTATCATCACTCTCATCTACATCATTGACCTCTCGATCATTATCTTCAGTAACAACATCCCTTTGAATAGGAATGAGTTCTTTTTATTCTGAGCTTTCACCATCTTTAGTGTTCATTGGAATTCATGTCTTGTTAAAGATCACATGAATAATTTCTTTAACACACAAAGTTTTTTTATTGAACACTCTGTAGGCCTTGCTAGTTGAGGAGTAGCCTACAAATACAGCTTTATCACTCTTGGAATCAAATTTTTCCAATTTTTTTCCCATTATTTAGCATAAAATATTTACATCCCAAAGGTCTAAAATAGTATATCATAGACTTTCTATTGAATACCAACTCATATGTAGTTTTATTCAGACGTGATCTAATTAAACACCTGTTAGTCAAAAATATGTAGTGTTCACTACTTTAGCCCATAAATTCTTTTGAAGACCACTATCAATTGGCATCGTCCTCAAAATCTCTATGAGAGTTCTATTTTTCATTTCAATAATTTCATTTTTTGTGGAGTTTTGAGAGTATAAAAGTCGTGAATTATTCCATACTTACCATAGAATTCATCAATTTGACAATTCTCAAATTCAGTCCCATGATCAGACCTAAATTCAACAATTTTGTAATTTATCTTTACTTGGATTTTCTTGGCAAAATCCATAAGAACCCCATATGTTTCATTCTTAGTTCTTATAAACATTATCAATGTGAACCTAAAATATTCATCTACAATGACCAACACATATCTATTCCCTCTTCTACTTTGGACTTTGATAGGTCTGTATAAATCCATGTGAAGTATTTCAAGGGGGCTGGAAGTACTTACTTGCTTCTTCAATTTATGGGAGGATCTAGTCTGTTTACCTTTAACACATGCATCACAGACTTTGTTTTCTAGGAATTTCAACTTCGGTAGGCCACAAACCAATTCCCTTGTAATTAGCTTGTTTAACAAGGAGAAACTCATATGTCCTAATCTTCTATGCCACAAATTTTCATCTTCACTTTTTGCACTTAAACATGTTAATTCCCCATCATCCACAAACTCAATATTAGATACGTATATATTCTTGATCCTTTTGGCTTTGAGAATAATTTTTCTAGATTTCATGCTTGATACAATTCACCCATTAGGTGAGAATTTTACCTTATTTCCTTTGTCATATATTTGTGATACACATAAAAGACTACATATTAACCATTACATAGTATACATCTTCCATTGCATGATGAGGTGATTTTCTAATTTTTCCAACACCTTAGATGTAACCCTTTTTGCCATTTCAAAAGGATAGACCTCCCCTTTGAAGTTCCTTAAGAGTGAGAAAACAATCAACCCACCCAATTATATGTCTATAACAACCACTATCCATTAACTAGTTTTGGTTGTCATTTCCTTTTTCTATTATATTTTCTTCTCTATCTTCAGTAGTGGCCATTAGAGAGCTACAAGAACCTGATATTATCCTATTATTGCCACATTTTAGCATGAAACCATCTCCATTTATTTTTTAGGATTTTGATCATTCCTTTTCCTAAGCTGACCATCCCCTTTTATAGATCTAATAAACTTTATTGCTAGAAGTGCAACTTTAGTTTCTTCTTCACCTAGGATAGATTCTAGAGACTTCAAGGTAATCAATCTCTTCCTTCTTGCTTATTTTTATTCAACCTCTAGTTCAGTTATAATACCCATGGTGACTAGAATACTCTAGGTATGAACCTTTTAAAGTGAGCTTGCTCTAATACTAACAATTGGAACCTTTGGGGGTTGCACCACACAGTGAGGAACTAGGTTCCTTATAGTCAATCACAAGCGATAGAACAAAAAATTAACTATGAGGTACAAAAACAAAGGCAATGTAGGAAAGTAAAGACACACGAATTTTATATGGAAACCCAAGAAGGGACTTCCCTCACAAGAACCAAGGCGATCAACTAAAATCAACCTCCTGATTATAGTCTAGAATTCAGCCTACCTCTAGGCTTCTTTCACTAGTAGTAACTATACTACAAGCTCATCTTAGTAACTCTACCAAGGACTCTCTCTACTTATTAGCTTTAATCAGCAATAACCTTAGGTAACTCTACCTAAGCAGCTCTCCTAATAAGAAAACACTACTCTTATAATATGAGTAGTTCTTTTACAAATCAACACTCAAGAATAGTTTCAATTTAAGCTCACATAAATATCTAAGAACTTGATCAGTTTTGGAACTAGGTTTTTGATGCCGCACTTCACTTTTTAGAATTGTAAAAAACAATTTAATGAAGAGGCATCTCTTTTCTTTTATAAATGAGTGGTGATTATGGATGAAATGTCATTGGATCAGCTGTCCAAGCCAGTACAAAATAGCATCTGCAAGTTTCTTACACAAGAAAAAACTATGCAGATGATGCGTGCTAGTTGTATTGTACCTTGCACGTCTAGAGACCTGGTCCCTTTTATTTTAGTTGCACATCATCAAAAATACATAGAGCAATTTTCCCTCTTTTTGACGATGACAAACTAAACCATACAATTAGAGTATCAAAGCGCATTCATTATATTTAATCAGTGTGATTACCACCTGAAGATGAATGTTCCCACTATCATCTTGCTTCTTCCATAATACAACACCGGGACCTGGTCCCTTGGTGTCATAGTGCAGCAAAAACTACTTTCCCCTTTCACTGTGCCTTATCATTTACTTAGCATATCACTTACTTCCTCTATCAGCATACACCTTCATTTTATGCATTCACACACTTCCTCCTGTCAACTTGACTTTCTTCAAATTTGCCTTATTCCTAGTCCCTACTATATGAATTCACTTTCCACTTAGTCACTATGATAAGGTCATGTCATGAAAGTTGCATCAAAGCAAAATGACAATTTGTAGTATGCTTTATTGATATTGGCATGCCATGGCCCTTATCCTTCATGATAAGGGCGTGGCACATTGATGTGTTAAAAGAGTGCATTCTAGATTTAGTATAAAAAGAACACTTACAATATTTTAGAATATTTTTTGCATATGTCTAGGCAAGGAAATACTTATGAGGGCTTTGTCTTAGGGTTATTTCATTATTCTACTCTCTTACTTAGAATTTGGTATGATTACTTCTATTTCGTGGATGTTGATTATGAAGATAAGTAGCTAAATCCCTTATTCTATGGTTGAGGACAAACACATGACTGTACTTTTTTATTGTTAGAGTTGGTTAAACATTGGTTTATCATATATGTTGTTATTAATCTCTTTTTCTTACTATTTTGATGATTGGCCACCATTGAAATACATGATTAATCCTTTTATGAACTCAGAAGGAAAATCATTGGGATAGATAAAAGGGTTTAAGGATCAAGTTTTTATCTTTTGAATGATGTAATATTTGAAGTCAAGGACAGGATAGGAATATACCTAGAATTCCTTCTTTGGTTCAACTTTAAGAAGATAGTGTAAAACATCTAAAATGGATTATTGTATTCCCGCTCAATGATATGGTTGTGATATCCTTTTAGGTAGATGATTGAATGTTTGAAATACCATAATCGTATCGTTAACAGGGTGAATCAACAACCCGACAACCAACCTAACCAACAAGAAGGATAACGACTTACGTGATTGCTGGGAGTGCCTTAGCCCTTGAATTTCCTCCTGTATTAATTACATCTTTTCATAAGTTGCAATTTCTACATTTAATTACTCTCTTACTTTTTACTAGTTAGTAAATATTCAAAAACTCTTGGGTGCATTACAACACTTGATTGAAATATTATCAAAAACTAAAGTTAAGTAAATTGCCAAATAAGCTACCCTGTGGGTTCGACATCCAACTCCTTAAAGTTACTATATTACTTGTTCGACCATATATAGTTATGTGTATGGTAGGCCGCAAATAGATTTTTTACATTATTTTTTGGGGACTCAAGTAATTAGTAATTATGTAAATTTTTTATTTTGATAATATTATTTGAGGGTTGACAACTTGATCTTAGCAGCTAACTTTTGCAGGTTTAATTAACATGTCGGACTTGAAAGGGAAAAAGAATCGGTTATGCCATATCTGGAACCTGAGAGAGTGTTCATTAGCGAAGTAGGGAAGCTATACTCCAGTATCCAATTCAACAAATGCTTATGGATGATCCGACATATATAGTACCTACTAATGCACCAACGACTAGGCCCGTTTCATTTGCAAAGTGGTAATCCTACTCATGAACAATGTTACAAGTAGCATCTGCAAACCAATTGCGGGTGGTCGATTTGAACTAAAACAAAATATTGTGCAACTCGTGCACACTAGTGGAAAATTCACTGGTTTATCTCATAAGGACCCATAGCAGCATTTACATATCTTCCTTGAGATCAATGATACGTACATTTCTACTAGAGTATCTATTGACTATATTAGACCTACTCTCTCCCCCTTTGTTCCTTTTAGGGAAGAAATACAAAGAGGTGGCTGAAGGTGGAGCCACCGAATTCCATCACTTCCTAGGAAAACTTAGTATGTAAATTTTTTATTCTATTCTTCCCATATGGAAAGATTGCATGGTTGAGAAGTAAAATTTTGAGTTTTAGGCAAAAAATAAAGAGAATTTTTACAAAGCTTGGGAAAGATTTAAGTCTATGCTCTATGATTGTTCTCACCATCATCAGACCAATGACGTGTTGGTGCATATTTTTATTGAGGGTCTCGAGCCATATACTAAGATTCTCGTAGATTCAGCTTCAAGTGGACAATTATTAAAAAAGACTTATAATGAAATGTACAAATTGTTGAATCGAACTTCATAGGAGAATCCAAGTGGAATGCCGATATATCGAGGAGCACGCCCAAGAAATTTGAAAGAGTACTAGAAGATGACCAGTTGATGTCTATAAAAACGACTACTACTTCATTAAAAATCAGATGAAAACCCTATTCATCATTTTGAATTTGGGGCATACACCAACTACAACAAATAAAGTACATCAAACTCAAACTTAGTGTGAGGCATGTGGTAGTATTGCCCATGCAACAAATGTTTGTGCAACAAATCCAATTTTTTTTAATTATGTGGGTAACACACAATATTAGGTAAATAAAAATTTTGGCAATACCTATAATGCTAATTGGTGAAGTTACCCCAACTTCTCATAGGTTAGAAAGAAAAGACTAAATGAAAATAAGTATCGAGGTCCAGATAATCAAAATAAACAAGAACAAGATCAGAGTAATTAGGCCAATACTCAATTAAATAATATTGAGAAGATGTCAAAATTGATTTTGTCTACTCAAGCATATATGGAAGATGATATAAATAATCAGTAGTTAGTGATTAAGACACTAGAGGTTCAGATGGGTCAAGTTGTAGGAGCACAGAATACTAAACCTCAAAGAGGTTTATTGAGTGGTACTCTTCCTAATCCCAAATAAGTTAATCCAGTGTCTACTCCCACTGGTTGTAATTAGAAGAGTTAGAATAGGCATACGACTCGCAGAGATACTACTAAGGAATAAGAGAAGGTTGAGAATGAATAAGTTGAGAGCTATGAAACCAACATGGAAAGTATAAATCCATCTCTACAATTCCCACAAAGGCTAAAGAAGCATAAAGATGAAGCAAACTATCAATTTTTTTTTGACTTTCAGAAATAGGTTGCAAGGTATTCCAAAATATACTAAGTACATCAAAGGTATTATGGAAAAAATAACCAATTGATTGAATATAACATAGTTTCACTTACTGAGGAGTGCATATAAAAAATTTAGAACAAGCTGCCCATAAATCTTGAAGATCCAGATAGTTTAACTATTTAGATCACTATTAGGTAGTCTGCTTGTGGTGGAGGATTATGTGATCTTTGGGTGAGTATCAACCTCATTCCTACATCATTGTTTAAGAAGATGGGGATAAGTAGCTCGAGACCCACAATAGTGATTTTACAGCTAGCATACTGTTAACTTGCACGACTAAATAGGATAGTCAAAAATGTGCTAGCTCAAGTGAGTACTTTTATATTTCTGATTGACTTCATTATTCTAGATTTTGATGCTGATTTAGGTGTCCTATTTATTTTATGATGTCACTTCCTTGAAATAGGACATGCTTTGATCAATGTGGCTATTAGGTAGTTGACAATGAGAGCTCAAAATAAAGTCAAGGTCTAGACCTTGAATCAGAGCTTTCCCTCATTATGTACAAGGACCCACTAGAGAGGGAATTGATGGGATATGATATTTTTGGTGATGTTGAAGTATATTAAATGGTTGAGTTTTTGAATACTGCAAGTGTCTTTATGCTTAAGGGTGAATTTAAATATTTGAGGACACCCTTGAATTATAGCTTAAGGCTCTACCTACCATCTAAAATATGCATTCCTTGTTGATCATAACATTTTACTAATAGTTTAAAAGGGGATCCCAAACCTTCAAGGCCCAAGAGACACCTCTAACTCCCCAACCTACTAGTGATATTATCCTCTTTGGGCCTAGGCTCGGATGAATTTAAAATACTTCACTAGGGAGTAAGGCTTGCTTACTCATATACCCAACATCCCTCCTGTGTTTTGCCAATGTGAGAATCTATATTCTAAGTTAGGGTGTTACATACACACTCATTATGGACTCAGCATCCTTACTGAGGTTTTCCTTATCGAATGGGATTCTATTACACTCAGGACTTAGGTTTTCCCCACTTTATCGGGATTCGTCTACACTCAGTTTGAACTCTATCTCACCTCAACAAGGCTAATAGAGGAGAAAATTTGATACTATTCTGTTATGACCCGAGTTGAGGCCCTAGATGCGATAGGCATATCAAACAATCAAGGCCTGAGAGACCCATCAAACTTCCCAACCTACTAGTGATATTATTTATTTTGGTCCCAGGCCCGCAGACTTTAAAATACATCACTAGGGTGTAAGGCCTTCTTACTCATATACCTAGTATCCATCATGTGATTTGTCGATGTGGGACTCTATATCATAAGTTTAGGTACTACAAATTAATACCAGAGAATGGGCAGCATCTCAAGGCACCATAAAATTCCCCTAAATAACATGCTTGAGTTGTAAATTTTTTATGTGTGGATGATAGATTTGATGGCGCCATTTCCCCCATCATATGGTCATCATTATATTTTAGTAATGGTAAATTATGTGTCCAAGTAGGTAAAGGCTTCAAATCTCTCTACTAATGATACAAAAGTGGTGATAAAGCTTGGCAAGAAGAATATATTCTCTCATTTTGGCACACCCAGTGCAATAATTAGTGATGGAGGACTCACTTTGTGAACCATTGGTTTAAGAGCCTATTAGCAAAATATGAGATCAAACATAAAGTATCCATAATGTATCACCCACAAGCGAGTGGCCAAGTGGAGGTATCTAGCCATGGGATTAATTAGATTCTTCCAAATATGGTGAATGGTCAACACAAAAATTGGTCAATAAAATTAGATAATATATTATGGGCGTATAGGACAACTTGTAAAATGCCTATTGGGTCCTCTCCTTACCGATTGGTGTACAAAAAACATGTCATTTGCATGTGAAGCTTGAGCATCAGGCTTATTGGGTAGTGAAGGAATTGTATCTTAATCTATAGGTTTTGGGAAAGAAAAGGATGCTACATTTGTGTAAGAGTAATAAGTTTTGCTTACATGCTTATGAAAATGCAAAATTGTATATGTAAAACACCAAAGGGTGGCATGATAAGCATATGTTGAGCCGAGTCTCTAGCCTGGCCAAAAAGTTTTGTTATTAAATTCTAGGATGAAGTTATTTCTGGGTAAGTTGAGGCCCTAGTGTTTTGGGTTGTTTGAAGTAGTAAGAATTACCCCTTATAGGGTTGTTGAACTTTGGCAAGAAGACAAAGGCACTACATTTTTGGTTAATAGATAGAAGATCAAGTACTATTGGGTAGATCATGTGGATAGAAAATAGATGACTATCATATTTATGGATGAGTAAGTTGGTTTGGTCATCCTGCAACGCTAAATCAGGATCTATGTAGGAGGCAACCCACTAATGTAATGTAAGAGCATTGTTTTCCCTTTTTTATTTTAAAAAATAAGAATAGAAATAAAAATTACAAAATGATGTGTTGAGCCACTACTAAAACTAAGGCTCTGGGTGGGAGGTAACCCACCCTTTCTTATGTGTTTTGTTGTTTCTTATGAGATTGTAGGAGTGAGGTACATCCTGGCATAGAGAATAAATTGAAGTGAGTAAAATGTGTTTTCAGGAGTCGACTAGGCATGAAAAACCCTATTGATTTGACAAAAAATAAAGCCAAGGAAAGGGAGAACCAAAGTTCCCCTAAGTTGGAAAAATAGTCTGCCTTCACAATAAGAGCGTTCCACAGTCCCTATCCTCCATAATAATGTCAGGGCATGCCAAGAACAAAAATTTAAGCGGAATATTCCAGTACGCCTTTGTGATTTACCATGCCACTTATCTTCCGTGAGAAGAGCATGGGATGAAGGTTGTGTATTGGGCTACTTTAAAATTAAATAGTTGGGTTTAACCTGATAGTACTCTTCGTACCACTCTTGTACATCGCTCTCAAAATTAGAGTGTACCATGCCTCAAAATTTTCCCTACGTTTTAGTCTTTTCTCTGCTTCTTTGAACAAACTAAGTGTCTCATCCTTTATTTTTCTCTCCCTAACTAAAAACATCTTGTTGTATTTAATTCTTCTTGTTGAGTGAAAGTGTAATTGTGGCTATGGATCTTTATCAAATATGGGAATGAAGGAATTTCACTTATTCTCTCCACAATGCATGTTAGTGAAAATTGTGCTTTCATATTGAGCACTTGAACTATGTATGGAGAATGTTATATACATTTCATATTTTTGTCTTGATAGTGGTATGTATCTTGTGGACAAATATGTTGCTAAACCTTGGCATATGTATAGAGGATTTTGATGGAGATGAGAAATAAAGCATGATAAGTTGATGAGTTTATTTGTATATCCATGTGCGCGTATGAGAGAAGATCGTGTTCAAATATGTATGTTGTCCTAGGCAATGCTTGTTTGTTATTTGCATATAATATTTTGTTTACCTACATAGTAGTGCTTAAGTGTGCTTTTTTGTGAAATTGTAACAACTGAAACAAGAAATGTGCTCCCTTCATTAATATTTCATGGTGCATATACTATTTTGACTTCATGAAAGCATTTAGTGTTATTTTGGCACATAAGCATGTCCTGTTAGTCATATTATTTCCTGAGAGTGTTGCCTACTTTATTGTACCCTCTGAATTCTATTGGTAAATGGACTTAAAAATTAAGAGCAAATATTATTCCATATAATAATAAGGAGAGTAATGTTTTCGGTATACTATGGTTTTGTGAACATTGTGAGGTGAGAGGTGAGTCATGCACATGAAGTCTAGGTAAAGCAGTTTAATCTTAATTTGTTATCTTGGGGATAATAACTAAATTTCCAAAGTAGTTGACTGTCTAGGTGTTCTTGCAATGTGTTTATAATAATGTGGACAAGGGGAATTCTGAGTACCCTAGCTCCAAATTTGTACACCTATGCTAGAAAGTAAGTATGCGGTGCTCCCTAAAACCACCTACACTTGGTATGAGCTAGATACATCGGACTTTTTTGGCATGATTATTTGTATTATTATTGCATAGAACTATGGTAAGTAGAGCACAGAAAGGGAAAGATGTTGTTGGGACTTTGGAGGCATTAAAGAAGAGAGTTCGTCCAACAGATTGTGTACCTAGAGCCCCAGCTATCCCATAAGTTTAGACATATAGGTATGGGTCTAGGTCGGTTGAAGAAGTGGGGAAGAAATTGTATAACAAACACACTAAGTCTAAGTATGCCCCAGACAAGTTCATTGGCCAAGAGAGTTTGCATAGAGAGTTCCTAAGCATGGTTTAGAGAATTGAGGAGCTGCATATGAACTTTATTTTTGAGTAGCCGAATGAGTGTAACCTGCACTTGATTAGGGAATTCTATGCCAACTGGGACCCAAGATATCCTGATTCAGAAGTTAAGATTTGCAGACAAGTAGTGAGATTTAAATAACATGAACTAAATGCCATTTCGGGTACTCCTAAAGTAGACTCACTTCAGCTGAGGCAGCTGAACATTACTCTACCTTATACCGACATCAGACACTCATTATGCAGTAACAAATCGATTGCTAGGTGGATTCTCCACCAAGAGGGAGGCTATAAAATGAATTTCCCTATGCATAGATCAACAGAGAAACTAGAATATGGCAGAAGATAATCTTTCACTGCGTTATTCCTGGGCAACACATGATAGAAGTCACTCGGGACTGGGTTTTCCTTATTTATGCATTGATATAGTAGGGCTTTGCAATAAACAAGTGCGTAGATATCATTTCAGCGATAAAGAAGGCTCGCTTTAATTAAGGACACAGGTATAGTTTTAGTGGGCTACTGACTTGATTCTAAGGTATCATGATATAGAGAAAGAGGACCTAAGAATCGCATACCGGTGTTAGACATACGCTCGATGGATATAACCTATATATAGGGTCTTGATATTGCTCATGGCTTCATGCTAACACTATTTGAGCATCATTCTCGGGATAATGAGCTCACAACCTACATGTATGGGCTACAGGTGTTATAATTTTTAATTGAGGCTAGAAAAGCCACTAGAGAAGAGATACAGGTAGTGGAGCTTGAATAACCACTTGGTCACCATGCCAGGACTCTATTGAGGATAGGCCTAGAGTTTATGGAGCCAGTAGATGATGACATTCCAATATATAAGGAGAAACAACTGTGTAATTTGAACGTTAAGTCTGATGATAATGATGTTGGAGACCCAGACTTATATGATGAGGCTTTAGGCCCGGATATTAATGATGGCATAGACAGGCGTGACCAGGGAGTTTTTACATCACCTTATAACTTTATTTTATTTTGTATCTGTAAGAACTGGAGAGAGTGCTACATTTTAAGTTTGGGGTAGTGGCGATTCTCATTTTGTGATCTATTCTGGCTGGACTGTTATTATGTATGTTATTTTTTATTTGGTGCTAAGACATACATTCTAGTACATTCAGTCTGTAATAGTTAGTAATGATTTTATTTTCTAAATTTGGTTGGGTAGTAGTTAGTAGTAGTTTCATAATTTAACTATTCCTAGTTTCATCATTTTAGTTGGTTTGTTATTTTTTTGTAAGTTTTAGGAGTAAATTTTTAGCGTTTAGGATGCATTTTAATAACCCTTCATAGTTTAAGTAACTTTCTTGATAATGGATGGATGACGACCATCCTAAGGGGAATTAGTCTTAGGGAGTGAATAAGTTGGAGAACCTGATCACTAATCTAATGCGATGTATTTTATCTGAGGCCATATGACGACATGTGATGAAAACTATTTTTCTATGAAGAAACATGTCAAACAAAAGAGGGGTGCTATTTGTGAGAAACCTAGGCTCAATTATCTGATATTCTGTTAGTATTGGCTTCATTTTGAATTTGTGCAATTTTTGGGTAAAGAGTCTATAGGTATCCTACTTGAATTTATCTTACACCATGTGTGTTTGAGGTTTTCTATTTATTCCATATGCATAGTATTATCTAGAACTTGTCCGGTGTATTTACAAAGAAAAAAAAGAGTACTGATTTTAGGAGATAATGTAGGCATTTCTTTGACAACTATTTTTCATACCCTCTTTTACCTAGCTTTGGTCATAATCCTAGCTAACCCCGTAGAGACTTTAGCTTATTTTATTTGGTAGATTCATATGTAGCCTAATTCCCTTTCTTTATTTGACCATAATTTGATCCAAATATCCTAAATGGTTGGTTGAAAATTAATCAAGTTAAATTATTGAAATACAAGTAGGGAAAAGGTTAAAGTGAATCCCCCAAAACAAAACTATTGATGTTGACAATTGATGTGTATTGAGGTCGGGATTTGTGTAATGAAAAGAATAGAGATTGTTCATATGGAACAATATATTAAATAGAATATTATCTTCCATAGTGCATAAGAATTATCTTAATGAGATGGGAAAAAAAAGAAGTGTGTGAAGGTAAATAAGGTGAAAAATTGATTGTTAATAGATTGATCTTAATGTTCATGTGATGTATTAAAGAGATTAGGGAAGTTAGGCACTACTTTTAGCATGATAGTTCCTACCAATCTCATAGCCTACATTACATCCCTTAGAGACCTATTTGATCTTAAGTCTTTATATTCTGATATTAGTGGAGTACTATACAAAGGGAAAACCTATGGTTCATCCTATGTCATGTATAAATTCAATGGGAGAGTGAGTGAAATTTGTTCTATGTACCAGTTCTTATGATATATTGTAGATTAGTGAATATGGGTAAATATCTTATTGTGAGGGTGCATATGGATAATGGCTAGGTGACCTATTTGATTTCTTGGTTCAATAATGTGCATGAGTTTTCTAATGTGTTAAAAGTTTGTTTTTGAGGTTAAGAAGTCTAAAAATAGCATTCTGGTGTTTTAATTTGTGATATGGTGTGCTTGGGATGAAAAATAATAAGTCATGTGTATCTAGTATGTTTCCAACAGAAGTATCTTGTTAAGATAGTGATGTGAAGCCTTGGTGTGTTGAGAATAATTGCATGGACTTATTCTAGGGCAAACATGACACAAAGTGTGGGGTGGTGATCCTGGGAATATTTATATGTCCACGTGCAAATTATAACCCATATATGTACTTGTTCTATGATCTAAATCTTGTAAAATGTCATATGTTTTAGTTAAATTTGCATTCTGAAGCTAATGGATGTGATTAGTATTGCAGGCCTTGAACGTCTTAAAAATAAGTGTTATTGGATATCAATGTCTATATATGGATCATGGAAAGCATTAGGAGAAATATGGTGAGTAAAGAAAGTGAAACAAGGCTTGGAAAGCATGGGATAAAGCTGGAAGAAGGAGGACATATATTTAACCAAAAATGAAGAAGCTAACATAGTAGCATGCCACACCCCTTAGCCACTTCGATAAGGGCGTGGCACGTTAGTGGTTTATTTTCATGTGAAAAATTCCAGATAACATGCATGATATTGGGGTGCCACACCCCTTAGTCACTACAGTAAGTGCTTCGCATAGAGGCTGCGTAAAAGAAGAATGGAAATTTCAATATGCTTTTGTGATATTGGTGTGCCACGACCCTTATCCTCCGCGATAAAGGCATGTAACATTGATGTGTTAAAAGCCTGCATTCCATCCCTACTATAAAAGGAAAACATGTAATATTTTAGATTATCATTTGCATACGTCTAGTAAAGGAAATGCTTATATGGGCTTTGTCTTAGGGTTATTTCAACATTCAACTCTCTTACTTTGAATTTTATATAATCACTTCTATTTCATGGATGTTTATTATGAACATGTGCAGCTAAAATTACCTTGTTCTCTGGTCAAGGCTGAACGCATGATTGTACTTCATTATTATTAAAGCTTGTTAAAAGTTGGTTTATGATATGAGTTGTTCTTAATCTCTTATTGTAAGACCCCACAAAATTTCTAAGCTTAATTCATCCTTTTAGGCTTGTCAAGGTGTCTTAGACTTAGAAAATTTTAGTTAAGTTCACAGAGTTAGTTTATTTTTGGACTTCAAAATTCATAAAACCTCATTTCATGACCATAATATCCCTTAATGGTCCATATATTTGTTGATTCATGATCATAGAGGTCAATAGGTGTTCTTGGAAAAGTTTTAGATTTTTTGGAACTCATTTAGACCACATTTGGTGTCCCAAAGCAGTGGACCCATGCGATAATGGCACGACGCATTGGGTATTACGTTGATTCCATCGATGCACCTCATCTCGAATCACGTCGATGCCTAATTTTCAGTCATTAAATGTCCGCATCTTTAAAGGAAAAAAGGTCAATTTCCCACCCCTATATAAGACTATAACATGAGATTCAGCTAGGTTTCACAAAAATATAGTTGTTTCTCTTAAATTCCCTCAAGAACAAGTCTATGGTTTTAAATTGAAGGTTCTAATCCAGGAGATTCCACCGTTAATCTTCAAGAAACTTCTATCTAAGGTATGTAAAGTGTTGATTCATGGGTTCCTTTCACCCAAGAAGCTTAAGAAACCCTTTCAGAAATATAAATTTTGAATTTCAATTTAAGAATTGAATCACATCCATGTTTATGTTGTTGTATGATTACCAAGTTAAAATCTGTAATACATATAATGAAATTATGTTAGCATGTGGTTAGAATCTTGTATTTGAAGGGAAAAATGATCATGCCTAAGCATTAAGTTATGCATGCAAGGTGTTTGTTAAAATGCCTAAGATAATAAGAATTATGTGTTGTGACTCAATTGTGACCAAATTGATGAATCTATGCTTTACCTTTATGTTCACAATGATCTCCATGTTATTGTTATGCATTGTAATGGTTTGGTGGAATGCTCATGAGATTATACTTACAAAATTATGACATCTTTGTATGTATTCCTATTCATATGTAAGCTTATGACATACAAATACTTCATGAAAATCCCTAACGTTTGTACTATGAATTGTTGACTATGGTCATGTGTTCAAGAATTATCATGTATTGTCAATATCATGCTATTGAGTCCTGGGGGTACTTGTACCCGAGGATTTAGTTGTGTGCCTAAAGCCAGTGTCGGTTTCAAGATAACCTCAGTCACGCAATGATCAATAGTATTCTCAGATAGTTTGAGAACTCAGTAAAATTCAGTTAGTTACAAGACTCAGGAAAACTCAGTAATCTCATGAACTCAGTCAGTTAACAGATTTCAGTAGTATTTCATCAGTCCACGAAACTCAGTCCAGTTCATCTCGGTATAATTAGTTCAGTGTCTATTCAGTTGGGAGTATGATTCAACACTGAGCTATCCCAAGGATAATGACACACACTAACAGTAGAGGGTATGACCCTTAGAAGAAATCTTTGCCTTCCAGAACTATGTAGCCAGCATAGGTTAAGGCATCAACACTGAAAGTTGAGGGTTGATGTGGTGGATTAACACTGCTATTTGAGGGTCCCATGTAACGCCCCGTAAAAAGTCATGCATGTATTAGACTGTAATTTCTGAGCTTTAGACTTAAGGTTTATATTCTTCTAAGTGTTGAAATGACTTAGACTCATTCTTGGCTGGCAACCTTCGGGATACAACTTCTCGACCTTCCCGACCTTTATTTTTGGATTTTTTTTGTTACGTTACGATGGGGCAAGGTTGTAGTACGTCTCGGAGAAAATTCAGAATTTTTGGACGAGCCTAAGGCCTCGTTTGGATTTCGATCCAGTGGCAGCGCGCGATGAGCCCGCGCTGCCTGCTGGATCGCGCCCGGCCAAAATGTTCAGTCCATCCAGATTTTTAATGGCATTTCCATAAATACTCATTCTCCTATCAACTTAAACACGGGATTAAATCCCTAAAGAGCCAAAATATCATTATATTCTTCAAATTTGCTCAAGAACTCTCCCTAGGGTTTCAGCAATTAAAACCCAAGCAACTCAAGATTTAACTGCGGGTTTGTGAAACAAATTACAGATTTGGAATCCTCTCGACGTAGTCTTCGATAGACACCCAAAATTCGTGGAGAACAAGGTACGCGGGGTTTTTTCCTAAATTCTCATGGGCATAGAAAAATCATGTTTTAGAATGGGGTTTTAAATTATGTATATATATTTATGTATAATATGTTTTAACATCATTGTTTTGGTCTTTTGACCATCTCCAAAGTGATTTGACAGTTTATATACATATATGAATGAATGTTTTTCAATTTTGAATACATGAACTTGCTAAAGACATTTGACCGCCAGGTGTTTGATGAAATTTCTGCATGAATTGAACTTTAAGTTTTGGAATATGAAATCCTTTACATCAGTTACATGTTTTGGTGGTCTAAACTATGTTTTGAATGAAAGCTCTTGCTTAATACATTATGGCTCAGAAAAATCATGACTTGCAATGTCTTGGTATGACGATACCAATTCAGACTAACGCCATATCAGACTCAGACTAACAGACATTTTAGACTTTCATGATTTTTGACATTCAGAATGTTGCATGTACAAAAAAGGTTAAAAATGGGCATATAGAGATGTTAGGTGGTTCCCCGTAGAGGGCTTGAGTTCAAGCGAATCATTGCCTAAAACCGTGGTTTGCCAACCCGGGTATACTATTATGCGCTGACTTAAATGTCCTGTGGCTTATCAGACTCAGACACTCCAACCCTTGCGTCACACTTAGGTTGGGGGCTTTCCAGTTGAGTAAATGGAGGATTCCATACAGCCCGTGGAATATCAGACTTGTAGGGGAATACCACCTAACTCAGAAGTAAAACACAGATCATGATTTGAAATGAACAGATAGGTTATATGTTTTCAGAAAGTGCCCATGAATTTTTCAAAAACAGTTTTATACATGATGTCTTGATGAAAAATTTCTTTCACTTAATATGTATATATATATATATGTATGTTCCATTATACTATTTTTGGATTGCTTCGCGTGCCAGTACTTTTGTGTTGACCCCCCTCCCCCTTCTTCCTGGTTCTGAGGTACAGTCTAGGGGTCCAGCTACTCAGTAGACATTCTCGAATTTGCAGACTTGATCTCATAGTGGTGAGCCTTCTATTATTCGGAAGGCCTAATTATGTCAGACATTATCTTATTTATTATGTTTTTGGTTCACTGGGGGCCTTGTCCCAGTTTCTTTTCAGACAGATATTTGTGTTCTTAGTAGAGATTTCATAGACTGATGTCAGATAGTATTATTCAGAAATATTGCGGAACTTGACCATGTATTTCGTACTCAGTTTCTATTCCGCATTTTATTATGATTACGAATGTTGTGCATGATAACCAGATACAGAATGGGTGTTCCGGGCCTTCATGGTTCGGGATGCTCGTCATGGCTAGGGCCTAGGCTCGGGTCGTAACAAACTTAGTATCATAGCACGGTTCATGATCCTAGGGTGTCTGCGAAATTGCGTCGAGTAGAGTTCTGTTTATGTTTCCCGTCTTTGTAATTCAGTTCATGCTTCATAGTCTAAACTATCCACTAATCAATGATCTCTTGTATTTCAGAAACACAACTATGCCTCCCCGTCGCAACATCGATCAGAGTGCTCAGGCAGATGTGGTCCGTCCCACCCATGGGATGCGGACCTGTAATAGAGCTTTCACACCAGAACCTGTCCCTACTCTGGGAGTCCCTCCAGTCCCAACCAGTCCACCTCGGGCTCCGCGGACTAATGTGAACCGTCCACCAACTTCTCAGAGAGATATCTTAAATGCAGTGTTAAGACGGTCTATCCATATGCTGACACAGCTGGTAGCTAACCAGGTTCAATGATCGGAAGATGTTGTGTCTGCATCCGTTATATCTGGGGCTACTAGAGTCGGGCATTTCATGAAGATGAATCCACCTAAGTTCACTGGTACAAAGGTGGAGGAAGATCCACAGGAGTTCATGGATGAGATGGAGAAAATCTTTAAGGTAATGCATTTAGATGAGATTGAAGGAGTGGAATTGGCAACTTATCAGCTTAAGGATGTTGCAAATCAGTGGTATGCAGACTGGGAAGATGCAAAAAGTGAGAGTGTTGAGCCTACAGTTTGGGGTGAGTTTGTAGAAGTTTTCCTTGATAGATTCTTTCCTCTGGAGTTGAGGGAGGCCAAAGCAGAAGAGTTCATGAATCTGAAGCAGGGTAGTATGAGTGTACAGGAGTACACTTTGAAGTTTAATCAATTAGCCCGCTATGCACTAGGATTGACTAGCAATATGAGAGCCCGGATGAGGAAATTTGCATCCGGCTTTGCTGATAACTTGGTACTTGAGTGCCAGGGGGAAATGTTGAATAGGGAGTTAGACTTTGCTAGACTGACAGTCCATATGCACCAGGTGGAAGAGAAGAAGAGAAAGATTGCTGAATCTAGAGAGAAGGACAGATAGGCCAAGAGAGTCAAATCTGCGGACCAGCACCAGAGTCAGCCGCAGAGTGGTAACTGTGGAAATAGGTGGTCGAAGAAGATGAGGTTTTGGAATAATACACAGTCAGCAGCCAGCGCCCCAGTGCCTAGACCCCCTGCAGACAGACAGACTCAGAGCTTTCAGACTCCTCATGGATCTAGAGCACCAGATACTCAGTCGCAGGGTAGTGTGGCTCAGCAACATCGCACTTACACACGATGTGATAATTGTGGTAGGAATCATCCGGGGAAATGTCAGTTGGGCACACTTGTATGTTATTCATGTGGTCAGTCAGGCCACTTTCAGAGGGACTGTCCATCTGCTAGGAAGAGTACTGGTGGTGCGAAGTTTCAGGCCAATTTCACAGTGCCACCCCCATCTCAGAAGGGCACCACATCAGCTGCCGGGAATATTCGCAACCGGTTATATGCCTTGACCAACCGCCAGGAGGTGGAAGCTTCCCCAGATATTGTTACCGGTATGTTACAAATCTTTTCCCGTGATGTCTGTGTGTTACTTGATCCCGGATCTACCTTATCCTATGTGACCTATTATGTGGCTGTTGTTTTCGGGTTTGAGCCCCGTGTGATTTCTGAACCCTTTTCTATTTCGACCCCGGTGGGGGATTCTATTGTTGCTAGAAAGGTATATAGGGGTTGTGTGGTGACTGTTGGTAGTTGGGATACGGTGGCAGACCTTATAGAGTTGGACATGGTTGCATTTGATGCTATCTTAGGGATGGATTGGCTCCATTCATGCTATGCCATATTGGATTGTAGGACCCATAGAGTTACCTTTTCTTTCCCGAATGAACCAATTATAGAATGGGAGGGACATTCTTTAGCACCCAAAGGGCACTTTATATCTTATCTCAGAGCCCGAAAACTCATTTCTAAGGGTTGCTTGTATCACCTTATTCGAGTCGAGGACTCTAAAGTTGAAAATCCTCCTCTTCAGTCTATCAATGTGGTGAATGAATTTCTAGAAGCCTTTCCCGAAGATCTCCCAGGAATACCCCCTGATAGGGAGATATAGTTTGGTATTGATGTGTTGCCAGATACCCGTCCCATTTTTATTCCGCCATATAAAATGGATCCCGCAGAGCTAAAAGAGTTGAAAGAGCAGCTGGAAGACCTCCTAGATAAGGGATTTATATGCCCCAGTGTATCTCCTTGGGGTGCACCTGTACTTTTCGTGCGTAAGAAAGACGGTTCCCTTCGTATGTGCATAGATTATTGTCAGTTGAATAAGGTCACAATTAAAAAAAAATATCCTCTTCCTAGGATTGATGATCTTTTATACCAGCTTCAGGGTGCTAGATGTTTTTCAAAAATAGACCTTCGTTCGGGCTATCATCAGTTGAAAGTTAGGGAGTCAGACATTCCCAAAATAGCTTTCCGAACCCGATATGGTCACTATGAGTTTTTTGTCATGTCCTTCGGGTTAACTAATGCCCCTGCAGCCTTCATGGATCTTATGAACAGAGTTTTCCGTTAGTTTCTTGACTCGTTTGTCATTGTATTTATTGATGATATTCTGATTTATTCTAAGAGTAAGGAGGATCATGCCGATCACCTCCGAATCATTCTTCAGACCCTTAAGGATCATCGGTTGTATGCCAAATTTTCCAAGTGTGAGTTCTGGTTAGATACTATTGCCTTATAAGGGCATATTGTGTCCAGTGATGGGATTAGAGTGGACCCCCAGAAAGTTGAGGCAGTGATAAAATGGCCCAGACCCACGACTCCAACCGATATTCGGAGCTTCTTGGGTTTGGCAGGTTATTATAGAAGGTTCGTAGAGAGTTTTTCATCCATAGCAGCCCCACTCACTAAAATGACTCAAAAAAAGGTAAAGTTTGTGTGGTCTGATTTATGTGAAAATAGTTTTAAGAAGTTGAAAGACAAACTGACCACTGCACCTGTTTTGACTCTTCTCGAGGGTGTTGATGGTTTTGTGGTTTACTGTGATGCATCCCGTGTGGGACTTGGCTGCATTTTGATGCAACATGGTAAGGTGGTAGCTTATGCATCTAAGCAGTTGAAGGTGCATGAGTGGAACTACCCTACTCATGATTTGGAGTTAGCAGCTGTGGTGTTTGCCCTTAAGATTTGGCGGCACTACTTGTACGGTGTTCATGTTGATATCTTCACTAATCACAAGAGTCTGCAGTATGTTTTCTCGCAGAAAGAATTGAATCTCAGGCAGAGGCGGTGGTTGGAACTTCTGGAAGACTATGATATGAGCCTGCATTACCATCCGGGCAAGGCAAATGTTGTGGTCGACGCCCTCAGCAGGTTGTCTACGGGAAGCCTTTCTCATGTAGAAGAAGAAAAAAAGAGATGGTGAAGGATATTCACCGCCTTGCGAATCTGGGAGTGCGACTGTTAGATTCCGAAGATGGAGGGGTGATTGTTCATGAGTTAGCTAAGTCATCCCTTTGTGCTGAAGTGAAGGAGAAGCAGGTTGAAGATTCTATCTTGATGCAAATAAAGAAAGATATGGGTCAACAGAAGGTGATGTCTTTTGAAATTGGTGGTGATGGCATTCTGAGGTTTCAGGGTAGAATATGTGTTTCGAATGTCGACGGGCTTCAAGAAAGACTTCTTGATGAAGCTCACACCTCGAGGTATGTTGTTCATCTTGGTTCTACTAAGATGTACCATGATTTGAAATCTATGTTTTGGTAGAATAATATGAAGCGAGATGTGGCTAACTTTGTTTCTAAGTGCTTGAATTGCCAACAAGTGAAAGTAGAACATTTGAGGCCAGGAGGTACTTCCCAAGAAATAGCGTTGCCCTTGTGGAAGTGGGAAATGATCAATATGGACTTTATTACAGGACTTCCGAAGTCCCAAAATCAGTATGGCTCTATATGGTTTATTGTAGATAGGCTGACCAAGTCAGCTCACGTTCTGCCTGTCAGGACTAACTATTCGGGGGAAGATTATGCTAAGCTGTTCATTGCAGAAATTGTTCGTTTGCGTGGAGCTCTTGTCTCCATTATATCCGACCGAGGTACGCAGTTTTCTTCTCAGTTTTGGAGATCATTTCAGAAAGGTTTAGGTACCCAGGTGAACTTAAGTACAGTATTCCACCTTCAGACTAATGGGCAAGCTGAACACACCATCCAGACCCTAGAGGACATGTTGAGGGCCTGTGTGATTGACTTTAAAGGTTGTTGGGTTAATCACTTGCCACTGATAGATTTTGCCTATAACAACAATTTCCACTCTAGTATTACGATGGCACCTTTTGAGGCATTGTATGGTAGGAGATGTAGGTCTCCAATAGGATGGTATGAAGTAGGTGAGATGCAGATGTATGGGCCTGATCTTGTTCATCAGGCAATGGAAGATGTGAAACTCATTAGGGAACGACTTAAGACAGCTTAGAGTCGTCAAAAATCCTATGCCGACGTCAGAAGAAGAGAGTTAGAGTTTGAGATTAGAGATTGGGTTTTCCTCAAAGTTTCTCCCATGAAGGGAGTTAAACGTTTCGGGAAGAGGGGTAAGCTAAGTCCTCGCTATATAGGCCCGTATCAGATTGGAAGAAGAATAGGTGGAGTCGCGTATGAATTAGAATTGCCTGGAAGTTTGGGTTCTATTCATCCAGTATTCCACATATCCATGTTGAAGAAGTGCATCGGAGATCACTCTTTGGTGGTGCCCATTGATGAGATAAAGGTGGGCGATTCCTTGTCTTACGAGGAAGAGCCCGTGGAAATCCTAGATCGACAAGTGAGAAAATTGAGGAGTAAAGAGATAGTCTCAGTTAAAGTGTTATGGCGAAATCAGAAAGTTGAAGAAGCAACTTGGGAGTCGGAGCATGATATGAAAGTGAGATACCCAAGCCTATTTGAACCAGCAAATAACGAATTGGAAGGTACAATTCTTGCTTTATGTTTCCTTCGATGTTGAATCTTCTTGAAATCGTGCGTGACTATTCCCGCGTCATCATTCGGGGATGAATGATCCCAAGAGGGGGATAATGTAACGCCCCGTAAAAAGTCATGCATGTATTAGACTATAATTTCTGAGCTTTAGACTTAAGTTTTAAAGTTTTCTAAGTGTTGAAATGACTTAGACTCATTCTTGGCTGGCAACCTTCGGGATACAACTTCTCGACCTTCCCGACCTTCATTTTTAGATTTTTTTTGTTACATTACAATGGGGCAAGGTTGTAGTATGTCTCGGAGAAAATTCAGAATTTTTGGACGAGCCTAAGGCCTTGTTTGGATTTCGATCCAGTGGCAGCGCGCGATTAGCCCGCGCCGCCTGCTGGATCACGCCCGGCCAAAATGTTCAGTCCATCTGGATTTTTAATGGCATTTCTATAAATAGTCATTCTCCTATCAACTTAAACACGGGATTAAATCCCTAAAGAGCCAAAATATCATTATATTCTTCAAATTTGCTCAAGAACTCTCCCTAGGGTTTCAACAATTAAAACCCAAGCAACTCAAGATTTAACCGCGGGTTCGTGAAACAAATTACAGATTTGGAATCCTCTCGACGTAGGCTTCAATAGACACCCAAACTTCATGGAGAACAAGGTACGCGGGGTTTTTTCCTAATTTCTAATGGGCATAGAAAAATCATGTTTTAGAATGGGGTTTTAAATTATGTATATATATTTATGTATAAGATGTTTTAACATCATTGTTTTGGTCTTTTGACCATCTCCAAAGCGATTTGACAGTTTATATACATATATGAATGAATGTGTTTCAATTTTGAATACATGAACTTGCTAAAGACATTTGACCGCCAAAAGTGTTTGATGAAATTTCTGCATGAATTGAACTTTAAGTTTCGGAATATGAAATCCTTTACATCAGTTATATGTTTTGGTGGTCTAAAATATGTTTTGAATGAAATCTCTTGCTTAATACATTATGGCTTAAAAAAATCATGACTTGAAATGTCTTGGTATGACGATACCAATTCAGACTAACGCCATATCAGACTCAGACTAGCAGACATTTTAGAATTTCATGATTTTTGACATTCAGAATGTTGCATGTACAAAAAAGGTTAAAAATGGGCATACAGAGATGTTAGGTGGTTCCCCGAAGAGGGATTGAGTTGAAGCGACTCATTTCCTAAAACCGTGGTTTGCCGATCCAGGTATACTATTATGCGCTGACTTAAATGTCCTGTGGCGTATCAGACTCAGACACTCCAACCCTTGCGGCACACTTGGGTTGGGGGCTTCCCTGCCGAGTCAATGACGGATTCCATACAGCCCATGGAATATCAGACTTGTAGGGGAATACCACCTAACTCAGAAGTAAAACACAGATCATGATTTGAAATGAACAGACAGGTTACATGTTTTCAGAAAGTGCCCTTGTATTTTTCAGAAACAGTTTTATACATGATGTCTTGAGGAAAAATTGCTTTCACTTAATATGTATATATATATATATGTATGTTCCATTATACTATTTTTGGATTGCTTCGCGTGCCAATACTTTTGTGCTAACCCTCCCCCTCCTTCTAGGTTCGGAGGCACAGTCTAGGGGTTCAGCTACTCAGTAGATATTCTCGAATTTGTAGACTTGATCTCACAGTGGTGAGCCTTCTATTATTCGGAAGGCCTAATTATGTCAGACATTATCTTATTTATTATGTTTTTGGTTCACTGGGGGCGTTGTCCCAGTTTCTTTTCAGATAGATGTTTGTGTTCTTAGTAGAGATTTCGCAGACTGATGTCAGATAGTATTATTCAGAAATATTGCGGAACTTGACCATGTATTCCGTACTTAGTTTCTATTCCGCATTTTATTATGATTACGAATGTTTTGCATGATAACCAGATAGAGAATGGGTGTTCCGGGCCTTCATGGTTCGGGATGCTCGTCATGGCTAGGGCCTAGGCTCGGTTAGTGACATCCCACCATTCTCCTTTAGGGACACCGCCATATGAATGTCAGTCATAGCTTATCCTTACCAGTGGTACGATATTGACACCCTTCCAATTATGGTTACAGATTGGACCCCAACTCTGTACAGAAAAGGGGTATGTCAGTTAGATGACTACTTCCCACAGTCTCAGTCTTAGTCTTAGTAAAAAAACTTAGATTTTTCTTCAGATTCAGGACTATCAGATACAGTCACTCAATTTAGTTGGGAACTCAGCTAGTTTTATTAGAATTAGGACTGTCAGACACAGTCACTCAGTTAACAGTACACCAGTTATACAAAACATATATTATCAGTTTTCAAACTCAGTAGTCAGTATTATCACGGTATCATTTATAGTTACGTATTAAAGCATGAATTCTCACGTTCATGTTATTCAGTCAGTTAGTATTGTTCATGCATATGAAACCCATGCATTCATCCTACCTCACTTTGCATACCAGTACATTCAGACATACTGACACATACTTTTATTCTGTGCTATGTTGTTTTATACCATAGGTTAGGACACTCAAGTTCTCGATCTCACTTAGCTTCTCATTCAGCCAACAACAGTAGTTTTATAGTGATTCCTCATCATTCAAGTATAGCATGATTAGTTCATTACTTTATTTTTTCTATTTTATCATACGGAGTTAGTTGGGTCCATCTCCATCAACTTCACAATTTTCAGATAGCTTAGCAGCTTTTGAACTAGCATGTTCAGACAATTTATTTCAATTATGCTATTAATATACCATATTTACAGATATTATGTTTTACTAGATATTTGAATCTTATGGACTTTTAGCCCTCTTACTCTGTATTTATACAGTATATTATGTAGTGCTCAGTTACAAATATCAGTCATGGATTAGCTTGTGGTACTTTGAGATTGTTAGCACCATGTAGCGTTATGAGTATCAGATTTAGGGTGTTACAAATTTGGTATTAGAGACTAAGGTTCAATAGTGTCCTAGGAAGTCTGAAAATCAATATCTAGTAGAGTCTTATGCATGGGTTTGTTGCATGTCATATTTATGTATAGGAGGATATAAGATGTTTTAGGAATAATTTCCTTTATTTCAGTATTCATGTCATGCCAGTGAGCATGAGCTCAAATTTAACTCTCAGTCTAATCTATTTCTCCCTTTTCTCTTAAAGAACATGCCTCCCAAAAGAAGAAATAGAAATCAGTCATCCCCTCAACCCGTCCAAGCAGATCCTTTGGACATATGTTTCTCATACAGAGTTCAGAGCTATATTCACTACTCTTGCTAATTCAGTTGCTGCCTAGAATGAACTACCAGCTATTGTTTCGGCCAACCCAATGGCCAATTCAGCTGTAGCCAGGATTCGACAATTCACCCAAATGAATCCTCTATCCTTCTTCAGGTCTAAGTTAGATGAGGACCCTCTGGAATTCCTTGATCAGGTTTAGAAGGTTACAAATATCATGGGGGTTACTACTAGTGAGAGTATTGAGCTAGCTACTTATTATTTGTAGGATGTGGCTCACACATGGTTCAAACAGTGAAAGACGGAGAGGGCTATAAATGTAGGGCCGATTGAGTGGGAGGAGTTTGTCACTCATTTCTAGATAGATTCTTTCCCATAGAGCTAAGAGAAGCTAAATTATTAGAATTTAACAACCTCCTGAAGGGCTACATGATAGTGAAAGAGTATTCTTTTAAGTTCACTCAATTAGCTAGATACGCTCTTCATGTAGTGATAGACAGCAGGTCTAAGATGAGTAAGTTTGTTTTTTGAGCGAATGATAGTATGATCAATGATTGCAGGTCTGCGATGTTGATTAGTGATATGGACATAGCCAAGCTTATGATCCATGCTCAATAGATAGAAGAGAAGAATATTAAGATGAGAGAGAAGCAGAATAAGAAAGCAAAGACATGTAGTTTCAATTTTGCTCAGCTAAAGTCAAATAGTGGGAATCATTCTAAGTTCCACCCAAAGTCATCCATTCTAGATCGTTCCTCAGCAAGTGCTCCAGTTCCAAAATTTAAAGACGGCAACAGGGATAGGGCATCAGGCCCTAAACCTGAGGGCAGTGTTAGCAGTGCCCGCACTCATACTTTTTGTCAGACTTGTGGAAAGAATCTTCAGGGTATTTGTAGAGATGAAAACCACATCTATTTTGGATGTGGTAAGCCAAGCCACAGTGCCAGAGATTGTACCTAGTCAGGCTTTTAGGGTCAGCGTAACTATTTCTCAGCTCAGTCTGGTCACCCGAACCAGCAGGGTGCCACTTCTACGCCACCAGTGGGTAATAACCAAACAAACTTTATACTCTTCAGTCCTGATAAGGTCAGGAACATTCTCATAATCTGGTCACTAGTATAGTATAGATCTTTCACTTGTATCTTCACACTTTGCTAGATCTAGTAGCGTCTCTGTCTTTTGTTACTCCTTATATAGCAGTTAAATTTAGAGTCAGTCTTGAAATTCTAGTAGAGCTCTTTTCCGTCTCTACCCCAGTGGGTAAAACTATCATAGCCCGACGGGTATACAGGAACTGTCCAATTATGGTATCTCAGAAAGTTACATCAGCAGACATAGTCGAATTAGAGATGACTAATTTTGATGTCATTCTTAGCATGAATTGTTTTTATTTCTGCTATGCCATAGTCGACTGTATAAATATAGTTGTCCTATTTCAGTTTTTGAATAAACCTATCCTAGGGTGGAGGGGTGGTACTTTAGCCTTCAAAAGTAAGCTTGTTTCCTTCCTTCAAACACGGAAAATAATGTCTAAGGGATATGTCTATCGTCTTGTTTGAGTTAAGGACACTAGTTTTGAAACTCCCAGTCTTGAATCAGTCCCAGTTGTGAGTGAATATTCAGACATTTTTTCTAAAGATCTTCCAGGAATTCCTTCTGAAAGGGAAATATACTTTGGCATTGATATTTTTCTAGATACTCATCCTATATCTATTCTACCATATAGAATGGCACCAACAGAACTCAGAGAATTAAAAAAATTGTTGAAGGATCTCCTAGATAAGTTATTCATTAGACCCAGTTTGTCCCCTTAGGGCGCAATTGTCTTATTCGTACGAAAGAAAGACGGTTCTCTTAGAATGTGCATTGATTACCGTTAGCTAAATAAAGTCATGGTCAAGAACAAGTATCCACTTCCCAGAATTAATGACTTTTTTGACCAACTTTAAGGCGCAAGTTACTTCTCTAAGATAGTCATCAGATCAGGTTATCATCAGTTCAGAGATAGAGAATATGACATTCCAAAAATAGCTTTCCAAACTTAGTATGGTCACTTCAATTTCTTAGTCATGTCCTTTGGTTTTACTAATGCACCAACGGCTTTCATGAATTTGATGAACCAAGTGTTCAAGCGGTACTTGGACATGTTCATCATAGTATTGATAGATGACATCCTTGTTTACTCCTGCAGTGAGCGCGATCATGTAGAATATCTCAAAATAGTATTGCAGACTCTCAGAAATCATCAGTTGTTTGCCAAAATCATTAAGTGTGAATTTTGGCTAAGGTCAGTAGCCTTCCTTGGTCATATCATTTCTAGTGATGGCATTAGAGATGATCCTCAAAAGACCGAAGTAGTAAGAAACTAGGCTCGCCTTGTCTCTCTATCAGATATAAGGAGTTTATTGGGTTTGGCTAGCTATTACAGATAGTTTATTGAGGGATTTTATTCTATTGCATCACCTATGTCCAGAATAACTCATAAAAATGTCAAGTTTCAGTCGTCAGATCCCTTCAAGAAGAGTTTTTAGGAGTTGAAGACTCGATTTACCTTAGCTCTAGTTTTGGCTATTCCCAATAGTTCAGATGGGTTCATTGTGTACTGTGATACATCCTGGGTAGGTTTGGGTTGTGTCCTCATGCAGCATCGTAAGGTCATAGACTACACCTCCAAATAGTTTAAACCCCATGAGAAGAATTATTCGACTCATGATCTTGAGTTAGCAGCCATAGTTTTTCCCTTATAGATTTGGAGGCATTACTTATATGGGGGGCATGTAGATGTGTTCACAGATCACAAAAGCCTGCAGTACATATTCTCTCAGAAATATCTTAACCTCCATCAAAGAAGGTGGCTAGATATTTTAAAAGACTATAACATGAGTTTCCTTTACCATCTGAGCAAGGCAAATGCAGTGGCCGACGCTCTCAGTAGACTGCCTATGGGTAGTTTGCTCATAATGGGGACAGTAAGAAGAATTTAACTCAGGAGGTCCATTAGCTTGCCCGACTAGGTGTTCGCTTAGTCATTTCAGCGGAAGGTAATACATGGGCTTAAAACAACTCAGAATTATCTCTAGTTTCCAAGGAAAAAGAAAAAATATGATAGAGATTCCAGTATAGTCAAGTTTAAAGAGTTAGTCAAAGATCAGAAGGTTGAGGTTTTCTCCCAAGGGGGAGATGGTGTATTGTGTTGTCAGGGTCATTTGTGTGTTCTAGGTGTAGATGAGTTGAGGCAACATCTTTTTGCAGAAGTGCATAGTGTACGATACTTTATTCATCCAGGGGCCACTAAGATGTACCACAACTTGTGTGAGATTTTTAGTGGAGTGGTATGAAGAGAGATGTTGCAGAGTTTGTGGCTAAGTGCTCTACATGTCAGGATGTTAAGATAGAGCATCAGAAGCCTAGTGGGTCTATGCAAGAGTTCAATATTCCCACTTGGAAATGGAAAGAAGTCAACATGGACTTTATGATAGGTTTGACCCGAACTCGCCATCAGCATGATTCAATTTGGGTCATTATAGACAGGATGACCAAATTAGCTCATTTCCTTCTATTCCATACCTCTTATTATGCCAAAGATTATGCCAAACTCTATATCAAGGATTTGGTCAGATTACACTGTGTTCCACTGTCTATTAGTTTAGATAAAGGTACCCAGTTCACCTCTTATTTTTGGAAAATATTCCAAAAGGGTCAAGGTACCCGAGTTCATCTCAGTACAACTTTTCATCCCCAAATAGATTGTCAAATAAAAAAGACCATCCATACTTTATAAGATATGTTATGAGCGTGTGAAATTGATTTCAAGGGTAGTTGGGATGATTACTTGCCTTTGATTGAGTTAGCATTCAATAACAACAATCATTTAAGTAGTAATATTACTCTATTCAAAGCTCTCTATGGAAGGAGATACAGATCTCCAATTGGTTTGTTCGATGTGGATAAGGCTGCAGTAGCAGGGCCTAACTTGGTGTTTGATACCTTAGAGAAAGTCCAATTGATTAGAGAAAGACTCAAGACAGCTCAAAGCCGACAAAAATCATACGCAAATGTGTGCAGGAAAGATCTCTAGTTTGAGATAGGTGATCATGTTTATTTGAAAATCACTCCCATGAAGGGAGTGAAGTAGTTTGGAAAGAAGGAAAAGATCAGTCCCTGATATGTCGGTCCTTTCAAAATTCTTAGTCACTTTGGCAAGGTAGCTTATGAGCTTGAATTACCTTCAGATGTATCCTCAGTCCATCCAGTGTTTCACGTCTCCTTGCTTAAGAAGTGCATAGGTGACCTAGAAGTTGTAGTCCCTATAGAGGACATAGACATTCAGAACAACCTCTCTTTTTAAGAGATTCTAGTCAACATCCTTGACTACCAGACTCGCAGACTGAGGAACAAAGAAGTTCCTCTAGTCAAAGTTCTTTTGCAGAATCAGTCCGTTGGGGTGATACTTGGGAAGCTGAAATAGACATGTGGACCACGTACCCTCACCTTTTCTCTGCAAACTCAGACTCAGCCCAAGGTAATAGCTTTCCCTAAAGCTTATTCATTTTCATGTTCAAATTTCAGTTACAACTTGGTATTCAGTTTCATGCTCAGATTTACATTATAAACTTGGTATTAACTACCATTGCATATTTATTCATGTGTTCATGCATCATGTATGTCATGTATTCATGCATTAGATATGAATGAACAAGTGAATCAGTACTCCCAGTCATACATTCATGTATCGGCTCAGTCATGAAATCTTGCATCATCAATAAATCAGTAATGTTAGTCATGTACTCATGTTTCAGTTGTTCGTAATCATTATATACTTCAGTTTATAATTTCTACCATCTCAATTAGTCTCATTCGAGGACCAATGTTCCCAAGGGGGAGATATTATAAGACCCCATATAATTTCTAAGCTTAATTCATCCTTTTAGGCTTTTCAAGGTGTCTTAGACTTAGAAAATTTAAGTTCCCAGACTAAGTTTATTTTTGTCATTCAAAAGTTGGCAACCTCATTTGATGAACTTAATGTCCCTTAATGGACCATATTTTTGTTGATTCAAGATTACAGAGGTCAATAGGTGTTCCTAAACAAATCTTAGATTTTTTGAAACTCGTTTAGACCACGTTTGGTGTCCCAAAATAGTGGACCAACACGATATTAGCACGCCGTTTCACCTATCGCATTGGTTAACATAGTTGCAGGTTGCCAACTACTGAGGCTTAGCATTATCATGATGCAACGCGTCGGGTATCGCATTGAGGCCATCGACGCACCCCATCTCCAATTGCGTCGATGCCCAATTTTTAGTCACTAAATGTCTGCAACTTTAAGGGTGAAAGGGTCAATTTACAACCCCTATATAAGACTATAACACAAAATTAAGCTAGGTTACACCAAAATATAGTTGTTTCTCACAAATTCCCTCAAGAACAAGTCTAGGGTTTTTAATTGAAGGTTCTAATCCAGGAGATTCCACCGTTAATCTTCAAGAAACTTCCATCCAAGGTATGTAAAGTGTTGATTCATAGGTTCCTTTTACCCATGAAGATCAAGAAACCCTTTAAGAAATATAAATTTTGAATTCCAATATTATGAATTGAATCATATCCTTGTTTATGTTGTTGTATGATTACTAAGTTGAAAATTTTAATACATAGAATGAAATTATGTTAGCATCTGGTTGGAATTCTTGTATTTAAAGGGAAAAATGTTGCCATTATCTATCATTTTAATGTTCATGCCTAAGCCTCAAGTTATGCATGAAAGGTTTTTGCTAAAATGTCTAAGAGAATAAGAATTATGCTTTATTACTCAATTGTGACAAAATTGATGAATCCATGATTTACCCTTATGTTCAAAATGACCTCCATGTTATTGTTATGCATTGTAATGGTTTCGTGGAATACTCATGAGATTAGACTTATGAATTTATGACAGATTTATATGTATTCCTATTCATGTGTAAGCTTATGACGTACAAATACTTCATGAAAATCCCCAACGTTTGTATTATGAATTGTTGACTATGGTCATGTGTTCAAGAAGTGTCATGTCTTATTAGTATCATGCTATCGAGTCCTGGGGATACTTGTACCAGACAATTTAACTGTGTTCCTAACCCAGTATCAGTTTCAAGATAACCTCTGTCATGCCATGATAAGTAGTATTCTCAGTTAGTTTCAGTACTCAATAGAATTCAGTTAGTTACGTGACTTAGGAAAACTCAGTAATCTCATTAACTCAGTCAGGTAGGAGTAGCATTCAGCGTCGACCGAACCCAAGGATGAGGGAACACACTGATAGTAGAGGGTATGACCCTTAGAAGTAATCCTTGCATTCCAAAACTATGCAACCAACATAGGTTAAGACATCAACACTGAAAGTTGAGAGTTGATGAGATGGATTAATACTTCCAGTTGAGGGTCCCATCATTCTCCTTTGAGGACACCGCCAGATGAGGCTCACTCTCACTTGTCCTTACCAGTGGTGCGGTATTGACATCCTTCAAATTGGGGTTACATATAGGACCCCAACTCTATTCAGAAAAGGGGTATGTTAGTTATATGACTACTTCCCATAGTCTCAATATTAGTCTCAATAAAAGAACTCAGATATATCTTCAAATTTAGGACTGTCAGATACAGCCACTCAGTTCAGTACGAAACTCAGCTAGTGCAATCAGAATCAGGACTGTCAAACATAGTCACTCAGTTAACAGTATACCAGTTATGTAAAACTCATGTTATCAGTATTCATACTCTTTATTCAGTATTATCACGATCTTATTTACAGTTGTATATTCATGTATGTATTCTCACATTCACGTTATTTAGTCAGTTAGTATTGTTCATGCATATGAAACCTATGCATTTAGTCTACCACACTTTACATACCAGTACATTCATACATACTAACACATACTTTTCTTCTGTGCTATGGTGTTTTATACCATAGGTTTCGATGCTCAAGTTCTCGATTGCACTTAGCTTCAGATTATGCCAGCAGTAGTAGTTTTCCAGTGAGTCCTCATCATTCAAGGATAGCATGATTAGTTCATTACTTCATTATTTAATTTTTTGGTATACAGAGTTCTTTGGTGACATGTCCCATCTACTCCATAGTTTTAAGACAGTTTAGAGGCTTTCAGACTAGCATGTTCAGACAGTTTATTTTATTTTTGATATTGACATACCGTATTTCCAAATGTTATGTTTTATCAGATATTTAAATTTTATGGACTTTCATCTCTCTTATATACATTTATACAGTATATTATGTAGTTCTCAATTATAGATATCAGTCATAGGTTATCTTGTGGTCCATCGGGATTGCTAGCACCGTGTAGCATTTCGAGTATAAACATTTTTTGGTGTATTACAACACGATTGAAATATTATTGAAAACTAAAGTTAAGTAAATTGCTAAACAAGTAGTCCTTGTGGGTTCGATATTCCGCTCTTTAGAGTTACTATATTTCCATGTACACGTGGATGTGTGGTAGGCTACAATAATGTACACCACCATAAATTTATTGATGAAGGGTTATGAAACATGGTTCATCAGCCTCATAGGCATGCTTAGGGCATTAGTTACACCAAATGCCATTACAAACCTCTCTTATGACCCAAATTTTATTTTAAGGGTCATGTTATAGTTATTATCTTGCTTAAAATATATTTGGTGGTCGCCATTTTAAAGATCAAATTGTAAAAGTACTTGATCCATATAGTTTATATAACATGTCATCAAGCCTCGGAATAAGATGATTATATGTCATAGATATTTGTCAACCTCTCTACAATCAATTCACATCCTCCAAGTACTAGCCTTTTTGTGAACAAGAATAACAGGTACGACATATTACTGTACCCTTTGAAAAAACCTTTTTCAAGGAGCTCTATCAATTTTCTTTGGAGCTCTTTAGTTTCCTAAGATTACTTCTATAACCTGGTCAGTTAGGAATTTGATATCATATCATAAAATTGATTTGATGTTTAGTTTCCCTAAAAGGGGTAATCTTTCATGCACCTCCTCCGAGAATAGCCCCTCATAATCTTGCAAAAGGGAAAAACAATACTAGGCAAAGTTCTAGTACTTAAGTTATCATGGTATAAGAAGTTGTTGTTGATAACACATACTAGAAAGCATCTCTCATATCCACCCTTGAGACACTTTCTTATCTTGAGACACTTCCTTTATGATTTGATAATCCTCACTCACTTGGTATGTAGTCAACGATTTAAGGACATATTTTAAAATATACATTTATATCTAATTTTGATGATGAGCAGCTAACTACAAGGTACTAGGCCTCTAGATGTGCAAGATAAAATATAGTTGGCATGCGTTGTCTGCATAGTTTTGTTATCTTGTGTAACAAAGTTGTAGGTGTTATTTTGTACTGACTAATACAACTGGTCCAATGTTTTTTCAATGCTAATATCACTCAGCTATAAAAGGGAAGAAACTCATCTTCATTAAGTGGTTTTTGAAAATACAAAATAGTAAAGAGAGGCAACATAAACCCAGTTCCAACACTTCTCAAGTTCTTAGCTTTATGAGAGCTTAAATTGAAAATTGTTCTTGAGTGAGTATTGATTTGTAATAAAAATAATCATTTTATAAGGATAGTGTTTTGTTTTGAGAAAGGTTCTCAAGTAGAGTTTCCTAAGCTAGTTTTGATTAAAGTTAAGCAGTAGAGAGGTCCTTGGTAGAGTTACCAAGATGAGCTTGTAGTAGAGTTTCTACAAGCGAAAGCAGCCTAGAGGTATGCTCAAATCTAGACTATAATTAGGAGGTTGATTATAGTGGATATATTTGCTGCTTTTGAGGGAAAGCCATGGTTTTTCTCTTCTTGGTTACCAACGTAAAACTCTTGTGTTTTTACTCATCCTTCTCTACCTTTATTTCTCCTGCACAATTATTGTTCTTTGCCTGTGATTGATTCTTAGGGACCTGGTCCCTCACTCTGTGGTGCAACCCCTTAGGTTTTAACAATTGGTATCAGAGCCTGGTCACTCTCAAAGGTTCATACCAAGAGTTTTTTTGGTTATCATGGCTACTCCACCAAACCTCGAAGAAGGGCAATCTACCACTAGACCACCTAGATTTAACAAATAATACTATGGGTGGTACAAAACAAGGATGGCTTCACTATGGTTGAAGATAGTGAATTGATAGATAAAATCCTTGATGGACCTCATGATATTATAAAAAAAGTCAAAGAAGGAGATGTTACAAAAATAGTTATCAAAAATAAGAGGGAATTCAATGAAGGTGATATAAGAAAGATTGAGAAAAACTACAAGGCCAAGAAACTATTAGTCTGTGCAATACAACTTGATGAATATAACAGGATCTCAGCTTGTGAAAATGCCAAATAGATCTGGGATTGCTTGAGGATTGCACATGAAAATACTACTGATGTGAAGGATTCTAAAGTAGACATATTGACTACTCAGTATAAAACCTTCCCCATGAAAGAAGGAGAACCAATCAAAGAAATGCATACAAGATTCACTTCTATCAATAATGAGCTTCATGTCCTGGTAGAAGTGATTTCATTGTATAAGCAGGTGAGAAAAAATCTTGATGTTATTACTAAGTCCTACAAAAGAAAAGTTGATGCCATAACATAATCAAGAAAACCGAAGACCCTCACCATGGATGAATTGATTGGAAATTTAGAAAACCATAAGCTTAAGAAACTGCAAGCGCTGGAGAAGAAGGAAACAAAAAGAGAAAAATCCCTGGCATTGAAAGCTTCTAAATATGATCCAATTAATGATGAAGACACTGATGTTACCTATTTGGAAAATAGGATTGTTAGAGCCATGAACATGAGTGGTCAGTTCCAAATAAAAGAAAGTAGTAGCGAAAAAGAAAGTAGTACTGTGATATGTCATAAATGTGGAAGTCCTATACATTTCATTAAGGATTGTCACTACATAAATGGATTAACAGGGATACCTCAAGACTGGAGGTGACAACTAAAAGTACATGGACCAGGTCCCTGAAAATTCTAGAAGGAAGAGAACAGCTGAGGATGGTTAAAGCAAGCTCTAGTAGCATGTCGAGACTCGTCTAGTGATTCAAGTAAAGATGCGAAGACTGGAGATGCTTCTATGCTAGCAGTGGACGACAGTCCAGGTATCTATGTTTCTTTGTTTGATTTTATGCCAAACATTGAAGATGAATAAGAAAACAAGGTAACTCTTTCTAATCTTAAAAAAACATGGACAACTATTCAGCTAGAAAGACAAAAAGATTGCAAATATGCTGACTTACTCTATGTGTGAAATGACTGAGAAAAAATTTGCTCTAGAAAAAAAGGTGGAAAGTTAAGAGCTTGAGTTAATTCATTTAAATCTCCAAATATCTAAAATAAAAGAGTAGGTTACTAAGTTAAAATATGAAAATCTTAATCTAGTGAGCGAAATAGAGAAAAGGGAAGATGCTAGTGACAAAAAAGAGAATAATTCTCTTGAAGAAAAAATAGAAGAGTAGGATCTTGATTTAATAGCCTTGACTCTTCAGACATCAGAAACTAAGAAACCGATTACTAAGCTAAAACTTAAAAATCTGAGTTTGGTAAGTCAACTAGAGAAAGTAGATTTTCTAAGCGTAAAGGAAAGACAGAATCCTCCAAATTTCAGGTTGAGCTTGACGAAAATTAGACAATTCATAAAGTGTTCTCATGGCTGCACTTTTGAATAATGAGGATTTATAAAGGGACCTGGTTTGTGTTAGAGAAGAACTTAAAAAATCCTTATAATGGACTACATCTTCTCAGATCATTTCTAATCTATTGGTCAAGATACTAATAATAGGAAGGGTCTTGGTTATCAAGAGATAATCCAAGTTTGTGGGTCTTATGGAAAGATTTCTCATAATGGTAAGAAAAAATTTGATAGGCCTCTATACACTCACAGTGGAAAAGATGGACACCTGAAAGAAGATTGTCATAGTTGGCTCAGAGCAAGAATGATCAATGTTAGACATGTCCACTAGAGGAGCACCTATCACAAAGGTGTAAGACCTTGGAAAAACATGAAGAAGATCACACTACCTAAATGCACAAATAAGAATATAATCAAATCTTTGTCCTGCTGTTGGGAACTCAAACTCAAAGGGATTCCTAAGTCTAATAAATAATTGTAAGTATAGGAGGGAGAAAAGGATTGCAATAAGAAAAATCTTCTTGTTATAGCATAAGTCTATGAATGGAAGGCCTGATTGTATTATCTTTCCTAAGAAACATCAAGGCAAAGATGTATTATGTGCTTAGCATTCCTTTCCCAAAGATGAGCTCAAAGATGTGAAATAAGTTAGCAAGTTCAAAGCAAGGCTAAAGAAACTCTAGATATTTGAAGAATGCTAAGTTTGGGACTTGTTTCTCTAACCTATTTCAAGAAAAAGTCATTGTATCATATAGTGTAATGAATCTATCAAGCTAATGTTGGGATTGATCATACTAACATGACCTACTATTAAGTGAATCAGTGTCTCCTAACAAAAATGGCTATGTTCAAGAGGTAGGTATCCTTGGTAAATTATTACTTGTTGTTTAACTTATTATCATACCTTTATAGGTATAAATCTATGGGAGCAACTTTGGAGGTGGACAAATATGATAATCACAAAATTGAATATTCATACATACTAGAGAGGGACCTAGTCCCATCTCTCAGTTAGTTATTATATGTGCAAATTTTGTCTGTTCTGCTAAGAAAAAGCAGCATCCTCCTTGTCCTTATGTTAGAACAATGTTATCCTCTCCTAAAAAGTAAGGTGAGTTACCTAAAATCTAATACTGATCATATCTTATTTCCCTAGAAAACCCTTTCTTTCACTTGTTATTTCTTAAATCTCGCTGTACCCACTCTTTTTCGTATGAAAAGGGAAAATTCAAAATTCCAAGTAGCCCCTCTAAAAGAAAGACCTTCGTGATGGCTGGAACTCTTCTATTTTCTTGACTTTCAAAGGATTCTGAGCTTGGCATTATGAAAATTCCTTCATAAAATGTCCTGAAAAACATCTTTCTTCTCTTACTCTTCCAAAGCTAACTCCTTCATCACTCAATTTGTTTCAAATGAATCTTGCCTAAATCTTTAAAACTGTTCTGATGATGTTGTGGTAGATGAAACTTAGGTAGCCGAAAACCTCATTTTGTTGTCAAAAAGCCTAGGAAAGAACATAGTTGATCACAAGAAAAATAATGCTAGTAAAACACCAAGAATCTCTAGAAACTAGTTTAGTACTGAGAAGCAGTCGACTCTTGAGGGACCTGGTCCAAAGAAGAGAAAAGTAACTCAAAGTGAATCTGTGATCACTTATACTAAAAGAAAAAATGTGAGAAAAGTAATATTGTATCAAAGAAAATTATAAAAATGTTCTTAAAGAATAAAAAGGTGTTTATTGGATGATTTTTTATTCAAATATGCTAAAAGAACCCAGTATGGTGGAACTTGTTGAGCCGGTTAATCATTAAGGTTGGATGCATCAAACAAAAATACCTATTCCCTCTATTTTTGATGAGATATCAGGGAATTCTATTTTAATTTAGAATTCTCAGAAGATGAGATAAGTTTGACTATACAGGTCCTAGGGAAGGAAATAAAAATAAATGAGGAAACACTGGGAAGAATTTTTGAAGTTCCTATAATGGGGTGAGATTTGTTTCCAAACAGCTACCTTCAATAGAATTCTTTGCAAATGCATCAAAGGTAAAAGGGAAATCCATGGCTATAGTGAATAGGAACTTACTCAAGAGTGAGTTTCAATTGATTTTTAACTTTGTGAACAAGGTAATGCTGCCTAGGTAACAAAAGAGAAACATTGCATAAACCACTGACTTGTATGTAATGGAATGCCTTCATTGCTTTGAATTCCTAATTCTACTTGGATTGATGGAAGAACACATTCACAAAATGATTCTTGGTAAGAATGGAAAGCATGACATGCCTTATAGATTTTGGCTGAACAAAGTACCTAATCATTATGCGATTATTTGTGATTTTGGAACCCAAGGATCTACGGTTAAAATTCTTGATATGAAACATTGATCAAGACTAAATGTGTCAAACTAGGTAGTATTTCTCAAAGAGAGCTCAGTGAGGAAATAGAGGAATTAAAATTCAAATTAGGTGCCAAGGATGAAGAAATAAGCAAGCTTCAGGAGAAAAATTCAGTATCTTTCCAAAGGAAGCCCATGTGACTAAGAAATGTTTAGAAATCAAAATTTTGAGCTAGAGAATAGAGTGTTAATCTTAACTGATAAGGCATCTCAACAACAACCTGACCCTACTCCTTCAAAATTTTTTTCCCAGTCCTTCACTTGTGAATCTTTCTTGATTCCTATGGATTTTTCCTTATGAACATCTAATTTATTCTCTATAATTATAATTACCTACTTATGAATGAATCTTTGTTTTGTGTGTTACATGTGTTATCATTAAATTGCAAAGCTATTTTTCATGTTAGTGTTTCCCACTGGCCATGAGTTAACTAATTTGTGCTTATTTACTCTTGGTCTACTGTTCTCACTTTTCAATGATGCCTAAAGAGGGAAAACAACTACGTTCATCTAGTAGGGACAAATTTTAGTTGTAAATTTAAATGGCATGCTGATAGAGAGAAGTATGTGATGTACTGAATAGATAAATAAAAGGAGACATATCGATAGGGGAGTGTGAAAATACACTAAAAGTATGTGCATAATGATAGAGGAAGAAATCAAAAGTGTGTTATAAATGGAAACAAGGGACCAGGTCCCTATGTTGCATGATGGAGGAAGTATGATGATCGGGGGAACATTTATATTCATGTGGTAATAACACTAATTAAATATGATGAATGTGCATTGATGCTCAAAACTGTATTGTTGATTTTTCATTATCAAAAAGAGGGAAAATTGCTATATATAGTGTTTATGATGACCATCTAACTACAAGGGACCAAGTCCCTTGATGTTCAAGACATAGTACAGTTCGCATGCATTTTTTGCACAATTTTGTTATGTTGTGTAACAAACTTGCAAGTGCTATTTGTACTAATTAGCATAGCTGGTCAAATGATCTTTGATCCCTAATCATCACTCAGCTATAAAAGGGACGATATGTCTCTTCATTAAGTGGTTTTTGTAATAAAAAAGAGTGAAGAGAGGCACATAAATCTAGTTCCAACAGTGCTTAAGTTCTTAGCTTTATGATATCTTAAATTGAAAATTGTTCTTGAGTGAGTACTAATTTGTTATCGAACTACTCATGCTTTAAGGTGGTGCTTTATTTTGAGAAAGGTTATTAGGTCAATTTGCCCAAGATAGTTTCTAATTAGATTTATTAGTAGGGAGGTCCTTGGTAGAGTTACCAAGATGAGCTTGTTGTAGAGTTGATATAAGCATAAGGATCCTTAAGGTAGGCTGAAACCTAGATTATAATTAGGCGGTTGATTATAGTGGATTTCTTTGGTTCCTACGAGGGCAGGACGTGGCTTTTTCCTTCCTGTTTTTCCACATAAAAATCTTGTGCTCTTACTCCTCCTGCACTGCCTTTAGTTCTCCTGCATGATTAGTATTGTTTGCGTGTGATTTACTCTACGGGACCTAGTCCCTTACTGTGTAGTACAACCTCCAAGGTTTACAACACTTACAATATAAAAAAATACTTGTTGGATCGAGCATAATATGTCATATCTCTACCATATTGACATGGTCTCTCGAGTAAAAAATGTCAAGAAACCATAAGGACAATATCACAAATGACCTCTTCATGTTACTTTCCAATACTAAATTTAGAGGTCACTTGCTTGAGGACTTTCATTTACATATTATCATTAAGCCATTGTATTTTATAGGGATTAGGTTGCTTCCTTGTAGTAATTTTCATCTGCTCTACCATGGTATTATTTCCCACATTGGTTTAACTTCTACTATCAATGAAAAAGGCACACACCTTTTCCATGATTTTGCATCTTGCATAACACAAATTTTCTCTTTGATCAATCTCTTTCTTGTAAAGATCTCCAATAATTTATCTTATCACACAAGAGATGTTAGCATTCACCTTCCATCCATTGTTACCTTTTGGATCAAATCTACACCTTCCCATGAGACAAGTAATATTTATCCCCTTACCAAGCCTTTTCTCTTAAACCTTCGAGATCCCTATCCCTCTGTCACTTTTGTCTCTCTGTTCCTTACTTTTTGACTTACTCCCTAGATCTTCCATAGTTTAATACCCATCCTAAAATACAAAAATAACTCTCCAATTAGGGTTCTTAATAATAATGTGCTCTCTCTTTTGGCATCTATAGCATTGAATAATAGAGGGTCAAGGTGCATTGGGTTTAAGAAAGTTACCTTTCTTTGGTTTGTTGACTACCCTGGAATTGTAATCTCTATTGGATAGAGTATCTTGATCATGACTTTTCAAGTTCTCCCTAGATGTGGAAGATTTCCATTTGCCATTATTGTTGCCCAATGATGATATTGAAGAACTCTTAATATTAGATGACCTCTTTTTTTTCAAGTCTTCTTTGATCTTGGAAGCATCATGAAAAATTGACTCAAGGCTCTCATAGATCTAAAGCCTCATAGGATTTAATATTTCTTGCCTTAATTTGGCTATAAATTGAATCATCACGTATTATATATGTTCTTTAAGCTTTGATTTTATCCTTAGGTTCTTGAACTCATCATAATATTATTCGACACTCTTGGTGACTTGACTTAACATATTAACCTTCTTGAGCATATCTTGGTAGTAATTTGGAGACAAGTACTAAGATTCGATGAGATCAATCAACCCAATGTAGGCAACTCATACCTATTATGACTCTCCCTTTATTTTCTCTTAGATACCTATCAATTGGGGCATAACCCTCAAATTAAGGGAATATTTCTCTTTCAATGCTTCCAAGATATTACTGGTAGGAAAGATCCTCTCACTTTGCAACTTTTATTCTAGAAACTCCTTTGAATCACTACTTCCTTTGAACCTTGGAAGTGTCACCTTGATTATGTTCAAGCCCCGATTATCATGATCTCCCTGATTACCCTTCCTTTATCTTTTATCCTATTGCCTAAATCCTCAATTCCATTTCCTACATTCTCTACCATAATAACCTTGTCTTTCCCTGTCCTGGTTTCTCTCACACCCTTGAAGTTGAACTCCTTGCCTTGGTAAACCTTGTCCTTCCCTATCTTTATACATCCAAAACTCGTTTTGATTGACTTTATCATTCTACTCATTGTAGAAAGGATTGTCATATTATTTTTCTTGGTAATATAGTAGTGGATGATATTGTAAATGTAATATATAAGTCTCTGATAAGGACTCATTTGATGGATTGAGGGGTGGTGGGTGGTAAGGCACTCAGTTTTCCACCAAAAATGAATATCCTGTGGTGGTTGATATAGGTGTGGATATAGATGTGGAGTAGATTTTATTTTATAATTAAGGTTGTTCAATGGATGAAATATCGGTTGTGGTAGTTTGTTCATTTAGTTTATGAAGGGTTACAGGGATTGTGAGCTTGTCTTAGGGTGATAGTGAGTGATGGCTCCGAGTTTCTTTTTGTGTCTTTATTTAAAAATATTGAGTTTTTTCCCATTTATTAGCACTTTTAACTCCCTTTAATTGCTTTTCTATACTTCCCATTCTTTCACTTATATCTGCTAATTATTTTTCTATGTCGACCATAGATCCATGAGATTAAAGGAACTTTCATCACTTTTTTCCACCTTGTGTGAGACATGATACGTACACAACTCAAAAAATAATATTAGTGGTAAAAAGCCTCACACCACTCATTTATGAACTCTCAACTTACCTTCTAAAGCTTTCTGTAAAAGTTGATATCAAACTATCTATGTGATAACGCTTAAACTACACCTCTCAACGAGAATATAAGCAATCGTGGTCAATATAAAATCCAACTAGGTTGGGGTCGAATCCCACAGGGAATATGGTGTGAACTTAAGTAATTTGCAATTTAATCAACTGATAGTTGATATTTCCTTAAATGGGGGTTTTTAGTTTAACGAGTAATTGTTAATCACTTTAATCAGTGTTCGTAATCAAGAGTTTATAAAAAACAAGAATTATGTTCACTAGGGATGTTGGTACTTGACAGATGCTACTAGTGATTCAACATTCTCACGGTAGGTAGGACAATAAGTTATCTTTATCGAAGTTATTCTTTAATGTCTCTAGACGTACTTAAGCATTTAATTACCTAATCCTCTTGGACTTAGGGAATTTATATTCACTGCCCAGATTTTACCTCAAGATAACCAACCTTGTTACAACACTGATTATTAAACGAAAGTTTAGTGTTTCCAAGTCCCTGTTGATAATTCACTTCCCACTATATTTGATTTCTTTCCCATGAAGATCAAAGCAGGTGTTATCTATTGTTTTCAACCAATAGACAATAATTAAAACATCAAAATTATCAAGGAATCCTACCACCTTTTGAATATTGAACACTCAGCACCTTATCAACACCTACCCCTAGATCCCATAATTCAGGTTAAAGGAATTTAGCGACTCATGAAGTAATAATCAAAGCAACTAGATGAATTCGTTATTTGAAAGATAAACTTACCAAAAGATAAATAATAACTAGTGAATCTCAGATCAAAATAATTGCTTTTTCAAGCCAAGAAGTTAGAGAGAGAAGATATCAAAGTATCATGTCTCAAAACTCAAGGTTCAGAACTCTTCAGAAAACCCTAAATAAAGCTTTAAGCAGTTCACCCTGATTATGGAAACAAAATAATAAAATTAAGAAATTCTTCGGATTAGTTGTTGCCATTTGTGATAGCCTATCAGGAGGCTGATGAATTATCACAAATGTCGTCAGCTTCGTCTTTGCTTTGGACACTTGCTGCTAACACTGACAACAAACGGTGATGCCCTATCAGCTCCTTAATGACTTATCACAAATATCGTTAATTCTCTACTTCAGCTCTCATGTGCTACCTTAGGATGACGACATTCTTAACGGCTTATTAGTTTCTTGACGACCTATCACAAAATGTCATCACAACTTTCAACTTAGGCCCATTCTCTGTCTAAAGCTGATAGATTATCATAGGGCTGAAGACTTATCACAAATTTCGTCAGCCACACTTTGCCTCTATATACTTCAGATTTCAGCTCGTTGGCTTTCATTCTTTTTGGTTCTCAAGCATCTTAGCTTATACTGCAAAATCAAACATAAAATAATCAAAAACGATAAAAATTGCTTAAGACATTGCAATTATTCTTAGTTAAAAGCCTCAAATGTGTTAGCATTAGCTCACATATAAACACCCTCAACTTAAAACAATTTCTTGTCCTCAAGCAACTCAGCACAACTAAGAGAATACAAAGCACATTTGGCAGTCATTCATCTATATCGTCTCAAAACACTTTCACCCTTTCCAAGGTCATTCAATTCAACAATAATGAGGAACACCAATGGAATACACATAAATCAATATACGGCATTAATTCAGCTACATTAACCATGCATATACCAATATTAAACTCTTCAAAAAAATTAGAAACTAGTAACATATCTGGTGTGCCCTCACAGTAAAGAAATCTGCCTTTTCTCATATCAACAACATATATGTAACCATGGGGACAGTCAAAATACACTCTCAGAATGAAGTACCAATCAATTTATGAAGAATACCATAGTCTTGTCCTTATTTTCATTACCAAGATCTTCAGACAGGTAAGCTAGGATCACTATAGGTCTTCCCTATGGCTTGTAATGTAGGCTAGGGGCTGGTATGATACTCGATGATATTTAAAGTGACTAAGCCTCTTTGAAACTACAATATCTTTTGGGGTCTCACTCATTTACCTTTTTATACTCTTCTCTTTTCTTGATCACTATTATTCAGGATGGGTTCGATTCTTTTCTAAAATTATTTCTTCTCTTTTAAAACTTTTCTTTTCTTGCTCTTTTCCATCAAACCTATTTTTTTATTCTTTTCTTTTACTCTACCTTTTTCATACTCATTTTACATCACACACCCCTATGATAGCCACTCTTAACTTAGGCCATTTGCCTAAGTCAAAGTGCATAGTGTCCAAGGAGGATCAGGGCCAAAACAGGTTCATTATGATATAAAATTAGGACAGTGATAGGTATCGTAAAAAGAAATAGGCTATTCAGGCTCAAAATAGAGATCAAGGGATATTATGCATACAGGGAAGGTCATGTAGGCTAAAGTGAGCTAATGTCAAAATGGCCTATGACCCTTTTCTAACCCCTATTTTTCAACCTAGGTAAGACTAACTGGCCAAGTTCTGGCTTCAGCATACAGAGGGAACTTTTTGGCACTCGACTACTCATTCAGTTCGTGCAGCTGTTTAGCAATGATTATTATGTTACTAGAACTAATGCCGTACAAAGATGCACGGTCGACACACTTAAATACAAATTACTCAGTTTAATGTAGTAGACCACTTGAAGAGGTGTACAAAAATCACAAAACTAATTCAATTGCCTCAACTACAAGTATTTTTCCTATTTGACTACAAAATTTTACAACAACAAATTTACCCTAGACCCTCAACTTACAATCAAAGAAACTATAAACTAAGGTTAAGAGTATACTTGGAATAGATCAATCACATGGGTCATGGGTTCCTGACCTTGCTGCCGCATCTCTATCAGGAGCCTCTCTCTGTTTTGGTGCAGCTGGTCTATCATTTGATGAAGGCGTACTAGTAGAGACACCTATGGCTCTCGCTCGGATGGCTGCCTCCCATCTCTCATTGTCCACTAAGGACTCTATTCTCTCCTGTTCATCTCCTTCCTTTTAGAATTTCTTCTTGTCCTTTTTTCTATTTTTCTTTCTTCATCATTGTCTGTCCTCTCTCTTTTTTCTTTTCCTTTCTTCTCACTTTTTTTCTTCTTTTTCTTCACAGGCTCCTCTATGAGATCAAGCATTAGGATTTCTTCCTCAGACTCCTCAACTACTGGATCTACTAACACCATAAAGTGGTGCTGCTATAGCTTTCTAACCTTCGTCTTTTCTTTTTCTAGGTTTGATCTGAATAATTCCATCGCTAGAGCTGACCTCTCTCTCGACTATGCATTAAAGCGATTCTTTAATTCATCAATCCATCCTAGCAGAGCCTTGTAAGGCTCAAGTGCATCCTTAACTCTTTTGTCAAGTGTAGCTTCAAATCGCTTGGCAAAGAGTTTGAGCCTTACAACACTTCGACTGCTTTGCTACTCTCCTGCAATTTATAAGGTTGAAGGCAATTCTATTGTAGGCTGCAGTTAGAGGAATTGTCTCAGTTCTGGGCTATGATAATTCTGCCATTATTGTGGATGTTGGAGGTACAGCTTCTGAATCAGGTACCTCTGTATTACGTGCTGAAGTAGTACCTATAACTGGTGGATCAGTTAGAATCTCTGCGCCCGTATCAAGCATTAGCCTTTGATGATTTTCCTCATTTCAGATTGGATTGTGGGTCTTCCTGGCAGTTCTTCTTCTAACCCTACAATCTTCGGCACATTTTCGGCCCTACATAACCTTTTAATTAAACAAGGGAAGGGATATGTTGTATCAGACCTCGAGACCCAAATTTTTATCTCTTCAGCGATAATCTCTCTAAAATTCAATTTGAGGTTAGCCATAAACCTTGCAACTAATATTGCTCTGTAATCCCCAAGGATATTATCACCATCTGTGGGAATCAATGAAATACGAACAATACCTCACAAAAATCTTGCTTCTGAAGTCAGGGAGGCCTTGAAGATCCTTTCACTCAGATTTGTTAACCATTCCGGTTCTCCATCGGCTATGAGTGTGGCTAACCAATTCTGTTGATTTTCCCGATGCTTCAACTAGGCATAGAAAGTAATTGAAGGGTCCTGAGGAGTGATGTTTGGGGCATGATGGAACCTATTGATTGCTGCTTCAGAAACATCCACTATTATGCCCCGTACCAGAACTTTATCCAACAAAGGTTGGTAAGCTGCTTTCTTTCCTTCTCTACATATCTTTTCCAAGAGAGCTTGGTAGTTTGCATAGAACTCCCTAACTAGTGTAGGGGAAAATGAATTTCCTCATCGTGTATTCCATCCCAAATCATATCCATAAAATTTCTGCTCTACCTCCAGGTACCCGTTCAACCCCTTAGTGATGATTCTCTTCTCCTCAAAGATTGGCCTCTTGACAGCTTTTTTGTTGGTTCTGCGAAGCCCATCAAATAAGATTTTCTAATCTTTGGGAATCTACCATCTATTGCCATCTCAAATGCCAGGATTTTTGCATTTAACCATAGTTTCCTGAATAAAAGAGTCTTCATCATCTTGTGGCTCAGTAGAAGGGGACTCGATTGATGGTCTCTCTGACTCATGCCTCTCAGAATCAGGATGATCTGAATCATGCTCTTCAGATTTAGTATGTTCAGACTCTTGTTGCTCAGAGAATGTCTCCTTAGATATTGTATGCTCGGATGTTGTTTTCTCAGTGTTACTTTCTTTACTCTCTTCCACCTCAACTGCTTAGAGTGGTGGAGTCTTTTTAGTACTTTACTTCTTCTTTTGCTTCCTGAGTAGAGGCTCTTCCACTTCATAATTAGACTCTTCATTGAAGAGTCTCTCAGGTACACTTCCATTGGTCACTTTCTTTGAGGATTTTGAGTTCTTTCCTCTGGGTTCCATTTCAAGACCTGTAGCAAGAGAAAAACCATTAGTTGACCCTCATGAGTATAAACACAAACACATTGATCATTGAAATTCCACACCGCTTGAAAGGGTTTAGTAATACTTTAGGTCCCAGGCGTGATGACATTTCTAACAAGCCATCACAGTTATGATAGCTTATCGCGAATCACGTCAGCTATAAACAAAACCCCAACTTGATTTTAACTCAATTTTTGGTCCCATTTTTTTCTTAAAATCCACTCGATTTTAGTTTTTGAGCTGAACTTTAAACCTTAAGCTTGCACAACAAACCTAGTTCCAATTTTTAGACATATTTGCAAGCTGAAGTTGGTTCAATCTTCTTGGAAACTTGTGTTTTCATCAATTTATCACTTACCGCTTAAAAATAATGGTTCGGTTTTGAGCATACCTGATGGGAGCCTTCAATGGGATTATACGAGCAAGAGGAAATAAAGAGAGGTGCATGATTTTGATTTCAAACCCACACATCCAAGGAAACATTATTTTGTTTTAGTTGGAGAGACTTTGAAAAGGGAAGAAAATAAACCAAAGATTGAAAAATAATAACTTAAAGGTAATAAAAACTAAGCGGGAAGGTGGAAAGGCTAAGCTGTGGGTCGGGCTGGGTCTTCTTAATTCGGCCCACAGTTTCAGCTAATGTTGGGATTTTAGTGATGACATTTCTAATAAGCCATCACAATTTGGATAGCTTATCACAAATTTCATCAGCCTTAACAAAAATTGCCTCAGAGCTACTGTTTCTAATGACAAGCTGATAGCTTATCACAATTGTGATAGCCCATCAAAAATATCGTCAGGAGCACTTGGCTGGATATATCGATTCCATCTTATTTGAACTAAAACCTAACTACAAAAATAAATAGTTTGCTAGAATATAAAAATTTTGGGTTGCCTCCCATTAGCACCTAGTTTACTATCGCGGCACGACTTAGTTATCTTGACTACTCAGACTTAACCAAGACAACCTATTGATACCCTTTTACTAGCTTCATAGAATACGTCCACGATTGAGAAAATACTCATCTCCATTGCCGGTGTCATGGATGAGTGTATTTTGAATCTTTTTCCTTATTATTGAACCTGAACTTTAGATTATTTAGTTCTATATCCACTATCACTCTCCCAGTTGCAAGGAATGGTCTACCCAAAATGATGGGCACTTAGAAGTCCACCTCACACTCCAGGACTACAAAATCAACAGAAAGAATAAAGTTGGCCACCTTTACCAATTGCATGTTTGTCGAAGTAGGATCCCCCAAACCTAGTTTTTTGTAAACAACGAGTGGCATTAGGTTTATACTGGCTCTCAAATTGCATAGTGTTTTTGTGAAATTTAGGGACCCAATAGTACACGGGACGGCAAATGCTCCCGAATCTTCCTTTTTCTATACTAAAGACCTTGTAAAGATAGCACTACAATGAAAGAGATTGTCCTCCAGCTCATGGCTAACCTTCCATTTCTTAGTGACAAGGTCTTTCATGAACTTCACGTATCCTGGCATTTGATCAAGTACCTCTACCAAAGGCACATTTATTGTTAATTGCTTGAGCATTGCCATGAATTTGCTGAATTTTGCATCATCGACCTTTTTCTTCAACCGCTGAGTAAATGGAGGTGGTGGTCTTGGGGTAGTTTTTAGAACTACCTTCTTCTCCTTATCTTTGTCTTTATCCGGAGCATCATCAGAATTATCTAGATTTTCAAACTCCACTGGACCACTTTCTTTTGGTTCGACATAACTACCTCATTAACTACAGGTTTGCCCACAAAAGGGTCAGGTAATATCTTACCACTTCTAGTGGTAATAGCCATGCATGATCCATCATTCCACAAATTTTGGACCATATCACTTGGTAGCGTTCCCTCTTCCTCTAGTTAAATGTTGTGGAGAGTTGGCTCATCTACTGCTCCAACTGTTTTGTAGTGGAGTGTGACTGCATCAACTGACTGATGGATGTCAGATCGTTCTTTATGGGGGTCACACCAGAGTTGGTATCTTCCACTCCCTTCAACAAATTATCTATCATGTCCCCAATGGAAATCTTTTCAGAACTTGTTAAAGTAGCCTCACGATTTCTAGAAGGAACATATAACCCACTCCTGTCATTGCTATTTCTCTAATTTATTTTCTCTCTATCTTTATAACCAAACTTATCATAGTAAGTCCGAACATGATCCCTTTGGATATTGCCTCGAAAACCCCCCTAATAATTAACATAGTTAGTCTCTTTATCTGTATCAACCTCACTTCTATCTTGAGATCCCACAGCTTTCACCTTTTCAATCTTGCCTAATAACAAGTGCTTGGTTAGTAAGTTCATCTATTTTTTAAGGTGAGCCATGTCTTGGTCATGCCCCTCTTCTTTTTTGCATTGTTCTGTAGTAATATCTACAGAAGAAGTGAGGCTGGCCACCACATAGTCTCTGGTATGCCATGCCCGACTCTGTTTGGTCATTCTTTCCAGCATCTCTAAAGCCTCTGGGAATTTAATATCAATAAACAAACCACCAACAACATTCTCTACAATTGAATTTGTAACAGAGTTAAGAGCCCTGTACAAAGTCTCTATCAAATGTATGTCTGTCATGTTGTGGTTCGGACAATGTGTCAGCTTCTTCTTGAATCTTTCCCAGGTTTTATGCAAGGGTTCAGTCGGGAGATGCATAAAGTTGCTAATCTCCTCCCTCAAATGTACCTTCCTGGAAGGTGGAAAGAACCTTTCTAGGAAAGCTCCTTTCAACTATCACCAATTAGTTATAGAATCGGGTGTCAGCTCATTTAGCCATAATGTTTCCTCCCCAGATAGAGACAATAGAAACAATCTCAATCGGATAGCATTCTTTCCCACTCTTGGGTCATTAAAAGATTTTCAAATGGTGAAATATTCACCAGATACAAGTCCGAGTTATCCCCAGGAAGGCCACCAAACAACCCCTTCAGATTTAGGAGTTGAATCATAGTACTCGTAATGTTGAATTTTTCCCCAGGTGTCAATAGTGGAAAAATAATTGCACCCATTGCACCTACTCCTTCCATTCCATTATCATCATCACTGAGATCATACTAGATCGTCTGGTACTCTTGTCTTTCTCAGTATGGATGATTCCTGTTAATATTACGCCATACTGGTGCAGCTATTTTCTCTTCACGCCTTGGGTGTCCAGGATTTAGCAAATCCTCATCTCCCAAATCTTCGTCCTCAGGATTTAGATGTCGTTCTTGTTGCCTAACATTTTGCACATTCACCTGAGCTATAGCTAAGGCTGCCAATCTGTCAGCCTCTTGTTATTCTACCATTCTTCCAATTCGTTGTGGTTCTGGGTTAGCTGGTAATAATGGTTCTTCGAAACTTCTAGTTCTTGATATACACTCTAAATATCCTAAAAATAAACAAAAACAACAAATAAATGTAAAACTAGGAAACTTGACTAACAGTAAATTAACGCACACAAACTTTAGTTTTCAAATGTATTCCCTGGCAACGACACCATTTTTGATAACTCTAAAACTGCACTTCTCAACGAGAATGTAAGCGATTGTTGTCAATATAAAATCCAACTAGGTTGGAGTCGAATCCCACATGTAATATGGTGTGAACTTAAGTAGTTTGTGATTTAATCAACTAATAGTTGATGTTTCCTGAATTGGGGATTTTTAGTTGAACAAGTAATTGTTAATCACTTTAATCAGTGTTCGAATTCAAGAGTTTATAAAGAACTAGAATTATGTTCACTAGGGATGTTGGTACTTGAAAAATGCCACTAGTGGATCAATATTGTCTTGGTAGGTAGGAAAATAAGTTATCTTTATCAAAGTTATGCTTCAATGTCTCTCGACCTACTTAAGCATTTAATTACCTAATCTTCTCGGACATGGGCAATTTATATTCACTGCCCAGATTTTACCTCAGGTTAACCAAACTTGTTACAACGCTGATATTAAATGAAAGTTTAGTGTTTCCAAGTCCCTGTTGATAATTAACTTCCCACTATATTTGATTTATTTCTCAAGAAAATCAAAGCAGGTGTTATCTATCATTTGCAACCAACAGACAATAATTAAAACATCAGAATAATAAAGGAGTCCTACCACTTTTCGAATCTTGAACACTCAGTACCTAGATCCCATAATTCAGGTTAAAGGAATTTAGCTGCTCAAGACATAATAATTGAAGCAACTAGATGATTTTATGCTTTGAAAGATAAACTTACCACAAGAATAATAATAACTAGTGAATCTCAGATTAGATCATAATAGAAAATCCCCAAATAATGATTAAATTCTCTTCAAAATAATTTTTTTTCAAGCCAAGAAGTTAGACAGAGAAAATATCAAAGTATCGTATCTCAAAACTCAAGGTTCGAAACTCTAAAGAAAACCCTAAACAAGGCTTTGAATAGTTTACCCTAATTATGGAAACAAAATAATAAAATTCAGAAATTCTTCAGATTAGGTGACATCATTTGTGATAGCCTATCAGGAGGCTGATGACTTATCACAAATGTTGTTAGCTTTCTATTTGCTTTTGATACTCGCTACCTAACGCTGGCGACAAATGGTGATGCCCTATCAACTCCTTGACGACTTATCACAAATGTTGTCAAGTCTCTGCTTTAGTTCTCATGTTTTGCCTTAGGCTTATAACATTCTTGACGGCTTATCAGCTCCTTAATGACCTATCACAAAATGTCATCATAGATTTAAACATAGGCTAATTCTATTTATATGGATGACGTTGAAGCAGATAGCTTATCAAATGGCTGACGACTTATCACAAATGTCATCAGTCATACTTTGCCTCTATTTACTTCATATTTAAGCTTATTTACCTCCATTCTTGTTGGTTCTCTAGCATCTTAGCTTCTACTACAAAATCAAACATTAACCAATAAAAAACAACAAAAGTTACTTAAGACATCACAATTATTCTTAGTTAAAGGCTTCAAATATCTTAGTGTTAGCTCACACATTACTATGCTTAATCAAGCTCATTTTCTAACCTTTGTGGAAGATTGGATACTTGTTTCACCAAAAGAACATAGAACTCAAATTTGAATGATGGGATCAAAAATATTCAAAAAGTAGGCAAAGTGAGAAAATCATTATTGAAATGAAGGACACAAGAACTATATAGCAACATAGTAGGTTGATTACTAGTTGTTAGGTAGTTTAGAGAGTTTTGAAGTGATTGAAAAATGAGATTATAAGCTAAAATATTTTTCTAGAATAAGAATTTTCAATGTTCTGGCCATTTGAGTATTGCTAATTTGGGAGGAGAATTGCCAATTTGACCCTAGCATCACTGATTGGGCTAGATAATCGAAGATTTGTCACCCCTGCACCTGATTGGATAGTGTGTCCAAGTATAATTTGGCATTGCTAGTCCAAATTCAATGGAGCGCCATTCTTTTTGGTGATGGTGTTACTGCCTCATTGATTGGGAGCTGGCAGCTCACCTATTGACTCCTATTTTCATCTTTTTGCCAGGGCCCTTGTACTACTTATGACTCAAACAAGTGTAATTCTGCTTCTCTTTTTTTAGATCAAGAAAAGCCTTCTGGCTATTATTCTTCAATAATTCATGACCCTCTAGGCCATTTCCTCAATTTACATGCATTTCTAGCATTTTGAGCTTTCCAACAATAGCTATAGGTCATATATGACTTGCGGGAACTATCTTTTTGATTGTCGTATAGTTTATATGGGTTTTAGGATAATTTCCCCATTTTAGAGATTTCATTGTTTAGGATTTGGTCTCAGATCAAAACTCCTAGTAGACAACGTCGGATGGGAATTTTGATAGCTCCGTCATCTCTAGAACATTGATTTTAGGATAGAGAGGCCCTTGGATCTAGTCACAAGGCTTCCGAACTTGTTTTGGACAATTGGGTGGATTGTATGAAATAAATCCATGTATGGTCCCCACATTAAATCAAAACTATCTTAGATAAAAGTTTTATGGTTCCATTGAGTTTGAAAACTTAAATTTGGTATGGTAGAATTATTTATTTAGACGTATGGGATTCCAAATGAATATCGAACACCCTAAGAGGTTTATTTTGGAAGTAAAAACTTTTGATGCATTAGTGATAGACTAGAGGAAGGTTAAAACATGAAATTGACAATAGAAGGTAAAAAACAGAAAACACACAAAAGGAAAAACAACAAATAAAGAAGAAAGAGATGAAGAAGAGATGCATAAAGTAAAGATAGTAGAGAGACCCTTACTTCCACTATGTGATTAACAAAAAGAGATGTATCAAATCTCCAATCACACCTCACTAATGGGAGTTCAAACCACTCTCTTAGGTGACCCAAAGGACTCACACTTCCTCAAGCACACCTTTCTTTCCAAATAACCTAATACAAGTGAAAAACTAATTCCAAATGTATGCAAGGTCCAAGTTTCAGTTTTCCTCTCTTAAGGAGAAGGAAAAGACTACAATCTGACACTAAGATTACAATCTAAAAAATCAGTCATTTCATTATGTCAAAACTAATTAAAATAAGGGTTAAGGTGTCAATTTATACTATTACTAACAATGACAAAAATACACGTAATGAAGGGTGCTCCTTTGGAGTGTAAAAAGAAGTCATTAAAAAATAAGAATAACATTAATGAACCCCAAATAGAGGTGGCTTTGGAGTGTATTTTAAGGTCTTCTTCATACTTTAGCATATACACTCTAATAGGTGAACTCATTACACAATCACAAGCTTCCAACTTCATAAACATTGCTTGAAGACCATGTAACTCTTTTGCTTGACTCCGTGAAAGGTCTTGTGATCTTGGTGCTTCTCATGCTTGTATCATTCTCCCCATTTTGAAAGGATTTTTTCCTCAAATTCAAACCTTCCAAAACCAAAGGGAGGGAAAACAAACACACATTCCTCAAGGGAGGAGGGTTAGCATTAGTACCACAAGTTATATAGACAATCCAAGGTTGTTCACTTTTGACATACATCCATATATCCTTGGTATTTGTCCTAAAAAACTTGGAACAAAGAATATAAAGGAAGTGAATAGCTTTAACACCAAAAGGGAATGCGCATGACCAGAAGTTACTCCACCCACATCCCGAAGGAACTCCGGGATCAAATGGAATTAGAAGACAAAGGTCTAAGTCGAGAGGTGACATTCCTTTCACTAGTCTATCAAGCCAACAGGGTACATATTTGAAATACAACCAATAATCCTTTGTTATGATCATGAAATACCTACTATAAGCATCACAAAGGAAATGGTTAGGAGACATCAAGGAAAAAGTAATGCAATCCGAAACACAACCTTCCCCACCCCAATAGTTTACCGGGATAAATAGAAGAAATAGACAAGAATCTAAGCCGAGGTTAGCCATTCCCTTTACTAGATAATCAAATCCACAATCACCCAAGGAATTTCTCATAACTTTGACATACACAAGGCCTCTATGACAAAGACTAATATCATCGAATTCATCACATAAGTTCAATTGACTATGTTCAATATCAAGATCATCTTTAGAAGCATCATCACTAACTTGGAATTCTCAAACATACCATTTCTATGTTTAAGTAGTGAACTAGTTTTAAGAGCAAATGGATCATTATTCACAACAAAAGAGTTACTAAGGAAAGAGGTATGAACTTGCAAACCCAAAACCACTTCACTAGACACTAAACCACAATATTTTGAATTCAAGAAAGTGTAGAGTGTAGTGAAGTCACCTCGGGTAAGGCTTGGGCAGTCCACTTTTTTGGCGCTCTTCGTCAAAGGAGTATCTAGTTCATTTCTCATGCTTTCATGTGGAAATCCTTTTGGATCCTTCTTGATTATCATTTGATCTAGTAACTGCACATAGGAAGAATCAAAGCTAGGCAAAATGCTAGATTTTGGGTTAGAAAGTGACAAAGGTTCTTTGTGCACACGATCCACAATCAAGCAATTTTTTAATTTTCTACTTCACTACCCGTTGTTTTGCTTTCCCTTTCCTTATTTTCTTTACATTTTTATTGTTCCTCTACATCAAGCTTCTCTCCATCTTGAAAAATTAACTCATTACCTTTGGATTCTATCACCATCTTTTCTCTTAGTTGTATGGGGTGATTTTGGTTTAGTGGATCTTAGAGAAGAGGAAATGGATTACATTGGTGATGTAGTTGGATTTGTGGCATGGGATTTTGTGGAGTGTGGTGTCCTTGGTAAAGTAGATTTGGGACTTGGTGGTTTGAGTTTTGTGGAGGCTTTGGTGGATATAATATATCAACCCTTGCCTTCATTGTAATCACAACACTCGTCAAGGATGCCATTTCACTCTACATAGAATTCATATCACCTATTATAGCATCGTGATTATTCTCTATTTTTCGGGCAAAGGCCTCAAGCCGAACCATCAAGGCTCCAATAGTATCACTTCCCAAAGGTTGGGAAGTAGTACCTTCGGATTCCATAGAAAATGTACCTAAAAAGAGCAAAAAAAACAATAAGAAAAACAACCTACAAAACGAGCAAAGAAGTTAGTTCAAAAGGCCTCATTTCACTTACACTCAACCTCACCTCACACTTGACCTCACAAGTGTTGGGAAAATTGGCAATAATTGGTAAGTTATTTGAGATATGAGAAGCTTTGGTCCGGAATCAATCTTTGTTTTAAAAGATTCAAATAAAGTGATGCACGAACTTGAACCAACAAAATACTACAATTTTAAAATGAGAAAAGCACACAAAAACCGAAGACACGCAAATAACGAACTCTAGACTAATTACCAAACTAGTAGGTACTTACTAGCTTATTAATTAGTATTAGAACTAACAAAATTGAAACTAGAAAAAACAATTAGAAACTAGGAAATCTAAATTTGAACTCAATTCGGTTGGTCACCAAAGTGATGATGTGGCAGCTTGTGGTTGGACGTGACTTTCAGAATTATCAATTTCTAAATTCTTCTCTCAGCCAAACAACAATTAATAAGAAGAAGGATTTTGGTTTAGAGGGGGAATATGTAAGTTTGGATCCGTTTTGAGCTTCAATTTGAATTTGAAATGTATTGGTCCCCCCTTGTACTTCAATTGTACTTGCCTTTGTACTTGATTATTCCTTCATTTTTGTTGTTTTCTTTCTTTTGAATGACTAGGAAGGTGCTAGGAAATTTACTTAAACAAGTACTACACTCTCTTTCATCCCTTTTTAAGATCAAACAACCTCCTTGAATATTCTTCTTCAACAATCTATGAAGATGAAGAAGAACAACATGAATATTCAAGAGTTGACCAAAGTTTAGCCACAAGGCAAATGAACCCTAAATTCAATTTTTCTTTTGGATCTAGGTTCCATTTGCTAAGACAAGCTTATATATACATGTACTTACAAAATTTTTCATGGATTGTGTAGCTCAACCATCATAACATGCACCCATGGGATATATGGGCCCCATCTCTCCCTTCTGGTCGGACCCAATGCATATAGCTGCACGAATCAAAGAAAAATCTCATATATATGCATGAGGAACTCAAACCTCCTAATTATATTCTAAGGTTACTTAAACACCCAATCATGTAATAATGTGTAAGGGAATCAAACCTCCCTAATCATGAAATTATAATGAGGGGGACTCAAAATTCCCTAGTCACTTAGACTTTCGCATCACCAAATTTGGTTTCCAGGATTGATCACTCGAACCACCACTTTCACAACTCAGCTACACAACCCCATTAAATCCCAATTAAACATTCATCACACATTTCCATTCATTGAACCATATTTTAAATTAACACATGCATTATTGGTATCGTCAACCCAACTACACTTGTGGTAACATCAACATGCCAACACAATTACACCATTTAGGGGAATTCATAACCCCCATGGTTCCATTTTACAAATTCTCACATTTCTCATAACTAAAAACCACTTTCACCATATAGGGTCAGGGTCATAACCACTTCAAAAGGCACAAGTTTGGAAAAATCACAATTCCCTAGTTCATTCACCATACCCAAGTACCCACAAGTTTAGAACCATAACTAAAGCATGAATAATCATACGTAAACCGTGGGAAAACATTGTTCAAAAATAAGTATTCAAAAACCTCAACCCTTTTTTTCAAACCAACATAAATATCTCATGAACATTACTTTAAAAATTATGCTTTTAATAAATTTGCAATGAGGGAAAAACAGCATGCCCGAAATAACAAGTTCCACGAAAGAAAACCCTTATGCCCTTGGATGACGCACTTTTTAGAAACCCTAAGTATAATTGCTTGAGAGAATTAAAGAGAGATTTTTGGAAGTATTTTAGTGAGGTAACTATTCTAATAGTGTCCCCAGTAGCGTTTTAAGTCGTGGGTTACATTTGCGATAGAGTGGAAATGTCCAAAGTGCCATTAATGAAAAGATTGAAATATTATCTCAAGTGATTACTGGCAACTATATAACTCGTATAGACATATTATGACTCGGCACCTTGAGTCATAACCAAGACAGTTTCCAAGGCACCCACACACTATTTACCCTACGACTCAACTGGTACCACTCGTCATGGGACCCTATGACTTTTAGGGTCCAGTCATAGTCAACACATAACCTAATTGATTAAACACTAGACATCATATGATGTTCACCCAATGACTCGTAACAAGCCCTTATGACCCATAGTGAGCCACTTACTCAAAGTAGAACTTTGTCATTAAATTTTTAATTTGGTTATGATTCTATCCCCACTACTTATCAAGGATCTTTACGACTTGTGTCCCCAAGTAATACCCTATACAGTTACTCAAACAACATTCACTAGACACCTTATGACTAGGGTCACTTAATCTGTCAAGGTACCCTACAACTCATAGGGTGAGTCATAGTTAGGACCGTGAGGATAAAATTATAGAAATTTTCATGTACCAGAAACCCAGGGTATTACATACTCCCTCTCCTTAGGATAATTCATGCTCAAAGGATATGACAAGGCATTTATTTGCATGATTTGACTCCACTTACCACTATTCTTACCTTTAAATAAGATAGAAACAAAGATTCCAAGGAAATCATCATTTTTTAACAAAGTCAGAAAACAAAGATGTTAAGGAATACACATGCCTCCAACACGATTATCTGGAATGGGAAACAAGAATGGATACTTGGACTTCATGTCCTCTCGGGTTTCTCAAGTAGCTTCCTGAACTTTTTGGTTCTACCAAAGAACCTTTACTGAAGTCACATCCTTTGTTCACAACCGACTGACTTGCCTATCAAAAATCTCAACTAGGAATTTCTCTTAGGGAAAGGAATACGAAATTCCCATATTTTACAAAGGAACATCCATCAAAGGACCACTTATGTACTTTATCCATATCAAAACATGAAACACCAGATGAATAAAGCTCATACTAAAAGGCAACTCTAAATCATAAGCAACCCTTCTAACCCTCTTCACAACTAAGTATGGACCGACATAACGGGGATTGAGATTCCCTTTCTTACCAAACTACATCACTCCCTTCAAGGATGACACTTTAAAAAGCACCCAATCACTAACAATGACCTCTAACTCTCTTCTCTTAACATCTGCATAGTAGTTTTGGTGTATTTGGGAAGCCTTAAGTCTATCCCAAATCACCTTCACCTTCTCTATGGCTTAGTGAATCAAATTTTAACAAAATAACTTACTATCACCAAACTCAAACCACCCAATAGGTGATATGCACCTCCTACCATATAAGGCCTTAAATGGAGCCATACCAATGCTATAGTGATAACTATTGTTGTAGGAAAACTCTATGACAGGAAAGTGGTCAGCCCAAGTACTACTATAATCAAACACATAAGCCTAAAACATATCTTCCAAGACCTAAATTTTCCTTTTTTCTTGCCCATTTTTCTGTGGGTGGAAAGCAGTACTAAAGGCTACCTTAGTCGTCAAACCTCATTGGAATAATCTCCTAAAGTAAGATGAAAACTTAGTACCTCGATAAAATATAATAGAGACTAGAGTACCATGCAACTTCACAATCTCCTCAAAGAACAACTTTGCATAATCCTCACAAAAGAAATTAGTCCTCACTAGTTAAAAGTAAGCATACTTGGTCATCCTATCAACTATCAAATTATGTTGTTGGGGCATTAGTCAAGCTAAAAGACCTCAACAAAGACTCAAAAAGTCCATACCACGTTCGAAAAGTAGTCTTAGAGACATCTTCCTCCCTAAGCTTCAACTAATGGTACCCAGACTGAAGATCAATCTTAGAAAATAACTTAGCACCCTGAAGTTGATCAAAGAGATCATCATTCCTCGAAAGTGGATACTTATTCTTCAGGGTCACCTCATTAAATTGGCAGTAATCAACACACATTTGAAGAGAACCATTCTTATTACCCATGAAAAGGACAAGAGCACCCTATCGAGACATACTAAGACAGATAGAACCCTTATCCAGAAGGTCTTTCAACTACTCCTTGAGTTCTTTCAACTCAGCTAGAGCCTTTTATAAGGAGGAATAAAAATAGAATAAGAGTCTGAAAGAAGATCAATCCCAAAATCAATTTCCTTATTAGGGCGAGTATTAGGAAAATCATCTAGGAACACCTTGGGAAATTCACAAACCATAGGGACATTCGACAACGAAGTACCTTTGAATCAAAAATCCTTAACATGCACTAAGTGATAGAGGCACCCTTTAGAAACCACTTTTTGGGCTCTAAGATACGAAATAAACTTTCCCTTAGTTACTAGGTAACTACCTTCCCACTCAATCACAGGCTCATTTGTGAAATAGAAACTGACCCAACGGGTTCGACTGTTAAGGGACACATAGCACAAATATAACCAATTCAGCCATAAAATTACATCAAAGTCTACCATGTCAAATAATATGAGGTCCACCAAGGTCTCTCTACCATGGATCAACATCACACAACCCCTATAAATGCTTCTAGCCATAATAGAGTCACTCACCGTAATGGACAAAAAAAGGATCTAAAATTCACTCAAGATCAATGCCAAAATGAATAGCTACATAAGGAGCCACATAAGAGAGAGTAGACCCAGGATCAAGTAGATAATATACATTAAGAAGAGAAATTTTGAGCATACTAGTAACAACATCAGGGGATGCTTCAAAACCCTATCACGTTGGAAGAGCATAAAGACAGTTTTGACCCATGCTAGAACTAGAGGCAGAAGTGCCCACAAGAACCTTATTTGCCCTAGAGGCAACTTTAAAAGGACAATATCTCTACAGATGAGCAGTTTGACCACATTTAAAGCACTTATTCCTTACTTCTTCACCAAAACCATGATGCACTTGGCCAAAAAATCTACAAGGAGGATATGACGAAGATGATGAGCCTCACTTACCTAAAATTAAGCTCCTGGTGGTATAAACCCGCTATCATAGTGAGAATAAAAATCACCAAATGAATTAGGATAAGGAGCACTAGCCGTAGAGTAGGAACCAAAATAACCCATCTTCATCTTAGACCATTTTCCTCCTTCTCTACTACATTGCTACTAACTTCCACCCTGGTTTAAGTAGTAAAAGTTTTATTCTACCTTTCACCTACCTCCTCTTGCTTTTTATTTTCTTTCTCTACTTGTGCATATATACCATAAGTCTAGAGAAGTCCGTATCATTTTTTAACAAAGAAACCTTACTCTCTAAGATTACCTCATGCAATAACCCAGAAGTAAGTATCCTCATTCTATACCTGATGCTAGCACCAACTCGGGAGTGTAACGCTACACCTGATGAAACTTTAAGTCATACTCCTTTACTAATATATTGCCTTGCTTTAAATTCATAAATTCCTTTTCCTTTGCTTCCCTCAACTCCTGAGGAAAAAGCGATCAAGAAAATGCGTGAGAAGTCATTGCAAAAAGCAGACTTAACATTATCATCCCTAAAACTTGTTGCACTTCTCATACCATTGGTACACCACATCTTTTCATTGGTAAGAAACAAACTCTACACCCTCTACATAGCTGGCATGCATCATACGAAAAATCATTTTATCTCATAAATAAAGCTTTGAGAATCTTCCTCAACTTAAGAACCAGTAAAAAAAGAAGAAATCAACCTCATAAATTGACTAACACTAGTGATCACAGATGATGGAGCAACATAAGTAACACGCTTAGTTTGGGAGACCACCAAATAGGAAAGCAAAAGAATCGACTGGAAAACTCAGTATTAGACATTCCAGTCTAGGGTTCTCGAGAAGGGATAAGGGCAATCATGGAGCTCTCTCAAGAAAATCAGAAGCAGCGACCCTAGACCTGGTTTGAACGCCTGAGTAGTATTTGCTTCATGCATATTATTCTTGGACAGGATAGAAGAGTTGCCACGAGCATCAAATTTTCTAGGAGGTATGATCTTAAAAATGAACACACGGGAATTAGAGAAGATTCAAGACCTTAGACTTCAAGCATTAAATAAAACAACAAAAAAAAAGAAATATTCCTAAATGCCTCATAGCATCTCCCTTATAAGTGTGGTGGGATACACACCCATAAATGAGACTTTACTTAATATGACTTTGTTGGATACTTAAAGACACCAAACCTAGGCTCGATGCCATTTCTATCATGACCCATAGTAGGGCCTCGTCATGATGGGTATCTCAAATCCTACGTGGGATGAGGATCACCCTCTATACCTAAACTCACAAAGCACAATATTTCACAATGTCAGATGAATTCTGAACATATAAAAAGATAGCCTGCAATAAGCATAAAGAAAGTCAAAACAAGTCTATACTCGACGATCGATGATCGAGAAACAGCTGACTAACACCACCTAATATCCATAGTTATTCTATCAAAGTCTTCTAAACAAAGAACCAAAATTAGTCTTGGTCGGGACATGTCCCCGACTCTGATAGATGACAATGAGAATGAAAATGATAATATTAATGATAATGAAGGTAACTATCAACTTAAATCTAAGAATTAAAGCTGTTGAAATACCTAATACTTCCAGGGAATGGAAGCTCACCACTTTACCATAACACCACAAACTAAAGAACTATACCAACTGACCTAACACTATAGAGAAAAAGTTGAAAAAACTTTGGTGTTTGCATCGCTAGGGATACAGCGTCCGAAGATGGTTAGTAGGGTAAACACTAACATCTAACCTAGGGATAAGATAACATAATGTCATGATCAACAATTTAAAATCATTCAAAACCAATTGACATAATCAAATGTACATACATATATACTTCACATGCCGAGATAGGGATCAAGGCATAACATTTACTTAAAAACTTTAGCCTGGATTGCGTAGCGCAACAATGATAACATGAACCTATGGGATATATAGGCCCTAGTGAATGAAGCCACCCAGATTAGAGAATAATTTCATATATACGCCCGAGGGACTCAAACCTCACAGTCATATATTGAGGTGACTTAAGCACCTAATCACGTAATGATATGCGAGGGACTTTAACCTCCGTAATAATGTAATGATAATAATGGGGACTCAAATCTCCTTAGTTAATTACACTACCACATTGGCAAATGTAGTTTCCAGGATCGATCACTCAGAACAACTACTTTCATGACTCAGCAACACAACCCCCATTAAAGCCTAATTAAAACATTTATCACACATTCTCATTTATTGAACCATATTTAAGGTTCAGGCACACATTATTGGTATCATCATACCCATTACAGTTGCAAGGTAACAACAACATACCTATATAATTACACCACTTAGGGGAATTCATAACCCCTTTAGTTCAATTTTTACAATTTCCCATATTTGTCATAATTAAAAACCACTTTCAGAATATGGGGTTCGAGTGATAACCACTTTAAAAGTCATAAGTTTAGGAAAATCACAATTACATAGTTCATTCACCATACCCATGCACCCAAAAAACCAAAACCATAATTAAAGCATGAATAATTATATGTAAACTATGGGAAAACATTATGTGACAACAAGCGTTCAAAACCCTCAACCTTTGATTTTAAACAAGCATAAATATCTTATTAACATTACTTTAAAACTTATGTTTTCAACAAATTTATAATGAGGGAAGAGCAACATTCCTGAAATAACAAGTTCCACTAAAAAAATTCAAGCCGTAGTCCCTTGGATGACCTACTTCTTGGAAACCATAAGTATGACTTCTTGAGAGAATTGAAAAGATCTTTTGGAAAGTGTTTTAGTGAGTTAAAAAGGCTAATGGGGTCCCTAATAGGGTTTTAAGTTATGGGTTACATTTAGGGTAGAAGGAAATATCCAAAGTGACCTTTATAAAAAGACTAAAAAATTATTGCAAGTGACTATGGGTCACTATACAACTCATATAGACATATTACAACTCAGCACCCTAATTCATAACCAAGACAGTTCGTAGGATACCCAGACACTGTTGACACTAAGACTCAACTGGTACCACTTATATTGGGACACTACTAATTATAGGTTCCAATCGTAGACAACACAAAACCTAATTAGGTTACCTCAAGTAATTCTTTATAGGATATATATAAGACCATACGGGGCGGAAATGATCAAAATGCAATTTTAAAATCTGAAATTTGCTAATCGGGGCTTGTGATGACTTATGGAAATGATGTTTTAGATAATTCAAGTGAAGAGAGTTATTATTATCAGCATGCATGATTTTTTTATATATTTATGATATTATTTAAAATGTTGCATCCACCCCTACATGATCAGTATATTCCTAAGTACTGGCTCCTATATTTTTTGGTACTCTATATTTCCTAATGTTATAAGTTTAGGTGCTCAGTCTCAATAGTGATAGTGATCTTTGAATACCTTCATCTACATTTCTGCTGTTGGTGATTCCTCATGGTTCGAGGACCTGTGTCTTTAATTTTGTCTTATTAATAGATAGTTGTTTAATTTTAGTTCAGGACGAGTCTGTTGGGGATCTATCCCAATGGCTCCTCAGTCCTATGTAGAAGAGGCTTTGTCAGACTAATGTACCAGTATGTATAGAGATTTCAATATTTTGTTTGTATAGGGGTATATTACTTCGTATTTTAGTATGTTCATGACATGGTTATTCCTCTTTATATTAGAATGATTTGCATTATAATAAGTTATAAAAGTGATGACAGACTTAGAGGGTTAGCTTTAGGCTATGTGTGGCCTTGAGCACCATGTGACATCTCAGGATAGGTTCTTGGGGTGTTACAAGCTTGGTATAAGAGCCTAAGGTTCAAGGAGTCCTAGGGAGTCTGACAAGCCATGTTATGTAAAGTGTTGATCATCAGTGTGTAGCGTGCCATATCTATGAGCAAGAGGCTACGGGACGTATTAGGAAAAATTATTTCTTTCTTTCAAGAGTATATTGTGCCTATGACTGTTTCTCTATGCTGTTAATTCATACTCTCTTATAACAGAAAATGCCTCCTCATAGAGCTCGCAGAAATAACAAACGACCTTAACCCATTGATACTTTAGGTGAGACAATGTCCCATGCTGCATTCCAGGCAGCTTTCCAAGCACTAGCCCAGAAGGTCACCGCCAACACCTAAGCCAATACCCAGGCTATTGTTCTACCTCCGTAAGGGAATAATTCTATTGTATCTCGGTTCGTGACTTTATGCAAATGAATCCACCTGAGTTCTTTGGGTCAAAAGTAGGTGAAGACCCGCAAATGTATTTAGATAAAGTGAGAAAGTTCAGTTAGATTATGCACGTGACTGAGGAGGAGAGTGTTGAATTGGCTGCCTATCAAATGAAAGATGTTATTTATGATTGGGTGGAGATGTGGCGGAAATGTAGGGAGGAGAATGATGCTTCTGTGACTTGGCAATTTTTCCAGGATGCCTTCTTAGATAGATTCTTTCCCCTGGAGCTGAGAGAAGAAAAATTAGAAGAATTTATGAACTTGAGACACGGCCCCATGACAGTTAAGGAGTATTTCCATAAGCCTACCCATTATCTAAATATGCCCCTGGTATAATGGCTGATTCTAGAACTAGTATAACTAAGTTCTTGGCTGGTGTATCTAGTTATATTGTGAATGTGTGTAGATCTGCTATGCTTAATTAGTACATAGACCTTTCAATACTAATGATTCGTGCTCAGCAAATTAAAGCAGATAAAGTGAAAGAGAGAGAGAGAGAGTGAGAGGGAATAAGAGAATTAGATCAAACTAGCAGGGGTATAGTCAAACTAGATTTTCTGGAGGGATCCACCCTATGTTCTAGATCCATTCTCTTATTCAAGAACCTTCATCAAACAGTACTCCTGCATTTATAATTAGTCCAAAGTAGGGTAATATGCCTACTATGTCCAGGTCCTAGGACAGTGTAAGTAAAAGACCTCATCCTCTCCCATTTTTGAAGTGTGGTAGAGGCCACCCCAGTGAGTGCATAGTTGGTCAGAGGGGTTGATTTGGTTGTGGTAAGTTAGGCCACAAGTTCAGAGATTGCCCATATGCTAGACAAGGGAGTCATGATGTTCTCCCCCAGAGTTAGGCTATTAGTGCTCCAGCCCCTGTATTTCGTCCCACTCCCTTTTAGGGTGTCTTATTTAGTACTGCAGGTGGTCAGCGGTAGCATTGTTTTTATGCTATACGACCCCTCCAGGAGCAGGAGGATTCACTATTGTTACAGGTATGTTCCGTGTATTTCATTTTGATGTGTATATGTTGCTGCACCATGGGTTGAGTCTATCTTATGTGACTCTATTAGTGGCTATGAATTTTGAAATATGTGCTAAAAAAATTCTCGAGCCTTTTCTAGTCTCTACAATAGTGGGTGAATCTATTATTGCTAAGCAAGTGTACAAGAAGTGTCCTATCACTGTCCTTCAAAGAGCCATGTTTGTAGATTTAATTTAGCTAGACATGGTTGATATTGACATTAATATGGGTATGGATTGGCTTCACTTTTATTATGCGTATATAGACTGCTGTACCCATGTAGTCAAGTTTCAGTTTCCCAATAGTCAGTCTTTGAGTGGTCCAAAATTTCTGTATCTCCTAAAAGTCATTTTATATCCTATCTTAAAGATAGGAAATTAATATCTAAGGGTTATATCTATCATTTAGTCCAAGTTAAGTACAGTAAGCCTGAGACTCTAACTATTCAGTCTCTTAGTGTTGTCAATGAGTTTCCTAAAGTTTTCTCGGAAGATCTCCTTTGGGTACCTCCCGATAGAGAGATAGAGTTTAGAATTGCTCTTCTCCCTTATACATAGCCTATTTCTGTCCCTCTATATTGTATGGACCCCGAAAAACTTAAGAAGTTGAAAGAGCAACTCAAAGATCTTCTTGATAAGGGTTTTATAAGGCCCAGTGTGTCTCTCTAGGGTGCACTCGTTCTATTCATGTGAAATAAAGATGGTTCATTGCTCATATGCATTGACTATCATCAGCTTAATAAGGTCAAAGTCAAGAACAAGTACCCTCTTCCTAGAATTGATAACCTATTTGATCAGCTGCAAGGTGCCAGCTACTTCTCGAAAATAGATCTTAGATCCGATTATCACCAACTTAAAGTCAGAGAGTGTGATATTCCAAAGATAGCTTTCAATACTCGTTATGGTTATTTTGAGTTCCTGGTTATGTCATTCAGGCAAACGAATGCCCCAATAGCTTTTATGGATCTCATAAATTGGTTGTTTAGACCGTACCTAGATATGTTCATTATTATGTTTATGGATGATATCCTTGTATATTCCCAGAGTGAAAATGACCATGCAGATCATCTTCAAATTGTCTTACAGACCCTTAGGGATCAACAGTTATTTTCCAAATTTAGCAAGTGTGAATTCTAGCTAAGGTCAGTCGCTTTTTAGGGTCATATTATTTCTTTTAATGGAATTTGAGTTGATTCTCAAAAGTTAGAAGCTGTGAAGAATTGGCCTAGACCTATTTCCCCATCTGATATTAGGAGTTTCTTGGGTCTAGTTGGCTACTACCGTTCTTTTGGCAAAGGTTTCTCTTCTATTGCTGCTCCTTTGACCCGGTTGACCTAAAAGAAGGTTAAATTCTAGTGGTCAGATTCTTACGAGAAGAGTTTTCAAGAGTTGAAGACTCGACTCACTTCAGCCCCCGTGATGACCCTGCCTAATAGTGTAGATGATTTTATGGTTATTGTTATGCTTCCAGAGTTGGTTTGGGTTGCGTGTTGATGCAGAAGGGTAAGTTTATAGCCTATGCCTCTAGGCAGTTGAAACCTTATGAAAAGAATTATCCAACCCATGACCTCGAGTTAGCTGTAGTGGTTTTTTCTTTGAAAATCTGGAGACACTATTTGTACGGTATTCATGTTGATGTCTTTATGGATCACAAGAGCTTACAGTATGTGTTCACTCAGAGAGAGTTGAATCTTCGGCAGAGGCAATGTTTAGAATTACTGAAGGACTATGATATGAGTGTGTTGTATCACCTAGGCAACGCTAATATAGTGGCAGATGCCCTTAGTAAGTCGTCCATGGGTAGTATAGCACCTATTAAGGAAGATAAGAGAGGCATAGCCCGTGAAGTGCATGTTTGGCTAGGTTAGGTGTTAGATTGTTTGACTCAGCTGCGGGTAACGTTTGGGTCAAAAGTAGTTTTGAATCTTCCCTAGTTTTCGGAGTAAAGGAGAAGCAGGATACAGATTCTCATTTTGGCAAACTGAAAGAATTAGTTAAAGAATAAAAGGTGGAGGTTCTTTCCTAAGGGGGAGATAGTGTATCGAGATTTTAGAATAGATTGTGTGTGCCTGATGTTGATGATCTGAGGCAGAGAATTATGGATGAGGCACATGGCACATGATATTCTATTCATCCCGGTGCTACCAAGGTGTACCGTCATTTGCAAGAATTTTATTGGTGGAATGGTATAAAAAAGGATATAGCAAAGTTCATAGAAAAGTGTACAACTTGCCAGCAGGTAAAGATAGAGCACCAAAGACCCGGTGGCGTAATACAAGAATTTAGCATTCTATCTTAGAAGTGGGAAGTGGTGAACTTGGATTTCCTGACCGGTTTACCTCTCTCTCCTCATCATCAAAATTCTATTTAGGTTTTTGTAGTCAGGTTCACTAATTCAGGACATTTTCTACCAGTACATACATCTTTCACCACGGAGGACCATGCTAAGCTGTATATTCGAGAGTTAGTCAAGTTGGATGGAGTTCCATTGTCTATCATCTTTGATAGAGGTACTTAGTTTACTTCTCAGTTTTGGAGAGCCTTTCAGAAGGGTCTTGGTACCCAAGTTTATCTTACCTCCGCTTTTCATTCGCAGACAGAAGGTCAGGCTGAGAAGACTATCCAGACTTTAGAGAATATGTTTAGGACATTTTTCTTGATTTCAAAGGAAGTTGGGATGAATACTTGACATTGATTGAATTTGCTTAAAACAATAGTTTTCATGCTAGTATTGGAATGGCTCCATTTGAAACTTTGTATGGGAGAAGATTTAGATCGCCCATAGGTTGGTTCAAAGTGGGTGATGCTGCTTTGATTGGACCTGATGCTGTGTATGAGGCTATGGAGAAGTAAAGTTAATTCGGGAGAGGTTGAAAATAGCCCAGAGTCATCATAAGTCGTACATAAATGTGACAAGAAAAGCTCTTGAGTTTGAAGTTGGTGATATGGTGTACTTGAAAATTTCACCCATGAAAAGGGTGAAAAGATTTGGAAAGAAAGGGAAGCTGAGTCCCAGATATGTTGGCCCTTATAGAGTTTTCAATTGTGTTGGGAAAGCAACTTTTGAGATTGAGTTGCCTGTAGAGTTGTCAGCTGTCCATCCTGTATTTCATGTTTCTATGCTCAAGAAGCACATTAGAGACTCTGTTGTTGTTTATCTATCGGAAAGTTGTGATGTTCAGAATAGCCTTTTGTATGATGAAATCCCAGTTGAAATTCTAGATTATCAAGTCCGTAGACTAAGTAACAAAGAAGTTCCCTTGGTTAAAGTTTTGTGGCAAACTTAATCAGTAGAGGGTGCCACTTGGGAAGAAGAAGCAGCTATGCGAGCTAGTTACCCTCATCTTTTCTTCGCGAGTCCAAATCAAGCTGAAGGTATGTCATGCCTCAAATCCTATTGGGGCGGACAGGCACCCGTAGCCGTAAAGGCCCGAGAGAACCAATTCATAACCTTATACTTCCCATGCATGTAACTGTAATAACCAAATGTTCTGACGACATAATATTATGCATCAATGAAATTAACTACACATACACACCCAAAACTGATATGTACAACACTTGGACGGTGGGGCCACCATGTCTAAAATCAGGACACTACCATAACTTTACATTAGTCTACAAAGCCTCTAAAAGATACAAAGACTTAGTCAGGGTCGGGACAAACCCCCACCCTACTCTAGACTTACTATACAATACCAAAATATATAGGGCAGACTCGAAAAGCCCTGAATCAACCTGGAGCTCACCAATAGTCCTTGAACAACCTACGCTTCTACTAGTGAGTTGCATGAGCTGAAGTGCCTCTGCCTGCAGCATGAAATGCAAGTCCCCCGTGAGGGATGTCAGTAGGAAAATATGTACTGAATATGTAAGGCAGAAAGTAGCAACACACTTGATACAAAAGCTCAATAGAAATATGATACAAGTGTATAAGGAGTACTAGTAGACCACCTTTATAAATACTTATGGGACAATGTACATTACATTCTTTCTTTATTTTACCTTCTTACTTCATAATCTTTGTAATCCATATAATGCAAATGACCAGCCGATCAGTGGTAAAAAAAAAGATAAATTAGGATCGGCCCATGCTAGGCTTACGCCCCTGAGCTGCCACCTATAAAAAGATTGGGATCGGCCCATGCTAGGCTTACTCCCCTGAGCTGCCACCCACACATAAAGGTATCGAGATCGGCCCATGCTAGGCAAGTGCCCCTGAGCTACCACTCGTCATTTTACAGATTGCAATACTTAGTTTATTAGCCTTTGAAATTGTTATCTTGGTGGTCATCACATTATGGTACCTTGAACCAGTAATACGCTAATAAGAGACATGTAAATAGACACTTAACGCAACAACAATGAGCTAGGGAGCTGTCGGCACACAAATAAAGTGTTTAGGAGCTGAAATAACACATGGGTCTTATTTGAACAAATGGAGAACTCCTAAAATTTTCTAGTGAAGATAGACGCGCAGATTTAATAATAAACATGTATTGAGGTGTGCTAATGCATTAGAGAGTGGGAACAAGGTCATTGGATACATGGAGGGTAATGTACTGCCATTATCTATCACTTTGTTATAGGATAACCTCAAAAACTTGCTTGATGGACCAATTGTACGATTTCATACCAAAGAGTGCGAAATAGAGTATGCATTACATACCTGGTCATTTGACTCCGAAACTAACCCAACTTGACTTCTCGCCTTTTAGATTATTTATCTAAAATGGAATATATGGTAAACTAGCATTAGTAACCACTTAACACATTTGACGTACATAATTTCACCAAAAAAGTAACCGGGCAGCAACTATTACTCTATTAAACAAGGGTGTTATTTTAACCCCTTTTTTTTTCCTCCAATTACACCCACATACCAGATAGGTTCTTATAAGGTTCACCAAAACCACCTCGACTTCATTACACATTCTAAAAAATACGCAAAATAGATTGGACAGCAAGCATTAGTTCGGTGGTGTATCACCACATCTTTCTTCTATAATTCATTACAAACTCATCACACCTTTATCCAACTTCAACCTGGCAGCCCATAACATATACATACAAAACAGTCCACAAATCAGTCCCAAACCCCTTTTATTGTAGCAATCAATTATTGATCTCCTCATCTCTTGAGTTCTCAATAACAAGACATCCATAATCCCCTCTCAAATTCATATATAAGAAAAATAAAATGGGGCAGTCACCGTACCTCAATTCAGCAACTTATTCTTTTAATTGAACTCTTCAAGAGCTTGTACTTTCCTTAACACTTAAACCAAAGAAGAAGAAAAAAGGTTCCTCAATAACAAGGAAACATGAACAAACTGCTTGTTCTATAATCAGCCATATACTTATAGTTAAACACTTATAACTTGTTTCCCTAATCTCCCATGAGATAATTAAACAAAACCTTAAGTGTTTTTCACTTACCTTGGGCTGCAAAGGAGAGGGTTTCTTCAAGAACCCTAGAAGGAAAAATAGGGCTGCTGCTCTTGTTGTTTTTAAGAGAGTAGAGAGATTTGCTGAAATATACTCCTTTTTTTGTGACATAAAAGTGAAGTAAAATGACCAGCAACTTGGCCTTTTGAAGGCCCTATCTTGTCCACCTCCTTTGCTGCATTTTGGACCATAAAATTGGTCAAATTGGTCCAAGTAGGTGGTGCACCTACTTAAGGGTCCAAGATGCTAAAACTTCAAATAGGTGATGCACCTACTTGCATAATTTCTTGTTGGGCTCAATTATATTTGGGCCTTGGCAGATTGGTGTGTTGGGTCACTTATCCATTTTCTTTCTTTTTTTTTGTTCAATTTGGCCCAAATGAGTATATTAGCATAGACCCAAACCTTATCCATAGCCATGGGTCCATTAATTTCGTTCAAAAAACTTAAGTAGGTGACTCACCTACTAGCTTAAATAAGTCAAGCAAGCACCTCAATATTTTGCTCCATTTTCAGCTTCTAACCCCTTTAGTCTAACCTTCAACTTATACACAGTTGGTCACTTTAAACTTTAGATTCAAATACTAGCTTGCGATTCTGAGTTTAAATAGTTAACTTAACGTTAACTTAGTCACATCACACTAAACTATACGACAGCGTCTATAGTTCCATCTACACCATTAATAATTGCATAACAAATCTCATCCGTTACCTATACCATATGACCATACCAGGTTCCATATAATTAGAATAAGTACAAGCAAGATACGGGATGTTACATCCTTCCCCCCTTAGAAACATTGGTTCTCGAATGTTAGCATAACTGTCCATCCAAAACAAGTTCAAGCCTAAGTTAATATCCCTATTACTATATAGCACCTATATATTTTACACTTACTTGTTATTGTTCCAATTCAGCATCTTGGACTTTTTCTTCGTATTTGAACAAATGGGGGTACTTTGATTTCGTCGCTTCTTCAGCTTCCCACGTGATTTCTTCTACTTGTTGGTTCCTCCAAAGCACTTTTACTGAAGCTATTTCTTTATTCCTCAACTTCTTAACCTATCGATCTAGAATTGCAATAGGTATTTCCTCATAGGTGGGATCTTCTGTAATTTGTACATCTTCAGTAGGGGTAGTATGAGATGAATCTCCAACACACTTTCTAAGCATTGAGACGTAAAATATCGGATGAACTGTTGAGAGCTCTGGGGGTAGATTTAATTCATAAGCAACTTGTCCAAACTTTCGAGTAATCTGGTATGGGCCTATATAACGTGGACTTAATTTTCCTTTCTTACCAAATATCATAACCCCCTTCATTGGTGATACCTTCAAGAATACCCAATCACCTATAGCAAACTCTAGCCCCCTTCTCCTAACATCCGCATATGACTTATGTCTGCTTTGGGCTATTTCTAGTCGCTGTTGGATCACCTTAACCTTTTCCATAGCTTGATCAACAAGATCTGGCCCGAATAAGGCAGTTTTACCCGTTTCAAACCATCCAATGGGTGATCTACACTTTCTTCCATACAAAGCTTCATATGGTGCCATTTTGATTCTTGAATGATAGCTATTGTTCTAGGCGAACTCGATGAGAGGTAGATGATCATCCCAACTACCTTTAAAGTCTAATACACAAGCTCGTAGCATATCTTCAAGTGTTTGAATGGTACGTTCTGCTTGTCCATCCGTTTGAGGGTGAAAAGCTGTACTTAGATTCACTTGTGTCCCCAAATTTCTTTGAAAAGACTTCCAAAAATTTGCAGTAAATTGAGCTCCTCGATCCGATATAATAGAGATTGGAACTCCATGTAGTCGAACTATCTCCTTAATATATAACTTGGCATATTCTTCAACTGTGTAAGTGGTCCTAATCGATAGAAAGTGTGCTAATTTGGTAAGCCTATCAACTATCACCCATATGGAATCAAACCTTCGAAATGTACGAGGAAAACCAGTGGCGAAATCCATGTTGATCATGTCCCACTTCCAGGTTGGAAGATCCATACATTGCATATAACCCCCAGGCTTTTAGTGCTCTACTTTAACTCATTGATAATTTGGACATTCGGCTACAAATTTTGCAATGTTCTTCTTCAAGACACCCCACCAATACATCCCTCTCAAATCCTATTGGGGCGGACAAGCACCCGTAGCCGTAAAGGCCCGAGAGAACCAATTCATAACCTTATACTTCCCATGCATGTAACTATAACAACCAAATGTTCTGATGACATAATATTATGTATCGATGAAATTAACTACACATACACACCCAAAATTGATATGTACAACACTTGGCCGGTGGGGCCACCATGTCTAAAACCAGGACACTACCATAGCTTTACATTAGTCTACAAAGCCTCTAAAAGATACATAGACTTAGTCAGGGTCGGAACAAACCCCCGCCCTACTCTAGACTTACTGTACAATACCAAAATATATAGAGCAGACTTGGAAAGCCCTGAATCAACCTGGTGCTCACCAATAGTCCCTGAACAACCTACGCTTCTACTAGTGAGTTGTATGAGCTGAAGTGCCTCTGCCTGCAGCATGAAATGCAAGTCCCCCGTGAGGGACGTCAATACGAAAATATGTACTGAATATGTAAGGTAGAAAGTAGCAACACACTTGATACAAAAGCACTATAGAAATCTGATACAAGTGTATAAGGAGTACTAGTAGACAACCTTTATAAATACTTGTGGGACAATGTACATTACATTCTTTCTTTATTTTACCTTCTTACTTCATAATCTTTGTAATCCATATAATGCAAATGACCAGCTGATCAGTGGTTAAAAAAAAGGATAAATTAAGATCGGCCCATGCTAGGCTTACGCCCCTGAGCTGCCACCTATTAAAAGATTGGGATCAGCCCATGCTAGGCTTACACCCCTGAGTTGCCACCTACACATAAAGGTATCGAGATCGGCCCATGCTAGGCAAGTGCCCCTGAGCTGCCAGTCGTCATTTTACAGATTGCAATACTTAGTTTATTAGCCTTTGAAATTGTTACCTTGGTGGTCATCACATTATGGTACCTTGAACCACTAATACGCTAATAAGAGACATGTAAATAGACACTTAACGCAACAACAATGAGCTAGGGAGCTGTTGGCACACAAATAAAGTGTTTAGGAGCTGAAATAACACATGGATCTTATTTGAACAAACGGAGAACTCCTGCAATTTTCTTCTGAAGATAGACGCGCAGATTTAATAATAAGCACGTATTGAGGTGTGCTAATGCGTTAGAGAGTGGGAACAAGGTCATTGGATACATGGAGGGTAATGTGCTGCCATTATTTATCACGTTGTTATAGGATAACCTTAGAAACTTGCTTGATGGAACAATTGTACGATTTCATGCCAAAGAGTGTGAAATAGAGTATGCCTTACATACCTGGTCATTTGACTCCGAAACTAACCCGACTTGACTTCTCGCCTTTTAGATTATTTATCTATAATAGAATATATGGTAAACTAGTATTAGTAACCACTCAACACATTTGAGGTACTAAATTTCACCCAAAACAATAACCGGGCAGCAACTATTACTTTATGAAACAAGGGTGTTATTTTAATGCCTTTTTTCCCATCAAATAACACCCACATACCAGATAGGTTCTTATAAGGTTCACCAAAACTACCTCGACTTCATTACACATTCTAAACAATACGCAAAATAGATTGGACAGAAAGCATTAGTTCGGTGGTGTATCACCACATCTTTCTTCTATAATTCATTACAAACTCATCACACCTTTATCCAACTTCAACCTGGCAGCCCATAATATATACATACAAAACAATCCATAAAACAGTCCCAAACCACTTTTATTGTAGCAATCAATTATTGATCTCCTCATCTCTTGAGTTCTCAATAACAAGACATCCATAATCCCCTCTCAAATTCATATGTAAGAAAAATAAAATGGGGCAGTCACCGTACCTCAATTCAGCAACTTATTCTTTTAATTGAACTCTTCAAGAGCTTGAACTTTCCTTCACACTTAAACCAAAGAAGAGGAAAAAAGGTTCCTCAATAACAAGGAAACATGAACAAACAGCTTGTTCTATAATCATCCATATACTTATAGTCAAACACTTATAACTTATTCCCTAATCTCCCATGAGATAATTAAAAAAAACCTTAAGTGTTTTTCACTTACCTTGGGCTGCAAAGGAGAGGGTTTCTTCAAGAACCCTAGAAGGAAAAATAGGGTTGCTGCTCTTGTTGTTTTTAAGAAAGTAGAGAGATTTGTTGAAATATACTCCTTTTTTTGTGACTTAAAAGTAAAGTAAAATGACTAGCAACTTGGCCTTTTAAAGGCCCTATCTTGTCCACCTCCTTAGCTGCATTTTGGACCATAAAATTGGTCAAATTGATCCAAGTAAGTGATGCACCTACTTAAGGGTCCAAGCTGCTAAAACTTTAAAGTAGGTGATGCACCTACTTGCATAATTTCTTATTGGGCTCAATTATATTTGGGCCTTAGAAGATTGGTGCGTTGGGTCACTTATCCGTTTTCGTTCTTTTTTTTTTGTTCAATTTGGCCCAAATGAGTATATTAACATAGACCCAAATCTGATCCATAGCCATAGGTCCATTAATTTGGTTCAAACAACTTAAGTAGGTGACTCACCTACTAGCTTAAATAAGTCAAACAATCACCTCAATATTTTGCTTCATTTTCAGCTTCTAACCCCTTTAGTCTAACCTTCAACTTATACACACTTGGTCACTTTAAACAGATTCAAATACTAGCTTGTGATTCCGAGTTTAAATAGTTAACTTAACGTTAACTTAGTCGCATCACACAAAACTGTACGGGCAACCTCTATAATTCCATCTACACCATTAATAATTGCATAACAAATCCCATCCGTTACCTATACCATATGACCATACCAGGTTCCATATAATAAGAATAAGTACAAGCAAGATACGGGATGTTACAAGGTACTCTTCCGCTAATTTAGTTTCCACCTAATATAATGTATTCAGCTATATGGTTATTCCCTCTATGATTTGTGCATTTAGTAAAGTACTCAAAAGTTGAGAGTATAGTGAGCCCTATAATGTGTGTTGTTCCAGTTAGGCATCCTCATTTTCTTTTTTTCTTAATGTATCTGGCAACATTCAAGGACGAATATGTCCAAGGGTTAGATATTGTAATACCCTGGTCATTTCTTAAGCCTAAATCTGTCTTTTAAGCGGATATGTATGAATTACAATGTGATTGATGTTTAAACCATATTGTATTTATCTAATTTCTGCTTTTTTTCATATAGATCATTGAATATGGTTTCCATCAATACCAATTTCATTGAAATCCAACTTCGGACGAGGGATTTATAGATGTTTTACTCAGCGATATCAGATCGCCCAAGTCTGACAGTCGACCTGGCGGACCGCCAGGTCCTTGGTGGACCATCAAGTGTCCCGTCAAGCCAAAGCAGTGACCCCTCTTCCTGGTCACCGTGTGAAGGCCAAGATGGTGGACCATCAAAAAGTTGACGGACCATCAAGGGGTCCATCAGGTTGAGACAAAATATCCCATTTGTAGCCCTCAAGTGACGGGCGACTTGGTGGACCGTTAGTTTCGTGACGGACCGTCACTTTGATCATCACGTCGAGGTAGAATGTCCCACATTTGGAACTCGAGAGACGGAGGACTTGGTGGACCGTCAGTTTCCTAACGGACTATCACGTCAAGGAAAATGGCCCATATGTGGCTGTCGAGTGGTAGACGACTTGGTATACCATCAGAGTACTGACGGACCGTCACTTTGAACGTCACGTCGAGGCTAAACATTCTAGTTTTGTCACTCGACTGATCGATGATCTGGTGAATTTTAGGAGACTTGACGGACTATCAAATCGATTGTCACTGGCCTCGATCAGCGAATTTCAACTTTTAAAAGGGCATTTTGGTCATTCCCGCACCATAGGGTCTTATATATATCCTAGGAGAGAAGAGCCATTTATTTTTATCTTTTCCTCCTCCAAGAAATATCTAGAAATTAGGGTTTCTTCCAAAACCCAAAAATTCAATCTTCTTCCAAGAAAATTCCAGGATCTTCCATAGGTTTCTCCAAGTTGTCCAAGAATTAAGTTCCCCTCATCAAAGACATCAAGGGTCTTATCTCAAAAGTGTAAGGAAGATGTTCCAAACAAGTTTCTACAACTCCAAAAATTATAATCCAAAGTCTATGGGGCTTGAACAAAAACACTCCTTTCATTCTTATGCCTAAAGATTTACTTTCTATTATTGATTTACATAATTTCGCAAGTGGGTTTAAACCCAAATTTCTTTATTTATGATTTATAAAATTTGAGTTGGATAAGTTTGATATTTATGATTATTTCACAATCATGTTTCTTACATTGAGAATTTATTCCATGAGTTGTATATCGTCATTATGTATTGATGATTTCTAAGTGATTTAAGACAAGTGTCATGAGTTATGCCTTTCCATGAGAAATTTGACTATTGAATATATATCGATATTTGAGATTGAAAGTCAAGAATGATTCCTATGATGTTTCCTTGAAGCTTTTGATATTTGACAATGATTCGAAAAGCAAATGTACTTGATGTTTAGAAAGATTTTGTTGAGTTGAGTCAGGTTAGGAATCCATAAGATTTTTATGAATTACAGATGAGATATATATTTATGTTTTGGTCTTTAAAATAGACCTATGTGTTGATATTGATTAAGGTGGATTTCCTAACACGTTCTGAGCTAAGTCTGGGAGGAGTATTTAGCACCGAGCGGGAAATATAGTATTTCCCATAAACTACGTGCCACCGTAGAATTGATGTTGATAATAGTGGGCCGTAGGTTGAGTATGGGATTGTGATAACAAGATTGAGGTTGTACTCCCTGGCAAGTGTACGACACCCCCGCCAATGTGGGGTTCTCTCCTTAGGAGGGCAAAACGTTGGACTCCATGCGGCTTATATGGTATAGTTATGTCGGTTATAAGAAACTCCCATGTCCATAATGATCTAAGTGCCATGATTTACCGAGTAACTCTAAGTCATGATTCAAAGAGTTTGAGTTAAGTTAACTGATTTATGAGATTTATGAAAAATATGTTATTACTGATGACTTATAAAAATGATGTTTTAGATAATTCAAGGGAAGATAGTTATTATTGTCAGCATGCATGATTTTCTCATACATTTATGATATTATTTAAAATGATGCATCCACCCCCACATACTCAGTACATTACCAAGTACTAACTCTCATACTCTTTTGTATTCGATATTTCCTTATGATATAGGTTCAGGTGCTCAGTCTCAGCAGCGACAGTGATCTTTCAGTACCTGCATCAATATTTCTGTGGTTGGTCAGTCCTCATAGTTCGAGGACCTGTCTCTCCGATTTTGTCTTGTTAATAGATGGTAGTTTACTTTCAGTTTAGTATGAGTCAGTTGGGGATCTATCCCAATGGCTCCTCAGTCCTATGTAGTAGAGGCTTTGTTAGACTAGTGTATTAGTGTGTACAGAGATTTCAGTATTTTGTTTGTACAGGCCAGTATTACTTCGTATTTTAGTATGTTCATGACATGGTTATCCCTCTTTATCTTAGGATGATTTGCTCTATAATGAGTTCTGCAAGTGATGACAGGCTTAGAGGGTTAGCTTGAGGCCACGTGTGGCCTTTAGTACCATGTGACTTATCGGGATAGGTTCTTGGGGCATTACAGGGGCGTTATAGGACTATAATACTTTCCTATCCTACATTCCTAGAAAAGACTAACTGGGCATGTATTGAATTCAACACATAAAGTAACTAAGCAGTATCTCACACACACATGAAATAGGGTTACATCACAAACTACTACCTATTTGGTTTATTAAATGTTAGCTATGATTATTATGACTCTACTCCTAAGGCAATAGTAAGATTCACAATGGTCACAGATATATAAATATCATATAGTTCAAAAAGAAAATTTTTGAGGGTATCATCTTTCTCAAAAATCAACAAAAAACATATCAACGTCCCTAGAAACTCTTTTTTCACCTATTTAAACACAAAACATCACCAAAAAAATCACAGTATTCCTAAACATATTGGCTCTACTAAGAATGAACTTATAAAAAAGAGACACGTCAACAAAAACCCTAAGAGGACATCAAGACCCACAAGCAACCCCACCCTAAACTTAAGGCATGCATTGTCCATAATGCATTGGACCACTACTAAATAAGAGACTTAGAAACATTCCCGCAGCACTATAGGTGCAAAGATCTGACATCAATCTTCATAATACATAAGAATAATAAAATACTTTGGGTTGCCTCCTATGTAGCTCCTGTTTTAATGATGCGTCATGACGGGGATTAGTTGGTACTCATACTTCCCCAACAAGCCCATGGGTACCTTGATTACTAAGAATTAATCAAGGTAGTTGATGATTTGGCCGTTACTTTTCTCTTTCTACTTTGAACTTATGAAATTTACCCCTAATTGTTTTTCTATTTTCCCATTATACTCAAGGGGCAATGGTATAAAAACAAAGTACCTAAGAAATAGATATGCATGTTGTACTAGCTTAAAGAATTCAAGGATATAAACATATGTTTCCTATTTCTGGTACTTTTCTTTGGGTTTGGATTGCTTGATCAAGATTTGACTATCCTAACACAATGTTGAAAAGTTCTTTGAATGAGGTTCAATATTCCCAACCTCAGGAATTGCAGTATTATTTACATCTCTAAATAACACTAGTATGCTCTCCTTAAAAGTGACACTATCCATAAGAATATGAGTAATTATTGACTCCTCTAATTTTAACTCCACAATTTAGATTTTCATAAATATTTTTGTCTCATACCAACCATAACTAAGTTGTTAGGTTTTACATGCAACAAATTTTGTATTCAAATTTTCTTGTAAGTGGTGAATATCCAAGCCAAACCTATCAATCCTTTGAATAAACTCATAATTATTATTTGCAAGGTAGGCCAATGTTTCTATCACACTATCCTTGTGTTCACACACTATATTTGCCACACTTCTGCAATGATGAACCATATCAAAAGGATAAAGATAAATAATATAGAAGTCTTCATCACATTATACTTTCTCTGTCCAAGGTGTCATATCAAGAAGAGTAGTCATACACTAGCATATGCCCAGATAAGAATAGAAAAGAAAACAACTGATAACTTCAACAACTCCAATCAGTCAATGCATAACCGTACTCCCCAACAATGGCGCCAAAATTTTTATATTGCCTAAACTACATCTCTTATTAAAGAATAAAATGGTCACTATCAAAATATAATAACCCAACTAGGTTAGGGTCAATCCCACAGGGAATACATTAGAAATTTTGCTTGAACTTATTGAAATCACCAGGAAGTGTGAAAAAGAAAAAGAGGGAATTCGCTAAAATAGTAAAAAGTAACAAAAATTGGATTCTTGAGGTTTTAATCAATCTAATATGAACACTAAGCTTAAATTTCTATATCTTTTAACTTCGTATAATTATTGTGCACCATGAAGCAATTCAAATACCTTGCATGTAGAATCTGATAAGTAATGTAGCATCAACTGTCGTATGGACTCATTGATAGATTTCAACCTTTACCTTTTGAGTCTCGAGGTATTTCCTTACTAACCCTTATCCTAGATCCTAGCTTAACTATTACTTTTTGAGTCTCAAGTTATCAGATTACAGATAATAATCTTATGAAGATAGTGCAGGTAAGCTTATTTTCGCAATTAACTCCAAATCATTATTATGATCTCTATTTCCTAGTCTCTACCTCCCGGTCAGGCTCGTAGTGAATACAGGTGGGTTCGCAATGTTATCCAAAATAAGGAAATCAATAAGAATGGAGAAAACAATAATTCATTTAAGAATATTTATCTAGAACAACTTCTCACTTCCTCTACATTGTATATAACCAAGGTTCCTACAACCCTAGCTAAGTGAATTAGCCACTCATAGTTATGAGATCATTCATAGGATTCATATAAAAAATCATAGAATTAATCTCCCAAAAATTAATGAAGAAAACCCAAAGTATTAGATTGAATAACAAACAAAGAACTATAAGATTCCAAGATCAAAAGTCAATTTTGAAATCAAAAGATGATTGTGAAGTATGATTTAAAGATTGCCCCAAAGGGCCTATCTCTACTATCCCTAACTAAAAATGTAAGGAGGGTATTCACATATTACAAAGAAACCTTAAATATAAAAACCAAAACAAAAGAGGAAAAATGAGGTTGATGGCTACCTATGGGCCGCTTACGATCCGTTGGTGGCACCTACAGATCAGAGTTGGTCCACTGAAGGTTCTAGGGTAACTTTTGGGTCTTCAAACTCTCTGGAACACTTTTTTCTGTTACCTACTTTTCTACCTGTGGCCAGTAGGTTTCACTTACGACTCGTAAGTTCCTAAGTAGGTGGACACTTTTCATCTTTTAATTTTGTTTTCTTCCAATTAGCTTCCAACACCTACTTTAACAAAATCACTCCAAAAACACATTATACCCACCAAAATAGCATTAAGTACATGCATATTCTCAAATATTATGAATTGTAAGTGCCATAAAACTATGGTACATTAAGAGGCAACAACTTAAAGTATTTTAGAAGCTTGTCATGGTTATAGTAATATTTTTTATTGGCCTACAGAGTGCCTCAGATAGGATTTCATTGCTCATATATAACTAACATATGTTCTCCACTAGCTTAGGGCTCCTAAGGTGTCTTATGATTGTGGAGAGGATGATTATCATAGTAGGGAGTTTCCCAAGTATCGAGTGGTTATCCAGTTGCATTTATCCTACTTTTGTCTCTAGGTTAAGGCTTTAGGAGTTTGCTATGGCTTCTTAAATATTAATCACTAGTCCAAAGAGTGTCCCCAATATGGGATTGTTAGTCATTAAACTCATCCAAATCAGTCTTATGGTGTTATGGCACTTTTCATCAAAAGCAATGCACTTAGTTCTACAGTTTTTGATTTAAACACTAATTTTAAATTTAGATTTGCTCAGATTTGTACTCCCTGAGGCACGTCAAGCATGTGATTTTAGGTTTTACTGTGATAGGTGCATCTTTTATGTTCTACCTTTACCTTTAGTTTGAGTGTATAGAGTTTTTTGTACCAATAGATGATTATGTTCCTATGTTGGTTTATATTCATTATTATATGGCTTGGTGTAGAGTTCATATCTATATGACTATCCCCATAGTTGATTTGATTTTTTAGCAAATGGAGTGGATCAGTGTTGATATTTCTTGGAGGGTGTACTATTTAGGTTTGAGTCTTACTTACTTTGGCATATTGGCTTTCTCATAACCCTAGAGTGGTCCTTGTTGTTGATTTTCTCTTTTGGTTCAACCTACTCTCTAGACTTATGCTTATATTACTGTTCTTATTATTATCATTGTTTCGCATTTATCGGTCCCTGCTTGGTAGATGGATATACTTTCATTATCTGGTTAAAATTCCTTTCCTTGTGGTTCTTGTCATTGGCATGGGTAGCTAGCTTAGTTTATCAATTTTACTCTTGTAGCAAGGTAAGGTAGGTAATTTTCTTTATTTATTGGCTAGGTTAGATTGATTATTGAGTAGGATACAAAATTGAAAATAGGTTGGGTTTTCTTGGATTCGTAGTGATTTTTGAGTTTCCCTTCTTATTTGTTGAGTTTTTAGTATTGGTTTTCCTTCTCTATACATAGCCTATTTTTTCTGTTGACTATTTTGGGAGCTATTCTTTTGATTTTGATAATTCATCACCTGGTAGTAGACTTGATTATTATGTCGAATGATCTTGGACTTTCCTTTCAGGCTTCTTGAGTTTGTTTCTAGTGATAGTTGACCTTGATATCCCTGTGGAGTTGGTTATTTTATTCTTTCCGTAATGTGATTCCTTTTTAAGTAGAGTTAGGTGATTTGGGGATAGTTGATCTTTCATATGGCCACTACTTAAGATAGAAATTTGGGTATTTGTTACTAAGATATGGTTTTGAATTGATGGGGTTAGTTAAGGATGTATTTCTCTGAGTTGCTAGGGGTTTGGACTACTAGTATCACTATTTGCAGCCTTAGAAGGTCATTGGTATGCTTTAATGATTTAGGTACTTTAGTAGATATGGGGTTGATTACTCTGCATTCAGTATGTGGTTTATCCTCCATTATGATTTTGCTCTATAACTACATTCAATTAGGGATATGCCTGATTTTAGATAGCAAGGGTGTGTTGGATATTTGCCCTTGGTTAGCCTTATTGGGTTATATCTGGATTTGGTATCATGGAATGGCAGCTTGGAAGTTGCTAGAATTTGAGTGTGGATGATTACCCATCTAGAGGATTATTGTGGATAGTTTAGATTTGGATATTCAACATTAGTGTCGAGATTTTAGCTAGGAGTTGTAGTTTTTGGGATGCAACCTTTATTTCTAGATTTGTGACAGTTGGGCATTCATCTATAGGATAGCTCAGCCCACTCCGTGTCTACCTATTTGGTTTTCTTTGGTTCAAATTGATTAGGGTCGATAGATGTTCAGATACTAGCTCATTAGCACTTGAAGGTAGTTTTCTACTCTTGTTGAAGAATTTTAGTTTTTGTGGAACTTTTGAATTATCTAATTGCAGGAATAGTATGTTCTAATTGTATCCAACATAGCTTTGTCCTTAGTTGTTGGGATATCCTAGAGAGGATCATTCAATGGTTAGTGTTTGTGCTTTGAACTCCTGACTATTAGTTTCAAGGGTCATCTGGTTTAATTGTATCATTGGCATAGATTGTAGACTTTGACCATATTTATTTGTGTGCCTAGGTACCACCTTATGTTCTTATTCTCATACCTATCATTATGGATTATAGGTGGATCAACTTTAGTTCTTCGAGGTTAGTCTGATAGAGTTGCACAGACAAGGTTTAGATGACTTTCTATTTGTTTTGCAATAGATAACCAAGTTGGAAAGGAAAAGAAAAGTTGTATTTCGATATAGGAGTTTGTTGCATGATTCTGGCTATGCTTGTATCAGTGTGGTATCAACATATTATGGTTTGGGTTTACGTACATCAACTTCTCTTAGTTCAGTTGGAGGCTTGTTAGTGGTTGGGGTTGAGTTTTTATTGTTTGGGAAGTGGTAAGGAAGTTGGTTGAAAAAGGGATACCAATGGCTAAATTCCTTGGAACCGTTGTTTCTTGCTCGAAGCATGTTGGCCCAGTACCTTTCCCTTTCGATCTTTCCTTCTCCTCCTATCCATGAACTTTTGCATATGAAAGTCTTTTTAGTAGTGGATATTGTAGCGAATCTCTAGGTTATTTCCTTGATTGACTTGTATTTTTGGAATTTTGAGCCTTTCCACAATGGCTACTAGTCATTTACGACTTACGGAAATTGTCTGCTCGGTTATTGGATAGTTCATTTTGATTTCAGGCTCATTTCTCTATTTTGGAGATTTCTTTATTAAAGATCTAGTGTTAGACCAAAACTCTAAGTAGACGACCTAGGATGGGAATATCGATAGTGCCATATGATCCAACAAATCTTCAACGGAAGTTCACTAATTCTTCATTTGGAACTTACCCAAAATATATACAATATTTTCTTCTCAAAGAATGGAGGCTACCAACCCTAGAACAATGTTCAATATTGGGGAAGATGGAATATGATGAATAATTTGGTTTGAGTCTTCTTTTTTTCAAAGTTCGGATCAGCCATGTGAATTGAAATTTCTACCCTTGGGTTGTACTTTTCCACTATGCCGTGAACGCACTGGCTTGGCTGCGACCATAGTAGGCTCAAGCGATCGTGACTCGTTGACTTGCTTGACTTCCATGATCATGATCCTCAGACTATGACCGCGGTACCTGAGGCTCTGTCCTGCTCTAAGACTTCATCGGCACTTTCTTGCTTCCTTCTGATAATTTTTAGCTCTAATACACATTTTTCTATCTCGTCAACTATGCTCCTGCAAAATGTGGATATTAGTGCATTCAATAACAATTATGGCTCATTTATTCATTCAAAACTTGGTAATATGCACCAATGTTGGGTGCAAATGAGTGGTAATATCACCACTCATCAGACCTCTATCAATAATATGAAGAGCTGCCTGGACCGATCGACTGGGCTAACTTTGAGGCTGATAGGATGGACGCGGAGAATACCCACGTTGAGAACCACTACCTCTAAATTGGGAACTACTATAGATCCTACTAAAATTGCCCTGATATGTAGACCTCTTATTGTTGCTTCTATGAGCATCACGATGCATCTTATCCATCTCTCGAGCATGATCGAAAACCTCAGAAAAGATCTACCCACATTAACTAAACTATGAGTAGACATATGAATGGGGAGTCTCAACCCTCTAAAAAAGCAATGGACCCTCTCATACCTAGGGTCCAAAATAGAAGTAGCATGTCCAGCCAACTTATGAAAACGAGCCTTATACTATGCAATTGTCATAAAGCCTTGCTCCAATCTAGAGAACTGATCTCTCAAATGATCTTCGAGGTCATGAGACATATACTTCTCCAAGAACAACTAGGAGAACTAAGTCCAAGTCAAGGAAGAAGATCTAGCTAGTCTAGAATCCATATAAAATCTCCACCAATGACTAGCAGACAAGTCCAACTAGAATGTAGTGTCATACATACCACGAGTCTTAGAAAGGCCCAAATTATGGAGCCTATTCCCATAAGAAATCTGAAACTAATATGCATACTCGCCTGGAGCACCAGAAAAACTAGGCAAAGCCAATCTCAAGAGTCTACCTAATATCTTCTGCTCCTTAAAAGACATAGCAGGCTGGGAAACCAATGGCTGAGCGACTACTAGTTTAAAAACTATCAGTGCAGGAGAAAACTCAACTATGGGTTTTATAGCTATAGGTTGCTCACCTACCTTAGTACCACTCTGATTAATAGACTATGTACCATCAAACAACACATCACCAACGATCCCCAAAAGTTGAATTAATGTATCTCTGAGCAATAAAGAAGGAATAATCCCTAGTAGATCCTGGTCTAGTCCATGGCCCACTGGTGGCTATGGCAAAAGAATCTCTGGCTGAGGAGTAGGAATAAGGCATGTGGAAGGAGGACTATACTGGTCCCTAGCTGGGTAAATGTCATATGGTGTCCATGACTAGGAGTAAGGTCCCTAGTCTCATTATCGAGACCATCATTTTTTGTAGTGGTAGCACCTGTCTTTACCATCTGCGAAAGAGTGAAGTCAAAGAAATACGCTACAACCAAACTCAGTCTCTTAGCATGATATGACTGAAAGAAGTGAAGAACTCCTTAGAATATCTTATCCCCTCCCAAACATAAGAAATAAACGTCTTCGTTCTTATCCATAGGACTCTACTAAACACCATCTCTTGTACTAACAATACTGGTAAAACATGGATCTAATACCATTTGTCATGACTAAATTTACGAGTCATGATGGCACCTACAAAAACCCTTTAGTAGGCAAGATAAACTATAACTTGGAGCTAATAAAATGGGTTAATTTGGTAGGAAATTGCCCAATTAGGCAGAAATGAACAACACACTTAAATAATATACAAGTCATTAAAAATAGATAAGATAGTCAAATATAATACCAATCCCAAAACCTGGTAAAGCTAGTACAAGAGCATCTAATGTCAATAATACAGCCCAAATGTCTAAAAATAGTCAACACACCTATCTCAAAAAAAGATTTAATATATAGATAGAAGAAAATGGGAGACTTAAACTCAAAAACCTTACCCTATCTCCGAAATATCAACACTGCATGAACTCGAATCAACGACAACAACTAGTAATTGAATCTGCATCAAAAAGGTACAGAAGTGTAGTATAAGTACAAAAATAAAGGGTATTCAATAGGTATCATCGCCGACTGAGCTATGTCATGATACAAGAATGATAAAATGCAAGATAACATAACTAAGTCAAAGTACATAATTAAAACCTGAATCATCTCCATTATTAGTGTACATAAATAATGCATAAACCAAAATAATAATGACAACATAATATAAAGAATCAAGCACAAGCAAACATAACTATGAAATTGGCTTTCATATGCCAATTGGTGTATTAAAGTAACGGACTCATCACATCTACCCATAAGAATGGAGAATACACTAAAAATAAGTATATTATAAGTATGTATCATTTACAACTAACCATCATCATTATTTAACTATCGTTCCATAATTCACCATTATTCGCCAATATGCCACTAATAGTAATTTACCAGCATTACTCCCTAATCCACTAGTTATCCCTTAATCATCTTTTATAACTACCAGTAGATATCAACTAGTCACCATTTATCCACTAAGCATTATTTATTCACTAGAAATCCCTTACCCAATATTCATCACTTTATCATTCCATCAAGTCATGGAAAATATCCAAACTCAAACCCATAATATATATAGTCAATACTCAAAATTGAACCGGTCATCATATAAGCAACACCTAGAATTGATCTATTCATAATATAATCAATACTCAAAATTAAACCAGTTATAATATAATCAATACCCGAAATTGAATCGGTTATAATATAGTAAATACATAAAATTAAATTGATCATAATATAATCAATACCCTAAATTAAACCAGTCATAATATAATTAATAACCACAACTAAATCATTCATAATATACATAATCATCATCATAAGTCATATCATCAATAGTATAACCAAACGTATGATAAATAGGTTTCCATCCTCGCATTAACCTACATAACCATCAAGTTCAAGATTCATCAATTTATCTTTCTAAACATTCCCAAGAGTCTAAATAGCATAACAGTTTACCTAACCTACCATATATCATACCTTAATGTGGGTTAAGAGTCCACTTCTAGTCCTCGAGTTTCATTTTTGACAAATTTCTACACTCACCAGGCTTGAGGTATCTAAATCCACTTTTAGTGTCAAACAAGCCTTAATTATCTTTAAGATAAGAAATTCACCTAAAACATGAACAACTAGGCCAATTATACCTAATTAGATTAATCTAATACATTCTCATGCTATACATAACGAATGAAGTCTAAATCACTGAAATCACAAGGGAACAAGCTAAGTGTTACAACCTTACAATGTCAAAATACCCTAAATTCCTCAAATAACCCCAAGTATTGCATTCCATACATCAATACCTAAAACTCATCCCAAAATCTAACAAGATGTCATACAAATACTATGAAGTAGCTCAATCTAACAAGGGATAAACCTGGCCTATCTCGACGCCATAGAAAGCTCAATAAACTACTAAACCTTTGCTTTTCCATTTTAAAAAGCCTCTTCAAGATGTCAATCTATCAATATCACATTCTATACGTCAATATGAGAATAACAATATCCACATTGCACCATTGTGCTTTGGGTCAAAAAATGACATCAAAACTCCATGTGGGTCACTCTTACGAAAATCATATTTTCAAGGTCAACCTAACGTTCATACATGAGAATGAATCAAAAACATCAAGAATAGGTGAAAACCACGCTAAAATTGGGGCTAAATCAAGCCCTCAATCTATTGGGGTTCTGGTTAAGAAATCATCAAAACCTCTAAGAAAAGAGGTGAAATCTTATCTTAATTCAGATGATAATCACAAAAATAGATGTTAATCAAGCTCCCAAGTCACCCACAAGTCTCAATTTTGAGATATCTCACTCTTAAGGATTTTTTCTCTAAAGATATGGATGAAAATGGGCAAATTCGCGACATAAGAGGTCTATTTATACCCCTCACAGGTAATTAGGTGTTACAACAACAACATGTCGGTATGCAATCACACTAACTAGCATCAGGTGTTACGAATGTAACAACCCTTAGTAATATTGGACTATTCCCTCTACCAAGGGCACCATGATCGTGGCTCTAGGTGTGTGATCGCCAGCCTATTAGATATTAGTTGAAACTTGAATATTTTTACATGTTTTCATCAAGGCCTTGGGATTCATTCAGAATTCTATATACACAAATGAACTATGTGAAAACACTAAATTCGGCATTTTGGACATGATAGCAAAGTTGAATTTTCCATCCGAGGTCATTTTGATTGAATGTGGGGCCCTATACCAAAATATCAAATTTTACAACTTTTTGACTAATCGGTCGAAATGAGCACATGTGCCTCGAGACCCAAACCAAAGGTCTACCTAGCCTAAAATTGATATTTCAAAGCTGTTGGCATAGTCAAAATTTGCATACGAGATTGTTTTGCTGAATTTTTTACCCGGTGGCCATTTGGACCAGCGAAAACTTTAATATAGGGAATCGGTTTTAAAAACCAAATGAATTGTCCAGTAACCAAACTATCGGTCTCATCAAGTCAAAAATGACTTGGGGCAGCTATGGAAAATATCTAACGACAAAAATAAATAAAAATATGAAAAATAACCTGAAGGGTCATTACACCTATTTAATGTTATCATAATAAATATATTTAATTCTTATAATGTTTATCATAAAGGGTACTTTCTCTGTCCCACTTTAGTTGAGCATATTTTATTTTACACTATTATTAAGAAATCATAAATTGAGTGATGAATTTTACTATTACCTTATAGTGATATTAATGATATTAATTAGCAAATAAATGAACACTGAAATTGTAATTGTTCATATTTAATACATACTAGTAGTTGTAGGGGTAAAATAAATAAAATAATTAATTATATCCCGATTTAGTAAATGCTCAATTAATACGAGATATTTATTTTTAGTAAGATAAACAAATAAAATAGGATGGAGGGAGTGGTAAATAATACATTCTACCACAAATATTTACATATTTTTGATAAATTAGGTACTTTAAAGTTTGGGTAAACTAAAAAAATGACCCACATAACGGCGACTTTGCTTTTTTGTCCCCTCTTAAGAGAACTCCTGAAAAATTATTCTTCTATATTTGCCCATCTATATGTCAAATATTTGTAAACAACTCTCCATGCTTATTTATCTTTAATTTTTATTTTTTATTTTTCTTTTACTTTTTTTTTTAGTTTTTTCTCAACATTTGCTATTTTTTCCTTTTCTCGTCTCAACCTCTAATTTTATTCATTTTTTTTTAAATTTCTCAGCCTTTATGTTTCTTTTCTTTTTGTTTTATCTTTTTTTTTTCTGAACCTTTATTTTTTTCTTTTCTCCTCTAAACTTTTATTTTTTTCTCTTTATAATTTTATTTTATTTATTTATTTAAAATGTTTTTTCTTTATTTTTTTTCTCAATTCTTATTTTTTTCTTTTCTTTGATTCATTCCAACTATTACGCTCCATGGACATGAGTTGATACTACCACATTGTGTCTTGATTTATGAGATGCCCTATAAATCTTGTCTTATAGGCAAGACTTAGCCTAAGGACTTTCGAATAACAAGTTATGCCCCATGAGCAAGAGCTGATACTACCACACCATGTCTTAATTTATGCTATATTTTGCAACTACTATCTTAGAGATAAAATTTAGCCCAACGACTTTCAAACAACTAGTTACGTCCCATGGGCAAGAGTTGGCACTAACACATTATATCTTAATTTATGAGATGCTCTATAACTCTTGCCTTAGAGGTAAGATTTAGCCCCATGATTTTTGTCATAACCCAAAAAAATGAGGTTCATGCTCACCTTTGTTGCGGCAAGCCTTTATAAGTAAGCCTATCATCCGAACTGATATGAAATGATAACCTAATACCAAAACCCAAGAAAAGACCCCTAGAACGGAGTCAAACCACCTATATATATAGAAAAAGAATAAATACATAGTCAAAGATATCAATACAATATCCCACAACCTAGTGTCATAGTGTAAGAACCAACTAATACAACTCGAAGTCAAAATATACATAGGATATTCTACAAGGAATAACTCTGTCTCTGAATACAAATAAGACATATCTTATATAAGAAAAGGTAGCAGTCAACTCCAGTTGCATAGATTAATTACTACCTCGAGTAAACTCTAAATACCACCCAAATCAGCTATCTGTGTGGCACACTCGTACCTGAATTTGTATTGAAAGGGCACAGTAGAAATGGGTACGGTCCATTTGTAATCAATAGGTAGCATTGTCCGATAGGGTAAAATAGAAAATAGAACAAATAACACAAACTATAGGCACATCACCTGTAATTAGAAAAATATCCCAAATGGTAGCCCACATCGTCTCCACTAAAAGTTCTACTATATATATATATAATAACAATAGGGAGGGGAAAGAAGAATAAGTATACACATACTCTAAATACAAGTACAAGAAGATAGAGTAAATTAATAAATATCATGTTAGAAATAGAAATATAATCATAGAATAAGTACAACATATAGAATGCAGTAAAGATGAAGATGATGATATTGTACGAGGTTATCCCATAACCTTCTTATACACCTACCGAGCTAATCTATGAATGTAGGACCCATGACAGGTTCGTCAACCCATACCTACCAAGCTCAACTATGAACGTAGGACTCATGGAGGGTTCATCAACCATATACAATCAATATCCATAACTTCTCTTCGACACATCCCTTAGAGAGGTTCTATAATGATATTTTAAGCTAATGTTTCTAATGTTTCAAGTATTTCCAGTATTCTAGTATTTCCAAAGTGGTACCAACGCTTCATGATCATATATATGACATAAGACAAAAATCAAGCACAACATACAACAACAACAAGTCTATAAAGTATAAGATGCATTAAGAATGATGATCAATGCTCATAATATACCAAAATAAGAATATCCAACATGTAATCAATAAAACAACCATGTGAGCAAAAAATCTACTCAAATCCACCAACCATTCATGATCAAATATATCAAGTAAAATATGCAATAAAAATGTCATTGATACCACATAATTTTGAAAATCTAGGCATTTTCCACCTAAATAGAGTGTAACCAAACATAAATTTACCAATACCAGGCCAACAAAAACATATAAGACTCCACATGATCACACGTAGCAATTAATGGCTCAAAACTACTAAATATTATCCATATAAATCCCCACACAGGCACATAAATCATCTAAACACATTATACAAGATACAACCCCATACCCATAACATGTTTTTACAGTATTATTCACTACCCTACCTAATCTGAAGAAAGCTAAGCCATAACCTACCTTGAATGATGAAATCCCAATCTAGAAAGCCCTAATTACAAAGACTTCCCACATGAATAAACTCTAAATCAACTAAAATGTAAGAATATTAAATGTGTGCATCAAAAGAAATCCAATGATACCCCTATAATACAATTCTAAATCAAGGTCAATTAGACTCCCTAAATGGGTTTTTAAAAAAGAAAGGGTAAAACAAAAACTTTTGTCCAAATACATCTTTCCCAAGAATAAAGAACTTATAGGAGAAAATCAAAGTAAAATTAGGGTTTGAATAGAAGAAGAATGATTTGGGCCTTCCAAACTAAAATTCCCAAATTCCACCTCTAAATCCATGTTTAAATAAGATTTAAAAATTAAAATAAAAGAAAAGTAGTTGAAATAGGAGTTTGGATCTTCCCCAAGCTTATAAATGGAGGAAAATTCTCAAAAAATCAACCCCAAAGCTCTAAGTCTCAAAAATAGTGAAGAAAACTCAAGAGAAGAATTATTTATACCCAGGTACCAGGTGCCACCAAAGCTGTCAAGTACCTGCTTAGAGTGGTTTTTCGCTTAAGAGAACAAGGCCTTCTTTAGAGCCGTCCAATAAACCATTTCTCAGATTGTAGTCGGCTACTAAAGTGACAAAATGATGCTTTAGCGCCTGTTTCTAAAGTAGCCAAACTGGTTCTTTAGTGGCTGCATTCAAAGTCTTCACGGATCCCTCAGAATCAATGAAAATTTTTAGAACACAAATGAACTATGCTACCCTATAGAATTTGATGCTCTGTACTTAATAGCAATATTAGAATTTTGGAAAAAATGTTGTTTTCACTTAGTTGATCCTCGAGACCTATTTGCACAACTTTTCAAATAGAGGATCAAAATTAGATATAAGTCATAATATCACACACACACCCCATGCTACCAACCTAAAATTAACATTTCAGATCTATTAGCGCAGTTTAATTTTTAGCGATTTTCAAGCTAGCACCCATTTCAACATATCATCTCACTCGATTCTAAAAAAAAAAAAAGACACAGTTTTTTATTATACATTCCATCCGATCCACATATCAAAAGATGTTGGCCGAAGTAAACTAATAAGCCTTTAAGAATACCAAAAATCACAATATTGTATATATCACACAAAAATAAATTAGGAACCATGCCAATCATCTCCATACCCCCAATAAGTCCATAATGTAACCATGAGTAGGGGTAAAATAGTCAAATCACACAAAAATAAATGTTTTACACAAATCACCAAAAGTCAGGTCATTAGAACTTTTAAACAACAAGTTACACCCCAAGAGCAAGAGTTGACACTACCATATTATGTCTTGATTTATGAGATGTTCTATAACTCAGGGCTTAGAGAAATGACTTATCCCAAGTACTTTCAAACAACAAGTGATGTACAATGGGTAAGAGTTGACACTACTATATTGTGTTTTGACTTATAAGGTGCTCTATAATTCTTGCCTTTGAGGTAACACTTAGCAGAAAGACTTTCAACAGCAAGTTACACCTTATGGGCAAGAGTTAATGCTACCACACTGTGTTTTGATTTATGATATGCTCTATAACTCATGCCTTGGCGGAAAGACATAAACCAAGGTCTTTCAAATAACAATTTACACCTCACATACAAGAGTTGATACTACCACATTGTATTTTGATTTATGGCATATTCTACAACTTTTGCCTTAGAGGAAAGACTTAGCCCAAGGATTTAAAAAAAAAAAAGTCATGCCCTATGGACACACTAACACATTGTGTCTTGATTGATGAGATGCTCTGTAACTTTTACTTTAGAGTCAAGACTTATCTCAAAGACTTTCAAATAACAATTTATGCCCCATGGGCAAAATTTGGCACTACCACATTGTATTTTGTTTTATGAGATATTCTATAAGTATGTCTTAGAGGAAAGTCTTAGACTAAAGGCTTTCAAATAATAAGTTATGCCACATGGACAATATTTAACACTATCACATTGTGCCTTGATTTATTATATGCTCTATTAGTCTTGCCTCAAAGTGTAAGACCTCTTTAAATTTTACAAATTTTATTTTTGACCCTCACACATTCGTAAGGTCAATTTTGAATTGAATTATATTTAGGGATGTTAAAAGAGTAATGTGGGAAAGTTTCCAACTATTTATAAGGGATTCGAGGTTATTTTAGGAACCCGAGGTAGAGAGGGTCCTTGATATTAACGTACCATAAAGGTTAGCCTCCATAATATTGGCATTACATAGAGGCTACCCTCCATGATAGTAGTGTGCAACACTGATGTTTTAATTTTATCTAGTTTTTATTTCTCACTTAGGGTGAGGGATTTTAATCTTTTTACCCTTTGTATGAACTTTAAAGATAAAATAATCACATTACCTTTAGTTTTCAAATCAGATCATTCTCTTTCTCTCTCAAACTCAAAACCCAAGAAAATTCAAGTGTTGTTATAGTGAATTCATTATCCAATCTCCAAACTTCAAATTGATTTCAATTTTTGTGTATTTTAGGCATGTATCTTATTCCCTAACTTTAATTTTACATTGTGACACTTATTTAATCTTCATCAATGTGTGTTGAATTATGGGTTTGAATTTGGGTTAAGGGTTTTGATTGGGATCGCTTGAACTACGTTTTCACTGATTTAAATTGATGATTGATGCTTTTAATTTATGATTTTTGATTGAATGGGTGCATTGTTTTGGGAATTGGAATGGGGAACACGGGTTTCCCTAATTTGATGACTTTCTGGTTTAGTAATAGCATTAACCTCAAACCACTTTATAAATTTTGGGTTTTGAACATGTATAATTAGATAATTCAACTTATTATGAACCCTTTACATTCCATTAATGGATAATTGGTTAAAATAGATTTGAAAGGCACTCGGTGTCCATGGATTGGATTTTAAATAAAACTTGGTAATTAATTTGGTTAAATAGTTTTGTTTTGGCATAATTGGATTAGCTTGAAAGTATAATTGGTATCACTATTACAAGTACTAAATGCCTTAATATAAGACTCTTGGGTTAATGGTTAGAATTATTTGAAAAATATTTTAATTTGGGCTTAAAGGGAATTATGTAGCTCACTGTGAAGGTGTAGTCCTGAGGGAACTAATACTGGAAACCATGTTTGCGGATGTGGTGATCTGTATGAATGTGTGCATAGTTCACTTATTATATTTTGTAATGGAAAGAGCCTTGGTTCCTTTAGCCCTTCCTTTAAATTCCTTAGTTCATATAGCTAACACATACTGGGGTTTTTTCATTGGGGGGATGAAGTAATATAGCCCATAGGTGCCTTTAGGATGGAGCAAGCTACATAGTTTTAGTTACTAGTTTAAACTCTCATCTTTATAATACTTGTCCCTATTTCGATATCCTATGTATGTATAAATAAATGTTGTGCATATGGTTTTGACTAGTTTATGAAATTTACATTATTTTATCACTTTTGCTAAGTTACATGCCAGTTCTTGTCCCACTGACGGTCCCTGGATGATATATTTTTTATGATGTAGGGCCAGAAAGGTTTTTTGTTGCTCTAGTGTAGGGTTAGGTGACTCGGTATTCCTATGGATCTACTGTAAAATGGTGAGCCTCCATTCTTTTGGAAGTCTTTGTCATTTTATTGGGTTTTATATTCACTTAGTATTTTATTTGGATTATTTTATCATAGTTGGGGGGCATGTCCATACTAGTTCAGTATTCAAGTTTTAGAGGATTTGTTAGACAAGTGTGGGTTAGTTGTTATTTTGACTCTTAATTTTCATTTGAGTTATCTATTCATCTTATCATTATGATTTATTATCTTCTGCTATAATATTTTATTATGTTTTTTATGTTAAGAGGGCCATCTCCAGCTCACGGTAGGCTTGAGCTATCTATCATAACTAGGGACTGGTTTGGGTAATGACAAGCTTAGTATCATAGCACAGTTCAGGGTTGTTGAGTGACCACAAAGTCGTGTTGAGTAGATTCTCTTTTATGGATGTGTAGCATGCCATACTTATTTGAGGATGACTACGAGGCATTTTTGAATGTTTTTCTTTCTTGTGATCATCGTTTTCAGATTAGCAGTGGTCCTAAGGCATAGGGTGCCTAGTCTCACGTTAGTGGAGCTCAGTTAGCCCCACCTTATCCTCTTTATAATTTTTGTTGACAACTTCACCGTGGTTATTATTAGGAGGAAAGGAATTTGTGTTTCAATTGTGGTCATCCTGGTCATCTGTAGAGAAATTATCCTATAACTAAAGTTACCACTAGAGATAATAAGGTTTTGGTCTCTACTTCTTCAGCTTTGTACCAAAGGGCGCTACCTTATGTATCGTCACTAGTTTAAATCATCTCTATGCACTTGCTATTCTACAAGAATCTAAGGCATCTCTATATATTATCACTGGTATATTATAACACTTCTCTCCTGATGTTTATTGATTGCTTCACACCTATTCTACCTTATCTTATATGACCCCTTATATGGCTATACACTTTGGTTTTTATCATGAAAGTATTCTCGACCCCCTTTTTGTATATACTTCTGTAGGTGATTCTATAGTTCCAAGAAAAATCTATTAGGGTTGTGTTGTGTCCAATCTTTTAAAGAGAGACATTAATGGATTGGTAGAACATGATAGGATAGATTTTGATGTAATCTTGAGGATGGATTAGCTCTATTCGTGTTATGCTTCTCTAGGTTGTATGACCCGAAAGGTCAGTTTTCAATTCCCTAATGATCTGAAGAACGAATGAGAAGAAAGTTCCTTAGTACCTAAAGGGAGGTTTATTTCCTATCTTAGAGACTAAAAGTTGATTATAAAAGAGTGTTTTATCATTTAGTTCATGTTAAGGAATTTAATTCTAAATGTCCTTTATAATTTGTCCCTATACTTAGTGAATTTCTTGAAGTGTTTTCCTATGATCGTCCTGGAATTTCTCCTGAGAGGGAAATAAATTTTGGGATTGATCTTCTATCAGATAGCTATCTCATTTTTATTACTCCTTATAAGATGGCTTCAGCTAAACTAAAAGAGCTTAAGAAGATGTTGAAGGATCTTTTTGATAAGGGTTTCATTTGTCCTATTGTTCCTCCATGGGGCATTTTTATACCTTTAGTACGAAAGAAAGATGGGTCACTTTGGATGTGTGTAATACCCCGCATGTTTCTAAGCTAGGAAGTGAATAAGTATTCCTACGTATGAAATCTCCTATCCTGTGATTCATACTTGAGTACATGACTTACAATGAATATCCTAGTGATCAGATAGCTTATGATGTATTAATCATGTTCATATGAGTCACTTAAGGTAATACAAGCTAAGCGTTTTAGAATCCATCAAGTTTTAGTGTTCAATTTTGCAAGGGTCATTTTTGAATGAGTATAACTCAATTTTAATGTTGTATTTTGGATGATTTAGAGAATCGAATTAGCTTTCCAACGATACCAATTTTGCCTTAACCCAATACCTGAACGAAAAGTTATGCCCATTTTTGTGAGAGACAGTAAGGATAGGTGATTGGTTAGGTCCCGCCCAACCTAACATAGGCGATTGGTTAGGCACCGCCCAACCTAGCTTAGGTAATTACTTGGGCGCCACCTAAGTCAGTTCCAGGTGCCAAAAACACTCCGTTTTGAGTTATTTTAAGGGTAATTAAGTCTTTTAACATTCCTTACATGTCCCTAAACTTAACCCTACAAAATATATAGCTTCTAAACATATTACAACCCTATTATCATCTCAAAGCTCATCATCCAAGAGCACTAAAAGATAAAAACAACTAGGGTTGCATAACTAAGCTTGAAGATCCGATTTCAAGGAAATTCCTCAGTCAATCATCAAGAATCTTCCTTCTAAGGTGTGCATGAGTTGATTCATGGACTCCTTTCGTCCATGAAGCTGAAGAACCATCTTCTAAATTTTGTATTATGATGTTTATGTTGTTGGTTATTGATGTTCATGTGGTTGGAGTTTTATGATGCCTAAGATGAGATATTTGTATGTTTATTATGACGATATGGTGGTATTTATCGTATAAATATGTGAAATTGGCGGTTGAATATTTGTAATCTTGATGAATCCCCCTATGCCTAAAATGTGCATGTAAGGTTTTTGTGAAAATACCTAAGGGAATAGAAATCATGATTTTATGACATAATAAGTCCTAAATGACTATTCCATGTTCTAAGTTTATGTTCAACGTGATCCCCATGCGATTGTCTTGAATTGAAGAAGTTGTACGAGATACTCATGATATTGTTGCGATATGGAATAACCATGTTATTGAATCCATGCAAGTATATACATGTTGTGTGCATTCTCGATCGTGTGATAGTTTGTTGAGAATCACTTTTATTATGAAAGCCTTACTTATGATATTGTGAATTGTGGACTCAAATCTTGTGATTAAGTCATGTCATGTGTGTTAGTTTCCTCCTATCGAGTCCTGGGGGTACTTGTACCCGAAAACTATAGTTGTATGCCTAGAGCCATGTCGTGTTTCACGATATCTGAACTCAAGCTATGATTCCATAAACTTCAGTCAGTCATGTGGCTCAAAAAACCTCATGATCTTAGTCAGTTATCAGATATCAGTAACATTCCGCCAGTCAATGGAATTCAGTAAGATTAAGTCATACAAAGTTAGTTATTCATGTCCAGTCCCTCCAGATGGGAGTAAAGGTTAGCACCGAGTGAACCCAAGGATGGGAACTCACCCACCAGTTCAGAGTATGATTCTTTGTAGTCATCCTTATGTTCCAGAAAGACGTAGCCATCATAGGTTGAGACATCTTAACTCGTTAGATTAGGGTTGATGAGATGGCTTAACCCATCAGTTTAGGGTTCCCATTGTTCTCATTGAGTACCCGCTAGATAAGGGTCACTCACAAGTTGTCCTTATCCGTGGCATGATATTGACATCTCTCCAGTCTAGGCAGAGATTGGACCCCAGCTTAGCCATAACGGTATACATGGGGCATGTTGGTTAAACACTATTTCCCACAGTTTTAGTATCAGTCTCAATAAAAGAATTCAGGGCGTTCTTCAGATTTTAGTATATCAGGACTGTCAGATACAGTCGTCCATGTTATCAGTTTTAGAATCAGTTATGATAGATATCAGTAAACCATGTATTAGATTACAGGTCATGCTATCATTTATTCACGGTCCTAGTTTCTATATATGTGTGTTTGCACTCCTACATTCATATTAGTCAGGGAGTGTTATTCATGCATGAAACACTTTATGTTCAGCCTACCTTCCTCGTATACTCATTACTCCAGTTGTACTGACGCACTTGCGCTATAGTACTTTCTTTACATGTTACACCATAGGTTCCGAGACACGAACTCCAGCCCAGCAGTAGTGGTAGCATTCCAGTCGCAGAGACACAGTGATTCCACCTTTATTCAAGGACAATATGATTGGTTACATTTATTTATTTCTTCAGTTTAGTTTTATGGAGTTAGTTGGATACATGTTCCTTCAACTCCTTATTCAGATAGTTTAGAGGCTTTCAGATTTATGTTCAGACTTATCTTTCAGATTGTGTTGTTTTGGGTATTTTCACCCATATGATTTTATTCAGTTGAACCTTGTGGCCTTACAGTTTTATGTATTCTGTATTATTATGTCATGATTTGCAGTATATAGGTACAGATATCAGTCATGGGTTAGCTTGTGGTCCCTCAGGGTCATGAGCACCGTGTAGCATTCTGATTTAGCAAATTGGGGTGTTACAAACTTAGTATCAGTGCCTATGGTTCAATATAGTCCTAGGAAGTCAGAAAGCCGCATCTAGTAGAGTCTTGTACATGGGTGTGTTGCATGCCACAATTATGTGCGGGAGGCTATAAGATATTTTAGGAATAGTCCCATTTCTTCATTATTCAAGTCATGCTAGTAAGCATAATCACAAGTTAAACTCTTAGTCTAATCCATTCTTCTCTTATTCCAGACTATGGCCCCAAAGAGAAGAAATCAGCCAGCTCCTCATCCCGAAGATCCTTTGGGCGAACATGTTTCCCATGTGTAGTTTAGAGCTGCATTTACCACACTCGCTCAGTCCATGGCTGCACAGAATGAATAGCCACCAATAATTTCGGCCAATCCAGTGGCCAATCCCAAAGCATCTAGGGTTCGGGACTTCACCCGGATGAACGCTCTATCTTTCCATGGGTCTAAGTCTTATGATGACCCTCAGGAGTTCATTGATCAAGTCCAGAAGGTCATTGGCATCATGGGTATTACTTTTATTGAGAGTGCTGAGTTAGCCGCCTACTAGTTATGGGATATTGCTCATGATTGGTACAAATTGTGGAAGTCGTAGAGGTTAGATTATAGAGGCCCTATCGAGTGGGAGGAATTTGTCATGGCCTTCTTAGATAGATTCTATCCCCAAGAGCTGAGGAAAGATAAAGTTCTTGAGTTCATCAACCTCAGGCAGGGGAATATAACTGTTAGAGAGTATTCTCTCAGATTTACTCAGATAGCTAGGTATGCTCCTCGTGTGGTTGCAGAAAATAGAGCTAAGATTATCAAGTTCGTGTTAGGGTTCAACTTATTTCCTACCTTCGACCAAGGAAAATAATTTCTAAAGGGTGTGTGTATCATCTCGTACATGTTAAAGATTCCAATTCTGAATCTCCCAGCCTCAAAATTGTCCCTATTGTTAATGAATACTCAAATGTCTTTTCCAAAGATCTTCTAGGCATTCCTCCCAAAAAGAAAATAGACTTCGGCATAGACCATCTTCCGGATACTCAACCTATTTCTATTCCGCCATACAAAATGGCACCAGCAGAACTCAAGGAACTGAAAGATCAGTTGAAAGATCTCTTAGATAAGGGATTCATTAGACCCAACATTTCCCCATGTGGTGCGCCAGTATTATTTATGCACAAGAAAGACGGTTCTCTTATGATGTGTATTGATTACCGTCAACTCAACAAGGTCACGGTCAAGAACAAATATGCTCTTCCCAGGATTGATGATCTATTCGACCAACTTTAGGGTGCCAGTTACTTCTTTAAGATAGACCTCAGATCAGGTATCATCAGCTCAGAGATAGAGAATGTGAGATTCCGAAGACTGCTTTTCGTACTCGGTATGGTCAATTTAAATTTTTAGTCATGTCATTTGGTCTTACTAATGCCCCTGCAAATTTTATGGATTTGATGAACCGTGTGTTCAAGCAATACTTGGATATATTTGTCATAGTCTTTATAGATGATATTCTGATCTATTCTCACATAGAGTATGATCACGCAGACTATCTCAGGATTGTTCTTCAGACTCTCAGAGATCACCGGTTATTTGCTAAGTTTAGCAAGTGTAAATTTTGGCTAAGATCAGTAGCATTCTGTAACATCCCGTATCTTGCTTGTACTTATTCTAATTATATGGAACCTGGTATGGCCATATAATATAGGTAACGAATGAGATTTGTTATGCAATTATTAATGGTGTAGATGGAATTATAGAAGCTGCCCGTATAGTTTAGTGTGATGTGACTAAGTTAATGTTAAGTTAACTATTTAAACTTGGAATCGCAAGCTAGTATTTGAATCTAAAGTTTAAAGTGTCCAAGTGTGCATAAGTTGAAGGTTAGACTAAAGGGGTTAGAAGCTGAAAATGGAGCAAAATATTGAGGTGCTTGCTTGACTTATTTAAGCTAGTAGGTGAGTCACCTACTTAAGTTGTTTGGACCAAATTAATGGACCCATGGCTATGGATCAGATTTGGTTCTATGCTAATATACTCATTTGGGCCAAATTGAACAAACAAAAAGAAAGAAAATGGATAAGTGACTCAACACACCAATCTGCCAAGGCCCAAATATAATTGAGCCCAACAAGAAATTATGCAAGTAGGTGCATCACCTACTTTGAAGTTTTAGTAGCTTAGAACCTTAAGTAGGTGCATCACCTACTTGGACCAATTTGACCAATTTTATGGTCCAAAATACAGCTAAGGAGGTGGACAAGATAGGGCCTTTAAAAGGCCAAGTTGCTGGTCATTTTACTTCACTTTGAAGTCACAAAAAAGAGGAGTATATTTCAGCAAATCTCTCTACTCTCTTAAAAACAACAAGAGAAGCAGCCCTATTTTTCCTTCTAGGGTTCTTGAAGAAACCCTCCCCTTTGCAGCCCAAGGTAAGTGAAAAACACGTAAGATTTTGTTTAATTATCTCATGGGAGATTAGGGAAACAAGTAATAAGTGTTTGACTATAAGTATATGGCTGATTATAGAACAAGCTGGTTGTTCATGTTTCTTTGTTATTGAGGAACTTTTTTCTTCTTCTTTGGTTTAAGTGTGAAGGAAAGTTCAAGCTCTTGAAGAGTTCAATTAAAAGGATAAGTTGCTGAATTGAGGTACGGTGACTGCACCATTTTATTTTTCTTATATATGAATTTGAGAGGGGATTATGGATGTCTTGTTATTGAGAGCTCAAGAGATGATGAGATCAATAATTGATTGCTACAATAAAAGGGGTTTGGGACTGTTTTGTGGACTGTTTTGTATGTATATGTTATGGGCTGCCAGGTTGAAGTTGGATAAAGGGGTGATGAGTTTGTAATGAATTATAGAAGAAAGATGTGGTGATACACCACCGAACTAATGCTTGCTGTCCAATCTATTTTGCGTATTGTTTGGAATGTATAATGAAGTAGAGGTGGTTTTGGTGAACCTTATAAGGACTTATCTGGTATGTGGGTGTAATTGGAGGAAAAAAAGGGTTAAAATAACACCCTTGTTGGATAGAGTAATAGTTGCTGCCCGGTTACTGTTTTGGGTGAAATTAAGTACCTTAAATGTGTTGATTGGTTACTAATACTAGTTTACCATATATTCTATTGTATATAAGTAATCTAAAAGGCGAGAAGTCAAGTTGGGTTAGTTTCGGAATCAAATAACCAGGTATGTAAGGCATACTCTATTTCACACTCTTTGGCATGAAATCGTACAATTGTTCCATCAAGCAATTTTCTGAGGTTATCCTATAACAAAGTGATGCATAATGGCAGCACATTACCCTCCATGTATCCAATGACCTTGTTCCCACTCTCTAACGGATTAGAACATCTCAATACGTGCTTATTATTAAATCTGCGCGTCTATCTTCACTAGAAAATTTCAGGAGTTCTCCGTTTGTTCAAATAAGACCCATGTGTTATTTCAGCTCCTAAACACTTTATTTGTGTGCCAACAGCTCCCTAGCTCATTGTTGTTGCGTTAAGTGTCTATTTACATGTCTCTTATTAGTGTATTACTGGTTCAAGGTATCATAATGTGATGACCACCAAGGCAACAATCTCAAAGGCTAATAAACTAAGTATTGCAATCTGTAAAATGACGAGTGGCAGCTCAGGGGCACTTGCCTATCATGGGCCAATATCGATACCTTTATTTGTGGGCGGCATCTCAGGGGCATAAGCCTAGCATGGGCCGATCCCAATCTTTTTATAGGTGGCAGCTCAGGGGCGTAAGCCTAGCATGGGCCGATCCTAATTTATATTTTTTTTACCACTGATCAGCTGGTCATTTGCGTTATATGGATTACAAAGATTATGAAGTAAGAAGGTAAAATGAAGAAAGAATGTAATGTACATTGTCCCACAAGTATTTATAAAGGTGGTCTACTAGTACTCCTTATACACTTGTATCGGATTTAAATTAAGCTTTTGTATCAAGTGTGTTGCTACTTTCCGCCTTACATATTCAGTACATATTTTCCTACTGATGTCCCTCACGGGGGACCTGCATTTCATGCTGCAGGCAGAGGCACTTCAGCTCATATTACTCACTAGTAGGAGCGCAGGTTATTCAGGGACTATTGGTGAGCTCCAGGTTGATTCAGGGCTTTCCGAGTCTGCTCTACATATTTTGGTATTGTACAATAAGTCTAGAGTAGGGCGGGGGTTTGTCCCGACCCTGACTAAGTCTATGTATCTTTTAGAGGCTTTGTAGACTAATGTAAAGTTATGGTAGTGTCCTGATTTTAGACATGGTGGCCCCATCGGCCAAGTGTTATACATATCAGTTTTGGGAGTGTATGTGTACTCAATTTCATCGATGCATAATATTATGTCGTCAGAATATTTGGTTGTTACAGTTACATGCATGGGAAGTATAAGGTTATGAATTGGTTCTCTCGGGCCTTTACGGCTACGGGTGACTGTCCGCCCCAATAGGATTTGAGGCGTGACACATTCATTTGCCATATTATTTTCGGTGATGGCATTAGAGTAGATCCTCAAAAAACCAAGGTAGTAAGAAACTGGCCCAGACCCATATCTCTATTAGATATTAGGAGTTTCTTGGGTTTGGCTGGCTATTACAGATGGTTTGTTGAGGGATTTTCTTATGTTACATCTCCAATGTCCAGATTGACTCAGAATAAGATTAAGTTTCAGTGGTCAGATTCATGCGAGAAGAGCTTTCAAGAGTTGAAGACTAAGTTCACCTCAGCTCTAGTTCTTGCTATTCCAGATGGTTTAGACGATTTTGTAGTCTATTGTGATGCATCTAGAGTGGGCTTAGGTTGTTTTCTTATGCAGCATGGTAAGGTTATAGCCTATGCCTCCAGACAGTTAAATCCATATGAGAAGAATTATCCTACTCATGATCTTGTGTTAGCAGCGGTAGTTTTTGACTTGAATATTTGGAGGCATTATCTCTATGGAGTTCATGTAGATGTCTTCATAGACCATAAAAGCCTCCAGTATGTCTTTTCCCAAAAAGATCTCAATATTCGCCAGAGAAGGTGGTTAGAGATCTTGAAGGATGACTACATGAGTGTTTTTCATCATTTGGGCAAGGCCAATGTTGTGGCCGACGCTCTCAGTCAACTCTCCATGGGTAGTATTTCTCAGATTGAAGATAGTAAGAAAAAGGCGGCTCAAGAGATCCATCAGTTTGCCAGACTAGGTATTCGCTTAGTCAATTCTTCATAGGGTGGTGTATATGTTCATAGTAGTTCAGAGTCATCTCTAGTTTCTGAGGTAAAAGAGAAATAAGAAAGGGATCCTAGCCTTGTCAAGCTCAAAGAGTCAGTTCAGAATCAGAAAGTTGAGGTTTTCTCCCAAGGGGGAGATGGTGTTCTTCGTTGTCAGGGTCGTCTATGTGTTCCAGGTGTAGATGAATTGAGGCAGCAAATTCTTGCAGAAGTGCATGGTGTGTGATACTCTATTCATCCAGGGGCCACTAAGATGTATTGCGACATGCAAGAGATGTATTGGTGGAGAGGGATTAAGAGAGATGTTGTAGAGTTTGTGGCTAAGTGATCTACATGTAGGCAGGTTAAGATAGAGCATCAAAAACCTAGTGGTTCCATGCAAGAGTTCACCATTCCTACTTTGAAGTAGGAAGAAGTTAACATGGACTTTGTGACGGGTTTGCATAGAACTCATTATTAGCATGATTCAGTCTCGGTCATTGTAGATAGAATAACTAAGCCAGCTCATTTCCTTCCTGTTCGTACTTCTTATTTCGCCGAGGATTATGCCAAACTCTATATCAGGGAGTTCGTCAGGTTACACGGTGTTCCACTATCTATCATATCAGATAGAGGTACCCAGTTCACTTCTCACTTTTGGAAAGTATTCCAAAAGGATCTCGGTACCCAAGTCCATCTCAGCACAACATTTCATCCTCAGACAGATGGTCAAGAAGAGAGGACCATTCATACTCTTAAAGATATACTAAGGGCGTGTGCAATTGACTTTAAGGGAAGTTGGGATGACCACTTTTCTCTGATTGAGTTTGCATACAATAATAGCTATAATTCTAGTATTTAGATGGCTCCATTCGAAGATCTCTATGGGAGGAGAAGTAGATCTATGATTGGTTGGTTTGAAGTTAGTGAGGCCTCAATCATAGGTCCTGACTTAGTATTCGATGCCATAGAGAAAGTTTAGTTGATCGGAGAGAGACTCTGGGATACTCAGAGTTGACAGAAGTCCTATGCAAATGTTCGTAGAAAGGATCTCGAGTTTGAGGTCAATGACTATTCCAATCTTAAGATCTCTCCCATGAAGGAAGTGAAGAGGTTCGGCAAGAAAGGGAAACTCAGTCCCCGATATGTCGGTCCTTTCAGAATTCTTTGTCTCTTCAGCAAGGTAGCTTATGAGCTTGAGTTGCCTTCATAGCTAACCTCAGTCCATCCAGTCTTCCATGTCTCTTTGTTAAAGAAGTGCATAGGTGACCCAACAGTTGTTTGTCCATTCAGAGCACGACATATAGAAAAACTCTCTTATGAAGAGATTCTAGTTGAAATCTTAGATTATCAAACTCGTAAATTGAGGAACAAAGAAGTCCCTCTAGTCAAGGTTTTTGGGCAAAATCAGTCTCATGAGGGAGCTACTTGGGAAGCAGAAGCAGATATGCGTACCAAGTATCCTCACCTCTTCCCCGCCAATTCAGATCAAGCTTAAGTTAACATTTCTTCTAAATCTTATTCAGTTTCATGTTTATGTTTTCAGCATAAACTTGGTACCTATTAACCGTTTCATACTCAGTCATGCATTCATGTGTCAGTTGTCCGTGCATCAGATATGCATGAGTTCAGTACGTTTAGCATTTCAGTCATGAGATCAAGTTGCAGTTCCTCATGTTTAGGTCAGGTTCTATTGCCTTATATCCCTTCTCTGTAAATTCTCATTTGAGGACGAATGTTTCTAAAGGGGAGATATTGTAATACCCCGCATGTTTCTAAGGTAGGAAGTGAATAAGTATTCCTACATATGAAATCTCCTATCTTATGATTCATACTTGAGTACATGACTTACAATGAATAACCTAGTGATAGTATAGCTTATGATGCATTAATCATGTTCATATGAGTCACTTACAGTAATACAAGCTAAGAGTTTTTGAATCCATCATGTTTTAGTGTTCAATTTTGCAAGGGTCATCTTTGAACAAGTATAACTCGATGTTAATGTGGTATTTTGGCTGATTTAGACCCACCAAATTGTAGAGAGTCGAATTAGCTTTCCAACGATACCAATTTCGTGTTAATCCAATACCCGAGCGAAAAATTATGCCTATTTTTGTGAGACACAGTAAGGATAGCCGATTGGTTAGGTGCCGCCCAACCAAACATAGGCGATTGGTTAGGTGCCGCCCAACCTAGCTTAGGCAATCACTTGGGCACCGCCTAAGTCAGTTCCAGGTGCTAAAAACACTCCGTTTTGAGTTATTTTAAGGGTAATTAAGTCTACTAACACTCCTTACACGTCCCTAAACTTAACCCTACAAAATATATAGCTTCTAAGCATATTACAACCCTATTATCATCTCAAAGATCATCATCCAAGAGCACTAAAAGAGAAAAACAACTAGGGTTGAGTAACTTAGCTTGAAGATACAATTTCAAGAAAATTCCTCCGTCAATCATCAAGAATCTTCCTTCTAAGGTATGCGTGAGTTGATTCATGAATTCCTTTCATCCAGAAAGCTCAAGAACCATCTTCTAAATTTTGAATTATGATGTTTATGTTGTTGCTGGTTTATGTTTATGTGGTTGGAGTTTGATGATGCCCAAGATGGGATCTTTGTATGTTTATTGTGAGGATATGGTGGTATTTAATGTATAAATATGTGAAATTGGTGGTTGAATATTTGTAATCTTGATGAATCCACCTATTCCTAAGATGTGCATGTAAGGTGTTTGTGAAAATACCTAAGGGAATAGAAATCATGCTTTTATGACATAATAAGTCCTCAATGACTATTCCATGTTCTAAGTTTATGTTCAACGTGATCCTTGTGCTATTGTCTTGAATTAAAGAATTTGTACGAGATGCTCATGATATTGTTGTGATATGGAATGACCATGTTATTGAAGCTATGCAAGTATATACATGTTGTGTGTATTCCCGATCATGTGATAGTTTGTTGAGAATCATTCTTATTATGAAAGCCTTACTTATGATATTGTGAATTGTGGACTCAAATCTTGTGATCAAGTCATGTCATGTGTGTCAGTTTCTTCCTATAGTGTTTTAGGGGTACTTGTACCCAAAAAGTATAGCTGTGTGACGAGATCCATGTCATGTTTCACAATATCCGAACTCATGCTATGATTCCATAGACTTCAGTCAGTCATGTGACTCAAGAAAACCTCATGGTATTAGTCAGTTATCAGATATCAGTAACATTCCGCCAGTTAATGGAATTCAGTAAGATTAAGTCATACATAGTAATTTATTCATCTCCAGTCCCTCAAGATGGGAGTAGAGGTTAGCACCGAGTGAACCCAAGGATGGGAACTCACCCGCCAGTTTAGGGTGTGATTCTTAGTAGTCATCCTTGTTTTCCAAAAGGACGAAGACAGCGTAGGTTGAGATATCTTAACTTGTCAGATTAGGGTTGATAAGGTGGCTTAACTTGTCAGTTTAGGGTTCCCACCATTCTCATTGAGTACCCGCCAGATAAGGGTCACTCACAGGCTGTCCTTACCCGTAACACGGTATTGACAACCCTCCAGTCGGGGCAGAGATTGGACCTCAGCTTAGCCATAATGGCATACATGGGGAATGTCAGTTAAACACTACTACCCACAATTTCAGTATCAGTCTTAATAAAATAACTCAGGGTATTCTTTAGATTTTAGTATATCAGGACTGTCAGATATAGTCGTCCATGTTATCAGTTTTAGTATCAGTCATGATAGATATCAGTAAACCATGTATTAGCTTACAGTTCATGCTATCACTTATTCACGGTCCCAGTTTCTATATATGTGTTTTTGCACTTTCACATTCATATTAGTCAGTGAGTGTTGCTCATGTATGAAACCCTTTACGTTCTTCCTACCTTTCTCGTATACTCAGTACTCTAGTTTTACTGACGTATTTGTGCAATGGTCCTTTCTTTTCATGTTACCCCATAGGTTTTGTGACACGAACTCTAGCCCAGCAGTAGTGGTAGCATTCCAGTCGCAGAGACACAGTGAGACCTCAGTGATTCGATGACAATATGATTTGATACATTTATTTATTTCTACAGTTTAGTTTTACGGAGTTAGTTGGAGACATATTCCTTTAACTCCTTATTCTGATAGTTTAGAAGCTTTCAGATTTACTGTCAGACTTAGCTTTCAGATAGAGTTGTTTTGGGTATTTTCACCCACATGGTTTTATTTAGTTGAACCGTATGGACTTACAGTTCTATATACTACGCATTATTATAGCATGATTTGCAGTATACAGGTACAAATATCAGTCATGGGTTAGCTTGTGGTCCTTCAGGGTCATAAGTACTGTGTAGCATTCTGGTTTAATGAATTGGGGTGTTACAATATGTATAGACTATTGTTAGCTGAATAAAGTGATTGTGTAAATAAGTATCCTTTTTCTTGGATTAATGATTTTTTTGACCAGCTTCAGGGTGCTAGGTGTTTCTTTAAGATTAATCTTTGTTTGGTCTATCATCAGTTGGAAATTTAAGAGGTTGACATTTCCAAGATTGCTTTCCAAACCTTATATGGCCATTATTAGTTCCTGCTTATGTAATTTAGGTCGACTAATTCTCCGACTACTTTCATGGATCTTATAAATTAGGTGTTTAGGCAGTTTTTGGACTTATTTGTAATAGTATTCATCGATGACATCTTGGTGTATTCTAGGAATGAGAAGGATCATGCCAATCATCTTTGAATTGAATTGCAGACTCTTAAGGATTAGAAATCGTATGTTAGATTTTCTAAGTGTGAGTTTTGGCTAAATATTGTGACCTTTCTTGGGTATGTTATTTCTCAAGAGGGGATCAAGGTGGATCCACAGAAAATTGAGAATGTTAAAAAGGGTTCTAGACCCATAACTCCAACCAAAATTAGGAGCTTCTTAGTCTTGGCTAGTTATTATAGGGGTTTGTTGAGAGTTTCTCATCTATTGATTATCTATTGATGATGCTAAATCAGAAAAGGTTAAGTTTTTGTGGTCCAATTCTTGTGAGGGTAGTTTTGAGAAATTAAAGAATAAGTTGACTTCTGTGCCAATTTTGATCCTACCCGAGGGTAGGGGTTTGCCATGTATTGTGATGTGTCCCATGTGGGATTGGTTTCTTTTATGCTGTATGGTAAGGTTGTGGCTTATTCTTCCAGGCAGCTTATGGTTCATGAGAGGAATTATTTGACTCATGATTTCCAGTTGGTGGCTATTTTTTTTAAAAAGATTTGGTGCCATTATCTCTATGAAGTGCATATGGATATTTATTTAGATCATAAGATCTTACAGTATGTGTTTATACAGGAAGAATTGAATCTCAGGAAAAGAAGGTAGCTTAAATTGCTCAAGGATTATGACATGAGTCTTCACTATCATCTCGGTAAAGCTAATGTAATTACTGATGCTCTTAGTAGTTTTTCTATGGAAATCTTATCTTATATGGATGAGAAGAAGAAAGGGTTGGTAAAGGATATTCGCAAGTTGGTTAACTTAGGAGATCGTCTCTTAGACTCTGAGGATGGGAGAGTGATTATTCAAGAAATGGTTAAATCATTTCTAGGTGTTGAGGTGAAGGAGAAGCAAGTTTTAGATCCCATACTTACTCAGATTAAGGACAGTGTGGGTCAACAAAAGGTTATGGCTTTTGAGATTAGGGGAGATGGCATATTGAGGTATCAAGAAAGATTATGTGATCCTAATGTTGATGGGCTGCTGGAAAGGATTTTGATTGAGGCTCATACGTCCAGATATTTAGTTCATTCTAGCTTGACTTAGATGTATTATGACTTGAAGTAAATCTATTGGTGGAACAATATGAAGAGGGATGTGGCAAACTTTGTGGCCAAGTGTATAGCTTGTCAGCAAGTCATGGTCAAACACTTGAGGCCTAGTGCCATATCTTAAGTTATAGAGTTACCCATGTGGAAATGAGAGATGATTAATATTGATATCATTATTGGTCTTCTGCGGTCTCCCAATCAGCATGATTCTATTTGGGTCATTGTGGATAGAAGGACTACGTCTGCTCACTTTTTTCCTATGAGGACTAACTACTCAGGAGAGGATTATTCCAACTTGTTCATCCAAGAGATAGTCAAGTTCCATAGTGCACCGGTATCCATCATTTCAAACTGAGGAACACAGTTTTCATCTCACTTTTGGCGTTAATTTCAGAAAAGTTTAGGTACTCAGGTGAACCTTGCCCTCAAATAGATGGATAATAAAAATGTACTATATAGATTTTGGAGGATATAATAAGTCTTATGTGATAGATTTTAAAGGTAGTTAGTTTACCATTTTTGTTTTATTGAGTTTACGTATAATAATAAATATCATTCTAGCATTCAGGTGGCCCCTTTTGAGGCTATTTATGGTAGGAGGTGTAGGTCTCTTATTGGGTGGTTCGAGGTAAGTGAGACTAGGTTGCTTGGTCCTAACTTGGTTAACCAGGCAATAGAGAAGGTGAAGGGGATTAGAGAAAGACATAAGACTGCTCAAAGTCACCAAAAGTTTTATGCAAATATGAGGCAAAGGGAGTTCAAATTTTGAGTAAGTGATTGGGTATTCTTGAAAGTATTTCCTATGAAAGGATTCATGAGTTTTGGAAATAAGGGTAAGTTCAGTCCCCGCTATGTTGGCCCATACCAAATTGTAAATAGAGTTTGGAAATTCACTTATGAGTTAGAGTTGCCAACATGTTTGGTTTTTATTCACCTTGTTTTCTATATATCTATGCTGAAAAAGTAGGTGGGTGATACTTCCTTGATAGTGCCAATTGAGGATGTTGGTGTTACGGATTCCTTGACTTATGAGGAGGTACTAATTGACATATTGGATAGGCAAGTTCGTAGGTTAAGAACAAAGGATGTAGCTTTGGTGAAGGTTCTTTGGAGAAACCAAAAGGTGGAAGAAGCTACATGGGAAGCTGAGGAAGACATAAAAGACAAATTCCTATTCTTGTTTCCCATATTAGATGACAGTGCTTGAGGTATGAGTTTAGTTTTCCTCTTGTCGCATTTTGAAATCTTTCTTTTGATTCTGGTGCATTCTTGCTAATGTCATGCTAAAAATAGCCTAACTCTTCATTCGGGGATGAATAATCCTGGGGGGGTGGATATAAGGCCCCACAAAATTTCAACGATTTAACTTTTTTCCCTCCTGTATTTGTAATGTCAATTCTTGTCTTGAATTATGTTTAAGGATTTTAAAAGGATAATTTGGTACAGTTCTAGAATTTTTGGAAGGGGTTCGGGGTCATTTTTGGACTCCAAGGAAGTGAGGGTGTGCGATATTGGCGTGCTGCGGAGATTAGCCTTCACGTTATTGGTGTATCACAGAGGCTACCCTCCGCGATAGCGCGTGCCATACTGATGTTTTAATTTCATTTAATTTATTTTTTACTTGGGTGAGGAACTTTTGGTCTTTTAACCCCTTGTACGACCTTTAAACATAAAATAACCTCACTCCTTTTAGTTTTCAAAGATAAATGATCCTCTTTCTTTCTCAAACTCAAAATCCAAGAACATTCAAGAGTTTTATAGTGAATTCATCATCGGGCTCCAAAATTTGAATTGACTTCAATTTCTTGTTTATTTCAAAAATGTATCTCATTCCCTAATTTTAATTTTACATTGTGGCACTTATTTAATCATTATCCATGTATTTTGAACTATGGGTTTGAAATTGGGTTGAGAGGTTTTGATTGATATTACTTAAACTTCTCTTTCCATGATTTAAATTGATGATTAGTACTTTTAATTTATGGTTTTTGGATTGAATGAGTGCATTGTTATAAAAATTTGAATGGGGAACATGAGTTTCCCCAAATTAATAACTTTTTGACTTGGTAATGGCATTAATCCCAACCCACTTTGTAAAGTTGGTTTTTGAACATGGATAATTTCATAATTCAACTTATTTATGAACCCTTTACATTGCATTAATTGATAATAGGTTAAAATAGATTTGAAAGACCTTGGTGGCAATGGATTGAATTTTAAATGAAACTTAGGAGATAATTTGGTTAAATGATTTTGGTTTGACATAGTTGTATTAGCTTGCAAGAATAATTGTTATGTCGATACCAAGTGGTAAATGCCTTAATATAAGACTCCTTAGTTAATGGTTAGTAGTATGTGCAAACTATTTATTTTGAGCTTAAAGGGAATTGTGAAGCTCACCGTAACGGTGTAGTCCAGGGGAGACTAACACTGAAAGTTATGTTTGCCGGTGTAGGGGTCTATATGACCGCGTGCATAGTTTATATATTATATTTTGAAATGGATAAAGCCTTGGTGCGTTTATCTATTCCTTCGGATTCCTTGGTTCTTACGGCTAACACACACTGGGACTTTCAGCAGGGGAACCTGAATCCATATATCCCATGAGTGCCTTTAGGACAGAGCGAGCTACATAGTTAGGTTAATGGTTTAAACTCTCATGTTCATGACCCTTGTCCCTATCCCGACATCCTATGTATGTATATATATAAGTTGTGCATATGGTTTTGATTGGTTTATGGCATTTGTATTATTTTATCACTTTTTCTTAGTTATATTTCAGTGCTTATCCTACTGACCATCTCTGAATGCTACATCATTTTATGATGTAAGGTCTGAAGGGTTTTCTGTTGCTCCAGTGCAGCGTTAGGTGACTTGGTATTCCTGTGGATCTGCTGTGAAGTGTTGAGCCTCTATTCTTTCAAAAGACCCTATCATTTTGCTGGTTTCTTTATTAACTTCGTATTTTATTTTGGATTCTTTTGTCATAGTTGGGGGCATGTCCCGACTAGTTCGGTATTCTGGGTTGTTGTCTTGACTCTTAGTTTTTATTGGAGTTATCTATTCATCTTATCATTATGATTAGTTGGTTTCCTCTTTAATATTTTATTGTGTTCTGGATATTAGGCTAAGGGAGTGGTCTTCCCTCACGGTGGGTTTGAGATACCCGTCATGACTAGGCCCTGGTTCGGGCCGTGACACTAAGACAAGACGTAGTCCAAGAACCTCCCAAAATATTAACTTACACACCATGGGTAAGAGTTAACGCTACTTCATTATGTCTTAATTTATGAAATACTCTATGACTCTTGCCTTAGATGTAAGACAAATCAAGAATTTTCAAACAACAAGTTATGTCCTACGAGCAAGACTTGACACTACCACATTGTGTCTTGATTTATGAGATGTTCTATAACTTCTGCCTTAGAAGTAAGACTAATCTCAAAAGACTTACAAACAACAAGTCACACTCTTAAATTTCCTTCAATGTCAAACAAAGAAGATCCTATTTGCTAATTGTCCAACTTTTTGTTCATTCGAAAATATAATATAAGTTGAGGAAAAAACAAAAAAAAAGACAAGAAAAAAAAAATTAAAGATTGATAAAAAAATTAAATACAATTTTTGGGTTTGCTATGGGCTTTTTGTACAATTGAATTCCTTTTATTTAATAAAATGGGCATTAGCTCGTTTTGATTAAAATAATTGATAAAAAAGAAAAAAGTAAAGTTTAAGAAAAAAGAGAAGAAAAAATAAAGATTGAGAAAAAAAATGAGAAAAAATTAAAAAAAAATTTAGAAAAAAAGAAGAAGATAAAAAATAAAAATAAAGGTTGAGACAAATTATTTTTTTAATTCAATTAATAAATGTGTGAAAAAAGTTTAAAGATGCCAAATTGCCAATGAAGAAACAACTATAAAATGACAGTAAAGCTCGGCCACCTTAATGTTCTCTAACATTTATGTGTTTAAACATATTTACGTTAATACATCCTTTTCCTTTTTTTTTCCAGGACAAAAGTTAAAAATTAGGAGAAGGAGCATGCATAGCTGTTGGAGTTTGGAATAAGATTTATGGTGAAAAATTAACTGTCACTTTATTCTTGGTGGGTTCAAAATAGAGAGGACGTGATGCAGAAGTTGATAGTTGTAAATTATTAAGACGATAACTAAGATGACTAGAAAAATATACTCAAGCTCAAAACTCTTGATATGGATTCACTAGCGCATATTGCATTCATCATCTTACACCCAACATGACATTCAAAGCTATCATTAAAAATCACATATAATTTTAAGGCATATACACAAAAAAGCATACTTCGCATATCTTCTAAACATTTATCAACAACAATTTTCTTGCACTATTCTTAAAAACATACACATAATTTTCTAACTAACCATGACATGTATCAAAGACTTGGCCTCAATCTTACTTCACACTTTAGCCTTAGATAGAAAACCTTAAATAATCTTTCTTAAGGAGGTTCATCAACTCTCTCATCTAAACCATTGCTTATCCACTATCATCACCACAATCTTAACATAGGAAGAGGTCACTGAAGGGCTAACACATAAGAACCTGAAGCAAGAAAACTACAATACATAACATTAACACTTATCTTAGGCATGAGGAATAAAATAACAAAGACATGGATTCATCAAAGAAATCTAAGCTAAGTACATGCATGATATAATGCGGACTTCACTAGTATCATGATTTTAAAAACTGGTCATACTCTAAAACATAAGTTCATACCATGAGTTATTCAACATAAGACTGGAGTTCATCGATTTATGAGAGATAACTCGAATCATAGAGTTACGCTATTACACGCCTCCTAGAAGTTGAGAATGGTCTTGAGCATACATGATGGGTATAAGCATAGGCTTATGGCATGGATTTATCATGCATGTGATGGATTTGGTGTTGTAATGACTGAAATCCAAGGAATACTCTAGAGTAAGAAGGGATCACTATCTCATCATAACTCATTATTGACATAAATCACAATGTAATTCTCAAAACTTGGTTTGGTTCTTCACTAACCATCTTTCCCTTAGGTCAAAGCTGGTATTTTAAGCATGATGGTCTACTCCATATCCTCGAGATTAAGCCATAATTTCATCATTTAAACTCACAAGAATAAACTAATTTTGTACTTATCGACTTCATTCTTGAACAACCCATCTATATGCCATCCTTAATTTCTAACTTCAATAATCATCATCAAAGACTTTCACTCACATTTGATACCATACCTATGTCTCTAATCACATAATCATAGCCTACCTAGATCACACTTCTATACTTATACATTTCCCAAACCATGAGAATAATAATCATACTTAAAAGGCTCAACATCTTCAATCATAACTTCTTAAATTAGCTATCAAGAACATCATAAATTATCTAACTAGCCTTTCTCTACCTAGCAACTCAACGTTAGTACTAACCACACAATATGCAATAATCCTGGATAAATAATGCAGCCCTATAGTACCTTAGGTACACCTCAACATCATACTTAATTACGAACACATGATCTTACACTCTTGCATACACTGTTTAGGCCTACTACATCACTTCCATATAACTAGAATCAACAATCGAACCATCAACTGGTCAAACTTAATGTCTAGTGCTAAACATGATTTAGAACCCAATCTCACACACAATTCTCACTTCAAAAGTAGTACAAAATGACAATCGATCATAATCTTATGGCCTATCTTATTCATAATCCGTTAGCATATCCTCTTTCTTTACATCATTACTATTTACCCATCTTCACACCTAAATTACTTTCATAGCTTGATAAATTTCAACTAACTTCCTCTTGCAATCTCAAAAGAGCCTAAACTAACAATATTCAACCACCAAGTACTTTCACTAATAAACTATACTTTTTAGCACTACAAACACCATCAACAACTCTTTTCATACTTAAAGCAAACAACAATCCATCTTAACTAAAATCTCCTTCTCTAACTTTCACTGAACTAACAAACAAGGATATATCACTTAATTACTAACTCGATCATATGCAAAAAAAAGATTCGACTATACATACACTCAATAAATTACCCTTACCACCTTTCTTGCCATTACACCTCTAAACCCAAACTTTCAACCAATACAAGAACAACAAGATAAACAGAAAGTTGCTAGTGAATCGAAATAGCCCTCACACGGCTTCACTAAACTTTGGTTTTGTGTTTTGAACAAGAAAATTAGATGAATAACAAAATAACTATGCTAGTGAATTAAAATAGTCCCCACACAGCTTCATTAGAATTTGATTTTTCACAACCACAATTATAAATTACGTAATACAAGAGATAGAAACTTGACACACAATATTCAATGATCTAAGAATACACCTTACTATGTCTTAATTGAATAACTCATAAGAACGAGGGCATAACTTTAAATTTGAGGAACTTATAACACACTAGAAGGATTCTCTCAAGTCGTTTTATAACTTCTGAAACTTTCGCTAGCAAATATAAGTGCATTATCTAGAGAGGAACTGGAATTTGTTGATCATGTTGTCTCAAATAATACATAGACAAGGAATTATAGATTTATATTATGGTTTCTGAGGATCATTCTTAAAGCATATCTGACTTAGGCTTAGTGCACGAATTTATGAACATAAATAAAGCACTTCAATCATGAAAACTCAAAAGCCCTGATGGGATATTTTTTAAGCTCGCTTACAAGAACATAACAATCTGTAAAGATTTAAGCATAACTATTTCTGATACCTTGAAAATAAGGCAAAGATGGACTGAATAAAGTGAGATGAGAATCTGTATAAATTTTCTTTAGAACCTTTCTATAGCATGATCTAAGACTTGAAAGAATGAAGACATTTCCTAAATGCCCTATAGCCTCTCGAAGAAAAGTACAGACGTCTTCTTACCATTCCACAAGACTCTACTAGACACGGCTTCATAGACACCCTAGGACACTTGAACTCTGTGCTTTGATACAAAGTTTGTAACGCCCCGAAATTGGGTCCCAAGATGTCACACGGTGCTTAGGGTCAAAAGTGACCCAAAGCTAACCCTTTTATTGGCATAACTCATAAGCAACTGAATTAAAAGTATAAATCTGTACAAATTTGCAGAAAATAAATCTTTTCTGAATATGATAGATACAAAACTGAATTTAAAGATTACAACTTTGCTTTTACAACCCAAACTGAAATGGAATACATCAACTTCTACTGACTTTCTATAAAGCCTTTACTAGTACTGACTGTAGGTAGCCGGGTCATGATACCCGACTATCCCAACTCAATGCGACTGAATAAAGAAAATACAACACTATTAGTTATGCATAACTGACCCAAGCCGTTGAATGAAAAGGACTCATCAATTGCTGACTAGATACCATGAACTGACTGGATCTAAAGGTGCATACTATACTTTGTACCTACATTCTAAGAAAATGTAGCCCACATTCGAATATGTAGGTCAGTACCATGGAAACGTACGGATCATGTGGGGGTGCAATGCATATATAAAATAATATCTTAATATCATTATAGTTTATAAAATTATACATGCTGATATAAATGAATCACTTAGCTCAAATTAAATCATCGAAATCATGGATGAATAATACATGTAAAGTAAAACAATTGATTCATTACAATAAGTTATCAATTCACTTCTTCCTTAGTTTTAAACATATAGAGTAATCAAGTTTCAAAACAATTCTCTTTAGAACATAATATCTCAATCTTTCGGAAACAATAACTTTCTCAGAATCAATCCTTCAAAACATATACATTCATCTTAGACAGAATGGTACACACACACACATTGGGAGTCTCTCATAACCGACATAAACCATGTGAGGTACATGGAGTCCAACGTCTACCCACGTTGGGGAGAGTTGCCCTATTCCTTGCCATCGGAGTAGGACCTTAAATTATAAATCCAAACACTATTGATCATTATGAAAATCGGCAAAAATTCCGGCTCCTACAGTGGCACGTAGTTTTAGGAAAGTACCAAACCCGCTATACCTCCCGCTCGATGCTAAAGAATACTCCCGAACTTAGCTCAGATCTTTTCAAAAGAAAATCCACCATAAAATAGTTCAACAATTCACAACGGGAGCCATCATGCCACCCCTTTCATAATGAATTAATAAAAGGGGATTTTTTTTATCTTGGGTTCAAAGTCAACCCCTTTTTACGATCGAAAGGTCAAAGCTTCTTTATCTTTTCAAATCATTCAAATTCAAGGTGTTTATAACACATGTTTTCTCCAAAAACAATAAACTCAAATAGAGTTTAAAGCCCATGTCTCACTATCACATTAAAACTTATCAAGATTCAAGCTTTACCTCATAAACACATTTAAATTTCTTCAAAATCTGAAAATTTCAGCTTTAAGCACAAAATATCATTGTTCTTAAATAATTCCACTTCTAAAATATCAAAAATATCATAATCTCATGAGAATCAATATAGGATGTAAATTCATGCTGCAAATTCATAATAAAACATATAAAATCCATCACTTTGTAAAAGAAAAATATTTTTGGGCACACGAACGAAAGGGTGTCCAGGTTGAAAACCCCCACATACCTTGAAATTGAAGCTTTGGATGAACTCTTAACCTTAGGACTCTATTCATGAAAATAATAGGTGCTTCCTGTAGCCCTCGGAATGGGGATTTCGAACCTTGAAGAAATATTGAAAACTCATGGTTGAGTCTTGAGATATTTGAATTTTTAGGTTGAACCCCTAATGAATGTTCTTGGTGATTTTGAGAGAAAGTAAACTTATTTTGGTGTTATGGGAGTTTAATCCCGTGTTATACACATATTTGAGGGTGTTTTTGGCACTTGGAAGTGAGGTATGCGGCGCACAACCCATGGCAGACCTTAAGGTGTGCGTCGCACACCTTATGGCAGACATTTAAGTGTACCTCACACTCCCAATCGCACACATTTGATTGGGCGGTGCATTGCCCATTGCACACCCTTCTGCCTTTCACGAAAATTGGCATAACTTTTTGGTCAGGTATTGGATTTTCGCGAAATAGGTATCGTTGGAAAGCTAATTCAATTATCTAGAATTTGAGAGGTCTTGAGATGAAAAATTCCATGTATGTTAAGAGTTATACATGTTTGAAGTTGACCCTTGTAGAATCAAATGCCAAACTTTGGACGAATCAGTTGATCTTAGCTCAACTTTGTTCTAGGTCATTGCTATGAACATTTTCACCTCTTAACTACTCCATAGACTCAGATAATGATCATGAAAATTGTATTCACATAAGAATAACTTGGATTAGAGCTTAGACATGTGGGAATGACAATTAGAATTCTAACATGAGAATACAGGGTATTACACTGACTTTGGGATAGGTCTATTCCTAGATCAACCATACCAAGTCATCCCGTCCACAAAACTGTACCAACCAAACCACCAAACCAAACCAAGGCCATAAACCAGGCCATAACAAAATAAGATCTAAAACATAATATGATTAATCTTAAAATGAATGAGGATGGAGCAACCAACAATATCATCAACTGATATCAGCTTCAATACCAATACCAATGTTAAGACTCACACCAATACCAATACTAGATATTACAACCCATAGCAGTACCACAAAGCCTCTAACTAAAAGAGTAAGAATATCCGGTTGGGACATGCTCCCGGTCATAGCCAAAACCATTATCTAGAAATAAATAAAAATGTCTAAAAATATCCATAACATGAAATGAAACGTTACGAAAAGATGGAATCTCACCATTTTAGTCCAACAGCAATCCCCGAGTTAATAACTATGTAGGAGGAATAGAACGGTTGGTTCCTGCATAGCGTGGGTATACAGCCGCCGGAAGATGGGTTAGCAGATGAATTACAATGAACTCAGGAGAAGGATAAAATAATGACATTTATAAAACCAAGTAAAACCATCCATATGCACAAAAACCATAGACACACACACACACATATATATATATATATATATATATATCCATTTCGGGAAAGGGAACTGGGTTTAGCATGCCATAAAAATCTTTACATGGGATGTGTAGATTTGTCGTCCTAAACCACCCACAGGCAATATGGTTTTAGCCCCCTGCTGAAAGGGCCCCAGTACCTGAATCCACACGACTAGGGAATAAGCACCTAGGCTGACTAGTACATCCCTCAAATATAAAGTGTGACATCATGCACAAGTTCACTTAGACCAAACCTCACATCGGCAAATATGAGTTTCAAGTTTTGGTCCCCCCGGTACCTCCACCTTCCACGGCTTTTCTACAAATCCCTCCATTATTGTCTAATTAAAACCATTACCACAAAATCAACCAATCTATTAACCATTTATTAACCAAGGCCATTAGCAGTGGTATCTTTATACCAACTATACTTGCATGTTTTGTCCATATCCAACCATTTATAGGTTTGGGGGATTCTATTTACCCTTTATGATTTACAATTAACCAAAACTATAGCAACCAAGTGTCAGGACCTAATTTTCGAGTCATGATGGAACTTAGCACATCCAACCAGTAGGTAAGCCGATACCATAACCGCGAGCTAATACAATGGGTCACCTTAGTAGAAATGTCCAACATGGACCCTATAGTAGAACACAATATAAACGACGACATTCCAAAATTAAAGACAACTGGCATTTAAATACCAATCCCATGACATAATAGTAATACTATAAGAGCATTTAGACTTAATAGAATTTTAAAACTCCAAGTATAAAAATGTCTTAAATAATCTCATACATTTATCTCAAAAACAAAATACAAATAAAGATAGAGGGAAAAAATGGCAAATCAAACTCCAAGAGCTCACCCAGTCTTCGAAGGGTCAACTCGGCATGAACCCAACTCAATGACAACAATAAGAACCTGGGTCTGCACCCAAAAGGTGCAAAAGTGTAGTATGAGTACCAAAATGTAGGTACTCAGTAGGCATCATCCGCCGGCTGATCTATATTATAATTGAAAGATCATATAAGGTAAGGAAATAACTTAAAGTCAAGGTATAGGATCAAACCTGAATCTTTTTCGATACCACCAGATAAAATAACAAAGTTACAAGGGAAATAGAACACACGCAAAAGAACATTGAGAAGCACACATAAAAGAACACAACAAAGAACTCGTCACGACGTCCCATACCACCTAAGAGTACATTAAAAGAATGCAATGTAAAAACTCATGACGACATCCCATATTGCCGAAGATTACACCAACAGATCAATCCATCAATATACCTATATCAAGGCATAACTACACACACAACAACTCACCCAAAATCACGGTTTATGCCCTCTTAGCGAGGTCTACAATCGTTATCTATATCACAATTTAGTAAAATGAAACTAATGTCACCATTTCATAGTTATATAGTTACTTAATCTCTATTTTATTGATGAACTCCAAGTCTAGTCGATATTAGCTAATCTCCATATCCATGAAACACTAGTTACAAGTCTTCTATTTTACTAGTCATCAAATAAGGAAGAGTTATAAGTTACCTAGCCTAATATCTATTCACCTTTATCAAGGCCATTTTCTAGTTAGTATTCTTATTATATAAGTCATCAATTAAGCCACCACGGTATCACAGGATAAATGTCAACTTAACAATTCATCAAATAATACTAAGACCAAAAGCATTAGGCATTGTACAACCTTAAGATATTTTTAACCAAGTAAGGTTGTAACGCCTTAGGAGTACACCTTGTACTCCACACCTTACTCAACTTACATATCAATTCAAATGTAAGACAGTCGTTGTTAGTATATTTACCCAACTTTGGAGTCCGGGTAGAATCTACGAGGAATAATATTAGTGGCAATCAAGTTACTTTGAAATAATAAATACAAGTTAAATCCAAACTAACGTTACTAGAAGGTAAAAATAGGGGAGATAGGTATCTACACTAATGTTACTTTTTGGATTTTTCTAGTATAAATTTAGGGCTACAAATAATTAGAGTTTTAACAGGTATGCATGAATCTTGGGATTATACACTACTAAGGGAGTGATATGCGGGTGTTAGCAATTAACATTAATTTAGTCAGTAAAATATGGGTAGGTTTGGTTATAGATTTTGATGCTAGTCTTTCAATAAAACACCAGACTTTCACCCATTGATTCTTTCAAATACCTAATAGGTGTGTTCAACAATTGGTAACCGCAACCTTAATCTAGGCATCCCTATTTCTAGGATGATACCCATGGTATATTCAACCTCACATTCACCCTTATGTCCAAGATAGTGAAAATTTAGCAAACTAAACACACAATTGTCTATCATTGCTTTGGTCTCCACATCCTTTATTCAAGGATGATGGATTCCTAAACTTCATCCAAAACCCTTCTTTTGAAGATGGCTTCGGGTTTTCTAGAGCATGGAGCTTTCACTCATCATACCCATATGGATATTTGGGGCTTTCACCCTTCAAATCCCAACCAAATTAACATACCAATGATAAAACCTATAAACATGAACAAGTTAATTGAATCTAATCAACAACAACCCACACACACTTAACCCCTTTTCACACATAACCCCAAGAGGGATATCTAGCTACACATAAGATAAATAAGTATAAATATACCCATAATCTCTATTAAAGTGATTTATTGAAGCCTAAGTGAATGGTACTTCAAACTGGACACTCCCACAAATCAACAATAGAAGTGTGTTAATCTTCCACTTAGAAAGCCTCCAATGTATTCATCACCCAAAAATTATACAATATTTTCTTCTTCAATAATGAGGGCTATGAACTCAAGAGCTAAACCTAAAAAATTAGGGAAGATGGATTATGATGATGCTAGGGTTTGAGTCTTTTTCCTAAAATAGGGATCAGCCATGTGCATTTCTAGTTTGGCCCTTGGGCTAATTTCTTCCGCTAGGTCAAAATCGCGCGAGTTGGGATGAGACCACGGTTAGCTTCCTTGATCACAGTTGAATGACTTTTGATTGATTGTCGTGATCACGGTAAGGAAACCATGACCATGGTACCTGAGGCCTTTCTTCTCCAAGTCTCTAGCTATACTTTTCTTGCTCCCATTTAATTATTTTAATCTCCAATCCACATGTTCCTATCTCCTCAACTCTATGCCAGCAAAGTAAATTTAGTGTATTTAATCACAATTATGTCTCCTTTATTCATTCAAAACAAGGTAATGTGCACAAATATTGAGTGCAAATGGGTGGTAAAATCACCATTCATCAACACCCCCAACTTAAAGTTATTGTTTGTCCTCAAGCAATATTACCTCTTACCATGTGACACAATCGTTTATGCCCAAACTTTATGCCTTTAAGATCACAATGGTTTTACCCTAGTCACTACCACAAGTAGCTCATTGAACATGGGCTAAGTTATTTTAACTACTCTGATCATCGTAAGATGCACTATTAAAGGTACACAAGATTTTAAAGAGTAATCAAGAAACAACAACTAATGCTCTAGAACTGACTCATATTTTGACCAAAACTAAGCTATACTCTATTTGCCTCATCGTTCGAGAGGTGACACAATCACACACCTCAACATGTTCACATGTCAAGCTCTCAAGAAAGATAATTCCACAAACCAAACTATCAATTATGCAACAAGGAATTATAAGTGCAAAAACCCTACTCCTTACAAAAGAAATCTCAATACAACAAGTTCCATACCATAAGCTTGCCCCTATTTTTAATCACCACTGCAACAAAAGTAAATGGTTGGAGATCTCGAAGGGCTTTCTAAGCTTAAAACGTACGTTCAAGTTAGGGTAGGATATTATTTGGGAACAACATGGCTACACCCTTCCGTGAACATCTATATCACACTTTTCAATCATTCTTATTGACTATGGGCCACTTTTCTTTGTTTTGTCTCTTTTCATAATCCTACATTTCACTTCGTTTGTTCGCCCAATTTTCTTTCTATTTCTTTTTCTTGCATTTTTTATGTAACTGTTTCCTTTATTAGATCTTTTTTTTTCTTTTTTTTATTCCTTTATTTCAACACTTTGGCACATTCAGCAATTTACTAACACATAGTGGACCCAAGCTTCCATCTTTCAACTTTTACCACCCCCAACTTAGGACTTTAGCCTCAACTTGCATCATCAATTTTAAGGAGGGAAGCTTCAAAAGAGGGATAAAAAGAATGGTTCACGATTTGTAATGATTTTACCAACAAAAGGGTCCAAAGGCTCAAAATGGGTAACTAGGAATTACAGTCATGCATAGGTAGGCTTTTCAGGGTATAGTGGCTTCCAAAATCACAAAGATGCCTATGATCATTTCTCAAACCAAACACAATCAAATTTAACTTTGAAAGAGTAACAAGGTATGTTATAGATAACACAAGTATACAAGTGATAAATACAAAGATCTCACCACACATGGCATGCAAAATTCGCTAAGGGAGCTCAAATGTCCCTCCCGCTAGAGACAATTTTGGAGTATCTAATTCTATTCACAAGTCAAAAATTTACAAAGCCACAAAAAGAGAAAAAGTTTTGTTACAAAATTTCTCGTGTACATGCCCTTGATTTTGTTTTGAATAATTTTGGATTGAGGGGCTTGTTCATTTTACATTAGCACCACACACAATTTGCTAAATTATGGCAACAACCAAAGCCTTAGGCTCACATTTTGGCTCAAAACGGGTAACTAACCATGTGGCTACTCAGACTTCAATAATGGCATAGAATGTGATCCCAAATTTGCACTTTGCAATAATACAAATACTCAGACATCCCTTGCATTCATGACATTTATGCAATGGGTACTCAGAATTCCCCTGCACCTATGCTTCAAAAACCTAACACGATGCTATACCCTTAAGAATATTGTCATTCAATCCATCATAGGGCAAAGCTTGTCGTGAATCATCAAAATCAAAATAAATGCTAAAGTGAAAAAAGGAAAATCTAATACTAGAAGAAAAACATGCTAATCCATAAAACGTGGGCACCAATTTGGTATCCAAAGTGTAGCATTTAAAAACAAAATAAAAATAGAATCCCAAATATCATCCTAAAACATCATCAACGAAAATAGTCGGCACACAACACCAAAATAGTACAAATTTGGGGGCACCCCTAACTAAAAGAATACAGTGTCCTCACTGCATGTACAAGCAAGCAAGAGTAAAAGGGGTCTCCCTAGGTGAAGATAGTTGATGGTTGGGATTAATCACCTTGAAGATTCCCTTCACCCCCTTCCATAGAAACTTGAAGAATTTATGTGGCTTCATCTCTCAATTCACCATTTTATCAAATGAATCCTTGAGGTTCCTGTGTTATGACACTAAGGTAGAATAAGCTCTCTCCAGATGGGTAATAGTGGCTTCCTATTTCTTCTTATCCTCCCTATATTTATCATAGACTAATTGAGTTACATATGAGTGGAAAGAGGTGGAGGACTCTCTTAGTCCCTGAGGTAGTCTGGATAGTATTTCTCTCACCACGTGCATCTAACCAGAGATATCATCGAAGGATACGGTTGATCAGGTTTTGTAAGAGTGTTTATCCTTTTAGACTAATTTTCTCGAGTTCATATTTCTCTTTTTGCTTGGACCTCGGGTACCCTCAACTCTAAATTTGAGTAGAAAGATGTAGGGGCCTTGGGGCACCTAGATATCTGTAGCATGCTCCTTCACCTATGCTCTCCTGCATAGCTCGGGGATAAGGGAAGGAAAGATAAGATGTGTACCCCATAATTTGTGAAGTACCTCCATTCTGAATGCACAATATCGCCCATATTCAGGGAGATACCAGAGAGAAGACAAGCCACAATCTGAGCTTGCATGTCTGTAACAATGTTCATGTGAGTGCAAATTACCATCAACCATATAATTACCATAATTAACAAATATTCAACGGTAGGTAAGACGATACTATAACTCATAGCTAATGCAATGGGTCACCTTGGCAGAAATTTCTAACATGGACCCTATATTAGAACACTATATAAACAATGACATTCAAAAACTAAGAAAACCGATATTCAAATTCCAATCCCATGACCTGATGGTATTAGAACAAAAGTGTCTACACTTAATAGAATTTTATGACTCCAAGTCTAAAAATGTCTTAAATAATCTTATACATTTGTCTCATAAACAAAAGACAAATAAAGATAGAGGGGAAAAGGGCAACTCAGACTCCAAGAGCTTACCCTATCTATGAATGGTCAACTCGGCATGAACCTAACTCAATGACAACAACTAGATCCCGGGTCTCCACAAAAAAGGTACCAAAGTTTAGTATGAGTATTAAAACATGCGAACTCAATAGGCACGATCGCTCGACTGAGCTAAATTATAATATAAAGATAATATAAGGTAACACAATAACTTAAAGTCAAGGTACAAGATCATACCTAAATTTTCTTCTATACCACCAAATAAAATAACAAAGCTACTAGGGAAATAGCATAACGTATCATATCTATATGTACCATAACCATCATATAAATGAATAATTGTTTTGGAAATGTAAAACCACATATATACAACGACAACCATATAATTACCATAATCAACATCAAGCATCATTAGCATATAAGCACAAGAACTTACCACGATGTCCCATACCATCGGGAAGCACATGTAAAAGAACACAACAAGGAACTCGTCACAACGTCTTATACCACCGAAGAGTACACCAAATGAATTCAATGCAAGAACTCATCATGGTATCCCATACAACCAGAGAGTACACCAAAAGATAAATCCATCAATATACATATATCAAGGAATAACCACATACACATTAACTCACCCAAAAATGCGGGTTCCCATCTCTACCATTGACTCTGACCATGGTCTACAATTATTATTAATACCGAAATTTAGCACAACAAAACTGATGTCACCATAGCATAGTTATATAGTTAATATCCATTTCATTGATGAACTCCAAGTCTAGTCTATATTATCTAATCTCCATATCCATGAAACACTAGTACAAGTCTTTTAGTTTACTAGTCATCAAATAACGAAGTGTTACAAGTTACCAACACTATTATCTATTCACCTATCTAAAGGCTATTTTCTAGTTAGCATTTCATTATATAAGTCACCAATTAAGCCACCATGGTATCATAGGATAGATTTCAACTTAACTATTCATCATACAATACTAAAACCAAAAGCATTAGGCATGGAACAACCTTAAGGACTATTTTCCATATTTTAACCAAGTAAGGTACACCAACTAGTTTACTAGGCTTTTAGCCCACAAGTCATAGTCTTTTATTAAACAGAACTTATTATTACATAACCCACTTTACTAGGTAAAGTTGCATAACATCATCATTAATTCGAGTGAACTAAGTTTACTTGGTGAACCCTTGGTTCTACATAAGATTACACATATCAATTAGCCTTAATCCAATACTCAGCATAATCCACTTCTAGTTACTAATTAGAATTAATATGGGTCACACCTTTTAACTAGTTATTTATGACAAAGAATGGGTAATAATTTACCAAGAAAGACATCATGTTGCAAGTACATAAATGGGTTTAGCCACACAGGGAATAACCTCAAATACAACCTTGAATTCATATATATTCACCACACAAAACTTCAAAAAAACATCATTACCTCCTCTGGATTCACCGGGCATCATCATAACATTATTATATCCTCTGGGTTAACCAGGTATCACCATAACATCATTATATCCTCCGAATTCACCAGGTATCATTGTAATATCATATATCCTCTGGATTCACCGGACATCATCATAACATCATTATATCCTCCGTATTCACCAAACATAATCATAACATCATTATATCCTTTGAATTTACCTGGCATCATAATAACATTATTATATCCTTCGGATTCACTATGCGTCCTCATAACATCATTATATCCTATGAATTCACTGGTTATCATCATAAAATCATCATATCCTTTGTATTCACTAGGTATCATCATTAAATTATTATATTCTCTGGATTCACCGGTCATCATCATAGATCATTATATCCTTCAAATTCACTGGGCATCATCATACATTAGCACATCTCCCGAGGAAACCAACATTGACATATAAAAGTAGTTAATCAATGAAAATGTACAAGCCACAATAATACAGTATAAGTGATGCAAGATAGCACATATCATCATACTTTCCAATTAGTCATCAGTACATAATATAAGTAGATGCATGAGCATTAGTATCAAAATGATATACCCAATCGCCACTGTTCCAAGGTTAACATATTTATTAGCATATCAATAATAAGTCAAGTGCATGCTTGATAGTCGCCCATTATTAGCCCATATTTCACCATACTAAACCAAAAGGTAAATCCTTCACATAAGCATTAGCTTAATCATAGACTTGGTTCATAGAAAGAGTTGTTACATAATTAGAGGTTTACTTGGTGAACTAATTTATAAGTCAAATGATAGCATAACAATTAGTTCAATTCACAAGACTTTCCAAGGCTATCCATATCATGATAACAAGATAATCAATCAACTATACATATTATCCAACCATCGACCACATATAAAAATCGACAACTGGGTTTAACAATCATAATCTCAATAACGTGATTTAGATGCTTGTCAAATATCTAGGTCATTAGGGAATTTGATCGTTCAAGCTTAAGGTCGGTCAAGTCCCACACCTAAATCCTGATAACGCCAAAATTCACTTCTACAATGCTAACTTCTACTCAAAATTAGGCTAGGTTATATAAATTGCACAATAAGGGCTTATCAATCATTACTAGGCCTATAAGGGAAAATCCTCTTGAAGTAGTTCTTCTAAGTCAACCCAAACACCAAGGCCATTTCCTAACTAAGAAATATCTAGGTTAACATACCATTAAGGTTAAGGAGAAACAACATTCTCATTTATTAGAGCAACTAAAGTGTTCTCCTACTATTTACGAAACTACTAGTAGAACTATAAAAGGTTCTAGGCTATTGGTCAAGCATCACACTTTGCAAGTTTAATAACCTATAAGAATCAACTAATACCAAATGTCACCTTTCAACCATTTATCATCTAAAACCTGCCCAATCTCACAAGATTAACAACTATACTATAATCAAGCTTAATCTAACTACAAGTAAGCCTAACCTACCTTGAGTCTAAGTAACTCACAAACCAACAAGTTTTTCCTTTCCTCTTCTTGAAGACTCTTTTTCCATGATCCAAGCTATCATCAGTACAGTATAAGCATTTGCAACAAGAATAACAACACCCATTATGGAACCATTGTACCATGGGTTCAAAAAAACACCTGACCCCTAAGTGAGTTCCACCTTTGGAAAATGAGTTTCTGAGACCAACCCATTAATCACATATCATTGGGGAGTTATAGCCCTTAAGAACTTGAGTAATTGAATCACATATGGAGTTCAATTTATGTCTCAAGAACTTAGGTATCTTGGGTCTAGAAATCATAAATTTAACATTAACTAAAAGTAATAATACCTTAGATGTGCAACAAGATTCAATTAGACAAGTTGTTTAAGCTCCTAATTAAACCATAAGACCCACTTAGAAGATCTTATACTCTATTATGGTTTGTAGATTATGGGGGAGGCACAAAATGGAAAATATTTAAGAAAAAGCAATCTTTGAATAGATTCCACCTAGCCTCTGATAGTGCGGTAGCACCCTCTATCTAGCCGCGGTTGTGGCACTGCGGTCGTACCCTAGCCTCTATGGTTGCGGCATCTCTGTCTATGCAATGCATGGCTGAAGCTTAAAACTTAGTTTTGAGCTTTGGCCAATGCCTCGAGATATATCTGGGGTTTGTTTTGAACAAATAAGATATGTAATCACACAGTTTTTGACGTTTCGAATGCATTAACGAAATTAGGTTTTGCATTTAAGGTCATTTTACTAAAGTTTTTGCTTAGTGGTCAATTAGAACCAAGGAAGAATTCAAATTTAGAAAGTATCTCTAAGAACCCAACGAACTTCCAAGTAATCAATCTATCAATTTTGGCAAGTCATTAACGACTTGGGGTTTCTATGGAGAAGCTCCACCGGAAAAATAAGCAAGAAGACGGATAATAACCTAAAGGGCCGTTAGACCTAGGGCTTTCCAATCCATTTAAATCCATTTAAATCATTCATATTATTTAGGGTTCAATCGCCAAGTTTAAACCATGCATAAGTTCCATTGAAAAACTAGTATTACAGTAGAAACATTGTTAAAGGAATTTTATCAAACATATTGGGGGCATAGTTTTTCAAAAACCAAAGTCCATTACCAAAGAAGTATCCCCATGCAATAAATTATCCAAAACCACCATTAATGCATATAAAAGTGTAGTTAAAATATGGGAAAACCTTAACCAAAACCCCCAAATCATTTTTGAAAACCCCAAATCATAAAAACATTGTATAAAACCTTACCATCAATTGGAACTAAAAATAAGGGAAGAGAGCATGCCTTAATTGATAAAGTAGACAGAGAGAAACCACCAACAAGATCCCCAATTTAGTCCTCTAGTTGAAACCCTAGCTTTTTTTCTCAAAAGCTCTGAAGAGAATTATATAGTGTTTAGGAAGAGTGTCTAAGTGTTAATGAATAGAATAATAGGATAAACAGCCTCCCAAGTGAGTTAGAAATCATGGGGCCTTATTAGGGAAAATACGGAAATGTTAAGAATACCCCCACTTAAGTTGCGTAAAATCCCATCACAGGGGTAGGATTGACCCTTATGAGTCATATCCTTTGATACAAGTGGTATGCACCACTCGTATCCTAAGCTTTAACCCTTAGACCTAACTATGTGTAGTGTACAAATCATCTTATCCCAAGTCGTATTGACAGCATATGATCCGTACCCTTTACCCGTATCCCTGGCAAGATGGAATCACAGAAGGTTTGAACACTATCCACCCTATGAGTCCCTGGTTTGACTCGTACCCTGGCTTACAGCTCATGGTAAGCCACTTGTACTCAGATCTAACTTAAGTGAAGGAACCAAATGATCTGTATCAAACCATACGACTAGTACTACAAAGTCGTACCCATTCAAGTGACCAAAATCCATCCCACCAATCAACACTGGTCAGCATACAACTAGATCAAACTATTTGTACCCTAACATATGGCTGGTATCCAGGATTCAAATTGGGTCCAGAGATCAAAATTCTAGGATATTTCTTAAGGAACAGAAAATAGGAGGTTTTAGTTTCCCCTATTAGGGACATTCGTTCCTGAATGACGGCTTAGGTAGGGGTAACCACACACACGAGTCTTTTGCATTATCAAATATATTTCCAATCTTTAAGAAAGTTTGAAACATAGAGGCAAAGACATTAATCTTTCCTTTAACAAACTTAGAAAATAATGAGGTGTTGAAGGCATATACCATCCACAGTTTCAGTAGAAAACAGATACAAATACTTGGATTTTATGTCCTCTTCTGCTACCTACATAGCTTCTTCCACCTTATGGTTCCGCCAAAGAACCTTAACCTAAGCCACATCCTTTGTTCATAATTGGAAAACCTACCTATCAAAGATCTTATCTGGGACCTCTTCATAACACAATGAGTTCGAGATACCCAACCTCTCCAAAGGAACAATGGAAGAAGGATCACCAAGACACTTCCTCAACATAAAGACATAAAATACCAGATAAACTGAACTCAAGCTAGAACGTAAGACCAACTCATAAGAAATATTACCAACCCTTCACAGAATCTCAAAAAGTCAAATATACCAAGGGATGAGCTTTCCCTTCTAACCAAACTGCACCACTCCCTTCATGGGAGTTTACTTGAGGAAAACCTTATCCCCAACCTCAAACTCATAGTCTATGGCCTAACATTTGCATAGGACTTTTGGCGACTTTGGGTAGCCTTAAGCCTATCCTGAATCACCTTCACCTTCTCTATAGCCTGGTAAACCAAGTTGGGACCTAACATATCTGCCTCCCAAAGCCTAATCCAACAATAGGATATCTACATGTCTTACCATGCAATACCTCAAAAGGAGCCATACTAATATTAGAATGATAGCTATTATTGTAAGCAAACACTACCAAAGGTAGATTCTCAACCCAATTGCCACCATAATCAATCACATAAGCTCGAAGCATATGCTCCAATGTCTGAATATTTCTCTCTACTTGTCCATCCTTCTGCGGGTGGAAAGTAGTACTCAAACTGACCTTAATCCCCAACCCTTACTAGAAAAACCTCCATAAGTTAGACGTAAACTATGTTCCACGATCAGAACTTATTTAAACAGGTACTGAAGATAATACCTCGCATAATCCTCCATCGAGAAGGTACTCCTCACTGGCAAGAAATGAGCAGACTCTGTCATTTTATCTAAGATGACCCAAATCAAATCATATTGATTCCCAGACCAAGGAAGACCGATAATGAAATACATATTGATTACTTCCTATTTCCATTCAAGAAAAACAATCCCTTGATACAACCCACTAGGACTGATGTGCTCAACTTTAACTTGTTGACACACAAGAACTTGGCCATAAAATTAGTCACATCCCTTTTTATACCATTCTACCAATATATCTCCTTGAGATCATGATACATCTTCGTGGAACTGGGTGAATAACATAGCGTGACTCATGCACCTCAACCAAAATCCTTTGTTGCAAATCATCGACATCAGGAACAACCAACCTTCCGTGGTACCATAGAGTACTATCACCAGTGATCTCAAACACCATCACCTTTTGCTGATCAACATCACTGTTGATTTTTATCAAGACAGTATCCAGTACTTGTTTCTCTTTGATCTTTGCCCCAAGAGATGATAGAAGCACTTCTTGTACCATTACGCCTCCATATTTGGAGTCTAAGAGCAAGCTCCATGATTAGCCAAGCGGTGAATATCCACCAACTCCTATTTTCCTTTCTCTACATAAGCCAAACACCCCATGGACAACCTACTAAGAGCATCAACAACCAGGTTAGCCTTACCTGGGTGATAATGAACACTCATATCATCATCCTTGAGAATCTCAAACCATCTCCTTTGCCTTGAGCTCCTTCTGAGTGACATATACTGTAGACTCTTATGCTCAAAAAAGATGTCCGCGTGTACACCATAAAAATAATACTGCCATATTTTCAAATCAAACACAACCGGCAATAGCTTTGAATTATGATTAAGATGGTTCCTCTCATGTACCTTCAACTACCTAGAATCATAGGTAATTACTTTCCTATGCTGCATCAAAACACAACAAATACCTACCCGATAAGCATCACAATAGACCATGAACCCATCATTGACTTCTGATAAAGTCAAAATTTGAGCCGTAGTCAACTTATCTAAACTCCCCTCACAAGCGTCCGACCAAGAAAACTTAAGATCCTTTGAGTCAACATAGTCAAACGGGTAGTTATAGATGAAAAAGCCATCCACAAACCACCTATAAAACCCAGCCAAGCCTAAGAAGCCCCAAATGTTGGTTGGAGTTATGGGTCTAGGCCACCTCTTCACCATAATAACCTTTTATAGATCTACCATGACCCCCTTGCTAGAAGTAATATGACCAGGAAAAGTCACAACATTCCACCAAAACTCACACTTGGAGAACTTGGCATATACCTATTGTTCCTTCAAGGTCTATAATACCACACAGAGGTGTTAGCATGATCCACCTTACTCCATGAATAGACAAAAATGTCATTAATAAATACAATTACAAAAAGATCTAAGAACTTTCTGAAAAACCTATTCATCAAATCCATAAATGCCGTTGAGGCATTAGTCCATCCAAATGATATGACCAAAACAGAAAGTGCCTATTTCGAGTATGAAAAAGTGTCTTTAGGATATCTCCCCCTAATCTTTAGTTGATGATATCGAATCCAAAGATGTATCTTAGAAAAGAAATTGGCTCCTTGCAACTGATCAAATAGGTCATTTATACTTAGGAGAGGATACTTGTTCTTGACCGCCACCTTATTTAACTACTTGATGTTAATGCACATCCTAAGGGAACCATCCTTTTTACGCACGAACAACACCGGTGCATCACATGGGGATACACTCGGACAAATAAAACCCTTATCCAAAATATCTTTAAGTTTCTTCTTGAGTTCTTCGACTCAGCCGAAGCCATTCTATAAGAAGGAATAGATATTAGACGAGTGTCCAAAACCAAATCAATACCATACCTTATTTCCCTATCCCGAGAAACACCAAGAAGATCATCCAAAAAGATTTTGGGAAATTCATTTACCATTGGGACTGACTATAAAGTAGGACCTTTTGAGTTAGAATCTTTAACCTGAACCAAGTGATAAAGACAACTCTTAGAGATAATCCTCTGATCTCTAAGATAAGAAATACACCTCCCCAAAGATCTAAGGAACCAATCTCCTACTCTATAACCGGTTTACCAGTGAACCTAAAGACATCCTTATAGGTTTGACAATCCAAGGAAGCATAATAAGAGTGTAGCAAATCCATCCCCAGAATAACATCAAAATCCACCATATAAAGTTCAAACAAATCCACCAAAGTCTTCCTACCACCAATACATACAACTATAAATAGGGTCATGTAAGAAAGAGTGGACCCCAAATTAAGTAGACATGTCACGAGAAACATTTGCAACGTACCAGTAACAACATCAGGCGATGCCTCAGATTCCTATCAGGAAGCCAAAGCATACAACCTATTCAAGAAAACAATAGAACCAGGAGCAGCAATAAGAAGTAGATGCAACACCATCGGGTGCAAGAGGAGAAGACGAAGCCACTAGTACCTTATTTTCTCCCATGGAAACCTTATTAATCAAATAATCCTAGAGTTGATGGCTTGCCTGGCGAAACTTAAAGCATTTATCCCTCCTTTCATTCTAATAACACGGATAAGGACGACTACATAACTGATAAAAAAGGTATAAAGAAAATAAATGACCCCCACTTTCTTGAGATTGGGAACTTGGTGCTAAAAAATTTTCACCACTCTAATGAGGCCTGTCACCTGACTACTTCAGGTGAGGAGCACTAGCAGAAGAGAAGCATCCAAAACTCTCCAACTTCTTTCTCAACCATTTGTTTCTATCCCGGATACCCTGAGACTATGCACCATCTTGATAAGAAAACCTGCTTCTCTTACCTTGCCAATCTCCAAACTCTACCTATTTTCTCTACTCTTTATCTACCTACTGCATATGAATAGTCAACCTAGAAATGGCCATATCTTTAATCAGTAAAGTAGTCCTGATTTCCAAGATCAAAAACTAATTCAAACTAGAAGTGACCTTTCTCATTCTCACTCTCATTTCAACGGCCAAATAAGAGCATACCATGACAACTGGTAAAATTTCAAGGCATATTCCTTGACAGACATTCTCCCTTTCTTAATATTCATAAACTTCTCCATCATCGCTTCTCTCAGATCTTGAGTAAAGAAACAATATGGAAAAACACCAAAAAAAGAATCCTATAAGTACATCTCCTCCCTATCACCTCTATCCCTATCCAACTCTTACTACCATTAGTACAGAACATCCTTGAGCTGATAAGCTATAAAGGTTACACCTTCCATATTAGTAGTATACATAACACTAAATATCTTCTCCATCTCATCTAAGATACCTAGAGGATCCTCCACCACCTTCACATTAATAAAAGTAGGAGGATTCAGTTTTATAAACTAACCAACCCTTGTGGCCTTAATAGTGAACCCACCAAACACATCCTTCTCAGCCTATGCAATAACCAATTTAGATATAGTATGAATAGACTGACGAAATTCCTTATTACTCACCTCACCCTGATGAGGAGCAGTAGAAACCGGAAGAACTTTAACACTATTAGGGATAGGACCCTAAGATCGAAGATGAACTCCAAACGTAGGACGTATCCCATCAACATTGTCCCCATATGGGACTAAAGATTTTCCTTGTGTTCCAGATCATCTAGGCATGATTTGAAAAGCAAAAAACCAAGTAGGACTTAGACTCCAAGCTTAAAAATAGAATACCAAGAAAGTGAAACATTCCTATATTGCTTTTAGCCTCTCTCTTATAAGTATGGTGCACTACACACCCCTAAAAGATACTCTACTAGACAAAACTTTGTAGACTCCTAATTTATCATGAACCTAAAGATTGATACCAACTTGACCTAACCCGATCGGGGGCCTTGTCTTTATAGGTATCCCAAGACCAACCAAGACCGGGGACCACCGCCTATTATCCAACCCAACCACCATTAGGATACCTTAAGTTGGTTAAATACCAAACAAATACCAAGATAGCATAACTAGACAAGGACTGGCTTTGGGATAGGGCTATTCCTAGACCAACCCTACCAAGTTATCCCGTCCACCAAATCGTACCAACCAAACCACTAAACCTAATTAATACTGTACCAAGGGCCCTTAACCAGGCCATAACCAAATGATATCCAAAACATAATATCATTAATCCAAAAGTAAAAGGGGATAGAACAACTAAAAATATTGTTAATTGATATCATCCCCAATACTAATACAAATGCTAAGGCTAACACCAATACCTATCTCACCCATTCCAACCCATAGCAGTCCCACAAAGCCTTTAATCAAAAGAGTAAGAATATCCAGTTGGGATATGCCCCCAACCATAGACAAAACTATTATCCCAAAATAAATTAAAATGTCTAAAAATATCCATAACATGAAATAGAGCCTTTCTAAAAGATGAAAGCTCATCACTTTAGTCTAATAATTGTCCTGGAACCAATCACTCTATAGGAGGAGTAGAACGACTAGTTCTTGCGTAGCGTGGGTATATAGTCACCTAAAGACGGGTTAGTGGGTGAACGCTATCATGACTCAAGATAAGGATAAAATAATGCTATTTATAAAACCAAGTAAAACCATTCATATGCATACAACCATACACATATATATAACTATTCCGAGAAAGGAAATCAGGTTTAGCATAACATTAAAACCTTTACCTAGGCTGTGTAGCTTTACTTTTCTAAACCACCCACGAGATATGGGTTCAACTTCCCCTTACTAAAAGGTCCCCAGTGTGTGAAGTTGTATGACCAGGGAATCAAAGCCCTGCGATGACTAGTATATCCCTCAAATATCATGTGTGATATCATATACATGGTCACTTAGACCAAACCTCACACCAAAAAATATGAGTTCCCATTTTCGGTCCCCCCAAGGACCTCAATCTTCCATAGTTTTTCTACACACCCCACCTTTATTGGCCAATTAAAACCATTATCAGGCAACCAACCAATCCATTAATTATTTATTAACTGAGGCCATTTTTAGTGGTATTGTTAAACCGACTATACTTGCAAGGTTTGTCCATATCCAACTATTTATATGCTTAAGGGATTTCATTTACCCTTCATGATTTCTAGTTAACCAAAAACATGGCAACCAAGGCCTTTCCAATCCATTTAAAGCTATTTAAACCATTCATATCATTTAGGGTTCCATTCCCAATTTTAAATCATACATATGTTCCATTAAAAAACCTATATTAATGTAGAAACATTGTTAAAGGCAATTTATCAAACACATTAGGGATATAGTATTTCTAATACCAATGTCTATTACCAAAGAACCATACCCATGCAACCAATTATTTAAAACCACCATTAATACATAAAAAGCATAATTAAAATATGGGAAAACCATAACCAATCATTTATAACCAAAACCGCCAAATCATATTTGAAAACCCATAATCATACAATATTCAAATCATGAAAACATTGTACAAAACCATGGCTTCAATTGGAACTAACACTGAGGGAAGAGAAGATGCCTTAATTGACAAAGTGGATGAAGAGTAACTACCAAGAAGATCCCCAATTTAGTCCTCTAATTGAAACCCTAGCTTCCTTGCCCAAAAGATTTTGAGAGAATTATAGAGTGTTTAGGAAGAGTTTCTAAGTGTTAATGAATAAAATAATAGGGTAAATAGCCTCCTAAGTGAGTTGGAAGTTTTGGGGATGTATTAGGGTAAGTGGGCAAAAGTCTAGAATACCCCTACTTAAGTTCCACAAAATCCCTTCACAGGGGTACGACTAACCCTCACAAGTTGTACCTACCACTCGTATCCTAAGCCTTAACCCTTTGAGCTAATACTATCCAGCGTACGACTCATCCTACCTAACTCGTATTACCAGCATAAAATCCATACCCTTCACTCGTATCCCTAGAAAGATTGAATCACAGACGTTTTGAAAGCTGTCACCCATACAAGTCCCTGGTACGACTTGTACCCTAGCTTACAAATCAAAGTGATCCACTAATACTAAGATCCAACTTAAGTTACAAAGTCTAAGGTTAAGTAAAGGAACCAGATGATCTGTATCTAACCATATGTCTCATACCACCAAGTTGTACCCATTCCAGTGACAAAATCCATCCCACTAACAAACACTGGTCAGCATACGATTGGATCATACCATTCATACCCCAACATACAGCTCGTACCGTTGAGTCGTATTTGGTTTAGAGACTAGAATTCCAAGAAATTTTCTAAGGTACAGAAACTAGGGTGTTTTACTCCACTAATATATTGGAATTAATTCCAAATTTCTTTGAACATTTAGGTCAAAGACAAATTTCAGGAATCACTAGTTGCGACAAAGTCTATATAATCTAAATCTATAGCTATGAAATAACTTTATCAAAACTTTTTTGTGGAACTCCCCAATAATGAAAATGAGTTTCTAGAAATTATCCATTGGATGTCAGATATAGTTTATTAACTACGGCCATTTGTAGTGGTATTGTTAAACCGACTATACTTGCAGGTTTTGTCCATATCCAACTATTTATATGCTTAAGGGATTTCATTTACCCTTCATGATTTCTAGTTAACCAAAACCATGGCCACCAAGGCCTTTCCAATCCATTTAAAGCTATATAAACCATTCATATCATTTAGGGTTCCATTACAAATTTTAAACCATACATATGTTCCATTAAAAAACCAATATTATAGTAGAAACATTGTTAAAGGCAATTTATCAAACACATTAGGGATATAGTATTTCTAATACCAATGTCTATTACCAAAGAACCATACCCATGCAACCAATTATCTAAAACCACCATTAATACATATAAAAGCATAATTAAAACATGGGAAAACCATAACCAACCATTGATAACCAAAACCCCCAATCATATTTGAAAACCCATAATCATACAATATTCAAATCATGAAAACATTGTACGAAACCATGGCTTCAATTGGTACTAACACTGAGGGAAGACAAGATGCCTTAATTGACCAAGTGGATAAAGAGTAACTACCAAGAAGATCCCCAATTTAGTCCTCTACTTGAAACCCTAGCTTCCTTGCCCAAAAGCTTTTGAGAGAATTATAGAGGGTTTAGGAAGAGTTTCTAAGTGTTAATGAATAAAATAATAGGGTAAATAACCTCCTAAGTGGGTTGGAAGTTATGGGGATTTATTAGGGTAAGTGGGCAAAAGTCCAGAATACCCCTACTTAAGTTCCACAAAATCCCATCATAGGGGTACGACTAACCCTCACAAGTTATACCTACCACTCATATCCTAATCCTTAACCCTTTGACCCAATACTATCCAGCGTACGACTTATCCTACCTAAGTCGTATCACCAGTATACAATCCATACCCTTCACCCGTATCGCTAGAAAGATTGAATTACAGAAGTTTTGAAAACTGTCAACCATACAATCCCTGGTACGAATTGTACCCTATTTTACAAATCAAGGTGATCCACTAATACTAAGATCCAACTTAAGTTACAATGTCTAAGGTTAAGTAAATGAACCAGATGATCTGTATCTAACCATATGACTCATACCACCAAGTTGTACCCATTCCAGTGACAAATTCCATCCCACTAACAAACACTGGTCAGCATACGACTGGACTATACCATTTATACCCCAACATATAGCTCGTACCATTGAGTCATATTGGGTTCAGAGACCAGAATTCCAATAAATTTTCTAAGGTACAGAAACTAGGGTGTTTTATTCTACTAATATATTGGAATTAATTCTAAATTTCTTTCCACATTTAGGTCAAAGACAAATTTTAGGAATCACTAGTTGTGACAAAGTCTATATAAACTATATCTCTAGCTATGAAATAACTTTATCATAACTATTTTTTGGAACTCCCCAATAATGGAAATGAGTTTCTAGAAATTATCCATTGGATGTCAGATATAGTCAAGCCGCAAAAGAATGATATTCTTTTAGCTAGCACATGACATGATTTGTAAATATTTTCTAAAATCTTTTACACAAGATTTTTGAAACTCAATTGTCAGAAATCAAACTACTTAGAAAATCTATACATATATTCTATTACACTAGTTTTACCTAACATCTATTAAAACGAGGAGTCAGGGTAGAAGTCCAAACATGATGGAACACCCAAAAAATGGCAAGAAGCAAATCAAATATTTAAGAAGGTCAACACAAAGTAGTTTTATCCAAAACTAACAATTTTACTATAGGTGTAGTAAGAAATGTATAAAGTGGGTCTTCTTCAAAAATCCCTTAAGTGAATCAGGAACCACACTATAGATTATAATGATAAAGAATGATATTTTTGGATAGCCTCAAAGAATAATTCAATTTCCCATGTATTAAGTACCCTTTGACCTTTCTATCTTAGTTCAAATTAATATCAATAACAAACAAAGGCGTCTTACCTTCATAATAAATATTTTTTAGATCTTTGGCTAAAATTATTCACTAGCAAAAGTGAATCTATATCTACTAAATGTTCACCTTGAGTGTAGTTATAGTTAAGGTAGTTGGAATAATTATTACACAATCATAAGGATAAATCAATAAGAGGAGATCAAAAAGGTTCTCCTTAGAAATACCATAAAGCAAATGATATGGTATTAGAGTGATCCTCAAAACGGGATTTCGCCCATTTGTATGAACTAAGTGGACTTGCTGTTTAAATAATCCTTAAAAAGAGAATATTAATAGCATTCTAGGTTATTTGAAATATGACAGTTTTGATATTCAAACTTTCACAAAGTTTAGCTGTGATAGCCAACAAGAGCGATACTATGTCTACTAACCATCTAACTTAAGTACAGGTACATGCAGAAAGACCATACGCCAATAAATAGACTCAGGTGAAGCTTCACTTCAAATCTCCCAGGTTTTATTTCATTTGATTATTTTCCATTACATACCATTACATAATAATATAATCTATTGTATTACATTACGTCCCATTACATTTCACTGTATTGCTTCCTTTTTATCCCAATACATTTCATTATACATCACTGAATACCATAACATTTCATTACAATGCATCCCATTACATTCCATTGCATTGCATCCCATTGATAACGCTTAAATTACACTCTTTAATGGGTGTAAGTGATCATTATCAATATAAAACCCAACTAGGTTGGGGTCAAATCCCATATGGAATAAGGTGTGAACTCAAGTTGTTTATGATATAATTTACTGATAGTTTACTCTTTCCTGAAATGGGGGTTTATGTTTTGCAGATAATTGTTTATCACTATGAATTTAATGTTTGTAACCAAGATTTTATGAGATAACCAGGATTATGTTCATTACGGCTTACGAAACATGATAGATGCTACCATTAACTGAAGGTTCTCACGGTGGTTTGGATAACAAACTATCTGTATTAATGATATGCTCAAAATCTCTCGACCTATTCCAGCATCTAATTTCATAATCCTCTTAGAATTAGGGAATCACAACTCACTGCCCAGATTTTACCTCAGGTTAATCAATTTTGTTGCAACGCTGAATATTAAACGAGCCTTCTTCGAGTCCCTATTGATAATTTACTTCTTACTATTTATGATTTCTTTCTCAAGCAAACCAAATTAGGTATGTCTATTTTTTGCAACCAACAGACATAAATTTTAATCTCAGAATTACCAAGAAATCCTAACACCTATTAAACCTTGAGTAATTAATTACCACCTTATCATGACCTAACCTAGATCCCATAATCCAGGTTATGGGTGTTCAACAACTCATGATGCAAGAAATAAGCACACAAATTAAATTGATAATTGATAAGATTAACTTACAATAATGAAGGAAATCAAAAGTGAAATTTTAATTGAATCACAAAGCAAACACTTAAATATTAGTTTAGAGAGAGAGAGAGAAAAAAGTCGTATATTGTTAATATGTCAATGGATGATGCATAAAAATCCCCCTAACAACCCTAAAACAAGGTTTTAAGTAGTTAACCCTAAATAAGAAATTAAAATTAAAGTTTCTAATTTTCTTCAGTTTAGACGACGACGCCCGTGATGGCCTATCATGTTCTTGATGGCCTATCACAGACGTCGTTAACTTCTCTGTAAGTTCATCTCCTACTGCCTAAGGTTGACGAAGATAGTGGTAACCTATCATTATCTTGATGGCGTGTCTTGATTGCCTTCATAAAAACTTTCTGCAGCTTTACATCTTCTGTTTAATCTTGACAACATCTTTGATAGTGTATCACCAAGTTGACGGTGTGTCATGGATGTCGTCAGCCACACTTAGCTCTCTATTTGCTTCTGATTTGATGCTTTTTGCTTCCTTTATTTGTGGTTCCCCATCTTCTTTACTTTTTCTGCCAAATCAAAGTAAAATAATAAAAAATGACTACAGTTGCTCAAGACTTTGCAATTATTTAGAGTTAAACGCTTCAAATGTGTTCGCATGGGCTCACACATCAACACCGTCAACATAAACAATTACTTGTCCTCAAGAACCCATAACATAACTAAGATTATTCAAAGTACAATTTGGCAGCTAACTACTCATATCAGTTCAGAATACATACATTATCTCCAAGGTCAGTCAAAAGAAGAGCAAATGTGTCTATTATTGAAAACACACATGCAACTTACAAGGATCAAGATATGGAGAAAATTCCATCAATAACAACCGAACGCATACCCAAATCACTCTTATCCTAACAAGACAGTTATTAACAACATACCTAGTGTACCCTCATAATAAAGAAATCCCCTTTTCACTCATATCAGAATTTATAAACACAGAGATAAACACAAGACTCACTCTCAGAACCAAGTTCCAACATTGCGCATCAAATACCAAAGGCTTTCCCTTATAGTCAGTACCCAAGTCTTTAGACAGGTCATTTAGGATCACTATAGGGCTTTTCTTAAGCTTGTAACATAGGCTAGGGGCTGGTATGATATTCATGGATATTTTATAGTGACTATGCCTCCTTGAAACTACATTAAACTTTTAGGGTTTAAACTTTTAACCCTTCTTTTCTTCCCTCTGTTATTGATCATGCATGCTCAAGATGGATGTCATCTTTTCATTTATCAGATTATCTTTCTATTCTTTTTCACACAGTTTTCTCTTTTCTTATTTCTATTTCACTGCATCTAACTTTTTATTTATCCTTCTTATTCTACCTCTCTTCATACACAAATTACATTACACACCCCTATAATAGCCACCCTCAACTTAGATTATTTCCCTAAGTCAAGGTGTACAGTATCCAAGGAGGACCAGGGCCAAGACAGGTTTATTGTGATGTAAACGAGAAGGTGAAAGGGGTTAAAGAATGGAAAAGAACAAGGGATATTATTCACACTGGGAAGGTTATTTAGGCTAAAATGGTCTAACATATAAAAATGGCCTATGATCCTTTCCTAACGCCTATCTTATGACTATGGCACCACTAACAGGGCAAGTTCTAGATTTAACGCACAACGAGAATTGAGTAAGACCTTTACACATGCATGGCACACAGTTATCTTGCATATCACTATTTATCTGGTTCATGCACTTGTTCAACATAGATCATTTATTTGCCATACCAACTGCACAAAAAGATACACAGTGGTCACAATGGATGCAATTCACACAGTACACAAGAGATCAGACCACTAGATAGGTACTCTAAAATCACAAAATAAGCTAACTACCTCAAGTATTTGTACTACTCCTAATTATCTACAGAATATGTTACAATAATAATTTACCCTACACCCTAAACTTAAAATCAAAAATAAGATGCACTAAAGGTTAGGGTATACCTGAAGACAGTCAAGCACATGAATCCTGGGTCTTTGAACCTGCTACTGCATCATCTGTTGTCTTCTCCCCATAAAGAGCATATGGCTTTGTAGTGGTTGGATCCTGGTTATATGAAGCACCTACAACCCTAGCTCTGATGGGTACCTCCCATTTCTTAGTATCAACCAGGGAATCCAATCTTGCTTTCTTAACCTCCTCATGCTCAGCCTTCTTTTTTGCATTATTTTTCCCTTTTCTTTCTTTCTCACTATCCAGATCTTCTCTCTTATTATTGACCTTCTTTTCCTCATTCTTTTTTTTCTTTGGGGAGTCTGTAGTAAGATCAAATATAGGAATTTTTTTCTCAAATTCTTCCACAGCCTGACCTACTGGCATCATAATTTGGTGTTACTGAAGCACCCCAACATCTACCTTTACTTTATTCAACAAACCCTTAAATGTACCAAGATCATCACCTATCATTTCCTTTGCTGGAGCATCAAATCTATTCTCTATATCTACAACTCTCGCATGTAATGTCACAAAGGGCTATAGTGCAGCCTTGATCCTTTTGTCCATAACAGCAGCGAACTATTTGGCAAAGGCATATAGATGTACCTCACACCACTTGTCTTTCTTAGCCACCTCCCTAATATCAATCGACTAAAATACAGAACCTATTGCTGTTAGAGAAACTGAGAGGCTAGCTTCAATCTTAGGCACTGAAGATACCTATGCTGAAGCATCCTATAAAAATACATGACGTGTTGCTCCTGCATCTATAACCAGAGGATCTGCTGCTACCTCTATACCCCTGTTAAGCCTAAGTCCTGGATGCACCTCATCAAACCGAATGGGATTGTGAGTCTTCCGAGCACAAACATTTCCATCAACTCCTAAAATCTTTGGCACCCCAGCAGCTCTACATAATTCTATAACAAGACAAGGAAAAGGACAAGCAGTGTCGGTCCTTGACGTCCTTATCTTCATCTCATCCGCAATGATTTCCCAAAACTTTAAGGAAAGCTGTTATACCGAGATTGCCATCAAAATATCTTGGTCATCACCCAATATATTATCTCCCTCAGTAGGCATTAGTCAGAAATGCACTATGCCCCACCAAAATTTTACCTCCTAAGCCAATGAGGACTTACAAATTCTTTTATTTGGGTTTGTCACCCAAGCCAGTTCTTCGTTAGCTATGATGTTGGCTAACTAAGGATGTTGTTTGTCCTTATTCTTTATTCAAGCATAAAATGATGGTTTGGTGGCCTGAGGCATGAAGTCGGGGCCGTCTAAGAATCTGTTGATGGTCCTGACCAAAACATCAACCATTATGCCCCTCACCCAAACTCTATCAAGAAGGGGCTGATCCGCTACTTTCTCTCCTGGTTTGCACATGTTCTCTAACCTAACTTGGTAGTTCGTATAGAACTCCTAATCTAGTGCTGGACAAAAAGAACCTCCCCCTTCTGTAGTCCTCCCTAAGACATATTCCTTGAATTTTTTCTCTACGTTAGGGTGTCTGCTCAACCCTTTCATGATGATCATATTTTCTTCTTGGATTTGCCTCTTTGCATTCCTTCTATCAGTTCTTTGCAGCCTAACAATGTAGATATCCCCAACTCTAGAGATTTTTCATCTAGCATTGTTCCTCACTTCTGGGTTCTTACACTTGATAAGAGTCCTCCGAGGTGGAGACTCTTTATCATTTTGTTGCTTAGTGGATAGGGACCTAGAAGTTGTGCCCTTAGAATAGATTCTTCAGACTCTTCTTGATCTCCTTCATCAGAGTCAGCATGTTCAGACTCATGCTGTTTAGAATCACCCTTTCCAAACCCCTCTTGCTAAAGATTTATTCGAATTTGAATTGTGAGCTATCTTTTCAACCCTTAGGCTTGTACAATAAACCCTAGGTGAATTTTTAGCCACTTTTCAAGTTTAACTTGGTTCAAGCATCTTAGGGATATTGGGTTATCTTTCATTCATCATACATTATTGAAAAGAGAAGAGTTAGATTAGAGTATACCTGATGGAGCTGTTAAACTAAAATCATATACGAAAGGAAGAGTGATTTTTTGTTTATTATTTTATTGCTATGTTTTTGCAAAGAATGGGAAATATTTTAACTAATGAAAGAAATACTAAAGAAAAAGAAGTTAAAATCAGTGGAAATTTTAAAAGGTTCACGACTGGACCGGGTCAGATCTACTTAAATTTAGGCCTAATTTTTGGATTTTAAGGCTCTGTGATGATGACAATTTGTGATGGCTTGTCAGGATTGTGATAGCCTGTCACGAATGTCGTCACCCATAGGTAGAGAATTCCCTAAGCTTGGTCTAGCTGTCGACATTCATAATAGCTTGTCACAATTTTGACGGCTTGTCACGAATGTCGTTATGACCTTCCAGCTAACCTTTCCACTTTTTCACCCTACCTATACTAAATCCTAATTGTAAAAATTAAAAAATCTTGTTTAAACATAAAAAATTTTTGGGTTGCCTCCTAGTAGCGCCTGATTTACTGTGCCGGCATGACTTGGTTATTCTAACTACTCAAAATTTGCCAAGACAACCTATTAATCCCTCTTTTCCATCATCACAGAATATGTCAACGATCGAGAAAACATTCATATCATTTTGTTGCGACATGGGTTGATGCATTTTAAATTTTGCCTCTTTCTTACCGAGCATAAATTTAAGATCATTCAACTTCATGTCGACTATTACTCTTCCTGTTGCTAAGAATGGACTACCCGAAATAATGGGTACCTCAAAGTCCACATCACAATCCAATACAACAAATCAACAAGAAGAATAAACTCTGCTACTTTTACCAACACATTAAGCAAAATTCCAACAGACCTCTTTATCGACATATCTGCTATCACCAGTCGCATGTTAGTGGGTGTGAAAGCTTCTAAACCGAGATTCTTATATATAGATAGGGGTATCAAATTTACCCTGTCACCCAAATCACATAATGCCCTTGCAACATCCGGAGACCCAACTTTGCACAAAATAGTTAACGTCCCAGGGTCAGCCTTCTTTTGCACTAAATATTGTGTGGAAAGCGTGCTGCAATTGTGGAGATTGTCCACTTGCTCACTGCTATCCTTTCACTTCTTTGTGATGAGGCCTCTCATGAAATTTTCATAACCTATCATTTGCTCAAGTGCCTCAAGCAAAGGCACATTAATTGTCAATTTGTTGAGCATTGCCGTGAACTTGCTGAATTTTGCATCATCGACCTCCTTTTTCAATTGTTGAGGAAAGTGAGATGGTGGTCTAGGAATAGTATTTAACACCACTTCCTATTCCTTCTTATTTTCCTTCTCCGAATCATTAGCAGAACTATCTAGCTTCTCAGACTCCACTAGATTACTTTCTTCGAGTTCATCAACCATTACCTCATCTTCTACAGATTTTCCCACAGAAGGGCCACATAACCTCTTACCACTTTGAGTGGTAATATCCAAACATGATCCATCATTCCATGGATTTTGAACAGTATCACTAGGTAAAGAACAAATTTTTCTCTGGTTTAGTGTAGAAGAAAGTTGACTCATCTGCTGCTCCAACTGCTTAATAGAAGCAGAGTGTGAGCTAACCAACTGACTAAGGGTAGAGAATTCACTCTTCATAGTAATTACCCTTGAGATGGTAGCTTCCACTCCTTTCAATAACTTTTCCATCATATCCTCTATGGATATTTTGCCCGAGCTAGTTTTTGTAGCATCCCGACTTCTAGGAGGAACATACAAACCACTCCTATCAGTGTTGCTACTCTTATGTCCCTACTCCTTATCCTTGTAATTAGGTTTTCCATAAAATTTTCAACCTTGGCTCCCTTGTCTATTTCTTCAGAAACCCCTCTTATTACTCACATAGTTTGCTTCTGCATCAGTACTCATAGTAGTACCCTGAGATTCCACAGCCTTAACTATTTTAGTCTTTCCTGTCAGCAAGTGTTTCATCAGTAAGTCCATCTGTTTCTATAAGTGGGCCATGTCCTGGTCTCACTCCTCATCCCTTCTGCGCTTCTCTAAAGTCATACCACAAGAAATAGTCAGACTAGCCACCACAGATTCCCTGGTGTGCCAAGCTCGACTCTGCTTGTTCATTCTATTCAGCATGTTTGATGTATCCAGAAAAAAGAGGTCAATAACGAACCACCTGCAGCATTGTCTATAATTGTCGTTGCCACAGAGTTGAAAGCTCTGTACAAAGTCTCCATCAAGTGCAAGTCCTTTATGTTATGATTCAGACATTAATCTAGCTTCTTCTTAAATCTCTCCTAGGTTTCGTGTAATGCTTCCATTGGAAGCTGTCTAAAGTTACTGATTTCGTCCCTCAGTTGTACCCTTCTAGAGGGTGGAAAGAACCATTCTAGGAATGCCTCTTTCAACTTTCTCCAATTGGTTATAGAATTAGGCTCTAGCTCATTTAACCACATTGTTGACTTTCCATACAAAGACAATGGAAATAAACTAAACCTGATCACATTCTGGCTCACTCCCGGATTGTCAAAAGATTTACAAACGGTGATGAAGTTCACCAAATGCTTGTTCGGATCATCACTAGGAAAGCCTCCAAACAACCCCTTTAGATTCAGGAGTTGGATTGGTGCTTGTTATGCTGAATTTTGCACTCGGTGCTAATGGTGGAGGAATGATAGCACACATTGCACCAGCTCCATCCATTCCTTCATCATTTTCACCAGCCTCATATTAAATAGGTTGTTGACCATACCTTCCTCGGACTGGATGTCAATTGACATTTTGCTGCACTGGTGCAGCAATTTGCTTAGCTAGCCTTAGGTTTTGAGGATTCAGCAATTCCTCATCACCCAAGTCTTCATCATCAGGGTTCTGGTGACGTAATTATTGACCCAAATTATTCACCTGAGCCCTGGCCAAAGCGGCTAGTCTATCCGCCTCTTGTTGTTCAACCATTCTCCCTATCAGCTGAGGTTCTGGATTGATTGGTACTAAATGTTCTTCAAAGCTTTTTGTTTTTGCAATAAACAACACAGTACCTACAATAGAAAAAAACAACAAATAAACGTAAATCAAGGAAACTTAACTAACAGCAAATCAGCGCAGACAAACTTTCAGTTTGCAATTGTATTCCCCAGTAATGATACCATTTTTGATAATGCTCAAACTACACTCTTGAATGGGTGTAAGCGATCGTTGTCAATATAAAATCCAACTAGGTTGGGGTCAACTCCCATATGAAATAAGGTGTGACTTAAGTTGTTTACCATATAATTTACTGATAGTTTACTGTTTCCTAAAATGGGGGTTTATGTTTTGCAGATAATTGTTTATCACTTTGAATTTAATGTTTGTAACTAAGATTTTATGAGATAACCAGGATTATGTTCACTAGGGCTTATGGAACATTACAGATGCTACCATAAATTCAAGGTTCTCATGGTGGTTAGGATGATAAGCTATCTTTATCGATGATATGCTCGAATGTCTCTCGACCTCTTCGAGCATCTAATTTCCTAATCCTCTCAGACTTAGAGAATTGCCTCACTGCCCAGATTTTATCTCAGGTTAATCAACCTTGTTACAATGTTGATTATTAAATGAAGCCTTTCCAAGTCCCTGTTGATAAATTACTTCCTACTGTTTATGATTTCTTTATCAAACAACCAAAGTAGGTATGACTATTAGTTACAACCAACAAACATAAATTCTAATCTCAGAATTACCAAGAAATCCTCACACCTATTAAACCTTGAGTAATTAATTATCACCTTATCATGACCTAACCCTAGATCTCATAATCCAGGTTAAGGTTGTTCAACCACTTATGATGATGCAAGAAATAAGCAAACAAATTGAATTCATAATTTAGAAGATTAACTTACAATAATAAAGGAAATCAAAAGTAAACTTGTAACTGAATCACAAAGCAAACATTGAAATATTGGTTTAGAGACAGAGAGAGATAAAAGTCATATATTGTCAATATGTCAATGGGTGATAGATAAAAATCCCCTTAAAAACCCTAAAAGAATGTTTTAAATAGTTAACCCTAAATAAATAAATACAATTAAAGTTTTTGATTTTTTTTGGATTAGATGATAGTGCCCGTGATAGCCTATCATTATCTTGATGGCCTATCAAGGACGTCGTCAACTTCTCTACAAATTCATCTCCTACTGCCTAAGGTTGACAAATATGGTGACACCCTATCATCATCTTGACAGTGTGTCATGATTGTTGTCACAAAAACTTCCTACAGTTTTACATCTTCTATTTAAGGTTTATAGCATTAGTGATAGCCTATCACCAGGCCGACGACGTGTCATAGATGTCGTTAACCACACTTAGCTTCCTATTAGATTCCAATTTCATGTTTTTTCCTTCCTTTATTTGTGGTTCACCCATCTCTTTTACTTTTGTTACCAAATCAAAGTAAAATAATAAAAAATGACTATAGTTGCTCAAGACTTCGCAATTATATAGAGTTAAAAGCTTCAAATGTTTTAGCATGGGCTCACACATCACCCATCATATTTCATTACATACCATTGCTTCCTATTATATTTCATTAATTGCATCCCATGGCACTCGATCACATATCTTTACATCCCATGGCATGCATAATATTAAATTCCATTGACTCACCATTATATCCCATTATATACCATTAGATCCCATTGTATTTCATTGCATACCATTTCATTCCATGTTGAGAGGTCTATTCCAAGAGGGACATTTCATAACACTGTAGAGAGGTCCATTTTATCCTATTGTCAAGAGAGCCAATCCATTCGATCATTGACACAACCATTTAATCCCATTTTTGTGTGGTGCACACTGAGAGGGCTATTTTGTTCCATATCAAGAGTGTCATTTATTTTTATACTCATAAGGCTATATGAGAGGGCCATTTCTGTAATGACCCTTGAGTTAATTTCCTCGAGTTGTATGAATTTCTAGTATTTTAAGCCTTTCCACAATAACTATAGTTTATTTATGAATTGATGGAACTGTTGGTTTGGTTTTTGATTAGTTTATTCTTAGTCTTAGGATCATTCCCATATTTTTGAGATTTTTTTGTTTGGGAATTGGTCTAATACAAAAATTCCTTGTAGAAGACCTCAAATTAGAATTATGGCAGTGCCATCATCTTGAAACATTGATTTTAGGATAAAGGGACCATTGGTTTAGGTTTTGAGGCTTTCAGACTTTTTTGGGGATCTTGGGCAGATTATGTAAAATATAAAACTATAGGTGTGGGCCCTATATTTAATAAATAAGATCTTGGATAAAAGTTTTGATGGTTACATTGAGTTTGGAATGTCAAATTTTGTATGGTAGTAGTCATTTACATGCATGGGTTTCCGACTGAATCCCGAGAACCCGATTGAAGTCTATTCCAAACTTAGAAAAATGTGGTTCATGTCACCAGATAGGACCGCTTAATCTTCTATTGGGCCACTTTAGCGATCAACACTTTAGAGCCTATGGGCTACTTTAGGGGCCTTGGCCTTTTTCCTGTAGTGCGCATTACTGCCCGATAGATGCTAAAGCGGTGATCACTTTAGCTCCATTAGGGCCACTTAAGTAGCACCCGCTACTGTCTCTAGACCTCTTTAACGGCTGTGTTTCCACGTTAGTCATAGGTGCTTAAACACTCAGGTGTCCTCTTTAACGGCACCTTTAGCCTTTGAATTGCTTCTTCCCCACCCATTTTCTATAACTTGTTCCACTATTTTCACACCAAATTAAGAGCTTAAAGGTATGAAAAATTGGAAAACTATCCACCTTGGTTAAGCTAAGCTAACCTAACTCTTCTTGGTCATTTCCTATTAATATTCCCTTCGATTTGCATCCTAATTCTTTGCAAAGTCCTTGGAAATTAGTTCTTAAATTTCTAAAACTTAAGGATTGATCTAAGAACCAACTTATGCTCCATTTGTCATCAATTTTTGAGCACACAATCCTTTTTCTTCAAGGAATATTCTGATGGATTTAATTTTACATTCTATTTTTGGGCCCCGCAGACTAGTTCTTGACCTAAAATTTGACCAAATATTTAAAATAGCAATATTATTCTCGTTTTACTCCTAATCACATGTAATTTACAATTGTTCAAGCATGATGGAATTTATGGATCATGGACTAAAGATGAATAATTCATAGACAATCTAAGGGTTGCAATTCGACATCGAGATAGGCTTCTTCCTACTCTTCTCTTGGGATAGAATTTTAAATATATTTCATTTTAGATTGTGATGTTAGGATGTGATTATGGGTAGAACACTATGAATTAGCCTAAATTGTGAGTTTAGGGGCTAGAAGGGTATCTGACACTTAGGTTGAGATACTTATTATTCTTCTATAATCTTATTACCTTGTTTATTGATAGAGCTAACTCATTGTATGATTATGATGTTATTTAAGATATGGAATAGGATTTATGTATTAGAAGCATGATTAGTCTTACTTGAATATCTTAGCCTATATTAGAACGACAATTTAGGTCGAATTGACTTAGTTACTCATCTTCTTAATGAATTAATATCTTAAGGATAATTATATTTTATTTAACATCTAGAAGTGAATTTAGATAACATAGCTTAGCCTAACGTAGAATCTTGTCTACAATAGATTTTGAGGATTAGAAATTGGGTCCTCCAGCCCATCTTAGGCCAAGACTTGTGTTAGCTTTTGTAGACTTATTTATGCATGTTAGCATGATTGCACTCAGTTAAGGTTAATAAACCCATAGTAGGATGTTTAGTATTTTACTTAGTGGATTGTAATAGTTTTTACCCAAATTATGATATTATGGTTATTTTGAATATATATATATATAGGGCAAAAGACCCTGATTATGATGTTATTGTTATGTCCAATATATATTGGGCCTAAAGCTATGATTATGATATTTGTTGGGTTTAGGGAAGTATTCTATTCTCATAAATGAAGTGGCCATAGTTTATAAGCATATTGATGCTTATAATTGTGTTATTTGAATGCTGGACATGCATAGATTCAATATAATCATGATCACTTTGATAGGAAATGGTACCATTCTAACTAAAATAAGGTTTTATTACTCTTTCCTTAAAAAGGGATTTATTCCCACTTTTCACTTTTAAAATGGGTTTCTTAATAACTAGAATTGTACCATCTTAATGAAATGATTTATGAGCCTTTGAGCCAAAAAATGATGTTTTAAATAGTTTACCAAGATATGTTTAGATCCATAATTTTTCTACTGCTATTTACCTTGATTGAGAGAGTTTTTGACCCTCTCTACACTTTTATGATGATTTAATTTCAAAATTAACCTTGAATAATAGATTTACGCACTTATACTTTTTTAGCCATGGTTATAGCCTATGCATTTTATGTGTATAAATTTTATACATATATATATATATATTTGGTACTAGACATAGTGCTTCTATAAAGGTACTGATGTTATGAGTTTTGATTCAAGTTTGGTTATTGATAATGAAATTAATGATTATTGGAAATCCTTGATTGAGATTGGATCAGTGTATATAGTTTCTCCTAAACCCCCTAATGACTTCTTCATCCGTGTTTGAGCTAGGAGAAGAGATTCTCTCGTAAGTCCTGCCTTTGCAAGCCGTCTAGTTGGAGGGGGTTTATAACTAGGCTACTTTATTTTACTTGGATTGATTATGGTATTAGGGACTTACTTTTCATTCATTCTTCCATTCCTTTTTTCTATCACTAGTATGTGCCTAGATCTATTAGCCTTATGAGGGGTTGCATAGGTATAGTTTATGGGTATTACTTTTGGAGTATACTATTTTTTAAGTGTATCTATCCTCCTTATGAGGGGTTTCATTGGTATGGTATTTGAGGGTTTTTGCTAATTATTGGCAAAAATTTATGGACCCTTCGAGGTGGGGGTTTATAAAAGACCTAGTTAGGTATTTGTTGTCCCAACTAGTAAATAACTTTATATTATTATGTTTTTATTATGGTTAGTACATGATAGGATGATTATTGGATTAGTATTGACATTTTAGGTATGATTATGATTTTTTCATCTTATGATTATATTTTTACAAATGATTATCCCTTGGTTAAGCATTATGAGTTTAAACCCTGATATTTTGATTCTTTTCTTTATAGTGTTTTTGTTATGATAATTATCTCATGTTTAGATATATGTATTAGAGACCATGCTTATTTTTGCACTAGTTCATAGTATGTTATGGAGGTTTAGAGATGCTAGTATGATAAGTTATTTTGTACCTTTCGTTAACCTTGTATATATATATATATATATGTATATCTATCTATGTAAACCTATGGTATTACTGTATATCCCTCTCTTTTCTTTATTTATTAATGTTGTATATCCATTCTATAGACTTGTATGCTATTAAATAGCTTTTTTCTGCTCTTTGTTTATACATTTCAAGTGTTATATAGTTTAATTTTATGGTTCCTAAGCATGGCTAGGATGGGATAGTTAATCCTTATTATCTCATTAGCTTTATTATGTAGGTTGTTGGATATTTAGGTATAGTTTACATTTATGCTTACATGCTATTATAGTTGTATCATCTTTGGAGCTTAGGTGGTAGTTGCCTATTGAGTACTATATGGTTGGTACTTATACCATACTTTTGAAGCTTGCAGGTTATAGTACATGTTCTCACCATTGTTGTGCTTATTGTGCAGAGCAACTATAGTTTAAAGACATAGGGTGATCTCTAGCATTCAGAGTATTGCTATTCTCCCTTTTATACTAGACTCATCTTTATGTTATTTTTAAAGATGGGTTTAATATTTATATTTATTTAGTACATAATTCTATAGTCTTACTATATTGGCGGTTCATGTACTGATTTTACAAGGTTTTGGGACTACTTTATGTACTTTATTCTTTTGCTATATTTATTCCATATTCTTTCTTTTTCTCTCTCAGTTATTTGTCACTAGTAGTTTCACACTATAGTAAGTTATAGTAGGTACCATCATAACCTGAGATATTGGGTCATGACAATTTGGTATGAGAGCATAGGTATATTAGTGTATTTTTACAAGAGCTAAGTTTCTAGTAGAGTCATGTGGATCAGTGAAGAGCCTATATTTGGGAGGCTACAGGGCATTCTTAAGTAATTTTATTCTTGACTCCTTGTCATGTGTCCATATTTCTATGAACCTCAAGTATGTTCCTTGACTCTATTCTATCGCAAATGGACGATGTAAGGTTGCTGATAAATGTGGGCACCACTTTAGCATGTGCTTTTAGAGCTTTAGTGCAGTGTTAGACCAAGGAGTTAGGGATGAATGTCAAAGATTTTTAGCCTGAGTTAGAGGACTTGGGGTAAACCTAGGCTATAGTGGGGTTCATGATCGCTTCAACCTTTTGAAATTTGGCATTAGGGAACCCTTGTGTTTTTGTGGATACCTCATAGACAGTGGTTGTCTTTGGTTCATTGAGTAGTTATTAACCCATAGTTTGGTTTATTGGTGTTTTATAGGGTTACTCTTTGGTTTTAGAGTACGAGATTGGGTTTATTGAGTGGTCCAGACATATTCCTATACTATATCCATCAGAGTATGACATGATGCATGGATTTATTAGAGGATTAGTATTGCCACTTTATTTGGCAATAGGTCATTTGATTGCAGGTGTGTCTTCCTTTTCTTAGGTTGTTAATCATGTGATATAGACATAGAGGGCATGTATTAAGACTTATAGAGTTGGCAGTAAAAGACCACATCATTAGTATAGTTCTATTGATATTCTATTTGGGAGTGAGGATCTTTCCAACGGAGTAAGATTTACTTGTAGCCTATTAATTCTATGCATGTGGCATTTTAGACTATAGTTAGCTCTCAGATATGTATGGTGATCATAGTTTGTAGAGTTCTGGCCCTTACAGATATTTTAATATAGGTCTTCAGGCTATGATAACTATTTTGGTTCAGAAGAGGCTGTATCTTGGCATATTCTAGGAGCTTATTTTTGTTGTGGTGAGATAGGACATTGGTTTAAAAGTGCACTAGATATGATTTTAATGTTTAGACAGAGTTACCATATATTTCTTGCCAGCCTAGAGTTCTTGAGTTTTTTAATAATTACATAAAAATGGTCATTTTAGTAGGAGTGCCTTTCACATCAGTTAGCCATCTAGTTGGGGTAAACTCATAATTTTTGCTTGATTAGGGCTTTTGGAGTTTGTTATGACTATAGAAAGATCATCCACAAGTCTGTTGAGTGTCTCCAACATAAGATTACTAGTCATTCATCCCATTTAGATTAATCTTGTGGTGTTTTGGCACCTTTAGTTAGGGGCAGTGCACTTAGAACCTCAATTGATGATTTTGATGCTTATTCTAATTTTGGACCCATTAAAATTTATTTTCCCTTGGGAACGTCAGGTATGTGACTTCGTATTTCACTATGATAGGTACACCTTTTTATTTTCTTCCTTTACCCTTTTATTAGTACGTATTAGGGTTCTCGTACCCATCGATGATTATATGCCTTGGGAGTCTTATATCGATTATTATGTGCCTTGATATAGAGTTCATGATAATATGACTACCACATAGATTGTTTCTCTTAGTAGTGGATGGAGTGAATCAGTATTGATATTTTCCTTGTTGGAGTAGAATTTGGGTTCAAGTCCCATTATCATGGAATATTAGCTTTCTTATGACTCAATAGTGGTACTTCCTATTGGTTTTTATTTTGGTACGACATATTTGTATATTGATGTTATATTACTATTGCTATTATTATCATTGTTTGATGTTAGTAGATTGCTAGATTATTAGTATCAAGTTAGAATTATCTTCCTCGCGATTCTTATTTATTATCTTGGGCAGCTATCTTGGTTGGATAATTTTTTTCTTATTGTGAGGTAAGGTTGGTCGATTTCCTCTTTTGTTGGCTATGCTAGATCAATTTTGGGAGTAGATTATGGTAGTAAAAGAGAGTTGACTTTTCATGGTTTTGTCATGTTCATAGGGATAACAATTGGCTATGTTATCTCTTTTTGGTTTTTAGGGTTTTGGCTTGCCTTTTAGTTTACTGATATTTTTGCTTTGGCTATCCCTCTCTTTGTAAACCATTTCTAAGGTTGATCAGTTTGGGGTTCATTCTTCTGATATGTCTAGTTTATCACCTTATAATGTTTTTATATGATGTCAAAAGGTTTTAGAATCAACTTTTAGGTTTGTTGGGTTCATCTGCGGAGTTGGATACTTTGTTTTTGTTGTGTTATGGTTCTTGTCTTAGCGGAGTTAATGAGTTAGAAATAGGTGATATTTGTTTTGATCACTCCTTTGTCTGCAAATTATAAATTTGGTATCTTGAGTTGCTTGATTCATTTTCTTGTACTGATTATGACCTTGGCTTTGGTATTGAGATTTGGTGCTTTCTTCTTTAGCAATGCAATTCATGGGTTGTTTGGGTTAAGGTTATTCCATTTAGGTAGGTTCAGGAAATCCTTATATTGCAATTTATTTGACCTAATAAGGCTTGGTGGACTTCTTTTTCTTGGTGATATATGTGTATGAGTATTCCTTCCTAAGATAAAGTATTTGATTTACCAGTTCCCACCTGACATTGTGTTTCTCTAAGGTTTTAGAGTTCTCAAATATGCTTTGGCATTTTGTGCCCTCTAATGGATATGGAGTTGGTTACTTATGTCTTCAACTAGTGATTTATCCTTCTTTGTGATTTTGCTTTGCAGCTATGTTTCGTGCCCTTTAGTAGATATATAGTTGGTTGCTTGTGTTTTCTTTAGATGATTTATCCTCTATTGTGATTTTGTCTTTTAGTTATGTTTCAATTTTGGATTGATGGTATTCAGTAAGGATATATCTATTTTGAATAGTAAGGTTGGTTTGAGTATTTGGCCATATCTCAAGTTTGTTGGCTCTATTTTAGATTTGATGCCTTAGAATAGAGATTTAGAGGTTATGATAGATTTTGGAGTATGGATACTTAACCATCCTTAAATTTGGTTTAGGTATATGAGATTAAGTGTTTCAACCTTGGTGTCTATATTTTAGTTTGGAGTAGTAAAGTTTGGGTATGTCCTTTATGTTTGAATTTGCCTCAGTTGGGATTTTATTTATATGTTGATTAATCCTACTCCGTGATTACCTACTCAGTCTTCTTCGGCTCGAATGGATTATGTTTGATAGGTGTTAGGATGATAGTCCGTGGACATGGTGTTGGTTCCTTCATCTTTGACCTCACTCCTTAATTTTAATTGAAATTTTTGAATGCTTTACTCTGTGAGAGGAGTATTCTAAGTTTGATTTCCCATGGCTTTATTATGAATTGATTAGACATCTTGGAGTGGATCATTTAAAGATGAGTATTGGTGCTTTAGACTCCAGTTTCATGATTCGATATTCATTCAGATCAGTTGTAGCATTGTCATAGATTGCAGACCTTGGTTATCTTCATTTATGTGCCCACCTAGCATCTTATGAGCTAATTCTCATGCTTACAAGTATGGATTTTTGGTGGATCAAATTTTCTTCTTCATAGTTAGTATGATAGAATTTTGGGGGTTGGACTCTAGTGAGTTTCTTCTTGGTTTGGAGAGGAGCGGGTTTTGAAAGGAAAAAGTAAGTTATTTTGGATTTGGCGGTTGTTTCATTTTTCATGCTTTCGTTTCCCTTTGGGTTGGATGAGTTTTTTCTTGTTTGTGTTTATATTGATATGGTATTAGTGTGTCATTGATTGGATTTGTGTGCATCAACCTTCCTCGTTTTAGTTGCAGGCTAGTTGGTAGTTGAGGTTGAGTTTTTACTGTTTGAGAATAAAGTGCAGAAGTTGGTTGTTAAAGGGATTTTTGTGGCAAATCCCTTGGAAAAATTAGTTTTTCTTCGAGGTTATTTGGGAAGTCGTGCTCTGAGCTTGTGGGCCTAGTACCGTCTCCTTTCGAGCTTTAGTGATTTTTCTATTAATTGACTTTCATAGACAAAAGGTTTTTTGGTAGTGGATATTGAAATAACTCTCTAGGTCATTTCCTCAATTTACGTGCATTTCTGATGTTGTGAGCCTTCCCTCATTGACTATAGGTCATTTATAACATACCTGAATATTGGTTTGGTTATAAGATAGTTCGTTTGGATTTTAGGCTCATCTTTATACTTTTGAGCTTTTGCTATTTTAGGATTTGGTATCAGATAAAAACTTAAAATAGATGACCTCGAATAGGAATTCCAAGAGTACCGTCAGTTTTGAAGCATTGATTGTAGGATAGGGGAATCCTTGGTTCAAGTCCTGAGGCTTCCAAACTTATTTTGGGCTATCGGGTGGATTTTGTTAAAAATTAAACTATAGGTGTGGGCCCCATATTTTGTCGAAATGATCTCAAATAACATTTTTTATGGTTCCATTGAGTCCAAAAAGTCTGATTTGGTATGGTAGCATAGTTTGTTTACACACATGGGGTTGTGTACGAATCCTGAGCACCCGATCAAAGTCTAATTCGGACTTAGCAAAATCTGGTCCATGGCACCTTATAGGACCACTAAAGCACCTATTGGGTCGCTTTAGCGCCCATAGGCCACTATAGCGGCCTTAGCCCATTTAATAGTGGGGTGGTTTAGCACCCAAGGGACACTAAAGTGGTGCCAATTTTATCACCATTTGGGATGCTTTAGTGGCACTTGATGCTGTAAATAGACCACTTTAGTGATTCCCACTGTTGTCGTCAGACCGCTTTAGCGGTCATGTTGACTATTTAGAGAGAGGTGCTTTAGCAACCAGATGTCTGGTTTAGCGGCATCTGTATCCTTTAAATGCCCTCTTCCCTACTTGATTTTCTATCATTCTTTTAGCATTTCCAGACAAAATTTAGAGGACAAAGAGAGGAAATAGTGAGAAGTCATCCACTTAGGTTAAGGTAAGCTAACCTAACTCTTCTTTGTCATTTCTCATTAAATTTTCCTTTGATTTCCATCCTAATTCCTAGTAAAGTTCTTAGAAATTATGTCTTGAATTCCTAAACATTAAGGGATGATTTGGGACTAGATTTATTCTCTATTTGTTCTCAACTTTTTAGCACACATTCCTTCTCCTTCAAAGGACCTCATGTCGAATTCAATTTTGGATTCTGCTTGCTGGCCGCGCAGGCCCGTTCTTGACTGAAATTTAAGTCGACTCTTAATATTGAAATTTGGGTCTCATTTTACTCCTAATGATGTGTACATTACTATTTTTAGGATCTTGGAGTGAAAATGGACAATTCATGGACGATCTTAGGGTTTCGATTTAGTATAGAGGTAGGCTTTTGTTTACTATTCTCTTGGGATGGTGTTTTATATATGTTAAATGTTAGATATAAATGTTAGGATGTGATTGTTAGTAGAGCACTGTAACTTAGCCTAAATTGTGAGTTTAGGGGATAGAATGCTATTTGATCCTTATTTTGAGATATCTATAATACTTCTATAATCCTATTACCTTCTTTATCGATAGAGCTATTACATAGTTTAATTATGATGTTATTCTAAATATGGAATGGAATTTACGTATTGGACAATGATTAGTATAATTAGTTGTAACGCCCTGATTATCTGAATTGAAATGCTACATGGTGCTTATGACCCCGAGGGACCACAAGCTAACCCTTGACTGATATCGGTACCTATGCACTGCAATATACAATGTAATAGTGCGGAAAACATAAACATGTAGGCCATAAGGTTCAGCTGAATAAAAATCTGTCTAAACGTAATAACCATATGGGTGAAAAATACCCAAAACAACTGAAAAATGAATCAAATTTAAACTAAATCTGAATACTGAATCTGAAAGCCTCTAAGTATTACTGAATAAGGAGTTGAAGGAACATATCTCTAACTAACTCCGTCTAACAAAACTAAGGTGAAATAATAAATGAAATAAAATAATATCGTCCTCGAATGGATGAGGACTCACTTCAACTCTGCGGCTGGATGCTACTGCTGATCTCGAGCTCGTGTCTCTGAACCTATGGTGTAATATAAAAGAAAACACCATAGCGCAAATGCGTCAGTACAACTGGAGTACTGAGTATACGAGTGAGGTAGGCTAATGCAAAAGGGTTTACATGTATGAACAATGCTAACTGGCCGACTGATATAAACGTGAGAGTGTAAACATACATACATAGTAACTGAGATCGTAAGTACGTGATAGCTAGATCTGTACGCTAATACATGGTTTATTGATAGCTGACATGGCTGAAACTATAGTTCTGGTAACATGGGAAACTGTATCTGATAGTCTTAAATCTGATGAACTATCTGAGTTTCGGACTATAACTGAATTTGACTGTATCTAATAGTCCTGGTATACTGATATCTGGAGAACTATCTGAGCTTTTACTGAGACTTAGTGTGAAACTGTGGGAGGTTCTTAGTCTGAAACTGTGATAGGTAGTTGTTTAACCGACATGCCCCATATGTGCCATTATGGCTAAGCTGGGGTCCAATTTCTGCCCTGACTGGAAGGGTGTCTATACCGCGCCACTTGTAAGGACAACATGTGAGCAACCCTCATATAACAGGTAACTCTAGTGAGAACGGTGGGAACCATCATATAAAAGGTTAAGCCACCTTATCTACACTGATATAAGAAGTTGTGATGTCTCAACCTATGTTGGCTACATAGTTCTGGAACTCAAAGATGACTGCTAAGAATCATGCCCTCATATACAGGTGAGTTCCCATCCTTGGGTACACTCGGTGCTAACTCCCACTCCCATCTAAAGTATTAAACATGATTTAACTGACTGTACGTGAGTGGAACTTACTGAATTCCGTTGACTGATAGAATACTACTGATATCTAATAACGGACTAAGACTATAAGGTTTCCTAAGTCATATGACTGACTGAATTCTACTAAATCCAGGCTTGATTTTGTATATCATGTAACATGACATGGCTCTAGGCACACAATGATAGTTTTCAGGAACGAATACCCCCAAGACTCAATGAAAGAAAACTGACACAACAATACTGACTTTATCATAAGATTGAAGTCCACAATTCACATTATCATAAATAGGGGACATTATACATCATGTAGTTTATTAACATATTAAGAATGGTAGGGAGTGCATAGCTATATTTCATGTGCATATTGTATATCTCCATTATCACACATGCTTCATACAACAATAATAGCAACACATGAAAGGCATGGAATCATATTAAATTATATAGCTAACATGGACTTGTCATTTAGACATCATGGAACAATATAAACATGAATTTATAGCATCCTAAGCATTTTATCAAACATCTTGCATGCATTCTTTAAGGCATAGGTGTGTTTCATAACTTGTACCATTTTACACCACCTAAATTTCATAGTTTTCAACTAACAAGAATATATATTCTATGAAAACACCTCTAGATATCATCGTGAAACTTAAAAAACAATCATCAACATGTACATGCTCATATCACCACAAAAAGTTCACAATATAGTATTTAAAACATGGTTCTTGAGCTCTATGAACGGATTGCATCCATAAATAAACATTACGCATACCTAACTTAGGGTTCTTCACATTTTTGAACTTGAAGGGTTTGAAATCCTTCAATTCTGGAAATGGATTAGGTCTTGTTCTTGGGGATTAAATTAAAAAAAACAACCTTGTTTTTGTTTGTGGAAGGACAATGGGCAAAATGGCTGAATTCAGACTCATCTGGGTATATAAGAGAGTGGTAAGTGACAAAAATACCCCTGTTAAAATGAATTGGAAATAAAATTAACGTGGCATGTGACGGTCCGATTGGCGGTCCATCAGACACTTCACAGTCCGTCACTTAGCCCGTCAGACGTGGACCAGAAATGGAGTTCACTGGATAAGAGTTGACGGCTTGCATGACGGTCCGTTACAACTTTGATGGTACATCAACTCGTCCTTCAATAATTATCCAGTACGTGGCTCAACTACCTTGACTGTGGCGGTCCGTCAACTTGGCCGTCATACCTGGGCGTATCTGATAGTTCCAAGTAAAATGTCCATATCTTCCTCGTCTGATGTCGAATTTGGACAAAATTGGTACCGTTGGAAAGATAAATCAATTTCCCACATGATAGAAAGTGAAAATACCAAAAATACAATGTGTAAAAAGATAAGTTTACATTTCAAAGTAAGTCCTAACAACCTTGAGATGAAATCTAGCTAGGAAAAAGGCACGGGTATTACAATATCTCCCCCTTGAGAATACTCGTCCTCGAATAGAACTGACTGAGAGGGAAAATAATAATTTCAACATGAGTAGCTGGAACATGATCTTATGACTGACAAAGTGAACGCGTTATATTGAACATGCATATCTAATGCACGTGTAACTGATTCATGAATGCATGACTGAGGTTCTCGCAATGAGAATGCATATCAGATGCATGATTATTTGCATTATTATTTACTCGACTGATACATGTATGCATGACTTAATATGAAAGGGTAATTTATACAAAATTTGTGATGGAACATGAACACTAAACGAAATATCAAGTTATATTGAATGTTGAACGTGAAACTGAATAACCTTAAGAAGGACTATTACCTTAAGCTTGATCTGGGTTGGCGGAGAAAAGGTGAGGGTACTTGGTATGCATGTCTACTTCGACTTCCCAAGTAGCTCTCTCAATGGACTGATTTTGCCAAAGCACTTTGACTAGAGGGACTTCTTTGTTCCTCAGCCTACAAATCTGATAGTCTAAAATTTTGAATGGAATCTCTTCATAAGAGAGGTTGTCCTGAGTATCAATGTTCTGAATAGGGACTACAACTGCTAGGTCACCTATGTACTTCTTGATCAAGGAGACATGGAAGACCCGAGGAACTGACGCTAGATCTGAAGGCAATTTGAGCTCATAAGCTACCTTGCCAAAGTGACTGAAAATCCTTAAGGGACCGACAAAGTGGGGACTGAGTTTCCCTTTCTTACCGAACATCTTCACTCCCTTCATGGGAGAGATCTTGAGATAGACATAGTCATTGACCTCGAACTCGAGATCCTTTCTATGAACATCTGCACAAGACTTCTGTCGGCTCTGAGCAGCCCGAAGTCTCTCTCTGATCAACTGAACTTTCTCTAAGGCATCAAATGCCAAGTCAGGATTAATGACCAAGGCCTCACTAACTTCGAACCAACCGACTGGAGATCTACACCTCCTACCATAGAGAGCTTTGAATGGAGCCATCTGAATACTGTATGATAACTATTGTTGTATGCAAACTCAATCAGAGGCAAGTGGTCATCCCAACTTCCCTTGAAATCAACTGCATACGCCCTTAGCATATCTTCAAGAATCTGAATGGTGCTCTCTGCTTGACCATCTGTCTGAGTATAAAAGGCGGTACTGAGATGAACTTGGGTACCAAGGCCCTTTTGTAACGCTTTTGAAAAGTGAGAGGTGAACTGTGTACCTCTATCTGAGATGATAGATAGTGGAACACTGTTTAGTCTGACCAACTCCCTGATATAAAGTTTGGCATAATCCTCGGTTGAATAAGAGTACGAACTGGAAGGAAATGAGCTAACTTGGTCATTCTGTCTAAAATGACCCAAACTAAATCATGCTGATGACGAGTTCTAGGAAAACCCGTCACGAAGTCCATATTCACATCTTCCCACTTCCAAGTAGGAATGGTGAACTCCTGGATGGAACCACTAGGTATCTGATGCTCTACTTAACCTATTAACATGTAGAGTACTTATCCACAAACTTTGCAACTTTTCTCTTCATCCCACTCCACCAATAGATCTCTCAGAAGTCGCGGTACATCTTAGTGGACCCTGGATGAATAGAGTATCGTGCACCATGTGCTTCTGCAAGAATTCACTGCCTCGAGTCATCTACACCTGGAACACACAAACGACCCTAACAACAAAGAACACCATCTTCCCTTTAGGAGAAAACCTCTACCTTCTGATCCTGAACTGACTCTTTTAGCTTGACAAGTCTAGGATCCTTGTCTTGCTTCTCATTAACCAGGGGAACTAGAGATGACTCTGAACTACTCTGAACACATACACTACCCTCTGAAGAGTTGAATAAGTGAAAGACTAGTCTGGTAAGCTAATGGATTTCTTGGGCTATCTTTTTCTTTCTATCCTCAATGTGAGAAACACTACCCATGGAGAGTCTACTAAGAGAATCGACATAATGTTGGCCTTGCCCGGGTGATAGAGGACACTCATGTCATAATCTTTCAAGAGCTCTAACCACCTTCTCTAATAAAGATTGATATCTTTCTGAGAAAAGAAATACTTGAGACTCTAATGATCTATGAAGACATCTACATGAACTCCATATAAATAATGCCTCCAAATCTTTAAGGCAAATACTACGGCTGCTAACTCAAGATCATGAGTAGGATAATTCTTCTCATGAGGCTTTAACTATCTGGAGGAATAGGCCATGACCTTACCATGTTGTATGAGGACACAATCTAAACCCACTATGGATGCATTACAATATACTACGAACCCATCTGAACCATCTGGAAGAGCTAGAACTGGAGCTGAAGTGAGTCGAGTATTCACTTCCTAAAAACACTTCTCGCATGAATCTGACCACTAAAACTTATTCTTATTCTGAGTTAATCTGGACATGGGAGATGTAATAGAAGAAAATCCCTCGACAAACCATCTATAATAGCCAGCCAAACCCAAGAAACTCCTGATATCTGAAAGAGATACGGGGCAAGACCAGTTTCTTACCGCTTTGGTCTTCTGAGGATCTACTCTAATGACATCAACGGAAATAATTTGGCCAAGGAATGCTACTGATCTTAGCCAAAATTTTCACTTACTGAACTTGGCGAATAACTGATGATCCCTGAGAGTCTAAAGAATAATCTTGAGATGGTTTGAATAATCATGCTCACTGCGAGAATAGTCAAGAATATCATCTATAAAGAATATGACAAACATGTCCAAGTACTGCTTGAACACACAGGTCATCAATTCCATGAAAGCTGCAGGGGCATTGGTAAGACCAAAAGACATGACTAGAAATTTGAAGTGACCATACAAAGTACGGAAAGTTGTCTTCAGGATGTTACATTCTCTAACTCTGAGTTGATGATAGCCCGATCTGAAGTCTATCTTGGAAAAATAACTAGCACCCTGAAGTTGGTCAAATAAGTCATCTATTCTGGGAAGTGGATACCTATTCTTGATCATGACATTGTTGAGCTGACGGTAATCAATACACATCTTAAGAGAACCGTCTTTATTGAGCACAAATAAGATAGGTGCACCCAATGGGGACACACTGGGCCTAATGAATCCCTTATCTAAGAGATCCTTTAACTAATGTTTTAGCTTCTTGAGTTCCATAGGTCCTATTACATATGGCGAAATAGAGATAGGCTAAGTATCTGAGAGAAGGTCTATGCCAAAGTCTATTTCCCTTTGGGGTGGAATTCCTAGAAGATCTTTGGGAAAGATATCTGAATACTCATTAACAACTGAAACTGATTCAAGTCTAGGAGATTCGAAACTAAAATCTTTAACATGCAAGAGATGATACACACACCCCTTAGAAATAATTCTCCTTGCCCGAAGGTAGAAAACAAGGTGACCCCTAAAAGATGAAGTACTGCTCTTCCACTCTAGGAAGGGCTCATTTTGGAACTAAAATTGAACTATCCAGGTTCTGTAGTTTACTGTGGAATAGTAGGAATAAAGCCAATCCATGACGAGAATGATATCAAAATCAGTCATCTCTAATTCGACTAAATCTACTGATGTGGATTTCTGAAATATCATAAACGGGTAGTTTTTGTATACCCGCTAAGCTATGATGGTTTTACCCACTGGGGTAAAGACTAAAAAGGGATCTGCTAAAATTTTAGGACTAATTTCGAAATCGCTTGCTATGTATGGAGTGACAAAGGACAAAGATGCACCTAGTTCTAGCAAAGCATAAACATGAACATGGAAAATATGTAACGTACCAGTAATGGCTTCAGGAGAATTTTCCTGATCTTGTTGAGTCTGAAGAGCATAGAGTCTGTTTGGGCATTGCCTACTAGTAGCACTGGAAGTGGTATCCTGCTGGTTCGGGCAACCAGATTGAGCTATGGAACGAATTTGCTAACCCTGATAACTGGACTGAGGACAATATCTAACTCTGTGTCCTGGATTACCATAACGAAAACAAATTCCTTGAACCACTCTACACACACCCTGATAGTGCTTACCACAAGTCTGACACTGAGGATAAATACAGGCACTACTAACACTGCCCTGAGATTTAGAGCCTGGTGATCTATCTCTATTGTCGTCTCTTAATTTTAACACTGGGGCACTAGAAGAGGAAGGAGCTGGAGCTGTTGACTTAGGAAAAAACTACGAATGTTTTCCTCCTTCAAATTTGGGCTGAGCAAAACTGAAACTGCCTGATCTTTCTCTCTTATTCTGCCTCTCCCTAGCCCTAACCTTTTACTCCTCTATTTGCTGAGCATGGGTCATGAGCCTAGATAAAGTCATATTACTATTCAGCATCGCAGAACTACATTCATTTACCACGCTATCATTCACCCCTGACACGAACTTACTCATCTTAGCCCTGTTATCTGCAACCACATGAGGGGCATATTGGGCTAGCTGAGTGAATCTAGAGAATACTCTCTAACCATCATATTTAACTACCTGAGGTTGATAAACTCAAGAACTTTGGCTTCCCTCATTTCTTGGGGAAAGAATCTGTCTATGAAAGTCGTGACAAATTTCTCCCACTCTATAGGACTTGCATTCTCTAACCTCTCAAACTTCTACTATTTGTACCAAGTGTAAGCAACATACTTAACTGGTATGTGTCTAACTCAGATCTCTGAACAGAGGTAACTCCCTTGATGTCAATAACCTTATGTACTTTGTCAATGAACTCCTGAGGGTCTTCCTTAGACTTATACCCGAAGAAAGATGGAGGGTTTATTTGGATGAAGTCTTGAATTCTAGCTGTTGTGGAATTGGCCACTGTATTGGTTGAAATAACTAGTGGCCATTCATTCTAGGCAGCGACAGACTGAGCAAGTGTGGTGAATGCGGCTCTAAACTCCGCATGAGAAACATGCTCGCCCAAAGGATCTTTGGGCTACAAAGCTGTCAAATTTCTTCTCTTTGGGGCCATATACTTAAATAAGAGAAGAAAGGATTATACTAAGAGTTTAACTTGACACTATGCTCACTACTATGACATGAATACTGAAATATGGAAAATTGTTCCTAAAACATCTTATAGCCTTTTGTACATAAATGTGGCGCGCAACACACCTAAGCACAAGAATCTACTAGATGCGATTTTCAGACTTCTTAGGATGCTACTGAACCTTTAGCTTTGATACCAAGTTTGTAATGCCCCGATTATCTAAACCAGAATGCTACACTGTGCTTATGACTCTGAGGGACCACAAGCTGACCCTTGACTAATATCAGTACCTGTACAATGTAATATACAATGTAATAGTATGGAAAATATAAACATGTAGACCAGAAGATTCAATTGAATATAAATCTGTCAAAACATAATATCTATGTGGGTGAAAGATACCCAAAACAATTGAAAACTAAATTAAATCTGAACTAAATTTGAATACCAAATTTGAAAGCCTTTAAGTACTATCTGAATAAGGAGTTGAAGGAATATATCTCCAATTAAGTACTAATGGATGAGGACTCACTACAACTCTAAAGTTGGATGCTACTGCTGATCTCGAGCTAGTTTCTCTGAACCTCGGGTGTAACATGAAATAAAGCACCATAGTACAAATGCATTAGTACAATTGGAGTACTGAGTATACGAGTGAGGTAGTCTAATGCAAAAGGGTTTATATGCATGAACAATGCTAACTGACTGACTGATATGAACGTGAGAGTGTAAACATACTTACATAGTAACTAAGATTGTGAGTACATAATAGCTAGATTTGTACACTAATACATGGTTTATTGATAGCTGACATAGATGAAACTATAGTTCTAATAATATGGGCGACTGTATCTGACAGTCTTAAATCTGATGGAATATCTGAGTTCCACACTATAACTTAATTTTACTATATCTGATAGTCCAGGTATACTGATATCTGGAGAACTATCTGAGTTCTTTTACTGAGACTGAGTCTGAAATTGTGGGAGATAGTTGTTTAATCGACATGCCCCATATATGCCATTATGGCTAAGATAGGGTGCAATCTCTGCCTTGACTTGAAAGGTGTTAATACCGCTCCACTTGTAAGGACAACATGTGAGCAACCCTCATATAACAGGTAACTATAGTGAGAACGGTGGAAACCCTTATATAACAGGTTAAGCCACCTTATCTACCCTTTTATAATAGGCTGCGATGTCTCAACCTATGCTGGCTACATAGTCTTGGAATGCAAGGATGACTGATAAGAATCACACCCTCATATATAGGTGATTTCCCATCCTTGGGTTTACTCGGTTCTAACTCCTACTCCCATCTGAAGAGACTGAACATGATTTAATTGATTGTACATGAGTGGAACTTATTGAATTCCATTGACTGACAGAATAATACTGATATCTTATAACTAACTGAGACCTTGAGGTTTCCTAAGCCACATGACTAACTGAATTCTACTGAATCATGGCTTGATTTTGTATATCGCAAAACATGACATGGCTCTAGGAACACAGCTATAGTTTTTAGGCACGAATACCCCCAGGACTCAATGAAAGAAAACTAACACAACATGACTGACTTGATCATAAGATTGGAGTCCACAATTTACATTTTCATAAATAGGAGATATTATACATCATGTAGTTCCTCAACATACTAAGCATAGTAGGGAGTGCATAGCTATATTTCATGTGCATATTGTATATCTCCATTATCACACATGTTTCAAACCACAATAATAGCAACACATTAAATGCATGGAATTCATATTAAAGTATATAGCTAACATAGACTTTTCATTTAGACATAATGGAACAATAAAAACTTGAATTTGTAGCATCCTAAGCATTTTATCGAATACCTTGCATGCATTCTTTAACACAGAGGTGTGTTTCATAACTTGACCATTTTACACCACCTAAAGTTCATAGTTTTCAACTAACAAGCATATATATTCCATGAAAACACCTCTAGATATCATCTTGAAACTTAAACAACAATCATCAACATGTACATGCTTAAATCACCAAAAAAGTTCACAAAATAGTATTTAAAACATAGTTCTTGAGCTATATGAACGTATTGGATCCATAGATGAACACTACGGATACCTGTCTTAGGGTTCTTGACATTTTTGAACTTAAAGGTTTAAAATTCTTCAATTCTTGAAGAGTATTGGGTCTTTTTCTTGGGGATTAAATTTAGAGAGAAACCTTAGTTTTTATTTGTGGAATAACAATGAGCAAAATGGCTGAATTCAGACTCATCTGGGCATATAGGGGAGTGGTAAGTGACCAAAATACCACTCTTGAAATGACCAGGAAATAAAATGAATATGGTGTGTGACGTTTCGATTAATGGTACGTCTGAAACTTAATGGTCTGTCACTTAGCCCGTCAGCCGTGGACCAGAAATGAGGTTCACTGGATAATAGTTGATGGCCTGGATGATGGTTCATCACAACTTTTAACAGTTTGTCAACTCGTCCATCAGTTCTTATCTAGTATGTGACTCAACTGCCTTGACTGTGATGGTCAAAGTGGCGGTCCGTCAACTTGGCTGTCATACCTGGGCGTTTCCAATAGTTCCAAGTAAAACTTCCATATCTTCCTCGTCTGATGTCGGATTTGAAAAAAATTGGTACTGTTGGAAAGATAACTTATTTTTTCACGTGATAGAATGTGAAAATCTCAAAAATACCATATATACAAAGATAGTTTTACATTTCAAAGTAAGTCGTAACATCTTTGAGATGATTTCTAGCTAGGAAAAAGGCACGGGTATTACATTAGTCATACTTGGACTGCTTAGGCTGTCTTGGAATGGTAATTTAGGTGCAATTGAGTTAGTTACTCTTGTTCTAGGTGTAATTTCTATCTTAGGGATAGTTATGGCTTATTTAAATTTTAGATTTTAATTTCGATACCTTAGCCTATCCCAAGGTAGAAACTTGTAAAAAATGGAATTTAGGGATTAGAAGTGGGCTCCTCTAGCCCACCTTAGGTCAAGACTTGTGTTATCATTTGAAGGCTTATTTACGCATGTTAACATAATTAGAATCAACTGGGTTAATGAAACTTTAGTATGCTATTTAATATGTTACTTGGTTGATTATAATGGTTTTTCTTGAATTATGATGTTGTTATGGTTAATTAATATATATATATATATATATTAGATCTAAGTCCATGATTATAATGGATATATATTAGGTCAAGAGCTGAGATTACGATATCGGTTGGGTTTCGGGAAGTATTCTATCCTCATAAAATAAATTGTTGTACTTTATAAACATATTGATATTTGTAATCGTATTTTTAAATACTGGTGATGGCATGCAAAGATTCAGTACAATCATGATCACTTAGATAGTAAATATTACAATTCAAACTAAATTATGGTTTTATTACTCTTTTCCTAAAAATGAAGTGATTCCCACTTTTCACTTTCAAAATAGTTTCTTCATTAAGGGATTATTACCATCTTAATGAATGACTTATGATCCTTTGAGCTGAAAAATGATGATTTAGAGATTTGATCAAGTTATGTTTAGGTCCATCATTTTTCAAATGCTATCTACCTCGATCAAGAGAGATTTTGATCATTTCTATAAATTTATAATGATCTAGTTCTAGAGTTTACCTCGAGCAATGGATTTTCAAACTTACTCTTATAGCCACGATTTTATACCATTTATTTCATGTGTATTCATTTATATATATCTAGTACTGGACAAAGTGGATTGATGATAGTAATTATGACATAAGTTCCTATTCAAGTTTGGTGATAGATGATAACATTGATAAATATTGGAAATCTTAGACCGGGACCATGTTGATGTAGATGAGTACTCTCAAACCCTATAAACACTTCTTCATCCAAGTAGAGTCAAACCAGAAGAAGAGAGGTCTTCTGATATAAGCCTAAAGTGCATAAGGATTGGAAGGACTTCTCAAAGGAACAAGCTTCAGAATTTACAAGTACTAGAAGACCCTTTTGGAGACATTACAAAGCCTTGTTCAAATGAAGAGAGAAGGATGAATTCCTACAACACATAGGCGCCTATTTATTAAGGGCATTCTTGTCTTTTAATGACTTGTTTTACACTCCAAAGGAGCACCCTTCATTAAGGGTATTTTGGTCATTTGTTGTAATAAGTATAAATAGACCCTTTAGCTTTTATTTTCATTAGAATTTGATGAAATTATTGAGATATACTCTTTGGTTGTAGTTTTCTTTCTCTCTTAGAGAGAGAATCTGAAATTAGGGTTTACACTAAGTGATGTATTTCACTTATGTTGACAAATTGACAAGAAAGGTTGGTTCTTGGGAAAGGTGAATCCCTTTGTGTCTCCTTTTGTTAATCATCTAGTGGAAATACGGGTCACTTTACTATCTTTATATTTATGCAATCTTTCTTCTTCATCTTCTTTCTAAGTGTTGTTTTCTCTTTGTGTGCTTTCTGATTTTTGCATATCTAGTGTCAGTTTCATGTTTTAGCCTTTTTTTAGGCTATCATTTGGTATCAAAGCCTTTCTTAGGGTTGTTCCCAGAACTCTAATCCTTGGTTTTAGTGTTCTTATATAGAAAACTCATAAGAAAGAGTCGAAAATGAGAAAATACCAAAAAAAATTGTGTGTTGTCTTATGTGTTTGTTGTAGATACAAATTTTCAAACTTAGATCTAGAAGTTTTTTTTTTGTTTCGAAGGTTTCTAGTGCTAGATCCTTTCTCTCTAGCACATAGGGAGTCTAGATCTACTTTTAGAGAGAAGTTTGGTTGTTTGTGAGCTAGATCCACCATTGTTTTGGCTTATTTGAAGCTTTTGAAGAGGGTGACGTTTTTTGGCTTGTGTTGGTGACTTGATTTGTGGCTGATTTTTGGTTGGTTTAAGTTGTTTTGAGATAAGGAACCTAGGGCTACAAAAAAAATCAGATTTGGAGCTCATTTGCTAGGTGGTCGACTTGGTCAATGCTGAATATTCATCTTATTCATCCATCATCTTCATAACATAGTGAAGAAAAGTATTCAAGGTTCTTGTTTGATCCAAAAAAGGGAAGAAAGAGTGTGAAAAAGTTGTTTGTCCAAAAGCATATTCAAAGAATATTCCATTCTTCCAAAAAGAGAAAGGGACAAGAGAACAAACAAAGTACAAGTGCATTTATTGGGGGGGGGGGGGCAATTCATTTCTCATCCATTTTGAAGCTTGAAAGGGCTTCAAACTTGAACATTTTCCCTCCCAAAACTGAATTCTCTTATTTCCTAAGGGTTTTTGGCCAAAAATAATTTTTGGAAAAATTGAAATTTTGAAGGGGTGACCATCAACCACGTAGTGCCACATCATCACTCATACAAACAACCAAATTGCGTTCTAAAATTAGATTTCCTTATTTCTATTTGTTGTTTCTAGTTGCTTTTGTGTTGATTCTTTTACTAATTTGTAAGCTAGTAATTACCTACTAGTTTAGTAATTAGATTAGAGTATGTTGTTTCGCGTCTTTGATTTTTGTGTGTTTTCCTCATTTTCAAGTGGTAGTATTTTTGTTGGTTCAAGTTCGTAGATCACTCATTTCCAGTCGTTTCAAACGATGATCCATTCTGATTCAAAGATTCTTTCCTCTGAAGTAACTTATCAAGTATTGCCGGTTCTCCAACACTTGTGAAGCCAAGTGTGAGGTGAGGTTGAGTGTGAGTGAAGTGAGGATTTTGAACTAACTCGTTTGCTTCATTTTGTAGGTTATTTTGCTTGCTGTTTTTTGCACTTCGTAGGTACATTTTTCATGGAAACCGAAGGTACTACTTCCCAAACATTGGGAAATGATGTTATGAAAGCTTTGATCTCCAAAATGGAGGCCTTGAGTTGTGAAATGAAGAGCGAAAATGATGCTATAAGAAGTGATATGGATTCAATGGGGGTGACATGATTAGAATTAGAGCGAGGGTTGATAGACTATGTCCACCAAAATATGCACAATTCCAAATACCTAAAGTCCAAATATCTTATACTTCACAAAATCCAATGACTCCTTTCCATGAGTTAGAAACCAAAGAGAGTGAGTCCAAGCCTCAAGATGGAGAGAAAATTATTACTGAGGTATAAGAAGAATGTGAACAAAGAAGGGAAAACCATGGGCAGTGAAGTTGGAAGGGAAAAAAATGCTTGATTGTGGATCTTGTCCACAAAGGACCCTTTTTATTCATCAACCCAAATACTAGCATTTTGCCTAGTATTTTATCTACTCATGTGCAGGTTCAAGACCCTAGAAGTCCCGAGGAGAAGCCCAAGGAAGTTTTCTTTAAGCCCTTGGCCGAAAGTCCCCACTGTGGGACAAGCGAGGAAGAAGTGAATCCAAAGGAAAACCTTGACATATTCCTTTGTAATGTGGAGCATTAGGGCTTCCATGATGCAAAACAAAGTGAAGAAAACACTTCTCATAATCTACAAGGTAGCGAAGCTATTTTCTACACTCCTAAAAACTTGAATTGTTGTGATGTGGCTCGTAGTAGCCATAGTGGTGCCGTTTCGGATTGGATTAGTCAAGAAGTGTATGAATCTCCCTTTAATGATACTCTTGATGTTGATAGGTTGTATAAGGACCAAACTCTTGTTGTGAGTACGCAAGCACTAGTTGATCTTTTAGATGACAAAATCAATTCTTTTAATAAGAATGATTTGTGTCCATCTAGTGCTAGCACTTATAAATTGAATAAGGTTCCATTAACATGTGACGAGAGTATTCATGAACTACATGACCCTCTTGTATATGATAGTACCTTGGTTGATGTCTTCACACTTGATTCCTTCCTATAGTACCTCTTCGCCTATGATGATAACCATATTAATTTTGAATTGATATTATGTAGAGGTAGTAAGCTTGGTGGATATTTTACTTTATTTAATGAATATGATTGTTAGTTTGATGCTCTAATAAATGGAATGGCTAATCTCGGCTATGATGTTTATCTTCTGCTCCCATTTGAACCCGAAATACTCTTGAAATGTGAAGGTTATAGTTGTTGGTCGTGCTTACTTACCTTCGGTATTGCTGCTATTCCTATCTTTGGTATCCTATATACTAATATTTTCATGTCAAATACCAATAACATGGGGATGTATGTTAAGTATGAACCACCTTGGAGTGATGATATAATTGTGGTACTAATGTTTACCCTCCTACCTTTAGGATTGTGTGCTTGTTTTCCCTCTCTTGGATTTTGCAAGGTTCAAATTTGAGGACAAATTCCATTTAAGATGGAGAGGATGATACAAGCCTAAAGTGTATAAGGATTGGAAGGACTTCTCAAAGGAACAAGCTTCAGAATTTACAAGTACTAAAAGGCCCTTTTGGAGACATTGCAAAGCCTTGTTCAAATGAAAAGAGAAGGAGGAATTACTACAACACATAGGTGCCTATTCATTAAGGTCATTCTTGTTTTCTAATTACTTGTTTTTACACTCCAAAGGAGCACCCTTCATAAAGGGTATTTTGGTCATTTATGGTAATAAGTATAAATAAATCCTTTAGCTTGTATTTTCATTAGACTTTAATGAAATTATTGAGAGATACTCTATAGTTGTATTTTTTTCCTCTCTTAGAGAAAGAATCTGAAATTAGGGTTTACACTAAGTGATAGATTTCACTTGTGTTGACAAATTGACAAGAAAGGTTGGTGCTTCGGGAAGGTGACTCACTTTGTGTCTGCCTAAGAGAGTGGTTTGAACTTTTATTTGTAAGGTATGATTGGTGATTTGATACATCTCCTTTTGTTAATCATCTAGTGGAAGTAAGGGTCACTCTACTATCTCTACATTTATACAATCTTTCTTCTTCATCTCCTTTATAAGTGTTGTTTTCTCTTTGTGTGCTTGCTGATTTTTGCATATCTAGTGTCAATTTTGTGTTTTAGCATTTCTTTAGGCTAACATCTTAGTTGGTCCTGCCTTTGTGAGTCATCGAGCTAGAGGGGGTGTATACACTAGGTTGTTTTGTTGTACTTGGATTGAATATTTTATTAGAGACTTACTTGGAATTAATTCTTGCATACAAATTGCCTATCACTAGTATGCACCTATATCTATCAAGCTTATGGGGAATTGTATAGGTATAGGAGATATGTATGGCTTATGGAGTATATAATTTTATGCTTATATCTATCAGCCATATGAGGATGAATAGCTATGGTATCTGAGTGTTTTTACACATTATTGATTAAACCTTTCAGGCGCATGGTGATAGGGTTTATGAAAAGACCAGTTATGTATTGGGTGTCCGCACTAGACAGTTACGTTATCTTATTATTGTTATTATTCTGGATAGTACATGGCAAGATGATTATTGGATTGGTATTGAGATTTGAGGTATGATTTTGATTCTTTCATCTTACAATTATATTTTTATACATGATTATCCTTTGGATAGGCATTATGTCTTTAGACCCTGATATTCTGATTCCTTTCTTTATTATTGCTTTACTATGGTAATTATCTCATGCTTAGACATATGTATTAGTGACCCTGATTATTTTAGCACTAGTTCCTACAATAATTGGGAGTCTTGGATATGCTAGTATATGACTTAATTATCCCTCCCTTCATTTTTTATTTTTTATATTCCTTGGCTTTGTATACTATTATATGTCTTCCTTCTGCTCTTTGTTTGTATATTGGCTAGTGATATATGGTATAGTGTTGAGGTTCCTGAGTATGGATACTATGAGATAGTTCATCCTTATTATCCATTAGTTTTATTATGTAGGTTTCTGGATATTTTTGTTAGTTTACATTTCATTTTACATGCTATCACATTTGTATTATCTTCGGAGCTTAGTCGGCAGTACCTTATCGAGTACCACGTTTTTGGTACTCATACTACATTCATATTCTCTCTTTTATATAGTAAACTAGTCTCTATGTTGTATTCAGAGATGGGTTATACCAATATATTCATTTAGTACTTCATTATTTAGTCATAATTATTAGCAACTCTTGTACTTATTCCCCAAGGTTTTGGGACTACTTTATATTCTTTAGTCTCTGCTATATTTATTCCTCATTCTTCATTCTTCTCTTAGTAGGCCAATACTAGTAGTTTCAGACTACGAGTTGGCTTACCTACTGGTGGGTTATAATAGGTGCTATCATGACCTAAGACATTGGGTTATTACAATTTTATTCCATTGCCAAGATGGCATTTCATTCCATTGCTAAGAGGGACATTTCATTCTATTTCTTAAAGGGACATTTTATTCAATGCTAAGAGGGACGTTTTGTTCCATTTCCAAGAGAGTTATTTCATTCGATTGCTGAGCGAGGCATCATACCATTCATATAAGTCTCCATAACCACTCATAATATAAAACAATAATGTCTGGTTTTGTTGGAGACAAGTATCTGTTAACCACATGAAGATATCATAATATATCAGCATTATGTATATGTTGATCACTCAAAAGGAGATGTAGCCTGACGTCAAAGATATTTCAGAAGCTTATGTATAATCAATTGCATGTATCTATATAACTAAGAGATGTCTTTAAGTCTGAATCATAAGGCGAACAACATAATTAGTTTTTCTGAAATTTACAATACAAGGTCATTTATAAGCCATAATATTTGAGATAGGATAGCATGTGAGATTACTAATGAGTTGATAGCCCATGGGTTTTCTGTAAGTAGAAACAACACCCCAACCAAATAGTATGTGAGATTACCCAAAAATTAACATCTCAAACGTTATCCGTAAACAACAGTTAAATCTTTACTTGTGGATGTGAAAGATCGCTAAGACTGAAGTTTGGGTTTTTTTTTTATAATCCAAGCCATATAAAAAATTGATTATTTGTAGGATTACCCAAAGTCCAATGATTTGAGATGTATATAAGCCATATTATATCCGAGGTCCGATGATGTAAAGGAGTACCTGAGAGTTAGAGGCATAAGGGATATCTATAAGTCATCTCATATCAAAGATCAAATAATGTGCATTATTACTTAAAGTCTAGCAGCTCAAAGCATATCAATAAACCACATCAAATCCAATATCGAATAAAGTGTAAGATTACCCAAGGAATGACTATTTGAGGGATATTAATAGGTCATGTAAATACGAAAGATGCGCAAGAAATACCCAAGGACACATAAAAAAACATTATTGATAGCTGAGAAGGTTATCACATTGAATAAAAAAGCATTGTAGATAGCTAAAAGTTTATCATATCAAACAAAATATCAAAGGGTTCTAGGGACTATTCAACCCTAAATATTGTCGGTGGACAATAGAACCACCCCATTTTTAAGAAATAATTAATTTTCAAAGGTCCATCATATCTAATGATCGAGATTGGTTTTTTGCATATATCCAGTGGAAGTCGTTGTCTTCTAAAATCAGGAAAAGAAGAGGACAATAATACTGGCTAAAAATGATTCACGCAAGAATATGGTAAAGGACTATCTACGTAATAAATTATGTTTATCGCTAACTTTTTTTGTTTGAAATATTATTGAGAGCATCCTATGGATTAAAAAATCAAATCAATAAGACAGGTGCGGACGACACCTAAAAGGATATAACATAACGTGGAACATTTTCTTAGCAGTAAACTGGGACATAACTCGAAAGGAATATCAATCTCTTTGAACGTGAGCTAAAAGATGAATTTCACCATCATCAAACCAAATCCCTATCAGAAGGTGTGTAGGTATTTAGAGATCTTCTTTTCAGTTTCACATTCAGAATATTTCAAAACTCGCATAAGAAGTAACCTTTATTTTCTTTCAAATCCAGGTGATGATATACCTCAAACTTTGGAAGTTATGTTCGGGTATATTTTACCTATGGATGTACGGTATCCTATATTTATAGATTAGAAGTTACAAGCATTTTTTTCATATTTCACTTTATTCGTCACCTATCCTAAACCTAATGTCTATTTTAAATAGAAGACTACCTTTTTTGTTGATTGAGTCGAACTACAAACAATCTAATTCCTCGAGTCTTAGGGATATATATGTTATGATTTATGTTGAAAACTTGAATGTATTCTAACCTTCCCTTATTCCTCTTATTCCCCATCTTTCTGGTTACACTAAAAATTTGAAATCTAGATAGCTTTTGAATCCTTTAAAAATCATGCCTGAAATCAAGCACCTTGAACTGAAAGTGGCCTGGATTCTCAAGCAACCGGAGATATGTAGAAAACCTAATAATTAGGTTTGTACATAAATCCTTGAAATTTGTGCCAAAATAATTCTCTTTTGCGAAATGATTTTATGGTCGGACAAAATTTGGATCGTCAAACTCCTTTTGACCAAGGTTGCCCTACCCAAAGAGAGAGGGTAGTTATTGACACCAAACTTTTTCCATACGTATTTGAGAACTAATTTCTGGAGCTTCTATTATTTTTAACAATTGTTAAAGCTATTGGTTTAAAAGATAAAAGGATTTTTCAAAATTAATTCAAAGCTAATTTTACCATTCTTAAAGTGTGTATGTGTGTGTGTGTCTTGCATATATATATATATATATACATATTCTTAAAATGAATACTTCAGGAAAAAAATTACTTCAAGTGATATTGTGCTTGAATTGAAAATGCTTTGTTTAGCTTAAATTTAATTTAAAATTAAAAGCCAATTATAATGGGTTCTTGATTTTTAAACGACATAATTCTTTTTTTCTCAAAAAATAATTAGTTAATTTTTTGTTAAAATTAGAAGTTCAATTAATCAATCTTGAAATTAATGTGCCATAATTCTAGCTAGAATTTTAGATCAAACGACTTGGTCATAGCAAATGGACTCAATTCAAAATGCTAGACCTAATTTCTCCTCACCATAACCCAAACCAATCTCCTAAGACCCCTAATTTAATCTCTTTATTAGTTATATACACATGCATATACATATACATACACAAGCATACCTCACCTCTATTCTCTCCCCCAACCTCTCTCCTAGAATTCAACTCAGTAAGAACCTTGGGGGTCGCACCATATTGTGAGGGACCAGGTCCCTCAAAAGTCACTGGCAATAAAACAGTAATTTAACCAGGAACACAACATAATGCGGGTAACTTAAAGAACACAAGATTTTATTTGGAAACCCCCTTGATTAAGGGAGGAAAAACAACGACTAGCCTTTACAAAATCCTAAACATTCCACTACAATAAAACTCTTGATTACAGATACCAATGAACCAAATTCCCTGTTCGTCCTTCTTATAATAACTCTATTACAAGATGAACGTGACAACTCTACCAAGAATCCTCGATATTGGTTAACTCTAACTAGTTTCAAGCTTAGGCAAGTCTAGCTAAGCATTCCCAACACAAGAATAAATCATTAGACTTATAGAATGAGTAATTCATTTACACACTAAAACTAAACTCAAGGACATTTGATATTTTAGCACAAATATTAAATGAAAACTTGAGCAATGTTGAATATTGTGTTTTTCCTTTTTTCTCTCTTCAACTTTTTGGATTTGGAAAAACTACTTGATGAAGAAGCATCTTTTTCCTTTTATAGATTAATATTGATTAGGGTTGAAATAGAATTGGACCAGGTGTCCTTAATTGTACAAGTAGCTCCTACATAGTTTGGTACATAAGAAGAAAAAATTATGCAGATGCAAGCCAGCTGTGATGTACCCTTAGACATCCAGGGACCTAGTCCTTTGATATCAGATACTCATAATCAAAACAATATCCAATATTTCCCTATTTTGATGATGAAAACCCAACAATAGATTTTTCAACATCAATGCTCATGCTTATTCATCATATTTAATCAATGTGATTACCACTACTAAAGAAGAACGTCCACCTTATTATGCAACACTATGTTTCCAGAACATAGTGACCTGGTTCCTTATAGTTAATTGCTATTAAGCTTCAATTACTTCCACATGTCATCATGAACCATTGTTAATTTAGTGTATTTACATACTTCCCCTATCACTATGCCATCACTTACAGACTTTCCCCTCTCACTATGTCATCGCATCTATAACTAAATATTTTCATACTTGGTACCTCGTCCTTCCACATGAAATCAATATTCCCCCTTTTAGTATCGCTGAAAAGTAAAAACAGCAAACCAAGAGTAAAGATAAGAACATGTTAGTTAACTCATGGACACTGGGGCAATACTATCACGAAGAACAGTTCGTAAATAGAACAAATCTGATACATTAAAAAAGATTCATCAATTCATAAAAGGCAGTACCATTACAACAAGCTAAAATAATTAACATAAATACAATTATCTTTAAAACCCATAATGAGAATCAGGATATGAGAGTGACACAAGGTTGATGAGGAAATAGGGATAACACAACTTTGGTAAAAAGAGGCTTGGGGAAAAGGGACTTAGTCAACATCTCTATTCTTGCAGTTTAAGCAGCATGGGAATCAAACAAATGTGTGGTAAGGACCTTCACTTTGGCATTAAGTTGTTGAACTTCACTAGCCAGTTCTACCACATTAGCTTGGTGGTTTGTATTTTCTACTATAAGCTCTTCAGTGGCACTTTGTTCCTCAGAAGATAACCTTTGATCCTATAGATTTAGATGAACTATTTTGTCATATTTTGCAGATAACTTGATCCTCCATTATTCTCTTTCCTTTCCCAACTTTTGTTTAACAACCAACAACTAAGATACTTGAGACACTATTCTAGCCTTTCCTTCAATACATTTATTCTCCACCAGAGATGTCAGACTGAACATCTGATTGACTATGCCTAGTATTCCTTTTATTCCAATCACACCAAAATTCTTAAATTTTATGTTCAAGCAATAACCATATGGATTCCCATCCTTCCCTTCTTTTTTATATATCACCTTATGCATATGCTCTATCACTAGAGCAGGCAGATTAATAATTTAAATCTACTCAGGAATTCAATCAAAAAAGGTCAACAGCGGATGCTATGGTTCTTTTCTCTGACCTTGGAAATAGGAACTTATTGATGAACTAAAATAATAGATCATACTCATTAATTAAAAACATCTTTTTCACTATAGTAGTTGAGTTCACTCCTACCTTTGAGACACTGATCTTAAACTCAGTTGTAGGCTATTTCTTTGCCACAGTTCTCACACCTGCAACAGTTACATCTAAGATCCTTCCTGGCTGTCCCTGCACTTGGGAATTTAAAATTAGCCCATCTTCTGAGAATTCCATAGACAAATAAAATTCTCTAACCTCATTTTTAAACACAATGGGAGTTGATTCCAAAAATAAGTGCAGCCAAACTTGGTGTTTAATATAATCAACTAACTGAATTATTCCAAGCTTTTCATATATCTTGGGATCAAAATTTCTTCCTTACAGAATATTCTATGTCATCAAAATTTTATTCTTTCATTCTCTAGCCTCATCCTTTATCTCTTCTTCCTTTCTGCTTCTCATGGTCTCACTACTTTCTTTTTTATTTTTATCAGTTTTTCTTTTCTTGCGACCAGGTCCCTCAGAGTTTTTTATTTTCTTGATAGCTATGTGTTTCTGCCTTATTCTAGAAGGTCACCAGACTTTGACTTAGAGGACCTGGTCCTCTTAATAATAAGAACTTCCTTTCTTTATTCCTCTGTAGCAGTAGCAACTCCTGCAACTATCTCCTCTCTTTATTTGATATCTACAAAATCAATACTTGTTTCTCCTCTATTGCTACATATTTTTTGATCCTTAATCTTTTTATGGTTAAAGTCATATTAGCCTTCATGGTATCTTCCAATATTTTCTTTTCAGATCCTCTTATAGAATAAAATCTAGTCACATTTACCTGAACATCTACCACTTTGTTCTTTCCTACACTTTCCGTTAGTTTCATTACCAATAATATCAGAGGAAATTCACATTTATCCTCCCCATCCTCCTCATTTGGAGGTAACAACATTTTTTTCCTCCATTTACTTCATCCTTATCACCAGCTTCCTATTTTGAGATACTCCTAATAATTCAATTTGTGCATTGGATAGTCCTTAAGGAAATGCTCAAGACTTTCACATTTGTGACAAACTTCAACAACGCTTCCTCCGTTGTTGTTGCTTTCTCTTCTTTAGAATTGGCAACTCTTCCTAATGTCTTTGATAATATTTTTTTGCCAAATAGGCAGCATCGGTGTCCTCTTCTACTAAGTAATGTTTGGAACCCTTCAATGCCAAATTTTTTTCCCTTTTTAGTTAATTCTTCTCCACCCCTTACTGCTTCTTATGCTTATGCATTTTTATATTTCTAATTATTTCAACTATAGTGGGGTTCTTTGGGTTTCTTGCTTCAGTTATGGCATCTATTTTGGCTTTCCCAGGACATAGGAAGAACACCAAGATTTTTTTTCACCTACTTATAAAATGGAATCACTTCTCCCAAGCAGTGAAGCTCACTTATTCTAGAAGTGAATCTTATATGCATTTCTCGGATTATATATCCTTCTTTTATGGTGAAGGTTTCATACTGAGTAGTCATCATATCTACTTTTTAATCCATCACATCAGTGGAACCTTTATGAGCGCTATCCTCAATTAATCCTAGATCTCCTAAGCATTTTCATAGGTTGAGATCCTATTATATTCATCAAGTCCAATTCCACTCAATAGAAGTTTCTTGGCGATGTAGTTATTCTTAATTTTTTTTCAATTTACATAACTGAACTCCCCTTTACTTTTGACAACCATTATTGTAACTTCTTCTTCTTTGACTTTACTAACAGGAACATAAGGCCTATTAAGAATTATGTCCATTAACTCTCTATCCTCAGCCATAATATAGATAATCATCCTAGTTTTCCACTACCCATAGTACTGTCCATTAAGTATAGGTGGCGTAGTGGTAGATTACCCTTTTTCCAGGTTAGGTAGGACAGCCATGCAAACCAAATCACTCTAGGTGTAAACCTTTTAGAGTGTTCTACCGTTGATACCAATTGTTGGAACCTTAGGGGTTGAACCACAAAGTCAAGGACCAGTCCCTTAAAATCAGTCACTGGAAATAAAGTAGTAATTTAACCAGGAACATAACCCAATGTAGGAAACTTAAATAACATAAGATTTGACATGGAAACACCCTTTCTTAAGTGAGGGAAACCCATGGATTGCCCTCTCAAGCTGCCAAATAGTACACTATAATCAAACTCTTGATTACAGACTCCAATGAACCTAACTCTAGGATCCTACTACTTGTAATAACTCTACTATAAGATGAACTTGAAAATTCTGCCAAGACTCTTCAACCCTAGTTAACTCCAACCAATTTAAAGCTTAGGCAACTCTACTTAAGCACTCTCAACAAAATAATAAGGCATTACTCTTATAAAATAAGTAATTCATTTGCAGACTCAAACTGGACTCATGAACATCTGTTCTAACAGCACAAACACTAAATGAGAACTTGAACAATGTTTAAATTTGTGTTTTTTCATTTTTCTCTTTTCACCCTTTTAGGTTTTAAAAAACTACTTAATGAATAAGAATCCTTTTTCTTTAATAGATGAGTGATGATTAGAGTTGAAATATAATTTGACCAGGTGTCCTTCAAGTATAGGCAACACCTGCACAATTGTTACATAAGAAGATAAAGCTATGCAAATGCATGCCAGTTGTACGGTACCCTTGGACATCTATAGATCTGGTCCCTTGAAGTCAACAGCTCATCATTAAAACAAGATACAACAAGATCCAATAACAACAATATGAAACTAAATATAAAACCGAGTACTTTAACACATGACAATATAAATTGCATCAACATTCAATAGCAAGTACCAAACTATGCTTACTCCATCAATTTCTTCCATCTTCTTACGATTATATTGGATGGATAATGTATTCAATTTTTAAAGAACCTAGAAATACACAAGTTTCCTTTCCATCATTCAATACCATATTTCATGGTGTATTCCTCTTAAAATCATCTAATTCAATATGAATTAGTACATATGTAGATTTTTGATTAATAATCCCATTTGAATTTCAATGTTTATCCCTAATTCTAAACCATCCCCCACCCCAAAAAAAACATTCTCAAACCCCTCTATATATATCCATTGATGTTGAGGGAGGTAAAGGGTTTTTAAGAGAAAATTATGGATTTTTTAGGAGCATTTCTATAATACCACTTTAGCTTGAAGGTTTGCAATTTCTGCTTCAAGATCTTTAGTGGAATTTGGTCCCTCAGAAGATAACCTTTAATTTTGTATCTTCAAGTGAACTATTTCAACATCCTTTGCAGCTGACTTGATCCTTAATTCTTTTATTTCCCTGCCCAACTTTTCTTGAACAATCAGCAACTCAGATACTTGAGATACTATTCTAGCCTTGCCTTCAATACATTCATTCTCCACCAGAGTTATCAAACTAAACATCTGCTTGACTGTGCCTAGTGTTCCCTTAGTTCCAACCATACAAAAATTATTAAACATTTTGTTCATGAAATAACCATATAGCATCCCATCCTTGTCTTTCTTTTTATGAATCACCTTATGCATATGCTCTACCACTAGAACAAGTAGACTAATCAGCTCAAATTTAGTCAGCCATTCAATAAAAAATAGGTCAACAACTACTGCTATGGTTCTTTTATCAAACCTTGGAAACATGATCATGTTGATGAACTAAATACCAGTTGAAACTCACTAATTAAAAATTTATTTTTAACTATCATTGTTGACTTCCTTCTTTCCTTTGAGACACTGATTATTGACTCAGTTATAGGTAGTTGCTTTACCACATCTCTCGCACCTACAATAGGCATTCCCAAGATCCTACCTAATGATTCTTTTTTGATTCCTACGGGTTCCACATTTTGAAGTTTCAAGAGGCGTCTCAACATTCCAAGACCACCCTTTTATTTGAAGACCAAACACTATATGGCTGCCCTTTCTTGAAGGGCATTTTAGAAATTGCACATGGTGTCTTAACATACCATGGCTGCCTCTATCATTAAGGGCATTTTGTAATAGAATATAAATAGACTCTTTTTAGGTTATTTCCTTAGTTTTGTGTAAGACCCCACAAAGTTCCCTCATAGTCCGAGCCTTAGAGCATGTCAAGTAAAGTATAATTCCATCCCTAAAAGATTAAGAAGAGACTTCCCAAGTGATTGTTATTTAAACCATATATAATTTTATTAAATTTGACTTTTTCTCATGTAGAGAATTGAATTAGTTTTCCAACGATACTAATTTCGTACAAATCTGGCATCGGGGTGAGAAGTTATGGTTGTTTTACTGAGAGTTGTCAGAACCGCCCAAGTGCGATAGACGATCCGATAGACTATCGAGTTTGCGATGGACCATCGAGTTTTTGATGGACCATCGCTTGAACCATTCCAACAAAGAAAGTAACACCCTTTTCTAGCCCAAGTGCAACAACTAGGACAACCAACCATCAAGGATGTGGCGGACAATCACTGAGGCCATCGCCACTGAGGTAGTATGGTCTCATTCTTGCCAACATTCGACGGATGATCTAATGGAATGTCAAGACTACATCAAGGAAGTATGTTTTATTTCTAACAGAAGTGTGATAGATGATCCGATGGACCGTCAGGCTAGCGACGGACCGTCGCTCCGACTGTTGCAGCCCCCGTTTAGTATTTTTAAGTCATTTTTAAAGGGGATTTTTGGTTTTTTCCACTCTTTTATCAACTAGATATATTCCAAGAGAAGAAAATGGCTTCATTCATCATCCAAAATACAAGAGAGCTACGGTTTCTCCCTCAAGATCAAATCTAAAACCCTTCTCTAAAAAATCCAAGAACTGACCATAGATTCTACAAATTGAGTTGAGATTTAAGTTCCCTAAGTTCAAGGGTTGCAAGAACCTTCTCTTAAGAGTAATAAGAAGAGTTGAAGCAAGTTTGTTCATCCAATTTCATAGTCTAAGGTATATGGGATTTTGAACAAGGGTAATTCTTTTAACATTGAGTCCAAAGGCTTATTTAAACTACAATTTTTTGTAATTTATGTGATTTTAAATGAAATTGAATCGGAGTTTTTCACCCATTTTTATTGGTTGCAGCTTTTGATGTTTCTCATAAATTGAGAGTCTAATGGCATGATTTTTACATAGTTTCTTGAGAAATTGCAGATGGGTCTATACCCCATGATTTTAATCCTTGAGAAGTTAATAGTTAAAATGTTTGAGATATTGAAGTATATGAGTATGTTAATATGATGAGCTAAATTACTGTAAATTCCAGATTTCTATATGATTTAGGAATATATATGCTATCTAATATGCATTTTTATGAGTTTTAACTTGAGATTGACTTATGGGTCATTAAGCCCTACTTATTTCTTGCAATTTTATGAAATTTTATGCTATAAGCACCCATGATTTAGGTATTTTGAGATTATTGAGAAATGTTTTGACCTAATGGTCATAGAGTTATGAAATTCACTCTACCACTTGAGAGTACAGATTTAATTATTGGGTTCTTATGAACCTTGATATTATTTTAAAAGTGAATTTCCATGAGATGAGCGAGATAAACTAAAGGGAGTAGTATTTAGCATCGAGGTGGATAAGTTACCATAGTTTCTTACTTTAGAACTACGTGCCATTATAGGTTTGAGACTTTGGGCTTGAGGACAAGATGATTAGGCCCAAGGCAGAGATAAGTGATCACTGAGTTGAGGTTATACTCTTTGACAAGAGTATGATTCCTCTCTCCAATGTGAGGTTTTTTCCTTAGGAGGACAAGACCTTAGACTCCATATAGCTCACATGGTTTATGTCGGTTAAGAGAAGCTCCCTAAACTAAGTATTTTGAACATTTTCCCTAAATATTTGATATGATATATTTTCTAAAGTAAACGAATTGCTTTTGAGTATTTTCCAAAGAAGTAAGTAGTTTTCTCTACTAATACAAGTTGATCACGGGTTTTAAAACTAAAGTTATATGATTTCGAGTCCCAAGTGTTTGAGTTCAAAAGAGTTATAAGTTCTTGAGTATTAAAGAAGTTTTACTCTCCATGAGATATATGCATGAGTTTGAAATTATTTTTTAAAACTTTCTTTGGTCTTCGAGCAATGAGAATAAGAGAAGAGTTCAGATTTTTAAAGCTAAAGTATAATGACTCACGAGATTTTTGTTACATGCTTCATTCTACATGATTTATGAGCTTTAGATTTTGACTTATTCAAGCATGTGAGTCATTCCTAATTGCATGCATGATTTGATTAAAGAGTATTGACATTGTTTTATGCAAATGCATACACCCCCATATACTCAGTACATTCCCAAGTGCTAATCCACATATACGTCTATGTGCTACATTGTCTTATAATATAGGTTCAGGCGCTCATTCTCAGCCTCGTCCGTGATTTCTGAGTACCTTTGTCTACATCACCCCAGTGGTGAGTCCTCATGGTTTGAGGACCTATCTTCAGTCATTTTGGTATTCGAGTGTTTATGTTATTACTTTTAGTTCAGCTTGAGTCAGTTAGGGACCTGTCCCAATAGATCTTGAGTACATGAAGTAGTAGACGCTTTGTCAGACAAATTATCAGACTGTGGTTGTGTTGAGATTTCTAGTTTTATGTTTGTTTAAATCGAGTATCATCTTTGTATTTCTTTTAATTTATCATGATTGTGCTAGTGAATTTTATATTTTGTCTAGAATGAGTTATTATGAGAAGTGATTAGCTTAAAGGGTTAGCTTTGGGCTACTTATAGCCCTAAGCACCGTGTGACATCTTGGGAGGTGATTTTTCATCTTTACAAACTTGGTATCAGAGCCACATTTTCAATAAGTCCAAGGGAGTTTGACAAGCTTTGTTGAGTAGAGTCTTAATTATCGGTGTGTAGCGTGTCATATCTATGAGCCAGAGGCTACAAGAAATTTTAGGAAAAAGTTATTTCTTTCTTACTGATTCCATTGTGCCTGTAGTTGTCCCTCTTATCTAATAATTTGTGCACTTATATTTCATAAAATGCCTCTTCTAAGAGAGAATTCCCACTAAAATGATTATGAGCAACCCTCACCCGATTAGTTTTTCACAGATTTGAGGGGTTGTTTTGTTGTGGCAATTAGGGCCATAGACTTAGAGATTGTCCGAATGCTAGGTAGGTGACCAGGGATGGTCGACCTCAAGCACAGACTACTAGAACACCAGCTTTTATCCCTTGTCCTGCCCCTGTTCAGGGTGCTTCATCTAGCACTATTGGCGGTCTACACTAGAACAGATTCTATGCCTTACCATCCCATCAGGAATAGGAGGACTCTCCTAATGTTATTAATTGTATGCTATGCATCTTTTGTTTCGATGTTTATTTGTTGTTGGACCCTGGGTTAAGTCTATCATATGTAACTCCACTTATAGCTGTGGAATTCAAAATGAGACCCGAAAAGATTCTCGAGCCTTTTGTAGTTTCTACACTAGTAGGGGAGTTTGTTGTCGCTGAACAAGTGTATAAAGATTGTCCTATTACTATTCTTCATAGAATCACACTGACTGATTTGATAGAGTTAGAGATGGTGGATTTTGACCTTATTCTAGCTATTGATTGGCTTCATCTGTGTTATACATCTATAGACTGTCGTACTCATCTGGTCAAGTTTTAATTTCTTGATGATCCAGTTTTTGAGTGGTCCAAGAGTTTGGTATCTCCCAAGAGCCATTTTATCTCGTTTCTCAAAGCCAAAAAGCTAATATCCAAGGGTTACATCTATTACCTAGTTAGTGTCAAAGACACTAAGTCCGATCTCCAACTATTCAGTCAGTCGATATTGTTAATGAGTTTCAAAATGTTTTTCTAGAAGATCTCCTAGGGGTACCTCCCAATAGAAAGATAGATTTTGGGATTGACCTTTTTTTTGACACTCATCCCATTTCTATTCCACCATACTGTATGGCACCTACCGATCTTAAAGAGTTGAAAGAGCAACTCAAAGATCTTTCATAAAAGGTTTCATAAGGCCCAATATTTCTTCTTGGGTCATACCTTTTTTATTTGTATGGAAAAAAGATGGTTCCTTACATTTGTGCATTGACTATCTTCAATCTAACAAGGTCATATTCAAAATTAGTATCCTCTTCTGAGAATTGATGACCTGTTTGATCAGTTGCAAGGTGCAAGTTATTTCTCCAAGATAGACCTTAGATTCATCTATCATCAACTTAAAGTGAAGAAATGTGATATTCCAAAGACAACTTTTCGAACCCGCTATGGTCACTTTGAGTTTCTAGTCATGTCTTTTAGGTTAACCAATTCCCCAACAACTTTTATGGACCTCATGAATCAGGTGTTCAAGCAATATCTTGATATGTTTGTCATAGTGTTCATAGATGACATCCTTGTATACTCCCGCAGTGAGCATGATCATGCAGATCACCTTAGAATTGTCTAGCAAAATCTTAGAGGTCACCAGTTATTTGCCAAATTTAGTAAGTGTGAATTTTGGCTAAGGTCTATAGCCTTTATGGGTCATATTATTTCAGCCGAAGGTATTAGAGTTGATCTCCAAAAGATAAAAGTTGTAAGAAATTAGCCTAGAGCCATATCTCCGTCTGACATTAGAAGTGTCTTAGGTCTAGCTGGCTACTATCGTTGTTTTGTTGAAGGTTTGTCTTCTATTGCATCTCCCATGACCCGGTTGATCCAAAAGAAAGTTAAGTTTTAGTGGTCAAATTCCTGTGAGAATATTTTTCAGGAGTTGATGACTCTACTTTCTTCATCCCCTATGTTGACTTTGCCTGATGGTGCATATGATTTTATGGTGCATTATGATGCCTCTAAAATTGTTTTGGGTTATGTGTTAATGCAAATAGGTAAGTTTATAGCCCCTGAATCTAGACAATTAAAGCCGCATGAGAAAAATTACCCAACCTATGATCTTGAGTTAGCTGTTGCGGTGTTTTCTTTGAAAATATGGAGACACTATCTTTATGGTGTTCATGTTAATGTGTTTACTTATCATAAGAGCATGCAGTATGTATTTACACAGAGAGACTTGAATATTAGGCAGAGAAGGTGGCTAGAGTTGTTATAAGACTATGATATGAGTGTGTTGTATCACCCGGGCAAGGCCAATCTAGTGGTAGATGCCCTTTGCTAATAGTCTATGAGTAGTGTTACTCATGTAGAGGAAGGTCAGAAAGATTTAGATTATGATGTGCATTGTATAGCTAGATCGGGTATTAGGTTGCTTGATTCAGCTGAGGGAAGTAGTTTCAAATTCTCTTTAGTTTCAGAAGTGAAGGAGAAGCAAGATAGAGATCCTAGTTTTGTCAAACTAGAAAAGGCATTTAAGGACTAAAAGGTAGAGGTTTTCTCCTAAGGAGGAGATGGCGTGTTGAGATTGTAGGGTAGATTGTGAGTTTCATGTGTTAATGAGCTAAGGCAGAGGATTATGGCTGAAGCACATGGCATAAGGTATTCAATTCATCCCAACACTACCAAGATGTACTGCAACTTATGGGAAATCTATTGGTGGAATGGTATGAAGAAGGATAAGTTGAGTTTGTAGCAAAGTGTGCAACGTGCCAACTGGTTAAGGTAGAGCACCAAAGACCTGGTGGTGGGATGCAAGAGTTTGTTATACCTACTTCGAAGTGGGAGGTGGTGAATGTAGATTTTGTGACTTGGTTACCTCTCTCGCATTATCATCATGATTCTATTTGGGTTGTTGTAGATAGGCTAACTAAGTCCGTACACTTCATGCCCGTGCATACATCTTAAACAACTGAGGATTATGCTAGATTGTATATCCGAGAGTTAGTCAGGCTGCACGGAGTTCCCTCGTCTAATATTTTGGATAGGGGTACTTATTTACTTCTTAGTTTTGGAGGGCATTTTGGTAGGGTCTTGGTACCCAAGTTCTTTTCAGTTCCATTTTTTATCCAAAGAGAAATGGTAAGGCTGAGATGACCATTTAGACTCTAGAGGATATGTTGAGGGCGTGTACTCTTGATTTATAAGGTAGTTGGGATGAGTATTTCCCATTTATAGTATTTTCCTGTAATAATAGTTACCATGCTAGCATTGGGGTGGCATCATTTAAGGTGTTGTATGGCAGAAGATGTAGATCACCTATAAGTTGGTTTGAAATGGGTGAAGCTATCGTGATTGGTCCTGATGCAGTATTTAAAGCTATGGAGAAAGTTAAGTTGATTAGAGAGAGGTTAAATACAACTCAGAGTCGTCAAAAGACATATCCCGATGTGAGGAGAAAAGATCTTAAGTTTGAAGTGGGTGATTTGGTGTACTTGAAGATTTCACCCATAAAAGGGGTGAAGAGGTTTGGTAAAAGGGAAAGCTTAATCCCTATTATGTTGCCCCATATAGAGTTCTGAACCATGTTGGAAAAGTAGCCTATGAGGTTGAGTTGCATGCAAAGTTGTAAGCCATTCATCCTATTTTTCATGTCTCCATGCTTAAAAAGCATATTGGTGATTCCATTGTGGTAGATCCTTTAGAGAGTGCTGATATTCAAAACAGACTTTCATTTGATGAGATTCCTATTGAGATCCTAGTTTTTTAGATCTGTAGACTGAGGAACAAAGAGGTTCCCTTGGTCAATGTGTTGTGGCGAAACCAGCCTGTTGAGGGCGCTACTTTGGAGGCAGAAGCAGATATGTGATCTAAGTACCCACTCCTCTTTTCCGCATGCTTAGATCGATCCGAAGGTATTATTCTTTCTTAATTTATCCCTTCTAATCTAAAGTTAAGCTATATATCTATTCTTGTATGAGTTCTTACAATTTCTGAGATTTCAAGTGTTTAGAAAGATTTTGAGACCGTTTTGCAAATTGCTTCAGCTTGTGTACTTTGTTTTTCCTGTGTTCCTAGTTTACTTAGCGACATTCGAAGATAAATATTTCTAAGGGTGAGATATTGTAAGACCCTGCAAAGTTCTCTTATAGTCCGAGGCTTAGAGCATGTCAAGTGAAGTGTAATTCCGTCCCTAAAAGATTGAGAAGAGACTTCCTAAGTGATTGGTATTTAAAACATATACACTTTTCTTTAATTTGACTTTTTGTCATGTAGAGAATTGAATTTGCTTTCCAACGATACCAATTTCATCCAAATCCAGCATCGGGGTAAGAAGTTATGGCCGTTTTACTAAGAGTTGTCAGAACCACCCAGGTGCGACAGACGGTCCGACGGACCATTGAGTCTGCGATGGACCATCGCTCAGACCATCGCATCAAATGCAATAACTCTCTTTTTTGGCCCAAGTGCAAAGACCAGCATGACGAACTGTCAAGGCTGCGATGGATCATCACCAGTGAGGCAGTGTTGCCTCATCGTGGCCAAAGTACGACGGACGATCTGACGGACCATCAAGACTGCGATGGTCCTTTGTTTTAACCATCACATCAAGCCAGTATGTTCTTTTTCTAATCGACGTGTGATAGATAATCGGATGGACCGTCAAGTTAGCGATGGATCGTCGCTCCAATCACTGCAGCCCCCGTTTAATATTTTTAATCCATTTTTAGAGGGGCTTTTTGGTCTTTTCAACACTTTTATCAACTAAATATATTACAAGTGAAGCAAATGGCTTCATTCAACATTCAAAATACAAAAGAGCTAGGGTTTTACCCTCAAGATCAAATCTGAAACCCTTCTCCAAGAAATCCAAGAACTCACCTTAGATTCTACAAATAAAGTTGAGATTTAAGTTTCCCAAGTTCAAGGGTTGAAATAACCTTCTCTCAAGAGTAAGAAGAAGATTTGAAGCAAGCTTTTTCATCCAATTTCATAGTGTAAGGTATGTGGGATTTTGAACAAGGGTAATCCTTTCACCCTTGTGACTAAAGGCTTATTTAAACTACAATTTTCTACAATTTATGTGATTTTACATGAAATTGAATCGTGGGTTTTCACCCATTGTTATTGGTTGCAATCTTTTGATGTTTCCCATGAATTAAGAGTCTAATGGAATGAATTTTCCATATTTTCTTGAGAAATTGCAGTTGGGTCTTATCCCCATGATTTTAATCCTTGAGAAATTAATAGTTGAAATGTTTGAGATGTTGAAGTATATGAGTATGTTGAGATTAGGATATAAATTATAGTAAATTCTAGATTTCTATATGATTATGACTCTATATGCTAACTAATACGCATTTTGATGAGTTTTAACTTAAGATTGAATTATGGGTCGTCAAGCCCTACTTGTGACTAGCAATTTAAAGAAATTTTGTGGTAAAAGCACTAATGATTTTAGTATTTTGAGATTATTAAGAAATGTTTTGACCTAATGATCATAGAGTTTTGAAATTCACTCTACCACTTGATATTTGAGATTTGATTATTTGGTTCTTATAAACCTTTAGATTATTTTGAAAGTAGATTTCCATGAGATGAGAGAGATAAACTAAAGGGAGTAGTATTTAGCATCGAGGTGGGTAAGTTACCACAGTTTCTTAACCTAGAACTACATGACATGATACGTTTGAGATTTTGGGACTGAGGCTGAGATGATTGGGCCTGATGTCGAGATAAGTGATCACTGAGTTAAGGTTATACTCCTTGGCAAGGGTATGACACCTCTCCCCAATGTGAGGTTTCTTCCTTAGGAGGTCAACACCTTGGACTCCATGTAGCTCGCATGGTTTATGTCGGTTAAGAGAAACTCCCTAAACTAAAGTAATTTCCATTTAGATAGAATATTTTCCCTTAAGGTTTGAGATGAAATATTTTCTAAAGTGAACGAATTTCTTTTGAGTATTTTCCAAAGAAGGAAGAATTTTTCTCTACTAATACGAGTTGATCACCGGTTTTAAACTAAAGTTATATGATTCTGAGTTCCACGTGTTTGATTTCAAAAGAGTTATAAGTTCTTGAGCATTAAATATGTTTTACTCTCCATGATATATATGCATGAGTTTGAAAGTATTATTTAAAGCTTTCTTTAGTCTTCTAGCAGTGAGAATAAGAGAAGAGTTTAGATATTTAAAGCAAAAGTATAATGACTCACGAGATTTTTGTTACTTATTCAAGCCATTTGAGTCATTCCTAATTGCATCCATGGCTCTCGAGTTCATGGAGTAGTAGAGGCTTTGTTAGACTAGTTATCAGACTGTGGTTGTGTTGAGATTTCCAATTTTGTGGTTGTTTGGACGGAGTATTATATTAGTATTTCCTTTCATTTGATGTATCAGTGCCAGTGATTTGTATATTTCTTCTTGAATGAGTTATTATGAGAAGTGACAGGCTCAAAGGGTTAGCTTGGGGATACTTGTAGCCCTAAGCATCGTGTGACAACTCGGGAGGTGATTTTAGGTCGTTACAAACTTGGTATCAGAGCTAGGTTTTAAATGAGTCCTAAGGAGTCTTACAAGCCACATTGAGTAGAGTCTTGATTATCGGAGTGTAGCGCGCCACATCTATGAGCCAGAGGCTACAAGACATTTTAGGAAAAATGTTATTTGTTTCTTTTAGATTCCATCATGCCTACAGTTGTCCCTCTCCTCCAATAATTCATGCTCTTTTATTTTCAAAAATGCCTCTTCGAAGAGAGAATACTCACTGAAATAATGATGAGCACCCCCACCTGTTGATCCCTTAAATGAGACTATCTCATGTTGAGATTTGGGCGGCCTTTCAGGAATTAGTCCAATTAGTCACAACTAATGTTTGAGCCAATAACCAAGCCACAGTTACAAATCAGCAGAGAGGTGACATAGCTGCTTTTTGGATCTGCGATTTCATGCGGATGAATCCACCATATTTTATGGGTCCAAAGGAAGGTGAGGACCCATTGTTGTACATTGAGGAGGTAAGAAAGATCATGCATGCGATGTATGTTTTTGAGGAAGAAATTGTTCAGTTGGCATCTTATAGGTTGAAGGACATAGTTTATGACTGGGTTATATTATGAAAAAAGGGTAGAGGTTAGAATGCTGCTCCTATGACTTTACAAGTATTCTAAGATGCATTCTTGGACATGTTCTTGCTACTTAAGATGAGGGAAGCAAGGATTGAGAAGTGTATGAACTTGTGGCAGGGCTCCATGAAGGTTAAGGAGTCCTGCTTGAAGTTCAACCAGTTGGCCAAGTATGCTCCTGATTTGATTTCTGACGCCCGAGCTAGTATGACCAAGATCATGACTGGTGTTTATGGGTTGGTGTTAAAAGAGTTTATGACTGTAATGCCGCATAGGGATATGGATCTGTTTAGGTTGATGATGTATGCACAGTAGAAAGAGGCAAATAATATTAGATAGAGAGATAGTGTAAGGGGTAATAAGAGGGCTAGATCAGAGCAACATGAGTATAGTCATCCTAAATTCAATGGAGGAAACCTCCCTCAATTTTAGAGGTGTTTGTCTATTCCAGTGCCTTCATCAGCTAGTGCTCCTGCTCGTAGGGGTAGGCAGGAGTTAGGAAGCAGGTCTTTTATGTCTAGGTCACTAACCATTGTTGGTAACAGTCCCCATTATCCTTCTTTGCTAAGTATGGTAGGGATTATCTCGATGAGTGTTTCACAGATTTGAGGGGTTGTTTTGGTTGTGGCAAGTAGGGACACAAACTTAGAGATTTTCCGCATGCTAGGTAGGTGACCAGGGATGCTCGACCTCAAGCACAGACTACTAGAACACCAGCTCTTGTCCCTTGTCTTGCCCTTGTTCAGGGTGCTCCATCTAGCACTGCTAGTGGTCTGCACCAGAACAAATTCTATGCCTTACCATCCCGTCAGGAATAGGAGGACTCTCCCAATGTTATTACTGGTATGCTATGCATCTTTTGTTTTGATGTTTATGTATTGTTGGACCCTGGGTTAAGTCTATCCTATGTGACCCCACTTATAGATGTGAAATTCAAAATGAGTCTCGAAAATATTCCTGAGCCTTTCGTAGTTTCTACACCAGTAGGGGAGTTCTTCATAGAGTCATACTTACTGATTTGATAGAGTTAGACATGGTGGATTTTGACCTTATTTTGGGTATGGATTGGCTTCATTCTTGTTATGCATCTATAGACTGTCGTACTCGTGAGGTAAAGTTTCACTTTCCTGATGAGCCAGGTTTTGAGTGGTTCGGGAGTTAGATATCTCCCAAGAGTCATTTTATCTCCTATCTCAAAGCCAAAAAGCTAATATCCAAGGGTTGCATCTATCACCTAGTTAGAGTAAAAGATACTACGTCTGAGGTTTAATTATTTAGTTAGTCGATATTGTTAATGAGTTTCCAAATGTTTTTTTGGAAGATCTCCCAATGGTACGTCCCTATACAAAGATAGAGTTTAGCATTGACCTTCTTTCCGACACTCATCCCATTTTTATTTTGCTATTCCGTATGGCACCTGTTGAGCTTAAAGAGTTGAGAGTGCAACTCAAAGATCTTTTAGACAAAGGTTTCATAAGGCCCGATATTTCTCCTTGGGACACACCTATTCTATTCGTGCAGGAGAAAGATGGTTCTTTGCGTATGTGCATTGACTATAGTCAGCTTATCAAGTTTACAATCAAAAATAAGTATCCTCTTCTTGGAGTTGATGGTCTATTTGATCAGTTACAAGGTGCAAATTATTTCTCCAAGATAGACCTTAGATTCGGTTATCATCAACTTAAAGCGAGGGAATGTGATATTCTAAAGACAACCTTTCAAACCCACTATGGTTACTTTGAGTTTTTATTCATGTCTTTCGGGCTAACCAATGCCCCAATAACTTTTATGGGCTTCATCAATGGAGTGTTCAAGCAATATCTTGATATGTTTGTCATAGTGTTCATAGATGGCATCCCTGTATACTCCCGCAGTGAGCATAATCATGCGAATCACCTTAGAATTGTCTTGAAAAATCTTAGAGGTTACCACTTGTTTGCCAAATTCATTAAGTGTGAATTTTGGCTAAGGTTTGTAGCCTTTCTGGGTCATATTATTTCAGCCAAAGGTATTAGAGTTGATCCCCAAAAGACAAATTTTGTAAGAAATTAGCCTAGACCTATATCTCTGCCTGACATTAGAAGTTTCTTGGGTCTAGCGGGATACTACCATCGTTTTGTTGAAGGTTTCCCTTCTATTCCATCTCCTATGATCCGGTTGACCCAAAAGAAAGTTAAATTCCAGCGGTCAGGTTCCTATGAGAAGAGTTTTCAGGAGTTGAAGACTCGACTTACTTTAGCCACTGTGTTGACTTTTCCTGATGGTACAAATGGTTTTATGGTGTATTGTGATGCCTTTAAAATTAGTTTAGGTTGTGTGTTGATGCAAAGAGGTAAGGTTATAGCCTATGCCTATAGACAGTTAAAGATGGATGAGAAGAATTACCTAACCTATGATCTTGAGTAAACTACTATGGTCTTTTCTTTGAAAATCCGGAGACACTTTCTTTATGGTGTTCATGTTGATGTGTTTACTGATCATAAGAGCCTGCAGTATGTGTTTACTCAGAGAGAGTTGAATCTTAGGAATAGGAGGTGGTTAGAGTTGTTAAAACACTATGATATGAGTGTGTTGTATTACCCGGGCAAGGCCAATGTACTGGCGATTGCTCTTAGAATATTGTCTATGGGTAGTGTTGCTCATATAGAGGAAGGTAACAAAGAGTTAGCTCATGATGTGCCTTATCTGGAGAGATTGGATATTAGGTTGCTTGATTCATGTGAGAGAATTACTTTGGTGCAAAGTAGTTCCAAATCCTCCTTAGTTTTGGAATTAAAGGAGAAGCAAGATAGAGATCATCGTTTGGTCAGACTAAAGGAGGTAGGTAAGGACCAAAAGACAGAGGTTTTCTCCCAAGGGGGAGATGGCATGTTGATATTGCAAGGTAGATTGTGTATTGCGTGTGTTGATGATCAGAGGAAGAGGATTATGGCTGAAGCACATGGCGCACGGTATTCTATTCATCCCAACACTACCAAGATTTATCCTGACTTGCAAGAAATCTGTTGGTGTAGTGGTATGAAGAAGGACATAGCTGAGTTTGTAGTAAAGTGTCCAATGTACCAATAGGTTAAGGTAGAGTACTAAAAACCTGGTAGTGTGATGCAAGAGTTTGGTATACCCACTTGGAAGTGGGAGGTGGTGAATATAGATTTTTTGACTGGGTTACCTCTCTCGTGTCGTCATCATGATTCTATTTGGGTTGTTGTAGACAGTCTGACTAAGTTCACGCACTTGTTTCCCGTGCATACATCTTATACTGCTGAGGATTATGCTATATTATATATTTGGGAGTTAGTTAGGCTGCACGGAGTTCCCTCATCTATCATTTTGGGTAAGGGGTACTCAATTTACTTCTCAGTTTTGGGGGCCGTTTCAGCAGGGTCTTGGTATCCAAGTTCTTTTGATTTTTTCTTTTCATCTGTAGATAGATGGTCAAGCTGAGAGGACCATTCAGGCTCTATAGGATATATTGAGTGCGCGTGCTCTTAATTTCAAAGGTAGTTGGGATGGGTATTTTCCATTGATTGATTCGCCTATAACAATAGTTACCATGCTGGCATTGGGATGGCACTCTTTGAGGCTTTGTATGCTAGAAGATGTAGATCACCCATAGGTTGGTTTAAAGTGGGTGAAGCTGCCATGATTGGGCTTGAAGTAGTGTTTGAAGCTATGGAGAAAGTTAATTTAATTAGAGAGAGGTTAAAGACAGCTCAAAGTGGTCAAAAGTCATATGCCGATGTGAGAAAAAGAGATCTAGAGTTTGAAATGGGTGATTTGGTGTTCTTGAAGATTTCACCCATGAAAGGGGTGAAGAGGTTTGCTAAAAATGGAAAGGTTAGTCCCCGTTATGTTGGCACGTATAGAGTTTTCATTCGTGTTGGAAAAGTAGCCTATGAGATTTAGTTGCCTACGGAGTTGTCAGCCGTTCATCCTATTTTTCATGTTTCCATGCTTAAGAAGCATATTGGTGATTCCATTAGGGTAGATCCTTCTGAGAGTGCTGACATTCAAAATAGTCTTTCATTCAATGAGATTCCCATTGAGATCCTAGATTCTTAGATCCATCGACCGAGGAACAAAGAGGTTCCCAAGGTCAAAGTGTTTTGGCGGAACCAGTTTGTTGAGGGCTCTACTTGGGAGGCAGAAGAAAAAATGCGATCGAAGTACCCGCACCTCTTTTCCATGATTTTAGATCGATCCGAAGGTATTATTCTTCCTCAATTCATCCCTTCTAATCTAAAGTTCTGCAATATATCTATTCTTGTATGAGTTCTTGCAATTTCTGAGGTATTCAAGAGTTTAGAAAGTTTTTGAGCCCGTTTAGAAAATTGATTCAGCTATGTGTACTTTGTTTTTCCTATGTTCCTAGTCTAATTAGCGGCATTCGAGGATGAATGTTTCCAAGGGGGAGATATTGTAAGACTCTGCAAAGTTTCATCCTAGTCCGAGCCTTAGAGCATGTCAAGTGAAGTGTAATTCCAGCCCTAAAAGATTGAGAAGAGACTTCCCAAGTGATTGGTATTTAAACCATATAGAATTTTCTTTAATTTGACTTTTTTCAGGTATAGAATTGAATTAGCTTTCCAACAATACCAATTTCGTCCAAATTTGGCATCGAGGTGAGAAGTTATGGTCGTGTTACTGAGAGTTATTGGAATCGGCCAGGTGCGATGGACTATCTGAACAACCGTCGAGTCTGTGATGGATCGTTGCTCAAACAGTCACAACCAAGGTAGTAACTCTCTTTTCTTGGCCAAGTGCGATGAGCAGGACGTCGGACCATCAAGTCTGCGACAGACCGTCGCTGAGCCCGTCGCCACTGAGGCAGTATGGTCTCATCCTGGCCAATATATGATGGACGATCTGATGGAGCATCAAGACTGCGATGAACCTTTGCTTCAATCATCACATCGAGGCAGTATGTTATTTTTCTGATCGACGTGTGATGGACTATCTGACATACTGTCAGACTAGAGAAGGACCATCGCTCCAACCTTTGCAGCCCTTGTCCAGTATATTTAAGTCATTTTTAAGGGGGATTTTTGGTCTTTTCCACTCTTTTATCAACCAAATATATTCCAAGCGAAGCAACTGGTTTCATTCATCATCCAAAACATAAGAGAGCTAGGGTTTTCCCTCAAGAACAAATCTAAAACCATTCTCCAAGAAATCCAAGAACTCACCATAGATTCAACAAATTGAGATGAAATTTAAGTTCACCAAGTTCAATGGTCGAAAGAACCTTCTCTCAAGAGAAAAAAAGAGTTGAAGCAAGCTTGTTCATCCAATTTCATAGTCTAAGGTATGTTCGATTTTGAACAAGGGTAATCCTTTCACCCTTGTGCCCAAAGGCTTATTTAAACTACAATTTTCTACAATTTATGAGATTTTACATGAAATTGAATCAGGGGTTTTCACCCATTGTTTTGGTTGTAAGTTTTTGATGTTTCCCATTAATTGAGTGTCTAATGGCATGATTTTTACATATTTTCTTGAGAAATTGCAGCTGGGTCTATACCCCATGATTTTAATCCTTAAGAAGTTAATAGTTGAAATGTTTGAGATATTTAAGTATATGAGTATGTTGAGATTATGAGCTAAATTGCTGTAAATTCCACATTTCTATATGATTTATGAATCTAAATGCTATCTAATATGCATTTTGATGAGTTTTGACTTAAGATTGAATAATTCATCATTAAGCCCTACTTGAGACTTGCAATTTTACAAACTTTTTTGCTATAAGCACCCATGATTTTAGTATTTTGAGATTATTGAGAAATGTTTTGACCTAATGGTCATAGAGTTTTTAAATCCACTCTACCACATGATATTATAGATTTGATTATTGGGTTCTTATGAACCATGAGATTATTTTGAAAGTGGATTTCCATGAGATGAGTAAGATAAACTAAAGGGAGTAGTATTTAGCACCGAGTTGGGTAAGTTACCATGGTTTCTTACCTTAGAACTATGTACCATCATAGGTTTGAGATTTTTGGCTTGAGTCTGAGATGATTGGGCCCGAGGCCGAGATAAGTGATCACTGAGTTGAGGTTATACTACTTGGAAAGATTATGATTCCTATCCCCAACGTGAGGTTTCTTCCTTAGGAGGATAAGACGTTGGAATCCATGTAGCTTACATGGTTTATGTTGGTTAAGAGAACCTCCCTAATCTAAAGTATTTTCCATTGAGATAGAATATTTTCCCTAAAGCTTTAAGATAAGATATTTTCTAAAGTGAACGAATTACTTTTGAGTATTTTCCAAAGAAGTAAGTAGTTTTCTCTACTAATATGAGTTGATCACGGGTTTTCAAACTAAAGTTATATGATTCCGAGTTCCAAGTGTTTTAGTTCAAAAGAATTATAAGTTCTTAAGCATTAAAGAAGTTTTACTCTCCATGAGATATATGCATGAGTTTAAAAGTATTGTTTAATACTTTTTTTAGTCTTCGAGTAATGAGAATAAGAGAAGAGTTCAAATTTTTAAAGTTAAAGTATAATGACTCACGAGATTTGTGTTACATTCTTCATTCTACATGATTTATGAGCTTTACATTTTGACTTATTCAAGACATGTGAGTCATTCCTAATTGCATACATGATTTGATTGAAGAGTATTGACGTTGTTTTATGTAAATTCATACACCCCCACATACTCTGTACATTCCCAAGACTTGATTCACATATACATCTATGTGCTACATTGTCTTATAATGTAGGTTCAGGCTCTCATTCCTAGCCTCGTCAGTGATTTTTGAGTACCTTTGTCTATATCTCCCCAGTGGTAAGTCCTTATGGTTTGAGGACCTATCTTCATACATTTCATTATTCGAGTGTTTATGTTATTACTTTCAGTTTAGTTTGAGTTAATTGGGGACCTTTCCCAATGTCTCTCGAGTTCATGGAGTAGTAGAGGCTTTGTCAAACTAGTTATCAGACTGTGGTTGTGTTGAGATTTCTAGTTTTGTGGTCGTTTGGACGAGTATTATCTTCGTATTTCCTTTCATTTGATATGACAGTGTCAGTGATTTGTATATTTATTCTTGAATGAGTTAATATAAGAAGTGATGGGCTCAAAGGGTTAGCTTGGGGCTACTTGTAGCCCTAAGCACCGTGTGACGTCCCGCGAGGTGATTTTGGGTTGTTACATTTTTTTGCATATGGAAATGTAAAACAAACATTTTATCATAAATCCTCACTTGTGACAGTATACTACCTTCATCTTCTGTGAGAATCGACCACCCATAACTAGGGCATGTCAAGTGTAGAATCATTTGTGTTGTATTTTGGCTTAGAAACGTAGGTTCTTGAGGTGAGTTATTTCCCTATCGGGCCACATAAGAAGATTGGTATTTGATTCTATAGGCCTTAGGGATCTTAGTGTTTAAGACACACTTTGGTTCCTATTGTTTGTAGATTTTTATGTCTTCTTTCTATCCCTTTATCTTATTGCATTTGTTGTCTTTGTTTTCTATATCGTGTTTTTGTAGTTACTACCCTTATTGTGTTGGTTTCTTATTCTTGATTTTCCCTCATTATTCTTGGCTTGTTTGTTGTTCATATTTGTTCTCGAACCATTTGGTATTAGAGCAAGGATTGATTTCGTTCATATGAGATCAATCTTGGGTTTGTTATCTTAAAAATAAAAAAAAATGTTGAAAACTGTAAATCCAACAAAAAAATATTCTATCCCATTTTTGTGTTTAGGCTGAAATTTGAGACTTAAATTTAGGAGATTTTTATGCGTTTTAGTAGTTTCTAGAGTTATCCCTTTCTTCATAAATTGTTGAACAAAAACATTCAAAATGTTGGTTTGATCTAAAAGGTCAAGTGGAAAGTGAATCTTTGATTTTTCTGAAAAAATTCCAAGACAACACAAGAAGAAAAAGAGCAAATAGCTTTCAAAAGCCTTGTTGCCAAAAGGGAGAAAGGGGGATATCACAAGGCTTACCAAAAAGGAAAGGAGAGAAAGACTTTTAAAAAAGTTGTCTAACCAAAAAAGTCAAGTCTCTTGAAATTGTTAAAAGGGCTCCAAAGTCTTGTTTGTCCCTACCAAAACTAATTTTTCCACTCTTCCAAATTAAAATTTAACCAATCCAAATTGCAAACTACCACATCACCAAATTGCCATGTCACCAACCACCACATCACCAATGTTCCAAAAAGCTAAGGCTCAAATTTCATATTTCTAAGTTTCATTTCTTGTTTCTTTAAATATATTTTGTTGATTCTAGTACTAATTGGCAAACTAGTAATCACCTACTTGGTTGTGAATTAGTTGTTTGAATCCATTTCTTCGTGTTTGAATTTTTTGTGTGCTTTTATCATTTTAATTCATTGTAGTTTCTTGGCTTAAGTCCAAACAAGATTTCTTTTAGTCTTTCAAACAAAAATCCATTCCGAACAAGAGTAGAACTCATCCCTCAACGTCTCACGAATTATAAGCCAACTTTCAACACTTGTGAAGCCAAGTGTGAGGCAACCGAAGGTGTAAGAGTGTGGTGCGGATACATTTTGAGATAAGTTGTGTGTTGTTTTTGTTTCTGTGTTTTCTTAGGTACCATAGCTAATGATCCTACCTTGGACACTTTTAAAGATTTCAAACGAAACCTTGAAAGGCTACGACAAATTCTTGGTTCCTCGAATCCAATTCCTTCCCTTACTCTTATTGACTTGGCCTATCTTGAGACTATCAAAAGTGACTATGAATGATGAGAAAGAGAGTGGGTGTTTTATAATCCACTTAATCAAAAACTCCCTTATGATAACAGCTTCCCAAAGGAGCAAGTCGGCTACTATGACACGCACCAAGGTGAAGACCATTCCTCATGTGAGCTACAAGGTTAAAATGCTATCTCCTACACTCTTATAAACATAAAATGTTGTGATGTGGATAGTAGTATCCAAGTGGGAGTAGATTCTTGTTTTCCTAAAAAAGACTTACATGAGTTTTTCTTTTGTAATACTCTTGGTATTGTTAGGTCTCATAGCAATCGAATTCTTATTGTAAGTATACAAGAACTAGCTGATCCTATAGATGACCGAATTGATTCTTCTCATGAGATCAATTTGTGTCCACCTGGTGCTAGAACTTGTATCATGAATTAGTTTCCATTACCATGTAATAAGAGTATTCACACATTAGTTGACCCTTGTGAAAACCAAGGTGAGTCTATGTAGGCATGTGAGTTTCCAACAACTAGGGAAGGTGTGTACAATGATCAACTTACTCATGAATGTAACCCACTACTTGAGCTTGTATATGGTGTATTTGATGAGTCTCAAGTTAGTGATGATGTTGATAGAGTTGATAGTGAGAATAAAAATGATTTTTTGAGCCTATTGTGTGAAGAAAGCCTTTTTATAAGTTTTTCTCATCGAAATCATGTAAATGAAAATGTTGGTGAACATGATAGGAGTGAACCCATGGGCTTGTCCTGTGATAAAGATTCTAATGTTTTCTTGGCTCATAGGGATAACTATGTGCTTAAAACCTCTTTGAAACTTGATAATGACCTTTTACAGGGTGAACTTACTTATTCCAAATCGGCCCACGGGATAGATTACTCTCTCTTTAGTTATAATATCTTGTTCGAAGATGGTGTAATCACTTCCAATGATCCTAGTGGTGATAATTATACTGAGGGTATAACTTTTCTTGATAGCTATAGCTTACATGATAACCCACTGTGGTGTGATAACATTCCTCCTAAAGATGAAAATCATTTCTTGAAAGATGGGAGTGCTCTTAATGGTATGGAATGTACAGTCATGGAAAGGACTAACCAATTGGGTGCCGATAGCTTTGAATTGCTTGAATATTTAAGAAAACCAATAGGTGGTTGTTCCTTAAAAAATGATTGTGGATACTATCCTTTGTATGGAACCCCACCTTTGTTTGATAATTATGAGGACGAATTGTTTTCTTCTTGTGAAGATTTAAGCAATAATCCCTTTGATTTTAGTGGTGGTATATGTCTACTTGAGGGTTCTTCCTTAAAAGGAGAAAGTTTCCATTTCTTGGAAACTACTTTTTCTTCTACTTTGTGTGACCTTGTTGTTGAGATTACTCACAGTGATGATGTTGAAACGAGTAGTGAGTGCATAGATGAGGACACCCTAGTTGAGGTTGACTTGAGTGATACCTTTCTCTACTCCCAATTTGATTTAGATGATATATATGCTATTAAATAGGGTATATTTTTTTGTTCGGGTGATGCCTATGAGGAAAGGGAATATTGTCTACACCCATTTCTATGGCCACTCTTTCCATTTGACCCCAGTGCCAAATATGGATGTGATGATGTCAGCATACCCAATTGGTTGCTTGGACTACATAAAAAGCAAAGTTTGAATAAGGGTGTTTGTATCCTTCCCTATAATAGAGAGTTTTTACTTGGGATTCACAATCCATTTGAGAGACCAACAATGTGCAAAGAAAAGAACTCTAACTAATATGAAGGGTCTTTAAATAAGGAGAGCCATAAAAGGCTCCAAGAGAGTTCACTATTGTGTGTTTCCATTCTTGACCAAGGTTTTATCACTTATAGTTCAAGTAGAGAGTCTTCTATTGAAACTACTTTAGATAGACTCCATTAGTGTGATACCCTTATTCTATATATGTGTGGAGATGGTGACTTCCATAGACAACTCCTTTTGTAAATTTTTCAATAGATTTCTAATGTTTAACACGAAGGATCCTTGGCTATATTTCAAGTGTGTACCACTGTGGCATGGCGATGTTATTTATTGTGCTAACTCTATCGCTCATGTAATGAGTATTATGTGCTTGTTCGTCCTTTCAATGTTCTTGCAAGGTTTGGAATCTAGGTCAAATCCTTTTAAACAAAGTGAGGATGATATGATCCAAATGACCATCATATCTTTTGATGAATTCATTCGAAGCCAATACATGAAGGGTCAAGATTTGGTCACATTGAGAGAAAGAGAACGTGCATAGAGTGATAAATTTGAGTACACCATAGAGCAAACCCGTGTGTGGAAGGTTGCTTAGGACTTGTTTTGATGCCTACTAATGGGGTCCACATTGAAGTGGCATCTCAACCATCCAGGGTCGCCTCTTCATTTGAACACAAAAAACTACATGGATACCCCTTCTTGAAGGCAATTTTAGAGATTACACATGGTGTCTTAACACACCATGGCCGCCCTCCTCTCATTAAGGGCATTGGAATCATTTTATGTTTATTTTTTAATAGCTTATAAATAGACACTTTTTAGGTTATTTCCTTAATTTTTTCGAATATGGAAATATAAAAGAAACATTTTATCACAAATCCTATTTTGTTAGAGTAGACTACCTTCCTCTTATGTAGTCAAGTGTGGAATCATTTGTGTTGCATTTTGGCTTAGAAACATAGGTTCTTTAGGTGAGTGATTTCCCTCTTGGGTCACGTAAGCAGATTAGTGTTTGATTCTGTAGGCCTTAGGGGTGTTAGTGTTTGAGACACACATTGGTTCCTATTAATTGTAGATTCTTATGCCATCTTATCTTTTCCTTTATCTTATTGCATTTGTTTTCTTTGTTTCCTATATCGTGTATTTGTAGTTACTGCCCTTGTTGTATTTATTGCTTATTCTCGGGTTTCCCTCGTTATTCTTGGCTGGTTTGTGTTTAGTATCTGTTCCCGTATCACCAACATAATTAAAAACTAATTTTATGAGCTTCTACTATTTTAAGCAATTGTTAAAATAATTGTTTTATAAGATAAAACGTTTTTAAAAATTAATTCGAAGCATATTTTATCATTCTTAAGTGTATGTGTGTTTGTGTATCTCTCTATATATGTATGTATGCATATATATATATATATCAAGTGAAATTATATGTGAATTGAAAATGCTTTGTTTTACTCAAGTTTAATTTAAAATTAATTGCCATATTCAACGACATAATTCTTTATTTCTTATAAAATAATTAGTGAAGTATTTGTTAGAATTACAAGCTCAATTAATCAATCTTGAAATTAATGTGTCATAATTCTATCTTAAATTTGTGCTTAAAAAACTAGGTGATAATAAATAGACTCAATTCAAAATGCCAGACCCAACTTCCCTTCACCGTGACCCGACCTAATCTCCTAAGACCCCTAATTTAATCCCCTTGTCAGTTATATACACATATATGCATACAAACATGCCTCACCTCTATTCTCACTCCCAAGCCACTCTCTTAGAATTCAGCTCTAATAGAACCTTGGGAGTTGCACCACACTATGAGGGACAAGGTCCCTCAGAATTAGCCACAGGCAATAAAGCTGTAATTTAACTAGGAACATAACACATTGTATGAAACTTAAAGAACACAAGATTTAACGTGGAAACTACTTTGCTCAAGGAAGGTAAAAGCACTGATTGCCCTCACAAGATCCAAAAAAAGTTCACTGTAATCAAACTCTTGATACAGACACCAATAAACCTAACTCTAGTTTTCTCCTACTTGTTATAACTCTACTATAAGATGACCTTGAAAACTTGGCCAAGACTCCTTGTAACTGGTAACTCTAACTAGCTTCAAGATTAAGCAACTCTACCTAAACACTCCCAACACTGAAATAAAGAACTACTGTTATATAGTGAGCAATTCATTTATATAATCAAACTGGACTCAGGAATATTTGCTATTTCAACACAAACACTAGATTAGAAATAGAACAATGTTGAATATTGTGTTTTTGACTTTTTCTCTCTTCATCATTTTGGATTTGCAGAACTACTTGATAATGAACCATCCTTTTATTTTTATCGATGAGTAATGATTAGGGTTGGAATATAATTGGACTAGGTGTCTCAATATTATAAGCAACATATGCACAGCTTGTTACACAAAAAGACAAAATTGTGCAGACGCATGCCAGCTATACTGTATCCTATGCAAACGCATGCCAACTATATTATACCCTTGGATATCCAGGGACCTGGTGCCTTGAAGTCAGTTGCTTATTATCAAAATAAAAAAACAACAATTTCCCCTCTTTTTGAGGATGACAAACCAACCATAGAGTTCTGAGCAAAAATGTTTATGCTCTTTCATGATATATTATTAGTGTGATTACCACTAATAAAGATGAATGTACATCCTATCATGCAACACCATGATTCAACAACTTAGGGACTAGGTCCTTCGTTGTTAATTTCTAAAAAGAAAAGGGCAGCCCGGTGCACTTAAACTACCGCTATACGCGGTGTCCGGGAAAGGGCCTCACCAGAAGGGTGTATCGTACGTAGCCTTACCTTGTATTTCTACCAGAGGCTATTTCAAAGGCTTGAACCCATGACCTCCTGGTCTCATGGCATCAAATTAACCAGTTACTCCATGGAATACCCCAGAAAATTTTTCGTTGAAATTTTATACGAAAACGTATTGGATCCTATATTTGAGAATGATTTATAATTTTTCTGTGTGTCATTTCATCGATTTCGACCCACCATTTCGTAGAGCATCGAATAATCTTTCCAAAGATATGTGGATCACCCAAAATGAACACTCGAGCGATGAGTTACGATAATTCCGATCAAACTACGACCATTCCGATCCAAATGTGAATTGTAAAATGTGAAGGAAAAAAAATACTGCTGCCAAGCAATTTTTTTGGTCAACTTCAAACAATCATAACTCCTTGTACATAATGAACTGTGTGAGGTGTTATATATCAACGGAAAGACCTGAGATTCTTCTTTCCAATAAAATTGGTTTTATCCAATTTGGATATCGGAGTAAAAGGTTATCGCCAATTTACTTTATCTTATCGGATAGATCACTGAAGGACAGATTCGGGTTTTATTTGTTCTTTAGGGTCATTTTGGTCTTTCACCACTCTTTTAAACCTCTATAAATACCCATTCAGCTGAGAACTTGTATTATTTTCTTCTCATTTCTCTTATATGTATATATATATATATATATATATATATATATATATATATATATAGTTAGTGTTAGGGTTTTGAATTGGGGGAAATTAATTTGAAGCTTTGATTCAAGAATTCCTTCCGTCAATCTCTTTCAGCCACGAAATCTTAGATATGCAAGTGTTTATCTATGGACTCCTTTCGTCCATAGAGTCCACGAATCTCTTTTTGAAAGTTCAAGTTATGTATATATATATATTTACTTTTTTTTCTATACTTTGATGATGTATATATATATATGTTGATTGATATTTGATGGTTGAAATATATCTGAGGATTATGTATGTTACTTGATATATATATATATGATGACTATGCATGTTGGTTGATATAGATATATGTGTGTGTAGTGATGGAGTATGTTGGTTGATACATGCATGTGATGATTATGTGTGTTAGATGAGATATATGGGGTGGTGGAAAACATGAGAATTTGACGAATTCACCAATGCCTAAAAGTACATATAAGGTGTTTGTGGAATTGTCTAAGAGGCTATAAATTTATGTTCTTGGGATATAATGAGTTCTAAATGACTAGACTACTTTCTATGTATACATTCAACAAGAACTCCATGTTATTGTCTAAAATTAGAGATGTTGTGTGGAAGGATTATGATATGGTTGTAAGTGCAGACGAGGGATTTATTTGGTGGAATTAAGATGAATGATAGTGTTGTAGCACATGTAATTGTTCATACTGACCTATGCCTAAATGGTACATGCAAGGTAATTGTAGAAATGCCTAGTTGAAGAAGAAAGGATCGTATGACCCCTTGTGATTGAATTGATAAGTTCATACCTTACTTGCATGCTATGTGTTTACTATGATGCTTGAGGGAAATGGTAAGACCATTAGGCCATGCTAAGTGTGAAATGTCTAACTATGGGTCGAATTTCATATATCAAGATCTTAAAGGAAAGAACCTTGAGAAGTGAATCATGATGTGTTGAATGTATGTTATTTGTGTGTATCCCAATTGGATGAACTATGCTATGTTGTATTCTTCCCTAACCATATGCATCCTTGTTGAATGGTCTACGATGTAATGGCATGAGATCCCAATACTTGTATATGAATATATCTTCAAATGATTGGTGTGAGGTGTTAATGAATGCATGGTGCATGATGGCCTATGAGCATGTGAGTATGCGTTGTTGTATACTACGTATTACTTATGTTATTGATTATTGGGGGTACGTATGTCCGAAATAGTCTGCTGGTCTAGAGCTGAGTCGGTTCTGTGATAATCTTAGTCGTGCTACGATCGATGAATTTCCGATGATTTGAGAACTTAACATAAATTCTGTGAGAACTTAGTATGTGGGGTTTTGAACAAGAATATCTTTTCATTCTTGTGCCCAAAGAATTGATTTTATGATTGGAATTTCATGATTTTGTAAAGTGGATAAATACCCAAGATGTTTTAATGAAGAATTATGAGCTAATAAAAAATATAAATTATTTAAACTTGGATGTACATGATTACTTTGTTATTCCCAAGTTTTGATTTGATATGGTGAATTTCTTATTTCTACCATGATTTGATATTTCAAGTGTTTTCAAGATATGATTTATGGAACTTTGAATCGTCCAATATTGGTATACATAATAACCTTATTATCATGTTTTCTTGAATTGAGATTTTATGCCATAAATTGCATACCACCACTGTAAAATTATTTTTTTTGAGGATTCTTGATATAAGAGCCATGATTTGAGTTATATTACGACATACAAAATCTTACTATGATTTGAAGATCTTAAATGCTTTTCAAAAGCTATTATCATGATTTGAATATTGGAATGAAAGAATGATAATTCGAGAATATTGATTTCCATCCGCAGAGTCGGGATGATTTATATTGATTTTAAGCTCATAGAGACGAAATATTGTGTTATTGATACCATGTTGATGTTGAGGAAAATTAAAATGTTTTGAGCTAAAATGTGTTGAGTTAGGAATCCACAAATTGATATGATTTGATAAATGAGAAAGAGATTTGATTTGGTCTTTATGATAGACCCTCGTGATGTTGTGGTGGATTTTCTAACGTGTTCTGAGCTAATCGGGGAGTATTACTGTAATAACCTAGAAAATTTTTCGTTCAAATTTTGTGTGTAAACATGTTGGGTTCTATCTTCTAGAATGAATTATAAATGTTTAATGCAGAATGTCTTAGATTATGACCCACCATTGCGTATAGTATCGAATAAGATTTTCAACGATATTTGGATCATCCAAAATAGACATCCGAGCGACGAGTTATAAACATTCCGATCGAACCATGAATAGTAGTGAACAGTAAAACATGCAGGAAAAAGTACTGAGGCCTGACATATTTTTTGTCCAACTCTAAACGATCATAACTCCTTCTACATACTATTTATCAACGGAAAGATCTGTGATTCCTCTTTCCAATGAAATTGGTTTCATCTAATTTGTCTATCGGAGCAAAAATTTATGGTCGATCTGCTTCATCCTATCAAAAGTGAATATTTGGATCAACTTCAAATGACCATAACAGCTCGTACACAATGATCTGGGTGAGATACTATATATCAACGGAAAGATATGATAGTTCTCTTTCTAATGAAATTGGTTTCATCCAATTTGGATATTGGAGTAAAACGTTATTGTTGATCTTCTTCAGACTATCAAAATAGTCCAGCAAAGGATAGATTAGAGAGTTATTTAATTTTTAGGGGCATTTTGGTCATTACTCGTCACCCGAAATCCATCCAAACCCTATATTAAAGCCAATTAGAAGCATTATATGTTATATTTCATCAAATTTCCTCACAAATAAAACCCTAAGCTCCAATATCCAACTTCAAGAACCTCCAAAGTTCACCATTAATTCTGCAAATTTATTCAAGATTCCAAGTTCCTAGTTCAAGAACTCCAAGAACCATCATTCAAAGGCACGATTAACATCTCAAAAATGAGTATCGATCTAAAGTTCATCATTTAAGATATGTGGGATTTTTCAACAAGAACTCTCCTTCGTTCTTGTGCCCAAAAGTAATATTCTTTACAAAGGCATGAATTTTGTTTGATTTTTACAAATTTGAAGCATGAACCCATATCTTATGATGATTATTATGAAATATTAATGTTTATGATTTTTAAAAATGAATTTACATATGTGGAGATATAAAGCATGAATCTTGAATGATATTTATCTTGATTTTTATATTTGGGTCGTGATTCCCCATTAGAAATTGTGTTTTTTTAGAAAGTGTGTATTATAAGCACGTTGATGTTGAATATTTGAGATATTTTGAATGATTTAACCTTTTGGTCTTAATGGAGTTATTTTGAACTCAAGTGTGAAAGAAATCCACAACAAGGTTGATTTTGATAGATAGGTAGCATGATGCTCCCAATGTATATTTATATATTACTAAAATTATTTTGGTGTGGATTGTCTTTGAAATAATCTGAGATAAGTTTGGGAGAAATCTTTAGCACCAAGGGGAGGTATAAAGCGACCTTACTTCCCTAGAACTACATGCCCCCATAGGAGTGAGCCTGAGGCTGATTTATATAGTGATCACTAGTTTGTGTGGATTTGATGTCGATAGTCCTACTTCGATGGTAAGGATAGGATGAATCTCCCCAACGTGGGTTGTACTTTGGACTCCATGTAGCTCACATAGTTTATGTTGGTTATAGGATCTCCCAGTATGTGTGTGTTTCCTTGTGTCTATGGTGAATGGTGAAGTGATTTGAAAGTGGAATTTTGAAAGTTATTCTTTCAAAAGATTTAAATGATATTTACATTATGAGATATATTCTTGATGAAATGAAAGTGATTGACAAATTATATGATGATTTGCATTTGTTATTGTACTTATTTCATCCTCTCATGATTATGATGATTTTCTTCAGGCTATGTGAGTCTTTCATACAACCTGCATATTTCTTATAAATATTTATGATGATGATATTTATACAACTACATACACCCCCATATACTCGGTTCCTTTCCATGGTACTGACCCACATCTTCAGATATGGGCTGCATTTTCTCAAAATATAGGTTCAGGTGCTCAGTTCCAGGTATGAAAGTGATTCCTCGGGCACACTGTTCTATATCCTCTGTTAAGGTGAGTCCTCATGTTCCGACGACGTGATTTTTGATGTTGGTTTTGCGAAATCGTTTACATTTGATAACTGAGTATGAGTCTGTTGGGGCATGTCTCAATGGATCACTAGTCTTATTATCTTTCTTAGAGGCTTGCCAGACTAGTATAGATGTTTGAGGGTTATTTATGGAAACCCCATTGATTAGTGTTGAACTAAATGAATATGGTTCAAAGGGTTAGCTTGGGGCCACTCGTAGCCTCAAGCATCGTGTGACACTCCGGGACCAGTTTTCCAGGGCATTACAAACTTGGTATCAAAGCCTAAGTTTTTAAGGTGTCCTAGGGAATCTAACAAGCCACGTTAAGTAGAGTCTTGATCACCGGTGTGTAGCGCGCCACATCTATGAGCAAGAGGCTACAAGACTTTTTAGGAAAATGTGTGATTCTTTCTTTCAGAAGTCTATCATGCTTAAAATTTCTCTCTCTGCTATTGATTCATGCTCTCCTCTTTCAGAAATATGCCTCGACATTGAGCAAGAAGAAATAATGATGGTTAGCAACCTCAACCCACTGACCCATTGAATGAAAACGTGTATCAGGCTGAATTTTGGGTAGCTTTTCAGGCGCTGGCCCAAGCTATTACTGCAAATGTTCAGGCCAACCCGACTTGTGCTCCACAGTAGTAGGGAGATGATTTATCTACTACCAAGATCTGTCACTTCATGCAGATCAACCCGCCGGAATTCTATGGGTCCAAGTCTGAGGATCCACGTTGTTTTTAGAGGAGGTGTGGAAGATTACTCAGGTGATGTATGTATCTGAGGAACATAGTGTGGAGTTGGCTGCATATAGGTTGAAAGACCTTGCTTATGAATGGGTTATTGCTTGGAAGAAAGGTAGAGGTGAGGAAGATGTCCCTACAACTTGGCAAGAGTTCTAGGATGCATTCCTGGATAAGTTTTTCCCTTTGGAAATGAGAGAGGCAAAGGTGTAAGAGTTTATGAACCTGCGATCGGGCTCTATGACTGTTAGGGAGTACTGCATAAAGTTCAATCATTTTCCAAGTATGCTCCTGACTTAGTAGCTGATAATTGGGCTAGTATGAGTAAGTTTGTGACTGAAGTGTCTAGTTATATGGTTAAGGAGTGTAGGTCTGCTATGCTGAATTATAAGATGAATCTTTTTAGGCTGATGACTCATGCCCAATAGATTGAGGCAGACAAGATTAAGGAGAGAGATAGAATCAGAAGGAATAAGCGAGCTAGGTCCAAGCAACATAGAAAGGGTCAAAATAGATTGCAGCAAGGGAGTCGCCCTCAGTATTAGGATTGTTCATCTATGCCAGTATCGTCATCTGCTAGTGCTCCCGTGCCTAGAGGTAGGCAGGAGCAAGGTAGCAGGTCATATGCATCCAGATCCCAGTACAGTGCTGGCAGTAAGCCAAATCGTCCCTTGTGTCCTAAGTGTGGTAGGGATCATTCGACTGAGTGTTGGGGTGAGAATAGGGGTTGTTTCCGGTGTGGTGACATGGGTCACAGAGTTAGAGATTATCCATAGAATGGACAAAGGCATCATGACTATCGCCCTCAGACCTAGACTTAGGCTGTTAGTGCTCCAGTTCCAGCAACTCACCCATCCCCAACTTAGGGCGCCACTTCTAGTAATGCTGGCAAGCAGTGCCAGTGTAGATTCTATGCTTTACCATCCTGCCAGGAACAGGAGGACTCTCCCGATGTTGTTACTGGTATGTTTCCTATATTTTAGTTTGATGTGTATGCTTTGTTTGATCCTAGATCCAGTTTCTCATATGTTAGACCTTTGATTGCTGTGAATTTTGAAATGAGTCCTGTGATTATTCCTGAGCCTATCATAGTTTCTACCCAAGTGGGTGATTCAATTGTTGCTTAGAAAGTGTATAAAAAGCATCCTCTTACCGTTCTTCATAGTGTCTTGTTGGCTGATCTGATTGAGTTAGACATGGTAGATTTTTGATGTGATTCTGGGTATGGATTGACTGCATTCTTCTTATGCCTCTATTGATTGTCGGACCCGAGTGGTCAAGTTTTAGTTTTTGGGTGCATCCGTGTTTGAGTGGTCTGGAAATTCTGTGTCACCTAAGAGTCATTTTATCTCTTACCTCAAAGCTAGAAAGCTTATTTCCAAGGGGTGTATTTACCATTTGGTTATAGTCAAAGGCACTAAGTTTGAGACTCCAACTCTCCACTCTGTTAACGTCGTCAGTGATTTTTCTGATGTCTTTTCGGATGATATCCCAAGGATACCTCCTAATAGAGAGATAGTGTTTAGGATTGATCTTATTCCTGATACTCAGCCTATTTCTATTCCTCCTTACCGTATGGCTCCTGCAGAACTTAGGGCTCTCCTGTGTTGTTTGTGAGAAAGAAAGATGGCTCTTTGCGTATGTGCATTAATTACTGCCAACTGAATAAAGTCACCGTAAAAAATAAGTACCCCCTTCCGAGAATAGATGATTTGTTTGACCAATTACAAGAAGAAAGTTATTTCTCAAAGATAGACATTCATTTCGGCTATCATCAACTCATAGTTAGGGAGTGTGACATCCCAAAAACAACTTTTCAAACTCGTTATGGCCATTTTGAGTTTCTTGTTATGTCTATCGGGTTAACTAATGCCCCAACAGCTTTCATGGACCTCATGAATCGAGTGTTCAGACCATATCTAGATATGTTTGTCATTGTGTTCATCGATGATATACTAATGTACTCCCGTAGTGAGGATGAACATTCTGATCATCTCCGAACTGTCTTGCAAAACCTTAGAGATCAGAAGTTGTTTGCCAAGTTCAGTAAGTGTGAGTTTTGGCTAAGGTCAATTGCTTTTTTGGTCATAACATTTCTTTTGAGGGTATTAGAGTTGATCCCTAAAAGACCGAAGCTGTTAGAAATTGGCCTAGACCTATTTCTCCAACTGATATCCAAAGTTTCTTGGGTTTAGGTGGCTATTACTACTGTTTTGTTGAGGGTTTCTCCTCTATAGCGTCTGCTATGACTCGATTGACCCAAAGGAAAGTGAAGTTCTTGTGGTCCAAATCTTGTGCGAGGAGTTTTCAGGAGTTGAAGACTCGACTCACTTCAGCCCCAGTTTTGACTTTGCCTGATGGTGTTCTTGGTTTGTGGTGTACTGTGATGCTTCGAGAGTTGGGTTGGGTTGCGTATTGATGTAGAAGGGTAAGATGATAGATTATTCTTCTAGATAGTTGAAACCCCATGAGAAAAATTACCCCACCCATGACCTTGAGTTGGCTGCTGTTGTGTTTACTTTGAAAATCTGGAGACACTATTTGTATGGTGTCCATGTTGATGTTTTCACTGATCATAAAATTCTGCAGTATGTGTTTACCCAGAGAGAATTGAATCTTAGGCAGAGACGATGGTTGGAATTGTTAAAGGACTATCATATGAGTGTGTTGTACCATCCGGGCAAGGCCAATGTTGTGGCAGATGCCCAAAGTAAAATGTCCATGGGTAGTGTTTCGCATGTGGTAGAAGGTAAGAAAGATTTGGCTCGTTATGTATATCGTTTTGCTAGATTGTGGGTTAGGTTGTTTGACTCTGCTGAATGTAGTATAGGGGTTCAGAGTAATTCTGAATCCTCCTTGGTTTCGGAAGTGAAGGAAAAACAATACTTAGACATTAGTTTGGTCAGACTGAAGGAGTCAGTCAAGGACCAAAAAGTAGATGTTTTCTCCCAAGGGGGAGATAGTGTGTTGAGATTGCAGGGCAGATTGTGTGTCCTGCATGTTGATGGTTTGAGACATAGGATTATGGCTGAAGCGCACGGGGCGCGATATTCTATTCATCCTGGTGCCACCAAGATGTACCGAGACTTACGGGAAATCTATTGGTGGAGTTGCATGAAGAAAGATATAGCAGTGTTTGTAGCTAAGTGTGCAACATACCAACGGGTTAAGGTTGAACACCAAAGACCTGGTGGTATGATGCAAGAGTTTAGTATTCCCACCTGGAAGTGGGAAGAGATAAATATGGACTTCATGATTGGTTTACCTCCTTCCCGACGCCATCATGATTCCATTTGGGTTGTGGTTGATAGGTTGACTAAGTCTATTCATTTCTTGCCTGTTCATACTTCATATACTACTGAGGATTACACTACATTGTATATCTGAGAGCTAGTCAGGGGTACTCAGTTTACTTCGCAATTTTGGAAATCTTTTCAGAAGGGTCTTGGTACCCAAGTGCTTTTGAGTTCGGCTTTTCATCCGCAGACTAATGGTCAGGCTGATCAGACCATCTAGACCTTAGAGGATATGTTGAGTGCTTGTACACTTGACTTTAAGGGAAGTTGGGATGATCACTTACCGTTGATAGAGTTTGCTTACAATAAAAATTTCCACTATAGTATTGGCATGGCTCTATTTGAAGCCTTATATGGGAGGAAGTTTAGATCACCCATAGGTTGGTTCGAGGTGGGTAAAGCAACTGTTAGTGGTCCTGATTCGTTATTTGAAGCTGTGGAAAAAGTTAAGTTGATTAGGGAAAGGTTGAAAACTGCGCAGAGTCGTCAGAAGATATATGCGGATGTTAGAAGGAGAGACCTTGAGTTTGAAGTTGGTGACCAAGTGTATCTAAAAATTTCACCCATGAGGGGGTGAAGAGATTCAGAAAGAAGGGGAAGCTTAGTGCCCGTTATGTTGGTCCTTACTACATTCTTAGCCGTGTTGGTAAGGTAACTTATAAGGTCGAGTTTCCTTCTGAGCTGTCCTCTGTACATCCAATATTCCATGTCTCCATGCTTAGAAGGCATATTAACGATGTTGTGGTAGTGTATTCCTCTGTGAATGCTGACATTCAAGAAAATATTTCTTTTTATGAGATTCCTGTTGAGATTCTTGATTTCAATGTCCGAAGACTAAGGAACAAAGAAGTTTCCTTGGTCAAGGTGTTGTGGGAAAACCAATCTGTTGAGGGTGCAACTTGGGAAGTTGAGGCGGATATGCAATCCAAATACCCGCACCTATTTTCCGCGAACTCCGATTAAGACGAAGGTACTGTTCTTTCCTAAATCATACACTTTTGATAAAAGTTACAGCAGTTCGGCTGTCATTTATTATGTGTTCAGCTGTAGTTTCTTGAATTTATGCATTCTATGTTGCATTCGAAGTGAGAAATGATGTGGTGATGAGTCTAACGAATACTTTCAAAAGTATACTCTATTCCATATATAATTTTGGCATGTCTAACGAATGGTTTCAGAAGTATACTCTATTCCCTATATAATTTTGGCATGTCTAGCGTCATTCGAGGACGAATGTTTCCAAGGAGGGATGATGTAATACCCCGGGAAATTTTTCATTGAAATTTTGTGTGTAAACGTGTTGGGTTCTATCTTTTAGAATGAATTATAAATTTTCCATGCGGAATGTCTTATATTATGACCAACCATTGCATATAGTATCGAAAAATCTTTCCAACGATATGGGTATAATCCAAAATGGACACCCGAGCGACGAGTTATGAACATTCTGATCGAACCGTGATTAATAGCGAACAGTAAAACGTGCAGAAAAAAGTACGAGGCCCGGCGTATTTTTTCTCCAAATTTAAATGATCATAACTCCTTTTACATAATGATCTAGGTGATCTACTATATATCAACAGACACCTCTACGAGTTCTCTTTCCAATGAAATTGGTTTCATCCAATTTGTTTATCAGAGCAAAAAGTTATGGTCGATCTACTTCAGCTTAATAAAAGTGAATTTTTGGGTCAACTTCAAATTACAATAAATCCTCGTACACAATGATCTGAGTGAGATACTATATATCAACAAAGAGATATGAGAGTCCTCTTTCTAATGAAATTGGTTTAATCCAATTTGAGTATTGGAGTAAAACGTTATGGTTCATCTACTTTAGACAATCAAAATAGTCCACTAAAGGACATATTCAAGAATTATTTGATTTTTAGGGGTTTTTTGGTCATCCCCCCTCACTCGAAATCCGTCCAAACCCTATATTAAAGCCTATTAGAAGCATTATATGTTATATTTCATCAAATTCCCTCAAAAAGAAAACCCTATGCTCCTACATCCAACTTCAAGAACCTCTAAAGTTCACCATTAATTCTGCAAATTTATTCAAGATTCAAAGTTCTTAGTTCAAGCACACCAAGAACAATCATTCAAAGGCACGATTAACATCTCAAAAATGAGTAACGATCTAAAGTTCATCATTCAAGGTATGTGGGATTTTTGAACAAGAACTCTCTTTCGTTCTTGTGACCAAAAGTAATTTTCTTTACAAAGGCATGATTTTTATTTGATTTTTATGAATTTGAAGAATGAACCCATATCTTATGATAATTATTATGAAATATTGATGTTTATGATTTTGAAAAATGAATTTACATGTGTGGAGATATAAAGCATGAATCTTGAACGATATTTATCATGATTTTGAAATTTGGGTCGTGAATCCCCATTTAAAATTGTGTCTTTTTAGAAAGTGTGTGTTATAAGTACGTTGATGTTGAATATTTGAGATATTTTGAATGATTTGACCTTTTGGTCTCAATGGATTTGTTTTGAACTCGAGTGTGAAAGAAATCCACAACGTGGTTGATTTTGATAGATGGGAACATAATGGCTCTCGATGTATATTTATATATTATTGAAATTGTTTTATTGTGGATTTTCTTTGAAATGATCTGAGCTAAGTCCGAGAGAAATCTTTAGCACCGAGGGAAGGTATAAAGCGACCTTACTTCGCTAGAACTACGTTCCCCCATAGAAGTGAGCCTGAGGCTGATTTATATAGTGATCACTAGTTTGTGTGGATTTTATATCGATAGTCCTACTCAGATGGCAAGGATAGGACGGAACTCCCCAACGCGTATTCTACGTTGGATTCCATGTAGCTCATATGGTTTATGTCGGTTATAGGATATCCCAGTGTATGTGTGTTTCCTTGTGTCTATGGTGAATGGTGAGGTGATTTGAAAGTTGAATTGTGAAAGTTATTCTTTCGAAAGATTTAAATGATATTTACATTATGAGAATTGATATTCGTGATGAACTGAAAGTGATTGACAAATTATATGAAGACTCACATGTATTATTGTATTTATTTCATCCTCTCGAGATTAGGATGATTTTCTTCAGGATAAGTGAGTCTTTCATACATCCTGCATATTTGTTATAAATATTTATGATGATGATTTTTATTCAACTGCATAACCCCCATATACTCGGTTCCTTTCCACGGTACTGACCTACATCTTTAGATGTGGGCTGCATTTTCTCAGAATGTAGGTTCAGGTGCTCAGTTCCAGGTTCGACAATGATTATTCGGGCACGCTGTTCTACATCCTCTGTTGTGGTGAGTCCTCATGTTCCGAGGACGTGATGTCTGATGTTGGTTTCACGGAATCATTTACATTTGATAACTGAGTATGAGTCTGTTGGGGAATGTCTCAATGGCTCGCTGGTTTTATTGATTTTCTTAGAGGCTTGTCAGACAAGTATAGATGTTGGGAGTTGACTAATAAGTCGTATTTTGTTATCTTTCTGAAATTCTTTTATTCTTGGATGATGATTACTTTGTTGATATTTGAGATTTATTTATGGAAACCCCATTGATTTGTGTTAAACTGAATAAAAATGGCTCAAAGGGTTAGCTTGGGGCTACTCGTTGCCTTAAGCACCGTGTGACGCTTTGGGACCCATTTTTTGGGTCGTTATAATTACTTAGAACCGAGAGTAAAATTTGATATTTACCCAAACCTATGTGCCACCGTAGGGTTGTTAATGATGATATTGTTGTCCAAAGAGCCGAATGGTGATGATGAAAGCTTTAAGGTTGTACTCCCTAGCAAGAGTACAACACTCCCGCCAATGGGAGTGCTCTCCTTAGAAGGCAAAACGTTGGTTTTCCACGTGGCTCATGTGGGGTTGTCGGTTATAGGAAACTCCCCTGTCCATAAGAGTATATTTCTTGAACTATAGAGTCGCTACGAGTCTTGATTTGATGAGTTTGGTTGTCTATGATGAGTAGTGAGAATTTATGAGTAATATTGATGAATTTATGATGATTTATGGGATTTTACTTATTATTTCCTCTCTATAATATTATGTGAAGTATGGATAATGAAATTCAAGCCATGTGAGTCTTCATTTTCCGTACGCATATTTTATGAAATCAATGATATTATTCAAATTATTGCGTGCACCCTCACATATTCAGTTGCTTATGAGAATTCATGGTGAGGTATGTAACTACTTCCCACGAGTTCTGTGTCAGTATAAATCTTCAAGAGTCAGGGGTGTGAGTGTATTCGATTGATTAGTGTTGGTATCCTGTGATTCAGTAATGCAGTACCCCAGTACAGTAATGAGTTCCGAGGATAGTAAAGTGGTATCCGAGCAGTGGTATCTAGAATTGTTATAATTGTTATAGTGGTTGTGAATTGTGTATTCATATATGTGTACTCGTTCGTTATTCTCATGATTATTCTATTGATTAAATATTCATGCATAAGCCCTTGCATTTAGCCTTCCCTGTTTTCATACTCAGTACATCTTAGTAGTGACGCATTCGCGCTATGGTGTTCTTTTATTTTGGGGCACCACAAGTTCAGAGGAGTGAAACTTGGAGCATCTTAGAAGTCACTTATATAGCAGCAGTGGGTGCAGCAGTGATTCCTCATCATTCGAGGATGTTGTTATTACAGTATTTGATTTTAGTAGACGGAGTTAGTTGGGGGAATTGTCCCTTCAACTCCATAGTTCAAGCAGTGTAGAGGCTTTTCAGACAGATGTATTAGTGTGTGGTTTAAGGTATTGTATATTTCTAGATGTTTGAACCTTATGGCAAGTTTTAGCCAATTTTTGCATGTATTTTATTATATTATGCAGTGACCAGGTACAGATATGAGAAAAAGGGTTAGCTTGTGGTCCTTCGAGATCATAAGCACCGTGTGGCATTCGAGTTCTCGGGAATTGGGGCATTACACTCCAAGGCTCCCCTTGTTGTAAATTTCTATAAAAATTTAATTACTTCCCCCTGGCATCATGCACTATTATTCATTTAGTGCATTTACATACTTCCCCTTGTCACTATGCCATCACATCTGGAATTCAACATTTTAACACTTTGTACCTGGTCCCTTCCATATGAAATCAATATTACCCCTTTTGGCATCATTGAAAAGTAAAAACAGTAAACCAAGAGTAAAGATAAGCATATATTATTTAACTTATGGCCAATGGGGCAACACTATCATGAAGAAGAGTTTGTAAAAAGAACAAATATAAAACACAAAACTAGATTCATTAATTTATTAAAGGCAATACCAGTACAACAAGCAAAAATAATCAATACAAAAATAACTATCTTTTAAGGCCATCATGAGAATCTGGATATGAGACAAGTACAAGTGTGGTGAGGGAATAGGGATAGCATAGATTAGGTAGAGCGAGGCTTGTGGGAAAGGGACTTAATAAGCATCTCTATTCTTGCAGTTTAAGTAGCATGGGCATAAAATAACTATTTGGTGAGGATATTCACTTCAACATTAAGTCCTTGAATTTCACCAGTTAGTTCTACAACTTTAGCTTAGAGGTTTGCATTTTCTACTACAACCTCTTCAGTGTCACTTGGTCCCTCAGAAGATAACCATTAATTCTTTAGCTTCAGATGAACTATTTCATCATCATTTACAACTAACTTGATCCTTAATTCTTCCAATTGCTTGCCCAACTTTTCTTGAACAACCAACAACTCAGACACTAGAGACATTATTCAAACCTTTCCTTCAATACATTCATTCTCCACCAGAGTTGTCAGATTGAACATCTAATTGACTGTTCTTGGTGTTCACTTAGTTCAAACCACACCAAAATTCTTAAACACTATTTCAAGAAATAACCATATGGCATCCCATGCTTCCCTTTCATTTCATGAATCACCTAATGAATATTATCTATCATTAGAGCAGGCAGACTAATAATTCAAATTTACTCAGTAATTCAATCATAAATTTGTCAACAACTGATACTATGCATCTTTTTACAGACCATGGAAATAGGATATTGTTAATGAACTCAAAATATTAGATGAAACTCACTAATTAAAATACTTTTTTCACTACAGCTGTTAAGGTCACTCCCACCTTTGAGAAATTAATCATAAACTCAATTTTAAGTTGTTGCTTTACCACAGTTCCCACACCTTCAATAGGTACATATAAGATCCTTCCCAATGTATTTTCATCTAATTGGATATGCTTTCCTTGCACTTGGGAATTTAAACATAGCCCATCTTCTTAGAATTCCATGGTGTAGTAAAATTCTCCGACCTCATTTTTAAACACAATGGGAGTTGATTCCCCAAATAAGTGTAATGAAACTGACATACTCAACTAACTCTATCATTCAAGGCTTTTCATATATCTGTAGATCAAAAGTTCTTAGTGACATAACCTTCTGTGTTATCAGCATTTTATACCTTCATTCTCTAGCCTTATTCTTTATCTCTTCCTTCTTTCTGCTTTTCTTGGTCTCACTACTTGCTACTTCCTTTTCATTAATTTTTCTTTTCTTGGGACCAACTCCCTTAGAGTTTTTCCGTTTCTCGACAGCTAAGTATTTTCGTCCTCATTGTAGAAAGGATACCAGACTTTTACATAGAAGACCTGGTCCTCTCAACAACATGAACTTTCTTTCTTCTTTCCTCGGTAGTAGTAAAAATTCCTGAATCTATGTCCTATCTTCTTTCGACCTCCATCATATTAATATTTTCATTCTCCTCTACTGCAACAAATTTCATGGGACTTGTTGTTTTTATGGTGGAAGTCTTGTTAACCATCATGGCATATTCCAACATTTTCTTTTTAGATCCTCTTGTAGGATAGGATCTACTTACTTTTACCTTAGAGTCTACCTCTTTCTTCTTTCCCATACCCCCCTTAGTTTCTTTACAGACCGATTCTAAGTCTGTGGACCCCTTTAGTAAAGTCAATTAAACTACCACCACTCTACTTTAAAGTTAGAGATATAACAATGCACATAAATATTAAATCTCCCTAAAAGACTATATCTTAAAGTGCAAAAGCCACTACTAATACTTCCTTCTGAGATAGAATTCTTAACTTTCTATAGCCCCAATAGTAATCATATTATAAGTTAAACACTAAATAACTTAGAATCTTTAGGATTATGTCCATACAATGAGCTCACACCATCTAGAATTTCAACTCCTATTTCTATTAGCTCAATCCTCCAAGATACAAACAAAGATTCTAACACTCAACATGGATATTCCTAATCTTTTAACGAACTATCCTAAATTCTTTTATATCCTACTAAAATCACTTTTCTAAACTTATACTTTTCCCTAAACCATGAGAATTACCATTACACCACAATACCCAACATCACAACCTATATCCCATAACTTTGATAGTAAGAACATGATATACTACATTACTAACCTCATTCACACTTATCAAATCAAGGGTACTATCTAAGAATACAAAATTTATAAACAGGGGTATTCTAAAATCCTATATCACCTTGGCCACACCCCTAAATCACACCCAAACCATAATACTTAATTTTGAATCAACAAATTTAAATTCTTTCTTACACTATTTAAAGCCTACTGATTAACCTTTTATAAAGCTAGCCCCATGGCTACATAATCTACTAAATCTAGATAAACACAATCCCCCCTTTACTGCTGCTAAACTTCTGGGTTCATGTTTCTTACTTTAGATCATATGTTGTCATGGGATTCTGAGAATGGATTTAAAAGAACATCTGACTTTGTATTAGTGCACGATTTTCATATACATGAATAAAATATTTCAAACTTCAAAACATAAAAGCACTGATGGTATACTTTCAATCCTACATGTAAACCCATAACTATCTATGCAGACTTTCTAAGAAAACTATATCTCTATGAATTTAAGTTTGGCTATTTCTATTGCCTCAAGAAAAGGTAGAGTCAGAACGAATGGAGTAACATAAAAATCTACATAAGTTTCTTAGAGAATACCTTTACCGTACGATCTGAGACAAGAAAGAAGTGAAACATTTCATAAATGCCTTGTAGCCTTTTGATGAAAAGTACTGACGTCACCGCACCATTTCGCAAAATTCTACTAGACAAGATTTAATAGACACCCTACGAAACTTGAACTCTATGCTCAGATACCAAGTTTGTCATGTCACGACGCGAGGCTACCCCCTAGTCGCGATAATAGTGCTTACAGCCATAAGTCACCACAAGTTAACCCATGAGCTGGTACATACTGGGAGCACTGAATATCATAATAATAAAGGACAAATGCAAAAAACAATAGATAAAACAATAACGTCTGAATACTTAAAATATGATAAATTCAAAAGTCTGTAATGTCTGGTAAAATACTAAAACAAAGTTGATAATACTGATAAACTGACTAGTTGTCTATCTGATGGTCTGAATGTCTGAAAGCCTCTAACTGAGAGAGGATTTGATGGGATAGACCCAAACTAACTCCAACTAACTAACTCAAAAAATGTGGAAAAAACCTAACAAACATAACAGGTCCTCTATATATGAGGAATCACCACTGCTTCTACTGAAGTGCTGGAGTGTCTAAGTACAATTAAGAAAATAAGTATCCAAGCCTATGATTTAAGACATGATAGCACAAAGAAGAGTATGCGGTTAGTACTTTAAATGTACTGGTATATGAGATAAGGTTAGGCTAATGTACATGGGCTACTGTACATATGAAATATGGAGTAACTGAATAGCATAAGATAATAGAAGATGAATGCATGACAACTGAAATATCTAAGAATGCAAAACCAAGCATATATATACATTTCTAAAATAATCTATAATCTGAAATACTGAAATCCAATAACCGAATGACTGGTAATCTATAATGTTTGGTCAAGAAAACCAGAACTAAACATTGCACTGAGACTATGGGAGGTATCATATAACCGACATGGCCAAATCTGAGCTAATCAAGGTCCAATCTATGACCCAGTTGGAATGGTGTTAGTACCATGCCATGGGTACGAACACTGACTGTGTAGGTCCCGAGAGACAAGAGAGTCATTTCTAAACTTGAAGGTGACCCCTAAGAGAGTGTCAGTCCTAAACTGGTGGGTAACATCTCATAATCCTACACTAGATACATAGTTCTTGAACTTAGGGACTGCTACTAAAGACCTAGTCCTAACTGATGGGTGAGACCCATTCCTAGGTTCTCTTAGTGTAAAATCCTTCTCCCAACTGAACTGACACTTATTAATGGACTAAACTAAGTTTAACTGAACAAACAACTAATAATATAACTGATTGAATGATAATGCTCATGGTTTATCTAAAGTTATTTTGAAGATACTGAAATAATGTACACAACTAGGTATTGGATGTTCATAACCTACCAGAATTGAATGGGAATAAGAATAAGGACATATAAAATCTTTAAAACTATGATAGGGAATCTTTACTCAACACCTATCACTTAGGCATTTCATCAAACATATGGAATCAAGACTTTAACATGGGGATGCTTTTAAACAAGATGAGATAACATGATCACATGACAAAATCATAAGTTTAGGATTTATTATGATTCGCATAAAGATGATATGGAAACTAAAATATTTAAAACATTATATAATCCAATTACATGAAAACAATTAAAATCATAACTTTAAATTGAAATAACAAGGGATTTACGGAGATAGTTCAATGAAATCATGTAAAAAGTCATAATTTGAAATCAATAAGTGTTCTTGGACTCCATGGGTGAAAAGGGCCCATGAATGAACATCATACATACTTTACACCCTTAATACTTGAAGAAAAACACCAATCTTGATGCTTTCTTGAAGGTTCTTAGATTTGGGATCTTGAATTTTTAGTTTTGTTAGGGAGAACGCAATGGAAATTGATGTTCTTGGGGGGTGAATAGGGTTTCTTTGAGAGGAGAATTGAAAAAGATAGGAAAATAATGCCATAACTAATGTTATAATTCGTGAATTAACGAATTGAAATGAGGGTAAATGACATAATTTCCCCTCAGGCAATTAAATTTGTAATAGGAATGTGGTTTACAAGGTCACCGTGATGCAATGAGCATTCCATCACCATTGGCACCTCGACATGGACTATTGCGATGAGATATTGGAATCATGATCAAAACATGACCTAATCCTCATCCAAAATATTTGAAAACTTTCTCGATACATGCTTCTTACACCTCTGATCATGAATTAACTCAAAATCCAACATCTTTGGATCGAGAAGACCAATTTAAAAATTCTCGCAGTTAAGAGGCCTTAGAAATGACTAAGCCCCCAATATTTAGTAAAAGTTTCAGGATTTTTAAGCCACTTATGTATGCAACTAGGAATTGAACTGAGTTAAGTATAATACGGGGTATTACAATATCTCCTCCTTAGGGAAATTCATCCATGAATAAGTCTAATTTAGCTGAGAGTACAGAAGAAACTGATATCATATACTGAACATATTTGATTGAAAAATGAATACATAAATGAGTCGGAAACATAATACATGAATTGAACTGACATTCATGAATGCATGTAATGATATGAGATGGATTACACAACTAAAACTGAGAACTAAAGAGAGTCAATCTGAAGAAAATTGTTACCTTAAGATGAGTTTGAATTTGCAGAGAAAAGGTGAGGGTACTTGGTTCATATATCTGCTTCTGCTTTCTCAGTGGCTCCCTCAATGAACTAATTCTGCCAAAGAACTTTGACCAAAGGACTTTTTTTGTCCCTTAGTCTATGAATCTGACGATCGAGGATCTCAACTGGGACTTCTTCTAAGGAAAGGCTATCCTTAACCTCGATATCTTGCAACAAAATAACCACAACTAAATCACCAATACACTTCTTTAATAGGGAAATATGAAACATTGGATCCATAGTTGCCAAATCTGCACGCAACTCAAGCTCATAAGCTACCTTCCCAAAATGGCTCAAGATCCTGTAAGTGACAACATATTAGGGACTAAGCTTCCCCTTTTTTCCGAGTCTCTTCACTTTCTTTATGGGTGAGATTTTCAAAGAAAATAAATCCCCAACATCAAACTCAAGATCTCTCCTTCTCATATTTGCATAAGATTTCTGACGTCTTTGGGCTGTCTTAAGCTTCTACTTGATTAATTGAACTTTTTCCATTACATCAAACACTAAATCTAGCCCTATCAACATAGCCTCACCCACTTCGAACAAAAAAATAGGAGATCTATCTCTTCTCTTATCGAGAGACTCAAATAGAGCTATCTCAATACTAGAGTGATAACTGTTATTGTAGGAAAACTTATTAACGGAAAGTGATCATCCCAACTTCCTTTAAAGTCCATAACACATGCTCTCAATATGTCCTTTAGGGTCTGAATGGTCCTCTCTTCCTGACCATCTATCTGAGGATGAAAAGATATAGAGAGATGCAGTTGGGTACCAAGACCCATCTTAAAAGCTCTCCAAAAGTGAGAGCTAATCTGATTACCTCTATCTGAAATAATAGACAATAGAACTCCATGCAACCTAACCAACTCTCTAATATAGAGTTTGGCATAGTCCTTTACTAAACAAGAAGTATGAACTAGCAAGAAATGCTGATTTGATAATTTTATCTATAATAACCCATATCTAATCATGTTGACGATGCATATGAGACAAACCCATCACAAAATATATGTTTACCTCTTTCCACTTCCAAGTGGGAATACTGAACTCCTATAATTTACCACTACGCCACTGGTGTTAAGCCTTGACTTGCTGACAGTTAGAACACTTAGCTACAAAATCTACAATATCCCTCTTTATACCACGCTACCAATAGATTTCCTACAAATCACAATACATCTTAGTGGCTCCTGGCTGTAAAGAGTAATGCACACCATGCACTTCCACCAAAATCCATTCTCTAAAATCCTCAACATATGGAACACACAACCTACCCTAGCATCAAAACACACCATCTCCTTCTTAGGAGAAAACCTCAACCTTCTGATCTCTAACTAATTCCTTCAATAAAACCAAACTGGAATCCCTATCCCGCTTTTCTTTATCTTTGGCAGCCAAAGAAGATTCTGAACTATTCTGAACCCATATACTACCCTCAGCTGAATCAACCAACTGAATGCATAATATTGCAAGCTGATGAACCTTCCTAACTAACTTATTATTATAATACTCAAAATGAGAAAAACTACCCATAGACAATTAACTAGGAGCATCTGCCACTATATTGCCATTCCCATATGATACAGTACACTCATTTCATAATCTTTTAGTAACTCAAGCCACCTTATCTTAGAAGATTTAAATACGTCTACAAAAACACATACTGTAAACTTTTCTGACCCGTGAACACATCAACATGAACCCAATAAAGATAATGACTTTATATTTCCATGGTAACAGTAACAGCTGCCAACTCAAAATCCTAGGTAGGGTAATTCTTTTTATGAGGCTTAAGTTGTGTAGAGGCAAAGGCAATGACCTTACCTCTTTTCATCAATACACAACCCATACCAACTCTGGAAGCATCACTGTAAAAAACGAACCCATCTGAACCTTCTGGCAAAGTGAAGACTGAGGCTGAGGTGAGTCCAGTTTTCAACTTCTAAAAACTTTTTCCATAAGAATCTGACTACTAAAATTTGATTTTCTTCTAATTCAATCAAGACATAGGGGATATAATACATGAAAACCCTTCAATAAACCATCGGTAATAGTTATCAAAACCAAGGAAGCTCCTGATATCTGATGGACTGATGGGTCTGGTCTAGTTTCTCACTACTTTTTATCTTTTGAGGGTAAACTCTAATGCCATCACCAGAAATAATATGGCCAAAGAAAGCTACTGATCTTAGACAAAACTCACAATTACTAAATTTGGTAAACACCTAATGGACTCTAAGAGTCTACAATATAATTCTGAGATGGCCTATATGATCTTTACTATAAGAGTAGACAAGAATATAATCAATGAAGACTATGACGAACATGCCTAAGTACTGCTTGAACACTCTGTTAATCAAGTCCATGAAAGTTGTTGGGGCATTCGACATTCCAAAATATATGACTAGGAATTTGAAGTGACCATATTATTTTCTGAAGGCTTTCTTTGAAATGTCACATTTTCTGAATCTGAGCTAATGATAGTCAGATCTGAGGTCTATCTTAGAGAAATAAATTTCACACTGAAGTTGATCGAACAAGTCATTAATGCTGGGGAGTGGATACTTATTCTTGATTATGACTTTATTTAACTTACAGTAATCAATGAACACTCTCAGAGAATTGTATTTCTTATGCACGAATAGGACTGGAGCACCCCATAAGGAAATAATGGGACTGATAAATCCCTTATATAAGATATCTCTCAACTATTCTTTCAACTCTTTAAGCTCAGTTGGATCCATTTTAAAAGGAAGAATATAGATAGGCTGCATTCTGAAAGGATATTTATTCAAAGTCAATGTCCCTTTTGGGAGGAATTCTGAGAAGATCTTTAGGGAAAATGTCTAGAAATTCCCCTACTACTAAAACTGTCTCAAGACTTAGAGTGGAAAAACTAGAGTCTTTGACTTAAACAAAATGGTAAACACACCCTTTAGATATCATTATTTCTGCCTTAAGATATGACATAATATGACCATTAAGTGCTGAAGTACTACCCCTCCATTCAATGACTAGTTCATTAGGAAACTAGAAATGAACGACCCTATTTTTATTATTAACTGAAGCATAGCATTAGTGGAGCCAATCCATGCTGATAATGATATCAAAATCAATCATCTCTAACTCTACAAGATATACTAAAGTTATTTTCTGGGATATTATAACTGGGAAGTTTCTGTATACCCAATTTGCTAAGACAGACTTACCTACTGGGGTAGAAACTGTGAAAGGTTCTGCTAGTATTTTTGGACTGATACAAAAATTGACAGCTATATAGGGGGTTACAAAAGAAAGTGAGGTTCTACGGTCTAACAAAACATAAATATAAAGATGAAAGTCCTATAACATACTTATAACTACATTAGAATAACTTTCCTGATCATGCTAAGACTAGGTGTGTACAACCTATTCCGGCGCTGTCCACTAGTGAAACTGGATGTAGTGCCCTGCTGAGTCGCCTGACCTGTTGAAGCTGATGACAGATGGAACTAGCCTTCTTTTCATAAATCTTTTCTCTTCTGAGAAACTACCAAGCACTCTTTGACTCTATGACTTGGTATCCACATCCAAAGCACACATCACTACCAGTATTTCACATACCTTGATGATTCCCACTATATTTTACATAAAGTACATTGGTACACCACTGTTCATACTACCCTGGGAATTGAAGTCTGGCTACTTATCCCAACTATTATTTTAGAACCTTGCCACTATCGCACTAGATAAAGAATAAGTTATGGCTGAAAAATTATGATGGAACTAACAATGGTTACTTCCCTCTAACCTCAGCTGAGAAAAGTTAAAGCTACATATTCTGACATTCTTATTATCTCTCTCTTTCTCCTTATTCTTCTATTCCTCAATTTGTTGAGCATGAACCATAAGCCTATATAGGTACATCTCCTTAATTAACATAGCAGTCCTACACTCTTTGACCACATTATCAGCTATACCTAAAACAAACTTGCTCATTCTAGGCCTATTATCAGCAACCATAGAAGTAGCATACCTCACCAACTGCATAAACTTAAGCGAGTATTCCTTCATAATTATAGTACCCTGCTTCAAATTAATGAATTCCATCACCTTTGCTTCCCTTAACTATAATAGAAAGAGCCTATTTAAGAAGGCCATGGAAAACCTATCCCACTCAATAAGTCGTGCCTCAATAACCCTATTCTCTTTCCACTTCTTATACTGGGTATCAGCTATATCCTACAACTAGTAAGTAGCCCACTCTACACTCTCACTCGAAGTGAAACCCATGATATTAGTTACCTTTTGAACCATATCAAGAAACTCTTGTGGATCCTACTCATACTTGGATCCCAAAACAAAGGGGTATTTATTTAGGTGAAATCCTGAATCCTAGTTGCAACTATTTTTGCCACTAAATTAGCTGGGGCAACAGTCTGCTGGTTGTTCTGAATAGCTATTGAGTTATCTAACGTAGTGAATACAGCTCTGAACTCGGCAGAAGAGACTTGCGTATTCAACGGATTTTATTTTCCTTAAAAGACAGAGGTTCGAGTTGATTTCTATTTCTTCTTTCATTGTTTCTTTTGGGAAACATTATCTATAAATAGAAGGAAAAATGATTCAAAAAGAGAGTTTTAATTGGATCTTCTGCTCATTCATACAACATAAATACTAAAAGAAGGGAAACTTTCCTAAAATGTCTTGTAGCCTCTTGTCCATAAATGTGGCATGCTTCAGACCCATGTACAAGACTATACTTAAAGCAGGTTTCAGAATTCCTAGGTCACTATAAAACCTTAGACTCTGATACCAAGTTTTGGCATAACCTAAGGCTACTCTCTACTCATGACAATAGTTCTTACGGTCACAAGTGAGAACAAATTAACTCATGAGATGGTACCTACAGCGAGTACTAAAAATCATAATAATAAAGGTCATATGCAAAACATAATTAATAAAACGATAATGATAGAATACCGAAAATATGATAAATTCATAAGTTTGTAATGTCTGATAAAATACTGAAACATAACTGATAAGACTGATAAACTAACTAGCTATCTATCTAACTGTCTTAATGTTTGAAAGCCTCTAAACTGATAGAGAAGTAGATAGGATAGTAACCAACTAACTCCAACTAACTAACTAAAAAATGCAGAAATAACTGAACAAACATAATAGGTCCTCAATATATATAGACTCACTACTTCTGCTACTGAAGTACGAGACTGTCTAAGTATAGTCGGTAAACTGAGCTTCCAAACCTGTAATATAAGACATCATAGCGCAAAGAAGAGTATGCGGTCAGTACTTTAAATGTACTGGTATGTGAGATAAGGTTAGGCTAATATAGATAGGTTACTATACACATGAAATATGGAGTAACTGAATAGCATAAGATAACAAAACATGAATGCATACCAACTAAAATATCTAAGAATGCAATACCAAGCACATATATATATTTTTGAAATATTTTGTAAACTAAAATACTAAATTCTGATAACTGAATGAATGGTAATCTGTATGCTTTTGCCAAGCAAACCTAAATTGAATATTGCATTGAGAATATGAGAGGTATTATATAACCATCATGGCTCAATCTGAGATAAATAGTTTCCAACCTATAACCTAGTTAGAACGGTGTCAGTACCGTGCCATGGGTATGAACACTGGCTATGTAGATAGACTAATATGATGTCTCAAAGGACTAGGGAGTCAGTTCTAAACTAGAAAATGACCCTTAAGAGAGTGTCAGTCCTAAATTGGCAGGTGACATATCATAATACTATGTTGGCTACATAGTTCTTGAACTTAGGGATTGCTACTAAGGACCCAGTCCTAACTGATAGGTGAGCCCTCATCCCTAGGTTCGTTCAGTGCAAAATCCTACTCCCAACTAAACTAGCACTAATTACTGGACTGAACTAAGTTTAAGTAAATAAACAACTGATATTAATAACTGACTGAATTAAAATGCTCATGGTTTATTTAAAGTCATTCTAAAGATACTACAATTATGTACACAACTAGGTATTGGGTGTTCATAATCCACCAATACTGAATAGGAATAAGAATAAGGATATATAAAAGCTTTGAAACCATAATAGGGAATCATAACTCAAAACCTATCACTTAGGCATTTCACCAAACACATGGAAATTAAGAGTTTAATATGGGGATGCTTTTAAACCAGATGAGATAGCATGATTACATGAAAAAATCATATGTTGAGGATTTATTCTGATTCACATAAACATGATATGGAAACTACAATAATTAAAACATTTTATAATCCAATCCACATGAAAACAATTGAAATCTTAACTTGAAATTGAAACAACAATTGATCCATGGAGAAAGTTTAACAATATCATGTAAAAAGTCATAATTTGATAACAATATGGGTTCTTGAACACCATGGGTGAAAATGGCCCATAGATGAACATCACAAATATTGGGATGAACATCATAAATAACTTAAACCAATAAAATTGAAAGAGAAACACCAATATTGATACTTTCTTGAAGGTTCTTGGATTTAGGAATTTGAATTATTGGTATTCTTGGAGAGAAGGTAATAGAAATTGATGTTCTTAGGAGGCAATAGGGTTTCTTTAAGAGTAGAATTGAAGAAGATGGGCAAATAATGCCCTAACTGACATTATAATTTGTGAATTAATAAATTAAATTGAGGTAAAATGAAAAAATTATTCCTCAGGCAATTAAATTTGTAACTGGAATACGGTTTACTGGGTCACCGTGATGCAATAAGAGTGCCATCACCATTAGCACCACAACGCGGCACTATCGTTTTGTGCTGCTAGAATCATGATCCAAAAATGATCCAATCCTTGTCCAAAAAATCAAAAACATCCCCAAGACATGCTTATTATACCCATAAACATGATTTAACTCAAAAATCAATATCTCAGGAATGGGAAAACCAAATTAAAAATCTTCAAATTTAAGAGGCCTTAAAAATAACTAAGCCCCCAATACTTAGTAAAATTTTTAGGATTTAAGCCTTTTATGTATGAAAACAGGAGCTGAACTGATCTAAGAATAATACAGGGTATTACATGTCATGATCCGAGACTACTCCAAAGTCGTAATAGGGTGACTGAAACCACCAGTGATCCCAAGCTAACCCATAAACTGGCATACTTCTTGACCAACTAATTTAAATTATGTAAAAACTAAATTTGTTGACAGAAACATGATCATGAGAAAGTCAGAATAAATGTAATACTGATAATATTTACAACAGGGTAAATCTAAAGAAAGAACTTGTAATACACATCATGATGATTGTATTATTCCTAACTGATGGGAACCCCTATATAATCTATGGTGGTACCGTAGGTCTTGAAATTAGGGACTTCTATTAATGACTCATTCATAACTAACGGGGGAACCGTCATCCTAGTGTTCACTCAAAGCTAAGTGTTACACCCAAATAAATGGCACTAGTGTTATTATTCATTTAGCATGATAATGTAATACTCCTTACTAATCTTAGATCGATTGAGCTCTTAGTTGCATGCATATGGGGCTTAAGACCTGAAAGTTTCACTAAGTGTTGGGGAGTTAGTCATTTTTAAGTTGTATAAAATTTGAGGATTTTTAATTTTGTTTTCCTGACCCTAGGATGTTGGTTTTTGAGTTAGTTTATGTTCAGGGATATAAGGAGCTTGTCTCAGAGAAGATTCAGATTTTTTGGATAGGGTTTGGTTCATGTTTGGAACACGAAACCAGAGAATTCTTGAGATAAGCCCTTAATGCAGTGTTATTCCCTTCATCATGCAGATCGCGTCACGATGATGGAAATAAACTACTGCAATAACAATGCATTGCGGTAAGGTTGTTCCATCCATTTTATAATTTAAATTCCTAAGGGGAAATTGGGTTTTTACCCCTTAACCCAATCATTTATAACAGGATTTGGGCATTAATCAAGGTATAATTTTGCCCTTCTTCTCCAATTATCCTCCCAAGAAAGCCGTTCCCTTTCCCCAAGAACACAAATTAAATTCCTTTCTCCCTAAGAAATCAAGAATTCAAGTTCCCCAACTTCAAGAACCTTCAAGAAAGCATCAATATTGGTGTTTCTATTTGAAGTTAAAGGTTTAAGGTGAGTGGGGTATTCATTCATGGGTCACTTTCACCCATGGAGCCCAAAATCCCTTTTTCTTTCAATTAAAGAGTGAATTTTCTATCATTATGATATTTTATAAGTTAAAGAGAGATAGATTTTCATGTTTTCATGGTGATTTTAATTAAATTCTACCTATTTATGATCCCATGCAAGATTTTTAATTCCTCAAGCTATGAATTTAAGTTTTCTATGCTTTATTCAACTGAATTCTATGATAGATCTTAATCTCATGATATTTAGCAACATTCTCATATTAAAAATTCATTCCTCATGGTTGATGAAAAGCCTTTGTCTTGAGTTGAACTATGATTCAATACTATAGTTTGAGTTTAAAAGTCATGTTTTAATGATCATTAAGTGTTGGTGGATTATGAACACTTGATACTTATGTGTTTTACATTATTTCCACTTTTAAGTAACATGTAAGTCAGACTATGGTTTTAATGTCATATTCAGAAGGCCATGATCAAGTTGAGAATTATCAATTTATATGTTTATAATTACCTCAAAATCTGTATGCGCTATTATTTTTAGAATTCCATAACCTGAGTTTATCAGTTATTCATGCATATACCAATTAGTATTTTAGTGTCTTTTACGTGTAAAACCCACTGGTAATACTTCCTTCTATGATAGAACTCTTAATGTTATATGCCCCAATATTCATTATATAATAAATTAAACACTGACTAACTTAGAATCTTTAGGAGTATCTCCATACCCAGAGTTCACATCATCTAGAATTTAAACTATTCTTTCTATTAGCTCAATCCTCCAACATGCAAACTTATATTCTTACACTTAACATAGTTATTCCCAAACTTTTAAAAAACTATACTAACTTACTTTTTATCCTACTAATATCACATTTTTAAGCTTATACTTTTCCCTAAACAATAAGGATTACAATACACCACAATACCCTGCATCACAACGTATAACCCATAACTTAACTAGTAAGAAAATCATATACTACATTAGTAGCCTCGTTCACACTTATGAACTCGAGGGTACTATCTAAGAACACACATTTTAAAACTTAGAAATGCTACAATCCCTTATCACTTTAGGCACACCCCTAAATAACACACTCACACCATCATACTTAATTTTGAATCAACAAACTTAAATTTATGCATACACTATTTCAATCCTACTAATTCACCTTTCATACAACTATCCCTATAGATACATGATCTACTAAATCTATATAAACACTATCCCACTTTGCTATTGCTAACTTTTGGGTTAATGCTTCTCATACTAGATCATATATTGTCATTGGATTCTGAGAAGGGATCTAAAAGCACATTTTAATTTGGCTTAGTGCATGACTTTCATGTACATGAATACAATATTTCAAAGTTTGAAACTTAAAAGCACTGATGGTATACTTTCTCGCCTGTGTGCAATCTCATAACTATCTGTGGGGACTATCTAAGAAAACTTTATCTATAAGGATTTAAACTTTGCTATTTTTTATGCCTTAAGAATAAGGTAGAATTAGCACAAATGAGGTAATATAAGAATCTGCATAAGTTTCTTAGAGAACACTTTTATTGAAAGATCTGAGACATAAAGAAGGGAAATATTTCTTAAATCCCATATAGCCTCTTTAAGAAAAGTACAGACGTCTCCGTACCATTCCTAAGACTTTACTAGACATGACTTCATAGACACCCAAGTAAACTTGAACTTTGGGCTCTGATACCAAGTTTTTCATGACGCGAGACAACCCCTAATCATAACACAATTCCTGGAACCATAAGTGATCCCAAGCTAACCCATGAACTGGCATTTTTTTGAGCTACTAATTTAATTTGAATAAAATCTAAATTTGCTGAGCAGAAAAATAATCACAATAAAGTCTAAATAAATGTAATACAAATAAACTTACAACATGATAAATCGGAAAAAAAACTTGAATTACATATCATGACTCTTACTGACTATTTATGAAGCCTCTATTAATCTAACTCTAGATAGCTGGGACATGCCTACAACTACCACTCATCAATACATATGGATAAACAAAATACAACATATGAACTGCATTGGACTAGAGTCCCTAAAATACGGAAACTCATCATTGGCTAGCAGAATGTGAAGACATGCACTATATCATGAAAATATTTAAAATATGCTTTAAAATTGAGGACATAAACTATTTGTTGAAACATGCATTATGGTTGTACGTGAAAACTGTAAGTCATAGAGAGATTTATAAATCATAAACTAAAAATAATTCTGTAAGCTGGGAAACGGTAAAACATGAATACTATATGTAATTCTGATGTAAAGCTAACTATGCTATTTAACTAAACTGAGAGTCATGTATAGATATAGAGTATGAGAACCTAAACATGTAAAACTGAGAATGCATCACCAAGCATAAGCATGTACTAAAATAATCTGTATTCTAAATAATTGAATTATTATTATCTGTATAACTGAATAACTGAGATCTATATAACTGAATAATAGAAACCTATACACTTGGTCATATAATTTTAAACTAACCTACTTAGAATTCTCCACTAAGACTGTGGGAGATAACTACAACCAACATGCCCCAATCTAAGCTATTGTGATCCAACCTGTAACCCTAGTTTGAAGGGTGTTAGTATCTATCAAAGGGTACTAACATATGTCTAACAATGTGGATGAACAAGGCTAAAGTCGTAAAGGATGAGGGTGTCATGCCTAACTGACAGAGGATCCTCATAATCTATGGTGGGGCCTTGGTCTGTAACTTAGGGACTGATACTAATGACTCTTGCCTAACTGACAGGGTAGCCATCATCCTTGTATCCACTCGGTGAAAAGTGTTGCTCCCACCTAAATGTCATCGGTGTTATAATTCGTATAGTATAATATGGTACTATACTGGTAAGTGCTCAACATGAACATGGTAATCTGAATATGATAATGAAATCATAGTCTATCTGACATGTTACATGAAAATAAAATCAAGTAAACCAATTAGTATCAGGTGTTCATAACATGCCAACACTAAATAATCACAATAATACAATAACAATTCTTAAAAAAAGTAGTATGAAATCATAGTTCAAACACCCAAGACATAAGATTTCCATGATTGAGTGAAATACATGAACTTGAACGTGAGGATGAGTTAAACTTGAAAAAACATCATATTCATATAATTTAATTCATAACTTAAAGATTTGGCATAGAATCACTTGAATAGAACATGTGTAATTGAAATTTGAGGCATGAAATAAACTAGTTTACCTGGGAACAGTGTTGACATGGGTTAAATTAAAATTTCAAAGAAGACATAGATTAAATTCATGAGTTACATCATTAATTTCATAAAAGAAGATTAAAATCCATACTAGAATAAAAAGGGAATTTTTGGGACTTAATGGGTGGAAGGAACCAATTGATGGATAACCCATATACCTGAACTTCTTGACTTCCATGAAGGGAACTTAGACTTGGAAACTTAAGAGATGATTTGGAAGAAGAAAACCTAACTTTATTGTTCTTGAGAGTGGGAGAAGAAATAAAGCATTAAGTGATTGAGGATGGGGGAGAAATAATACCTTATTATGCTTTTAGGTCGTTGGATTAGGGTTTGAGGTGAGGAAAAGACCAAAATAACCCTAGAGAAACTGAATGAAAATTGCAGAAATTTTTAGTTGATGAAAATTGCAGAAATTTTAGGATCAGAAACTAAAACTAAATCGATACAAAATGCTCTCAACTCTACTTTGCTCTAAGGGCTTCCTATGATCATGATTTTCATCAAATACACTTCATACAAAAGTTTAAAGGTCGTGACACTTAATTATGCTTTAAATAATCGCTTTGGGTCCATTAAACATATAACAAATAGATGAAACTTATATAGGATCTTGTGGGGCTTTATAGTATCTCCCCTTGCAATAATTCGTCCTCTAATTAAGGGTATAAACTTATTGGTGTCTTAGAAGTATGGAATAATATACCTATGACATATCTGGTAATGAAGGATATTGATGAGCTGAAACATTATAGCTTTTATCATGAAAATAATTTTTGAGCTGACTTGACTTTATTCCCTATAAGGAGCTAATTCATTATGAGAGTTTAGAACTCACTTGAAATGTCAATGATACAATCATTTATATAGAACTATGAACTAACTGATAGATTAAAAATACAAAGAGTTAATAAGGATGGAATAAAATATTCAACTTCTCATTTAAGAATTATCCCTCAGCACGACATGTGTAGGATTCAAAAGAAAAAGGCTTCATGGCATCACCAAGTACATTATGTAAGCATGAACCATGAGGTAATGAGACCAAGGTCGTACAAAGGGTAATACAATGTCTGAGCTGAAATACATGGAAAACTAAGATCATACACTGAACACTTATGAACTGAGTCATGACTAAATAGATGAATCTGAAACATGATGCAGGGACCGAACTTAATTTGCACCTTACATGTATAAGAACATATTATCTCATGGAATAGCCATATTTATGAAACTTTTGGTAGTAAATCTAGATGGAAAGATGGAAAACCATAGGAACTTGTATGTTTGACATCTAAACTTAATTGATGGATATTCAAACTAAATTATACTGAAAGTTTATACTCAACTGGAGTATTACTTCAACACTCTTTCTAAGAAGTTATAATGATATTAGGGAGCAAATAATTCTTGGGCAAGATCTGAATGAGATGTCTGAATAAGGAATCTCAATATGGTTGTAAATATATGACATGGAACACAATCCTATAAAACATAAGCTAGGATAGAATTACTAGGCCTTAGTCAATGTAACTCCTAACTTGCAAACTTATCCACACTTCTTAAATACTTCCTCAACTATGCTTTTCCTCTCAAATGTGGCTTATTTGATTCCACTTATAATTCTTACATGGGCATTGATAACTCCATTACTTAAGTCTGAACTGAACAAAATTTTCAAACATGATCAACCCTAACTCGAAATTAAAAGGTACAACACATCACACCATAATACTAGTCTAAACCATTAATTCAATACCCTATGTATTTTCACATATCTCATCCCAAAAATAATTATCCTTACCGCTTTAACAGCTAACTACAACCTCTTACTGGGAATTCACTAGCGCAAAATGTATTTATCCACTTATACACTAAAATGATATTTCAAGTCTATCATTATAACCATGTATGAACTTCCAAGCAACCAACCCTTCATAGGAATTTTTTCAACTAACTATGACATATACCAAAAGCTTTTCCTCAATCTTCCTTCATATTTATAGCCTTATATAAAATAAGAATACAATAATCTTCCCCAATAAGAAACATTTATTCTCTCCCACCTAAACAATTGTTCATCAATTTTTTATCACGACTACCTAAAATAAAGAGAGGTCACTGAAAGGTTATACATGAGCACCTGAAGCATGAAAGAATAACTTTGCCTCTTTAATGAGGCGTAAGGATTAGAGTATCAAAAGAATGAACTCATTAAAGAGATTTAAGCCGAGGAGACGCATGACATTATCTTAAGTTTTGCTGATATTTATGAGTGTAGCATGAGTATTTGGAATTAATCAAAATGTAAAGCATGAGTACATGAGTCATGAGCTGCATGACCTAAGTTTGGATTTCTTGAATGCATGGAATATGATTTGTATAGCTGAGTCAACTGGAACTCCTCATACTAGAATCTGGGAGCATACATAATTCTTGAGATATGAATAGGTTGGGCATCTACCTCCCCTACGGATGTTCTATAGTACACTGGCATTACTATTAGAATCTGAGTGCCTGACTTGGATCCTTCCCCTATTATCTCCCCCTTAGCTTTAAGCCATCATTCTGAGTCCGTGGACCCCTTTAGTAAAGATAACTAAACTACGACCACTCTATTCTAATGTTTGAGATATAATAATACACATAAAAAATAAAATCACCTTGAATGACTATATCTTTATGTTTAAAGCTCAGTAGTAATACTTCTTTCTGAGATAGAACTCATAGCTTTCTATAGCCTCAATACTATTCATATAAAAATTAAACACTGAGTAACTTAGAATCTTCAGAAGTATCTCCATACTCTAAGTTCACACCATCTAGAATTTTAAATATACTTCTATTAACTCAATCCCCAAAGATGCAAACTTAGATTCTTAAACATAACAAGGATATTCCCAAACTTTTAACAAACTATAATAACTTCTTTAATAGCATACTAATATCATATTTCTAAACTTTTACTTTTTCCTAAACCATGAGAATTACCATTACACCATAATACCCAACATTACAACCTATAACCCATAACTTAGCTGGTAAGAACATCATATATTGCATTACCAACCTCGTTCACACTTATCAACTCAAGGGTACTATCTAAGCACACACAATTTAAAAATATAGAAAATACTACAATCCTATATCACTTTAGGGACCCCCCTAAATTACACCCACACCATCATACTTAATTTTGAATCAACAAACTTAAATTCTTGCATACACTATTTCAAGTCTACTGATTCACCTTTCATACGACTATCCTGATGGTTACATAATCTACTAAATTCTAATAAACACTATCCCACTTTACTGCTACTAAACTTCTAGTTTCATGCTTTTCACTCTAGATCATATGCTATCATAGGGTTCACAGAAGAGATTTTAAAGCACATCCTACTTTGTCTTAGTGCCCGATTTTTATGTACATGAATGAAATCTTTTATACTTCAAAACTCAAAAGAAAAAACACTGATGGTATACTTTCCAGCCTACTTGCAATCCCATAATTATCTGTGGGGACTGTCTGAGAAAACTCTATTGATAGGGTTTTAAGCCTGGCTATTTCTGGTGCCTCAAGAATAAGGAGAGTTGGCACGAATGGAGTAACGTAAAAATTTGCATAAGTTTCTTAAAAACACCTTTACTGCACGATCTGAGACATGAAAAAAAGGAAATATTTCTTAAATGCCCTTTAGCCTCTTGAACAAAAGTACATACATCTCTATACCATTCTGCAAGACTACTAGACATGGCATTATAGACACCCTAGGACATTGGAACTATGTGCACTGATACTATGTTTGTCACCATCTGACATTACTCCCTAGTCGTAACACGATGCCTAGAACCATAAGTGATCCAAAGCTAATCTATGAACTTGCATACTACTTGAGAAAGTAATTCAAATTGTATAAAAACTAAATTTACTGAATGAAAACATCATCATGAGAAAGTCTAAATCAATGTAATACTGATAAAGTTTACAACATGATAAATCTAAAGAAAGAACTTGAATTACATAACTTTGACTTACTATCTATGAAGACTCTACTATACTGACTATAGATAGCTGGGACATGCCTCTAACTATAACTAATCAATATATATGGATAATCAAAATACAACACATGAATTCGACGTCACCTACTGGCGGAATATTGAGAACTGTCTGACCCTGGTGTATAGACTATATCTAGTACCTATATTATGAAGGAATTAGCTACAAATACATATATATGGTCTGTACGTTAGAGTGTACTAAGTATAATAGACATGCACAAAATTATGGAAATATTTAAAACATGCTTTAAAATTGAGGAAATAAACTATTTGCTGAAACACGCATTAAAATGGTTCCACGTAAAAATTGTAAGTCATAGTGAGAGTTATAAATCATGATCTGAAAACAATTCTATAAGATAGGAAGAAGTAAAACATAAATACTGTATGTAAATCTCATGTAAAGATGAAGATGTTGTAAAACAAAATTGAGGGTAATGAATAGATTCTAGCATGAAAACATGAACATGTAAAACTAAGAATGCATGACCAAGCATAAACATATACTGAAATAATTTGTAATCTAAATGACTGAATCACTATTATCTAAATAACTAGATGACTGAAATTTGTATAACAAAATAACAAATACCTATACACTTGGTCATGTAAACCTTAACTAAACTACTCAGAATACTTTACTAAGACTGTGGGAGCTAACTACAAGAAACATGCCTCAATCTGAGCAATTGTGCTCCAACCTGTAACCCCAATTTGAAGGATGTTGGTACCTTTCCAGGGGTACCACCTTATGTCTGACGATACAAATGTACAAGGTTGAAGTCCCAAAGGATGAGGGTACCATGCCTAACTGATAGGGGACCCATCGTAGTCTATGGTGGCGCCATAGGTTTGTAACTTAAGGATTGCTAATAATGACTCATAACTAACTGATGGGGGAGCTATCCTCCCAGAGTTCACTCAATGTTATGTATTACACCTAACTTAATGACACTGGTGTTATTATTCATTTAGCATGATACAGTACTATACTAATAAGTGCTCAGCATGAACATGGTAATCTAAATATGATAATGAAATCATAGTCTAATTGACTTGTTACTTAGAAATAAAATCATGTTAAAAAATAGGTATTATGTATTCTTAATTTGCCAGCACTAAATGATCATAAGAATATGATAACGATGCTTAAAAAGCAATATGAAATCATAGTTCAAAGACCCAAGACATAATACATTTCAATAAATAACTGAAATACATGAACTTGAGCATAAGGATGAGTTAAACTTGAAAAAATAACATATTCACATGATTTACTTCATAAATTCATGATTTGACATGGAATCACTTGAAAAGAACATGAGTGATTGATATTTGAGGCATGAAATAAACTAGTTTACATAGGAACACATGTTCACATAGCTTGAATTCAAATTTCATAGAAGGCATGGATTAAATTCATGATTTACATGGATAATTTCATAAAACAAGATTAAAAATCCGTACTTGAATAAAATGGAAATTTTAGGGACTCAATGGGTGGAAGGAACCCATTGATGAATACCTCACATACCTGGACTTCTCAACTTCCTTGAAGGAAACTTAGACTTGGAAACTTAAGAGATGATTTTGAAGAAGAAAACCTAGCCTTATTGTTCTTGAGTATGGGATAAGAAATAAAGTGTTAAGTGATTGAGGATATGGCAAAGATAATGTCTTATTATGTTTTTATGTCATGGGAGAAAGGGTTTGAGGTGAGGAAAAGACCAAAATACCCCTAGAGAAATTGAATAAAAATTGTTGAAATTTTTAGTTTATGGCTTAGTTGATAAATTGTCAACTTGTTGATGGCTTATCAATTTAGCCATCACCTTATCTAATGATCTGCTTAAGGATGACGATGAGGTTGATAGCTCGTTACTTAGTTGACGTCTTATCACCTCAAGTCGTCACTTTATAGCTATATTTGGTTACATTCTAATGAATGTTGGTTGATAGGTTGTCAATTAGTTGATGGCTTATCACCTCATGTCATCACCTTGTAGCTAGATTTGGTCACATTCTGGTGAAGGCTAATGATGAGGTTGTTAGCTCGTTACTTAGTTGATAGCTTACACCTCATGTCATCACCTTTTATCTGTATTTCATCACATTCTTCTAAAGGATGACAATGAGGTTGATAGCTCATCACTTAGCTGATGGCTTATGTAATATCCCAGGAAATTTTTCATTAAAATTTTGTGCGTAAACGTGTTGGGTTCTATCTTCTAGAATGAATTATAAATTTTCCATGTAGAATGTAATAGATTATGACCCACCATTGTGTCAAGTATCAAATAATCTTTCCAATGATATGTAGATCATCCAAAATGGACACCCGAGCGACGAGTTCTGAACATTCCGATTGAACCATGAATAGTAGTGAATAGTAAAACGTGCAGGAAAAAGTACTGAGACCTGGCATATTTTTTCTTCAAATTTAAATGGTCATAACTCCTTTTACATAATAATATAGGTGACCTACTATATATCAATGGAAAGCACTGTGAGTCCTCTTTCCAATAAAATTAGTTTTATCTAATTTATCTATCGGAGCAAAAATTTATGGTCGATCTACTTCAGCTTACCAAAAGTAAATTTTTTTGTCAACTTCAAATGATCATAACTCCTCGCACACAATGATCTGGGTGATATACTATATATCAACGGAAAGATATGAGAGTCCTCTTTCTAATGAAATTAATTTCATCCAATTTGGATATCGGAGTAAAATGTTATGGTTGATCTACTTTAAACTATCAAAACAGTCCACCAAAGGACATATTCGAGAATTATTTGATTTTTAGGGGCATTTTTGTCATTCCCCCTCGCCCAAATCCATCCAAACCCTATATTAAAGCCTATTAGAAGCATTATATGTTATATTTCATCAAATTCTCTCAAAAAGAAAACCCTAAGCTCTTACATCCAACTTCAAGAACCTCCAAAGTTCACCATTAATTCTACAAATTTATTTAACATTCTAAGTCCCTAGTTCAAGAACTCCAAGAACCATCATTCAAAGGAACGATTAACATCTCAAAAATGAGTATCGATCTAAAGTTCATCATTCAAGGTATATGGGATTTCTCTTTCGTTCTTGTGCCCAAAAGTAATTTTCTTTACAGAGGCATGATTTTTATTTGAATTTTATGAATTTGAAGCATGAACCCATATCTTATGATAATTGTTATGAAATCTTGATGTTTATGATTTTGAAAGATGAATTTACATATGTGGAGATATAAAGCATGAATCTTGAATGATAGTTATCATGATTTTGATATTTGGGTCGTGAATCCCTATTGGAAATTGTGTTTTTTTAAGAATGTGTGTGTTATAAGCACATTGATGTTGAATATTTGAGGTATTTTGAATGATTTGACCTTTTGGTCTTAAGGGAGTTATTTTGATCTTGAGTGTGAAAGAAATCCATAACGTGGTTGATTTTGATAGATGGGAAGCATGATGGCTCCCGATGTATATTTATATATTACTAAAATTGTTTTGTTGTGGATTGTCTTTAAAATGATCTGAGTTATGTTCGGGAGAAATATTTAGCAGCGAGTTGGAGGTATAAAGTGACCTTACTTCCCTAGAACTACGTGCCCCTATAGGAGTGAGCCTGAGGCTGATTTATATAGTGATTACTAGTTTATGTGGATTTTATATCGATAGTCCTACTCTGGTGGCAAGGATAGGACGGCTCTCTCCAATGTGGGTTATGGTTTTTGTCGGTTATAGGATCTCCCAATGTGTGTTTATTTCCTTGTGTCTATGGTGAATGGTGAAGTGATTTGAAAGTGGAATTGTGAAAGTTATTCTTTCGAAAGATTTAAATGATATTTACATTATGATAATTGATATTCTTGATGAACTGAAAGTGATTGACAAATTATCTGATAACTCACATGTCTTATTATACTTGTTTCATCCTTTCATGATTATGATGATTTTCTTCGGGCTATGCGAATCTTTCATACACCTGCATATTTCTTATAAATATTTATGATGATGATGTTTATACAACTGCATACACCCTATATACTCAATTCTTTTCCATGGTACTGACCCATATCTTCGGATGTGGGTTGCATTTTCTCGGAATATAGGTTCAGGTGCTCAGTTTCAGGTTCAACAGTGATTCTTTGGGTACGCTATTCTACATCATCTATTGTGGTGAGTCCGCATATTCTGAGGATGTGATGTATGATGTTGGTTTCACGGAATCGTTTACATTTGATAACTAAATGTGAGTCAGTTGGGGTATGTCTCAATGACTCGCTGGTTTTATTGATTTTTGTAAAAGGCTTGTCAAACTAGTATAGATGTTGGGAGTTGACTAATAAGTTGTATTTTGTTATCTTTCTATAATTCTTTTATTCTTGGACGATGATTACTCTATTGATATTTGAGAGTTATTTATGGAAACCCTGTTGATTTGTATTAAATTGAATGAAAATGGCTCAAAGGGTTAGCATGGGGCTACTCGTAGCCACAAGCACTGTGTGGCGCTTCGGGACCCATTTTTCGGGGCGTTACAAACTATGTATTAGAGCCTAAGGTTTTAAGATGTCCTAGGGAGTAAGGCAAGCCGCGTTAAGTAGAGTATTGATCATCGGTGCGTAGCGCGCCACATCTATGAGCAAGAGGCTACAAGATATTTTAGGAAAAAGTGTGATTCTTTCTTTCAGAAGTCTATCGTTCTTATAGTGTCTCTCTCTGCTATTCATTCGTGCTCTCCTCTTTAAAAAATATGCCTCCACATCGAGCGAGAAGAAATAATGATGGTCAGCAACCTTAACCCGCTAACCCATTGAATGAAAATGTGTCTCATGCTAAATTTTGGGCCGCCTTTGAGCCGCTGGCCCAAGCTGTTACTGCAAATATTTAGGCCAACCCGGCCTCGGCTCCACAGTAGAAGGAAGATGATTTAGCTACTGCCAGGATCCGTGACTTCATGCGGATGAATCTGCCAGAATTCTATGGGTCCAAGTCTGATAAGGATCCACGGTTAGTTTTAGAGAAGGAGCAGAAGATTACTCAGGTGATGCATGTATCTGAGGAACATAGTGTGGAGTTGGCTGCGTATAGGTTGAAAGACCTTGCTTATGACTGGGTTATTGATTGGAGGAAAAGTAGTGGTGAGGGAGCTATCCTTACAACTTGGCAAGAGTTCCAGGATGCATTCGTGGATATGTTTTTCCCTTTGGAGATAAGGGAGATGAAGGTGGAATAGTTTATAAACCTGCGATAGGGCTTTATGACTGTTAGGGAGTACTGTCTAAAGTTCAATCAGTTTGCCAAGTATGCTCTTGACTTATTGGCTGATAATCTGGCTAGTATGAGTAGGTTTTTGACTGGAGTGTCTATTTATGTGGTTAAAGAGTGTACGTCTGCTATGCTAAATAGTAAGATAAATCGTTCTAGGCTGATGACTCAGGCCTAACAGATTGAGGTAAACAAGATTAAGGAGAGAGATAGAATGAGAGGGAATAAGAGAGCTAGGTCCAAGCAGCATTGACAGGGTCAAACTAGATCGCAGGGAGGGAGACGCCCTCAGTATCACGATCATTCATCTATACCAGGACCATGATTTACTAGTACTCCCGTTCCTAGAGGTAGGCAGGAGCAGGTAGCAGTTCATATGCATCCAGGTCCCTGTACAGTTCTGGCAGTAAGACAAATCGTCTCTTATGTCCTAAGTGTTAGGGCTTATTCGGGTGAGTATTGGGGTAAGAAGAGAGGTTGTTTCCGGTGTGGTGACATGGGTTATAGAGTTAGAGATTGTCCACAGGATGGACAAGGGTGTCGTGACTGTCGCCCTCAGACCTAGACTCAGACTGTTAGTGCTCTAGTTCCAGCGACTCGCCTAGCCCAAGCTTAGGGCGCCTCTTTTAGCAATGCTGGTGGGCAGTGCCAGAATAGATTCTATGCTTTACCATCCCACCAGGAATAGAAGGACTCTCCCGATGTTGTTACTGGTAAGCTTCATATATTTTAGTTTGATGTGTATGTTTTAATAGATCCTGGATCCAGTTTCTCATATGTTACACCTTTGATTGCTGTGAATTTTGAAATGAGTCTCGAGATTATTCCTAAGCCTATCCTACTTTCTACCCCAGTGGGTGATTCGATTGTTGCCCAAAAACTGTATAAAAAGTGTCCTGTTACCATTCTTTGTAGAGTCTTGTTGGCTGATCTAATTGAGTTAGACATGGTGTCCTGTATGAGTGAGTGAAGGACAAGTAGTATAGTTGACAGAATGCTATCCTCCTAGGGTTTTTATGATACCATAGGGGAGGGTAAATGGGTATGACTAGTATCTAAGGTCAGTTTATTGGCCAATCATACCTTGGAAAATATTGTAATACCCCATATTATTCATAGATTTTTTCATCTTTTAGTTGTATGCATAAGAATATTAAATCCTAGAAATTTCACTAAGTGTTAGGGACTTAGTCTTATTTTTGGCATCTTAACTTTGAGGATTTTTAAATTGGTCTTCCTGACCCTGAGACGTAGGTTTTTGAGTTAATTCATATTCAGGGGTGTAAGGGGCATTCTCGGGGAAGTTTTGGATATTCTGGATGATGATTAGGTCGTGTTTGAATTTTGATTCCAGCAGCTCACCACAATAGTGGTGTGTCATTGTGGTAATAGGTTGAAGGCCTTATCGTGTCGTAGTGATCTCTTAAACGACGTTTTAGTTGTGAATTTATATCTCTGAGGGGTAATTAAGTCTTTTCCCCTCAATCCAATTCATAAAAACACGAATTAAAGCTTCAATTAAGGTATTATATGCCCATATTCTCTAATTTCCTATCAAAAACAAACCATAATCATCTTCTAAGAACATCAAATTCAATTACCTCCTCTTCAAGAAAACCAAGAAATCAAGTTTCCAAATCCAATAACTTTCAATAAAGCTTAAAGATTTGTGTTTCTCTTTCAATATTTAAGGTTTAAGGTATGTATGATGTTCATCCATGGGACCTTTTAATCAATTGAGTCCAATAATCCATTTTTATGTTTAAATGATAAATTTTACATATTTATGATGAATTATCTCCATGAATCTCTTATGAATTTCAATTATATATTGTGTTTACAAGGGTTTTTGATGGAATGAGACTTTACACATTCAAATAAATAAATTTTCATGTTAAATCCCTGATCATGGTTTTAGTATTGTAACTATGTTTTTAATCACATGCTTTACCCATACTCATGCCTAAGTTCATGTTTTCAACGTGTTTGATGAAAATCCTAAGTGTTGGTTTTTAATAATGACCCCTTATTATGGTTTTCAAAGCTATATATGTCCTTATTGATATTTCCATTCAATTCTAAAGGGTTATTAACACCCAATACCTAGCTATTTACATAATTTCAATATCTTTAGAATAGGTTTTAGATAAACCATAAGCGTTATCATTCAGTTAGTTATCATGTTCAGTTATTTACTTAGTTGCTTAGCTTAGTTCAATAATTAGTGTCATTCAGTTAGGTGTAGGATTTAGCACCGAGCGAACCCAGGGATGGGAGTTGACCTGCCAGTAGAGGGTGTGACCTTTAGTAGAAGATCTTGGGTTCCAGAACTTCGTAGCCAATATGGGTCAGAGATATCAACCTGCTAGTTCATGGTTGACATGTTGTTTACCTGCCAGTTGAGGGTAACACATATCTCATTAGAGAACCTACTATTTGAGGGTGACTCATTAGTCTTTAGGGACAGTAGTTTATTGGATCCACACAGCCATGTGTTAGTACCCGTGGCATGGTACTAACATCCTTCCAACTAGGGTGCTGGTTGGACCCTAATTAGCTATGATTAGGGTATGTCAAATAGAAGATACCTCCCACAGTCTCAGTTTAACATTTAGTATAGAATTCTGTTTAGGTTTAATTGACCATAGTATACAAACATCTAGTTATTCATTTATCAGATATCAGTAATTCAGTTTATCAATTATTTTAGAGACATTGTATGCTTGGTCTTGCATTTATAATATTTCAGTTTTCATGAATGCATACTCAGTTATCTCATGCTATTCAGCCAAGTCATTACTTTATGCATAGTTAACCCTTGTATTATAGCCTTACCTCATCTCATATAGCAATATATTCGAAGTACTAACCGCATACTTTTCTTCGCTCTCTGATGTCTTAAATCATAGGTTTGGATGCACAGTTTCTTGACCTCAGTTAGAAAGTTCAGCTTATCAGCAGCAGCAGTCACGGTGAGTCCTTATCTATCCAGGACATGATTGTTTTATTTCAGTTTATCTCAGCAGTTCAGTATTTCTATTTAGTTGGAATTAGTTTGGAGTTTATCCCATCAACTCTACAGTTAGTCAGTTAGAGGCTTTTCAGAAATTTAGATAGTTATTTTATTTATTAGTTATTTTATTAGTCTTTTTAGTATGTTGTCATAGGTTTTAGATATATGATTTAATCGTGTTTCAGAATTTAAAACCTTATGACATTATCAGTTATTTTTCCACATATGTTGTTTATTATTAGTTTAATCAGTGCTCACAGTAGGTACCAACTTATGGGTTAGCGTGTGATCAGTTGTGACTGTAAGCACCGTTGTCGCGACTAAGGGGTAGCCTCGGGTCGTGACAAACATGCTCAAAACTTAAAAAAGTTTTGCATGGCCATATTCTTGGGTGTTTTATTATGGGTCCAAAACCCTCATCCAATTCCCTAAACATCAATAATCAATACTAAGTTATTTATTCATAATCAAGCATAACATTCATATTCATATTGCATACATAACACATATCATCTTCAAAGAAGAGTAGGTAGAAACCTACCTCAACACCAAACCGCAAATCCTCACATCATACACCATATGCTCATCTTCACTTCACAATCCCCGACTACCATCATGCTATCAAAAGCATAATCTACTCATCAATATATGTCTAACGATACCCATATTGCACTATTATGCTTCGGATCCAAAAATGACACCAAAAAACCCAAAAGGGTCCCACATATGAAATATTTCTGAGGTGAACCCAATGCTCATAAATCACCAAGGAATCATATCCCTTAATTAATAGGTTCAAACAAAAAAGATTTGGGAATAAATTGTGTTTTTTGGTCAAAAACTAAGAAATTCACCAATAAAGTCATAGAATCTTCCTTAATCAGGATGATAATCATGATAAAAGATGTTTACCAAGCTCACTAGACACCCAGAAGACTCAATTTTTAATTATTATATCCATTTAGTGTTTTTAGGCTTTAAAAATCAATGGAAAATTCCTAAATTATTGACCTTGGGATCTATTTATAGACTTCATTGATAAAGATATGTGATATCCCCATCACAGTAAAGTCAACAACTTATTTTTAATCCTTGAAACTCATTAAGAACCAAAATGACATAACCCAATAGTGAAATTTGAGTATAACCACATTTAAAATCCAGTAGAATCATCAAACGTTTCAACCAAGATAGTTTCATAAAAAATTGATGCCGACACTTATAAGTTCATTTTTCATAAAATTCGCTCAATAGCTCCAAATAAGTTTGGAAGCCTTGGGACCTAAACCAAGGGGTCCCTCTAGCCTAAAATAGAAGTTTTAGATGTGATTAAGAACTTGGATTTTTAATTTGAGGTCAGGTCAACCAAATGTGAGTCCCATATCCATATTTTAATTTTTAAACTTTCTGACCAATAGGTCGAAATGAGCTCGGGTATATTTAAATCTGATATGAACCAAATGGACATCATATTTTTATAAGACATCATTAGAGCCCAACATATAAAGAAGTCGATTGTGGTCATATTGAGAGGAAGAGGGAAACTATGGGGAAACTATATAGAGCTTAAGATAGAGCAATTTTATGTTTGGTAGATATCTTGGGACTTGCCTTTGTCAAGCCGAAAGTCCAAATGGAACCCATAATTTGGGAGAATTGGAGAGCTTTAAGCACTCCAAGATTTCCCTTCTTTTGTACTCCAAGGACTCCCATTTCTTTAAGATGTCTTGGTCATTTTATCTTTCATTTTGTAATAGACTATAAATAGTCTCTTATTAGGTCATTTTCTCTTTAGTTCTGTTGATGATGATATTTTAAGAGACATATTCTTGAACTTCTTTAAAAGTGAAATTTAGTGTAGGGCTTGGAAAATCCAATTAGTGTTAGGGCTTGGAAAAGTCATTATTGAACATTGCTTAGAAATGGTTGTTGTAAGGAAGATTTCATTCCCTTAGCGGTCACCATAAGAAAATTGGTATTTAATTATTGCGATAATTAAGGGTCTTTGTGTTATATACACTTGTTAGTTCTCATTATTTCATAATATATTATGTCATCTTATCTGTCCCTTTACTTTATTACATTCGTGTGTTTGTTTTTTGTCTTTTTATTCAAGATTTTAGAGTTTCTACCATTGCTTGTTTGTATCTTGTTCTCATCTTTGGCTTGTTGTTCTTGGCTGGATTTGTGTTTACTATCTTGTCCTGTATCATTTGGTATCAGATCAAGGATTGATTTCATTCCTACGAGATCAATATTAGGTTTGTTATCTTGAAAATCACATAAAAAGAAGAGTTAAAAATCAAAAAATCGTAAAAGAAGTAATCTATCCCATTTTTGTTCTTTGGCTAAAATTTTGAACTTAGATTTAAGAGATTTTTGTGTGTTTTTTTTGTTTATAGTGTTAGGTCCTTGTTCCCTAATACTAAGAGAGTCTAGATCTTAGATTTAATCTTAATCTGGGTTGTTTTGAGATATTCACCATTGTTGGGTTGAAGGTTGTAGAAACTAGAAAGGCAAATCTCGAATTAGAAGGGTTGTTACTGATGTTATGGCCTGAAAACATGTTTTATTGTTTGGGAGTTCAATGAGAGCTAATTGAAATAAAATCATCAAGTTCGAAGCTCATTTGGTTTGGTTTCTATTTTTGAACATTCTTTGTATTCTTCATGTTCTTCATAAATTATTGAACAAGAACATTCAAAATGTGTTGCTTGATCTAAAGAGTGGAGAAATGAAGTATGCTTATTTTTCTTGAAAGACCTAAGTCCAGACATACAATAAAAGAAAGAGTACAAGAGGTCTTTCAAAAAGTCTTGTTACCAAAAGGGAGAAACGGCACATCCCAAGACATACAAAAGATGAAAGGAGACAAAGGCATTCAAAAGGGTATTTTGCCGAAAAGGTGCAAGGAAAGTCAAAATCCTTTAAAAATTTGAAGAAGGGCTCAAAGTCTTGTATTTTCCCTCCCATAGCTGATTCCACTCTCCAAAAATAAAGATTGATCAATACAAATTGGAGGACAGAAAAGTTTTTCAAAATTTCAACAATTTCAACGCTCAATCTAAGGCTGCCATGTCATCAACTTTCAAGACCAACCCCTAGCTCAATTTTTTATTTTCTAAGTTTCTTTTCCTTGTTTCTTTAAATTCATTTCTTTAGTTTTTGAATCAATTTTCTTCATGTTTTAGTTCTTTGTGTGCTTTTTTCATTTTGATTCATTGAACTTTTTTTGTTACAAGGTCATAAGTGGAATTTATTTTGTGTCATGATTCAATCAAACAATAATATACCCTAGCAGCAAAGTAGTGATTGACATCTTATTGACTACCGTAGTATAAGCAACTTCCAATATTCACTGTTCCAATTGTTAGGATCCCAAAGGTATTCGCATATGAGTGTTGGTGAGGAGTTTTTACTACTAATATGTTTTGTTCATTTTTTAGGTACAAGGTGATATAAGGGGAACATGTCTTTGATAGACATGGATTATTATGACTACGACATGGGAGACTATTACTATCACGAGGGATTTTATGACTACGATGAGGAGGGAGATTATAGGGGATATGAAAATAGCCATGATCAAGACATTGAAAGAATAGGGGGTTATGAGTTTGAGGGAGAAAATAAGATGTGTGAAGTGCCTAGTTATTATGATGATGTTTGGGCATATGAGGAATCTTACACTTCCCACTCTGAACCTAGAATTAGTTTAAGGTATAACCCCTTTATTCGAAAAGTGTATGAAAGCTATGGTGAGAGTGCATGTATGGAGTATAAAGATTCATATTCTTCACATTGTCGTACATCTTATCAAGGTTGAAGTTGCGTGAATGGTTATACTAGTAAAAGTGGAGGTTATCTCACGAGGAGAAATGAGAATGTTGAATGATTGTACATTGTCTTGTGGGAATTGTATTGATCAACTTCTTTACGAAACTAGTCCTCTACTTAAGGTTATGTGTGTTGTAATTAATAGACCTTAAGTGAGTGAAAAATATAAAAATGTTGGTCAAAAGGATAAGAGTGAACCCGTGATCTTACCTTTGATAAATATTCTAATGTTTGATTCGCTCATAGGGAGAATCATATGCTTGACACCTCTTTGAAACTTGGAAATGATCTTTTAGAGAGTGAGCGTGCTTATCCCAAATCTGCCCGTAGGATAGACCACTCTCTCTTTAGGTATAATATCTTATTTGAAGCTGGCATAATCATTCCTAATGAACCTAGTGGTAAGTATGATGTTAAAGGTATTGCTTGTCTTGCGGCTATAGCCAATATTCTAACCCACTATGGTATGAATACATTCCTCTTACAAATAAAACCCACTATGGTGTGAATACATTCCTCCTACAAATGGAAATCTCTTCTTGAAAGATGAGTGTAGTCTTAAGGGTAAGGAATATGTAATCTTCTAAAGGAATTACCAATTGGGTAATGATAGCTTTGAGTTGCTTGAATAATTAAGAAACCTAATAGGCGGTTGTTGCTTGAAAAATAATTTCGGATGCGATCCCTTGTATGACACACCACCTTTGTTTGATAATTGTGAGAATGAATCGCTTGCTTCTTGTGAAGATTTAAAAAATAATCCCTTTGATTTTGGTGATGGTATGAGTCTACTTGAGGGTTCCTCTATAAAAATAGAGAGTGTTCATTATAAAGAAATTACTTCATCTTCTACTATGTGTGACCTTATTGTTGAGAGTACTTATGGTGACGATGTTGAAACTAGTAGTGAGTACATACATGAGGACACCTTAGATAAAGTGGACTTGAGTGATACCTTTCTCTACTCTCTATTTGCTTTTAATGATATGTATGTTATTGTAGAGTGTATACGTTGTAGTTTGGGTGAGGCCAATGGGGAAAAAGAGAGTTGTCTAGAACTGTGTTTATGGCCACTCTTTCCATTTGACCCTAGTGCCAAATATGTAAATGGTGATTTCGGTGAACCCAACTTGTTTTTTGGTCTACATTACAAGCAAAGTGTCATTGTCTCCTTAAGGAAATTCTTCGAAATGAATCCCAACGTGTGCGTGCCAAGTTGTCTATTTGTGAGAAAGGAAGAATTTTATGTGCTTAAATGCTTCGACATTATCCATGTGTTCCTTTACACTTTATTCCTTTCTGTACTACATCTTTCCTTATGATGACATCCATGCTAGTCTTGTATTTATTCTATATAGAGGTAGGGAACTTGTTGGTTGGTCCACTTGTTTGTGTAATAATGTTAAATAGGTTTTGTGGGCTTTAAAACCATTTGAAGAATCACTCTTGGTGTGGTCTGTTGAAGAGGTAATGAAACAATTGTCTCTTGTGGCTCATAAGATGGGAGGTAATTCTACCTTTACGATTAAGTGATACCATTAGGCCCTTATTAGTTTCCTTATCTCTTGGTAGTTTCCCTAACCAAATCCTTTGTGCATTTTTTGTTGAGTTTTTAATATTCAATCCAAAGGATATTTAGTTATATTTCAAGTATGTGCAACCTTGGCATGAAGACATGATTGTTTATGCTATAACTAACCCTAATGCCATGAGGATATTATGCTTGTTAATTCTTTATTTGGTCTTGCAAGGTTTGGATTCATGGTCAAATCATCTTCAAGAAGGGAGGGTGATACAAAAAAAATGGACATCATATCTTTTGAAGACATCATCAAATACCAACACGTGAAGAAGTCAGTTTTGGTCACATTGAGGGGAAGAGAGCATCTATGGGGAAACCATTTGGATCTTAAAATAGAGTGATTCCATGTTTGGAAGATCACTTGAGATTTTCCTTTGATGCCAACCCGAGAGTGCAAGTGGAACGTACGGTTTTTAAGCATTAAAGAGATTTAAAACACTCCAAGACCTCCCCTCTTTTGCACTCCAAGGCCGTCCTTTTTTTAAGGGTGTCTTGGTCATTTTATCATTGATTCGGTAATAGAATATAAATAGTCTCTTATTAGGTCATTTTCTCTTCAATTTTGTTGATGATGATATTTTGAGAGAGATATTCTTGAACTCCTTTAGGAGTGAACTTTAGTGTAAGGCTTGGAAAAGCCAATTTGTGTTAGGGCTTGGAAAAGCGATTATTGAATATTGCTTAGAAAATGGTGGTTGTAAGGCGGAGTTAATTTCCTTAACGGTAACCGTAAGATGATTGGTGTTTATTATTGGGACTTTGAGGGTCTTGGTGTTTGATACACGTGTTGATTCTCATTTTTTCGTAAGATCTTATGTCATCTTATCTATACCTTTACTTTATTGCATTTGTGTTTGTTTATTGTCTTCTTATTCACGATTTTAGAGTTTCTTCCACTGCTTTTTTGTATCTTGTTCTTTGGTTAGGCTTGTTGTTCTTGGCTGGTTTTGTGTTTAGTATCTTGTCCCGTATAAAAACCCAAACCAAATGTCTACCTAGATTAAAATCAATAAGGATGAGACCACCACCTTCACTGGAGTGTAAGAATATGTATCCACTTCAGTGTTAAGGAGTGGTCAAGTGTTAAACTCAAATAATGACCTCTAGCAAATTAGCTTAATTTGGCCCACTTTATCTATTAGTGAGTTGCCCTCATTAATATGATGTGCCACTCCTTAGGCATCTTTATCAACTCCTCATCCTTTCCTATAATATCTTTTCCCTTATCAGTAGTAGGAAGAAAATCAACTAACATGATGACAATATGGGTCTATATCAGAATACGCACTATCTATGTTCGTGCCTTGTGTAACTCGAATAAGTGATCCTTTGGACGGAGATCAACAATTTGATCCATTGCCTTATCCTACTCCTTACTCAACTTATTTTCCCCAATACGCAAATAATTCTTCTCTAACTCTATTACTATCAACTTTAATCTATATGGATGAGCAGTAGTCTACTTAAATGACATAGTCATAGACTCCCTAAATGGATCTAAGACTTTATTAATGGCCTTTCTTGTATAGTAGAAATTTTCTTATCAACATATTTGGCCCGACTAGTAGTATTAATTGAATGAATTATCTAATTCCACCATACATATTAGGAACCTGGTCCCGAAATTTAAAGTAAACGGCAAATATTAAAATAAAGCGCAACATAAATTTATCGTGGAAAACCCCTTGCTTAAGAAAATAAAAAACCAAGACCTACACTGTGTAGGATTTCACCAAAAATCTCCACTAACATCAAAGATCGTTGTTCAAGATTATAAACTCATAATTTTAGAACCTAACTCTTAAGACACAACTAAATATTTTACTATAGTTGTTCAACCCTCAATATAACGACTACAAGAAGGCAAACCCGCTTCATGTTACAATCCGTCACAAATAAGAAGTCAAACACACTTATTATTTCTCATTACAACTCAGAATATATTCTATTATAGACCAAAAACTCATTAGTTCTATCCACCTAATGAACTCAATAAAGACTAATAACTCTAGCGTTTAACTGCCCAAACATCAATATTCAATAGTGCAAACTTGAACACAAACTGTGAATCGATTTTCTATGTTGTTATGATGAAGTCCTATAGTTTTTTCTCCAATGGCTATTGCTCCCAAGAAGATAAATTTCATGGATATGCAATAAATGTGACTCTCAATGGTCTTTATTCTATATATATTCTGGAGATCTATTATACCCTAGAATAACGAGAACTAGGACTTTTTATCTAAGTATAACTTAATTTCCTATAAGGAACTATGTGATTCTTTTCCATACAGGGAGATTGCATCCTATAAGGAAACTTTGACTCATATTTACATTCTATTTCTCCTTTTTATTTCTTTCCTTATTTGTTCTTTTTTTCCTTTCTTCTTTGCTTTTCTTTTATTTCATGGCTCCAATCTTTCTTATTTGTACCTGATATCCTTGTGTAATCACATCACTTGTAATGTGAACTGTTTTAAATGATACAACATACAAAATATAACAAGTAGTGAACCAGGTCCATGATTGTTAATAATCAAAACTTCAAATATGTTCTTTTACTTCTAAAAATTTCCCTTTTTTTATGATGAAAAACAATGCATCATATCTTCTATGTCCACACCATCAAACTTCCCCATTTTGGAAACATTGAAAGTCAAGAACCAAAGAACTGAATAAACATTTAACGAGTGCAATATCAATTGAACTCGTGGACCATAAAGCAACACTATTTTGTACATACTTTCTAACAATATAGTAAGTCAGTCCAAAGATATCAGTCATCTTAGACATGCAACCAAGATATGTAGGGAAGGAACACAATGATGTATACATGGAAAAATTTAAGCCATTAAGACCCAATTAAAAGAATAGTATATCATGAGTACGAGACTAAACGTAAGAACCACATAATAACTAGAGGGAAAGGAACTCAAGGATATATTTTGTTAAGAGTAGTACTAAGGTTAAGAAAGAGAAGATGGATTGTTTATCTATACCGTTTATAATTGTTTCTCCTTTGGAAATTCTTTGTTTTCTACACAATACTTCATGAAAATCATTCATTAGGTCAACCTTCAATTGAGTATTTTCAGCTTCATGTAAAATGTGTATTTGAAAGATATAGTTGAAACAACAATTTATGTGATGAGACTGATTGTTTTGTCAGAACCTAGTTCAAACTCACAACAATCTTACGCCCTTTGGGTACTTTTGTCAAATAACTTCTTCTTGATGATTGTAAAACCACTATTACGGAAGAATAGGTATGGTTAAAGGACTCATCAAACTTAGTGCAATTATTATATATTTAGAAACAATAAGGGAAATGATAGTAGTTTCCTCCTAAGACAATTGTTCCTTCCAACAAATGGCTAGTTACACATGAAATGTGAGGTTATGACATGGAGTTTGTAAACCTAGTTTACATAAAGGGGGTGGTTAAGATAATGGAGACACCAAATGAATGGAACTAGTTTTCCCTCGAATCGGAGCTAGGGTGATTTTAAGACAGAGATCCTCTTTGTCAAAGTATGGGATTGAAAGATTATTAGTATGAAAAATTTAAAAAGAGGATTCTTGTTGATGTTCATAGAAGAATTGACTCTTTAAGGATGGATCAGGTTCATCAGTACTTAAGTTTTACATATACTTAAGAAATACATGCATTGAAAGGGATGGTACAAATACGACTGTGAATACGGAACTAGGTTTCTCTTTTATGAGTTCCTCCTAGGTTTATTGATGTAGTTTTAAAAGCAAAGGTAATATTCACATACCTTTTAGCCACTGTCAAAGATATGTCTGAGGTATACCTTTAATAGTATGAGATTGAGTTAGTAGATATACATTATATGTCAAATCAAGCATAAAGTTGTTCAGTAATAGCCAATTATTAAGGAAGTCATGATGATGTGTGAATTATTCTTGATAAGACCATATTCCAGGGAAAGATAAACCAGGTTCACAGTGTGTTGAACCCTATAATTATTTAATAGTTCCCCCTCTTTTATGTTTATCATGCATATTCTCAGCATTCTTGGAACTAGGTTCCCCCATCTCATGTACCTAACTAATACCAATTATTCCTATGTCTCATGTACCTCCTTACTGATAATAAGATAACCACAAAATTATTAATTTTGTCAATTTTAGAACTTCTTGGAACCAGGTTATGCCAGTGTTTACAATTTTTAATCCTCATCCTTATCTCCAACAATCTAAATCCTTCCTTGTCAACCTGCTCTAAAAGATCATAATCATCAATATTTCCATCCATAAGAAAATTTTTCTTTTTTATCACCTTTCTGAAAATCTTTCAAGTTCCTATTGTAGTTCCATTTATTGGAATCAAGTACCATATTGGATGAACTAGGTTTCTACTTTATAGTGTCTTGATTATTGTTGGTGGACATTCAACATTAAATATTGAACTTTCTTGCATTCTCTCTAATTTTTTATCACTCTAAGCATTCCTGCATTGAATATATAGTTGGACAACTCATGAACAAGGTCTTTCATGACTCTTTTGTTCTGAAATATGTTTCCATATTTTAATTTTTTTAAGACATTCATCCAATAAAAAAACATATTTTTTCTCTTTTCATGCTTCTAAAATATGCTCAACAAATTTTATTTCAACCCTTTTTTCCCTTTCCAAAGGCTAACTTTTCACCTTTGAAATATATGATTGATAGGAAATTTTCTCTCATTTCAATACTGTGACCGAAGCATGCATTATTAAGATACCTTGATTTTTGTTTTCCTCTCACCTTCACCTAAAATGTCAGACAAAGATTAGCATTGGTCACCAAGATTAACTTGGGAACCATCTAGAGAGTAAAAGGATGAATGAGATTTCTTCTAGCCCAAAATGACAAATACGAGGACTGAATCCTTTTGAGAATGCTAATGGAATGGACCTAATTTCTTTTGAATAAAATTAGAATGTTTTATCTGATAAGAACTAGGTTTTGGTGTTGTCCAAATAACACCTCCTCTGAAATGATGATATGGTCATCGTAAATATATAATAACCTAGTAGCGTTTGGGGTCAAATCCTAAGGGAACACATGGAGTGATGGATCTCAGCAGTTTTTGTCGGCGAGACGAACAAGAAAAGTAATGGGGGGTTTTGATTTAGTAATCTCAAGCAAGTAACTACATTAACTTTTGTTGTAATCAGTCGTAGGTAGACACTAGGATTATGTTCCCCCTGGTTTCTCAACTCCATAGTCCTATGATATTTTTTGAACAAACCCGATACAATGCATGCAGAATTGATAAGTTATGTACCTTCTACAGTCTTTTGGACAAGTGAAAGGATTTCACCCTTTACCTTTTAAGTCTCAAGATGTCATATCACTATCCCTTATCTTGATCCCTACCAACTATTACCTTTTGAGTCTCTAGTTGAGGTGCACAATGTCAAAGGAGGACAAGAGACAAAATAGGTTCATTGTAATATAAATGGGAAGGTGAATGGTTAAATAAGAAAGATATTCTTTTAACTCAAAACAGGGACCAAAGGATATAATTTACACATCAAAGGCATTTGAGCTAAAAGTGGATAAAATTAAAATGGCCTATGATTATTTCCTAGCTGGCTATCTCTCAACCTAGGCAAGACTAACCAAGAAAGTTCTGAATTCAACAGCCAAAGGGAACTAGGTAATATCTCTCACACACATAACACAGAGTTGATATTACCAACTAGTACCTATCTTGTTCATGCAAGTGTCAGCAAGTGATTACCATGTTCCTAATTCTAATTCCATAACAAGATCCCCAATTTTTACACATATATATACATTCACACAATTCTAATACACAAATTTTTAGAGGGGTATCAAAAATCAGTCAAAACATGACTACCACCCTAATTAATTAAAAATATCCTAATTACACAAAAAACATAATACAGAATAAAACACAATATGATACATTATTATCCTAGACATGTCGGTTCTACAACCATACCATGACCAACAAAAAAAAAGCATGGTAATAAAAACCTGGGGCAACATGGTATGCCCACCTTCAATTATAAACTTCGCACTGTCCTTAATATGCTAAAATAAAATAGAGGGAAGTGATAACATACCTAGGATGCACTAGGTTCCTGAATCATAACAATCACCAGATAGAGGCATATCAGCTGGCAGAGGTGTTTGTGGTGGCGGTCCACTACTGGATGATTCACTCTCTTCTATAAATTTATGCCTCTACCTATAGATGAAAGACTTCTCAGGAAAATTATGCTTAACCTTTTTACTAGGCTGGTCATATAGCAAATCAAGATTCTATAAATCATCTATGTCACCTCTCTTAGACCCAACTTTTGGGACTTCTTCATCATCCTTTGTGAAAAACTCAAACTGTCTCGGTGCACATGGAGGTGATAAGTAAAATACCAAAGGTATAATAGAGGGAGTAGATTCTACATGACTTTTTGAGATAGAAAATGCCCCTTCTTGTAGTATGTCAAAATCCTTCCTCATCTAGGGTAGATTTGGCACATTTGTCTCTTTGAATTAGGTTTTAACCTATCTCTCAAACTCATCGACTCATGTCTAGAAATCAGTACGTAGCTCATGCATTGTAGCTATTTGTGCGGCCTCCCATCAAGTTTCTCTCTTGTCAAATCTAGTCATAACCCCTTATCTTATAAACTCATAAAGGGCAGTCATCTTAGCCGCAACAACCCTAAATAGAGCATTGCTGGCCCTCTAGTTGTCCACTAAGCTTGGCAAAAACTTGATAGATATAGTGAACATACCTGTAGTAGGAGATATAGTGGATGGCCGAGTTGGCTCTATAGATACACCAACGGGCTCTGAGGTCAAATTTGGGGCTAAAAAAAAGTATTTGGTGTCCCGTTGCCCATTGTACTAGAGTTTAGAGGTTCTCACTGCTCCCCTATCTCGATATCAATAATAACAACCATATAACCTCGATTTGCCTTATCAAGTTTTGTGGAAATGGTTAGGCCCTCAGTCTAGGACCATTGTATTCCTACCTGCCCTCTTGATCTCTTGGAAAGGCTTGGACCTGCCAGATGCATCATAGTCCTAGTCTGTATAGTCACCGTTGTAAGTACCCTCTAGTTAACAATCGGTGTCTCAAGCTCACCGACCTCATTACACAACCTCTGAATCCTACAAGGGAATAACAAATTTGTCAACTCTATAAAGGCTCTATGATGTAACACATACCTTAGGATGGCAGCATAATCAAATACATATCGGGACATCATACAAGCAAATAGTATTTCTCCCTTCTATATTAATGTATTATCTAAACAAATGGGTATTACTCGATATCTAATCTACAACACCCAAAATTTGGCCTTAAATATCAATAGGTCTTTCTTGATCACATCATGCCCTTCAATATATAGGGTTGCATCACCCAAAGGTGAAATATAACTGGTAATCCACCTAGCTGTCTCAACCTTATCTCATTGGTGCTCAGTCTCCCATATGATATATCAATCATATGCGACCCTCATTCTATGGTCATACTCAACTATATATACAAGAGTAATATAATTTAGGATGACGATAACCTTGCGGATAGTCTTTGTCAAAATGTCAACTTTGACTCCTCTAACCAGTGTATGCTAAAGATGTGTGTGCCTTAAAAATCTCACCAGCCTTTTATAGATGTTCATAGAAAGGACTACAGTAGCTCAGTAGGATTTATAAAATTCTCATACCATAGCTAGGTTGTAAGAACTAAGTGGCCTAGTCATCTACTCTAGCTGATATCTATTAAATATTACCCATAATTGTGGTACTCATCCAGCCCTGATAGGTTAATCTGATGCTCGTCATAAATGCATCTCGTAGGACAGCCTACCATCTAGATATGACTATCGATAATATACATCTCTTTTATCTTTTCCATACACCACCCTATATGTCCCTCCCCGAGAGGTACTTCTGAGGTTTGTGTGAGAGTGGGACTCTACCCTTACTGTACTGACTCATCATGGAAAGCTTGCTCTGTACCCTCCTCAGAATGGGGTACATCTATCTACTATACATGAGTAGTGGTACCCTCTATAGACTGGGTCACCATTGATGGCTTCTCCTTCTCTAGCTCCTCGGATGAATCTTGGAACCCCCTCATCGAATTAAGGGTCCTGAGATGCAATTTGTCGAGTAGACTCAGAATCTGTCTCTTCATCATCATTTTTATTTTCAAGTGGAGGACTATGTGGAGGTGACATCCTGGATGGATTCATCCTTGGTGGGCTGCAACTGTGTGTGACTTAGAAAAAGTTGAAGAAAACTCAAATTCAAAAAGTTCAGATTTTCTCTCAATTTTCACAGCCCTATAACCTATTTAAAATCCCAATAAGTCCAATGTGCACATGCATATCATAAATTATAGCTTTTAAGGAAAACATGCTAAACTAGTGGTATTACTTCTATTCATTCAAATTCAACTTCCGATTGAGGTCTAACTTTATATTTTACTTCAAGACAAGGCCTTAAGTTTATGAAATACTTCAAGGTTCCTACATACTATAATAATAAATTCAATATATTTTGTAATGAAATACATATATCATTTTTCTTAAATAATAATTAGAGCAATATATAACCATTAGGAGCAGAGAAAGTTACCTCTTGTATCAAGAACCAGAAGTGAATAATGAAGAAGTGAAGCAACACCAAAGTTGTAACATGTTTTTAGTGTATTGGGACCAGTTGGTATCCCACATAAGTATCAATTTATCCATTACTTAAATGTGAGGTTAGTTTGTGTTTTAAGATGGAAGTTTGAATTCAAAGACAAAATTGAAGTTTTGAGGATTTAAATGTGTTGGAATGAGGTTAAGGTTGTTTCCAAATAGGTGAGGGATGTTTTTGATCATATATAAAAATTGGTGGGCCCAAAATTTGAATTAAAAGTTGGGACCACAAAAGACTAACCCACGGTTTCCACCTGCAGTCACCAACTGTAGTCAGCCTTTGGGCGCAGGTGCCACTTACGGCTAAAGATACTGGGTGCATATGCTAGGCTAAAAATTTTGGCCCACTTTCCTACAATCTAGACTTGACATTTTTTTATATTTTTCCAGCTACTTATGGTCACATATCCTATGTTTGATATCCCAAAAGTAAAATTAGATGCCAAAGTCCATAACTTTCCATTTTTGATCCTCAAAATTTCAACTTTTTAGCTTATTATACAACTTACTTGTGGGACTTGTGATAATGATGGGTTGATCACACAACCCCCTAATCTGGAAATAAATTAATGTAGTAATTTTTTTACCATATTCTGTGTAAGTTCAAGATCTAAAAAACTACTAAAACAAAAAACATAAAAAATATAAACACTAACAATAGTGGGTTGAATCCAACTTGGCGCTTAATTTAACATCGTGGCACGACTTAGCCGTGTTGATTACTCAGACTTCACCAACAAGCCCATGGTTTGCCTCTCTTGCAATACTTATTAAACGTCGTGGCATGAAAAGGGTATTTTGACTACTCAAAATTCATCCGGATACCTATAGAAATATCGTCTAGGGTTTTAAATACAATCAATCACCGATACTACCTTCATGTTGGTTCACTGCTTCATTGACTTTTGGATGTTGGATGTAGCCTCCTCACCATTGACTCTAAATTTTATCTAACCTTTCTCCATGTCAACCATAGCTCTGTTTGTGGCTATAAATGGTCTTCCTAATATAATGGGCATCTCGGTGTCAACCTCACAGTACAGGATGATAAAGTCAATTGGAAATATAAATTTATCCACCCTCATGATCACATCAAAATATATTCCCACATATTTTTTCATTGTGCAGTCGACTATCAATAGTCACATCAAAGTTGGTCCCTGAGGGTTAAGCCCAATTGCTTGAATATGGACAGCGACATCAAATTAATATTAGCCTATAAGTCACACAAGGCTATATAAAATTATGATTACTCAATAGTGCATGGTATAGTAATGCTCCTAGATAACCTTTTTTCAGCACCTAAGACCTAGTCATGACTGCACTGCAGTGGTGCACACAATCAAAATCCTTAAATATCGCTTTTTTATTCCTTATGACCAATTATTTCATGAACCTAGCATATCCAAGCATTTACTCTAATACTCAAAAAGAGATATGTTCAAGCTCTATTCTTTTAGCATCTCAATGAATTGATTGAACTTATATTCCTCTTTCTTTTGCTTCAATCTCTGAGGAAAAGTTGGGGGTGATCTAAATTTTTTTTTTGATTTATAGCTCAATTACCAAAACATTACCTTTGTCTACAACAACTTTATCTTTATCACATGTTACTTTGTCAGGTTCAATAGCAGGTGTCTCATCTTTAGGATCTTCCGTTGTAGGTTGTGGGGGTCCTTTGTAGTGATACCACTCCTATTATAATAGAAATTACATGACCATAATTTTTTAGATTTTTCATTTTGTTTCTCAGAAGGGTACCTGGCTACCTCTTGTTCAGAGTTTCTGACGTTTACCCAAAATGGTTCTCCAACTGCTTGATAGCAGTGGCATGTAGCTCAACCTTCTGGGTCAATCTTAAAATGTGAGTCTTAATATCCTTAAGGATAATCTATTGATTTTCCTAATCATTCACCAGCTTAGATAACATCACATTCATTCTGGATTTTGTATCTTGTATGCTAGGTAGAATATACCTATCTCCCTTCTATCTTTAGTCATTATTCTTTCTCAAGTCGCTATCTCTCTCTCAGCTACAGTCTTTTAATCTTTTATAGTAGTTTTCACCTTGGTTCCCTTTCCCTTAGGCTCGCAAATGTACCAACTAACAATCCAATTAATTTGTTGCCTCCACTAATTCTGATTTGTAAGCATTAGAAGCTGACCTTTGTACTACTGTGTTTAACTTATCAAAAGTTGTTGCTACAATATTTTTTTATAGCACCCCATAATCAGTTCTTAGCAACAAAATCTATTGCTCTACTGTATCATAAGCCACTTTCTGGTCGCAGGAGGCACTATTAGCATAAGTGCGAAATCCCCTCTCTATTTTTTGAGATTGCCACCGTCCGTTAGTTAGTGGGATCTAATTCTACATATCTGAAGCTGCCTCCCAGTGTAATCATATAAAATCTCTTCCATATATGGTTTCTACCATGGGTCTAGAACTAATGGTCAAGGCTCGGTATAATAACTCTGGTAAGCTCGTCCCTAACAAACAATATTAGGGCACCAAACTAATATTTTTCTTGAACTTGAACCATGCCTTGTGAATAGATTCTGACTAAAGATACTTGAAATTATAAATCTCATCCTTAAGCTACAACATACTGGATAGAAAAAGAACCTATTTTAGAATTTCTTGCACAACTCATTCCATTTAGTGATAGAGTCTCTTGGTAGTTCCCTTCACCATAAAGACGTTTATCATGTAAGTGGGAATGGGAACAACATCATTTTGAGTGCCTCGTTATTCACCCTTGGATTATTATTTGAACAAAAGATTCGAATGAAATTTTCTAGGTGTAGGTTTGCATTATCTGTAGGAAGACCTACAAACACACCCTTTAGATTTATGAGTTGAATCATTAAGCTCGTGATATTAAAATTGATTCTTAGGGGTAAAATAAGATGAACTATGGCTCCACTCTTTGCCAGCTCAACATATCCCAAGTCTTCTTCATCATTTATATATGGTTGCACATACTGATATGTTGGGAATACTTGAACGTAGGCACCTATAGCTCTGTTCTGGTTTCTACTGAGTGTTTCTCAGTGGTTTGCTTCTTGTATTTGATCAGCTAGCTCTACCTCGGTAGATACCCACCGACCTTCTTTTGTTCCCTCTTTTCTAATTCATCTTGAGATAATATCTTACCAATTTATAGATCACTAATATCCTATACTCCTTTAGAAGGAGATAGAGGTACAACACCATAAACCCCTTTAGGAGGTTCATCTCTTTTCTACTCTGACATCCTACTAGATGTTTGTAGGATCCTCTCTAGATTTGGATTCAGTGGAAGAATGGGATTGCCTCTACTCCATATGCTAGGAATACACCAGAGTATACTCAATTAAGAATAAAAACAAAAATAAAAACCCAAAAACTATAAGAACTTCAAATCACAAATCAACATCATGTTCCTAATGAATGGCGCCAAAGTTTGGATGATGTCCAAACAACACCTCCTCTCAGATGATGATACGGTCGTTGTCAAAATCTAGTAGCTAAACAAAGGTTATGTTCTAATACCAAGGGAATATGAGGAATCATAGATTTCAGTAGGTTTAGTCGAGGGGTAGAACAAGAAAAGTAAATGGGTGGTTTTTGATGTAGTAATATCGAGCCAGTAACTATATTAACTTTGGTTTTAATTAGTCATAGATGGAAACTAGGATTGTGTTCTTCCTAGCTTCTCATCTCCGTAGGCTTATCTTTCTTTGTTGAACCAACCCGATACATTGCATGTAGAATCGCTAAGTTATGTACCTTCTACAGGCTTTTAGATGAGTAGAAGGATTTCACCCTTTTCTTTTAGAGTCTCAGGATGTCGCCTTACTAACCCTTATTTTTATCCCAGCAAACTATTAACTTTTGAGTCTCTAGTTATTTGATGGAATCTAACGATCTTACTTAGATATGTCCTAGAAGCGTGGATCGATAGTTAAACTCCAAATTACTGTTGTCTATATATTTTCCTAGTCACTACTCCTCTTTTGGAGTAAGTAGAAATAATCTAGGTGGGATCACAACGTGTGTATCTATTAAAACTGTTATAATGAAGATAAATCAATGCATGCATGAGTATCGGTTTAGAACAACAAAAGCACTTCTGCTACTTTGTTAATCCGTCAGGGTATCCGCAACCCTAGCTATAGGTTTTCGCCTCTAATTCTTGTGAATAAATCATTAACATTAATAATCAAATCCATAAATGAAATCACAATGATAAGAAGTAATAAAACCCACAATCATAGCTAAATTAATCAACTGAAGTCAATACAAAAAAATCTTAGGATCAAAATTAGATCTTTGAATCAAAATATGTTTATGAATATCAAAAGTGCATAACTCCTACAAAAAACATAAAGGATATTTATAGTACATGAGGAAACCCTAAAACCAAAGCTCGAATGAAATAGGAGAAAACAAGGTTGAGGCCACATATTGCCTATACCTACGCTCTGACCTTTGGCGCAGGTAGTTCCTATGGCCAAGACCCTAGGCACAGGTACGGGGCACATGTTTCGTATGAAAAAATCTTGGAAGTTTAGCTCTTGATATTTTGGACTACTAACACTTGCTTTGTCTACTTGAATTTAATAGGTCCTACTTATGGTCCATAATTTTACTTAGTAAGTACCAGGAGTCATCTTTTTATCTCTTCTTCAATTCTCAAACATCCTTCGATCACGATCAAGTTGAAAAATATTCTGAACATCCATATTTCTCCAAAAGTTAGGAAAAATATCTTTTTAACCTTTTCATGATCTATCTCCAAAACCTAATTTCTGCAAAACATACCCAAAACGCATCATGTCTAACAAAATAACCTTAGAAACTTGCATATTTTCCTTGTTTTAAGTATCAAAAGTTCTATATTTCTACAGCACATTAGGGTTCTTTTTGAAAAAATTAATATTTTTATTATTCATCGAGATTGACCTTGACTTTGATTTCTAAGATGGACTTCTTTTGTTTATTGATTACTTAATTAGAGTTTCCTTATGAGGGCTTATGTTCTTAAAGATTATAGTCAATCCCACATCTTCTAGTGGTTTGACTATCCTAAATTTGAGTTGACAGTGTTTAGTACCTATTCCACTTTTAGTTGTGCTACTCATCTTAAGTCCTTGCAATATTTTTCTTGCAACAACCTGTTACTTTTAGTAATCTGTTAAAGATTTATATTCAATTTCTTGATATCATCTTCTAAGTACTGTTGAAGAGTGGTTTCTTGGGTTTTTACTTTTGAAGAAAATTCCTTTAAAGAGATTTTCAAATAATAGCGTTCTTCATCATGACTTTGATAGTCCATTCTTTAAGAAGCATAATCATTCATAAGTTGATTCTTGATAGAACAAGCAAAATAATAGGCATAATTAAGAATATAAGAAAAATTTTCAAGTTTTTGCTTATAAAAGTTTTTGAGTTTAGGTTTAAGATGAAGAAAACATACGTCAGATTATCCTTGTTCATTGTTATTGTCTGAGTCTAAACTCACTATGTGTGAAATTATGCCCTCCTTGGAATTTTCTTCTTATTGTTCGTCATTCCAATTTGTAATTGGAATAAATTCAAGAGTGTCCTCATCATCAGTTACCTCCATAACCAGTAGCCATAAATCTTGTGGTTCCTCATAATTAAATTTATTGGAGAAGTTTCCCATTTTAGCAAAGGCCTTTTTTTATAGCGAGATCTGCTTCATGTTTAGTCATCTTCTTGTGTAATAGGAGAAGCAGGTCCTTATTTTGTTCCTTTGATTTTTCCTAGTTAATTTTATTATGCTCCATAGTCCATAAACGAAAAAATTGATGAAGTGCTCAGGTTTGCCACACTTGTGACACACTTAATCATGATTTTCTTATTTATAGTTTATCAGATACTGGCTCCTATTTTGTGAATTTTGGCACTTCCTCAATATCTTCTGAACACTCCTAGTCACGAGTGCCAAATATCTAGGCTCGAATTCTACCTTTTCAATAGCTTTTAGAACCAAGTTACTTTTCTTTATGATTCTAGTAATTTCATATACTTGTTTTGCATAAGCTCATATGCTTTAGGTTTTCAATGAGCTCATCCATGGTTAATATGTCAAAGTTTCGAGCCTTAGAAATAGTTTCAACCTTACTTTCTGAAGACTACAAAAACACATTTAGTAATTTTCAGACAACCTTACCATTGGGAATAGCTTCACCTTTAGATTAGATCTCATTAAAAACTGATGTGAACCAGGTATGCAATTCTTAAATAATCTCTCCTTCCTTTGGACTAAATAATTCATATTTTCTTTTTTGTACATCAATCTCATACTTCTTCACATGACTGGTACCTTCATGAGCTATTTGCAAAGTGTCCTAAATTTCCTTTGTACTGGAATAAGAGGATATTTTATTGTAATCATTGGGTCCAATGCCACAAATTAAGATTTCTTTTAGCCTTTGCATTGATTTTAACATTGGCTTTGTTATTATCATCAAATTTTGATCTCCCTTTAGGAAATTATGTCTTTCTATCTTTACCAAGATTGGTTTGGATTGTTGGTCAATCCAGCACATTTTTCTAGAGATCATGATTCTCTCAAATAATGAAGTCCATCATCCTGTTCTTTCACCACCCATAATATTGTTTGTTAAAAAAGAGTGGTTGAATCTACGAAGAACCATCCTGAGCTGTTGGTAGGCAGCCATCTGATCATTTTCAAGGTGTTAGCCTTTAATTGAAAAGTCCCTCTCTAATGTTAACTGAAAAAAATAAACTAATCCACCACATATATTAGGAACTTGGTCTTGAAAATTATAGTAAACAATAAATAGTAATGTAAAGCACAACAAAAATTTTATCGTGGAAAACCCCTTGCACAAGGAAGTAAAAAAACCATGACCTACACTGTGTAGGATTTCAGCACAAATATCCAGTAACTTCAAAAAGTTTCGTTCAAGATTAAAACCCTGCAATCCTAGAGCCTAACTCTTAAGTCACAAATAAAAGTTTACTACAATTGTTCTATCCACTATAAGAGCACTGCAAGAAATCAAATCCACTTCTTAATTCTTATACTCACAACTAAATAATTTTCAATAATAATAAAGATTACAACTCAGAATATATTGTATTATAGACTAAAAATTCATCAATTTACTCTAGTTGATGAAATCAGCAAAGACTAATAACAATATCCTTTAACTACCCAAACATCAATACTCAATAGATTAAACTCGAACATAAATTGTGAACTAGGTTTCTGTGTTGCTATGATGAAGTCCTGTAGTTTCTGCTCCAACGACGACTGCTCTCAAGATCATAAATTTTGTGGATATATAATAGGTGCGACTCTCAATGTTCTTTATTCCATATATATATTGTGATTTGTCATACCATGGAATATCAAGAAATAGGACTTTTTCTCCAATAGAACTTGAATTCCTAAAAGGAATTGTGTGATTCCTTTTCTTATAAGGATATTGCATCCTATAAGGAAACTTTGACTCCTCTTACACTCTATTTCTCCTTTTTATTTCTTTGATTCTTTGCTCTATTATTTATTTTCTTCTTTATTTCTCTTCTTCTTAGCTCTTTTATTTTATGGCTCCAATCTTCCTTATTTGTACTTGATATTCTTGTGAATTCACACCATATGTTTTAAGACCTGGTTCACATGATACAATATACAAAAGACAAGTAGTGAACTTGGTTCTTGATTGTCAATCGTTAATACTACAAATATGTTCTCCTAATTCTCAACAGTAACAAAGTATTCTCTAATGAGTATGAAATAGAGAGGAATATCTGATAAGGGATAGTCCAAGAGTACTGATGGTTGTGGGTCAAGAAATGGCTCTTGATGAAATACTTAACTATGGATGTCAGCTACTTGGGAATCGTACCCACAGTCATTACATATTTGCACTTTTCTTTCTTTGTAAGATTAATCTCATCCTCGCTTTTAGAGATATCTAGAATTTACAAGCCTAAATATATGTGTCCTTTTTCAAAGTAGAGATGAAGACCGATAGCCTGGCACATCTATATACTCAGACATAGATATGACAGATATGTGGCATTATGAGTATCTCTTTCCCACATTCCATTAACCATAAATTCCCTATATTGATTTGGAATTTTTAAATAATGTTAGTAAAAAGAACATTTAAGTATATGTCACAACCCAACTTCTCTAGTTATGATGACGCTTACAATAACCCACCAGTAAACAGGCCAAACCCTTAGTCCAGAACGACTAGTAACATACTACCTAAAGAGATAAAGGATAGAATGTAGAATACATGTTATAAGATATTAAATACATAATATATTCTCAAAACCTGGAGGTATCAGTACATGAGCTTCTAATATAATAAGTGTACAAAAAATAAATACCAAGGGAGTTAGATTGTTACAACTCATCTCTGAATACAAGATAGATACTAGTCTATTACATAAGAGGGAGAAAGGTAATACTCCAAATGTAAGGAGTTCACCCTATGTTTTCGAATCATGGTTGCTCCGCAAAAAGGACACAACACATACGATAACCAATACTATGATTTGTGGGTTGTGTAAGTGTAGTATGAGTACCAAACACGTGGTAATCAGTACGGAAATGTCGATTGAGATCCAAAGATAATGAAAATATATACAACATATAAACAAAAATAGAACTACACCCAAATGTCCACAATCACATAATAAAGCTAGTGAGATAGTAAAGGAAACTATTCTACTCATATCCAAGAAACTAGCATAATAAGGCTAAGGATGTATCAAGGATTAACTATCCTGCTCCACCTATACTCAAGAATCTCCGCACTAAATCATATATCAATGGCCAATACATGAATAAAGGTCGAAAGAAGGATATATAATAGTGTACAAGGCCCAAGAATGAATACATAGTGTGAATAAATAAAGGTAGAAATGGATATATGGCAATACCATACCTATATATAGCAAGACATATGTGTGTATATATATACATATATATATACACATAAAAAAGGTCAACTCGAAGTATAGCATAAATCATAAGACTAGTATTTAAGACCTCATAGTTGTAGAAGGAACTAGTGCCAGTATACTGAGGGCTCCTAACTCATATGTCTAATTATGAGTTAATCTTGCATAATAATTAAATCTTAAGATAAAAGGGCCAGAATCGTACCTAAAATCTTGATACCAAATCAATAACCAATCTACCACAAACTATCCATAAGAATGATCATAACAATAATAATAACAATATAATTAAAAACTTGAGTAATCGACTAGTCCAGACAAGTAATATCTAGTTGTGCCTTTTACGTATCCCTACCACCCAAGGCTCAGAAGGTTCGATCAACATACAACACACCACAAGGAATAATCATCACACAATATTATGCAACCCTCCCCCCCATAAGGCTAATAGATATAGACGCATATTGGTTATATGCAATGCGCAAACAAGAATAAATGTAAAGTATAAAATATATAACAATCATCCTCTATGCTCAAACCGGGTATATAATTTGGGTTATAATCATTCTCCAGTCTTGAACCAAGTATCATCAGTATTACAATCATCCCCCAAACTTGAACTAGGTATATGATCGGTATCACAATCATTTTCCGAACTTGAACTGGGTACATAATCAGTATCACAATCATTCTCTAAACTCGAACTGGGTATATAATTAATGTCACCATCATCCTTTGGACTCAAAGAAGGAATATAATCAGTATCACAATCATCCTTCAAAATTAAATCGGATATATAATTAATATCAGAATCATCATCCAGACTCAAATCGGGTATATAATTAGTGTCAGAATCATCCTCTAGACTCAAAGTATGTATATAATACATATCACAATCATCCTTTAGACTTGAATCGAGTATATATTTATTATCACAATCATCCTCCAGACTCAAACCGAGTAAATAAGCATATCATTATAATCATCACCACACACGTACACACACACACACATATATATATATAATAAATACTATAATCTATAAATGGGTTCAACTTGAAATTTTTATCACCAATACACCATCTTTCTCCATCTCATACTTGAGATATATGTATAAAGATCTATAATAGGTGCACCGACTTAATTCATGGCTAAAAAGAGTGTAAAATTCATGAAATCAATTGCCTGGAGTAAAATTCAAAACTAAATAATTTTAGAAATGTAGAAAGGGTCAAAATATCTAAGGGCCAAAGTATTTAGTTGTATCAAATCATAGTTCGGAATATGTCTCGATCAAATTCTTAAAACATCATAATTAATCTCTTATACACAAAAGTTATTCATTAAGACAGGCAATTATTGTTATGAAGAAATCCTTTTTTAAGGTGAAGATGGGGCTTTGACCCTTTTTTTAGGAAAAATAGTAACAAGACCTTATTTTAACTAGAACCATATCATTTACGAATGGAATGCTCATAAATGAACTGAATCTATGTATGCCATCACCAGTATTCAAACAATGCAATCATAATTATCAATATATTTATAAACTACAATCACATCCTTCTCAAGTGCAACATTTCTGGATGTCCAACTGATATCACAACATGACCTGGGGCACAATAATGTATCTATAATGATTACAACATCATAATCAGAGTCTTAGCCTCACATACATATTCGAAACTCATATCAATAATCACACCTATAATTTATGTTATATCTATAATCCATAGCATAATTATGAGGCATTACTTATCTATAGGCCATAAAGCATATCTATAATTATCTCACTTCTAGAAGGCATAATATATAAATAAAACATCTCACATCTAGAAGGCATAATCAATCAATAAGGCAACTCACATATAGGTAGCATAATCATCAATGAGGAATCTCCCTTGTGATACAAGCACAAGGAGCACAAGGATTTCAGGGTTTTGTAGAAGGTTCAAGTTTTGATTTGACAAGTGCTTGAAGACCCTTTTGGAGCCTTTTCAAAGACTTGATCAAATTGAAGACCACATAGGCACCTATTCATTATGGGGATAGTGGTATTTACACTTCAAAAGACCACACTCCAAGGGCGCCTCTTCCTAACCCTCATTAAGAGAAATTTAGTCATTGTTATGTAATAGTATAAATAGATACTTTAGATACTATTTTCATTAGACTTTTGAATATATTGAACATTGCTTTTAATTTGTAGATTTAGTCTTCTATTGTAGCCGTAGAATCAAAAAATTAGGTCCCTTGAACATTGAAATTGGTTTTCCACTTGTCTTGGGAAATTTACAAGAAAGGTGTGCTTGAGGAAGTGTGAGTCCTTTGGGTCACCTAAGAGGAAGGTTTGAACTTCTATTGATGAGGTGTGATTGATGGTTTGATACACCATCATTTTTTAATCATTTGGTAGAAGTAACGGTCTTTCTATCTATCTTTAATTTCATGCAATTCTTCTTCTTCATCTCCTTCTATTGTGTTATTTTCTCTTCATGTGCTTGCTGGTTTTTGTATTTTGTGAGAGCATTTTCATTAGTCCATAGCCTTTATTCTATTATTTGGTATCAAATCCTTGGTTAGGGTTGTTCCAACATCCCTAAATTTTGGTTTTAGTGTTCTTATTTAGAAAATCTCAACAAAAAAGAGTCAAAAAAATCAAAAAATACAAAAAAATGAAGTGTTGTCTTGCGTGCTTGTTGTAGATCCGAATTTTTCAAGTTAGATCTACAAGTTTTTATTGTGTTTTGAAGGTTTATAGTGCTAGATCCTTTCTCTATATAAGGAGTCTAGATCTACTTTTAGATTAAAGTTTGGTTGAGTTAGAGCTTAGATCCACCATGGCTATGGAGTTTTGAAGCTTTTGAGCTAGATCTGATTTTTTTTCAGGATGATTTAGGTGTGTTTTCTGGCTGATTTTCAGTGGGTTGAGATTGTTGTATCCTAAGGAATCTAGATCTATAAAAAAAATCAGATTTGGATCTCATTTGATTGGTAGTCAAACTTGGTCAACACTTGAATATTCATACTGTTCATCCATCATCTTTATATCTTAGTGAATGAAATCAATACCCCATACATCAAAGAGCTCGACTTCAAGAATTTTCGACATGGGCATCTCATGGTGTTTTGAAATTGCACCTTGTCTCTGGCATTGTTCGCATCTTCAAACAAAGTCGTAGGCATCTTTAAATATCGAGGGCCAATAATATCCACTTTGCAATACGTTCCTTGCTGTCCGATTACCTGCGTGACCATCCGCACATCGTCGAAAAAAATATGGCTCATACCAAAAGTAATGTTTTACAGCATGCATGAACTTCCTCTTTTGATGAAAGGATAGATTTGCAGGTATCACATTACTCACCATAAAATTTGCAAAGTCTGCATACCATGGTAACTCTTCCATTATTGTGGCTAAGATCTCTTCGTCAGGGAATGTATCATCAATCTTGAGATCAGGCTGTGCTATATGCTCGTTCTCGAGTCTAGATAGATGATCAGCCACTTGGTTCTCACAACCTCTTCTATCTTTTACCTCGAAATCAAATTCTTGCAGGAAAAACACCCATCGAATTAGCCTTGGTTTTGTATCTTTCTTTGTCATTAAATATCTTAGGGATGCATGGTCTGTGCGAACTACCACTTTGGTTCCCAACAAATAAGCACGGAACTTCTCAAAAGCATACACAACCGCTAGTAGCTCTTGTTCTGTGATAGTATAATTCTTTTGAGCTTCGTTTAGGACTTTGCTCGCATAGTAGATTAGATGGAATAACTTCTCCCTTCTCTGGCCAAGTACAGCACCCAAAGCTACCCCACTAGCTTCACACATGACTTCAAATAGTAGAGACCAATCTGGTGCTACCATGATAGGAGCTTCAATTAGATTCCCTTTGAGGCATTCGAATACCTTCAAATAATCTTCATTGAAGTCGTACTTTGCATCTTTCTCCAAAAGTTTGCATAATGGACTAGCGATTTTGGATAAGTCTTTGATGAACCGCCGATAGAAACCTGCGTGCCCGAGGAAACTACGAACTCCCTTCATGGAAATTAGAGGTGGTAGCTTCTCAATAACTTCAATTTTAGCTCGATCAACCTCAATTCCTCTTTTGGAGATTTTATGCCCAAGAACAATACCTTCTTTAACCATGAAGTGGCACTTCTCCCAGTTCAGCACTAGGTTGAATTCAACACATCTTTGCAACGCCATACTTAGGTTTGCCAAGAAAGATTCAAATGACTCACCCACAACGAAAAAATCATCCATGAATACTTCCAACGTATCTTCAACCATATCAGAAAAAATGGACATCATACAACGCTGAAAGGTGGCTGGTGCATTACATAGTCCGAATGGCATACGTTTGAAGGCAAACGTACCATATGGGCATGTGAACGTTGTTTTCTGTTGGTCTTCGGGAGCAATACAAATCTGATTATAGACGAAATAACCATCTAAGAAGCAAAACCATCATTTCCCTGCTAATCAATCAAGCATTTGGTCCATAAATGGCATTGGAAAGTGATCCTTAAGCGTCCACGAATTCAGCTTTCAGTAATCCATGCATACTCTCCATCCTGTAATGGGTCTGAGTGGGATAAGCTCATTCTTTTCATTCACAACTAGCGTCATGCCTCCTTTCTTAGGAACACATTGTACCGGGCTTACCCATTTACTGTCAGAGATAGGATACACAACCCCTGCATCTAACCACTTAATAATTTCTTTCTGCACTACTTCTTGCATAGGTGGGTTGAGACGCCTTTGATGCTCAATAGTTGGTGTGCAATTTTCTTCAAGCTGAATCTTGTGTGTACAAATCCCAGGTGGAATACCAATAATGTCAGCGATGGTCCAACCAATGGCTCTTATATACTTCTGTAGAATAGTGATGAGAGCTGCAACTTGCTGCTCCCCCAAGTCTGCCACCACAATGACTGGGAGTGTATTTCAGCTTCCTAAGAATGCGTACTTTAAATGTCTAGGCAGGTCCTTCAATTCTAACGTGGGTGGCTCTTCAATAGATGGTTTAGCTGGTGGTGTAGGTCGGTTTTTCAGATCAAGGTCCAGCTTCTTGGGAGCATGAGGATACATCCCTAACCCTGTTAGAGCACCAATAGTTTCTTCATAATTTTCAGCTTCCTTACGCTCAACATTCATAAGTACAACCGCCAATGGGTCCTAAGAATACGTTTAGATCTTTGGGTTACTTCATTGCTTTACACACATCAAAGCGAACTACTTCGTCATTTATTTGGAATAAAAGCTCATTAGCTCTCAAGTCGATAAGCACACTTCCTGTTGCAAGGAAAGGGCACCCAAAGATTAAGGGAACTTTTGAGTCTGCCTCACAATCAAAAATAAAGATGTCTTCCGGAAAGATGAATGAAGAAAACTTCACCAATACATGACATAAAATACCAACAGGTTGTTTTACCGACCTATCTGCCATTACGAGCCTCATATTGGTTGGAGTAAGATCACCCAACCCCAACTTTTTGAAAATAGATAATGACATCAGATTGATGTTGGCTCCTAAATCGCATAATGCCTTGGCAAAATTCAAAGATCCAACGGTGATCGAGTGGCAATTGCACTACAATGATGAACAATGTCTGTCAACTCATAGCTTGCTGCTCGCTTCTTTGTCAACAGATCTTTCATAAATTTTACATACCCTGGCATTTTTTCTAGTGCCTCTACCAACGGAACATTAATGGTCAACTATTTCAACATTGACATGAATTTATTGAACTTTGTATCATCATCTTTCTTCTTCAATCTTTGCGGAAAAAGAGGTGGTGGAAGGGGAATTGTTTTCTCCACGACTTTCTTTTCAGTATGCTTAGATTCGGAGATCTTTTCAGGCTGTAAACTACTAAGGGTGACGCCATGGACGTCTTGGTCAGCTTCTATGGCATCCTTATCTCCTATATTTTTGACCACTTTCTTGCTTTGGGATGAATTTTCTAGCACCTTACCACTTCTGGTAGTAATATCCATGCATGATCCGTCGTTCCTTGGATTTTGCACAGTGTCGCTAGGTAGCGTGCCAGCCTTTCTTTGATTGTGTGCTGCTGAAAGTTGGCTCAATTGCTGCTCTATTTGTTTTATTGAAGTGGAATGTGAGTCAACCAATTGCTTCATCGAGGATAAATCATTTATTACCTCAGTTACTCCCGCGCTGGTTGCCTCTACTCCTTTCAACAGTTTAGCCATCATGTCTTCCATATTTGCAGAACTAGATGCAGTGGCATCACGTCTCCCTGGGCGAACATACAAACCACTCTTGTCATTCTTGTTCTTCCAACTAACTTGGTCCTTGTTTCCAGCTTTATCATAATAGTTCCGACCTTGGTTTCCTTGGGTATTGCCTCGGAAACCCCCCTGATTGTTCAAGTAGTTGGCTTCTTCTTCAGAATCAGATTCCTCTCTTCCTTTTGATGCAACAGCTTTGACTTTTTCAATCTTCCCTAATAATAGATGCTTTGTAAGAAGATCCACTTGTGTTTTCATGTTCGCCATATCTTGATCATGTTCTTCTTCTCTTCTCATTTGTTCTGCAGTCATGCTTATAGAAAAAGTGGGGCTTGCTACCTCAGAATCTCTGGTATGCCACGCCCTACTTTGTTTCATCATCCAGTCTAGCATATCACTTGCTTGAACAAAGGTGTGGTCCAAAAATGATCCTCTAGCCGCGTTATCCACCACAGGTTTAGTTACTGAATTCAAGGATCTATATAGTATCTCCATCAAGTGAACATTGGTCATATGATGGTTTGGGCACCTCATAAGCTTCGTCTTGAACCTCTCCCATGTTTCGTGGAGAGCTTCGGTTGGAAGCTGCCGAAAGTTACTGATTTCATCTCTCAATTGTGCTCTCTTGGATGGCGGAAAGAATCTTTCTAGGAAAGTGTCTTTCAACTGCCTCCAATTAGTGATAGAATCAGGAGTCAGCCCATTCAACCATAGAGTTGCCTCCCCAGATAGAGACAATGGAAATAAGCGCAACCTAATTGCATTCTGTCCAACGCCAGGATTGTTGAATGACTTGCATGTAGAAATAAAGTTGATCAGATGCATATTCGGATCATCGCATGCTAGTCCACCGAATAATCCCTTGAGTTGCAATAACTGAATCATGGTGCTCGTGATGTTGAACTTGGCTCCGGGTGCCAATGGAGGGGGAATAATGGATCCTGTGGCTCCGGCTCCATCGAGATCATCATTATCATCGTCGAATGCTGGTTGCACTGGTCTGCGGTCATGCCTACACCTAGCTTGACGATCTCTTCTGTTAGCAGGTGTTGCTATCTCAGCATCATGCCTTGGGTTTAGTAACTCATCATCACCCGAGTCCTTATCATCAGGCTCTGCTGCTCGCCCAGGGTTATCGATATTTTGTTGATGCACTTGAGCAGCGGCCAACGCAGCTAATCTAGCCTGCTCCTGTTGAGCAGCCCTTCTCTCAATGTCACATTGTGCATCCATCCTCCCAATAAGTTGCGGTTCAGGATTTATGGGTAATAATGGTTGTCCTAAACTTCGAGTATTTGGCATGCACTGAACAAAACCTGCAGAAAACAAAAACAACAACTAAAAGTAAAGTACGAGAATCATTGACCAAAGGGTCCAGTAATTATCATAAACTTAGTTGACAGTCGTATTCCCCGGCAATGACGCCAATTTTTGATAACGCTCAAACTACAGCTCTCATAAGAGTGTAAGTGGTCGTTGTCAAATATAGAACCCAACTGGGTTGGGTGTCGAATCTCACAGAGAATACTTGGTCACTAAGTAAGAAAAGATTATTAGACTTTTAGTGAAAGTTTTGTAAAAAGGGGGGGGATTGTAGCGTGAGTAACAAAATAATAACGTAAGAATAGAAAATAGCAAAGTAAAAAGAAAGAATGTTTAGTAAGGTTTTTAATCAATGAGAATTGGAAGTTAGGGTTATGTCCACCTTATGAGTTATACGTCTCTATTGGCTATGAGTTATGCGGAAGTCAGACATGTATGTGCTTATAGAGAATTGTATTCTATGGTAAATCCAAGCGTCTTTCGACCTAACAAGGACTATTTCACTTTAACTCTTTCGAGCTTAAAGAGTATCTAATGGTACAAATTCTCCAAGAGGTTAATCCAGTTATGGCACTAACTTTTTAACAGGGGGTGGTGCCCTATTACTTGACATTATCTCTTTTCCTGACATATAACTTTTCTTTCGAACAAGTTAATGCTATACTGGTGTATCCTATGTGTTCGCAACCACAAGAATGTGCATTAAGATGAAGAGAATAATGATATAAGCAGCATACGTGTCAAGAACACACAAACTCATAGCAATAGATAGTATCTCATAAGGCTTCCATAACCCCAACAGAGAAGTTTAGCTACTCATGAGTGCAAGGGAAATCATAATAGTCTTTATCATTATACAAAAATAAAGATCTCACGTGTAGTAGGGTTTGGTATGGCTTGTGGCGTGAAGACCTTGCAAGTAGCGTTTCTCTTGTTGTGAAAATTTAAGACGAATAGATGAAGAGAAAGTAAATAAGAATTAATTGAAAGCAAATTGTTTAGAGTTGTAGATGAATTAGAATGTGAATGATGAGAAGAATGAGAATTATCAAAAGCTTCATCAAAATAGGGTATTTATAATACCCATATCCTATTCCTACTAGGCTACTGCGTACTTATCCTAATCCTAATAAATTACTGCATCATTATCCTAATCATAATAGGTTACTGCTGATCCCCAAAGTCTTAGAAAATGCTGGTTTTGCCCGGGACAGGTTTCCCATGCATCACTTTTGGTCCTAGGCGTCAAAGCTCTCCTTCCCTTCTTTCATGAAGCTTCCTTTGGCGTCAAGTTATCCATAAAATGCTGAAATCTGCATCATTTATACCTGAAAACTTGCTAATCACATTTGTTAGCTCACTTACAGGAAAAAGGACTAAAAGTGCATGAATTATATATTTTGTCCTTAAAACATAGCTAAAATATGGGTCAATTATAGCACTATAGGCGTGTAAATCCGCCTATCATCACAACTCAAGATAAATAATTTCTAATTTGCCAACTTAAGAAGCATTCACTAAAACTATCACTTGTTTCCAACTCTCTAACTCCGCTAGAATAAGAACCAAATCACAGTAAGAATGGGGAATCTAATTCCACACCAATAATGACGGTAAACCAATACTAGTATAAGAGCGCAACGAATCTAAGAGATAAAAATCCAGTATATTTTGACATCAATATCAAAACCACTACAGGGAGATGAAACAATCACAAGTGAACAACAGATCCAAAACTAGTGAATCTCAAAAGGTTTATATAGAAAGGATAGCCAATGCAACAACCTTCGCAACCAAAGAGGCAAGTATAAGAATCCTAAACTCAAGAAAGGTAGTATAACAAAATAGCTAACTCTAGAACCATATAGAACCACAAAAGTTCAACTTACCATTGATACCATAATTCATTCCACAATCAGTATAGCACGGTCAACAAAAGAGGAAAACAACCAACCTCACCTCACTATAGAAAGGAAATCATCCAACCAAGCTATAGCTGCTCAAGCTAGTAAATAAGAACCACATTCGAAATAGCTAACCAATGAGTATAAAATATCAAGAAATGACATTAAATCAACAACAATATCTATTTTAATATAATATATAGGCGGTACCAACATAAAAATCAATAACGAGTACTACTAAAGGGCTACAATATGGACAATGTGCCAAGATAAATGGGACTCAAACCTAAATGCTACACCCATAGGAAGAATATATCAATACAAATCTAATCCATCCAATACTAAAAAAAAATAAACCATAGAGTAGTCATATAGTAATGAATTCAATAACAAGACCCACAATAACCAATATGAACTCTTCAAGGAATATAATCATCAATAGGTATAAAATCCCCAATGCACATAGATGAATAAGGCAATTTTGAAAATAAAAGCACACCTATCATGGTGAAATCCGTAATCATATATCTGACACATCTAAGGGAGAATAAATCTGAATGGGCCTAAACTCTAACTAACCGATTGAGTTGTTAACTGAAGCGCCAAGGCACTATCCCTAAGTAGAAGTGTCACAACACTATAAGGCTGATCTAGATAAGTTAAATGACTATTAATGCCATGTTGGAGGCACTCTCTAGACCAGTTACCGATCTCTCTAAAGTCGTAGTAAACTAGTATAACCCTAACCTAATCAAATACACAAACTGATCCTTAAATAGATGGCTAAATTACGTTGAGAGCACTCTCTACTACCATGATCATCCTTCCTAAAATCATAGCTTACATCCAAAACTCTAGTATGGTGGTGAATATATGTTAATTCTATCTGATCAACTAATTCACATCTAGGGAGCTCTTTGAACTAATGTGCTATTTTTCCACCACCACAACAATATCTTGGAATGCACTGAGGTGTTTCCCCTCATAATATAGAATGGCCTCCATGGATTAAAGGCCCATACCAAATACATTGTAAGCTCTAATGAAAATGTGCCTACTCAGAGCACCCAAAAAAATTTGAGAGTAACCCATCATCTGGAATGTTACTCGGGTAGAATTTATAGGCTAAAAATAAAGTTGAACTCCACCAAAGAGATCCTCACTTCTTGATGACATACCAATAACACTATATTGGTGACATGGTCTCCTACCAAAACCTTCATAAGTCTAGATACATTCTCTCTCTATGGCGCTCGTATAATCAATACTTTGAGATAGAGAAGACTAATCTACTATCAAGTGCTCTTATGCCAAATAGAGTGTCAATGTTAGTCCTCTAATAAATTGTAATACCCCACATTTCTAACTAGGATGAAAAATCCATCATTCCTATGCACAGACGTTTCGAAAGCCTCGAATCCTATGTAAATTTAGTGTTTTAATCAATTATGTAGTATAGGAATCAATTTGAGCATGAATTTAGATCATATAAGTCCCCTAACTCAAGTACAAGTTGAAAGCTTGCCTATGATTCAAGTTTTAGTGAGCGTCAAAACTTGGGTCAACTTCAATCAGCCATAACTCATTGTCTATGATTAACAGGGTAGTTTACTATATATCAAATGAAATCTCTTTGAATTATCTTTCCAACGATACAAATTTTGCCTAAATCCAATATCGAACCAAAAAGTTATACCCATTTTACTCCAACAAGTCTGGCTGGGAAACTGGTGACGACATTTTGTGACAAGCCATCACACTCGTGACGACCTACCAGCAATGTCGTCAGACCTGCGCAGATTTCTGACCCTGATGATGATATTTTATGAAAAGTCGTCTGGTGACGACATTTTGTGACAAACCATCATGCCCGTGATGGCCTATCACTAATGTCATCAACCTTAACCCAAAACTCAAAATTTCACCCTTTTGTGATGGAAATTCATGATGGCCTATCACCATATTAATGGCTTGTCATGAATATCGTCAGCTATTTTCCCCAGCAATTGAGGGATGTTTTAGTAAGTGTATTTTGGTATTTTTCCATCACTTCCCATGACTTATAATCTTCAAGGAGCATATTATATTCCATTCTCTTTAGTTAAACGTCTCCAAAATCTCTCTTATACACTCTCAACCACAAGATTAGGGTTTCCTCTTAAGATCAAAACTCTCAAGAACAAGCCCTATGGTTTTTATAAGAAAGTCTATTTCAAGGAAATTTCACCGTCAATCTTCACAAATTCTTAATCTAAGGTATGTGTGTGTTCATTCATGGACTCCTTTCATCCATGAAGTACAAGAATCCTTTTTTTTCTAAAACTATATATTTTGGTTTCATGTTATGAATGGATTGTTGATCATGTTTATGTCTTTAATGATGCCAAGATAGAATCTTTATGTGTTATTATGAATCTATGACATTATATGATTTTAAAATTTGTAAGTTTGATTATTTATAATGAGTAATTGTATGATTTACACCTATTCCCAAGTTGTGCATGTAAGGTGTTTGATAAAATACCTAAGAGATTAGAAATCATGCATTATAGCTAAATTGTGACTAAGGGGAGGATTCATGATAGGCCTCTATGATTCAATGTTATCCATGTGGATAATGTATCTTGTGAACACTGTTGGATTACTCATGAACTAGTCTTATGGAATTATGCTATGCTTACTTGCAAAACTCAATCATGTACAAGATGTAGAATACCTATGTACTTCATGAAATTCTCCAAGTTATGATATTATGGATTGTGGTTGTAATATGTAATCAGCATGATATTGAATGCTATGCAAGTATATACATGTTGTATAAAATTCCCTTCCATGAAATAGATTGTTGAGAACCATGCTTAGTATGAAATCCCTTATTTATGATATTGTGGATTATGGACTCTACTCTTATGATCAAGTCAGTCATGTGTGTTAGTTTCCTTCCATCGAGTCCTAGGGGTACTTGTACCCAAAAAAAATAGTCGTGTGCCTAGAGCCATGCCATGTTATTATGATACTTTCAGTTAAGCCATGATCTATAGAATTCAGTCAATCATGTGACTCTAGAAAACTCAAAAATCTCAGTAGTCTCAGTAGTTCAGTAAGCTCAGTCATCTCAGTATTCAGTTTGTAACTTTAGTATTCACAGTCAATCTTAGAAACTTCAGTACTCTCAATCAGTTCTCAGAACTCAGTATATTTTGTTCGTCATTGAAATTCAATAAACTCAGTTTTGCTCAGCTAAACAATACCACTAGTATCAGTTTAGCTAATTAGTTTAGTTCAGTTATTCAGTTTATCTCTGTTATTCAGTTTAGTGTATTTCAGATAGGAGTAGGATTCAACACCGAGTGAGCCTAGGGATGGGGACTCACCCACTAGAATAGGACTAAGATCCCTAGAAGTAATCCCTAAGTTCCAAAACTACGTAGCTAGCATAGGCATGAGATGTCACCTGTTAGATAGGACTAAGATACTCAGGGGTCACCCATTAGCATATTTATATGTATAGGACTGATCCTAGAAGTAAACCGCTAGAGTAGGGCTGACTTTACAGTAGATGTCTTTACTGGTGGCGTGGTACTGACACCCTTCTAGTAAGGGCAGAGATTGGACCCCAGTCAACTTAGTTTGGGGTATGTCGGTTAGATGAACATATCCCATAGTTTCAGTTACAGAATTAAGGCTTTTATACACGGTCAACTCAGCTTAGTATTACAGATTTAGTATTGTCAGATACAATCAATGCTTAACATTGTAAATAGACTTCAAGATTACCCATTAGCTAGGACTGATCTCAACTATGATTAATCAATATCAAAATTATTAGATTTAAAGATCACCCGCTAGATAGCACTGATCTCAGACTAAGTCAAATCATCCTTATTATTAGTATACTCATGATCACCCGCTAAATAGAATAGATATTAAATTTAGTTAATCCAAGTAGAACAAAACTCAGATAGTTCCATCAAAACTTAGACTGTCAGATACAGTCGCTCAGTATCAGTTATATCGACTAGTTCGATCATTGTAGTTATATCAGCCATATCAATTGTCATAACTCACGTTACCAATATTCAGTATTAGGACTGTTAGACACAGTCATTCAAACCAGTTCTTCATAATTTGAACTATCGGAAATACTCAATAAGCTATTCTGTACCTCAGTAATAGTAAAGTCATGTCGTCAGCATTCAAACTTAGTAGTCAACATCATCATGAGTTCAGTTATCGTTGTTTATGCATATATGTATTCTCACATTCATTTTAGTTAGCATTGCTTATGCATATAACCCTTTGCATTTAACCTACTTCACTCGTATACTCAGTACATTCATACGTAATGATTCATTTGCGTTATGGTGCTTTCTCTTATGTTACACTATAGATGGAGAGGTATGAGCTCTAGATTAGTAGTAGCATTCCATTGTTCAAAGTTTGCAGTGAGTCCTTGTCATTCGAGGATGATATAATTATTGCTAGATTTACTATTCAGTTGCTAGATGGAGTTAGTTGGAGACATGTTCCATCAAATCTTTATTCTGTTCAGTTAGAGGCTTTCAGACTAGATATCAGATTTGATATTTAGATCTCATTATTTTCAGTATTTATGACTTATTTTGGTATTGTTATATCTTTTTTAGATATTTTGTTTTGAGACATTTATTCAGTTTGAACCTTATGGCCTTTCATGTGCATGTTTTTGTATTTTATGATATATTATGCAGTATACAAGTTCAGATATTAGTCATAGGTTAGCTTCTGGTCCTTCGGGGTCATGAGCACCTGTAGCATTTTGGTTCAGAAAATTAGGGTGTTACAAACTTAGTATCAGAGCCTACGTTTCAATAGAGTCCTAGGAAGTCTGAAAGCTACATCTTGTACAGTCTTTCACATGCATGTGTTGTCCACCACACTTATATGGAGGAGGCTGTGAGATGTTTTAGGAACAGTTTCTCTTCTTTCAGTATTCATGTCGTGCCAGTGAGCATTCAGATTTGTATAGCTTGTTTTCTCATCCTTGCTTCTATTCATGCTATCCAAAATCTCAAAGAATATAACTATTTCAAGGTAGAACCTCCTAGTAGTTGCAAGTTAAGTTCATCTCATGCATCATTCATTAGTTTCTGACTTTCGAAGTTTAATTTCAGACTAGGATGAAAATTCCATCATTCCAACGCATAGACGTTTCAAAAGCCTTGAATACTATGTAAATTTAGTTTGTTAATAAATTATGTAGTGTGGTAATCTATTTGATCATGAATTTAAATCATATACGTCCCCTAACTCAAGTACAAGTTGAAAGTTTTCCTATCGTTCAAGTTTTAGTGAGCGTAAAAACTTAGGTCAAATTTAATCAACCATAACTCATTGTCTATGATGAAATGGGTGGTTTACTATATATCAAATCAAATATCTTTGAATTATCTTTCCAACGATACCAATTTCTCCTAAATCTGATATCGGAGCAAAGAGTTATACCCATTTTACTCCAGCATATCTGGCTAGGAAACTGGTGACGGCATTTTGTGAAAAGCCGTCACACCCGTGATGGCCTACCAACAATGACATCACACCTGGGCAGATTTTTTATCCTGGTGACAACATTTTATGAAAATCCTTCACACCCGTGATGGCCTATCAGCAATGTCATCAGACCTGGGCAGATTTCTGACCCTGATGATGATATTTTGTGACAAGCCATCACGCCCGTGACGCCCTATCAGCAATGTCATCAACCTTAACCCAAAACTCAAAATTTCACCCTTTTGTGATGATAATTCATGAAGGCCTTTTACCAGCTTGAAGGCTTGTCACGAATGTCGTCAGCTATTTTTTTGAGCAATTGAGGGATGTTTTAGTAAGGGTATTTTGGTCATTTCCCTTTATTTCCCACGAATTATAACCCTCAAGGAGTGTATTATCTTCCATTCTCTTTAATTAAACATCTCAAAAAGCTCTCTCATACACTATCAACCATAAGATTAGGGTTCATACTCAAGATCAAAACTCTCAAGAACAAGCCCTAGCGTTTTCATAGAAGAGTCTATTTTAAGGAAATTTTGCCATCAATCTTCACGAATTCTTAATCTAAGGTATGTATGTGTTCATTCATGGACTCCTTTCATCCAGAAGTTCAAGAACCCTTTTTTTATTATAAAACTATGTATTATGGTTTTCATGTTATGAATGGATTGTTGATCATGTTTATGTATTGAATGATGCCAAGATAGAATCTTTATGTGTTATTATGAATCTATGACATCATATGAGTTTAAAATATGTATGTTTGATTATTTATGATTAGTAATTGTATGATTTACACCTATTCCTAAGTTGTGCATGTAAAGTGTTTGATAAAATACCTAAGAGACTAGAAATCATGCACTATAGCACAATTGTGACTAAGGGAAGGATTCATGATAGGCCTCTATGATTCAATGTCATCCATGTTGATAATGTGTCTTGTGAAAACTGTTGCATGAACTAGTCTTATGGAATTATGATATGCTTAATTGCAAAAACCCACTCATGTACAAGATGTAGAATACCCATGTACTTCATGAAATTCCCCAAGTTATGATATTACGGAGTGTGGTTGTAATATGTAATGAGCATGATATTGAAAGCTATGCAAGTATATATATGTTGTATGAAATTACCTTCCATGATATAGATTGTTGAGAACCATGCTTAGTATGAAATCCCTTATTTATGATATTGTGGATTATGGACTCTACTCTTATGATCAAGTCAGTCATGTGTGTTAGTTTCCTCCCATCGAGTCCTGGGGGTACTTGTATCCAAAAAATATAGCTGTGTGCCAATATCCATGCCATGTTATTACGATACTCTTAGTTAAGCCATGATCTATAAAATTCAGTCAGTCATGTGACTTTGGAAAACTCAGAAATCTCAGTAGTCTCAGTAGTTCAGTAATCTCAGTACTCAGTCTGTAACTTCAGTATTCACATTCAATCTCAGTAACTTTAGTACTCTCAATCAGTCCTCAGAACTTAGTACATTATATTAGTCATCGAAATTCAATAAAATCAGATTATCTCCGCTAAATAATACCACTAGTATCAGTTCAGCTAATCAGTTCAATTCAGTTATTTAGTTCATCTTTGTTATTTAGTTTAGTGTATTCCAGATGGGAGTAGAATTCAGCACCGAGTGAGCCTAGGGATGGGGACTCACCCACTAGAATAGGACTGAGATCCCTACAAGCAATCCCTAAGTTCCAGAACTACTTATCCACCATAGGTATGAGACATCACCCGTTAAATAGAACTGACATACTCAGGGGTCACCCGTTAGCACATTTATTTAAATAGGACTGATCTCACGAGTCACCCACTAGATTAGGACTGACTCCACAGTAGATGTCTTTACTAGTGGTGCGGTACTGACACCCTTCCAGTCAGGGCAGAGATTGGACCCCAATCAGGGTAACTTGGGTCATGTCGGTTAGATTAATATATCCCATAATTTCAGTTATAGAATCAGGCTTTTAGACACAATCAACTCATTGTAGTAGTACAGATTCAGTACAGTTAGATACAGTCAATGCATATCATTATAAATAGACTTCAAGATCACCCATTAGATAGGACTGATCTCAACTATTATTAATTAATATCAAAATCATTAGATTTAAAGATCACCCACTAGATAGGAATGATCTCAGACTAACTCAAATCATCCTTATTATCAGTATACTCACGATCACCCGCTAGATAGAAGTAATCTCAAATTTAGTTACGCTAAGTAGAACGGAACTTAGATAGTTCCATCAGAACTTAGACTGTCAGATACAGCCGCTCAGTATTGATTATATCGATTAGTTCGATAATTATAGTTATATCGGCTATATCAGTTGTCATAGCTCACGTTACCAATATTTAATTTCAGGACTGTTAGACACAGTCATTCAAACCAGTTCTTCGTAATTTGAACTGTTTGAAATAGTCAAATAATCTATTCAGTACCTCAGTAACAGTAAATTCATATCGTCAGCATTCAAACTCAATAGTCAGCATCATCACGAGTTCAGTTATAGTTGTTTATGCATGTATGTATTCTCATGTTTATATTAGTTAGCATTGTTCATGCATATAACCCTTTACATTTAGCCTACCCAACTCGTATACTCAGTACATTCAGATGTACTGACACATTTGTGCTATAGTGCTTTCTCTTATGTTACACCATAGGTGCAGAGGCACGAGCTCCAGATCAGCAGTAGCATTCCAGTATTCAGAGTTTGCAGTGATTTCTTCTTATTTGAGGACAATATAACTATTGTTACATTTACTATTCAGTTGCTAGATGGAGTTAGTTGGGGATATGTTCCTTCAACTCCTTATTTAGTTCAGTTAGAGGCTTTTAGACTAGATGCCAGGTTAGATATTCAGATCTCATTATTTTCAGTATTTATGACTTATTTTGGTATTGTTATATCTTTTTCAGACATTATGTTATTAGATGTTTATTCAGTTCAAACCTTATGGACTTTCATGTTCATGTTTCGGCATTTTATTATATATTATGCAGTATACAGGTACAGATATCAATCATGAGTTAATTTGTAGTCTTTCGAGGTCATGAGCACCATGTAGCATTCCGGTTCAGAAAATTAGGGTGTTACAAAAATCCATAGAGCATGTCCTGCTTAAAGGGATATAGCATAAGGCTATACATAGCCCACTCAAGAAACCTAGTATAATACTCAGAAAATGTTAAAGAACCCTGATAACACCTACAAATCCAACTTTGGCCTAAGCAATGCTAAATGAACCGGATTTTATCCCTAACCATAAGGGGTCTGCAACATACTCGAGATCCATAATAATGAACCTCAAAGTGCTGAAGTATTCATGAGCTCTACTGGAGACTAAGTTGGTCCTAAATCATTTGACTGACACTGAAGATCCTCGATATCCATCTCTGACTCTCTGGTCCAATGCTTTGGTAAAACTTTGGAAACATGTGTTAAAGTCCTATCTGCATCTATCAACAACCTCGCATCATCCATTAGGGACAAAATAGGATCAAAGAATGTGCTTGAGGCTCATAGAAATGCAGACACATAATAAGTAGTCGAGAAATAAATTTTCTAAGAATATCCTTGTAGCCTATTGAAGATAGGTTACAGATGTATCTGCACCAATTTGTAGGACTCTACTAAAAACTTAACTCCTACACTAATACACCGATGAAGCCTAGGCTTTGATACTAATTTGTCATGACCTAATTTCTCAGGTCATGATGGCTTCTTCTATAACCTACAAGTAGGCAAGCCAAACCCGTACTCTGGAATGGCTAGTAACGGACTACCCAAAGAGAAACCGAAAGAAAGAAAAATAAATATAACAAAAGATCAAATCCATAATATAGTTCCAAAGTGTAGTGGTATCAGTACAAGAGCTTCTAATATAATTAGAGTATAAAAATGAAATACCAAGGGAATTACATTGGTATAACTCATCTCTGAATACATCATAGAGACAAGTCTAGTAAATAAGAGGGAAGAAGGTAATACTATGAATGCCAGGAGCTCACCCTATGTCTTTGAACCATGGCTGATCCACACGGATCATATAATACCGGTAATAACTCAACTATGTTTTGTAGGCTGCAGAAGTGTAGTATGAGTACCAAACATATGGTACTCATTAGGCAATTACTGACTAATCTTCAAAGATTATGCAAATATATAAAACATATAAAAAGAAATGGAACTTCACCTAAATGTCAAGAAATCACATAATAAAGCTACTGAGATAGTAAGAGAAACTCTTCTACTTATAACCAAGAAACTAGCATAATAAGACTAAGAATATATCAAAGATGAATTATCCCAATCCATCCATACTCAAGAATCTCAACATTATACTATATATCATCGACCAATATATGAATAAAGGGTGGAAGAAGGATATATAACAGTATACAAGGCTTAGGAACTAATATACAATCTGAATAAATGAAGGAAGGAAGGCATATACGATAATACCATAGATACATATATATAGATATATACACACACACACACACATATATATATATATACATAAACAAGATCCACTCAAAGTATAGCCTAAATTATCAAACTAACATTTTAAGACCTTATAATCATAGCGTAACTAGTGCTAGTATACTCAGTGTTTCTAACTAATATGTCTAATCATGAGTTAATTATGCATAATAATGAAATCATAATGTAGAAAAAGCCAGAATCATACCTCAAATCTCGATACCGAATTAGTAACTAACTTGTCATAAACTAGCTATAACAATAATCATAACAATAATAATAATAGTATCAATGGTTATACGAGTAATTGGCTATTTCTTAAGACCAACACCTAGCCGAGTATTTCACATACCCCCACCGCCCCAGGCTCAAAAGATTCAATCAATATACAACACTAAAAGGAATAATCATTACCTATACCTATGCAACTCCCATAAGGCTGATAGATATAAGTGCATACTGGTGATAGGCAATGCGCATGCAAGAATAAATGTAAAGTATATAATCAATATCACAATTATCCTCTGTACTCAAAGAAGGTATATAATAAGTGTCTCTATCATTCATTGGACTCAAACCGAGTATAAAGTCAGTATTACAATCATTTTTACTCAGTATCACAATCATCCTTTGGACTAAAATTGGGTATATAATCAGTATCACAATCATCTTTCTGACTCAAACCCAATAAATAATCAGTATGAAAATTATCCTTTGGACTCTAATCAAGTATATAATCAGCGTCAAAATCATCCACTATAATCGAACTAGGTATATAATCAGCATCACAATCATCTTTTGGACTCGAACCAGGTATATAATCATTATTATAGTCATCCTCCAAACTTAAATCGGGTATATAATCAGTGTCACAGTCATCTTCTGAACTCAAACCAAGTTTATAATTAGTATCATAATCATCCTCGGGACTCAAATCGAGTATATAATCAATATCATAATCATCCTCTAATAACAAATCTTTTATATAAGTGTATCATCATAATCATCAATAAATATATATAACATCAATACTATAATTTGTCAATGGTTTTTATCTAGAATTTATATCATAAATACACCATATTCATCCATCCCATACTGGAGAGAAGTGTATAGATATATAAAAGATGCATGAACTTAAGATTTCACGACCCGACTTAGGACCTAGTCCTGACAAGTATCTTAAGTCCAACAAGAATTGGAACCACCCCCAATACCTAAATAAAAAGAACACAATACCCCCAATGTCGGATGAATTTTGAATATATAACAAGATAGCATAAGATAAGATCAAAGAATTTAAGACATATCAATAATTAGTAATAAAAAATCCAACCAAAAATGACCAACCAACATCACCATCCAAGTCCACAGTCTTCTACAAAGCCTTGTACCAAAATTAAAATCAATAAATTATTAGAACATGCCCTTGACCCCAATAATAACAATGTTAATGATAAAGTAAACCTTGAATTCCAATCTATGAATGGAAACTGATGAAATGTCTAAGTATTTCAAAGAATGGAACTTCACCACCAATGAACAATAAACCGAGCCAATCCACCTAACTTTGCATAGGAAAAGTAGAAGTATCTTTGGTGCTAGATCGTATGGGGATACAATATCCGAAGACAGTTAGTGGGTTGAGCACTAGCATGTAACTCAGGGATAGAGGATAAAATAAATCAAAGTTAAGTCCAACTCAAAACCATGTGAACATCATCATATATATACTTAAATAATATATCAGGAAAGGGAATAAGGCATAGAATGCACTTTAAAACTTTAGCCTGGATCATGTTGGTCAATCGTTATAATATAAGAAGGTACCCAGTGCCTATATGGGTCCAGCTATACAAGAAACACATGAAACAAGATGAAAATAAAAACACTAAGGAAACAAATAAAAGCTACACTAAAAATAACACCAACGATTTACAATAAGGAAAAGGATAGATAGTGAGACATACACTATTACAAAATTTAGGAACTAAAGTGTATATAAAAAACTAGAACCCCTAACACCCACAATAATAACACCACACTCTTATGAAGACCTCAATGGAATCGGAATCCCTAAGCAACCCTCATTTCTAAATGGGTAACCAACACAATAATTCCACCTTTCCACAAGTGAATCCATACTTGTAGAAGTGATTCCAAACTTGTAACGACACTCGTAAGAGTATTCTCAAAATATATCAATGTTTCTAAAAAATGACCTAATGAAAGCTATTTAAAGTCTTAGGCTATACTTATTATATTGTGAATGACTAAAAGGCCCTTAATAGGAGGCCACACTCCATAGGGGCCTCTCTGGTTTATGCAATGACAAAAAGGCCCTTAATGGGGTGACCTTGCAGTGTAATGGGGCTATTCTTCACACTTCAACACTTTTCCTCTTGGTTAGGTATCCCTAAGTTTGAGTCATTATGTATGTGTCCTCCAATGGTGCCGTTGAAAGATATGATACCCCTTTGACTCGTATCATCCTTCCCTTATTGAAAAGGATTCAACCCTAAATCCACACCTTACAAAACCAAAGGAAGGACAAGAAAACACAAGTTCCTCAAGATATGAGGGTTAGGGTTAGTTAAATCCATCATAGCATCTTGCCAAGGTTGCTTAAAATTTACATATAACCAAACATCCTTCACGACATTAGGGGGAAAAGCCATCATTTAAAGTGCAAAGGAGTTGGCTCTGACTAATATCAAGAATTATCCTTAAGTGAGTTCCATTAATAACATTACCATGAAAATTATCAAATGTTGGAACAACTAAGGGTAAAAGCAAGGATTTTTTAGGAAGTAGGCCACCCTTAGAATCACAAAAAACCATGTCTAAATACCGCACCTCACTCTTACCCGAATACCATTCCAAGAAAGAATCAATAAGTCTATCCACATAAGTATGAAAAGAAACAAGGAACGAGAGTTGCTTATCAAGTGGAAAACATAGACTCTTCTTGGAACAACAAATAGACTTGCAAACCAAGATAAGAAGGCCATACATTCCATGCACATTCAAGTCATTTCAAAAAAACATCATCATCACCATATTTTAAATGATCATCGGAATTAAATGGGTGGACTGTCCATGGACCCAAGTTTTGGAAACACTTATTTTCCCCAAGATTACCACCAATACAATCATTTGTACCCTCTATTCTAGCATGATCATCAACAAAGGAAACTAGAGGGTCACTTCCATTTAATCGACCAATATTTCCAACATCACCATTTTCACACACAAGTTCATCCTTATGACTTCCACAAGTTAATGTATTATCACTTGTCATAATGGCTCAACACTAGGTGGACACAAATCGATCATGCTAGAAGAATTAATTTATTTTAAAAAAATCAACAACATGTGGTCGCTTTTATATTTTAAAAATTTAAAATAATCATTTCAATAATTTTTAAATTAATTATTATTTATTTTATAAATAAAAAATAACAAAACTAACCACTTGTGGTCGGTTATCTTTAAAAATACATTCATATATATGATACCATGAGGATCGAAGTAATAATATATTGTACATTGATGTGATATTAATGTAAGTTAGACAAAATAATCGATAACTCATCAAAGTATGTACGAAATACGTTGCATGATATTATGGGGTAATATACTCGTGTACGTATGTGATATATATATATAATACGTATTTAGAACTTGATATATATAGTAGATAGTGTGTATATGTGTGTGTATGTATAGGTATATATATAGTATATATACATATTATGAAGTGAAAGTATAATGACATAAGATAAACTAAATAATAATTCATCTGAGTATATGTGAGATATGTTGTATATTATTATAGGGTAGTAAAATCATGTATGTGAAGTATATAATATGTATTCGAGAGTAGATATATATATATATATATGATGTAGTGATCGATCGATGAACAATGTAGTAAAAAACTAGCAGAATTTACCAAAAAACAATGAACACCTTGATTTGAAATGATCGAAGTAATAATATACTATAAATTGATGTTATATTAATGTAAGCTAGTCAAATTAATCAATAACTCTTCAAAGTATGTATATAAAATACGTTGCATTATATTTCACGGTAATATACTCATGTACGTATGTGATGTATATAGTACATATTTAGAACATTATATAGTCGATAGTGTTTATATGTGTGTAGATGCATAGGTATTTATATTTTATATATACATATTATGTAGTAAAGGTATTATAATGACATACGATATTAAACTAACCGATAATTCATCTAAGTATATATGAAATACGTTGTATATTATTATGGGGCAGTAAAATTGTGTATGTGATGTATGACATTACGTATTTAAAAGTTGATAGCCAATTGAATATACTTATATATATATATATCTCGTGTAGTGAAGTATGCAGTAATCAAAAGCTAGATAACTGAAACGATATATCAAAATAACTTGAATAATATGTTGATATCATACTATTGAGGAAATAGATATACTATTTTGTGTCAATGTAGACACACGTAGATTGTTGAAGTTGTAATAACATGAGACAAGTAATCGATAATTCATCTTATTGACACGCTGTATTACGAGGTACATATATACATACAATATCGTATTTAAAAGTTAATTAACCAAAAATTTTAATTTGTTAAAAATTAATTTTAATTTATTAATTTTAATTTATTAATTTTAATTTATACGCACTAATAGTTTTTCGATTGTAAATTTTTAAAAGCAAATCGAACACATATTTTATTTTGGAAATAATTTTGTAAAAACTGACCATTTATGGTCGATTTTCTGAAAAAATAAAAAAATAGTTATTAATTTCAATTCAAACTGACCCAACCCTATCCACATCTAAATATTACACCCAAAAAATAACAAAACACACACAAACAACCAATAAAACACACACACACAATGCATGCGACACACACACAGAGCTCCTCTGGTGATGGAAAATCGGCCTCGAGCAACTCCACACACAAAAGTACGTTGTAGATACTTGAAATGTGAATTTATCATCTTAAAGGTAGTTTAGTTTGTTGTTTTAGGTGGTGACTTAGTGAGTTGAAAATGTTGAAGTTTAGGTACTTGAAATGTGAATTTTTAATTTGAATGTGGTTTAGTTTGGTAACATGGGACGTGAATTAGTCACTTGAAATTGATTATGTCTAGGTACTTGAAAGGTGAATTTATATTTTGAAGGTAGTTTAGTTTATTTTTTTTGGAGGTGACTTAATGACTTAAAAATATTGAAGTTTAGGTACTTGAACTATGAACTTTTTGTTTTGAATGTGATTTTGTTTGGTAACATGTGAGGTGACTTATTCACTTGAAATTGATTAAGTGTAGGGACTTGTAATGTGAATTTTTGTTTTGAATATGATGGAATTTGGGAACATGTGAGGTAGCTTAGTCACATGAAATTGATTAAGTGTAGATAGTTTGGTGACTTGGCAGGTGACTTAGTCACTTGATTCTGTACTAAGTGTAGGTATTTTAAAGGTGAATTTTTGTTTTGAATGTAATTAAGTTTGGTGACTTGGTAGGTCACTTAGTAACTTTTAATTTATGAAGTGTAGGTAATTTAAAAGTGAATTTTTTGTTTTGATGTAGTTAAGTTTGGTGACTTGGTAGGTGGCTTAGTGAGTTTAAATTTATTAAGTTTAGGTACATTAATGGTGAATTTTTGTTTTGAATGTGGTTTAGTTTGGTGACTTGGGGGATGACTTAGTGAGTTGAAAATATTGAAGTTTAGGTACTTGAAATGTGAATTTTTGTTTTGAATGTAGTTAAGTTTGGTGCCCTTGTAGGTGACTTAATCATTTGAAATTTAGTATGTGTAGGTACTTTAATGGTGATTTTTTTGTTTTGAATGTAGTTAAGTTTGGTGACTTGCTAGGTGACTTAGTCGCTTGAAATTAATGAAGTGTAGGTACTTTAAATGTGAATTTTTTTGTTTTGAATGCTGTTATATTTGGTGACTTGGTAGGTCACTTAGTCACTTGAAATTTATTAAGTGTAGGTACTTTAAAGGTGAATTTTTGTTTTGAATGTGGTTTAGTTTAGTGACTTGGGTGATGACTTAGTGAGTTGAAATTTACTAAGTGCAAGTACTTTAAAGGTGAATATTTGTTTTGATTGTGGTTTAGTTTGATGACTTGGGTGATGACTTAGTGAGTTGAAATTTACTAAGTTTAGGTACTGTAAAGGTAAATTTTTTGTTTCAAATGTAGCTAAGTTTGTTGACTTAGTGAGTTCAAATTTACTAAGTTAAAGGTACTTTAAAGGTGAATTTTTGTTTTGAATGTAGTTAAGTTTGGTGATTTGGTAGGTTACTTAGTCACTTGATATTTAGTAAGTGTAGGTACTTTAAAAGTGAATATTCTATTTTGAATGTAGTTAAGTTTTGTGACTTGGTAGGTGACTTAGTATCTTATAATTAATAAAGTGTAGGTACTTTTAAGGAGAATTTTTTGTTTTGAATGTAGTTAAGTTTGGTGACTTTGTAGGTCACTTAGTCACTTGAAATTGATTAAGTGTAGAAACTTTAAAGGTAAATTTTGTTTTGAATGTGGTTTAGTTTGGTGACTTGGGTGATGACTTAGTGAGTTGAAATTTACCAAGTGTAGGTACTTTAAAGGTGAATTTTTATTTTGAATGTGGTTTAGTTTGGTGACTTGGGTGATGACTTAGTTAGTTGAAATTTACTAAGTTTGGGTACTTTAAAGGTAATTTTTTTTTTTTGAAAGTAGTTAAGATTTGTGACTTTGCAGGCGACTTAGTGAGTTGAAATTTAGTAAGTTTAGGTACTTTAAAGGTGAATTTTTTTTTTAAATGTGGTTTATTTTGATGACTTAGGTGATGACTTAGTGAGTTGAAAATGTTGAAGTTTAGGTACTTGAAATGTGAATTTTTATTTTGAATGTAGTTATGTTTGGTGACTTGGTAGGTTACTTAGTTCCTTGTAATTCAGTAAGTGTAGGTACTTTCAAGTTGAGTTTTTTTTTTTTGAATGTAGTTAAGTTTGGTAACTTGGTAGGGGACTTAGTCACCTGAAATTGTTAAAGTGTAGGTACTTTAAAGGTGAATTTTTTATTTTGATAAAGTGTAGTCATCACATTCTGAAATTTTTGTGACTTGATCTAATTAGTTGAATCTGATTGATTGTGTAGATGAAACCTGATTACAACTAGATATATCAATGGAATACTGAAAATTGAATGTGTCTTACGGAGGAATTTGTTGAAGGTGTCAAGGCAATTTGTTGAATATGCTAAGACACTTGATGTTTGGTCATATTTTTTGGCTATTCGTTGTCCTTGTGTTAGATGTGGTGTTATTAATCTTTTAAAAGAAGTTGTAAAGGAACATTTTTATAGAAAGGGGTTTCACGAGGACTTTTTAAGATTGTGTGCTATTGATGGTGATGTTGGGAAAAATAACTTTGTTGTTGGAGAAAGTAGTAGGTTTGCAGGGCATAAAGAATATCAAGATACTAGGATGACAAAAAGGGTGCACGATGCTTTTGGGATGCAACACAGGGGTAAATTTAGGAAAAATGTTGAAGATTTTCCTAATACAGAAGCAGACAAATTCTATGAACAATTGCATACTATTAGTCATCCTTTGTTTGACGGGTGTTTGTACTCTTGTTTGTTTGTTGTTATTAGATTATTAGTATTAAATCTAACTAGAATATTGTTAAAGGAGGAATGGACTCAATGATCGACCTTATTAAAGAGTTAGTTGACCTTGGCTTGGAGGTTCCCGATTCTTTCCATAAGGTAAAAAGATTGGTGTCAAAGTTAGGTCTCTCCTCAGATAGAATTGATTGTTGTGAAAATGGCTGCATTTTATACTTTAAGGAAGATATTAACCTAGAGTCCTATACATTTTTCAGCACCCTCGATATAAGCGTGGTTGTAGTGGAAATAAAATTGCTATACAGGTGGTGCATTATTTACCTCTAATACCAAGGTTGAAGAGGTTTTATGCTTCAAATAGCTCAGCTCCTCAAATGAGATGGCATAGTGAAAATAGAAGGCTCACTCGTATTGTGTGTCATCAATCTGATGGAGAGTCTTGGAATCATTTTGAAGCAACTTATCCAGATTTTGCAGCTGAGACACGAAATATTTGTTTGGGATTATGTGCAGATGGCTTCTCTGCTTTTTTAGTTGGTTCTGCGCCATATTCATATTGACCTGTATTTATCACCCCGTATAATTTTCCTCCTAAAATGTTGATGACTAATCCCTATATATTTCTGAATTGTGTTTCCTGGCCCGCGTAATCCAAAAAGCAAAATAGATGTCTACTTGCAACCTTTGATCAATAAACTTCAAATTTATGGCATAAGGGGGTTAAAACTTGGGACATCTCACTTAAACAGAATTTTAGTTTGCGTGTATATCTAATGTAGACTATTAGTGATTTTCTTGCTCAGGGAATGTTATCTGGGTGGATGACATCTGGAAAGTTGCCTTGTCCATACTGCATGGAAAAGACAAAATCTTTCAAATTGAGACATGGCAAGAAAAATTCATGGTTTGATTTTCATAGTTGTTTCTTTCCACTTAATCATGAATTTAAGAGACTCAACAATGCATTCAGAAGGAATAAAAGGGAACATAATGGTCCACTGCCAAGGCTATCTAGTCATGACATCTAGAGATAGTTCAGGATTTGCCTAGTCAGCGAGGAACCATTGTATAGGCTAGATGGATATGGCGTTTCACATAATTAGACCAATCAAAGTATATTTTTGGATTTAGAATATTAGCCATATAATTTCGGTAGACATAATGTTGATGCCATGCATTCTTAGAAGAACTATTTTGACAAATTGTTTAACACAGTTATGGATGTTACCAGCAAAACAAAGGATACCTAAAGCCATACTTGACTTACCAAAATATTACAAATGCAAAAAATTGCACTTACATGAAGGGTCCAATGGCAATGTTCTTAAGCCCAAGGCTAGTTTTACATTCAAGTTGTACTCAAAGCTTCAAATATGTGAGTGATACCAAAGTTTGAAGATGTCCGATGGAAATGCTTCAAATTTGGGAAGAGAATTAATATGGCACAAGGAATCTTGCATGGAATGAAAAGCCATGATTTTCATATTTTCATGGAGCAATTACTTCTAATTTCTTTTATTGGTTTACCTACAAACATATGGAACCCAATAGCAGAGATTAGTTTGTTCTTCAAAGACTTATGTGCCACCACATTAAAAGAAGAAAATCAGGCGTGAATGGAATGTAATATTGTTCTTATCACCAACAAGCTAGAGAATATTTTTCTGCCAATATTCTTCAATGTGATAGAACATCTTCCAATTCACATAGTGCACGAAGCTTGACTAGGCGATCCAGTTAAAACTAGGTGGATGTATTCATTCGAACGGTAAGCAATTGAAACATATATGAATTCATACATATCTTTTCTTAATATAGCAAACATCTTATCTTAATATTGTGCAGGGAAATTGAAAAATTTTAAAGGGGTCCTAAAAACAAACATAGGGTGGAAGGCTCTATAGTTGAGGCATAACTTGCAAGAGAAATATCTCAATTTTGTTCAAACTACTTTCGTGATGAAGTTGCTTGTTCAAGAAACCAATTGAATCGCCATCAGGACGAGGAGAATGAGCCTAATTTACAATCGATATCAATTTTTAATCAATCTGATTATAAGGCTAAAAAGACCATATTTCCCCGGCTCACTCCCATAGAGCGCAAATCAACAACTTTGTATGTCTTGTTGAATTGCCTAGAAGTTGAGCCCTTTATGAAATAAGAAGATTAAAATTATAACATATCTTGTTTATTTACTCATTCATTTAAAGAAACTAATTGTGTTTCTCATGTTGGGTCTTCATTTCATTTAAGACTCAATTCCACAAAAATCAAGTGTATGCATCCTTTGCAAAAGATTTTACATATGAGGTTCCTAAGTGTATTAGTATTCTCCCAATTTTAAACATTTATGCCTTCCTCAACTAACACACACACACACATATATATATATATGTATATATATAGTATTTTTAGGTACACCAGTTACAAAATACAGCCGCATATGATCAGTTCTTGAGAGATATTTCTTTCGGTCCAGTTGAAGCTAATGCAATGTCCCATTACACAGTAAATGGGTTTAAATTTTCCCCCCAAAACCACTCCAGAACAAGGAAAACAAATAATAGTGTTGTTTGTGTTAAGGGTGATGATGATGTTGATTACTTTGGCATCATACACAAGATCTTAGAATTGGAGCATGTTGGATTCCGAATAAAAAATAATCCTCTTTCGATGTAAGGGATTTGATCCTAGCAGAAGAGGCACAAAAGTACTTAAGGAGCATAACATCATTGAAGTGAAGCACAAAAGGTCGTATCCTATTTATGATCCATTTGTTCTAGAGTAGAATGCTAAAAAAGTGTATTATGCCCCTTATCTGCTGCGCAGTGATAAGTCTGATTGGTGGGCTGTAATCAAAATAAAACCTATAGGAGGGTGGGAGTTGAGAATGTGTTGGAGACTGCTTATCAAAATGAAATGCAGATTGATCACCAGCTAGGAGACATTGACTTAGTAGATAGTTTGAATCACCTGAAAAATATATTTGAAGAAGTTAATATTGTAGAAGAGGAGGCTGAGTTGGTTGGATATGAGGAAACTTCCAAAAGGGTGAATGGTTTAGTGGAAAGTCTTCAGAAGAGGAGGATTAGATTGTGTGGGTTGTATTTATAATGTATTGATGTCTTTATGTTTTGTACTATATATTTACCTTTATGTTTCTTGTTTAATATTGATATGTATATAATCTTTAAGATTGTTGCTTTCACTTTTCCATAATTTATATAGTAATAAAAATATTCTTGTCTATCTCGTGTTGTTGGAGCGATTTGAAATGTGAATTAGTAACTTGAAATTAATTACTTGGAATGTTTTATTATATATTCATTTTGTACGAACTAACTACTTGTTAACTTCACATAATTTAGATGTTAGGTAGACGTGACAAAGGTAAAGGAAAAGTTGATCCTACAAAAAACAAAAAAGAAAAAACAATCTCCACCTTATAGACTACCAGTCAGTATTCATATATCTGAGGATCGGTTTGCTGACATGCCATCACAACCCTTATATTCTAGGTCATCTCAGCATTCAATTCCTACTCCTACCCATATGGGTCTACTTCATAGGTCTAAACCTACTCATTCTGCTCCTATCACCGTGCCACAGCCAACATAGTACTATCGGACAACCGCTGGTACATCTAGACATCTACCATCGTCAGTACCCTCCTGTAGCAGGCATCCGAGTTTGCACAATGATTCTGCTGGATCTATTGGGTTGTTGGATCTTCATCTTGGAGATAGTCCATTCAATGCTTCAGATCCGCCCACGCCAGTTCATCTACCAGCACTTGCTTTGCAGCTCGGAGACAGAAATGATTATGGGAGAGGTTATCTTATTCCATATGGAATAGTGTAAGATTTTTAAATATAATAACATTATTTATTTTTCATTACTACATTATTATGCTCTATGAAATTACTGTTTGATCTTATGTTGTAGGTTTAAGATGTATGCTATAGTTGAAAAAAGTTTGAGTAAATGCATTTACCGATACTTCAACGGCTGCTAGACCAGTTGGCAAAGGTTCTAGAAAATAATAGAGAATGAATGGTTAAAGAATTTCATGTAAGTATTTAAAATATTACCTACTTAACACATTATTAGAACAAAAGATTGAATATTATATTTTTATTTTTATTGCAGAAATATTACTGGTGGGATGATGCAAATGAAGGCTATATGAATTTTTTTTTACAGAAGAGCTAGATCCAGATTTAACGGTCTATTGGATTATGCCAGAATGACCTAACCAGATAGGTGAATCCTTATAGAAACAGTAAATTCACTATTAGAAAAGCAAAGAATACAAATTATTAAGGGACAAAGGAAAGAAAGTCCGGGCATCATCCAAGGGTGGCTCTCTACATATTGCGGGTGCAGTTAGTATGATTGCTGTGGAGGAAAAAATGGTATGTAACTTTTATAGTTTTAATTGTTTTTTTCTATTTAAATTTTTAATCATTTGAAGATTGATAAGTTTTTCATATGTAGAGAAAAGAAAAGGGTAGGAAGATAGCACACGATGAGCTATTTGAGGAGACACATGTGAAGAAGAAAAAGAACCCGACTGATGAAGATGTATTGGTTCAGCCTTGTTCAAAAGCTTCCCATGTAAGAATAAAATTTTGAATTTATGAATATTTTTCTCAAAGTTGATAATATTCAAGTATAAGTACTTTAATATTTTTTACTATTAATTTAACTTTACTTTGAATATAGGACAAATATATGCAGCTCCTTAGTGAGTTCCGTAGTAGTTAGCCTCCTGAAAGTCAGGATAACCCAATACTTCAACATGTAGAGGAGGAGTTATGGGATCAAACTGTGGGTCCTCTAGTTAGAGGCCATTACTACGGATAGCAGATAAATTATTTTGGCGAGAATTTTAGGTCTTCATCTGGTCCTACATCCTATACCTCTTAAGTTGATAGAAAAATCATTGAATCACTGAAAAATATGATTTCTAAACTCATTGAAGAGCTTGCTGCACAGAGAGAAAGGGCATAGAAGAAGGAGGAGGAAATAATATCACAAATTAGGATGTTGCGGAGCAGTTCAACTCTTTTATTCAGTCTACAGAGATTATTCCTTTATGTCCTGATGATGCAGTGCGAGCTGCAGAAGGTATAGGTCCACTAGATGATATCAGCACCAATGAGGATGCTGAAGACGAAGACGATGACGATGACGATGAAGACGAGTGGTAGTTTTTTTTACTTTTGTATGTGTTTTAGTTTAGATTTGGACATTTTGTTGTAGTTTTTATACTTTTGTATGTTTTGTTGTAGTTTTTACACTTTTACACTTTTGTTGGACATTTTGTATGTATTGTGGTGGAATTTTGTATGTTGTGTAGGAATACACTTGGTTTTTTGTTGTTGTTGTTGTTGTCGTATTGTATGTTGTTTCATTTATTGCTTTTTATTTTTAAAAAAAAATTCTCAGAAAAACCGACCATATGTGGTCAGTTTTTCTAAAAATTGACCACAAGTTTTTGATTTTAATAAAATTAATTAATTAATTTTAAAAGAAACCAACCACTTGTGGTCGGTTTTAATAAAATTAATTAGTAAATTTCAAAATAAAACCGACCAATTGTGGTCGGTTTTATTAAAATTAATTAATTAATTTTAAAATAAAATCGACCACTTGTGGTTGATTTATTTTTAATTTTTTTTTTAAATTCATTTTTTTTATTTTAATAAGATAATAATCAATTTAAAAAAAATATTTTTTTTAAATCCACTACATGTGGTTTGTTTTTAAAAAGCTACCACAATTTTACCGATCACACATTTTGATCGGTTTTGTGGTCGAAAATTCAAGAAAACCGACCACATATGGTCAGTTTTTATGGTAGGTTTTCCTATTTTTTTAGTAGTGAGTTGTACATTATCACCATGAAGTAAAGAGACATTCGGTTCACAAAAAGATAAGCTATCATTAACATTTAGTTGGCTACTAGCCTAATTCACTAGAGTGCAAGAGTTAGATTTGTTATCTTGTAGCTTATTAGACCGTGACCAGTTAAGGAAGCTTGACAAATTGGTGTATTTGAAAGGGCAGACTTAGGGAAGTCTTGATGATTTATCATGTTATCCAATCGGCTATTCATAACACCAAGCTTCTCCATGATGGCAACTAACATAGCATTTATGGTATTATTATCCATGTCGTGTGATATTTCATTTTCTTGAGCCATTGTACCTATTAAGAAACACTAAACAAAACAAAAACACCAAACAAGTGATGGTTAGAAAAGAAAACAACCTCACAATCTCTGAAGCTCACATCTTAGAAATGTCACTCAATTGGTGTCGCCAGTGTTGGTATCTCGTTTATACTCCAATGAGTTTACTTGGTACCAATTGTGGCTTGAGTTTAGAGTATATTCTTTTTTGAAATGACTCGTATAAAGATGTACGTACTTGAACCAAGAAACTACAATGAGTCAAAATGATAAAAGCACACAAGGAACGTTTAACACAAAGAACAGATTCAAACAACTAATTCTCAACCTAGTATATGACGACTAGTTGCTAATTAGTATTAGAACCAAGAAATAAAACTATGGAAACAAAGAAAAGAAACTTATAAATCCAAAATGTTGAGCCTATAGTAATCTTCAAGTGTTGATTAGGTGTAAGCCTCCTATTGGACGTGAAATATTGTTAAAATCTGAAAAAAAAATTGGAAACTTTCTTGTTTACAATTTGGACATGGTAAATCATCAAATTGGAAGAGAGAAATTCGACTATAGGAGGGAAACATCAAGACTTGGAAGCTTTTTCAATTTCAAAATACCTTGACATTCCTTTCACCTATTTGGCAAAACAACTTTTTAAAGTCTTTGTCCCGCTTTCCTCTTTGGTATGTCTTGGGAAGACCCTTTTCTCCCTTTTGGTGATTAGTCCTTCTGAAAATCTTTTGGTCCCCTTTTGTAATACCCAGAAAAATCCAAACCAATATTAGAGCCAAGTACCGAGCTCATGCATAATACATCATGGTTCTTTTATAGTTTTATGAGTAGGGTAGATGTATATTAAGGCTTCAAATAACTCCAGCTATCAGACGAATCAAAACATTCCTCACTGATCAAATTCTTGAGAAAGATATTGCCATAGTCAGATTAAAACAAGCATATCTATGACTATACTTGGAATTTTTGAGTTCATGACCAACCAAAAGATAGATAATTGAATTAGATTTCCAATGATACCAATTTAGCCTAAATCCGATATCGGAGCAAAAAGTTATTCCTATTTTACTCCAGCATGTTAGGCTGGAAACAGTGTGACGACATTCATGGTAACTTACCACATTCGTGACACCTTGTTACAAATGTCGTTAGCCTTAGGCAGAAACCATCTCCTAAGTGACGACATTTGTGCTAGTTTACCATATTTGTGACGCCCTATCACGAAGGTCATCAGCCTTAGGCAGAAACCAACTCCTAAGTAACGACATTCGTGGTAGCTTACCACATTTGTGATGCCTTGTCACAAATGTCATCAGCCTTAGGTAGAAACCAGCTCCTAAGTGACGACATTCATGGTAGCTTACCACATTTATGACGCCTTGTCATAAATGTCATCATACTTAGGAAGAAACCATCAATTCCAGCTCCTGTGTGATGACATTTTTGGTGGCTTGTCATATTTTTGATGCCTTGTCACAAATGTCGTCAGCTATGATTTTTAGCAACTGGGAATTTATTTCATAAGGATATTTTGGTATTTTCCTTCACCTTCCTCGACTTATAATCCTAAAGAGGCATAATTTTTCTCAGTTTTCTTTAGTTAAGCATCTTAAAAACCCTCTGTTACACTCTCAACCACAAGATTAGGGTTTTCTCTAAGGATCATCTCCTCAAGAGAAAGCCTAACGAATTCTTCAAGAACCTTCAGAAACATTAGATCCCTTTCAAGATTCAATTATTAAGGTATGCTTAGTGTTCATCTATGGATCCAATCCGTCTATAGAGCTCAAGAACCATGATTTAAATATTATTTTGTAAACATTTTATGGTGATATGAGTATGTACATGTTGACTATTGTTGTTTAAGTTTCAATATAATGTATAAAGGTGTTTTCATGGAATATATGTGTTTGTTAATTGAAAACCATGAACTTTAGCTGGTTAAATATGTTGCAAGTTGAAACCCACCTATGACTTAAAGAATACATGCAAGGTGTTTGATAAAATTCTTAGGATCCTAGAAATTCATGTTTGTATGGTTCTATGATGTCTAAATGACAAGTTCATGTTAGTTATATAGTTGTATATGAATTCCATGCTTTTCATGTGTTGCTATTATGGTGGTATGAAGCATGCAAGATAATGGAGATATACAATATATAAACGAAATATATCCATGCATTCCCTACAATGTTTAAGATGTTGAATAACTATATGAAATATGATATCCCCTACTATTGATATTATGAATTGTGGACTCAAATCTTGTGATCAAGTCATGTCATGTGTGTCAGTTTCCTTCTATCGAGTCCTGGGGTTATTCGTACCCAAAAAACATAGTTGTGTGCCTAGAGCCATGTCATATTGTCACGATAATATCAGTCAATCTATAATCTATAGAACTCAGTCAATCATGTGACTCAGGAAACCTCAGAAATCTCATGATCTCAGTTAACTCTCAGATAATAGTACTACTCCATCAGTCAACGGAAGTCAATTAATTTGTCAATGTATAGTCAGTTGAATCATGTTTAGTCTCTTCAGATGGGATTAGAAGTTAGTACCGAGTAAACCCAAAAATGGGGACTCATCTACCAGTTTTAGGGTGTGATTCTTAGCAGTCATCCTTGTGTTCCAGACTACGTAGCCAGCGTAGGTTGAGACATCTTAAGCTATCAGATTAGGGTTGATGAGGTGGCTTAACCTGCTAGTTTAAGGTCCTACTTTTCTCAGTTTGAGTACCTGCCAGATAAGGGTCACTCACAACTGTCCTTACCAGTGGCACGGTATTGATACCCCTCTAATCAGGGCAGAGATTGGACCCTAGTTTAGTTAATGGTATACATGGGGCATGTCGGTTAAACAACTACCTCCCACAGTTTTAGAATCAGTCTCAGTAAAAGAACTCAGATAGGTCTTCAGCTTTCAGTATATCAAGACTGGCAGATACAATCAGACCTAGTTATATTACGGAACTGAGATAGTTCCATTAGATTCAGGATGCTCAGATACAGTCACCCATGTTATCAGAATTTTAGTATCAGTCATGTTAGCCATCAGTAAGCCATGTATTAGCATACAATACAAGCTATCATGCACCCACAATTTCAATTACTATGTATGCATGTTTGTACTCTTACGTTCATATCAGTCCGACAGTTAGCATTGTTCATATATGTAAACCCTTTGCATTAGTCTACCTCACTTGTATACTCAGTACTCCAGTTGTACTGACGCATTTGCGCTATGGTCCTTTCTTTTTATGTTACACCATAGGTTCAGAGACATGAGCTCCAGACCAACAGTAGCAGTAGCATTTCCTGTTGCAGAGATTCAGTGAGTCCTCTTCATTCAGATTTAGTATTCAGACATATGTTCAGATTTGATTTAGTTTTTAGCTGTTTTGGGTATCTTTCACCCATATGGACATTATGTTTTGACAGATTATTAATTTAGTTGAACCTTATGGCCTACATGTTCATGTTTTCCACATTATTATGTTATATATGCAGTGTACAGGTACAAATATCAGTCATGGGTTAGCTTGTGTTTCCTCGGGGTCATGAGCACAATGTAGCATTCCGATTCAAAAAATCGGGGTGTTACACCTTTCTTGTTTTGTATGTTCTTGGGACTACGTATTTCAAGACTAATAATATGACACATTCTCTTTCTTTAATTTTTAGGATCAAACAAGAACTTTCTCTTCAACAAGATATGAAGATGTTGAAGAGCACCAAGAACGCCACTTTTTAAATTTGAAGTTCAAGGTGAACGTTGGACCCCCAGACATCAGCAACACATGTTCATGCTCAAATCCTCAACATCAAACATCAACAACATGTTTTCAAGCCACCAATCCTTAACAACAGCAATACACGTTCAAGAACAACAACAACATATGTTCAAGAGCAACTCGAATTTAGCTCAAAATTCGGATCTAGACTCTATAAGTATTAGTGAAAATGCGACCTAAAAATAGAAACAACCAAACCACACAAAAATCTCCTAAATCTAAGTTCAAAATTTCAGCCAAAGCAAAAAACCGGGATAGATTTCTTTTTTTTTTTTAAGATTTTCGGTTTTTCAATACCTTTTTTTGTGATTTTCAAGTTAATAAAACCAAGATTGATCTCATAGGAACGAAATCAATCGTTTCTATGATACCAAATTATTCAAACCATCCAACAAACACAAGAAAAAGATGAAAATAACAACACTAAGGAAGCAAACACAAGCAACACTAAAAATAACACAATCGATTTGCAATAAAGAAAAGGATAGATAGTGAGAAATACACTATTGCAAGCTTTAGGAACTAAAGTGTGTATCAAACACAAGAACCCCTAAAACCCACAATAAAAACACCACACTCTTACGAAGACCTCAAAGGAACCTAAATCCCCAAGCAACCCTTTTTTCTAAATGGGTAACAAACACAACGATTCCATATTGCCACAAGTAAATCCACACTTGCACAGGTGATTCCACACTTGTAAAGACACTATTAAGAGTATTTTCAAACTATATCAAAGTTGTTTAAAATGACTTAATAAAATCCATTTAAAGTCTTAGGCTACACTTATTACATTGTAAATGACCAAAAGGCCTTTAATGAAAGGCTACACTCAATAAGCACCTCTATGCTTCATGTTCTTACAAAAAGTCCCTTATTGGGGCTGCCTTGGAGTGTAATTGGGCCATTCTTCATACTTTAACACTTTTCTTCTTTGTTAGGTAGAACCAAGATTGATTCTATAAGTATGTGGCATCCAATGGTATCATTGAAAGCTATGATGCCCCGTTTGACTCATATCAGCGTTAATGCATCGTACAAACCAGAGGATGTACATATACACTATTGGGGACTCTAACCTCCTGGCTTATCAAGGTGACTTAAGCACCCAATCATGTAATATAATATGGGGAACTCAAATTTTTCAACCATATAGTAAGGGGGACATAAACCACCCGGTCATTTATACCCCTACGTTAGCAACTGCGTTTTTCAGTATTGGATCCTCGAGACCTCCACATTCACGATTCAGCTACGCAACCCTCATGAAAGCCCAATTAAAATATTTATCACACATTTCCATTCATTAAACCATAATACACATTAAGGCATATATTGTTAGTATCGTCACACAAACTAACTTGCAAGGTCAAAATAATGCCCCAAAGGTTCCTTATGTACGTGGGGTCTATGTGGTTAAAGAGGGAAACGTCCAAAGAAAGCCTGTCAACCGAGTCGGTCCGGTTAATCAGGAACCAACGTAGTTATTATTTTCGGATATTAGGCCGGTCTGGTACTCGACCAAGTCTTGATGGGCCAGTATGTTCCGAGCTTAATAGTAAATTCTCAAAAAATAGATCAGGATCGGTCCACTTAGCGTAAAACTAGTTTTGACCGTCCAAACCGGTCAAATTATAAAAAATATAAAAAAATAAATTTGAATTTAGATGTTTTTTTCAATATGTACTATATGTACTAAACTATATACATTTTAAATGTGTTAAACAATAAATGTATAACAGATATACATTACATATTATACAACTTTAGAAACATATACACATGTATACGTTAAATATATATTACGTTAGAGTCAATAGAAACTATATACACATATATGTAGAATACATACTACTTAAAATACCACTTGAAAGTTGAAATATATATACATTGCATGTTATGGTACCTTAGAAAATATACACACATATATACATACAAGATTTCAATGTAAACTACTTAATATAATAATACTTGAAGTTTGAACGTATATTCAAAAATTTATAATTTTACATACAACACTTCAAAGATAAACTTATAGTATTTTTATATGTTAATGCTAGTTGTCTAAGTAATACTTGCTATAATTATTTTTCTTTTTTATTATATGTATATATGTTTCTTATGTATATTACTTAGTGTAAAGTTTGATAGTAATATATTAAAAGTATTTAATTCAAACTAGAAATTCAATTTATCACGAAAAAAGTAAGGAGTGAATGAATATTGTATTTTATTGATCGAAAAATGATCCAAAACTTATAATTTACATGAATAAAAAATCTATAAACTTTGCATCATTTTTTCCAACTCATGCATGTTAATATTAACGGGAATTTCCATAGAAAAGTCAAAATCAATGGGGACAAAGGCTAAATCATGCATTGGACTTGATTGTGCTGAGTTCTCTCTTATAATCATAATTTCTTAAAGATTCTGTACGTGTTTAGGATTCTTCTCGATACCTTGATTTCTTTGTTCTGCTCTATTACAATCTCTAAGGAAAACTAGAACATTCATAGCATTGCTTCCAAATGAGTGTCAGTTGTCTTTAAGTTGTTGTCATCCCTAACTAAAAGTGCTCTCCGATACAACGGTTGATATTGAAACATTCAGTATATCTCTAGCTAATTTTGAAAGCACCAGATATTTTCTTTCATTATTCTTCCACAAATCCAGTGCACAGATCCTTGGTGTACAATCCTCTATCGGCTGTCGAAGAAAATACTTAAGCGCTTCTGAAGAAGTTGTTCTATGTTATAAAGGTTGCACCCTATCCCAAACATTTTAATAAAAAAGAGTAACCAGGATAACTATTATGTGCTTGTCTTTTAGAAGATAATGGCTCATTAGGAGCTTGAGGAGGGACAGTTGGAGTGATATTTGCCGGTATGGCTTCATTAAGTAAATCGACATAATGATTATTTGATGTTTTCATGTAACTGTTCGCATCACTCATACCGCAAACAAAGACGGTTCTTCTTTAGACTGTATCTCTAAAGAATTATAAATAATAAAACTAAATTCGACCATAGTATTATATTGCATACATGGATTTATTATAGCACCAATCAAATAAATTGGGAAAAATGGATAAAAATATTTTTTAAATGTAGTAATCATAGAAGTAATATCATTTTTGTAACCTTCTTTATTCTTATATCCGTTAAGCAAACAAGAAAATCGGATAAATAAATCAAAAATTAAAAAAAGTAGGATAATAAGCATTAGAGAATTCAATCATAGCTATATAAAATTTTTCAAAAATTTAACATGATCATCAATTGCAGCCCAATCAGAATTATGTAGCATACACTAAGGAAAACAACCAGAATATTAATTAAAATTCATTATAATAGGAACTTTAAAAGCAAGATAAGTTTTTCAATAAATATATGTAACGCCCCAAGAACCTATCCCAAGATGTCACATGGTGTTCAAGGCCACACGTGGCCTCAAGTTAACCCTCTAAGCCTCTCATCACTTTCAGAACTCATTATAGCGCAAATCATGCTAAGATATAGAGGAATAACCATGTCATGAACATACTGACATACGAAGTAATACTTCCCTGTAAAAACAAAATACTAAAATCTCTGTAAACGTTGGTACACTAGTCTGACAAAGCCTCTACTACATAGGTCTGAGAAGCAATTGGGACAGATCCTTAACTTACTCGTGCTGAACTGAAAGAAAACTACCATCTATTAACAAGGCAAAATTAGAGACACGGATCCTCGAACAAAGAGGACTCACCAACCGCATAAATGTTGGTGAAGGTACTCAAAGATCACTTTCGCTGTTAAGACTGAGTACCTGCACCTATATCATGAGGAAATATAGAATACAAAAGAGTATGAGAGTTAGTACTTGGGAATGTGGGTGTGGATGAAACATTTTAAATAATATCATAAATATATAAAAAAATCATGCATGCTGACAATAATAACTCTCTTCGCTTGAATTATCTAAAACATTATTTTCGTAAGTCATCAGTAATAACATATGCTTCATAAATCTCATAAATCATTTAACTCAACTCAAACTCTTTGACTCATGACTTAGAGTGACTCGGTAACTCATGGTACTTAGATCATTATGGACGTGGGAGTTTCTTACAACCGACATAACTACACCATGTGAGCCGCATGGAGTCCAAAGTTTTGCTCTCTTAAGGAGAGAAACCCACATTGGCGGGGGAGTCATACTATTGCTAGAGAGTACAACCTCAAACTCATTATAACAATCCCATACTCGGCGTCTGGCACAAAATTATCAACATCAATCCTACGGTGGCACGTAGTTTTGGGGAAATACCACATTTCCTGCTCGGTGCTAAATAATCCTCCCAGACTCAGATCAGAACACGTTAGGAAATCCACTTTAATGAATATCAACTCATTAGTCTATTTTAAAGACTAAAACATAAATATATATCAATTTTGTAAATCATAAACATCTTGTGGGTTCCTAACCCGACTCAACTCAACACAATCTTTCTCAACATCAAGTACATTTACTTTTCGAATCATTTTCAAATGTCAAAAGCTTTAAGGAAACATCAAAGGACTCATTCTTGACTTTCAATCTCAAATATCGATATATATTCAATAGTCAAATTTCTGATGGAAAGGCATAAGTCATGACACTTGTCTTAAATCGCTTAGAAATAATCAATGCATAATGACAATATACAACTCATGTAATAAATTATCAATTTAAGAAACATGATGGTGAAATAATGATAAATATCAAACTTATTCAAATCAAATCTCATAAATTATAAATAAAGAAGTTTGAGTGTAAACCCACTTGCAAAATCATATAAATCAATAATAGAAAGTATATCTTTAGGCAAAATAACGAAAGGAGTGTTCTTGTTCAAGCCCCACATACCTTGGAATATAATTTGGGAGATGTAGAAACTTGTTTGGAACTTCTTCCTTATACTTTTGAGCTAAGATCCTTCATCCTTTGATTAGGGGAGCTTAATTCTCGGACAACTTGGAGAAATCTATGTAAGATCCTTGAATTTCTTGGAAGGAGTTTTGGTTTTTGGGTTGAGAGAAAACACTAGTTTTCTAGAAAATTGGAGAGAAATAGGAGAAAATGATCTTCTCTTTACTACCAGATCGTACGTCACTTGAGTGCCAAAACTAGAACGTTCTGGCTCGACGCAACAGTCGAAGTGATGATCCTATAGGAAACTAACGATCCACCGAGTCGTCCGTCACTCGAGTACCAAATCTGGTTATTCTGCCTGGACGTGACGGTCGAAGTGATGGTCCGTAAGGAAGATGACGGTCCACCAAGTCGTCCGTCACTCCAAGGCCAGAAATGAGATATTCTTTCTTGACCTGACAGACCCCTTGATGGTCCATCAACTTTTTGATGGTCCGTCAACTTTTTAATGGTCTACCATCTTGGCCATCACACGGTGACCAGGAAGAGGGGTCACTTCCTTGGATTGATGGGACACTTGATGGTCCACCAAGGACCTCACTGTCCGCCAGGTCAACCATCAGACCTGGCCGATTCGATATGTCTAACCAAAACAGCTATAACTCCCTCATTCAAAGTCGGATTTCAATGAAATTGGTATAGATGGAAAACTTACTCAATGCTTTACATGACAAAAAGTAGAAATTAGAGAAATACAACATGGTTTAAACATAAATCATTTTGGAGGTCATATATATCCACTCAAAAATGGATTTAGGCTTATGAAATGATTGGGGTATTACAATATCTCCCCATTGGACACATTGTCCTCGAATAATGCCAAATAGGACAAGAAAAAGAGAAAATGAGGATGCCCAGCTGGAATGACTCACATTAAAGGGCTCACTATACTCTCAACTTTTGAGTGCTTCACTAAATGCACTAATTATGGAGGGAATCACCATAAAGCTGAATACATTAGATTAGGAGGAAACTAAATTAGGGGAATAGTACCTTCAACTTTATAAGATGAGGGTAACTAGCTGGCATATCTACTTCTACTTCCAAAGTGGCACCCTCTACTGATTGATTTCGCCACAGAACTTTAACCAAGGAAACTTCTTTTTTCGTTAGTCTACGGACATGATAATCTAGAATTTCAATCGGGATTTCATCATACGAAACGCTATACTGAACATCACAACTTTCCAACAGATCAACAACAACAGAGTCTCCAATGTGCTTCTTGAGCATCGAATCTTGAAATACATATGGACAGCTGACAACTCTGCAGACAACTCAATCTCATAAGCTGTTTTCCCAATATGATTCAAAACTCTATAAGGGCAAACATATTTGGGACTCAGCTTTCCTTTCTTTCTAAATCTTTTAACCCGTTTCATGGGTGAAATTTTCAAATACACCAAATCATCGACTTCAAACTCAAGAGCTCTTCTCATATCTGGATATGACTTATTAAGACTCTAGGCTATCTTCAATCTCTACCAAATTAACATAACTTTATCCATAGCCTCAAATACAGCATTAGAGCCAATCATAGCAGCTTCACCCATTTCAAACCAACCTATGGGCGATCTACATCTTCTCCCATACAAAGCTTCAAATGGAGCCATTCCAATGCTAGCATGAAAACTATTATTGTAAGCAAATTCAATCAATGACAAATGTTCATCCCAACTTTGTTTAAAATCAAGAACATAAGACCTCAACATATCCTCCAAAGTCTGGATAGTCCTCTCAGCCTGACTATCTTTTTGTGGATAAAAAGAAGATCTAAGATGAACTTAGGTGCCAAGACCTTTCTTAAAGGCTCTCCAAAACTGACAAATAAATTGAGTATCTCTATCAGAGATGATAGACAACGGACTCCATCCAACCTTACTAACTCTCGAATATACAGCTTAGTGTAGTTCTCCATGGTGAAAGATGTATGTACTAGCACAAAATATTCTGACTTTGGCAACTTGTCTACAACGACCCAAATAGAATCATGATGACGACGGGAGAGAGGTAAACCGGTCATAAAATCTATTTTCACCACTTCCCACTTCCAAGATGGAATGCTAAATTTGTGCATCATGCCACCGGGTCTCTGGTGCTCTATCTTTACCTGCTAGCAAGTTGCACACTTGTGTAAGAACTTCGCTATATCCTTTTTCACACCATTCCACTAATAAATTTTCCGTAAATCGCAGTACATCTTGGTAGCACCGGGATTAATAGAATACCTCGCGCCATGCACCCTAGTTATAATTCTCTACCTCAGATCATCGACATTAGGCACAAATAATCTATTGTAAAATCTTAATACACCATCTCCCCCATGGGAGAAAACCTCCATCTTTTCGTCTTTGACGGACGCTTTGAATTCAACCAAATGAGAATCCATATCCTGATTCTCCTTCACATCCAAAACTAGGGAAGACTCTGAATCCAAACATTACCCTCAGCTGAGTCGAGCAATCTAAAACCTAACCTAGCCAAACGATGAACTTCACAGGATTAATCCTGCTTATCTTCCTCAACATGTTCTACACTACCCATGGATGACCTACTAAGGGTATCTGCCACTACATTGACCTTGCTCGGGTGATACAATACACTCATTTCATAGTCCTTTAGTAATTCTAACCATCCCACCTGCCAAAGATTCAATTCTCTTTAAGTGAACACATACTGTAAACTCTTGTGATCTATAAAGACATCAACATGAATATCGTACAAATAGTGTCCCCAAATTTTCAAAGTAAAAACCATTGCAGCTAACTCAAGGTCATGGGTCGAATAATTCTTTTCATGAGGTTTCAACTGCCTGGAGGCATAGGCTATAACCTTACCCTTGTGCATGAACATGCAACCCAAACCAACTCTGGAAGAATCATAATATACCATAAAATCTTCTACACCATTAGGCAGGGTCATCACGGGGGCTGAAGTGAGTCGAGTCTTCAACTCTTGAAAACTCTTCTCACAAGAATCTGACCTCTGGAATTTAACCTTCTTTTGGGTCAACCGGGTCAAAGGAGCAGCAATGGAAGAGAAGCCTTCGACAAAACACGGTAGTAGCCAGCTAGACCTAAGAAACTCCTAATATCAGATGGGGAAATAGGTCTAGGCCAATTCTTCATAGCTTCTACCTTTTGAGGATCAACTCGAATACCTTCAAAAGAGACAATATGACACAGAAAGGCAACTAATTGAAGCCAAAATTCACACTTGCTAAATTTGGCAAACAACTGTTGATCTCTAAGGGTTTGCAAGACAATTGGGAGATGATCTGCATAGTCATTTTCACTCTGAAAATATACAAAGATATCATCTATAAGCACAATAATGAACATATCTTGGTACGATCTAAACACATGATTCATGAGGTCCATAAAAGCTGGTGGGGCATTCGTTAGCCTGAAAGACATGACCAAGAATTTAAAATAACCATAACGACTGCGAAAAGTCATCTTTGGAATATCACACTCTCTGACTTTAAGTTGGTGATAACCGAATCTCAAATCTATTTTTGAGAAGTAGCTGGCACCTTACAGCTGATCAAATAGGTTATCAATTCTAGGAAGAGGGTACTTGTTATTGACTGTGACCTTGTTAAGCTAATGATAGTAAATGCACATACACAATAAACCATCTTTCTTTGGCACGAATAGAATGGGTGCACCCTAGGGAGACACACTGGTCCTTATAAAACCCTTATCAAAAAGATCTTTGAGTTGCTCTTTCTACTCTTAAGTTCTACGGGGGACATATAGTACGGAGAAATAGAAATAGGTTGTGTATCAGGGAGAAGATCTATTTCAAACTCTACCTCTCTGTCGGGAGGTACCCTAGGAGATCTTCCTAGAAAATATCAGGAAACTCATTGACAACACTAATAGATTGAATAGTCGGAGTCGCAAAATTAGTTTCCTTAACTTAAACTAAATGATAGATACAACCCTTGGATATCAATTTCCTAGCTTTAAGATAAGATATGAATTGACTTTTAGGAGATACAGAATTTCCAAACCACTCGAAGACGCCCTCATTCAGAAACTGGCACTTTACTACATGAGTACAATAGTCTATAGATTCATAACAAGCCAGAATAATGTCAAAATCAACCATGTATAGCTCAAACAAATCTGCAAACATGACTCTATGAAGGACAGTCAAAGGACACTTCTCATATACTTGCTTAGCAATAATAGATTCATCCACTGGTGTCTAGACTAGAAAAGGCTCGAAAATCTTTTTAGCACTGATTTCAAAATTCACAGCGACCAACTGAGTCACATAAGAAAGACTTAACCCAGGGTCCATCAATATATCCACATTGAAATGGAATACATGAAGCGTACTAGTAACAACATCTGGTGAATCCTCCTGCTCCTAGCGGGGTGGTATAGCATAAAAGCAATTCTGGCACTAACCACTTGTAGTACTAGACGAGACACACTGAGGAGGAGTAGGACAAACTACAGGGGCTGGAGCACTAACAGTCTGACTCTGAGGACGAACATCGTGACTCCCCTGTCTAGAATATGGGTAATCTCTTAAGTTATGGCCTAACTTACCGCAACCAAAACAACCATTCTAACCGACTAAGAACTCACCGGGATGGTCCCTACCATACTTCAAACATGGGGAAGGATGAGGTCTATTACTCACACTATCCTGAGACCTGGACGTAATAGGCCTACGACCCTACTCCAGCCTAATTCTTAATGTAGGAGTATTGGATAATAAAGGCGATGGAACAAGAGAACAGCTCTGGAACTGAGGGCGGATCCCTCCTAATAATCTAGTCTGACTATACCCCTACTGCTCTGATCTAACTCTCTTATTCCCTCTCACTCTCACTCTCTCCTTCACTTTGTCCACTTCAATCTGCTGAGCATGAATCATTAGTCTTGAAAGGTCCATGTCCCTATTAAGCATAGCAGATTTACACTCTTTCACAATATAACCAGATACACCGGCCAAGAACTTATTTGTAATTGTTCTAAAATCAGCCATCATACTGGGAGCATACTTATATAACTGTTTAAACCTATGGCAATACTCCTTAACTATCATGGGGCCCTATCTCAAGTTCATAAATTCTTCTAATTGTGCTTCCCTCGGCTTCGGGGGTAAGAATCTATCTAAGAAGGCATCTTACAATAATTGCCAAGTCACAAGAGTATCATTCTCCCCTCTACTCTTCCTCCACATCTCCACCCAATCATAAGCAACATCTTTCATTTGATAGGCAGCTAATTCAACACTCTCCTCCTCAGTCATGTGCATAACCTGAGTGATCTTTCTCACTTTATCTAAATATATTTATGGGTCCTCACCTACTATTGCACCATATAAATCAGGTGGATTCATTTGCATAAAGTCACGTACACGGGAAATAGTAGAATTATTCCCTTGCGAAGGTGGAATAGTAGCCTGGGTGTTAGGTTAGGCGTTGGCAGTGACCGCCTGGGCTAGTGATTGGAAAGTTGCCCAAAATTTGGCATTGGATACCTTCTCACCTAAAAGATCAATGGGTTGAGGTCATTTGTTGTTTCTATAAGCTTTATAAGGAAGCATTTTCTATCATAAGAGAGCACAAATTAACAGTAGAGAGAAATAGTCATAGGCATGATAGACTCTTGAAAGAAAGAAACAACTTATCCTAATACATCCCGTATTCTCTTGCTCATAGATTGGCGTGCTACACACCAATGATCAAGACTCTATGTTTCGTGGCTTTTCAGACTCCCTAGGACTCCTTGAACCTTAGGCCCTGATACCAAGCTTGTAACACCCCGAGAAGTCACATGGTGCTCAAGGACACACTTGGACTTAATTTAACCCTCTAAGTGTCTCACCACTTTCAGAACTCATTATAGCGCATATCATGCTAAGATAAACAGGAATAACCATGTCATGAACATACTAAAATACAAAGTAATACTGCCCTATACAAAACAAATACTAAAATCTCTATACACGCTAGTACACTAGTCTGGCAAAGCCTCTACTACATAGGACTGAAGAGCCATTAGGACAGATCCCCAACTGACTCATATTGAACTGAAAGTAAACAACCATGTATTATCAAGAAAACATTGGAGACATAGGTCATTGAACCATGAGGAATCACCAACCGCAGAAATCTAGATGAAGGTACTCAAAGATCACTATCGCTGCTGAGACTGAGCACCTGAACATATATCATGAGGAAATATAGAATATAAAATAGTATGGGAGTCAGTACTTGGGAATGTACTGAGTATGTGGTGGTGCATGCAACATTTTAAATAATATCATAAATGTATAAGAAAATCATGCATGCTGATTAATAACTTTCTTTGCTTGAATTATCTAAAACATCATTTCCGTAAGTCATCAGTAATAACATATGCTTCATAAATCTCATAAATCATTTAACTTAACTCAAACTCTTTGACTCATGACTTAGAGTAACTCGGTAACTCATGGTACTTAGAACATTATGGACATGGGAGTTTCTTATAACCAACATAATTACACCATGTGAGCCACGTAGAGTCCAACATTTTTCCCTCCTAAGGAGAGAACCCCATATTGGCGGGGGTGTCATACTCTTGCCAGGGAGTACAACCTCAATCTCGTTATCACAATCCCATACTCAGCATTTGGTTCACAATTATCAACATCAATCCTACGGTGGCACGTAGTTTTGAGGATATACCACATTTTCTGCTCGATTCTAAATACTCCTCCCAGACTCAGATCAGAATGCGCTAGGAAATCCACCTTAATTAATATCAACTCATGGGTTTATTTTAAGGACCATAACATAAAAATACATCTCATCTATAAATCATAAACATCTTGTGGATTCCTAACCCAGTTCAACAGAACACAAAAATTTCTCAACAGCAAGTACATTTGCTTTTCGAATCATTTTCAAATATCAAAAGCTTTAAGGAAACATCATAGGACTCATTCTTGACTTCCAATCTCAAATATCGACATATATTCAATAGTCAAATTTCCCATGGAAAGGTATAACTCCTGAAACATGTCTTAAATCACTTAGAAATCATCAATACATAATGACAATATACAACTCATGGAATAAATTCTCAATTTAAGAAACATGATGGTGAAATAATCATAAATATCAAACTTATTCAACTCAAATCTCATAAATCATAAATAAAGAAGTATGGGTGTAAACCCACTTGCAAAATCATTTAAATCAATAATAGAAAGTAAATCTTTAGGCACAAAAAAGAAAGGAGTGTTCTTTTTCAAGCCCCACACACCATGGATTATAATTTTGGAGATGTAGAAACTTGTTTGGAACTTATTCCTTACAGTTTTGAGCTAAGATCCTTGATGCCTTTGACTAGGGGAGCTTAATTCATGGACAACTTGGATAAATCTATGGAAGATCCTTTAATTTCTTGGAAGGAGTTTTAATTTTTGGGTTGAGAGAAAACCCTAGTTTTCTAGAAAGTTCTTGGAGAAATTGGAGAGAAATAGCAGAAAATGATTTCTCTTTACTACTTTGATGTATATATAAGGCAACAAGGAGCAGAAATGACCAAACTAACATTTTAAAAAAGATGAAATTTGTTGATCGAGGCCTGTGATGGTCGATCTGATGGTCCACCAGATTGTCCATCACTCGAGTTCCAAAACTGGAATGTTCTGCCTCGACACGACGGTCGAAGTAACAGTCTGTCAGGAAACTAATGGTCCACCAAGTCGTCTGTCACTCAAGTGCCAAATCTGGGCAATTTTTCCTCGATGTGATGGTCGAAGTAATGGTCCATCAGGAAACTCACGGTCCACCAAGTCATCCGTCACTCGAGGGCCAAACACAAGACATTCTTTCTCGACCTGACAGGATCCTTGATGGTCCATCAACTTTTTGATAGTCTGTCAAATTTTTGATGGTCCACCATCATGGCCGTCATACGGTGACCAGAAAGAGGTTTCACTACCTTGGATAGACGGGACACTTAACGGTCCGCCAATGACTTGACGGTCTGCCAGGTCGACCGTCAGACCTGGGCGATCCGATATCGCTGATTAAAATGACTATAACTCCCTCGTCAGAAGTTGGATTTCAATGAAATTGGTATCGATGGAAAGCCCATTTAATGCTCTACATGAAAAAAGTAGAAATTAGTGAAATAAAACATGGTTTAAATATAAATTACTTTGGAAGTCATACATATCCACTCAAAAGACAAATTTAGGCTTAAGTAATGATCGGAGTATTACAATATAAGTAGCATTCCATATAGTATCACATTCTTCAGGGATAATTATCGATAAAAGTCTATTTTTTTCACATTTCTCTCACTCTACATTTTTTATTATTTCCTTAAATAAATCCAACAACAAGCCGAACCTTTTTAATATAAAGGTCAAAAAAATCAAGGTTGTCTCTTCCGATTAAATTTTATATATGACAAGCACACTTAACATGAAATATTTCAGATAACGGCGAAGAAAATTCAAATTTGAACAACTCAATAGAAGCCTTGTTGTTAGATGTGTTATCAAAAGCTATACATAAAACTTTTCTTTCCATACCGTAATATTTTTCTACTTTAGAGATAGATTCAAAAATAAAACTTTCAGTGTGTCTATGATCTTCATCATATAAAAAAGCCAGAATATGTTTTTGCATAGTAAAATTATTATCTATCTAGTGACAAGTAATTGTTAACTAATCATTTTTGTTAACAGCACAACCAAGATCAGAAGTTAGAGCAATTCTACATGAAATATTTTTTAATAACGTAGATAAATAATAAATATATTGTGCATGGAATCTAAAAATATCAGACCAAATAGTACTTCTAGCAATACTTGTAAATATCAGATTATAAATTTCTTGAATATAATGAATAAAAGCATCCAAAGAAGCAAAAGTTCAAGGTAAATAGCCCATAGCTATTATTTTCGCTATTTCTTCCCAGTCCTTCATTTTTTTATAATTCTTAACTAATTAACCGATTGTTAGGTTCAATCTAGTTTGTGCTAGCTCACCAACAGCCTCATCACCTTATGCAATAGTTAACTCTCATGTGTTACTATATCTTAAATGTCTCATCACGAACCTGTATCCCATTTATTGCCTCCGATTTTATGCTCATATATAATTTCACAAATATTTCATTACACCTTAGTTTCTCCTTTTATTTCCAAAAAAAATCCCCATGCAATACTAGTTTTTCTATGAAATCTTGCAGGGGTGCGACGGGGAGAATGGAGAGGAAGATTAACCAATTCCGACTTCGGGTGTCTCACCAGTGTTTTCATTATCTTAATCTAAATTAACTATGTCTACTTCTTCTCTTCTTCTATACCATAATTTTCTGAGCGTCTAAATAATTTATATGGCGAACACCTACACCTGTTTCTTCCTCAAAAGGTTGACTAATTGGTACTAGAGGAGCACAAGTATATCTAGTACTTGAACTACCTCTATCAAAACTGCCACCAATTAATTTTTTACTACCACTACCAGTTTTGGGACAAAAAAATTGACACTTTTACCGAGGTTTCGTAATTTTTCCATATTATAAATTAAACTAACAAATATTCAAAATATACAAAAATAATAAAAATAAATATTCAACAATTACTACTTAAAAATAAAAATTAAGAGATGTAGTGACAATACCAAATTTTAAAAGTATCCAAAATTTACGACTTTATAAAACTTCCACTTGTATATGTAATCGCAAAATTAATAAATAAAATTGAGCACTTTAGGAGATAATTAGAATATTTGAGAGAGATTGAGAATTTGTGAAAAAAGATTTGTAATTGTAGGGTATTTATTGAAAAAAATTTAAATTTAATTGTTTTTATATAAATTGGGAAAATAGCCAAATGGTCGTTGGAAGTCTACAGTGTCTATAATGTTATCGTTCTTAACGGTCCAATTTAGGCCTTTCCATATAGCTATAATTTTTTTTAATAATCGGGTCGGTCCGGTCTGAGTTACTGGTGGTCCTGGTTTGGTTTTAAATTTTGGCTGGTCCACCGGGCCTATTAGTTGATATGGCCCAGCCCGAGATCAAAGACCCAGTGACCCAAGGCCCATTAGGCTGGGTTAAAAGGGCCAGAACTAGCCAGCCCGGACTAATTGATAGGTTTAGTCCAAAGTTCCCTCAACTTAAAATAGAAAAAATTATACCTAGTGATTACGAGTCACACGATGACTCGGAACGAAATATTATGACTCGTTACCACAGGTCGTAGCCAAGATAGTGTCATCAGGCACACATACGATTGACCCAACGACTTACATCATACTACTCGAATCATAACCCTACAACTTATAGGTTCTAAGTAATATCCAAGACATAAACACTTGGAATGTACACTAGTTTGACTATGATGGGGATATCCCTACTTGTAATAAGTCCATATGACTCGTTGTGAGCCACTCATACTTAGAATAAGAAACTTAGAAACACACAATGGTTAGGCTATGACTTAGGTCCTTATAAATGGTCAAGACTCCCTATGACTCATAAGAGGAGTTGTAGTATAGGTAGTAAGGATAAAATTTTTAAAATTTTAAGGACCAAACATTTGGGGTGTTACATAAGCCATGGCTAAAGAGAGTGTAAATCTGTAAATTCACTTCCTGAAATGAACTTCGAGACTAAATTATTATAAAAGTTCAGAATGGGTTGGAATCTCTCACGATAGGAGTAATTAGTAGTATCATATATAGACCAAAATTTATCTCGGTCAAATCTTTGAAACATCATCATTAATCTCTTTTACACATAAGTTATTCATTAAGATAGACAATTATTGTTATGAATAAATCTATTTTAAGGTGAAGAGTGAGCTTTAACTCTTACTTTGGAAAAATAGTAATAAGATCATATTTTAACAAGAACCATATCATATACCAGTTGAATGCTCATAAAAATGTACTGAATGTATGCATGCCATCACCAGTATTCAATTAATGGAACCATAATTATCAATATATTTATAACCTATAATCATATCCTTTTCAAGGATAATACTTCTCGGATATACAATCATTATCATAACATGGCCATGGTCCCAATAATGTATCCAAAATACTTACAAAATCATAATCACGGCCTTATGCCCACATACATATCCAAAACTCATTTCAATAATCATACCTATAAGTTATCTCATATCTATAAGCCATAAAGCATATCTATAATTATCTATCTATGAGGCAAAATATATCAATAAGGCATCTCACATCTAGGAGGCATAACCTATCAGTAAGGTATCCCACGTGTAGGATGCATAATATATCAATAAGGTATCTTAAATATCATAGAAATAATCTATCAATAAGGCATCTCACATCTAGGAGGTATAATATATTAATAATGCATCTCACATTTAGGAAGATTAATCAATTAATAATGCATCATACATCTAAGAGTCATAATATATCAATAACGCATCTCACATCTAGGAGGCATAATCTATCAATAAGGCATCTCACATATAGGAGGCATAATATATCAATAAGGCATCTCACATCTAGGAGGTATAATATATAAATAAGGCATCTCACATCTAGGAGCCATAATCCATCAATAAGTCATCTCATATCTAAGAGACATAATATATTAATAAGGCATATCACATCTAAGAGCATAACCTATCAATAAATCATTTCACATCTAGGAGTCATAATCTATCAATAATACATCTCACATCTAGGAGGCATAATCTATCAATAAGGCACCTAACATCTAGTAGGTGAAAATACTAATCAAATACGAAATCTATATCATGGCTATGAGTCATTAGTCATAATCTTGGAAAACCTTCAATATTAATCAAGTAATAAAGTGTCCTTAAACTGATATTTCAATAGTCTTAACTATGCCTAACATCCATAACTAAGTCAACAAGGAGTAACACAAGTATTGGCCTAAGGTGGGACGGAGGAACCCTCTTCTAATCCCCGAATTCCATAATTAGGAAATTTACACCCCAGAATAGGCTAAGATATTTAAATTCACTTCTTGTTGGTACATAATATATAAACAATCCTAAAATATAAATTCCACCAGGAAACATGAGCAATTATGTCAAACTTTACCTACATTCCAATTTCATGGTAACTAAATAGTCAAATAAGACTAATCACAGTAGTGATGCTCCCAACACCTAAACCACATCTCAAATCTAGTATAAATTCATAATCACTCTATTAATATGCTCAATCTATGAAGATAGCAATAGTATCTTAGAACTATAACTAGTATTTCACCTTACAGGTTAAGTCATTCATCTAATCCCAAGCTTCAATAATCAAGACTAAGCCATGGTATTCAACCCATAATAAATCTTAATTCTCACATTTAAATTCTAATGAGATATATCAAAAACATCATCTTATGAAGAAAAGAAGATAGAATCCTACTTAGAAATCTAACCACAAATCCTTAAATCTTCCACAAAATGTATGTCTTCACTCCACGATCTCAAAATACTGCTACACTATCAAAATCATCAACTACACGTGATTAGGAGTAAAATAAGAACCATATTTCCACCAAAAGGTCCATGTTAAATTTTGGTTCAAGAATAAGCCTATGACGTCTGTTAATGGAATCAAAATTTGAAACCATCATGAGGTTCCTAGAAGGACAACAAAGTTAAGTTCAAATGTTAAGCAAAAATGAAACACATTTCGAGTCTCAAATCAACCCTTAAAGTTTAGGAATGCAAATCCTTAATTTCTAAGAATTTGTCCAGAAATCGATGGAATCTTACCAAGAATTTGAAGGAAAATAACAGAATAATTGATAACCAAGCTCCCCTAAATTAACTACCAGCTTAGTCTCATGCTTTGCTGCTCTTTTAGGGTTTTGGATCTTAATATATGGATGAAAAATGTGCTAATTTGAAATATATGGGGTCTATTTATACCCAAACAAGGTAATTAGAAGTCGTTATTGCAGGTATGCGATCGCACCAACTTGGCATTTGGACATTGACTCCCAATTAGTGCCTCTTTCCACAATTGTATTATCTTTCCTACCAAGGTTACCGTGATTGTGACCTTGGCTAGAAATATTCATGCACCAGCTAACAGTAGTGGACTTGGAAATTCCATGTCCTGGCCAAGGCCTCGGGATTCATTTGGAACCCCGTATATGCAAATGCTGATGGGATTTATTCAAAAACCCTGTTTATGTAAATGAACTATTTACTCACACTAAATTTGATGTTCCAAACTCAATGGCGAAATCAAATTTTCCATACGAGGTTGTTTCAACTAAATTTGGGTTCCACACCCAAATTTTGAATTTCTCAACTCTTTGTCCAATAGGTCAATAAATGAGCCCAAGTGCCTTAGGACCCGAATAAAGGTCTACCTAGCCTAAAATTGACATTCCAAAGCTAATGGCACTATTTGAGTTCTTGTCTGAGGTCATCTACTAGGAGTTTTGGTATGAGGCTAAATTTTAAACAATAAAAGCACCAAAATAGAGAAATAAGCCTAAAATCAAAATGAACTGTTTGATCATCGAACCAATAGATTTTTTTATCTCATAAATAACTTGTAGCTACTATGGAAAGGCCCGAAAAAGAAAAAATGCACAAAAATCAAGGGAATGACCTAGAGGGACATAAAAATACACCTAATGATATGTTCCGTCATTATTAAGAAGACACCTCATTATGGGTAAAAGTTACAATTTTTTTTTAAAATATTATATTCTACTAGTATGGGATAATATGGATAAAAATTTGAGAATTTCAAATTTTGGATTAGGCTGACATTATCCCGCTATAGAGGAATTGTCATAGAGGCCTACAGGATACTAGGAATATAAACTCAGGCAGAATTTTATTAATTACATTTTTCCTCTTCCGTTGCAAAAATGATGAGTTTTTCTCTAAAACCATCCTAGGATTATCTCATGACCTTAAACTAATCAAGATGAGGGATTTCTCTCTAATGGGGTGAAACCTATGGTTAACTCATGGATTCCACATTAGAATTCACTATCACGGAATTAAAAGCTTAGATTTACGATTCCACAATAACTGTGTGACATCTAGGTAGGCTAGTTTTATTGAGTACTTTAGACCTGGTTAGAAAGAATAAACATGATGTATATTACCTGAGATTTCATCCATAGGACTTCAGGCACAGTGTCGGTGTGGATAAAATAGATGAAACCCCACTTAATTTGGAGATAAATTGTTGTTATTTTGTGATATTTAATTTTTCAAGTAATTAATGTATCTGCTTTTTTTTTATCCCTGCATGATTAAAAATAGTATTATACTTAAATATCAGTTTTTTACTTAATTATTGCCTAAATTGAAAGTGGTTAGTATTTGTAATGATTCTCTTGGTCACTTTCTCAATTTAAGCATGTTTTTGGCATTTTGAGATTTTCCACAATGGCTACAAGACATGTAAGACTTATCAGAGATATCGATGCAATTATCGGGTAGTTCGTTTAGTTTTGGGCTCATTTTCCTATTTTGGAGTTTTTATGGAATTGGTCATAGACCAAAAATCCTAGTAGATGACATCAGCTTATAATTCCGATAGTGTCATCAACTTTGAAATATTTATTTTAGGCTGAGGGAACCTTAGTTAAGTTTTTTAGGCTTCTAGACTCATTTTGGGCTATTGGATGGATTATATAGAAATGAAACTACATGTATGGGCCCCATAATTAGTGAAATGATATTGGATGAAAGTTTTGATGGTTCCATTGAATCTAAAATTTTAAATTTGATATGGGAACATAGTTTTTTACACGCATGGGGTTTTGAATGACTCTCAATTACTCGATTGGTCTCCATTTGAACTTAGCAAAATCTGGTGTCTAGCTTCAGCTGGTGTGATTGCTTTAGGAATACTTTGGTATATTATTCGATGATTTCTAAAGCTATCTTTGTCTGAGTTAGTCACTTAAGTGAAGACCTCATCACATAAGCAAAGGCTGATTAAACCACACTAGGCCACTTAAGCTAAAGGCAATTATGTCGTTGAGGATGATCGCTTAAGCAAAATGATCACTTAAGTGAATCCCTCTATAGTTATATCACCTTATTCACCCAAAATTCCCATCATTTTATCCTCTATTTCTACATCATTCTTAGAGCTGAAAAAGAGGCAAAAATAGGAATTACCCATTGAATCTAAGGTAAGATAGACAAACATTTCTTGGTTATATTTCATTAATTTTTTCCATTAATTTCAATCATATTTCAGGGTAAATTCTTAGAATTAGGTTTTAAAATTCCTAAACTGTAAGGTTTAATTTGAGACCTGATTTGCTGTCTATTTGTGTTGAAATTTTGACCATATATTCCTTATCCTTCATTATAATTTTATTCCTTTACTTGTAAGAGTCGCATATTTTCCCACATTATTGTATAGTAGTTATACATGTTATATATTATTTGGCTATAGCCATGATGACAATATTAGTTGGACTCTAGGTGAGTAAGTTATCGTGTCTGTAATCTATCGGCATTTAATTCTTATAATTATATTATTTGTATACTGGTGATGGTAGCATAGACTCAGTATATTCATACTGAGTACTACTTTTTTTTTATAAAAAAATGGTATTTGTTCCCACTTTTTATTTTTAAAATAGATTCTTTCTTAACGGTAATCGTACCACATAAATGGATGATTTTTGAGCTTTTGGAAATAAAGTGTTGTTTTAGAAATGTGATGGAGATAGATTTTGATCCATGATTTTACCACTATTCACTTCAGTCGAGAGACTCCAACCCTTTTAGACTCTTTTAGTCATGGTTTGAGTTTATGTATTCATTATATATATATATATATATATGTATGTATGTATATTTGGTATTAAAAGTATTAGATTGATAATTGGAAATCCTAGATACTTACTATGTCAGTGTATATCGATCCTCTTGAACCCCTTAGGTGTCCCTTAATTTTTGAGCCATCATGCTGAAGAAGAGAGGACATCGTAGGTCCTGCCTTTGCAAGCCGTCGAGCAAGAGTAGTCATATACACTGGGTTACTTATGGAACTTGGTCAATTATAGTATTATGGAATTTCTTTGCATTCATTATTGCATGTGCATTTTTTATCACTGGTATGTTTTTTGATAACTATATCTATTTTCTTCATGGGGGTGCATAGGTATGGGTTATGAGTGTTGCATGTTGTGTGTTGTGTGTTGATTGAGCCTTCTAAGTTTTGTGGCCCAATTTAGGTATTGTTTGTATGGTTTACCCGGTTATTGTATTATTATTAGTTTAGTTTGTGACGAGTTAATTATGGTTAGTACAAAGATTTGAGGTATGATCCTGGTTCCTTTTTCTTGAGGTTAATTTTATAATGGATAATTATATCATGTTTCGACATTTGGATTAGGGACCCCAAACAATCTTTAGTTTCCTACTTTTTTAGGATGCCTTGAGATGCTAGCTTAACTATATTAGGTTGTACTCTTTGTGAGAGTCTTGTATACCTATATGTATATACATATATCTAGCTATGACATTACCGTACATCCCTTTATTCCCTTGCTTCTTCATATTTTATATGTATATACACTTTGTACGTCTATACTACTATATATATATAAATCCTTCATCTACTCTTTATTTGTATATTGGCCAATGATATACGGTATAGTTCTTAAGTTTCGAAGTATGACTAGAATTGGATAGTTCATCCTTATTGCCTCTTTATTCTTATTATGTTAGTTTCTGAATATTTGATTTTAGGTTACATTCCTACTTATATATGATGTCTCCTAAATTACACCTCAAATAAAGTAAAAATTATTCACTAGTAAAATACAGAACTCAACCTAGCTGGTTTCTAACCCACAAGGAAGAGGCCAAAAATCTATCAAAAGCTTACTGATGTAATTGGAAAGCACAAAAAGTAAATTGGAGGTAGGGGAGGGGTTGTAAAAATAAGAGTAACAGAAACAATGTTGGGCAGCTAGGGTTGTGATTAATATGAGACACAATTAAGATTCTGATCCCCTTGACTTTATAAGTCCACAGACTGTTCATACCTGTCAAACTATCTTTGTACCTTACATGCAAAATCTAAGAAGTTATATATTACTTAACTGTCTCTCAACATTGGTTTGGGTGAATTTTACTCATCTCCTCTCAGTTATAGAGTGTCGCATTACTAACCCTTGTTTTATGATCATAGATTTACTATCTCCTCTCGATCTCAAGTTACTTAGATGAAGGTTTATAGCTTCAAATTACTATTGTGATCTCCTTTTTCTAATCTCTCTCTCTCTCTCAAGTAAGTATTGAGTACGGGCGAGTTCCTAATGTTTGTAATCGTTAAAAAGAACTAAAAATGAAGGAAATCCCAATACATTGAAGCACACCATTCTAAAATGACTTTTCCCTTAACCTACTTTGTTAATTCATTAGGTTCCCAGAACACTACTAATGGCATTTAGCTACTCATATTTTTAAAATCAAATAAAGATTCCATAGATGAAAGTATAATTATTAACTTACAAAGAATAAGAATGAAAACCCAAAATCTCAAATTAAATGTAAACCATAAAGACCAAGAAAAATAATTTCAAGATCAATAATGTATCTTAGAACTCAAAATAATGTCAAAAGTGTATTGTCACAATCCAAACTAGGGACTACTCCTGATGGGTATCACAAGTACGGCAAGGACCAGAGACCTACCCCCTTATTAGCCTAGTCAACCAGAACATAATATAACTAGAAGTATATAAGTGTTGAACATCTAACAAGATAGATATAAGTTCCAAACATATAAAAAGATAGAGAAAACACTAACAAAAGGGATCTAAGAATCCACAATATAGTCCACCCATACTTTTCTTACAAAAGCCTCTAAGAAAGCAAACATCAATCTAGGTCGGGACTTGACCCCACACATAGAAAAAAAAAATTTTGTAGATAGTCTATGACATAAATAAAGACAAGACCATAAAATGGGGTTTTTTCGGAGAATGGAAGCTCACCACTTCAAAGTGGACGGTGAACAATCCCAAAATCACCTATCACTATGCAAGAAAGCAGAAGTATCTCCGAACTCTGCATCACTAAAGGATACAGAATCCAGGGATAGTTAGTTAGATGAGTGCTAGAATGTAACTCAGGGAAGGGATAAAATAATGCCATGATCAATCCATGATAAAATCACATGCAGACAGTGTGCGTATGTATATATATATATATATATATATATATATATATATATATATTATCCCAGGATAGGGAACAAGGCTTAGCATGAGAGTTGAAACATTAGCCTGGAATATGTTGGTCAAACTTTCATCAATCCCCACAGGCTATATAGGTCAAGCTTTCACCCTGCTGAAAGGATCCCAGTGTATCTTAGCCATACAAACATGGGTATCGAGGAAGGTCGGGGACTTCACGACCCTATGCCAATCCAAAATATAACTATATATATATAAGGTATGACAAAGCACACAATCATCAAAACCAACAAACACGCCGATAAATGTGGGTTTCCAGTATTATTACATCGGGACCTCCACCATCATGGCTAACTACAAAACCCCCTTTAAGACTAATTAAAACATTTGCACATTCCCGTTAATCAAACCAAGAATCATCCATTAAGGCACATATTGTTGGTATCCCCATACCAACTACTCTTGCAAGCTAATATCACTATGCCATTTCCATTGAATAACAACTTGGGTGAATCTACGACCCCATGGTCCAATTATTCATTAACTTGGAGGAATCCACGACCCCCAAGGTTCAATATAAAATCAAGTCATGTCCACAAAGACATTTCAAAACAATTTATGTTCCATTAGCCTTTTCATGTAATGAAATAGTTCCAAAGTAGTTTCAACATGCATATACTCATGTTCGAAAACAATTTCATATGGTTGGGTTGAGGTTCTTACCAATTCAATTACAAAGTTTTATAAAGTTAGGGGAATTCACAACACTGGTAAGTTTATCAAATCAATTTGGGGTAAACCTTGACCCCCTATTCCCATTTACTATGCCCATGCACCTAATTAGTTCAAAATTTTGCAATTCAAAACATAAATGTTTCACAAAAGTCATTGCAAAAGCAATTCAATCAATAGTATCAAAAAATGCTCAACTCGATTTCCAAATCAATAATTTAATCACATGGGTAATAATCTTAAGCACATGGTTTTAATAAAACAAGGCTTATGGAAGAGATACATGCCCAAGAAATCAAGTTTCATAGAGAGAAACCATCTGTTTGAGCCCTAGATGATTAATCCTTAATACCCTAGCTTTGTTCTTAACATGGGAATTTGGGAGAAGAAACAAGAGAGAAGAGAGAAGAGAAAAGTGTAATTGATTAGGTAATGTGGAATTAAGAGGTCACATAGGGTGTTTTATGTTGTGGGTTGTAGTAGGGGAAAGAGGGAAATTACCAAAGTGCCCTCAATTAAAAGTACTAAAAAATGATGCCAGTCATTACAAGTCACATCATGACTCATGACATCGGGGAATGAGTCGTTGCCTAGATTCATTGTCTGGGCAGTGACTCAGGACAAACTTACTGCTAAGATCCCGAATCACATCCTACAACATGTGACCTCACTTTATGACTCGTATGGTTGAAGTCATGACAGAAATAGAAATTTAGGCATTCCTCACTGGTTTGCCTATTACTTAAGCCCTACGACTCGCAATGAGTCTTGACGACTTATTAGGTGATTTCTTATATAGGTAATGAGCTAAGAAATCAATGCATTTTTGAAAGTCCAATCTTTTGGGATGTTACATTCTCCCCCTACGATCATTTGTCCCCGAATAGTGGGTAGAGACTTATTGAAGCTCTAGAAGTATGGATAAAGGATGTAGTTTCATATAAGGAATCCTTCCTCAACAAAACATACTTAGGAACCAAGATAAATAAGCTTCATGAAATCACCAAGTAAACTATGTAGGCACGAACCATTCAATAACAAGGCATGACATAAACATGATCTAGGGCATTAGTTATATGGAACATTAATGCAAGACAAGAACTGAGATTCCAGCAGGACATAAGTATAAAATAGAAGCATTCTCCACCTCAAATAAGACATCTAATTTCCCTTAAATATTGCCACGCTTCTCCACTACGCGAATATAACACTTCACCACTTCAATCTTATAATTGCTCCTCCAAACACATAAGAGCCTAAGCTTTATAAATACAAGAAATAAAACAAGGGTTGAACCTTTCATTATATGAACTATGAATGGTCAAGAGTGTGCATACATTGAATCACTTTTGCCTAAGACATAACATAGGATAAATTGATGGAATATAAAATGTATAGTTTATTAGAACTAAGCATAAAGTGAGGCATGAGTTTATGGATCACGAGTGTCATAAAATAAAGCTTGAATAATTAAAGGCTTAGATTTGTGAGAACCATTATTGCTTTTAGTTCAGGGGTTGGAGCATGGACAAAGCTGAATAGATAGCTTAGACCTTAGGTATAGGCACAATTAGAATAAGTAAAACATTGGTATAATGTCTTGTTGAACTGAAGTAAGAGAAATTTTCTAGAATGAAAGTAGATTTACCATGACTCTTTCCTAAAACTCGCCATCAAGAGAAAATTTAAGATCAAGCTTATTCATCATCTCCCCCAGATAAAAAGGTGATCATCCTATACTTGCGGACATACCCTCTCATTAAACCTATAAGTACAACACTCTACACTATGGAGTATCATCGTACACATAAACCCCAACTCCCTCCATAGCTATAATATGAATCCACTACCATTCATAGATATTAATCTAATCTTTGGCTGGCCTCTATAGTTATCACCCTATAATTCACACTCTCATGAGCATACACATCCATACTTCTTAACCCATAACAAAAACTCTAACCGCATAATAATACAACTTAACAAAATTCTAAAGACTACACCAAGGCCTCACACCGTCTATCTATATTCTCCTCAATGCATCTTTGAAGAATACCATAAAAAACTCCCCAAACTTCTCCATACTAAGACATTTAATAACAAGAACTAGGTACACATGACACTTACATACTTAAAACCTCATCTAACAAGAGTCTACTTGGGGTTCAACATATTCTTATAAGTTTAATGCTCTTATCCACCTAATGAATTAGTCCTAATCTATCAATTCAACACTAGTCGTCTGGTATATATATCAATTACCCACTATAATATTTCATAAGTTATCAACCTACTTTCTTTCACACAACATATCAAGCCTACTACTCTATTTCCATAAATCTCACATTATTATCACCGAGCTAACATTCTTTTCACCATTATCAATATCTAAGGTTCAAACCTAGGGTCTATGAACTATCATGCACCACCAATTAAATATCCTGCATAATATACTAGTCCATCCAATAGAGCAATCAACCTAAAATTCCTTATTTAACTTAGCTATGGACTACAAGCATATTCTTCTTCAAAACAACCTTATATGATTATCGATAGTCTATACACATCTGAAGAGACCTATCTATCTCACGCACGAAAAGCATAGGATCATCCCACAAAGACACCCTAGGGAGAATTAAACCTTAATTAAAAAGGTCTTTTAACTACCCCTTAAGATCCTTTAATTCATTTAGAGCCATTATATAGGGAGGAATAGAAATAGGATGATTGTCTAGTAGAAGAGCAATCCCAAGGTCTATTTCCCTATTCGGAGAAATACCAAGATGATCATCTGAGAAACTCCTTAACAACATGGACAAATTACAAAGAAGAACTTTCAGAATAAGAACCGTTAACCCAAACTAAATGGTATCGACACTCTTTGGAAATCAAATTCTGGGCTCTAAGATATGAAATAAATATTCCTTTACATACTAGAGAACTACCTTCATACCAAATCACTGGTTCACTCGGTAGTTGGAAATTGACTTTTTTGGTCCTATAGTCTAAAGAAACATACAAAGAGTGAAGCCAATCCATCACCAAGAGTACATCAAAATCTATCATATCCAGCTCTCCCTGGTCCACCAGGGTCTCCCTATGAAAGATAGGCACCACACAACCCCTTTAAACTTTTCTAGCCATAACAGAGTCACCCACCAGAGTAGACACAAAAAAGGGGTTGGAAACACTTTTATAACAAAAATCAAAATGACCAACCATATAAGGGGTTACATACGAAATGTAGAATCGAATCAAGTAAACCATACACATTATATGAGAAAGGTTGTATGTACCTATAATAATATCAGGAGGTGCCTGAGATTTTCGATAAGTGGAAAGAGCATAAAGATGATTTTTTGCAGTGCCTGTACTAGAGGTAACACCCTTTAGTGTAGGAGATAAAGAAGTAGCAACCAAAATCTTCTTCACTCTAGTAGCAACATTGGTTGAGGGACATTTCTTTATGATATAAACAGACTAGACAAAAATGAAGAACAATGTCCTCCCTATATCATAATAACCATGGTGAAGCCCTTTATAAAGTCTATAAAGAGGATAGGGTGGGGCTGACTGGGCACCTTGTGCCTTAAACTATTATCCTAAAATTGATAATCATAAGAAGACTAGGGTTAAGGAGCACTAACAGTCGCATTTGAACTCCCAAAATTTCTCTTGTTAGTCCGTTGTTTCTAATTTCTACCATTATTTTGCTAATCTCTACACTTCTTTGAATATCTGAACTTCATGTTTTACCCCTCTTCCATCATTTCATATTTTACACCTTCCATTAATAGGACCTAACTAGAAAGACAGAGAGTTCGCTATCTTGGTCAATGGATGACTAAAATGCAAAACTCAACATTTGACACATCACCTTAAGGAGTCGGGGAATGAGTATCATTAGCTGAGAAACAAAATGAGGACTATTAAGAATGGGTAAACTGTCTGAGTGAAAGTAAACTCAGTTGCACAAACCCTAGATCAGGTATGTACCTCTATAGACAAGACGAGCTCCACAAATATTATCCTCAAGGGAGACAAAATAGTTTCTACAAGCATTACATCTTTGAGGAGGCATGATCTAAAATACGATTAACTAAAAGTTAGAGACTTTTCAAGATCTTAGAGTCTATAGCTTGAAAATAGAACACAAAAGAGGGAAAAATTCCTAAATTCCCCATATCCTCTCTTATAAGCGTGGCACACTATACATCTATAAAAGGGACTCTATTTAACACAGCTTTGTGTACACCCACTGACCATAAACTTAGGATCTAATACCATTATTGCAATGACCCAAATCAGGGCCTAGTTATGAAGGGTATCTTAAGTCCACCAAGGATTGGAGACCCTCTCCCCTAATTAGCCTAGGCAACCATAATACAATATAACTAGCAGCGGATGAGTTTTGTACAAATAGCAAGATAAAGATAAGTTCCAAATATATAAAGAGATAGATAAATAAATAACATGATGGATCTAAGAATTCACAACATAATCCACTCATACTTTGTCAAGAAAAGCCTCTAAGAAACAAAACATCAATTTAGGTCGGGACATACCTCTGATCATAGCCCAAAAGAAATCCTACATATAGTCTATAACATAAGTAAAGACAAGACCATGAAATAAGGGTCTTTTGGAGAATGGAATCTCACCACTTCAAAGCTGAAAATGGAGAATCCCAAAATTACCTATCACTATACAAGAAAGCATTCATCACTTAGGGATACAACATTAGAAAATGATTAGTAGGGTGAGCGCTAGAATTTAATATATGGAAGGGATAAAATAATGCCATGATCAATCCAGGATAAAATCATATGCAAACAATGAACATACTTACATATATTTCATCATGCTGGGATAGGGAACAATTCTTAGCATCAGAGATAAAATATTAGCCTCAAATGAATAGCTCAAACTATCATCTATACCTATGGGCTATATAGGTCCAGCTCTTACCCAAATAAAAGTGTCCTAGTGTATTTTAGCCATACAAACATGGTTATCAAGGAAGGCCGGGGACTCTACGACCCTATGGCAATCGAAAATACAAATATATAGAAGGTGTGACAAAAGCACATGATCATCAAGACCAACCCACACATTGATAAAAGTGGGTTCCCAGTATCATTCACTCGCGGCCTCTACCTTCACGACTAGCTACAAAACCCCTTTTAATCCTAATTAAAATATTTATACATTTTCATTGATTAAACTAAGAATCATTCATTAAGGCACATACAGTTAGTATTGTCATACCAACTATGCTTGCAAGCTAATATCACTATTCCATTCCTATAAACCATTAAAGTAGGGGAATCTACGACCCCATTGTCTAATTACCAATTAACTTGGGGGAATCCGCGACCCCCACCGATTAATTTAAAATCAAGTCATGCCCATAAAGGAATTTCAAGACCATTTATGTTCCATCATCCTTCTTATGCAATGCCATAGTTCCAAAGTAGTTTCACTATGCATATAGTCATGTTCAAAACCAATTTCATAAGGATCGGTTGAGTTTATTAAAAATTCAATTACAAAAATCCATAAAGTTGGGAGAATCCACGACCCCCATAGGTTTATTAAATCAATTTGAGGGAATCCTCAACCCCATATTCCCATTTACCATGCCCATACACATAATTACTTCAAAAGTCACCAATTTAATACATAAATTATTCACAAAAGCCATAGGAAAAAATTCAATCAATAGTACCCCAAAGCCCTCTACCCATTTCAAAATCAACAATTAAATCACATGGGTAATGATCTTAAGAACATGATTTTAACAAAACAAGATTTACTAAAATATCAAGAGTCATGGAGGGAAATGACCAATTTGAGCCCTAGATGATAAAACCTTGAAACCCTAGCTTTGTTCTTGACTTGGGAATTTGAGTGAAGGGAGAAAAGAGAACTGTAATTGATTGGGTAATGATGAGTTATGGGGTCTTTAGGGTGTTTTATGTCATGGGTGCTAATTTAGGAAAGAGGAAATTAACCAAAGTTCCCTTAATTAACATTTGGGTACAAGTAGTTACCTAACCTCTTTGTCTGGGAAGTGACTCAGGGCAACCTTACTACTAGGGTCACAAATCACACCCTATGAAGTGTGGGCTCACCTTATGACTCATAAGGATAAAGTCATGACATTAATAAAAACTTAGGCGTTACTTACTAGTATGCCTACAACTTGAGCCTATATTTCGTAATGAGTCTTCAGTACTTATTAGGTGAGTCATTGCCTGGGTAGTGAGTAGAAAAGTTAAGGAATTTTCAAAGGCCAAAAATCTAGGTTGTTACATGTATAAAGTGTGTAAACTATTGTACAAGAGTCCACCCTAACCATAAAACCCTTGAAGTGTATTTATAGATACAAAATAAACATATCCTAAATAGTGTGGAAAGCTAGGTCGACCTCAACATATGATTAGTTGTTTTTTTAGTAACTCTTAATCCCTTTTCTTAGTCTTTGCTCTGAACCCTATTTTCCTGCAAAATCAACACAAGCGCACATCATATCCACCAAGAATGCGTAAGTTCTTGCATAATTTCCTTATTTTATGCATAAAAAGATGCATAAAACCAAGACACATCAAAAACCTCAACATAGAATGTTTGCATGACCTCAAGCAACTAACACATAATAAACAAACACGATGCTTAAGTAAAAGAAATGCAAGGCACCTTCAACAGTCAATGTATTCATTTTAGATCTTTTACCACCTCCTATGCACCATTTTCAAAACCACTATATGTATTTATGTAAGACAATATTATGAAACTAATAAAATTAAGTGATGGTATAAGATCAGCAACAAACTACCAAGTTGTATGCAATTGAGATTGCTTGATTAAATAAGTAGCTAACAACGTAACCCATGTAATCTTACAATAAGGAAGTCCCAACTCTCACGGTATTATAATTCATATCAATATAGGGACTATTAAAATACCCATGCTTGTAAAGAAGTTAAAACATTGTTCTTGAAATACCATAGACTAGCCCTTATTTTCTATTCTTAGTTTTCTTAGACAATTGGACTAGGATCACTATAATACTTTTCTCATTGTGTAATGTAGTATTGGGGGAAGGTGTAATACTTAGCATTTTCGAAATTCAATCCAGTTTATAGTACATGTACAAGAGGCTTAAAACCTAAAAATTTGGCTGTGTTGGGACTTAATCTTATTTTTGGGGTTCCCAACTTAGAGGATTTTTAAAGTTACCTTACCAACCCCGTGATGTAACTTTTTAAATTAATTCATGTTTAGGGGTGTAAGTAGCATGTCTCAAGTAAGTTTTAGATTTTTCAGACGAGGTTTGGACCCTATTTGGTTTCCTAAAACAATAGCTCACCACAATTTGACCGCGTCATAGTGAGTATAGCAATGAAAGAGGTCCCCACATCACAGTGTAGATCAGTTCGACAATTGTCCAATTTCCAATGATTCACTGCGATAGCACCGCATCATGGTGAAAATCACAATGATAGCCTTGGCGTATCGCGATGAGGGTCTAATCTAAGTTTCTATTATGAAATTTAATTTCTCAGGGATAGTTTAGTCTTTTCTAACGGCCCCAATCAATTAAAAATGTGATTTTAAAACCCCTAAAAGCACATTTGGTCATCTTTTATTTAAATTCTCTAAATTTAAAACTATTCACTCTTAAGAACAAACCATAGACCTTCAAAGATTCAAGCTCAAGTTCAAGAAAACCACCAAGAAGATTCATGAATTCTTCATTTAAGGTATGTTAGATGTTCATTCATGGGTTCCTTTCACCAATGGAATCCAATAACCCAATTTTATGTTTAAAAGAATGGTTTTTACATGTTATCATGAATTCACATGAATTTTAATTTTCTATTATGTTTATACATGCTTTGTTATTTAAGATAAACCCTGCACATTTGAATGATACTTAATCGTTAGTTTGTACCTTAAATTGTGATTTAGTATTGAAATTATGATATTACAACATAATTTCTATCAGTCATCTCATGTTATTAGTTTAGTTATGTATTATTCATGTTCATGAACAAATACATATTATCCTAACCTCATTTAGCATACCAGTATATTCAAAGTACTGACCACATACTTATTTCTTGTGCTATGATGTTTCATATCATAGGTTGAGATGCTCAGGTTCCTGGCCGCACTTAGACATCCCAGTGCATCAGCAAGAGCAGTAGTGGTGAGTCTCCTCATACTCTGAGAGCAATGATGTTTATGTCAGTATTTTTTAGTTTAGTATATTTAGAGGCTTTCATATTAGTACAGATAGATAGTCAGTTTTTAGTCGTATTATCAGTTGCTTTATCAGTATTGACCATATGTTTCAGATGTGTTAAATTATGATTTAATATTATTTTTAGTTGTTAAAAACATTATGGCATTTCCAATTAAAGTTTTGCATATTTCTCTGTTATTTTATTTAATGTTCATAGCATGTACCAGCTCTGTAAGCATTGTGTGGCATCCAGAGTGTACTCTCGAGGAGTAACAAACTTGGTATCAGAGCCTAAGGTTTTAAGGTGTCCTAGGAAGTCTAAAAACCAAGTTAAGTAGAGTCTTGTGCATGTGTGTGAAGAGCGCCACACTTATGGACAGCAGGCTACAAGATGTTTTAGTAAAATTTTCCCTTCTATCAATATTCTATTTAGAGAATATGCCTCCTAGAAAGAATAACAAAAGATGAAACGAAAACCAGCCAGCACATCCACCCATTCAGGAAGATCCACTAAATGAACATGTTTCACATACCGATTTTAGGGATGTATTCATTACTCTTGATCACTTAGTAGAAGCCCAGAATAATCAATTGATTGTCATCCTAGTCGTAAATACTACAATAGCCTAGATATAGGACTTCACCTGAATGAATACACTTTCATTTCTGTGATCCAAGTCTGACGAGGATCCATAGAAATAATTTGACATGATTTAGAAAGTAATAGACATTATGGGTGTGACTTCTAGCAAAAGTTCTGAATTGGCTACCTACCAATTATAGGATGTAGGTCACACCTAGTTTAAGCAATAGAAAGATGATAGGGGTGCCGATTCAGGGCCTATAGAATGGAAGGAGTTTTCTATATCCTTCTTTGATAGATTTTTTCCTTTGGAGCTGAGGAAAGCTAAGGTGTTATATTTTGTAAACGTAAATTGGGGAAACATGAGTGTGAAGGAGTGTTCTCTTAAGTTTACTCAGCTAGCCAGGTATGCTCCTTATGTAGTGGCTGATATCAGGTCTAGGATGAGCAAGTTTGTATTTGAGATATCTGATAGTGTGGTTAGGAGTGTAGGACTACAATGTTAATTAAGGAGATGGACTTGTATAGGTTGATGGTCCATGCTCAATAGATTGAAGAAGAGATGGCTAAGGAGAGAGAGGGATAACAAGAGGGCTAGACTATGTAGCTTTAATTTTACTTATTCAAAGTTAAAGGGTGGTAACTGTCCTTAATTTTGTCAAAAATCTTCAGTCCTAGCTTCGTCTTCGACTTGTGCACCAGTGCCCAATTTCAAAAATAATAATCAGGATAGGGCGCTAGGGTCTAAGTACCAGGGTAGCATTAACAGTGGTCGTACAAATCCACATTACCAAAAATATGGTAGAAACCATCAGGAATAATACAGGGCTGGCAGCGACATGTGTTTTTTTGGTGAGGCAAGCCAGGCCATAGGATTTTGGAGTATCGAGGGATGGCGTAGAAGGGTAGGAATATGCACCATTAGGGCAAGTGTTTTTTCACTAACATCAATAGGTCACCTGAATGAGCAGGGCATCACTTCTAATGCAACTAGCGGTCAGCGTCCGAACAGGATTTATGCACTACAGTCCCAACAGGATTAGAAAAGTTCTCCTTATATGGTTACCGATATGTTAGAGGTCTTTCATTTACATGTTTATAGTTTGCTAGATCCTGGAGCTTCTTTTTCTTTTGTAACACCTTATATAGCTATCAACTTTGAAGTCAGTCTTGAAACCTTAACAAATCCTTTCTCAGTATCTACCCCAGTGGGTAAGTTTATCATACCCGATGGGTATACAGGAATTGCCCAGTTATAGTATCTCATAAATTTACATTAGTAAACCTTGTAGAACTAGAGATAAAGGATTTTGATGTCATTCTCAGCATGGATTGTCTTCATTCATGCTATGCTTCAGTTGATTGCAGAAACTGAATCATTCATTTTTAGTTTCAAAATGAACCAGGCCCTAAATGGATGGGTAGTACAACAACACTTAGGGGTCAACTTATTTTGTACCTTAGAGCGAGGAAAATGATATCCATATGGTATGTCTACTATCTTATGACAGTCAAAGACACTAGTTCTAAAACTCCATATCTTGAGTCGGTGTTGTAGTAAAAGAATTTCCTGATGTATTACCTAAAGACCTTCTCGGAGTTCCTCCCTAAAGGGAAATTAAATTTGGAATATACCTTCTTTCAGATACCCAGCCTATCTCTATTCGCACATATTGAATGGATACAACTGAACTTAATGAAAAGAAAAAACAATTGAAAGACATCTTAGATAAGGGATTTATTGGGCCCAGTATTTCCCTATGGGGCGTACTAGATCTTTTCATGCATAAGAAAGATGGTTCTTTTAGGATGAGCATTAATTTCCGTCAGTGGAATAAAGTCACCATCAAGAATAAATATCCACTCCCCAGAATCAATGACTTGTTTTGGAACAACTTCAGGGTGCCAATTACCTCTCTACGATAGAACTCAAATCTATTTATCATCAGCTCAGAGTTAGAGAATGTGAAATTCCAAAAATAGCTTTCAGAACTCGGTATGGTCGCTTCGGATTCCTAGTCATGTCTTTTGAACTTCCCAATACTCCAAAAACTTTCATGGACTTGATAAATATAGTATTCAAGCATTACCTAGATATATTTGTCATAGTCTTCATTGATAACATTCTTGTCTATTCTCGTAATGAAAATAATCATGCAAACCACCTCAAAATAGAATTACAGACTCTTAGACCCCATCAATTGTTCGCAAAATTTAATAAGTTTGAATTTTGGCTAAGATCAGCAACTTTCCTTGGCCATATTATTTCCAGTGATGGCATTATAGTTGACCCTCAAAAGTCTTAAGTTGTGAGAAACTTGACCAAACATATTTCTCCATTAAATATCAGGAACTTCTTGGGTTTGGCTGGATATTACCAATGGTTTATTTAAGGGTTTTTATCTATTGCATCCCCCATGTATATATTGACCCAGAAGAAAGTTAAGTTTTAGTGGTCATATTCTTGTGAGAAAAGATTTTAGGAGTTAAAGAGTCAAATCACTGCAGCCCCAATTTTGACCCTGCCAGATGGTGTAAATTGGTATGTTGTTTACTGTGATGCTTTAAGATTTAGTTTGGTTTGTGTTTTTATAATGAGAATAAAGGTCACATCCTATGCCTCTGGACAACTTAAGCCTCATGAGAAGAATTACCCTACCCATGATCTTGAGTTAGCATCTATTGTTTTTGCCTTGAAAATTTAAGGACATTATCTATTTGGGGTGTATGTAAATATTTTATCAGATCACAAAAGCTTTCTTTATTTATTCTCATAGAAAGATTTGAATCTTCGCTAGAGAAGGTGGTTAGACTTATTGAAGGACTATGATATGAGTGTTTTGTATCATCCGAGCATGGCCTATGGGTAGTGTTGCACATGTTTAGTAAAATAAGAAGAAGTTAGTTCCAGAAGTTCATTATCTTGCCAGATTAAATCATTTGGTTGATTCAGCTGAGGGTAGTGTTTGAGTTCAAAATAGTTTGGAATCTTCTTTTGTTGCCGAAGTGAAAGAAAAGAAAGATAGGGGACCCAATAAAGTTGAAGGAGTCCATCATAGATCAGAAAGTACAAGTTTTCTCCCAAGGATGAGATGGTGTGTCGCGTTGTCAGGGGATACTATATCTGCCATGTATGGATGACTTGAGGTAGAGAATTCTCGCAGAACCACACAGTGCATGTTATTCCATTCACCCAAGAGCTACTAAGATATATCATTAATTTTGGGAAATCTATTGGTGAAGCGGTATGAAAAAGGATATTGCAGAGTTTGTATCTAAGTGCTCTAATTTTCACCATGTTAAGATTGAGCACCAAATTCTTGGTGGCACTACGAAGGAGTTCAGTATTCCTACTTGTAAGTAGGAAAAGGTGAATGTGGACTTTATGGTGGGTTTGCCCCTACTCATCGTCAGCATGATTCAATTTGGGTCTTTGAGGACATTATGACCAAATTAGCCCATTGTTTGCCAATCCATACTCTTTATTCAGCTGAGGATTATGCCAAGCTCTATATCAGAGAGTTGATCAAGTTGCACGGAGATTCGTTGTCCATTATTTTTGACAGAGGTACTTAGTTTACCTCTTATGTTTGGAAATATTTTCATAAAGGTCTTGGTCCCTAAGTTCACCTCAGTATAGCCTTCCACCCTAAGATAGATGGTCAGGAAGAGAGGACCATTCAAACCATAGAGGACATATTTATAGCATGTGTTATCAATTTTAAGGGTATTTGGGATGATCATTTGCCATTAATTGAGTTTTGCTACAACAACAGCTATCATTCCAGTATCCGAATGGATTCATTTGAGGCTCTACATGTGTAACACCCTAATTTTCTAAAATGAAATGCAACACGGTGCTCATAACCCCGAACGACCACAAGCTAACCCCTAACTAATAGTTGTACCTATAAACTGCATAATATATCATAAAATGCAAAAAGATAAACATGAAAGGCCATAACATTCAAGCTGAATAAATGTCTAATAACAAAATGTCTGAAAAAGGTATAACAATACCAAAATAAGTTATAAATACTAAAAATAATGAGATCTAAAAATCTAATTTGACATCTAGTTAGAAAGCCTCTAACTGAACTGAATAAGGAGTTGAAGGAACATGTCTCCAACTAACTCTATCTAGAAACTGAATAGTAAATATATCAATAATCATATCATCGTCGAATGAGAAGGACTCACTGCAAACTCTGAACACTGGAATGCTACAGCTGATCTGGAGCTCATACATTTAAACTTATGGTGTAACATAAGATAAAGCACCATAGCACAAATGATTCAGTACGTCTGAATATACTAAGTATACGAGTGAGGTAGGCTAAATGCAAAGGGTTATATGTATGGCCAATGCTAACTAATATGAACGTGAGAATACATACATGCATAAACAACTATAACTGAACTCGTGATAATGCTGACTACTGAGTCTGAATGCTGACGACATGACTTTACTATTACTGAGGTACTGAATAGATTATTGACTATATCTGACAGTTCAAATTATGATGAACTGGTTTAACTGACTGTGTCCAATAGTCCTGAAACTGAATACTGGTAACATGAGCTATAACAACTGATATAGCTGATATAACTGTAATGATCGGGCTAATAAATATAACCAATACTGAGCAATTGTATCTGACAGTCTAAGTTTTGATGGAACTATCTGAATTTTGTTCTACTTGGAGTAACTAAATCTGAGATCAATCCTATCTAGCGAGTGATCATGAGTATACTCATAATAAGAATGATTTGACTTAGTCTGAGATCAGTCCTATCCAGCGGGTGATCATTAAATCTAATGATTCTAATATTGATTAATCATAGTTGAGATCAGTCCTAGCTAATAGGTGATCTTGATGTCTATTTACAATGATAAACATTGACTGTATCTAATAGTACTGAATCTGTACTACTAAGCTGAGTTGAGTATGTTTGAAAGCCCTAATTCTATAACTGAAAATGTGGGATGTGTTCATCTAACGGACATGCCTCAAGCTAAGCTGACTGGGGTCAAATCTCTGCCCTGACTTGAAGGGTGTTACTACCGCGCCACCAGTAAAGACATCTACTGTGGAGTCAGTCCTAATTTAGAGGGTAACTCCTAGGATCAGTCCTATACATATAAATATGCCAATGGGTGACCCCTAAGTATTTCAATCCTATCTAACGGGTGACATATCGTACCTACAATGGCAACGTATTTTTGGAACATAGGGATTGTTTCTAGGGATCTTAGTCCTATTCTAGTGGGTGAGCCCCCATCCTTAGGTTCGTTCGGTGTTGAATCCTACTCCCACCTGAAATACACTGAACTGAATAATTGGGCTAAACTAAATAACCTAACTAAACTAATTTGCTGAACTAATACTGATTAACTAAACTGAACTAATGGCATTGTTTAGCGGAGCAAAAACTAAGTTTACTGGATTTCGATGACAGATGACATATAATGAGTTCTGAGGATTTCTTAAGAGTACTAAAGTTACTAAGATTTACTGTGATTACTGAGGAGATTACTCTGAATACTGAACTACTAAGATTACTAAGTTTTCCTGAGTCACATGACTGACTGATTTCTATAGATCATGGATTGATTGAGAGTATCTTAAAAACATAACATGGCTCTAGGCATACAGCTATATTTTTGGGGTACAAGTACCCCCAGTACTCGATGGAAGGAAAATGAAACACATAACCGACTTGATCATAAGAGTATAGTCCATAATCCACAATATCATAAATAAGGGATTTCATACTAAGCATGGTTCTCAATAATCTATATCATGGAAGGTAATTTCATACAACATGTATATACTTGCACAACTTTCAATATCATGCTCATTACATATTACAACCACAATCCATAATATCATAACTTGGGGAATTTCGTGAAATACATGGGTATTCTACATTTCGTACATGAGTGGGTTTTGCAAGTAAGAATAGCATAATTCCATAAGACTAGTTCATGAGTAATCCAACAGTGTTCACAAGACACATTATCAACATGGATGACATTGAATCATAGAGGCCTATCATGAATCCTTCACTTAGTCATAATTTAGCTATAATACATGATTTCTAGTCTTTTAGGTATTTTATCAAACACCTTACATGCACAACTTAGGCATAGGTGTAAATCATACAATTACTCATCATAAATAATCAAACATACATATTTTCAACTCATATGATGTCATATATTCATAATAACACATAAAGATTCTATCTTGGCATCATTCAACACATAAACATGATCAACAATCCATTCATAGCATAAAACCATAATATAATGTTTTAGAAAAAAAAAGGTTCTTGAACTTCATGGACGAAAGGGGGTCATGAATGAACATACGCATACCTTAAAAAGGAAACCTTAAAGATTTGCTAGAGAGTTCTTGGATTGGGAAACTTAATTCTTCATTATCTTGGAAAAAGGCTTGAATCTTACTTTTGAGATATGAGTTTGATGGAAACCCTAATCTTGTGGTTGAGAGTATAAGAGAGGGTTTTTTAGATGCTTAACTGAAGAAAAATGAGAAAAATTATTCCTCTTTAGTGTTGGTCATGGAAGGTGTAGGAAATGACCAAAATACCCTTGCAAAAATGCCCTTGAATTTCTGAAAAAATATACTTGACGCCATCCGTGATAGGCCGTCACGAATAGTAGTCACAAAAGGGGTCCAAATTGTTGATTTTATGCCCAGGGCTGATGACATCGTCAGAAATGTCATCAGAATATGACGACACCATCAAAAAGGTTGTCAGAAACGTGATAGCCCATCAAAAACGTCGTCACCATTTTCCCACTTGACATGCTGGAATAAAATGGGGATAACTCTTTGCTCCGATAACATATTTAGGAGAAATTGATATCATTGGAAAGCTAATTGAATTAAATATCTTTTTATAGGTCATGACCTCAAAAATTCCAAATGTAATGATAGATATGCTCGTTTGAAATTGACTATACCAATATTCTTCTCAAGAATTGAATCGGTAAGGATTATTGTGATTCGTCTGATATATGGGAGTTATTTGAAGTCTTAATATACATATAACTTACTCATAAAACTATAAAAGAACCATGATGTATTATGCATGATCTTGGTATATGGCTCTAATATTGGATTGGATTTTTTGGCGTATTACAATATGGGAGGAGACGTAGATCTGCAATTGGTTGGTTTAAGGTAGGTGAGACTACTTTGATAGGGCCTAAGTTAGAATATAATGCATTGAAAAAATTTTAGTTGATCAGAGAGAGCCTCAAGACAGCCTAAAGCTGACAGAAATCTTATGCAGATGTGAGGAGAAAAGATCTCATATTTGAGATTGGTGATTTTGTATATTTGACAATCTCTCCCATGAAGGGAGTAAAGAGTTTCTGCCAAAAATGGAAGCTTAGTTCCAGGCATTTTTACCCTTATAGAATCATTATCTGCTTTGAAAAGGTAGCTTATGAGCTTGATTTGCCTGTAGATTTGTCTTTTGTACTCCTTATGTTCCACGTTTCTTAACTGAACCCAACTATTGTAGTGTCCTTAGAAAGGGTAGATATTCAGGACAATATTTCTTATGAGGAGTTTCTAGTAAAAATCCTCGATCGTCAAACTCATAGACTAAGGAACAAAAAAGCTTGCCTAGTTAAAGTTCTTTGGCAGAACAAGTCTGTTGAGGGAGCCACTTGGGAAGAAGAAGCAAACATACAAACCAAGTACCCTCTTTTTTTCTCCATGAATTTAGGCATATCTTAAGGTAATAGTCTCCTTTGATTATCTGTATTCTATTCTTGTTTCCAACTATGTAATCAGTCTTATATAATTTCATGCATTCATAAATAAGTTCAGTCATGTAATCATATTTCAGTTATGTATGTTCAAGGAGTAATCTTTTTCCTTCTGTATTCTTATCTTAGTTACTATTATTCAAGGATGAATGTTCCTAAAGGGGAGATATTGTAATACCTCGCACTTTTCTAAATTCATTCCAGCTCAAATTACATGTACACGAGGCTTTGAACCTAAAAATTTACCTAAGTGTTGGGATTGAGCCTTGTTTTTGGAGTTCCCAACTTCAAGGATGGTTAAAGTAACCTTCCTAACCTCGAGATGTATGTTTTTAAGTTGATTCATGTTTAGGGGTGTAAGTAGCATGTCTCGAGTAAGTTTTAGATTTTTCGAATGAGGTTTGGACCCCTTTTGGTTTCCCTAAATAACAACCCACCGCGATTGGACCGCATCTATTGGGTATAGAGATGGAGAGAGTCACTATATCGCGGTGATGGTCAATTCAAAAATTGTCCAATTTCTAGTAAGTCACCATGATTGCACCTCATCACGTTGGAAATCACAATGACAACTTTGGTGCATTGTAGTAAGGGTCTAATCCGGGTTTCTGTTATAAATTTTAATTTCCTAGGGACAGTTTGGTCTTTTCCCATGGCCCCAATCCTTGAAATACACATTATTAAAGCCTCAAAAACATATTTGGTCATCTTTTATTCAAATTCTCTCAATTTAAAACCATTATCTCTTAAGAAAAAACCCTAGCCCTTCAAAGATTCAAGCTCAAGTTTAAGAAAACCCCCAAGAACCTTCAAGAATTCTTTAATTAAGGTATGTTATATCTTTATTCATGGGTTTCTTTCACCCAAAGAGTCCATGAACCCAATTTCAATTTAAAAAGAATAATTTATGCATTTTATCATGAATTTTAAAACTATGTGATTTATTGTTGAAGTTAAACCCTACACATTTTAATGATGCTTACTCATTGGTTTGTACCTTAAATTGTGATTTAGTATTGAAATCATGATATTACTACATGTTTAAAACTATTTCCATTTTTCAACCATGAAATTCATATGTTTGATAAAATGACCAAAGGAATGAGTTTTGAATAATGGTTACTTATCATGTCCTTAAGGTTTTGTATGGTCTTATTATTATTATTATTGTGTCCAAACGGTTTTGAATACCTAATATCTATCTATTTATCTAGTCTTCACTAACTACAGATTAGTTCAATATAGTTATTAGTATTTTTAGTTCAGTCAGTCACCATAAACAACTAAAGTTAGTTCAGTCCAGTATTCAGTATCTTTCAGTTGGGAGTAGGATTTAGCATTGAGTGAATGCAGTTATGACAACTTCCCCATCAGTTAGGAATAGCCGTTAGTAGCAGTCCTTATATTCTAGAACTATGTAGCTAGAGTAAGATATGAGGAGTCACCTATTATTTTAGGCTTGACAACCTCTCAGGGGTCACCCGTTAGTGTAGGCTCGACACCTTGGTCCTTCAGGACATTAGTTAGTAGATCCACCCAACCATTGTTAGTACTCGTGGCACGGTACTAAAGCCCTTCCAACTGGGGTTACAGGTTGGACCCTGATAGTACATTGGGGTATGTCAGTTATACTTAGCTTCCATAGTTTCATTTCAGTATTCAGTACAGAGTACAGTTTCAAATTTGCTTGACAATAGCATACAGTTATATATTATACAGGTTCAATATTTCAGTACTTCAGTTTAAAGATTATTTATGTATCATGCTATATGCTTGGTCATGCATCCTAAGATTTTACTACTTTATCGTATACTATTGTATCAGTTATCTCATGTTATTTATTCAGTCATGTATTATTCATATTCATAAACCCATGCATATCAACCTAACCTTATTTAGCATACCAGTATATCAAAAGTACTGACCATATACTCGTTTATTGCACTATGATGTCTCATACATAGGTTCAGACTCTCAGTTTCCCGACTGCACTTATACATCCCAGTGCATCAGCTGCAGTAGCAGTGGTGAGTCCTCATACTCTGAGGACCAATGATGTTTATTTCAGCATTTCTTTTCAGTTTAGTAGTCAGCTGGAGTTATTTGGGGGCTTGTCCCATCAACTCCACAGATAGTCTAATTAGAGGTTTTAGACTAGTACATAGTCAATTTTTAGTCATATTATCAGTTGCTTTATCAGTATTGACAGTATGGTTTAGTTTGTTAAACTATGATTTTGTATTGATTTTTAGTTGTTAAAACCCTTATGGAATTTCCAGAAGAGGGAGAGTTTAAAGTATCTTGGGTCTGTAATTCAAGGTAATTCTGAGATTGACGAGGATGTCACACATCGTATTGGGGTAGGGTGGTTGAAGTGTAGGCTTGCTTCAGGATTCCTTTGTGATAAGAAGGTGCCCCCGAAGCTTAAAGGTAAGTTCTACAGAGTGGTAGTCCAGACGGCTATGTGTATGGAGCAGAGTGTTGGCCAGTTAAGAACTCCCATATCCGAAAGGTGAAGGTGATGGAGATGCGAATGTTGCGATGGATGTATGGACATACCAGGAAAGATAGGGTAAGAAATGAGTTTATTTTGGAGAAGGTGGGAGTTGTATCGGTGGAGGATAAGCTGCAAGAAGTGAGGGTAGTTGGTTCGATCAAATTATAAGGAGGGGCTCTGAAGCTCCAGTGCGGAGGTGTAAGACTCTGGATATGGATGGTCTTAGGAGGGCTAGAGGTAGATTGAAGAAATATTGGAGGGAGGTGATTAGGCATGATATTGAGCAATTACAGCTTATAGAGGACATGATCCTTGATAGGAAGGCATGGAGGATGTAGATAGGGTAGAGGGTTAGGGGGTGGGAGCATGGAGGTAGAAGTAGGGGAGTGCTCCTTTGGGTCTGGAGTTTTTGGTTCGTAATGTTGGGGCTGTAGTTTTTGGGGTTAGTGGTGTTTGCTTTTTTGCATCCCGTACTAGTTTATTATGCACTTATCTTTTGTGTTTGTTATACTGTTAGTTTGTTTTGTGTGCCATACTAGTTTGTATCTGCTTACTTTTTGTATTTGTTATATAGTTATTTGTCCTAAGCTGGGGGTCTATAGGTAACATCCTCTCTACTTCTCTTGAGGTTGTGGTATGGTATACGTCCACTCTACCCTCCCCAAACCCCACTAGGTGGGAATACACTGGGTATGTTGTTGTTGTTGTTGCTCACAGCAGGTACCAACTCATGGGTTAGCTTATGGTCCTTTGGGCTATAAGCACTGTATGGTATCTAGAGTGGACTCTCGGGGCGTTACAGAAGGTATGGTACATATGGGGAATGGTGACTCACCCTTCTTTGCACTACACTTAGATTTTTGGCTCCATTACTTGACCATGCTTCATTTATTCCCCTCCTTTCTCCTTTATTACTACTTAGTTTAGGCGTGGTTTTCTTCTTTCTTTGCATTTATTACTTCTTTTTGTTCCATTTCTTGTCACCTCTTTTTACCACACCCAACCCTACTTTCTTTTCTTTTATTCTACACTTTTATTTATATCCATGTTTAACTACACACCCATATGATATCCACCTTCAACTTAGGCGATTTGCCTGAGTTAACGTAAATAGTGTCTAAGGAGGGACCAGGGCCAAAATAGATTCATTGTAATTTAAATAGGCATATGATAAGGTTAAAAAATAAAGTTGGTCACTTTATGCTCAAATTAGGGATCAAGAGATACATATTCTCATTTGTCTGATCTTTTAGGCTAAGAATGGACTTATTCAAACATGGCATATGATCATGTACCAACTTACTATCCTACAACCTAGGCAAGACTAATCTAGCAAGTTCTGGATTAAACAAACAAAGTGAACTAGGTAAACACCTCACACACACATGGCATAGGGCTGCATTATCAAACTACTACCTATCTGGTTCATCCAACAATAAGTTGTGATTATTTTGTCCCTAATACTGTTGCTATAATAAGATTCAACAACGGTCACAACATATCTTTACAACACATAGTTCAAAAAATTGTTAGGAAAGGTATATTTTTTAAAAGAACACATACAAACACATAAAGTTTTGTTACACCATGAGTATTTATTTTTCTTCTATTCAAATAAAAAATATAATATATATTATGAACAACACAATATCCTAAACATATTGGCTCTACTATGAAAACTCACTCATGTAATGACCCTCCATGTCATTTTCTGCATTTCCTCTTATTTTATCTAAGTAAATATTTCTTATAGCTACCCCAAGTCATTTATGACTTGCTAAAGATGACAATTCAGTTACAAGGCAGTTAACTTGGTGTTTAGAGCCAATTTTCTATTCTAAAGTCTTTGTTGGTAAAAATTGGATGTCGAGCAAATACTTTAGTCAAACAACCTTATATGCCAATTTTGACAGTTTCAATAGCTGTTGAACATCTATTTTAGGCTAGGTGGACCCTTGGTTTTGTTTCCAAGGCTTTTAAACTCATTCTGGGCTATTAGACTGAAATTAAGAAAAATGACAGTTGGACATAGGACCCATTTTAGTCAAAACGACCTTGGATAGAAATTTTAACTACGCCATTGAGTCTGAAATATCAAATTTGATAGGATAGCATAGTTGTTTGCATATGGGATTTTGAAGGAATCAACTGCTTAAGTGGCCAGTCAATCGCTTAAGCGGCAGTCGCCTAGCTGAGGGATGCTTAAGTAGATCCATCACCATAAAGCGAAGAACTCTTAAGTGGAAAGGAAACCGCTTAAGTGGTAGGTGTGCAGAGAACCGAAATTGCTAAACAGTCACTTGGCCACAAAAGCGGTGACCACTTAAGTGGCATATAATCCACTTAAGCGGTACCTGGCATCCTTTAAATTACCTAATTTATAGAATTCTCTCCCATTTTCCCATAAGTTCAATAGTGGAAAACCCTATAACATGTGGAAACTTAAGAGAGATATTACTAGGCTATTTTGGGGTGTTTGTGATCTTAGATTACCCATTTCTTTTTCAAATTCTTGTTAATATTTCATTGATTCCATGGTTAATTTCTCAATTGATTTTCAAAATTCCTAGAATATTGGTGGGTTTATTAAAACATCATTTGAGCTCGAAATTTACCCATTCTTGAGGTTAAATTTTCCTACAGCATAAATAGATGTGTTGTCAGGTTAAAATGTACAATTTCGCAAGCAGGCCCTACACAGAATTTTTATGTAATTTTGTAGCCAGAGAACAAAAGTAAAATATAGGTACCATTGTTCTTTTTTTTATGATTTTATTACGATTTTGATAGCGTGTCATCTTGAGAAAGCTTCTCGAAAGGAGAAATCACTGATTTAGCTTATTTTTTTAGGCTTTTCTTAAGTGTCCCAGCAGGTTAAATTTACCTTTCTCATATATTGATATAATTTATAGTATATTAATTATATTATTCTAGATATGTGGTGGGAATTAGGTCTTGGAGGTATAAATTGGTACAATTAGTATTGTTTGGACAGTTTAGACTATTTTTTAAATTGTAAATAAGATGTAATCTACTTAGTTACTCATGTTTAGGGTAGAATTTCTATTTAGGGATAATTGTGGCTTACTTGACATGAAGAAATAACTTGGATACCTTAGCCTAGTCTGGGGTAGATTTTCCTTAGAACATATTTTGGGGATTATAAGTGGGCCTCTCTTCGGCCCACATTAGGCCAAGACTCTTGTTAGTTTCTTATATACTTAATGGGCATATTATATCCTTGAGGTTTCATATTTTAGTTTTTATATAGACAATATTCTTGTTGCATATGCTAGTTTGGTACTTTTGAGTTGATATGAGTTTTCGTTCAAGTCTGGTGATTTAGTGATATTGAGTTCCACTCCAAGTCCAACAAACAATGATGATGATGAGATTGTTAGCCTCCTAAATTTATGTTTTGATAATAACAAACAAGCGAGTGAATCTTTGCAGGATACGAGTAAATCCTTAAAGGATATTGGAATACTGCTAGAGATAGAAGGATAAAAGAAGTAAAGAAGTCTACTGTAGGAATGGAAGGACATCAAATCATGATCAGCAGCATCCAAGAAAATCAATCAAAATAAGAAAAAATGGAAGGAGATTCTCAGTATCAATAATCACAACAAATCAGATCAATCATGAAGATATCATTCCTAAGAATCACAATAAATCATGTCAATCACAATAAAGTTAAAAGAAGAAAAGATCACGGACATATCTAATATGGACATGAGTAAAAGCCATTAATGGACATATCTAATATGGTCATATCATATGACTATATTCCGTAATGAAGGAATCAATTCAAATCCATGATTGAGATGAAATCTCTTAGGTTTCCTTGTGAAGAGTTGCAGTGGAAGACTATAAAAGAAGAAGGCAGAAGATGGACACGAGTTACACAACTTCAAAGAAGAATATCAAAGTGTCTCAATCATAGTCTCACAAGGATTTGTAACTTTTAGTTTACAATTATTATACAAAGAGTAGGATCGAGTCAACTTTGTAAGATCAACTGAAGTTGTGTCACAAGATATGAAGAACAAAATAAGTCTTCAGAACTTGTTTCTCATCATTGTACTCAAGATGACATTGAAAAATCTAAAGAAACTTTGAAACCTAAGGGGATTGGAAGTAGGCAGTACATTAGTGTTCTGAATAAGGATAAATCTCGATGTCTTTACTTTTTGTTTGATTATTCATTCTCTTAATTGTTTTAAATCTGATATGTCTTGTGAAGTGTACTGGTCTGCAAGCAAGCCAATTGTGAAGAATCAATAGTCGACTCACAAAAAAAATTCAGATTCACTCCACCCTTATTTAATTTCAATTGGTAACAAAGCAAGTCTTATAAACTGTATTGCCTGATTGAAAGTGAGAAAAGACCAAATGGTAAATTATCAAATTCCCGATGCTCTTCTTCAAGATGGTCATTCCGATACAAAATCACCATACTTCAATGCACAACACTACTCATACTGGAAAAATAGGTTCAGAATCTTTGTCAAATTAAATAACATCCAATCCTAGGTCATCATCAAGAAGGGTCCAAAGCCAATTCTAGGACATAAAGAATAAAAAGGACAAGGACCAAGAATCCAGCAGTGTTGCCATAGTAAACCTTGAAAGTTTTAAGGTCACCAAGGAATAACAAGAGGTAATCTAAACAAATGCATGTGATTTAAGTTTACTTCTATGTGTGCTTAGTGTATATTAATATGAAAAGATATCAACTCATGAAACAACAAATTAGAGGTAACCTATAAAGGAACTGCCAAAGTCAAAAGTAAAAAATTGCTTCCCTAGTCAATGAATATGAGCTGTTCAAAATAAAAGAGAATGAGAATATTGAAATAATGTTTGCTAGATTTAGTAAGATCGTATGAGAACTAAAATCACTAGGGATAATCTATCCACATATCCAGCAAGTCCAAAAGCTGGCTCGAAGTCTTCCAAAAATTTAGGAAACCAAGGTTGCCATTCTGGGAGACGGAGATCTACACAATATGGCGTATGAAGAAATACAAGGTAACCTCATTACATATGAAATAAATTATATCAAAAGGTGCCACAAGGAGGAAAAGAAGAAACTAGTAGCCTTCAATGCTGCTCTAAATGAAGAAGAGGACATTCTGGAAGATGCTAATAGTGAAAGAATGCCCCTCATTAAGCTTGGAGTAAAGCAGATCATGATACAGATACAACAAAGATCCCAAGGACCCAAAAATAAGGACTCTACTAGAAACCATGATCACTGCTACTACTATGGAAGGCCTGGCCACTTCAAACAAAACTGCCCTAAATAAAAAAGAAGAATATCTTGGAAGAATAAAAATTTTAGAGCCTGGAGTGGTGAAGATAAAACTGAAGAAGAAGTAGAGGCTGCCAATATATGCTTTAAGGTAATAGGTGAGTCTAATGAGGTAATACCACATGACTATCATAATTGTAGTATTCTTGAATCTAATTTGGATATGACAACTAACGAGTTTCTAAAAGTCATAGATGAATATGATAAACTCACTCAAGAGAAGAAAGTTATAAGTACTATTTAAACAAAAAGTCGAAGAGGAATGAAGAAACTCTGACATAGAAATCAAAGCATGTCAAATAAAAATTGTCTTGCTTTATGGAGAGCTCAATGATGTAAAAATAAAACTAAACTATTTTAAGAAATCCCCAAGCCATAGTTTCATAAGATAAAATTCCTTTAAAACAACTCGAGTTCCTCGTCAGGAACATTAAAATCATCCATAAACTCTTTCTCATCTCAAGGACCTATTTGTTATGTCTACGAAAATAAAGGGCACAAATCCTACAACTGCAAGCACAAACCTGGAATCACGTAGGTTTGGAAGCCTAAAGGAAGCACCTCTAACCCATAAAGACCTAAGAACATTGGGTACCTAAGTAGAATTAATCTTCTTATTTTGCAGGAAGATGTTCACAAAAACTATAAAAACGAAATAAAGGTTCTTGATAGAGGATGTTCTAGATAAATTATCGAAAATAAAAAAGTTTTTCTAGTTTAAAGTATGTTGGTGGAGGAAGTCAAAATCAGTGACATTGCCAGAGACAACATCACTAGGGTCGGCTCAGTAAATCTCAGTTTCTCATACTAATCTATTAAATGTCTTATAAACGGACTCAAGTACAACTCACTCAAAATTAGTTAGATGTATGACGACGGTTGGCAATTTCCTTCAAACTAAAAATTGGTCCTGAAATATGCGTAGACTGTTATCTGTTTGATTGGTGAATGCCAAGAATGGCGTAGTAAAGAAAAATAATTAGTTTTTTCAAGAAAATACCAGAACCTTGGTGTTAAAACATAATATCACAATTATTTATGGGAAGGAATAGTAAGAACTGCATGTCACTTCATCAATAGGTGCCTAATCAGACCTATTTTAAAGAAAATGTCTTATGAACTCAGAAGAGGAAAGAATCCTAACATTAGCTTTTTCCATTCTTTTGGATGCAAATTGTGTATTCACAATAATGGTAAGAATAACTTGGGAAGATCTGATCTAAAAAGTGATGAAGGTATTTTTCTTGGGTTCTCTCCCACTAGTCATACTTAGAGGACCTTTAATAAAAATAAATTGTGTGTTGAAGAACCTGTGCATATTGTATTTGATGAATCTAATTACTTCTTTACGAGTTTGAGTGATGATGAAGAATAGGCGGGTAATCTATGATCTAAAGAAAGTAACAACATAATATCTGTGTCATCACAAGATAAGTCAACTGCACCTTCCCCAAAGTCGACTTCCACAATTTGGAATCAGTTGGTTCTCTAGAAATATGTTTAATGAATAAGGTAAGGTTATCAGAGTTAAAGCCAGACTTGTAGCTTAAGGCTACTCCTAGCAACAAGGTCTTAATTATGATGAGACCTTCATCCCTGTGGCAAGGTAGGAATTAATACGGATTTTATTAGTTTTTGCGACATTCAAATGATTTGAGTTATATCAAATGGACGTAAAAAGTGCCTTCTTAAATGGCTTTATCCATAAAAAACTTTTTGTAAAACAACCTCCCGTATTTGAAGATTCGTCATATTCAAATATGTTTTCAAATTACCAAACACACTCTACGGCCTCAAAAAAGCTCCAAAGGCTTGGTTTGAGAGATTTAGTTCCTTTTTACTTAATGACAATTTTCAAAAATGTAAAATTTATACAATTTTGATCTTATACAAATTGATTCAAATCTTTTTCTTGTACAATTTTATGTTGATAATATTATTCTTGATAGTTCTAACATCTTTTTGTAAGAATTTTTCTATTTTGATGAAAGATTTTATTATAATGGTGATTCCCTATGTCCATGACTTAGAAAAAAACAAACTTTAGTTGACTCACCAACAAATTGAAGTTGAATATATAACCAATGAGAGATGCCATGATTTATGTGTCATATACTAATTTTTAATATTTCTTATGAATTCTTCCCTGTAATGTGTAACAATTCCACTGATCTTAGTATTTTCGTATATACTAAAGCATCACTTTATTTGGAATTTAGTAGTAAGTGGTGATTTTATTTTACTAACTCTGAAAATCAGCTTGTAGATATTTTTTAATGAATTTATCTTTATTAGGAAAGATTTTGACTTCTAAAAGAAAATTTTTGTATAATATTTTTTGAAAGATTTTTTTTCTAGGAAAACGTGGTACTATATATTTTACCAAATCTCTAAGGATTTCAAAAACTCTTATTTTTAGCATAGTAATCATCAACCACTCTTTGACTTCCCATCCTTTCCTTTCAAATTTCCCTCTTTACACACAACCTTTTTGTTTTCCATCATCATTACCATATCTGTACCCTCTCACTTCCAAAAACCCCTCCACCCTTTCATCTCTAACTCTAACTCCTGTACTTTTTTCTCAACTCTATCTTTTCACCTTTCTCTCCACCACTTTTATTCTTATCTATCCCCATTTTCTTTACCATTACAAGAACCTACTCAATGTCAAATCTTACCAAAACCTCTGCAATCCAAATTTTCTCCAAATTTGACCCCGTTCTTCTCTCTGAATCCATAGAAAAAGTCTCCTCTCACTTTCTCCAGTTAATTATGTCCAAAAAATAAACCTCTTCTAACCTTTTGTCGTCCTCTAACACGTGAATTTCTTGTCTTTTAGATTATCTTTCTCAAGAGTACATGCATAAGTTCTAGAATTTTATTCAAAAGGAGAAGTTTCTCACCTTCAAGAATCACTCTATTGTTCCTGGGTGAGTCTTCAATCTCTCTCATCTAAAAGAATCCAACTGCAATATTGCCCATTTTCTCAACGCCCAAGACTTATCAATGGTGTTTCACTTATATTGCTTGGAAGTATTTGAAGACCCCATCTTTATGTTCTATGCTAACCTTCGTCATTATACTGATAATGAAGAGTTAGAAAACCTTGTTATGGGTACAAGTATAATTCTTAATGAACTGGAGTTCCTGGATTTGTGAATATATGATAGAAAGTGTTGCTGACTCCCATCCCTCAGCCAGTTTTCCCTATGGTAGGCTCATCACTCAGATCCTTCTTCACAATGGAATTAACTCACAGCCTTTTCAATAATAGAATTCTTTGCCACATATGACTCAAACACATTCTCAAGAATAGGCTATGTTATGATCCAAAATGAATGGTGTAAAAGGATTTTTTTCAAAAGTTGTCCTAACACTTCTAGGGTAAGTAAATCTGTGTCTAATTCCATGTTCTGTTGATATAAGGAGATTGAAGAACCTAAGGACAGACTTACCACCATTGAGGAAGGAATATCCAGCATCAAGGAGTCTACTTTCAAGCTTTTACAACTGAGCAAGGAGATCTCTACCGACATAGGTAAAGTACGACTCTCTCTTGACAATTTCAAATAGGAAGGGGTAAAACTATTTAATAGAATGTTCTCCCAGGTTAATTCCATCAAGAATGAGCCTTCCTCATTCTCCAATTATCTTACAATATCCTTTTAGAACACTTACTCCAACTTCACCAAGAGTGTTGAGAAATACTATGACCACTTCTACTCAAACATGTACAACACCCTTACCTATTTCCTAGCCAAATGACACTACACTTTTTTATCTCGTTGAAAAGGGGGATTTTCCCTTCTCGTACACTGGGTTGTATTAAGACACCATTCACTCATACCCTAGCATATTTTTGATGATATTTCCAAGTATTATTTTGCATATCTCATACTTTTAGTTTTGTCTTTAATTAGTTTCTGCTCTTTGTTTTTGTGTTTGGTTTCTACTTTGTATTGTATTTGCTATAGTTTTTTTTATTATTTCAAAAGAGTGAGAAAATGATCTGACATCATTCAACAAAACAAATGTGCTAGTCGACTACTACATCATTAGAGTCAACTACAACCACCAAGGTAGAAAGACATGGGAAGAAAGCCGGGCATCTTAACAGGAAAGTTAACTAATGTTTAAAGTTTGTCATTATCCAAAAAGGGAAGATTGTTAGCCTCCTAAATTTATGTTTTGATGATGACAAACTAATGAGTGAATCTTTGTAGGATAAAAGTAAATCCTTAAAAGATATTGGAATACTGCTAGTGATGGAAGGATAAAAAAAACAAGTAAGGAAGCCGATAGTACAAATAGAATGACATCAAATCATGATCAGTGGCATCCAAGTAAATCAATCAAAATTAGAACAAATAGCAGAAGAATCTTAGTCTCAATAATAAAATCAAATTAGATCAATCATGAAGATCTTAGTCCGGAGAGTCGCATTAAATCAGGTCAATCATATAAAGTAAAAAGAAGAAAAGATCATGGAAATATCTAATATGGACATGAGTAAAATTCATATATAGACATATCTGATATACAAATATCATACGGCTACATTGCTCAAGAAAGGATTCAATTCAAATCCTTGATTGAGAAGAAATATCTTGGGTTTCTTTAAGAAGAGTAGCAGGTGAAAACTATAAAAGAAGAAAACTGAAGATGGACACGGGTTACACAACTGCAAAGTAAAATATCAAAGCATCTCAACACTAGTCTACAAGGCTTTGTAACTTTTCGCTTACAATTGTTATATAAAGAGTAGGATCGAGTCAACTTTGTAATATCAATTGAAGCTGTGTCATAATATATTAAAAACAAAATATGTCTTCTGAACTTGTTTATCTTCATGGTAATCAGGCCGACTTTGAACGATCTAAGGGAACTTTAAAACCCAAGGGGACTAGGAGTAGGCACCACATTGGTATTTTGAACTAGGATAAATCTCGGTGTCCTCACTTTATGTTTTATTATTTATTAGCTTAATTATTTTAAATCTAATATATCTTATGAAGTACACTGATCTGCATTCGAGTCAACTAGAAGAGCCAGTAGTCGACTAATATAAAATTTTTAATTCACCCTCCCCTTGAATTTATGAGATGAGTTATAATTTGTAGACAACTTTGAGATGTTATTTAAGGTATGTTGTGGAACAAATGTATTCATATTTATAGCTTGATATTTTGTAATATTATGGGATTTCAATCATTTATTTTTTTTGTACCCTCCGGGATTTTGAGAACCCACTTGGGTTTACTTTTCCACACTCACTAGTTTATAGGGTCAGTCTTGCATTAGTTTCTTCCATATTATATCTATTTTTTTTACTTATTTATAGCTTTGAGGTTCTATTCAAAGTTTGCCTTTTTTTCTTGACTTAGCTTATTTATCTTGCATCTTTATTATACTTATATTATGATTTTTCATAGTCAGTCGATGATGCCTACTAAGTACCCATGGATTTTGTACTCATACTGCACATTTTTAGTTTTTTAGTGCATGTCCAGGTACTAGTGTCCACCACTGACATGATAATCATGCGATTATGGTTTGGAGAAAGGGTGAGATCTCAAAGATGGAGTTGACTTTTTCTCCTTCTTCTACGTTTATCTAGTCTTTCTTTTTTCAAGACTGATATATAATGACAATTACAATACTTATGTTACTTTTTCTAGTGGATCTTGTGCTGACACTACTAGGTCATGGGATTATTACAGAAGTATTATCTATTTTTCAAACTATTATTATTACTGGAATTCTTCTTGTATGTCTGGACTTGTATATTTTTAGCGTTTATGACTTTTTCCATCAAATTATCCTATTGCGTCTAGCTTCATTTTATAATATGTCTTACCTATTGGTGGGATAGAGTAGGTTTCAACACAACTCATGAATCGAGTCATGACAAATTAGTATCAGAGCGCTAGGTTCACCAGTATTGTTGGTACAAGAGCAAGCATATACTAAAGTCTCATAGATCGAAATGATAATGTCCATTTTTTATTTTAGAGAGGATATACGACATTCATCAGTGTTTTTCACTTCTTTTACTTATTTTTTGCTAAGAACTGAGTTGGTGTCTGAAAGGTTTCTTTTGTTTCACTCTTTCGCAATAGCTACTGCACGTGTTATCTCTATACGAGAAGAGGATCCCAAGTCTAATACTAGAGATCTTTTTTCTGTTTATTGATGACCTAGAGTTTATGTAAATTCTATAGATGTAGCCCTAACCAGTGATTAGGATATGAGGCCTTCTCCAGACCCTACACCTTTTCTCAATTTAGAGATTTTTCCATCCTAGCTAGTGGTGGGACAGGGACCAGCGTATGCCTTACCAAGGATTATTTTTTTTAGTGCTCAGGGATGTATTGGTTTATATTTTGGGACTAGTTGGTTGTGCATCAACTGATGATGCATAGTCTGCGGATCAGAGTAGAACTAAGGAGGGATATGGCCTATAATTATGCTTCCAGAGATGAGGTCCCTCCTAAACCTGTGGTTTCTTAGCTAGTAAAAGCTCAGGTAGTGGTTGCCCATCCTTTTATGTCTATATAGGGCATAAGATGCTGACTAGATTCTTAAAATTGGCTTTGCTTAGGTTTTCTAGTGCATCGGTTGAGGATACTTATGAGTTCTTGATTTCCTGTAATGATAGGCCTTATAATTTAGGCCTAGTCGTGACTCTTGGTATGGATTACACTACTTTTCAATTGGACTTAGTAGCTTGACTTTAGTGGAGAGATCATCTTGATTCTAGGCCAGCTGGACCTCCTACATTAGTAAGGACTCCGTCCTCTGAGGTTTTCTTGGTAAAGTATATGCCTCCCAGTCTTATATATGGTTTAAGGGATCAGTTCTCTTGGTTAGAGAAGGGATTCATGACATTTGTGAAGTATGAGGCTTAATTTTATAAGTTGTCCAAACATGCTACATCTATCTTGACTATAGAGTATAAGAGGGTTCGATTCTTTGTGCATTGATTAAGAATGGACAATTTCAGAATGCATTAGTTGGATTTTACTTTATTCGATTCGAGATCCACTAACTCTTATGTGTTAGATTATTATTCCTTATGGTTAGGGGTTATCTTCGGATTCTTTATTTGTACCCTTATGTGTATCTACTCCCATAGGTAATTTTTTAGCATAGGATCAGGTTTATAGATCATGTATTGTGACTATACAAGAGTTTTAAACTCAGAAAGATCTTATTGTATTAGATATGGTGGATTTTTATATGATTCTAGGCATGGACTTGTTATACCACTATCATACGGTCTTGGATTATTTCCAAGATCATTACTTCAGCCATGCCCTACATACCCTAAGGTATGTGGCAGGGAGCTATTATCCATAACAAAATGGTGATTATTTCTTATATTCAAGCTAGGAGACTTATTTTGAGGGGTTGCGAGTCTTTTCTCCCTTATCTTCATGATGTTAGTATGGAGGCTCCATCACTTGACTCTGTTCCTATAGTTTGTGAGTTCCTTGATATTTTCCCTACCAATTTACCTGGTTTTCTCTTGGGCATGATAATGATTTCATTACAGATCTTGATTCAAGAATCCAACCTCCTTCTATGGCACCTTACCTTATGACTCCTAACAATTTTAGGGAGTTGAATTCTCAACTTCATGATCTTTATTGTACGGTTTTCTTTAGATCGGGTGTGTCGTGTTGAGGTTCTCTTGTCTTTTAGGTGAAAGAGGATGACTCCTTGCATATGTGAATTGATTATAACCAACTTAATAAGGTACTAGTGAAGAATTGGTATCTATGCCTTAAATGATGACCTATTTGGCTAGCTTTAGCAAGCATCGATGTTCTCTAAGATTGACTTAAGGTCCAATTACATCAGTTGAGGATTAGGGTATAGAATATACTAAAGACAACCTTTAGGACTCATTATGGTCATTATGAGTTCTTAGTGATATATTTTGGATTGACCAATGCCCTAGTCGTGTTTATGGAATTGATGAATTACTTGTTTAGGCCTTATTTGGATTCTTTTATGATTATGTTCATTGATGGCATCCTTGTGTAATTAAATAATAGATTGAAGCATATGAATCATTTAAGGACTGTTCTCCAGACTTTGAGATATCAAAAGTTTTTTTTCCAAAATCTCTAAGTGTGAGTTATGGCTTGGTCGGTGAAATTTCATGGATATATGGTATCTAATAATGGGATTATGGTGGACCGAGTGAAGATTGAGGCTATTCCTAATTGGCCTAGGCATATATGTCCGTCTTAGGTTCGTAACTTCATTGGTTTGTCTTATTACAATAGATTGTTCATTGAGAGTTTTGCTATAATTGGAGCGTTGATAACTAGATTAACTTAGAAGGAGGTTCCCTTATGGTTGTCGAAGGAGTATGAGTTGAGCTTTTAGAAGCTCAAGGCATTTCTCACTTGAGATTCTATTTTGTCTCTTCCTATTTAGGATGGGGGATTCACCGTATATTATGATATTTTTGGTGTTAGTTTGCACTGCATGGTGATGTAGAGGGTCGAGTTACGGCTTAGGCATCAAGGTAGCTAATGGTGCATAACCACAACTACCTTACTCATGATTTGGTGTAGGGAGCATTGTTTTTTCACTTAGAATTTGGATATATTATTATTATGGCATGTATTGTAAGCTTTTTATGGATCATCGTAGTGTTTAGCATCTTATGACCCAGAGAAAGATAAATTCTAGGCAACGTAGATGGATAGAGTTGCTTAAGAATTATGATAACTATATTTTATATCATCCAGGCAAGGCATACATGATAAAAGATGCCTTGAGCTAGAAGGTGGTGATTATGGGTAGCTAGGATTCCATCTCAATTTGTTAGAGGTCGTTAGCATAGGACATTCGATACTTAGCCAACTAAATAGTTCAACTTGATATTTCAGATCCTAGGAGGATTTTTCCTAGTGTTATGGCTAGGTCTACCTTATTTGAGCAGATTCAAACTCATTAGTTTGAGGACATGATTCTTTGAATCATCCATCATCAAATGTTAAGTTGTGAGTCTAAGAGGCCTACAATAGATTTTGAGGATGTTATGAGATTTGATGGTTGCATTTGTATTTCGTGAGTTGGGGAATTGATTTATTTAATTTTTTGTGAGGCTGATAGCTCCAGTTATTCTATTCACTGGTATATCTAAGATGTATAAATATTTGAGGTAGCATTATTAGAAGAGTGGTGTGAAGAACGATGAGGCAGACTTTGTAACTCATAGCCTATGTTTTCACTAAGTGAAGGTCGAGTATTAGAGACATGGTGGCTTGATTAAGAGATTTCCCATCATCGAGTGGAAGTGGGAACGAATCACCATGGACTTCATTACTGGTTTGCCTTGCACTTTTTATGGTTACGATGGTATTTGGGTCATTGTGGACCAGTTGACCAAATTGGCATATTTTATCCCTATTTAGATATTCTTCAGTACCGAGTGGTTAATCAGTATCAATGTTCGGGAGATAGTCTATTTGCATGGTGTACCTATATCTATTATTTTAGAATAAGGTTTGGTATTTATCTAGCTGTTGTAGAACTTTTTAGGAGGTGTTGGGTGCTTATGTGGATCATAGTACAACCTTTCATCCTTAGATCGATGGGTAGTGTGTGCAAACTAATTAGGTTTTTGAGGATATGCTCTAAGCCTATGTTATGGACTTTGGAGGATAGTGGGAGCAACACTTATCTTTGTCAGAGTTCGCATATAATAGTATATGCCATTTAAGTATGGAGATGGTACCATTCGAGCCCTTGTATGGTAGGATATGTTATTTTTCTGTTGGGTGTTTTAAAACATTCTAGATTAAACCTCGTGGTATTGTCTTGCTTTAGGAATCGTTGAATAGAGTTGGGGTAATTGCAGATAGGTTCAGGGATGCTCAGAGTAGGTAGAAGGCATATGTGGAATGTAGACATCATTCCTTGGGATTTAGAGTTGAATATCGAGTATTCCTTTGAGTATCTTTTATGAAAGGTATAATGAGGTTTGAAAGGAAGGGCAAGCTCAGTTCCAGGTATATTGTATATTTTTATATCCTCCCCATGGTTGGAAAGTTGGCTTATAAGTTATACTTATCCCCTAGTTTTCCTACTTTCCATCTAGTTATTTATTTTTATGTTGTGGGGTACATTCCAGATATATCTCATGTTCTCAGATAGGACTCAGTTCAGTTGGATGAGAAATTGATGTTCATGGAGCCAGTGCTCATATTATCTAGTGATGTCAGGCGCTTGCTCTATGTTGAGAGTCTAGTATTTAAGGTCCAGTGGAGACACCACCCAGTAGAGAATGCTACTGGGGATATCTACTGAAAGATGCAGGCCTAGTATCTTTATATTTCGAGGCTTTAGGTAGATCCTAACCCTTCACTATCGCGGATGAAAGTTTTTTAGTAGATGTTGTAATGATACTCCAGGTAATTTTTTTCATTTCTAATCACTTTTACCCTTTAGAGCTTTTCTATAGCTTCCCCAAGTAATTTATAACTTTCTAGAGTTGACAGTTTAATTACCGGACAATTTAGTTAGTTTTTAGAGAAAATTTACTATTTTGATGTGTTTGCTAGTTAAAATTGTCTACCAGGCGAGAACTTTAGTCAAACAGACTCATATGATAATTTTTTCAGTTTCAATAGCTCTGAAATGTCGATTTTAGGCTTGGTGTTCCCTTGGTTTGGGTGCCCAGGCTTCTGAACTCATTTTGGGCTTTTGGCTGGAAATTAAGAAGAATGGAACTTTAGGAGTGGGACCCACTTTTGGTCAAAACAACCTTGGATTGAAATTTCAACTGTGCCATTTGGGTATATCAAATTTGATAAAGTAGTTTATTTTGTTTGAATAGATGCGATTCCAGATGAATCCTAATGGATCAGTCGAGACTCAAATAATTCCAAAATCTCCAGCTGGTACACCTGCTTAAGAACACTATCGATTCCCTAAGCACAGGGTCGCTTAAGCAGCCAGCTGATTGCCAAAGAAACCAGGCGCGTATTTGATGGTTTCTTAAGTGGATTTATCCCTTCTTAAGAAATGCTTCTTAAGTGACAAGGAGACCTCTTAAGCGGTAGTGTGCAGGCAGCCAAACGCTAAACATGCACTTGGCCACAAAAGCGGTGATAACTTAAGCGACCTAGTGTTTGTTTAAGCGGAACTTGAACATACTTTAAACACCCAAATTGCCCTAATTTTCTCCCATTATTACACAATAAAAAAGTGGAAAACCCTAAAATGTGTGGAAACTAGGAGAGACATTATCAGGCAATTTTGGTAGTGTTTGTGAGCTTGGATTACTCATTTCTTATTTGAAGTCTTGGTAAGTTTTCATCGATTCCATGGCTAATTTCTCTATTGATTCCCAAAATCCCTATAGTATTGGTGGGTTAACTGAAATACCATTTGAGCTAGGAATTTATCCATTCTTGAGGGTAAATGTTCCATGAGCTTAGGAGGGCCTATAGTCGGTTTTGAAAGTGCAATTTTGCAAGGAAGCCCCAAATAGGACTTTTACGTAATTTTGGACCCAAAAACCAAAAGTGCAGTATAGGTATCATTGTTATAATTTTTATGAGTAACTTTTGATTTTGCGAGCGTGGCATCTTTTGGAATCTTTTGAGATGATGAAATTGATGAATTAATAGATTTCTTCATGATTTTCTTTGGCGTCTAGATAGGCTAAGTTTACCTTCCTTATAGATTGAGCTAATTCATAGTATATTTATGATATTTTGTTATATATGGGGTGGAAATTAGGTTTTTGAGGTATTAATTAGTACAATTGGTATTGATTGGTTTGTTTAGGCAGTTTTCAAAATTGTAAATTAGGCGTTTCAAATTAGTTACTCATGTTTAGGGTAGAATTGATATCTTAAGGATGATTGTGACTTACTTGAAATTTAGAAGGAACTTGGATACCTTAGCCTAGTCTGGGGTAGAATTTTCCTTTGAACCGATTTTAGGGATTAGAAGTGGGCCCCCATCTAGCCCACCTTAGGCCAAGACACTGGTTAGTTCCTAATAGACTTAATGGGAACATTATATCCTTAAATTTGCATGTTTTAGAGTTTGAATAGACTAGATTAGTGATACTTATTCTAGTTTGGTACTCATAAGTGTATATGAGTTTCGATTCAAGTTCGATGATTTATTGATATTGAGTTCCACTATGCCTGATAAATAATGATGATGACGAGATGAGATCCAGTTCGAGTATGATATTGAGATGTAATTTATGATATGTCATGGCATGGATGGATTCAAGGTTATGCTTGATATTTGTTAAAATTATGGAATTTAAATTATTTACATTTTTTTGTTTGCACCCTCCGGGCTTATGAGGGGCCATGTTGGGTCATTTGCTTTTCTACATTTAATGGCTTACGGGGACAGTCTTGTGGAATTAATTATCTCTCTTCCATATTGTATCTATTCTATATATTTAATTACAATATTGGAACGTTATAGTCATTTTTCCCTTTGTTCATGACTTTGATTATTTATCTTGGTTCTTTATTATAATTGTATTGTTTAGCTCAGTCGGTTGATGATGACTACTTAGTACCCGTGGTTTTGGTACTCAGCCTCCACTTATGTATATTTTTGGTAAAGATCTGAGTACTAGTAGACACTGCTGATATCATAATCGTGTTATTTAGAGTTCAGAGGCAGGGTGAGCTCTGGGAGATAGAGTTAACCTTTTCTCCTTCTTATACATTTATCTAGTCTTTTTTTGTTCGAGACTAATGTATAATGACTATTATAGTACTTATATTCATTTTTCTAGTGGCTCTTGTACCGACACTACTAGGACGTGGGATGATTATAAATGTTTTATCTATCTTTTAAACAATTATTATTGCTAGAATTATTGTTTTAAGTCTTTATTTGCAAATTTGTGGTTTCTATGCCTTTTTCCATCAAATTAGCTCATTGCTTTAAGCTTCGGTCTTCGATTGGACTTATCTACAGGTGAGATAAAGTAGGTGTCATTATGACTCGTGAATTGGGTTGGGACTACTTTGAAAAAAAGACACGGCAACAAAATCCCTAAGAAGACATATAGACCCATAAGTAGCTCTGCCCCCATTAAATAAGCATGCATTGTCCCTAATTAATTAGGCTACCACAGAGCAAGAGAGTTAGATGTCAATAACAATAAAAAGAATTATTACAAATGCAAAATAAAAAAAGACCTTTGGTTGCATCCCAAGTTGATAGCGTAAAGTAAGGCCAAAACCAAAAATGGACACACAAGGAACAACAAACAACAACTAGAAGAAAGGGAGATGAAGAAGAACTCATAAAATGTAAAGATAGTAGAAAGACCTTTACTCCTACCAAGTGATTAAAAAAAGATGGTGTATCAAACAATCAATCACACCTCACCAATAGAAGCTCAAACCTTCCTCTTAGGTGGACCAAAGGACTCATACTTACTCAATCACATCTTTTTTTGTCAAATGGTCAACACAAATGAAATCCATCAATTGTATTAAACTCTCAAGTTTTTGATATCTTTTCCAAGACCTACACTAAGATGGCTTGTCCAAGCCCTACGCTAAGGAAAGAAACTAAACTAAGAGTAATACTCAATTTCAATTCATCAAAGTCTAAGGAAAATAGAAGCTAATAGGTCTATATATACTATTACATAACAATGACTAAAATACCCTTAATGAAGGGTGCTCCTTTAGAGTGTAAAACAGAGCCATCAAAAGACAATATTTAACTTAATAATCCCAAGTATAGGAGGCCTTAGAGTGTAAGGACCCTTTCTCCAATCTTCAACTTAAATAAGGCTTTGTAATGGTTCCAAAACGTCTTCAAGCATTTTCAAATCTGAGGCTTGAACCTTTGACAATTAGAAGCGTGAACCTTTGATAAGACCTTGTTCTCTTTATGCTTGTATCATCCTCTCCATATTTAAAGGAATTTGACCTCAATTTAAACCTTGTAAAACTAAAGAGAGGAAAAACAAGAACACATTCCTTATGATAGAAGGGTTAGGGTTAGTGTAACAATTTATAGAAGCATAAAAAAGGGGTACACTTTTGATATACAAAATGCAATCCTTTTTTTTTACAATGAAATAATTAGTATGATCATTACAAAGGATATGGCCAGTATAGACATCAAGGAGTAAGGAACACAATTCGATACTATCAAATATATCATCAAGCAATGGTTGTTTACATTTGAAATATATCCACTGGTCCTTTATGTGTGACATGAATATCTTAGCATAAATGGAACCAAGGAAGTGTCTTTGACAAATGTCAAGAGATAAGGAAATTACAATAGTCTTAATGGCTTTAGTATACCCAAAAGGTAAGACTACCTTTGTATTACGAACCTTAAGATTCATTAGTTTAATTACCTCTACAAAGGACCTTATCAAGTATAGTGCCATTATTGATCTTAAGGTCCACCTCACCCACATATCATTATCATTCCAACATGAAAAACAGCCACAAAAATTCTTACTTCTACATAATAACAATTTAGAATTAACATGGTTATCACTCCAAGGTGGTTCACATTTGACATACACCCATATATCCTTGGTGGTTGACATAAAAAGCTTAGCATAAAGGATACCAAAGACATGAATGGAAACAAAATCAAAAATAAATTCACATGACCAGCAGTTATTCGACCCACATCCCAAAGGAATTCAGGATCAGAAGGATAAAGGTCTAAGCCGAGATGACTCACTCCCTTCATTAGGCTAATTTGCTCACAATCATTCAAGGTATTACACATAACTTTGAAATACACAAGGCTACTAAAAATAAGACTAATATCATGGATTTCATTACACAAGTTCAAAGGACCATGTTTAATACTAAAAATCATCAATACAAACATCATCACTAACTTGGAAATTCTCAAACATACCATTCTCATGCTCAAGTAGTGAACTACTTTTAAGAGAAAGTTGATCATTATTCACAACAAAAGAGTTACTAAGGAAAGAGATATGCACTTGCAAACCCAAAACCACTTTACTAGACACTAAATCACAGTATTTTGAGTTCAAAGAAGTGTTTAGAGTAGCAAAGTCACCTCGGGTAAGGCTTGGGTAGTCCACTTTTTTGGCGCTCTTTGTCAAGTGAGCCTCTTTTTCATTTCTCATGCATTCATGTGGAACTTCTTTTGGATCCTTCTTGATTATAATATCATCTAGTACCTGAACATAAGAAGAATCAAAGCTAGGCAAAATTCTAGCTTTTAGGTTAGGAAGTAACAAGGGTTCTTTGTGGACAAGATCTACAATCAAGCATTTCTTTTCCTTTTCTAGTTCACTACCCGCAGTTTCCTTTTCCCTTTCCTTATTTTCTTTACACACTTCTTGTATCTCAACATCAAGCTTCTCCATAACATGAAAACTGACCTCATCACCTTTAGATTCCATCACCATCTCTTCTCTTAGTTTTATGGGGTGATTTTAGTTTAGTGGATCTTAGAGAGGAGGCATTGGATTATATTGGTGATGTTTTTAGATTTATGGCATGGGATTTTGTAGAGTGTGGTGTCCATGTTAAAGTGGATTTGGGACTTGGTGGTTTGAATTTTTTGGAGGCTTTGGTGGATGTAATCTATCAACCCTCGCTTTCATTCTAATCACACCACCCGTCAAGGATGTAATTTCACTCCTCATAGAATCCATATCACCCATTATAGCATCGTGATTATCATCCATTTTTTGGGCTAAGGCCTCAAGGCGAGCCATCAAGGCTCCAATAGAATATTTCCCCAAAGGTTTGGAAGAAGAAACCTCAGATTCCATGGTAAAAATTACCTAATAAGAATCAAAAAACAGCAAAGAGAAGACCTACAAAATGAACAAACAAGTTAGTTCAAGAAGGCCTTACCACAATATCACTCAACCTCAGCTCACATTTGGTTTCACAAGTGTTGAATAATTGGCAATACTTGGCAAGTTACTTGAGTGATTAGAAGATTTGGTCCAGAATCGATATTTATTTGAAACAACTAAAATAAAGTGATGCACGAACTTGTACCAACAAAATATTATGACCTTAAAATGAGAAAAGCACACAAAAAATTGAAGACACGAAACAAACGGACCCAAGACTAATTATCAACCTAGTAGGTAGTTACTAGTTTGCTAATAAGTGATAGAGTTTAACACATAAGAAACTAGAATCAACAAATAGAAACTTAGAAATATAGTTTATAACTCAATTTGGTCATTTGTAGAAGTGATAATGTGGCAACTTGTAATTGGATGTCACTTTTCAAAATTTTAATTCTAAATTATTGTTTCGGCCAAACACACTTAGGAAAAGAAGAAATTTCATTTGGGAGGGAAAAATTGAAGGGTTGGATCCCTGTTGGAGCTTCAAATGAATTCAAAATGAATTGGTCCCCCCTTGTACTTTCAATTGTACTTGATTATTTCATTTGTCTCTTTTCTTTTGGATGACAATGAATATGCAAAGGAATATTCTTTCACAAACACCAAGTAAACTCTCTTTATTCTCCTTTTTTGGATCAAATACACTCTTTGAATATTCTTATTCAATAAGATTCGAAGATGGTGGATGAACAAGAGGAATATTCAAGAGTTGACCACGGTTTGACCACTAGGCAAATGAACCCCAAATTCAAATTTTCTTTTAGTTCTAGGTTACCTTTGCCAAATAAACCATAAAAAACAATAAATCAGCCACAAAAAGGTCCAACTATGACAACCCACACGTTTACATCTTCAAAAAAAGCTTCACACAAGGCACAACAATGGTGGATCTAGCTAAAACACAACCAAATCTCATTCTAAACATAGATCTAGACAATTTAAGTGTTAGAGAAAAAAAATATAACAGTAGAATCTATCAATACAAGCTAAAAAAATAGTATATCTAACTTCAATCACATGGATCTACTACAAATACAAGACAACACATAATTTTTTTTGAGATTTTCAGATTTTTTGGACTCTTTTTTGTTGAGATTTTCTTAATAAGAACACTAAAACCAAGATTTATGGATATTGAAACAATCCCAAACAAGGATTTGATACAAAATTATAGCCTAAATAAAGGCTAAAACTACAAATGGACACACAAGGAATAAAAAACAGCAACTAGAAGAAAGGGAGATGAAGAAGCATGCATAATATGTAAAGATAGTAGAAAGACATTTACTCCTACCAAGTGATTAACAAAATATGATGTATCAAACCATCTATCACACCTCACTAATAGAACCTCAAACCTTCCTATTAGATGGACCAAGGAATCACACTTCCTCAATCACACCTTTCTTACCAAACGTTCAACACAAATGAAATCCATCAATTGTATTAAACTTTCATGTTTTTGATGTCTTTTCCAAGACCTACACTAAGATGGCTTCTTCATGCCCTACACTAAGGAAAGAAACTACACTAAGATTAATATTTAATTTCAATTCATCAAATTCTAAGGAAAATAGAACCTAATAGGTCTATTTATACAATTACATAACAATGACTAAAATACCCTTAATGAAGGGTGATCCAGTGTAAAAGAGATCCATCAAAAGTGAATATTTCCCTTAAGAATCTCAAGTATAGGCGACCTTGGAGTGTAAGGACCCTTTCTCCAATCTTCAAATTGAACAAGTCTTTGTAATGGTTGCAAAACATCTTCAAGCATTTTCAAATTTGAGGCTTGAACCTTTGACAATCCGAAGCATGAACCTTTGAAACCTTTTAAACCTTGTTCTCTTGATACTTGTATCACAAGTAGTGCCTAACTTTATTTCGTGGCCCAACGTTGGGATCTTGATTACTCAGACTTCGTAAAGCTAGCCATAGGGTTGGCTTCTAGGGTTATCAAAACTATTTTTTAGAGAAACCATCCCCATATCTGTTGATTTCTTTAATGTTCTGGGAACATGGAGCATGGGTTTCTCATTATTCAACTTTAACTTAAGCTCACTTCATTACATATCCTCCAATTCTCGATCCATGGAGAAAAATGTTCTCTGTAAAATTATGGGCATCTCAAAATCAATCTTTCAACTAATGAAAACAAAGTCGGACGAAAAGATAGAGTTGTCCACCTTTACCAAAACATTAAACAATATGCCCATAGGTTTTTAACTATATAATTTATCATTAATAATTGTATTATTAATGGTTTTAAAGGATCTCAAGACAAATTATATTAACATTACCAGTACCATCAAGTTAATGATTGCACCCAAGTAACACATAGCCTTGGAACTAGGTGACCCAATCGTACAAGGAATTGTGAAGGCACCGGGGTCACCTTTCTTCTTTATAAGAGATTGATATTTAATTACACTACAATGGTGAAAACCACCAAAATCCTCATAACTGACAGTTATTTTCATTGTCGCTAAGTCTTTATAAATTATGCATAGCTAGACATCTGTTCCAGAGCTTCAAGAAGAGGTATTTTTACTATCAACTCCTTCAGCATTGAAATAAACTTTATATACTTTCTTTCTTTATATTACCACTTCAATCATTGGAGTAGGGGTTCAGGAAATGGGCTTTAGTAGTGGTGTGAACTCCTTTTATTTTTCTTTGTTTTCAGGTCTATTCTCTTCAACTATAGGATCCTAAGAGTCCTCATCATTTACCACCTATTTTTTTGTCATATCCTTTATGATCACAAAATCCTCTCTCATATTATGAACTACTGGCATGGGTGGATATTTAGTAGCCTTACAACTCCAACTAGTAATAACTAGATAATGACTAACGTTCATTGAATTCTAAATTATGTTTCTTGGAAGAGAGCCTAGCTGATGTTGGTTGAAAAAAATAGACATCTACCAAGATGTTTCTCAAGCTGCTTAATCGCAGTTTCATATGACTATTTCTTGGCCCAACCCTAAAATATAAACCTTAATTTCCTTAAGGCTACTATCTTAGATCTCTTAACCCTTCATCAAATTAGCATGCAATGCTTCCATTTTTAAACTTCTAGACTCAATATCATGATTACCTGACAGACATAAAGTCCACTCTAATACTTGTAAACATCCTTCTTCCTCTAGCCACCATCACAATTTCTACTCATATCCCTATAACTATCTTAGTAGTAGTTTCTACCTTGATTCTCTTGCATAGTTTTCCAAGTGTCTTGATTAGACCCTTTTCCCTTGGATTGAAAACTCTTTATCTCTCTGATCAAATATTTTTCTTCTTCCTTAAAATTATAATATTCATGTCTAGCAGTCTTACCTCGAGAACCCACTACCTTTACTATCTCTACTCCAGTAACTGTGAATTTTCTTATAAGCAAACCAATATCAGTCCTTAATTATGCTACTTCTTGATACACTATCTCATCTAGGGTTCTCTTCTCACTAGAAGAACCGTCAGAATAAGTATTGGCTAACCTATCCGCCTTTAAATTAAGCCAACTAAGTAGGCTTTATTATCTGGTCTAAGATTTTAGTAGCATGCTCCTAATGAAGACTCATAAATGATTCTCTTATAATAGTATGAACCACAACCTTGGTATTTTCATTTAATGCTCAGTATAAGATCTTAAGAAAGTTCCTCCCTATGATTCTTTGATTTATAAGATTCATCATCTTATTTATGAACCTCAACCATGTTTCATATAGTGCCTCTAAATGTAACTACCTTAAATTATAGATCTCATCTTTCAATTACAACTTTTGAGAGGGTGGAAAAAATTGATCCAAGAGTTATTTCCTCAACTCATTCCAAGTGGTAATAGACCCATAAGGTAGCTCTGTTAACCATAGAGTTGCCTCTGATATTTGAGAGAATGTGAACAAACTGAGTCGTATAAATTTCTGACTCACCCTATGTATATTGTACAATGTGCATATCTTAACAAAGTTGATAAGCTATATGTTTTCATCATTAGTAGGAATAATAGCAAACACTCTTTTCAAGTTCATCAAATGGATCATTATGCTCGTAATATCAAATTTTGTACGTTGGGATAATTGTGGACGAATGATTGTACCAGTATCGATTAGTTCAACATAGCCCAAATCTTTTTCCTGATAAGCATAAACTAGCAAGTAATGATGAATGGATGATAGACCTATGTTCCTTCTAAATCTATATTTGTCGAGTGTTGTTTGACAATATTCCTCCTTCTATCTTGCCTTTTTTTTGTAAAGTTACACATTTGGAAATTATAAGCCTAGCATTTTCTTTGGCTACTAATCGCGCAGTGACTTGCTCTACAATTTATTGAACACCTTATTAAGGAGACCGATTTAATATTGTTGGGTCACCATAGACCCCTTTGTGCGGGGATCCTTGATCATAATCTTCTTCTCACTCCATCATAAAATTTTTTCCTAAGGACTATTCAATCTCAGGATCAAATGGAATCAACAATTGTCTTGACTTCGACCATTAGACATGCACCAAATTATGTCTTGGAAACAATAGCAAACTATAAATCAACATAAGAAACCAACAACTTCAACAAACACAATTAATTAATCCATAGCCTAATACTTGGCAATGGCAAACAAAATTATTGTTGCCAAATTACACCTTCAAGAAAGTATAAAGAAGTTTCTATTTCAAATATATAACCTAACAAAGTTAGGGTTAAACTTATGAGGAATAGGAAAAAAATCTATCAAGATCTTATTGATGAAATTTAAAAGTATACAAAGTATGAGGATGGATTTTTAATGATAAGACCAACAAAAATGATATTGTGTAGTTAGTGTTTTGACCAATATGAGAAGAGCACTAGGATTATGTTCTCCCTGACTTCATAACTCCACAAACTATTCATGTTTGTCAAACTATCTCGGTTTCTTGCATAAAAAATCTAACATGTTATGTATCACATAATCGTCTCTCAACCTTAGTTTTGGTAAATTTCACCCATCTCTTCTCGACCACTCAAAGTTTCAAATTACTAAAATTTGTTTTATGATCTCATATTAACTATCTCCTCTCGGGGTAAAGTTAATTAAATGAAGGTTGATAATTTTAAATTAATGTTGTGATTTCTTTTTCATAATCTGTACCTCTCCCTCGAGCATGTATTGAATATGGGTGAGTTCTTAACATTTTCTGCCATTAAGAACTCTATTATAATAAAGAAAGTCCGAATACATGCAAGAACACATTCTAGAATGACTTTGAACTTAACTTGATTTATTAATTCATCAGGGTTCCCACAACCCTATTTATAGGGTTTTTCTATTCATGGTTGTAAGATGAAGCAAAGATTCCATAGTTGAATCTTAAAGAATATCTTACAAAGAATAATAATAATAACCCAAATCTTAATTTAATTGCAAACCATAAAAACCAAGAACAATAATTCCAAAATCAATAATTTATCTCAGAATTCAAAATAATGTCAAAAGTGTGTAACCTATTGTAAATGATGCCACATCAAGCATGTTTTTGTTATTAGTGTGGTTGTATATTGTGATAGCTGTGATTCTTGTGGGATGTAAAAGTATTTGCGCCTTTTCATGGCATTTTTACTATTTATATGTATAATTATTGTATAATTTACCATTATTTGGGCATCTCCATGAGATTGTTTAGTATAGGATTATAAGAAACTTGATTTCTGGGATTTGGTACATAGACAAGAACTCATCCCCTAAAGTTCTATCTAGTGAGAGACCATAAGACCCTTCGCATGTATGTTCATTATTGGCTATTTAATTTGCATAGCCTTAAGTAAATTTGAAAATACCAGGGTTTTAATTCATATTTGGATTAGTGTAACAAGTTTAATTATTCGTAAGGGTCTTAAATGATGATTTTTTAGGGGTAAGAAACCTTAGGGGTTGTGTATCGTAGAACTCACAGTAATTACAAAATAAGGTCTAGTTGAATAATGTTGTTGATATATGGTGATTGGGGATAAATATGATAAAGGAAAGTTGGTCTCAATGATAAGGCTTGTGAAAATCAAAGGTGTTAAAGAACTATTAAATGGAAGATCTCAGAATAAATAACTATCAAGTTACATGTTTTTTTTTCATATATTTATGTGATTTAATTCTTTTTGATTTATGATGCTTACTAGTATGTGTTGTTTCCATTGATACTACTCTTTTTATACCCGTTCTGGTGTATAGTATATTTGTAGAATTTGTAGGTGTCTCATGCTTGATACTGTAAAGATCTCTAGCACCTTTTGTCATTGTTTCTATGGTTGAAGTTGGGTTACGTGTATAGTTTTATGTCTTCTCTTAGAATCTCTTCTACAGATTTTGACTAGTTCCTTACGGAACTTATTAAGTTTATATTTCAAGTTTGATAAACTAGTTGTATTAAATAAATAGCTTTTATCATTTTTTATTCACTTCCGCTTGTGCTTTTGAAATGGGTTGTAAGGATTTTCCTATCTAGGTAAATTAGAGTAGGTGCCTACGTAATATGGTTAGTTGGGTCCTGATATATACTATGAGGGCGTTCCTAATCTTTATGGAATAGAGATATACCTTGACCACGCCACACCAAAATTTGGTCTCTAGAATGAGGTCTCTTTCATAGTTTCAGTTTTGGGGATTTGTTAACCAAGCTAGGGTAAATCAAATAATGATTTTGGTTACCCATACTCTACAGTAGTTAAGTTCTGTTCATACACATTAGTATTTCTGGGACATATGTTGTCCTCTTAATAGTAGAATTTATTAATTGTGTACTTATTATATCTAGATAACCCTTTAATAGTGATCAAATTCTAGGGTGTTCAAAAATTCTTCGATAATTTTTTGGGGTTCTAGTGCATCCTCGTATGATGTTATAAATTCCTAAATAATAGTTATGCTATAGGTGACAAGATGAGGGGTAAATAGTATCCATAACAGAGTCTACTAACCCATAGATGTGGATCCTCTTCTTGCTAGCGAAACTACAAAAAGGCTTTTTTAAACAACTTAATACTGGCCATGTACAATTATTTTAATGCAAGTGCTGAGAACCTACTAGTCAGCTCTTACTTATGGTTACTCCTTACCACCTTTATTTTTTGTCACTCTGAATTAATAGTGTGTTGAGGCCTTTTAGATCCTTCTATAGACCGATTAGGATCTTATCCATCCTTTTAATTAGTGGATGAAGATCTAAAATGTTAGGATTCCTTACATAACAAATTTTGTGAGCCACTCCTACTTTTGTCGTGATGGGAATAGTTATTTGTTGACCCCTTCTAATACAATTCTGATTAGCTCTAATCTTTTACTAAAAGCCAAGCCCGGAAGCTTCGAAGGATTCAAGTATTGATCATGAAGCATAAGGTACCTAAAAAAGTATTCTTACATTTAAGAGGGTGTCATTTGATGGTGATTGTACTACCATTGGGTGAAGGATCGTGTGAGGAATCAAGGGAATGTAAAATGGGGATAGAAATCCCCTTCAAAGGAACATATGACAAAGCGCTTTGGATCTACCTTGGACCTACTCTATCATTTAAAGAGTGGGTCAGACAACCCCTAGTGTTACTGGGATGCACCTAAACTGGTTTCTATCTTCCTAAGCAGATTGCGTGGGCCTTTTCTTGTAATTGGGTCACTTTTGGACCCCTAAATATGTAATAATTAGAACTAAACTATAAATACTTGGGATCTAGTTAATTTTATTAGTTTTTCATGATTATTGATGATTTCTTCTCCTTTGAGTGAAAGAAGTGGTACACTAGTGTTGAATCTTGGTTTATAAAATTGATCATCTATCTCTTGGTCATGGTAAGAATTAGATATTTAATTGATATTGTAGTTGAGGGTATTAGAATTTAATATACTCTTTTGATCTTAATTAATTCCTTTTTTTGTGTCTAATTACTATCTTAATCAATTTTATTTACTTTCCATAGCAATCTTTCATTTTCGCAGTTTGATTCTTATCATTTGGTATTAGAGCTGAGCTTAATTTTTTTTCCTACAAAGTAAATCTTGGGTATAGTAGTCTTGAAAAATTGAAAAACCCAAAAACAAATTACTATTCTCATTTTCAGGGTTAGGTCAAAAGTTGAGTCATTTACTTTAGTGTTTTCTTGTGTTTCTAGTGTTAGATTCTTGTTCTCTAAAATTATAGGAGTCTAGCAATCGAATTTGAGCTAAATCGGAGCAATATTGAATATTCTATAGTTGTTAAAATCTTGGGTTGAAGAATTTAAAGTGGGTTGTAAGATTTGAACATTTTGGTGAAGAACTTGAGCTAATTTATGTTTGGAATGATTTTGGTAAGCTAAAAAGTTCCTAGATTCAATATTTCAACTCATTCCAAGCGGGAGAAGTTGGAAAAGTTGGTGTTGTTTGAGATATTGTTATCTTCAACTTGAAAAACTCAGCAAAATTGACTGTTTGATCCAAAGAAGGAAGGAAAAGAATGAAAAAGTATTTGTAGAAGAGCATCTTCAAATATTCTAAGGATATTCCAAGAGAGGAGGACAAAGAGGACAACTTAAGGAGAAATTTTGGCCATTCAAGATGGGAGAAATGACTCACTTGTACCCAACCTACATTACAAGTGATTGGGGCTGATGCCGCACTACCAGGCAGTGAGCAAGTCTCCCTCTTTCATTGGACATGCACTAGACATGCGCCCAACCTGCTCCAGCAAACCAACGCAGCCCTCACATGGCTTTGACATGACTTTGAGGTGTGTGGCACATCTACAATACATTTTGTAACTCTTAAACTCCACTTTGCTCAGGTTGGATTCCATAGGTTCATTTCTAAATTCCTAAATTCATTAATTTAATCTTAAACTACTCAACAACTAGTAATTCACCTGCTATGTTTGTTGATTAGTTGTTGAGTTGAAATCTTCCATCTTCTGATTTCTTTCAAGCTATTCTCTTTTTAATATCATTGTTAGTTCTTGATGTAATTACTTACATATTTATTTGAGTCTTTCAAACATGAATCCAATCCAATCCAATCAAGAGTATTACATTACATCTCAACTACTACATGGAGTATAAACCATCTTTTAATATTTGTGATCCAAGTGTGAGGTAAACAAAGGTGTGAAGAGTTGCGAGGTTAATTTGTTTAATTCTAACATATTTGTTTTTTGTCAGCGTATATTTCTTCATAGTTACAATGACTACGTAAAGAGAAACCTCACAACCCATGGAAAAACACTTAGCATGTGCTATTTTACCGGCCATTGAAACTCTCAACCAAAAAATTGAGTCCATAGATGCTAAGATAGAATCACTTGACCTTAAGGTAGGTTCACTTGAAGGGGGTGTGTCCAACATAGGTAGAAGAGTGGATTACGTGGAAGGTCGACCAATCTCATACCTAGACCCCTCAATACTACCATGCCTCGACAAATAGACATGCTCTAAATGCTTTTGTTCACATTTCCATGTAAATCTTTCACCAACTAATCAACCCATAACTACAAGCACATGATTCCAGTCCTTAAGCCACTACAAATCCATAAAACCAAAATATCATTTGAACATTCCAACCCCAATTAAACCAAACACAACAAAAAGAATCTAAAAAAAAATTCCCCAACCTTTACTAAACCAAATTCCCCAATTCCAAGAACTCTTTAACCAAAACCAACCCATTTAAATATAAGAGGACGAGAGAGCATAACAACAAAAGGAGTTTGGAGCATTCGTTGAAAACAACATATTGCTAGGTAAAATGAGAGATAGGTTAATGGATCAAAAACGTTATCGAGGTAGAGGATAAAGTTTTTATCTAATTCCTAATGGTTGAGAAAACTTGGAAACTGGCCCCAAGGTCATGATCAAAAAACCACCATGGTGGCAATAGGAGAAAAAACTAGGGAAACTAACCCCAAGGTTATGATCAAGGAAACAAACAAGGTAAGAGGGATTGGGAGTAGGTATCAATTAAATCAAGGTTATCCTTCTGACTTTCAAAGGTGAGAGTGATCTTGGAACTTATCTCACATGGAAGTATTTTTGTGAAAGGATCTTTCAAGTCAATGATATTTTCAATGAGAAGAAGAGTTATAATGTCATAGCCCATTTTGAAAGGTATGTCAATACGTGGTGAGATTATGCTAAGAGGTTTGCATATAAGTTTAATAATGGGCAACCACCCCTATGGTATTCGTTGAAGGGATTCATGAGACAAAGGTATGTGCCAAAGAGGTATAAATATGAGTTACTTACCACGTTATAGAACTTTAGGCAATGAAGTAAGAGTGTCTTGGCCTATATTGATGAATTCCAATAATTGATCTTGAAGATCAAGTATCATAAGAACATGAAACATGACATCATACGTTTTAAGGTTGGATTGAAAAAGCAAATCTCCACAATTATGACTATCCACATGTTTTAAAACATATAAGAAATCTCCTAAGAGACCTTAGAAATTGAGAGGATATCAAAGAGAGTTCAACTTACAAACCAAAAGGGTACACGTCTATCAAACCATTGAGTAATAATATCGAAATGGAACAAGTATAAGGACTATAAGTCCAATAATAAGAATCTTGTATAGATGACCATTCCACCCACCAAGGAATAAAGGTAACAAATATCCTACTCCTAATCCTACAGGTTTTCAATGTTTTAAATGCATGGATGGGGACCTAAAGCAAGTGAATGTACCAGCAAGAGAAATATGACCCTTTGGGAAGGAAAGTTGTATTACCTTGGAGAAAGGTGGCATTGAAAGATTAAAATAATAAAAATGCCCAAGATTGAGAGGTGTTTAAGAATGTGAGAAAGAATATGAAGATAATGAAGATGATTATCCTCAATATGGAGAGTTTGAGGTTCCTGACTGACAACTATGAAACCTCTACTATATTGACTATAAATAGTTGGGACATACCTCCAACTACCACTAATCAATAGATATGGAAAACCAAAAATAAATTACATGGTCTACAACTGTCTTGAGTTCTCAAAATAGGAGGACTCATCACCTACTTGCTAAAAGCTGCAAACTCTAGGTCACATGCTGCCATAGGATTTCGAGGACGGATATGAGGGCATATATAACTGTGGCTTAGTGCACAAATTTTATGAACCTAAATGATATATTTCAAACTTCGGAACTTAAAATAATTGATGGGATGCTTTTGATCCTGCATAAAATCCTATAACTATTTGTAGGGATTGTCTGAGAAAACTCTATCTTTCAAAATTTAAGCAGGCTATTTTTGTTATCTTAAGAATAAGGCAGAGGTGGCAAGAATAGATTATCATGAGAATCTGCATAAGTTCCATAGAGAACACTTCTACTCCACGATCTAAGACAAGTAAAAAGGGAAATATTTATTAAATAACTGTAGCCTCTCAAAGAAAAGTATAGACGTCTCCATACTATTCTGCAAGAATCTACTAGACATTGCTTCATAGATACCCTAGGACACTTGAATTCTCGGATCTGATACCATGTTTTGTCAAGACCCAAGACTTTGACCTAGTCATAACATGGTGGTTAGAACCACAAGTAATCCTAAGCTAACACATGAACTGTCATATTGTTTAACAACTAATTTAATATGTATAACAAAACTTAATTTGCTGAGAGGAAGCATAATCATGAAAAGTCTAAATAAAGTCAATGCTGATAGAGTTTATATCATGATAAAATTGAAAAAAGAAAGTCATATCACATAACTGACTCTAACTGACATCTATGAGTCCTCTATTATACAGACTATAAATAGTTGGGACATGCCTGAAACTACCACTAATCAATACATATGGAAAACCAAAAATAAAGTATATGATCAAAAACTATTTGGAGTTCTCAAAATAAGAAGACTCATTGCCTGCTGGTTAAAAGCGAAAAATTGTCTGGCCCTGATATACGAGCCACATATGGTACATACATTATGAAGGATGTATCCACAAATACATATATATATGTTGACATATACTAAATTATGGAAATATTTCATAGCATGTTGTAAAATTGAAGGTATAAGTTATTTGCCGAAATATACATTTTAAAAGTGACTATACATGAAAACTATAAATCATAGAGAATTTATAAATCATGAGATGAAAACAATTCTATAAGCTGAGTATAAACATAAATGTTGTATAAGCTATACTGAGGATGACATATGAGTACTGGGTCTAAAACTATATGGTGAGAACCGACTTAACTCATGAATCTTAATATACAAATTTACGAGTCCTAAATGAATAAACTTACAAAATCAACATAACATGTATTAAATAGAAATGAATAACTGAATGACTGATGTCTGTCACTGAAAAACTAAAATCTAAGAAAAGGGATAACTAACATCGGTATTTTGAGTAGCAGGTATGTGAATATGGATGTAAAATTAAATTGTACTTAGTCTAAATAACTGGACTAAAACTGTGGGTTACTGTGCATATGAAATAAGAACTAACTGAACAGCATGAGATAAATAAGCATGAACGCATGAAAAACTCTAAAATCTTAGAAAGTAATAACTGAATAATTGAGTATCTGTATGCTTGGTTAAGCTAATCTGAACTAAAAATACACTAAATACTATACTGAAACTGTGGGAGAAATCATGTAACCGATATAAACCATGTAAGCTATCATGGAGTCCAACGCCTAACCTATATTAAGGAGGGTTGCTCTATCCTTGCCATCAGAATAGAATCTGAATGCAGTGATTACTAAACTAATGTCCCAGAGGACTAAGGAGTCACCCTCTACTAGCAGGTTCTCTCATGAGATATGTGTCAACCCTCAACTGGCTGGAAGATATCTTAAACCTATATTGGCTACGTAGTTATGGAAATCAGGGATTTCTACTAAAGGCCACACCCTTTACTTGTAGGTGATCCCCCATCCCTGTGTTCGCTCGATGCTAAATCCTACTCCCAACTTAAGAACATTGAAATGATAACTGGAGCATGTACTGATAACTAATAACTTATAAGCTCAGGTAATGGTATTCTATAAAATAATTGTACATATGAGTTTTAAGGTAATTACAAACATATAAACTGATAATTCTCAACATAATCATGGTTTTTTGAATATGACATTAAAAACATGGTATGATTGACTTATTACTTGAGAAATGAAAATTATGTAAAATACATAGGTATCAGGTATTCACAACCCATCAGCACTGAATGATCATTAAAACATGATAATTAAACTCAAATTGTAGTATTGAATAATTGTTCAAACCAAGACATAGCAATTTCATCAAACATTTGGAAAACATGAATTTAAAATATGGGAATATTGCTAAAAATCATGAGTTTAGGATCTATCATGGAAAACTCAAATAAAGCATGGAAAAATTAAAGCTCAATTGAATTAAAATCACCATGAAAATATGAAATTCAATTTGTCTTGAACAATATAAAATATCATAATAATAGAAAGTTCACTATTTAATTGAAAGAAAAGGGTTTTTGGGTTCCATGGGTGAAATGTACCCATGAATGAATACCCCATATACCCGAGTTTCTTGGTATACCCCATATACCTGAGTTTCTTGGTTTTCTTGGTTTTCTAAATAAATCTTGAAATTAGAACTTGAATTCATGATTTCTTGAAGAAGATATCTTGAATTTCTTGTTCTTGATAAGGGAGGCATGAATTCTTTAGCGTGAGGAACCCCAATCTTGATATTCTTGATATTTATGAATTTGAATATTTGTACTTGAAAGATGAGCTTTAAAATAAACCCTAATCTTGTTTATGAGAGTGGAATGAAGAGTTTATGTTGTTTAATTGATGGAAATAGAGTCAAAGTAATGCCCCTTGAGGGTAAATTATCGTGGCTTGGGAATTACATGAAGGGAAAATACCAGAAAGACCTTAAACTAGACTTTACAGATAATTCTCGGCAGTCCTTACAAGTCTACCGTATGACTCGTATGGTCTGAGTGTGAGTTAGACTTGGCAACCCGTATGCTGGACATTATGTGAAACAGCTTGATAGTGCTTCAGTATTTCGGCCATAAATTTTCACCCCGATGTTTGATTAAGGAAAAATTGGTATCATTAGAAAGATAATTCACTTACATATCTATTGGTGGTTCTTGGGCTAAAAAATTCTTAGTAAAACAAAAGTTATGATCGTTTGAAGATGACTATAGTTACGTACATCCCAAGAATTTAATCTCTAAAGAGGTTTTGACTTCTTGATGAGCTAGGAGCTATATGAGGACTTAATATATGTCCAAGTAACTATTAAAGCTATAATAATATGAGGCTTGATTCTTGGATTGTCTACTAGTCAGGGTATGAGTCAGATCTTACAGCTTATAAGATGTTTATCCAAATTATATAAATGACTCGTATCTTGGACAAAACCTCAACGTGTCTATGCCGATGTCCTTACAACATTGATTCATACGACTCGTACCCTTGTTGATGATTCTCAGGGGCTAAGTTGTACCTAGAAAATAATATCAACTCAAACACACAATGTTGGATATGACTACCATATACAACACGTAAGAGTCTTTATGACTTGAAGAACGACTCGTAAGCGGTCCAGAAACTAAGAGAAATATGAGGTATTGCAATATATCGCCCTTGGGAACATTTTTTCTCAAATGAGACTGGTTAGACTTAGAATACCAAGAAAATTGAGATCATATACTAAACATGCATGAAATGGGATCATGATTAAATAACTAAGTCTGAAACATGATACATGGACTGAACTAATTTCGATAATAGATGCAATGACATGAGGAAGTTTATACGGGTGAGATAGAGACAAAAGAGTCAACTTATGAGTAACCATTCCTCAAGCTGGATCTATTTTCGTGAAGAAAATATAAGTGGTGTAGTACATGAAAACTCGGGGTATTGCAATATCTCCCCCCTGGGTTCATTCATCCCCCGAATAATAGTGACTTGGTTAAAATCTAAGGAATGATTGAGATAATGAACGAGAAACTTACGGACAGAATCATGACTGAATATAAGGAAATCTAAAAATGATGCATGATGCATGAACAGGATGAATTTGGAAATTACCTGGATGCAAAAAAATTACCTCTTTGAATAGCCATATTCATGAAACTCTGGATAGTAGGACTAGATGGAAAGATGGAAAACCATAGGAACTTGTCTATCTGACTGTTGAACTAGATTGCTGGCTATACAGACTAAATTTTACTGAAAGCTTATGCTCAACTGGAGTATTTCTTCAACACTCTTTCTAAGAAGTTCTAATAACCTTATTGGGCAATGAATCTTAGGCATAATTTGAATAGGATATTTGAATAAGGAATTGAAACATGGATATAATTTTATGACATAGAATATAGTCCTACAAAACATAAGCAGAGGTATAATTCCTATGCCTTAGACAATGTAACTTCTACTTCCAAGCTTAGACATACTCCTCAAATACTCCGTCAACTATAAATTCCACTTCAATATCACACTTCACTTAAGGCTACTTAAAATATTCACATGAGGACTGATAACTCTATCTACTGAAGTCTAAGCTGAACTGAATTCTCTCACTATCTTCAAACCTAGTAGAATATAGAAAGTGCACACATAACACTGTAATACTAGTCTAAATCATGAATTCAATACCCCCTATATTTTCACAACTTCTCCTCATATGAATTATTCTTATTAACACTTCAACAACCATATTCAACCTCTTATTAGGAATTCGCTATCGCATAATGCATTTATTCACTTAGACACCAACATGACATTCAAGCCTTCCTTTATAACCACATATGAATTCTAAATAAACACCCATAAAATTATCTTTCTCATATTCTTCAAACATCTATCATTAACAACTTGCATGCACTACCCTAAGAAAACCCACAAAATTCTTGACTAACCAAGACATATACAAAAGTTTTGCCTCAATCAGCCTTCAACCCTATAACCTCGTGTAAAACAAGCATACAATAATTTTTTCCTAGCACTAAATATTTACTCTCTCCTATCTAAGGACTTGTTCAACACCACTATCATTCCATTAGGAGAGATCACTGAAAGGATAGAACATAAGATCCTGAAGCATGGAAGAATAAACTTGACACTTAACTGAGGCCTGAGGAATAGAATATCAACATCATCGATTTGTCAAATATATCTAATTTGAGAACATACATGACATTATATGAATGTCTCCGATTATTAAGAGTGTACCATGAGTACCTGGAACTGAACATTCTATAAAGCATGAGTACACGAGTCATGAACTGCATAACCTGAGTCATGAGCTGTATAACCTGAGTTTTGAGTTCATAAATTCATTGAATATAACTCGTACTATTGAGTGAATTGGAACTCCTCATACCAGGAACTAGTAAATGATTCTTATGGAAAATACATAAATATAAGCTATGATAATGGAATTGACATGTAAGGCATGAGTAGATTCCATGATGACTGAAATATAACACTTTGAACTGAGATAAGAATGGGTCGGGTATCTTCCTCCCTTATTAATATTCTACAACACACTGGCATCACTACTAGAATCTAAGAGCCTGACTTAGTTACTGGTTCACTCATCTCCCCCTTTAGATTAAAGCTATCATTTTAAGTCCGCGGGACCCTTTTTAAATAACTCTAAACTAAACTGCCAGCACTTTACTTTAGTGTCTGGGGTAATACACATAAATGATAAACTCACCCTGAAAGACTACACCTAAGAATATAAGGCCCGATGCTAGTACTTTTTTTTGATATATAATTCTTATATTTCTATATCCCCGACAATCATCATATAACTACCTTAGAATTTTAAGAATTATCATCTAAGATTCAAACATAGATTCTAACACTTAACATGGATATCGCTAAAATTTAATAAACTGTACTAACTTCCTTCATAGCCTACCAATATCATATCTGTAAACTTATATTTTTTCCTAAACAATGAGAACTACCATTAAGGCAACATACCCTACATCCGCAACATATAATTTTGAATCAATATACATAATCTCAAATCAAGAACTTAAATTCTTGCATACACTACTTCAATCCTACTGGTTCGCCTTTCATGCAACTAGCCCCATAGATATATAATATGCCAAATCTAGATAGACACAATCCCCACTTTATTGCTTCTTAACTTTTGGGTTCATGCTTCTAACTAATGAGGATGGATATGAGGGCACATATAACTTTGACTTAGTGCACAATTTTTATGAACAGGAATGAAATCTTTAAAACTTCCAAACATAAAAGAACTGATGGAACGCTTTTGAGCTTGCATGAAATCCTATAACTGTCTACGGGGATAGTCTGAGAAAACTCTATCTGTAAAAAATTTAAGCAAGCTATTTTTGTTGCCTTAATAATGAGGAAGAGATGACACAAATGGATTATCATGAGAATCTGCATAAGTTCCTTAGAGAACACTTTTACTGCACGATCTGAGGCATGAAAGAAAGAAAATATTTCTTCAATGACCTGTCGCCTCTCAATGAAAAGTACAGACGTTTCTGTACAATTCCATAAGAATAAACTTGACATAGCTTCATAGACACCCTTGGACACTTTAACTCTCGGCTCTTCTACCAATATTTGTCAAGATCTGAGACTACCCCCTAGTCGTAACATGGTGGTTGGAACCATAAGTGATCCCAAGCAAACACATAAACCGGCATACTGCTTAACAACTAATTTAATATGAATAAAAAAACTTAATTTGTTGAGCGAAAGAATAATCTTGAAAAGTCAAAATAAAGTTAATGTTGATACAGTTTACATCATGATAAAACTAAAGAAAGAAACACACATTACATGACTGACTTTGACTGACCTCTATTAAGCCTCTACTATTCTAACTATACTGGGACTTGCCTCCAACTACCACGAATCAACACATACGGAAAACTAAAATTAAAGTAGATGATCTACAACTGTCGAAGTTCTCAAAATGGGAGGACTCATCACCTACTGGTTGAAAGTGGCAAACTGTCTGACCCTAATGTAAGATCCATATATGGTACCTACATTATGAAGGATGTAGCCATAAATGCATATATGTGGTCAGTACGTTAGAATGTACTGAGTATATGGGGACATGCACTAAATCATACAAATATTCTAAACATATTGTAAAACTAAGGATATAAGTTATTTGTAAAAATATACGTTTTAAAAGTTACTATACATGAATATAAATCATAGAGAATTTATAAATCATGAGATGAAAACTATTCTGTAAGCTAGGAGACAATCGAAACATAAATATTATACAAGCTATACTAAGAATGACGTATGAGTATTGGTCTAAAACTATGTAGTGGGAACTGACTTAACTTATCGATCTTAATACACAAATATACTGAGCCTTAATGAATAAACTTACAAAATCAACATAACATGTATTAAGTAGACCTGATTAACTAAATGATAAATGTATATTACCAATCTACTAAAATACAATAAAAGGGATAACTAACATCTATATGTTGAGTAGCAGACATATGGATACGAATCATGTTAAATTAAACTGTATTTAGTTGAATAACTGGACTGAAATTGTGGGATATTTTGCATATGAAATAAGAACTAACTGAACAACATGAGATAAATAAGCATGAATGCATGAAAAACTATAATATCTGAGAATGCAAGACCAAGAATATACATATTTCTAAAATAATCTATAAACTAACAGACTAAAATCTGATAACTGAATAACTGAGAATATGTATGCTTCGTCAAGAAAAGCTGAACAGAAAATACACTGAATATTGTACTGAGATTGTGAGAGCAATCATGTAACCAACATAAAATATGTGACCTATTATAGAGTCCAAGGTATGACCCACATAACGAGGGTTGTTCTATCTTTGCCATCAAAATAGAACCTGAACTGTAGTGATCAGTAAACTGAAGTCCCAAAGGACTAAGGAGTCACCCTCTACTGGTTGGTGTTTTCATGAGATATGTGTCATCTCTCAACTGGAAGGTAGACATATTAAATCTACACTAGCTATGTAGTTCAAGAACTCAGGGATTGCTACTAAGGGTCACACCCTTCACTAGCAGGTGAGCCCCTATCACTGGGTTCAGTTGATGCTAAATCTTACTCCTAACTGAAAAATACTGAAATACTAACTGGAGCATGCACTGATAACTGATGATAAGCTCAGGTCATGCTATTCTAAAAATAACAATAAATACGAATTCTGAGGTAATTACAAATATATACACTTATAATTCTCAACATGATCATGGTGTTTAGAATATGATGTTAAAACTATTATCTGAGTTACTTGTTATTGAGAAAAGGAAATCATGTAAAACAAATAGTTATGAGGTGTTCATAAGCCACTAGCACTGAATGATCATTAGAACATGACCTTTAAACTCAAAATATAGTATTGAATCATGGTTCAACTTAAGATATGAAAATTTTATCAAACATGGGGAAAACATGAATCAAAACATGGGAATGTTGGTAAAAATCATGAGTTTATGATCTATCATGGAGTACACTTGAATAAACCATGGGAAGCGTAAATTCATATCATGAGGAATTAAAAAGCTTGCATGGAATAATACATAAGCTGTTTTGAATTAAAATCACCATGAAACATGAAATTCAATATTTCTTGAACATGTAAAATATCATAATGATAGAAAGTTCACTCTTTAATTTGAAAAAAAGGATTTTTAGGCTCCATGGTTGAAAGGGACCTATGAATGAATACCCCACATACCTAAGTTTCTTGATTTTCGTGATTTGGAGGTTACATATCGTGGCTTGGGAGTTAGAAGAAGGGAAAATACAAAAAAATCCATTAAACTAAACTTTACAGAAAATTTGCGGTAGTCCTTACAGGTCTACCATATGACTCGTATGGTCTGGGTAAGAGTTATACTTGGTAACCCATATGCTGGATAGTGTGTGATGCAGTTTGATATTTTTTTCAATATTTTGTCCATAACTTTTCACGCCGATGTCTGATTATGGCAAAATTAGTATTGTTGGAAAGATAATTCAATTACCTATGTTTTGGTGGATCTTGAGCTCAAAATTAATTAGTAAACCAAAAGTTATGATCATTTGAATATTACAATTGTTCTGTACATCCCAAGAATTTAATTGCTAAGGGAGGATTTGACTTATTAATGAGCGAGGAGCTATTTGAGGACTTAATATTTGTCCAAGTATGTATAAAGCTATCAAAACTTGATGCTTTATTCTTGGATTGTCTACTAGTCAGTGTATGACTCAGATCTTACGAATTGTTAAATGTCAATTTAACTTGTACACATGACTCGCATCTTGGACAGAACCTCAAGGAGTCTACACTGATGTCCTTATGACTTGGGTTCATACGACTCGTATCTCTCTTGATGATTCTCTAGGGTCAAGTCATCCCTGGAATAGATTGTCATCTCAAATACACTGTCTTAGATATAACTACCACATACAACATGTAAGAGTATTTAATACTTCAAGAATGACTCGTAAATGGTCCAGAAACTAAGAGAAATATGGGGAATTACAGGTATTCCTTTGAGTTGACAAGTCGGAAATTCACTCTCCATCTACTTTTACCTACTCAAGTAAATAAAGCTCACCAATGGTTGAGAGAATTGAAAGAGAAGGGTAAGAAACAAGTTAGGTAAAATGACTAAACCAAGGAGAAGGATAAAGAAGAAGAGGATATGAGGTTAAAATAGAATAGTCCCTTGGTGATGTCGCCTAGGAACAAGGATCTTTTAAAATAATAGGATAAGGAGGTACATATGCTCCTCCTAACCCATGCCTCTCATACTAACCACTCTGTTTCTTCTATTCCCCATTCTATTTCTCTTATTTGAATTTGAGGATGTATTTACAAAGGAGCTACCCCAAGGATTACCCCCATTTTGGGAAATTAAACTTCGAATAGATTTTGTTCTGGGTTCTCAATTGCCCAACAAACCAGCCTATCAAATTAATCCAAAGGACATAAAGGAGCTCCAAAGGCAAGTTGAGGAACTCAAGAAAGGATACATCAAATAGAGCATTAGTCCATGTGTCGTACCTGTGTTGCAAGTGCCAAAGATAAATAGAATATGGTGCATGTGTGTTGATTTCTAAGCCATCAATAACATAACAGTAAAGTATCGCCACCCAATTCCCTATTTTGATAATATGTTTCATAAGTAGAATGGTTATTGTGTATTATCAAAGATAGATCTTAGGAGTGGGTTTAACAAAATTCTAATGCAACCGAATGATGAGTGGAAGACCACATTCAAGACAAAGTTTGGTCTATATGAATTATTGGTCATTCCTTTTGGCCTCACCAATGCTCCCAGTACTCTTATATGGTTGATGAACCATGGGATGAAACCATTTTTTGGGAAATTTGTTGTGGTATATTTTGACGATGTCCTTTTTTATAGCAAATCCCTTGAAGAGTATGTTTTATATTTAAAAGGCGTGTTTGAAGTGCTTAGAAGAGAAAACTTGTATGCTAATCTTGAAAAATGCTCTTTTAGTGTGAATGAAGTAGTATTCTTAGGATTTATTATTAGCTCAAGAGGAATTGAGGTGGATGAGTCTAAGATAGACATAATGAAGACATAGCCAAGTCTAAAATCTATTGTTATGTACGAATCTAACATTACCCGACTGAGGTCCTTGTCGTAATGCATATCCCAAGTTTATCTAGGATTAGGGAACACCTCTGTTACCTAATCTAACCATTATTAGAGTACCTTGAGTTGGCTAAATACTGACCATATAACAAGATAGCATAACTGGACAAGGAATGACTTTAGGATAGGTTTATTCCTAGACCAACCCTACAAAGTCATCTCATCTACCAACCGTACCAACCTAACCATTAATCTAAACCAATACTTATTCGATGAACACAGACCATCATACAAGTCCTGGGTATGACTCGTACCCTAGCTTATGGCTCTTGGTGAGCCACTCATACTCAGATCCAACTTAAGTTACCAAGTCTAAGGTTAAGTGAAGGAACCAAATGATTTGTATCCAACTAAACAATTCATACTACCAAGTCCTACCCTTTTCAAATGACCAAAATCTATCCCACCAACAAATACTTGTCATCATACGACAGGACCATACCATTCGTAGACCAACATACAGCTCATACCCATGATTCGCATTGGGTACAGAGAGCGGAATTCTAGGAAATTATTAAGGGTCAAAACCCAGGTATTTCAAAAGCATCCATGAATTGGAAAGTTTTTATAGTTGGTTTGTGAAAGGATTTATTTTCATATCCTCTCCCTTGATCGAGGTGATCCATAAGGACAAACCATTTAAATAAGTTGAAGATCAAGCCAATTTATTTAAAGCATTGAAGGTTATGCTTAGCTCTGCCCCGTTATTCTAATTACTCAATTTTAATAAAATATTTATAATTAAATGTGATGCAAGTAAGGTAGGCATAGATGTCGTCTTAATACAAGATCATAAACATTTTGGCTACTTAAGTGAAAAGCTCAAGGATGCGACTAAAAATTATCCCACTCATGATCTAGAGTTATACGCCTTGGTTAGAGCATTGGGTAACTTCAACATTATTTGTAGCCCAAAAAGTTTGTGATATGAGCCAACCATGAATCGTTGAAACATCTCTGTGCCCAAGATAAGTTAAATAAAATACATTCAAATGGATTGATTTCCTAGACACTTTACCTTATATAATTCAATACAAAAAGGGAAAGAAAAATAATGTAACCAAAGCATAATCTAGGAAACATGTCCTAATCTCTACATTGTCTTCTATGTTAATGGATTTGAGAGTATAAAGGCAACGTATCATGAGGACCCCAAATTTTCTCAAACCTACCAAGATTTTGAGGCATAGTTTAGGGTAAGGCGGGAGAGGGATAGTGCATCTATGCCCTACTCCATATTTGATGATTTCTTATTTGATGAAAGAAGATTGTGTATGCCCTCTAGTTCATGGAGAGATTTTTTGTAGATAGGCACATGATTAACATGACCCAAGCATGGGCCTAGTAGTATCGGGTATCTTAACTCCAACCAGGACCGGAGACCACCCTAATACCCAAATAATTAATTGCCCTACACCCCATGTCAGATGAATTCCAAATACATAACACGATAACTTTAATTTAAAGACATTAAAATGAGTCTATAACCAAAACCAAACATCAACAACCAAATGACTATCCAATACCGATCCCAATTCAAATACCAATACCAATGGTACAACCATACCGAGACCGGCCATTCCTATAGTATTCTAATAAAGCCCATAACCAGAATCATGCCCCCGACCATAGCCAAAACCCAAAATCAAAGAAATAAGAATGATATAAAGAATTCCATAACATAAAAAGGGGTCTTTCAGAATACAAAAGCTCACCACTTTAGTCTGACTGACAAGCTGTCCCCGAATCACCAAGTCACTAAGCAAGAGGAGAGCAAGTATTATCTATTCTTGCATCACATGGGGATACAATTCCCTAAGATGGTTAGCAGGGTGAACACTAGTATATAACTCAGGGATAAAGATAAATTAGTACCATCAAACCAATGCAAATAACCACATGAAAATACAGATACATATATATCGTGCAAGGGTAGGAAACAATGTTTAGCATACATTTAATTCCTTAACCTAGATTGTGTAGTTTTACCGTCATAAATCCACTCACGGGCTATATAGGTCTAATGGTAACCCCTGAACTGGCCTCAGTGAGTTTAGCCACATAAATCAGAGATATCATAAAAGGTAGGGGATTCATATTTACCCTTCTCCCTCCATGATATATATACATATATAGACTTTGGGGATTGCCTTGTACCCCACAAGTACATGGTCACCAAGATTGATCCTCATGTCGGCAATCATGAGATTACAAAGTCCGTCCATCGAACTCACACCCTCACGGCTAACTATCACCACGCCATTATTGCCCAATTAAAATATTTAACATATAACCAAACCACCAATTCCAAGATTCAATTACTAAGGCATTATTAAGTGATATCGTCATACCGACTAGAGCTTGCAAGCAATGTCATTAGGCAACACTTAAGGGATTCACTGTACCCCGTAGAATCCATTAGTAAAATAATTTAGGGGATTCCCGTGCACCCCATAAGGCTTTTATTATATAATAACTTGGGGGATTACCGTGTACCCCACAAGGTTTTCAAAACCATCCGTAATAATTTAACCATTTATACCATGCATTAGTTTCAAGAAATAAGTTAAACCAAACACTTTGAGGATTCTATTGTACCCCTAATTCAAATTCCAATCTTTTTCATTACTACTAACCAATTTTACAATAAAGTCGTGGGATCATAACCACTTCAAAAGTCACAAGTTTAGAGAAAGTGTCCATTATCAAGTTCTACCACCATACCCATGCACCCACACACTCAAAACCATATTTAAAACATAGAAAACCATAATTGAACCATGGGAAAACATAATTCAACATTAATCATTCAAGGACCCTCAATCTTTATTTCAAAACCATAACAATACAATGAAAGCCATACATTAAAACACGTGCTTTAAGTAAAATAACAATGAGGTAGGAGTCATATGCCTAAAATACCAAGAAATTTGGAAATGATTGCACCCTTAGAACCCTAGATGACCACATCCTTGAAACTATAGCCTTAGCTTGAATAGAGAGTTCGAGAGAGAATATGGGAACGTTTTATTAGGAATTATATGACAATAAAGTCCCAAAGAAGGTTTTAAGTCGTGGAATTAAAGGGACTTAAAGTGGGAAATTTCTAGAATACCCTCATCTTAAAAGTTGTAAGTTGCGAATCAACCCATTGACTCTTCACCATATCATACAATTTGTAGCCTTGAGTCATATCCAAGACAATGAGTTGGACACCCATAACTGTCCACCTAAAGACTCCATGATCCCACTTAAACCTGACCCATCGACTCATAGGGTCTAGTCGTAACCAACATAGTACCTAAATAGGTCAGACACTAGACAACCTATGACTTTACCTTATGAATCATAACCTATCCTCGTGGCTCCTAGTAAGCCACTTATTCTCAGAGAAAAGTTAATCCACTATGTTACAAGTATAGTTAAGGTCTGTCCTCATGCCTCATTACCATCCTTAAATACTCGTATCATTGAGACATAACTAAGAAATAATACCCTACCACCATCCACTAGAAACCTTACACTAGGGTTACCTAACCCGTCAAGATACCATATAACTCGTATGGTCAAGTCATAATCAAGGCAATGATCTCAAAGCAAATCTAAAAGGGCTGCAGATCTAGTGTGTTTTAATTATCTCCCACTTAGATCATTTATCCTCGAATGATAGCAGAAGTCATTGATTAACATGATTAAATCCCAAACATCTCTTCTCTTACCTTTGACTAAGTTAAAAAACAAAGATGCCAAGGACATCAATTTTTCCATTATCAAAGCTAGAAAACAAAGATGTTAACAATAACTCATACCTTATACACGATCTTTCAAATTGGAAAACAAAAATGGATACTTCGACTTTATGTCCTCTTCGACTTCCCAAGTAGCCTCTACAACATTGTGGTTTCTCCATAGAACCTTTACCAAAGCTACATCTTTTATCCACTACCGACGAACTTGATGATCCAAAATATACTTCCTCATAAGATAAAGAATTCAAAATAGCAATATCCTTAACGGTCAAAATCAGCGATGGATCACCCACACACTTCCTCAACATAGACACATAAAACACCGGGTGAATAAAGCTTAAACTAGGGGGAAAATCCAATTCATATGCAACATTACCAACCCTCTTTAAAAATAAATAAAAACCAACATACTAGCCACTGATCTTACCCTTCTTACCAAACAACATTACCCCTTTCATGAGAGATACCTTTAAGGACACCCTATCCTCAACCTCAGACTTTTACTTCCTATACCTCACATCTTCATAGGACTTTTGGCAACTTTTGGCGGCTTTAAGACTATCCCAAATCACCTTTACATTATCCATGGCTTGGTGAACCAAGTTCGGGCAAAATATCCCACCTCATCAACCTCAAACCATCCAATAAGAGACCTATACCTCCTACCTTACAATGCCTCAAACGAAGCCATCTCAATTCTAGAGTGGTAGCTATTATTACAAGAAAACTCTTTAAAAGGCAAATTTGCAACCCAACTACCACCATAGTCAATTACGCAAGATCAGAGCATATACTCTAATGACTAAATAGTCTATTCTTCTAACCCATCCAAATATGGGTGGAAATCCATACTAAGAGTCACTTTAGTTCCCCAACCTTTCTTAAATGACCACCAAAAGTGTGATGAGAACTGAGCACCACGATTGGACATGATATAAACAGCGCCCCATGTAACTTCTCAATTTCCTTAAATAATTTGGTTTAATCCTTTACCGAGAAGTTTGTCCTCATAGGAAAAAAGCGTGTAGACTTTGTCATCCTATACACGATGACCCAAATCAAATAAAACTAATTCTGAGTTCCAAGAAAACCAGTAACAAAATCCATATTTATCACTTCCCACCTCTACACAGGCAACTCAATTTCCTGGTATAATACTTTAGGCCTCAAGTGCTAGACTTTCACTTTGTGACACACTAGGTACTTAGCCATAAAACTATCCACATCTTTCTTCATATTGTTCCACTAATACATCTCCTTAAGGTTATGATACATTTTTATCAAACAAGGATGAATAGTGTAATCCACCTTATGTGCCTCATCCAAGATCCTCTTTCATAATCCGTCTATGTTGGGGACACACAATCTCCCTTGGTACTGCGAGGTACCATCACCACTAATGTTAAACGCCATTACTTTCTGCCCACCTAAATCACCCTTGATTCTCATCAAGATAGGATCCAATACCTATTTCTCCTTTATTTCAGTACCAAGAGATGACTGCGCCACCTATTGTGCAAACATACCATCATCTTCAGAGTCCAAGCGACGAACTCCAAGGCTATCCAAATGGTGAATATCTTTCACCAATTTTCTTATTCCCTCATCCACATGAGCTATACTCCCCATGGATAACTTTCTAAGAGCATCAGCAACAACTTTTTCTTTACTTGGATAGTAGTGGAGACTAATGTCATAATTCTAGAGTAGCGCAAGCCATCTCTATTGCCTGAGCTTAAACTCCTTTTAGGTGAACACATACTGCAAGGTCTTATTATTGGAAAAGATATCCACATGTAATCCATATAGATAGTGATGCCAGATGCTCAATGCAAACACCACAGCTAATAACTATAAGTCAGGAGTCAGATAATTCTTCTTATGTACCTTCAATTGTTTGGAGGCTTAAGCTCTTAATTTGGCATGCTACATCAAAATGCAACTGAGCTCCACATAGGATGCACCACAATAGACCAAAAAACCATCAGTGCCTTAGGAAAAGAAAAGATTGAAGCCAAAGTCAACTTATCCTTTAGCTTCTAAAACCTATCCTCAGAAGCATCAAACTACAAAAACTGTCTTCTTCTGAGTTATCTTAGTTAATGGGGAAGTTTTAGTTGAAAAACTATCCATAAATCTCCTATAGTAACCAGCTAAGCCCAAGAAGCTCTGAATATTAGTTGGAGTCGGAGGTCTAGGCCATCTCTTAACCAGTGCAATTTTCTGTGTGTCCATTATCATCCCTTCATTAGATATGACATGACCTAAGAAAGTGACAGTGTTCAACCAAAATTCACATTTCAAAAACTTGGCATACAACTATTGATCTTTTATGGTTTGCAATACAATGTGAAGCTGATTAGCATGATCCATCTCACTCTTCAAGTACACCAGAATATTATCTATGAATACGATGGCGAATAAATCCAGAAACTAATGAAAAACCCTATTCATCAAGTCCATTAATGTTGTTAGGAATTAGTCAACCCAAAAGACATAACTAGGAACTTAAAATACCTATATCGAGTTCGAAATGAAGTCTTAGGGATATCTGCCTCCCAAATCTTTAACTGATGATACCTAGATTGAAGATTGATCTTGGAGAAGAATATAGCATTTTGAAGCTTATAAAATGAATCATCTATCCTTGCAAGAGGGTATTTATTCTTTACTGTCACCTTATTTAATTATCAGTAATCAATACACATTCAAAGTTAACTATCCTTTTTATACACGAACAATATTGGTGCAACCTACAGGGATACACTAGGATAAGTGAAACCCTTATCTAAATAGTCCTTTAATTACTTCTTAAGTTCCTTTAACTTAGTTGGAGCCATTCTATGTGGGGGAATAGAGATAGGATAATTGTAAAGCATAAGATCAATCCCAAAATCAATCTCCTTATAAGGAGGGACATCAAGAAGGTCATCGGGAAAGACCATAGAAAATTCATTCACCAACAAGATGAATTGTAAAGAAGGACTCTCCAAGCTAGAATTTTTAACCGGAACCAGATGATAGAGACACCCATTGGAGATTAATATTTAGGCTCTAAGATATGATATAAACCTTGCCTTGGGTGCTAGAGAACCACCATCCTATTCAATAACTAACTCATTAGGGAATTTAAAGATGACTTTATGGGTTCGATAGTTTAGAGAAGCATAGTACGAGTTCAACCAATCCATCCCCTATATGACATCAAAATTAACCATATCTAATTTAAGCAGATCTATAAAACTCTCCCAACCACCCACTGATACAACACAACCCCTATAGACCCTTCTAGAAATCACTGAGTCACCTACCAAGATAGAATTAAAAAAGTGGTATGAAATATACTAGGGACCAAAACCAAAATAAACAACCACAAATGGGGTTACATAAGAAAGAGTGGATGTCGTATCAAGTAAAAATTACATATAACAGGAAAAGAGTTATAATATACCAGTAATAATAACAGAGGATGCCTCAGACTCCTGACAGGTAGTGAGAGCATAGAGTCAATTCTAACAGTGTCGGAGCCATATGGCCCACCCTTTGGTACCTGAGTTGGTGAAGAGGCAACTGGAACCTTGTTTAACCTAGAAAAGAGCTTGGCCACTAGACAGTTTTTTACCATATACCCTAGTTGACCGCAGTTGAAGCACTTGTTCATTGCCTCATCACAGAAACCCTAATGCAATCAACCAAAAAATCTATAGCGAGGAATGATAGAGCTGATTGTGGCCTACTATCCCGAGATTAGGCACCCTACGCCCTTTAATTATCGCCACCCTAAAAAATTTTTATTACCTAATGGGTTTGGGTCGGGAGCACTAGCCATCAAATGAGTCTCAGACTTTCCCCACTTTATCTTGGACCTTATGCCACCATTCCTGCCACTCTATTGTTGGACATCGCCCTATTTAGAAAATCTAACTCTACCTCTCCTCTATCGTTACTTGCTTTCCGTCTCTTTCTCAATCTATTGTATATACAAAACGAACTTGGAGATGCCCATGTCCTTATTTAACAAGACAACCTTACTCTCCAAAATCAAGTCTCGTGATATCCCTGAAGAAAACTTTATAATTCTATACCTTATGATAGAAACCAATTCTGGAGCATACCGAGATAACTGGTGAAACTTCAAGGCATACTCCTTGATAGATATCTTGCCTTACTTCAGGTTAACAAACTCATCCGCCTTTTCCTCTGTCAGCTCTTGATGAAAAAAGTGGTTTGGGAAAGTATTAGAAATATCACCCCATAGGGCTGACTCAACATCGCCACTCCTTGACTGGTGACATTCCTCATACAATGGTATGCCACATGTTTAAATTGATAGACAAAAAACTCCAAGACCTCCAAATTAGTGGCATACATTACACAGAAGATATTTTCCATCATATCAAGGAAACTTTGAGGATCCTCCTTGACCTTAACTCCAATAAAGATTGAAGGGTTAAACTAGATAATCCTTATGACCTTAAAAGATGGAGTAATAGAAGCACCATGCTTAGACAGAGAATTTACCAACTTAGCCAACATATGGATAGACTAACGAAAGTCAACATTAGTCACATCAGCTTTACGAGCTCAAGAAGGACTTGAGGGGAACGGCGGAACTCGTAAAGAGAAACTAGGAATTAGACCCCTAGACCAGGTATGGACCCCATAAGTAGGACGTGTCCTATCAACATTGTCCATGGGTGAGATAGAGGAGTTTTTTTGGGCTTCACATCATTTGGTAAACATGATCTGAAAAGCGGACAAGTGAGAATTAAAGAAGATTTCAAGACCTTAGACTCTAAAATCAAAAAATAAAACACAAGAAAGACAAATATTCCTAAATGCCTTGTAGCCTCTCCCTTATGAGTGTGGCGCACTACAAACACTTAAAGAGACTCTACTCAACATAACTTTGTAGACACCCAATTGACCATGAACCTGGGGCTCTAATAACAATATAACATGACACGAATCAAGGCTTAGTCGTGTCAGGAATCTCAAGTCCAAGTAGGATCAGAGACCACCCCCAATACACAAACCATTAACCACCCTACACCCCATGTCGGATGAATTCCACACATATAACAAGATAAGATAACTTTAATTTAAAGAAATTAAGCTAAATCTATAACCAAAACCAAGCATCCACAACAAAATGGCCATCCAATACCGATCAAAATGCCTATACTAATAGTAATGCTAATACCAATACTTACAACCAGGCCCATAGTATTCCAATAAAGATTCTAACCCATATCAAAGAATATCCAACTGGGATATTCCCTCGATCATAGACAAAAACAAAACCAAAGAAATAAGAATTATATAAATAAGTCCATAGCATGAAATGGGGTCTTCTAGAATAAGAAAGCTTACTGTTGCAGTCTGACTCATAAGTTGTTCTCGAATCACTTAGTCACTGAGTAGGAAGAGTAGAAGTATAGCTGGTTCCTACATCACATGGGGATACTGTGTCCGAAGATGGTTAGTAGGGAGAAAGCAAGAATGTAACTCAGAGATAAAGATAAAATAGCACCATCAAATCTAAACCAATTAAAACTAATGAAAATAACCACATACAAATATATATATACATATATACCATGCCAGTATAAGGAATAAGGTTTAGCATGCATTTAAAACCTTAAGCTGGATTATGTACCTTTACTATCATAATCCACCATGGGCTATACGGGTCTAATGTTACCCCCTGAATGAGCCTTAGTATGTGTAGCTGCATGAATTGGAGGTATCATAAAAAGTCAGGGATTCACGTGTACCCTTCGCCTTTAATGATACATATATACATGTATAGACTTGGGATTCCCTTGTATCCTACAAGCACATGGTCATCAAGACTAACCCTCATGTTGCCAGTCATGAGTTTCTGGTGTCTGTAACTATTTTCTACATAATTTCATCACCCCAAACATAATTAAATATCGAGAAGGATCAAAGCCTAGTATCAGAAAGGAAAAAACCCTGTATCAAGTAGTGATGATATAGGGTTTACTCACAAGTGTGGAAAAAGTATCAAATTCATAACAAGTATTGTCAAAAAGGACCTTTTTCTACACTTGTGTCATTTCATAATAAGTATCGTCCAATATGTACCATATCCCATCACACCAAACATAATCAAATATCAAGGAGGATCGAATTCGTATATCAAGAAGGGCTAAAATCTTGTATCAAGTAGGGTTGAAATCCAATAATCAAGAGAATCAAAAACCATATTAAAAATGACTTTTTAGTTCATACTAAAAATGGTAAGTTACATAATTAAGACGAACCACAAATACAAAGTCAATATTGAAAAAGATCCAAATCAAGAAGCAAGCCAATAGTGACAAAGTCCCAACTACAAGAAAGAAAAAGTCCAAACATCGATCAAGAAATTCATACAACCAGATGAGTTAAATAAGTGTCTGGCAAGACTTTGAGGATACCAAAATGACAATAGAAGGTGAAAAAAAGATAACAAAATTACAAAGACAATATTTCAAATACACTAGCAGGTAAAAAGAATACAAGTTCAAGTTTATTAAAAAATCTTAGTATTTTAACACATAAACAGTCCAACAATAATCAAAAAGATCGAATCATAACCCCAATAATTATTTTGATACCAAGACTCGAAAGAGAGAAGAATTATTATGGGACTTGTATATGAATATAGATAGAACGATCAAAATAGATGCTGCAACTACTAATCCTCTCCTATTTTTTTTATCATTACAGAAGGTTATATTGATATATTACTCAGAAGCTAGTGGTAAAGAAAAAGGGTGAATATATTTGGAAACTAATTATTAATTCCCCATGAGCTATGTGATAATAGTGAATTCCAAATGTCATGTTACACACACACACATATATATATATATATATATATAGAGAGAGAGAGAGAGGTGGATCTAGAATTTTAAGTTTGTAGGTTCATTGAGAAAAATAAAAATTCAAAAAAAATGTCATTGATGGGGTTAGAACCCAAAACCAACAGGGCAATAGGGCTCCAACAAGCACCTTTCTTGCCACTAGATAACACACTTTATTGTGTGTTCCTAACTTATTATTTTTATATATTTACTATATTTCTTAATATAGATACAAGATCCTTACAAAAGTTACTGGGTAATTGGTAACCCCCAAGCAAGGCTCTTGATGATAGGCGAATTTACGTGCCTATATCAATATATTTTACCCATATTTTAGCCTAGTTTTGAGAACTAATTATATATTTCATGTACTTTTAGTCCTTTTTCCTGTAAATGAGCTGACAAACATGATTAGGAAAGCTTCAGGTATAAATGATGCAAAATACAGCATTTTACGGCTTACTTGACGCAAAAGAAAGCTCACAAACGAAGTAGAAAAGAGCTGGACGCCTAAGGACCAAATCTGCTGCATGGAAAATCTGTCCCGGGCTAAAACAGCATTTCTGAAGACTTTGGGGACTTACAGACACAAAGCTGGATTTTTACAAAGATACATTAACCTAGTATAATTAGGTTATGTGTTTTACTAGTCTATTTGGATTATGATATTGTAACCTTACCCTAGTACATTTGGGTCAAGGATTTCATTAATATATTAGGATTTGGTTATTTATTTCATTAGCTTAGTAGGAGTAGGATAGGAGTATTATAAATACCCTATCATGTTAGAGATTTTTATTCATTCTTCACTTAATTCAACAATTAATTTTATTCCATCCCTCTCATCTTCCACCACAAACACTTCTAATCTACTCTTCTATTCATCTATTCCACAACAATAGAATCGTTACTTGCTAGGGAATCACCAAAACCACACGCCTAAACACCCACTTCCCACGCCATCCACCATGCAAAACGTGATATCCTTCCCATTCATGGGTAACTAAACCGCTTAGTTGGGGTTATGGAAGCCGAATGAGTTACTATCTACTGCTGTGAGTGGTGAGTTCAAGACACGTATATTGCTTATATCATTACGCTCTTCATCTTAATCTACATTCTTTGTGGTTGAAAACACAAGAATAACGCCAGTCTAACATTTAACTTGTTCGAGAGAAAGGTTATTTGTCTGGAAAAGAGATAATGTCAAGGTAGTAGGACACCCTTTCCTATTAAAAAGTTAGTGTCGTAACTGGACTAACCTCTTGGAGAATTCGTACCGTTAGACACGCTTTAAGCTCGAGAGAGTTAAAGTGAAATAGTCCTTGTTCAGGTCGAGAGACGCTTGGATTTACCATCGACTACAATTCTCTATAAGCAATTGCATGTCAAGACTCTACACACTCATTGCCGATAGAGACGTATACCTCAGAAGGTGGACATAACCCCAACGCCTCAATTCTCATTGTTTACAACTTACGTAACATTCTTCCTCTTTTTTACTTTACTATTTTCAGCTTTTGTTTACATTACTTGCACGACAAGACTCCCCCCTTCTTACGAGACTTGCACCAAAAGTTTAGTAATTTTGCTTACTTGTTGGCCAAGCTATTCCCTGTGGGATCGACATCCAACCCAGGTTGGGTTCTATATTTGCTAACGACCGCTTTACACTCCCACGAGAGCTGTAGATTGAGCGTTATCAAAAATTGGCGCCGTTGCCGGGGAATACGAGTGTCAATCAAGTTCGTGATAATTACTAGACCCTTTGGTTAAAGATTCTCGTACTTTTACGTTTAGATTTTATTTTGTTTATTGCAGGTTTTTCTTTTAGTGCATGCCCCATACTAGAAGTTCAGATCAACCGTTATTACCAATCAATCCGGAACCACAACGAATTAGAAGAATGGAAGCACAAGCTAAAATCGACAGGATGGCTGCTCAACACGAGCAAGCAAGATTAGCTGCTCTTGCCGCTGCTCAAGTCCAACAACAAAACATTGATAATCCTGGGCGAGCAACAAATCCTGACGATGAAGATTTAGGTGATGACGAGTGACTAAACCCTAGGCATGATGCTGAAATTATAACACCTGCCAACAGAAGAGGTCGACAAGCTCGGTATAGATATGATCGCCAACCTGTGTAGCCAGCTTTCGACGATGATGATGATGATCTTGATGGTGCCGGAGCCACTGGAGCTATAATTCCACCACCATTAGCGCCCGGAGCCAAGTTCAACACCACTAGCACCATGATTCAGTTATTGCAACTCAAGGGATTATTTGGTGGACTAGCAGGCGATGATCCGAATATGCATCTCATCAACTTTATTTCTACATGCAAGTCTTTTGACAATCCTGGTGTTGGTCAGAATTCTATTCGATTACGTCTATTTCCATTGTCTCTGTCTGGGGAGGCAACACTATGGTTGAATGGGCTGACTCCTGATTCAATTACAAATTGGAGGCAATTGAGAGAAACTTTCCTAGAAAGATTCTTTCTGCCATCCAAGAGGGCTCAATTGAGAGATGAATTCAGCAACTTTCGTCAGCTTCCCTCTGAAGCTCTTCACGAAACATGGGAGAGGTTCAAAACAAAGCTAACGAGATGCCCAAACCATCACATGACTAATGTTCACCTCATGGAGATCTTGTATAGAGCCTTGAATTCAGTAACTAAACCAGTGGTGGACAACGCAGCCGGAGGTTCTTTTATGGACCTTACCTTTGGTCAAGCAAGCAATATGCTAGATCGCATGACAAAGCAAAGTAGAGCTTGGCATACCAGGGATTCGGAGGTAACAAGCCCCACTTTATCTATTGGCATGTCTGCAGACCAAAGAAGAAGAGAAGAAGAACGTGAGCAAGACATGGCGCACATGAAAACACAATTGGATCTTCTGAAAAAGCACTTATTATCAGGGAAGACCGAAAAAGTGAAAGCTGTGGCGCTGAAAGGAAGAGACGAATCTGATTCGGAAGAAGAGGCCAACTACTTGAACAATCAGGGGGGTTTCCGTGGGAATGCCCAAGGAAACCAAGGTCGGAACTATTATGATAAATCTGGAAGCAAAGACCAAGGTAGTTGGAAGAAAAATAATGAAAAGAGTGGTTTGTACGTTCCCCCTGGTAAACGTGATACCACCACATCTACTTCTATGGAAGACACGATGGCTAAGTTATTAAAGGAGTGGAAGCAACGAGCGCGGGAGTTAAGGAGGTGATTGATGATTTGTCCTCCATGAAGCAACTAGTTGATTCTCATTCCACTACTATCAAGCAAATAGAGCAGCAATTGAGCCAACTTTCAGCAGCATTCAATCAAAGAAAGGCTGGCACCTTACCGAGCGATACTGTGCAAAACCCAAGGAATGATGGGTCATGCATGGCCATCACTACCAGAAGTGGTAAGGTGCTAGAAACTTTAGCTAAAGGCAAGCAAGTGGTTGACGTAGCAGCAGACATTGACGCCACACCTAGTGACGTTACAAGAGAAGAAGCCGCAACAACTACTTCAAACGTCAAGGATGTTTTACCTAGTGATGTGCAGCCTGGAAAAAATGATAAACGGAAGCAAGAGGAGAAGAAAGCCATGGAGAGAACACTTCCATACCCACCACCACCTTTTCCACAAAGATTGAAGAAGGTGGCAGATGACACTAAGTTCAGCAAATTTATGACCATGTTGAAGCAGCTGACTATTAATGTCCCATTGGTAGAAGCACTTGAACAAATGCCTGGGTATGCAAAGTTTATGAAAGATCTTTTGACTAAGAAGAGGGCAGCAAGCTATGAGCTGAAAGATGATGTGCATCATTGTAGTGCAATTGCTACCCGATCGATAGTTCAGAAGAAGGCCGACCCCGGAGCTTTCACGATTCCTTGCACCGTCGGATCTTTGGACTTTGCTAAAGCATTTTGTGACTTAGGAGCCAGCATAAACTTGATGCCATTATATATCTACAAGAAGTTGGGGTTAGGAGATCCTACACCAACTAATATGAGGCTTGTTATGGCGGATAGGTCGGTAAAACGACCGGTTGGTATTCTATGCGATGTCTTGGTGAAGGTATCTTCATTCATATTTCCAGCAGACTTTGTCATCTTGGATTGTGAAGCAGATTCACAGGTTCCCATAATCTTGGGACGCCCTTTCCTTGCTACGGGAAGTATGCTCATAGATTTGAGAGCTAATGAACTTTCATTCCGAATCAATGACGAAGTGGTTCGTTTTGATGTTTGCAAATCAATGAAGCAACCCAAAGATCTGAGTGTATTTTTGGTGGCTGATGTTGTCTTTGATGACGAGAAAGAGTTACTTGCTGAAGAACGAATTCTTGATGATCCTTTGGAGGTTTTGCTCATGAAAGGAGAGAATGATGATGCTGAAATTTTTGATGAGGATATTTGTGCTCTATCGGGATTAGGGACATATCGTTATACTCCCAAGAAGCTGGATCTTGATCTCAAAAATCGACCCACACCACCAGCTAAGCCATCTATTGAAGAGCCACCCACGTTAGAATTAAAGGAGCTGCCAAGACATTTGAAGTACGCATTCTTAGGAAGCAGAAATACTCTTCCAGTCGTAGTGGCAGCCGATTTGGGTGAGCAACAAGTTGCAGCTCTTATTGCAATCTTACGCAAGTATATTAGAGCTATTGGATGGACCATTGCGGATATCATTGGTATTCCACCTGGGATTTGCACTCATAAAATTCAGCTTCAAGAAAAGTGCACACCCACCATTGAATATCAAAGACGTCTAAACCCACCTATGCAAGAAGTGGTGAAGAAGGAGATTATCAAGTGGTTAGACGCAGGAGTCGTGTATCCTATTTCTGATAGTACATGGGTAAGCCCAGTACAATGTGTTCCCAAGAAAGGAGGCATGACGGAGGTCGCGAATGCAAAGAATGAGCTTATTCCACTCAGGCCCGTTACTGGATGGAGAGTATGCATGGACTACCGCAAGTTGAATTCTTGGACGCTCAAGGATCACTTCCCTATGCCATTTATGGACCAAATGCTAGATCGATTAGCGGGGAAAGGATGGTTTTGCTTCTTTGATGGTTATTCAGGTTACAATCAGATTTGTATTACCCCCGAAGACCAAGAGAAGACAACGTTTACATGCCCATATGGTACTTTTGCCTTCAAACGCATGCCATTCGGGTTGTGTAACGCACCAGACACCTTTCAACGTTGTATGATGTCTATTTTCTCTGATATGGTAGAAGACACTTTGGAGGTATTTATGGACGACTTTTCAGTTGTTGGTGAGTCTTTTGAAGCATGTTTGACAAACTTGAGCATGGCATTGCAAAGATGTGTAGAGTTCAACCTTGTGCTGAATTGGGAGAAGTGCCACTTCATGGTAAAAGAAGGAATCGTTCTTGGGCACAAGATCTCCGAAAGAGGAATAGAGGTTGATCGCGCCAAAATCGAGGTAATAGAGAAGCTACCGCCTCCAATTTCGGTGAAGGGAGTTCGTAGTTTTCTTGGCCATGCTGGGTTTTATCGTAGATTCATCAAAGACTTCTCCAAAATTTCTAGTCCATTGTGCAAACTATTGGAGAAAGATACGAAGTTTGACTTTAATGATGATTGCTTAAAGGCATTCGAATGCCTTAAAGAAAAACTCATTGAAGCCCCTATCATGGTAGCACCAGATTGGACGCTCCCGTTCAAAGTCATGTGTGATGCTAGTGGTGTAGCCGTTGGTGCTGTTCTTGGACAAAGAAAGGAGAAATTATTTCATCCTATCTACTATGCGAGTAAGGTCCTAAATGAAGCCCAAAAGAACTAAACTGTTACTGAACAAGAGCTCTTAGCGGTTGTGTATGCGTTTGAGAAGTTTCGTGCCTATCTACTGGGTACTAAGGTGATCGTTCATACAGACCATGCATCCCTTAGGTATCTAATGACGAAGAAGGATGCAAAACCAAGGCTGATTCGATGGGTATTGCTGCTGCAAGAGTTTGATTTTGAAGTCAAAGATAGAAGGGGTTGCGAGAACCAAGTGGCTGATCACCTATCTAGACTTGAGAATGAGTATGTGGCGCAACCAGAAAATCAGATTGATGATGCATTCCCTGACGAGGAGATACTAGCGACATCAATGGAGAAATTACCATGGTATGCCGACTTTGCAAATTTCGTGGTGAGTAATGTGTTACCTTCCAATTTATCTTACCACCAGAGGAGGAAGTTTATGCATGACGTTCAGCACTACTATTGGGATGAGCCTTATTTGTTTCGAAGATGCGCGGATGGTATCATTCGACGATGTATATCCCATGAAGAAGTGCCTACTATATTGGAAGCATGCCACACTTCGCAAGTTGGAGGACATCATGCAGGGAATCGAACGGCAAGGAAAGTCTTGCAAAGCGGTTATTATTGGCCTACAATATTCAGAGATGCATACGACTATGTGCGAAGGTGTGACCAATGCCAACGTCAAGGTGCTATTTCAAAACACCATGAAATGCCCATGTCCAAAATTCTGGAGGTAGAACTCTTTGATTTGTGGGGTATTGATTTCATGGGTCCATTTGTGAATTCGTTTGGAATGAAGTACATCTTGGTTGCTGTGGATTATGTATCGAAATGGGTGGAAGCTGTAGCATTGGCCGACAACGAAGGAAAGCGTGTTGTAGCGTTTTTAAAGAAGAATATCTTCTCTCGCTTTGGAGTACCTCGTACTATCATAAGTGATGGAGGATCTCACTTTTGCAACAAGCTATTCAAATCTGTATTGGCCAAGTATGGAGTCAAGCAACACAAGGTAGCTACGCCTTATTATCCCCAAACCAGTGGACAAGTTGAGGTTTCCAACCGCGAGATCAAGCAAATCCTTGCCAAGAGGGTTAATGCAAATAGGAAGGACTGGTCTCGAAAGCTAGATGATGCACTATGGGCGTATAGGACTGCATTCAAGACACCCATTGGCATGTCACCTTATCAGCTAGTTTATGGGAAGGCTTATCATCTACCCATCGAGCTTGAATACAAGGCATTGTGGGCATTGAAGCACTTGAATCTGAATTGGGATGATGTGAAGAACCTGAGGTTGGAGCAGCTGAACGAACTAGATGAATTTCGTCTCCATGTGAAAGATCAGATTTATACAAGGAGCGGATGAAGAAGTATCATGATCAGCGGATTGTTCGACGAAACTACCAAAAAGGTGACATGGTACTACTCTTTAACTCTAGACTCAAGCTCTTCCCAGGTAAGTTAAAATCGAAATGGTCTGGTCCATTTAAAGTCATCCAAGTCTACTCGTCTGGAGTAGTCGAATTGGAAAACAATGAGGGTGTTATCTTCAAAGTGAATGGCCAACGTGTCAAGCCATATATCGGTCCTCTTGACTCGATGAATGACATGGCCATCACTTATCTCGACGAAGTCTAAGTACTCGAGATAAATACGTCGAGCCACGACAATAAATAAGGCGTTAGATGGGAGGCAACCCATCGTTTTATTGTTTTATTGTTTTGTCGTTTTATCATTTTATTGTTTCGTTGTTTTAGTATTTTTTTTTCTTTTTCTTTTTGATAAATGAAAATCCAAAAATAAGAGTCGTGCCACGACCAAAACTAAGGCACTTGGTGGGAGGCAACCCATCGTACTAATCGTTTTCATTTTGTTTTGAGCAAATTAGGTGCAAGAAGTATGCGACGAGGAGATTGATCTCAATTGATGATTTGGACGCATTGTATGGTAAAGTCGGTAAGTTAGGAATGGTGATGCATAAGGCTATGAATTGAGCCTTTCTCACGTCATAATAGGCCTCGAGGAAGGCTAGGCCTTGGTAAAAATAGGCCACGAACGATGCACAACCTATTCTATAGCCTAAGGACTCGGAATCTAGTGTGCTATACACTATGCGCCGCCTATTCCTAGGTATGCTTTTGACTATGCGCCGCCTATGCTATGGCATTTGAGATACTGAGACCAAATGCCATATACTATGCGGCGCATATGTCTAGAAATGCCATAGACTATGCGGCGCATATGTCCCATTATGCCATGGACAATGCGCCGCATATGTCATTGATATGCCTAGAGATATGCACCGCATATGTGGTGATCTTGTCCCCAAAACCGATTGTAAATGGGTCATAACCCGACCCATACTCTTCCTATATAAAGGGGACTTGGTTTTATACCACAACCACATTAGAAACAACCCTAAAGGCGCCGCATATCACTCCAAATCCTCTCAAAATTTTCTTCCTTTGTTCTTCCAATTCACAACAACTTCTCCACAATCTTCAAGCAAGTACGTACTCTCTTATTCTTCATCTATTTATCGTAAGTACTACGTTGCTATGCCTATTATATTTTGCTAAATCATGTGAGATTAGTGGTAATGTTCATGTGTTTGGATAATTGTCACAAGATCGTGTGATTGAATATATACGTAGGGAATTCTTGACTTGTTTCCGACTTGAATTTTGTTTCGATAACATTGTTATGATAATTGCTGAATTGATATGGCTATGAATATTACTTAAGATTGTTGGTTGGATGATTACATGATAGACTATCCCGGCCATCGGGATAAGGTTATAGTGCCTATCGACTTAGGAGGTTGTGCTTGTTGTAAGAATAATAATTCCATGTGGTAATCCCTAGGTTGTAGTGTTGCTATATCCACCATGAAAGTAGACCAATGGCTGCAAATAAGTGATGTAATGCTGATTTTCTTGTCGGAATACAATCCTAAAACGTATGTCGACGAAATCTGAGTACTCGACCACTTTTACTTCACTGATTTGTGCTAACAAGATTAAGTGTGGGGTGGTACCCCTAGTGCTTGCATATAGATTGTATAAAGTGAGATTGTGCTGCAACTAACATTATTTCTAGTCTCAGGTACAATGGCACCTAAAGCAAAGCAAGGCAAGGAGAAGGCTACCACGTCCCGAAAGGACAAGAAGAGAAGTCGAAAAGACCAAGGAGAATCATCTTCAGCACACCTACCACGCAGAATGTTCGGAATAAAATGGGTTCTTGAGGAAGAAGCCAAAGCATGGTACAGCAGCAACAAAGAAAAGAAATATGTGCATGTCGACTTGATCAACAAGGAGACCTTAGCAAAGAAGGAGCCGCAAATGTTGGCTAAAATAATGGCTTTGAAGCTAGATTTCATCTTCCGCGACATGGGAGAGTGCAATCTTGACTTGACAAGAGAATTTTATGCCAACTGGTCACCAAACACAACAGGCAACGAAGTCAAAATTCGGGGCCAAGTGTTACAGCTTACAGCGGATTGGATCAACTCTTTTCTTGGCCTACCTTCGGTCGACCCTGCACCATACAAAGAGCTGTACAGCAGGCCTCCTTACAGAGCGATAAGACACACGCTTTGTGGAAGCAGATCGATGGCAAGATGGGGCAGACACAAGGAAACAGGCTGTCACAACACCTTCCCCTATGCTCCACTAAATAGGGAAGCAAGATTCTGGATGCGCATTGTCAACTCATGCCTTATTCCTGGGACGCAATACACCAAGATATCGAGAGATAGAGTGTGTTTGGTTTATGCGTTGATGACGAATGTCCCTATCAAATTTGGGGCAATCATTCGATCTACCATGAGGAAGGCCAGACTCCACCGAAGGTCCCATTTCACATTCGGCAATTTGTTGACAGCAATGTTGCGGAAAGAGGATATAGAAGAGGAACCAGCTGACCACAAACTCCCACATAACCCAAAGAAGGTTGACCTCACAAAGGTCAAAGATGCTGAAACAACTCATGGAGTCAACCTTACTACTGCGGAGAGACATGCTCGGGATGAGAGTTTCTTTCATCATCTCTATGGCATGACACGATTCACTATGATGAGTGGTGGACGTATTCCAACTGCTGAAGAGCTCCAACAGCTGGACCACGACTACCCAATGAACAGGCATGCCCGGGAGATGTGTGGAGTGGGCGTATATTTTGAGGAACCTCTGGACGATGACGTGCCAACTGATGATGATAGACGCTTGCCTGATTCTGATGATGAGGAGAACTCTGACGACGACTCTTATGATGATTCAGACGAAGGGGGTATGACCCCCGACATTGATGAAGAGTCCGACTAACCAGGTTCTTCGCATTTATTTTCCACTGAGGGCAGTGTCCCGTCTAAGTGTGGGGTGGCAGAATCCGCATGCTATACTTCCTTGTTTGCACCTATGTTTGCTTGTTTACTTTTTTTTTTTTTTGAGTCCATCCATTTTTTTTTTCGTTCAAACGTTTTTTTTTGAGTAGTCAAATTTTTCTAGCTATGCATGAAATTATTTTGATAGGCAGCATGAGATTAGAACAAGAGTATGTGCTACAATTGTGACTATTGAGACGTTTAGGCTCTAGTTGTGACTTATTATGTGATATTTTGTGCTTCAATTCCTTCAATTGTTGGGACGAGAGTCTATATTACTTCCAATCAAGTCGACCATGTGCCTTGTGTGTGTGAGATAATGGTATATTCTATGTTTGTGGCTGATGCTAGAACTTTCCTGGTATGTATGCAAAGCGAAAATAAGGAGTGTAAGTTAGGATATGATTTAGGCATTTCTTTGGCAACCTATATTTGTTTACCTTCAGTTTTACCTACCCATGAACATCATCCTAGTTAAACCCTTTTGAGCCTTTAGCCTATTTCTTTGACAACCCTGTATGTAAGCCTAATCCATTTTTTTAAGACCGTAATTTGATCCAAATTCCTAAGTTCTTTAAAGTGAAAAAGTCATGTGACAACATAAGAGGAAATTGGGTGAGTATGATGCTTTAAATTGTAATGGTGCTTGAATGTGTTATGAAAAAGAAAGTGCTATCATAAGAGGTATGTTGTGAAAAGAAAAAGGAAAAGAAAGCTGAAAAGTGAGTTGTGCTTAAAATTGAAAAACAAAAGATGAGAACAAGGGTGGAAGAATAAAATAAAGAAAGGTTGAAAGAAAAAAGTGTCAATGATACAAAGTGATGTATTAAAAGCGCTTAGGAACCTAGTCACTATTCTTGGCCAAAATAGTCCTACCCGTCCCTTAGCCTACATTACAACCATCAAAAGACCTACTTGATCCTAATCTTAACATTCTGACATTTAGTGGAGTACTACATTAAGGGCAAGCCTATGGTCATCAGTTGCTACATATGAATTCGTTGTGAGAGCGAGAGCAAGGATATTGTTGATACCCATGTTTGAAAAATATGCTATACTTGTGAGTGATTATGGGTAATATATTGTGAGACACACATGGTTGATGAGTTTTGGGTAGTTATATATGATTCCTTGTACCTTAACGTTTGCATGCGAGTTGATAACCATCACTAGTCTACGCTAGAGGTTAAACTGTTTCTACTTATAATCGGAAAGCTACTGTTTGTTGATAATTGTTGTGCTTGTCTTGAAGAATGTTTTGTGTTGTTGCTGTAAAAACCTTAAGTCGATGATTAGAAGAACATGATATGTTGTTCGAGGACGAACAAAGCTTCAAGTGTGGGGTGTTGATGATAGGCGAATTTACGTGCCTATATCAATATATTTTTCCCATATTTTAGCCTAGTTTTGAGAACTAATTATATATTTCATGCACTTTTAGTCCTTTTTCCTGTAAATGAGCTGACAAACATGATTAGGAAAGTTTCAGGTATAAATGATGCAAAATACAGTATTTTACGGCTTACTTGACGCAAAAGAAAGCTCGCAAACGAAGTAGAAAGGAGCTGGACGCCTAAGGACCAAATCTGTTGCATGGAAAATCTGTCCCGGGCTAAAACAACATTTCTGAAGACTTTGGGGACTTACAGACACAAAGCTGGATTTTTACAAAGATACATTAACCTAGTATAATTAGGTTATGTGTTTTACTAGTCTATTTAGATTATGATATTGTAACCTTACCCTAGTACATTTGGGTCAAGGATTTCATTAGTATATTAGGATTTGGTTATTTATTTCATTAGCTTAGTAGGAGTAGGATAGGAGTATTATAAATACCCTATCATGTTAGAGATTTTTATTCATTCTTCACTTAATTCAACAATTAATTTTCTTCCATCCCTCTCATCTTCCACCACAAACACTTCTAATCTACTCTTCTATTCATCTATTCCACAACAAGAGAATCGTTACTTGCTAGGGAATCACCAAAACCACACGCCTAAACACCCACTTCCCACGCCATCCACCATGCAAAACGTGATATCCTTCGCATTCATGGGTAACTAAACCTCTTAGTTGGGGTTATGGAAGCCGAATGAGTTACTATCTACTGCTGTGAGTGGTGAGTTCAAGACACGTATAGTGCTTATATCATTACGCTCTTCATCTTAATCTACATTCTTTGTGGTTGCAAACACAAGAATAACGTCAGTCTAACATTTAACTTGTTCGAGAGAAAGGTTATTTGTCTGGAAAAGAGATAATGTCAAGGTAGTAGGACACCCTTTCCTATTAAAAAGTTAGTGCCGTAACTGGACTAACCTCTTGGAGAATTCGTACCGTTAGACACGCTTTAAGCTCGAGAGAGTTAAAGTGAAATAGTCCTTGTTCAGGTCGAGAGACGCTTGGATTTACCATCGACTACAATTCTCTATAAGCAATTGCATGTCAAGACTCTACACACTCATTGCCGATAGAGACGTATACCTCAGAAGGTGGACATAACCCCAACACCTCAATTCTCATTGTTTACAACTTACGTAACATTCTTCCTCTTTTTACTTTACTATTTTCAGCTTTTGTTTACATTACTTGCACGACAAGACTCCCCCCTTCTTACGAGACTTGCACCAAAAGTTTAGTAATTTTGCTTACTTGTTGGCCAAGCTATTCCCTGTGGGATCGACACCCAACCCAGGTTGGGTTCTATATTTGCTAACGACCGCTTTACACTCCCACGAGAGCTGTAGATTGAGCGTTATCAGCTCTAAATCCACCCCTGTATATATATACTAGTAACGAGTAACTCGTTCAATGCACGAGCCCAATACCTATATTAAATTAATATTATAATAATAACTAAATTATAATAATTATTTATTCTTTTGAAAAATCTTTTGTTTTTCTTTTATTTTTTAAAGAAAATAATTACTCAACTAAATGTTGTTGATACTTTATTTATTATTAATTGGTCTTTTTAAATTGTGAATTTGACATATTTACTCTCTATCCCAATTTATGTGGCGCATTTTCAATTTGAAGATGAATTTTTCATGTGTTTTAAATCCTTTGAATCGTCAATCATTGTGATTGAAATAAATAATTTAATTTCAAAAAAACTTATAATTGTAAATATGAACTCACGATCAAAATTAAATGATTTGATTCTCAAACCTTGAATGTGCCATATAAATTGATATGATTGGCAAAGAGAATATATTTTTTCGTTCTATTTTAAAAATGAGAAGCTTGTAATTGCTTCACAATAAAAAATTCAAGTGGGCCCGAATATCACAAAATAAATAAGAGTAGAATTTAAATGATGGGAAAAAAAAACAAATAACCTTCCTTAGATGGTTAATTGCAACATATAGCAGAACTTTCATCTTTGCAAGTAGTAGCAAAAAAGGGTATAAAAAGGAAAAAGAAAATTATTTTTCTAACCATATAAAAAAAATATAATTTTTTATATTGAAAAAAGGATTTCATACCCATAAAAGCGATGAAAGTTATTATGAGGACATCAGTCATCCCCTTTATTCTCTTTGAAATTGTTTTACTCCTACTTAATTAACATATATACGATTTCATACTTTTAAAATTATTATTGAATTAGCGATTTATCCTCTTTCATCTGAAATTCTCTTTCTTCTAATTTCTTCTTTGTTCTTTGAAAAAATATGATATAAGGAGTATTGTCAATTTCTTTGTTAAATATCCATTGTATGTTACAACAAAAGATATGCCAATGGATATTAGAGAAGTACTGAACAATTTGTTATTTGTGTTGGTAACAACATAAGTAAGTATTTGAATGTAGGTCAAAATCTTTCTTACAATAATATTGTGAAAATTATCTTGTATATACTTATTAGACTGTTTCGTGTATAAAATCTGTTTAGAATCCGTATGAAATATCAATATTTCATTAAAGGTTTATAAAATAGTTTCTTACATGTTATATTTATATGCAATGAGAATAATGATCGCAAAAGATGGAATAGAATCAACTTTCACCAAATATTATGCATTATTATTTATTTTAGTGTATAAAATAAATATACAAACTTGTATTTTTTGAATTATTTCATGTACAAAATCTGTATAATATCAATATTACATTCAATGTTTATAAAATAGTTTCTTTCATGTTATATTTATATGGAATGAGTATAATGTGATTGTGATATTCAATTAAGAAGATATACTTAAGATTATAAATTGAATGATATCAGTTTATGAAGTGATTTCTAACATGCCACATTTGTATGAAATATGTATGAAATAGATATAGAAACTGATATTTATGGACTATGATATTCAATTTAGGTGATACCAATTTAAATATTCATTCCATATACTATGTGCTTATCTCTTTAAATCAAGATCTATCCCATCTACTTTTATATTAAATTAAGATTTAATGAACACTGTCATCTTTCAAACTAAAAAAAAAGAATTAAGATTTATAACAAAAGATTGCGGTACATCTGGTTCTTCAATAATGGAAGAATTAAAAAAATATTTTGATAATAAGAAGTATTATTTTGAGGAAATATATGTGGAGAAAGTATTGAGTAAAATTAAGTGAACAGAGGTAGAAAGAATCGTGTAATTTATGAGAGAGAGGAATAAATTTGAAATTTTTTGAAAAGGTAAGAAGGATAGTAAAACAAGATATAACATTGAATAGATTTTACTACTACTAAACCCTAAAAAAAGAGTTACTTCTACTTAAAAAATATTTAATCATTTTAAAACAAAAATTAGTTTTTAAAAAAGTTGCTGCAACTTCCAATTAAAATGGCTAGTAAAAAATTATCGAAAAGTATTTCCATAACTTGCAATTTTCAATATAATAAATGTAGCGAGGATAATTTTCACTTAAATGCTTGGGTGATGTGGTCCCAAGGTGTACAACTAAGTTTAAGATAAAAATAAATTGATAAAAAAATAGGTTTCCATAGGCCTTTCAATCTCAATACCATTTGCATGAAAAGTTAAATTGTACACACCAAGCCAAACAACTTCCTTATCTACTAAGCCCACAACTGACGTATAGATATATTGACGCTCAACTAGGTGATATTCCATCTTATATATATACATATATATATTTATATGTAATACCCTGCAAAGTTCCCTCGTAGTCTGAGCCTTAGAGCGTGTCAAGCGAAGTGTAATTTCAGCCCTAAAGGGATTGATAAGAAACTTCTTAAGTGGTTGGTGTTTAAACCATATTGAATTTTTTAAAAATTAGAGAATTGAATTAGCTTTCCAATTATGCCAATTTTGTCAAAATCCGATATCAGGGTAAAATGTTATGACCGTTTTACTAAAAGTTGTCAGAGCTACCCAGGTGCAACGGACGATCCGACGGACCGTCTAGTCTGTGATAGACCATCGCTCAGACCATAGAAACCAAGGCAGTAAATCCCTTTTCTAACCCAAGTGCGATGGCCAAAATGATTGACCGCCAAGGCTGAGACGGACCGTCACAAGGACTGTCACGCTCAGGCAGTACGGTCTCCTCCTAGACAACGTGCGACGGACAATCCGATAAACCGCCAGACTTGCAACGGATCATTGATTTGACCATTGTATTAAGGCAATGTGATCATTTTCTGGCCAATATACGACGGATGACCCAACGGACCGTTAGGATTGCGACGGGCCATCGCTTTAACCGTTGCAGTCCCCGTTCAGTGTTTTAACTTACTTTAAGAAGGGTATTTTTGGTCTTTCCATTATTTTATCAACCAAATATATTCCAAACGAAGCAAAGGGCTTTATTTATCATTCAAAATATAAGAGAGCTAGGTTTTCTCCCTCAAGATAAAATATAAAACCCTTCTCCAAGAAATCCAAAAACCCACCATAGATTCAACAAATTGAGTTGATATTTGAGTTCCCCAAGTTCAAGGGTTACAAGAACCCTCTCTCAAAATTAAGAAGAAGAGTTTAGAGCAAGCTTGTTCATTCAATTTCATAATCCAAGGTATGTGAGGTTTTATACAAGGGTAATCCTTTCACCCTTGTTCCCAAAGGATTATTTAAACAATAATTCTCTACAATTTATGAGATTTTACATGAAATTGAATTGGATTTTTTCACCCATTGCTATTGGTTGCAAGCTTTTGATGTTTTCCTTTAATTTAGAGTCTAATGGCATGATTTTACATATTTTCTTGAGAAATTGCAGCTGGGTCTATACCCCATAATTTTAATCCTTGAGAAGTTAATAATTGAAATATTTGAGATATTAAAGTACATGAGTATGTTGAGATTTTGAGACAAATTGCTGAAAATTTCAAGATTTCTACATAAGTTATTAATCTATATGCTATCTATTATGCTTTTGATGAGTTGTAACTTGAGAATGAATTATGGGTTATTGAGCCCTACTTGAGATTTGCAATTTTATGAACTCTTATGCTATAAGCACCCATGATTTGAGTATTCTGAGATTTTCAAGAAATGTTTTGACCTAATGGTCATTGAGTTTTGAAATCCACTCAACTACATGAGATTACATATTTGATTATTGGGTTATTATTGAACCATAAGATTATTCTAAAGTGGATTTTCATGAGATGAGTAAGATAAATTAAAGGGAGTAGTATTTAGCACGAAGCGGGTAAGTTACTACGATTTCTTACCCTAAAATTATGTGCCACAATAGGTTGGGCCTGATGCCAAGTTTATGATTATCATTGGGCCTAAGTCTAAGTTGATATTAGACCAGAGATCGAGTTTGTTTAGTGATCACTGTACCTAGGTTATACTCTCTGGCAAGAGTATGATGCCTGTCCCCAATGTGAGGTCTGTTCCTTAGAAGGACAAAATGTTGGACTCCATGTAGCTCGCATGATTTATATCGGTTAAGAGAAACTCCCTAAACTAAAGTATTTTTCATTGAAATAAGATGTTTTTTTTAAAAACCATAATACTTTCCCTTGATATGAGTATTTTTCCTAAAGCTTGAAATGAGATATTTTCCTAACGTGATTGAAATGCATTCAAGTATGTTTCAAATTTATATGATTCCGAATTTGAAGTACTTGAGTTCAAAAGAGTTATGAGTTCAAAAGCATTAAAGAAGTTTTACTCTCCATGAGACATATGAATGAGTTGAAAGTATTGATTAACGTTTCCTTTAGACTATGGGTAATGAGAATAAGAGACGATTTGTGACTTCAATGTTAACCTATGATAACTCACGAGATTTGTGTTACATGCTCCGTTTTACATGATTTATGAGTTTTACATTTGATACTTATTCAAGCCATATGAGTCATCACTTATTTAATGCATGATTTGATTGAAGAGTATTGATGTTGTTTTATATAAATGCATGTACCCCCACATACTCAGTACATACCCAGGTGATGATCCATATATACATCTATATGCTACATTGTCTTATAATGTAGGTTCAGGTGCTCAGTCCCAACCTCGTCAGTGACCTTTAAGTACCTCTGTCTATATTCTTACAGTGGTGAGTCCTCATATTATGAGGAACTATCTTTAAAAAATTAATCTTTTGAGAGACTATGTTATTACTTTTAGTTTAGTTGGGGACCTTTTTCAATGGCTCTCTAGTTCATGGATTTGTCAGACTAGTTGTCAGATTATGATTGTGCTGAGAATTCCAATATTGCAGGCATTTGGATCGAGTATTTTCTCTGTATATCCCCATCATATGATATGACTATGCTAGTGTTTGAATTAATTCATCTTAAAAGGAGTATTATTGGTAGAAAAAGGCTTAAAGGGTTAGCTTGGGGCTACTTGTAGACTTAAGCACCGTGTGATGTCCCGGGAGGCAATTTTGAGTCGTAACAAACATGGTATTAGAGCCTAAGGTTTTTAAGGAGTCTGACAATCCGCGTTGAGTAGAGTCTTGACCATCGGTGTATAGCACGCCACATATATGAGCAAGAGGCTACGAGACATTTTATGCAAAAGTTGTTTCATCTTTCAGATTGTATCGTACCTACAGCTAGTTATCTCATCTAATAATTTATGATCTTGTATTGCAGAAAATGCCTCTCCGAAGAGCAAATGCCCACAAAAATGATGATGAGCAACCCCCACCTATTGATCCTTGATTGAGATGGTATCTCATGCTGAGTTTTGGGCAGCCTTTAAGGTGTTAGCCTAAGTAGTCACCCTCAATGTTCGAGCACCAATAACCAGGACGTAATTACTAATCAGTAGGGAGGTGATGTAGCCATGGCTAGAATCTATGATGTCATGCGAATGAATCTGCCAGAGTTTTATAGGTCTAAGGTAGATGAGGACCCACAGTTGTACCTTAAAGAGATGAGAAAGATCATGTAGGTGATGTATATTTCTGAGGAAGAAAGTGTTGAGTTAGCATTCTACAGGCTGAAGGACATTGCTTATGATTGGGTTGTGTCGTAGAGGAAGGGTAGAGATGAGAATGCCACTTCTATTACATGGTAGGTGTTCCAAGAAGCATTCTTGGATAAGTTCTTTCTGCTTGAGATGAGGGAGAAAAATATTGAGGAGTTTATGAACTTAAGGTAGGTCTCCATGACTGTTAAGGAGTAATGCTTGAATTTTAATCAGTTGCAAGTATGTTCTTAATTTGATTTTTGACACCTAGGTTAGTATGAGAAGTTCGTGACCGGTGTTTCTGGGTTGGTACTAAAGGACTGTAGAACTGCGATGCTGCATAGGGATATGGCTCTGGCTAGGTTGATGATGCAAGCCCATCAGTTAGAAGCAGATAAGATTAGGGAGAAAGATTGAGTGAGGGGCAACAAGAGGGATAGATTTAAGCAGAATAAGTATAGCCAGCCTAGGTTCAATGGAAAGAACTTCCCTCAGTTTTAGAGGCATCTATCTATGCCAGCACCTTCATCGGCTAGTTCTCCCATGCCTAGAGACAGGAAGTAGCAAGGAGGCAGGTCTTTTATGTCTAGATAGTAGAACAGTGTTGGTAATAGGCCCCATTATCTTCCTTGTGCTAAATATGGTAGGGATCATCCCAGTGAGTGTTTCGTACATATAAGGGGTTGTTTTGGTAGTGGCAAGCAAGGCCACAGACTAAGATATTATCCTCATGCTAGACAGGGGAATAGAGATGCCCGACATCAGGCACGGGCTACTAGTGCACTAGCTCCTATACCCCGACTCGCCTCTGCTCAGGGCATCTCATCTAGACCTACTGGCAGTTAGTGCAAAAATAGATTCTCTGCCTTACCATCCCATCAGGAGTGGAAGGACTCTCTCGATGTTGTTATCGATATGCTCCATGTCTTTTGCCTTGATGTTTATGTGTTGTTGGACCCCGATACAAGTCTTTTTTATGTGAGCCCACTTGTAGTTGTGAATTTAAAAATGAGTCTTGAAAATATTTTTGAGCCCTTCCTAGTTTCTACACCAGTAGGGGAGCCATTTATTGCTAAATGAGTCTATAGAGATTGTCCTATTACTATTCTTCATAGAGTCATACTTGTTAATTTGATTGAGCTAGATATTGTGGATTTTGACCTTATTCTAGCTATGGATTGGCTTTATTCTTGTTATACATCTATAGATTGTAGTACCCATTTGGTCAAGTTTCAACTTTTTAATGAACTAGGTTTTTAGTGGTCCGGGAGTTCGGTATCTCCCAAGAGTCATTTTATTTTCAACTTTTTGATGAACTAGGTTTTTAGTGGTCCGGGAGTTCGATATCTCCCATGAGTCATTTTATCTCCTATCTCAAAGCCAGAAAGCTAATATCCAAGGGTTGCATCTATAAGTTAGTTAGACTCAAATACACTAAGTTTGAGGCTCCGGCTATTCAGTCAGTCGATATTGTTAATGAGTTTCCAGATGTTTTTTTGGAAGACCTCCCAGGGGTACCTCCCGATAAAGAGATAGAATTTGGGATTAACCTTCTTCCCGACACTCATCCCATTTCTATTCCGCCATACTTGCATGGCACCTGTAGAGCTTAAGGAGTTGAAACAGCAACTCAAAGATCTTTTAGACAAAGGTTTCATTAGGCCCAGTATTTCTTATTGGGGTGCACCTATCTTATTCGTGCAAAATAAAGACAGTTCTTTGTGTATGTGCAATGACTACCGTTAGCTTAACAAGGTCACAGTCGAAAATAAGTATCCTCTTCTAAGAATTGATGACCTTTCTTATCAGTTTCAAGGTGCAAGTTATTTCTCCAAGATAGACCTTAGATCCGGATATCACCAGCTTAAAGTTAGGGAATGTGATATTCCAAAGACAGCCTTCCAAACCCTCTATGGTTACTTTGAATTTATAGTTATGTCATTTGGGCTAACCAATGCCCCGACAGCCTTCATGGACCTCATGAACCAAGTATTCAAGCAATATCTGTATATGTTTGTCATTGTCTTCATAGATGATATCCTTATGTACTCCTATAATGAGAATGACCATGCGGATTACCTTAGATTTTTCTTGTAAACTCTTAGAGATGACCAGTTGTTTGCCAAATTCAGCAAGTGCCAATTTCTGCTAAGGTCTGTAGCCTCTCTTGGTCAGGTTATTTCAGCCGAAGGTATTAGAGTTGATTCCCAAAAGACAAAAACTATAAGAAAATGGCCTAGACCTATCTTTCTTCGTCTAACATTAGAAGTTTCTTGGGCTTAGCGGACTACTACCATCATTTTCTTGAAGGTTTCTCTTCTATTACGTCTCCCATAAATCGGTTGACACAAAAGAAAGTTAAGTTCCAATGGTCAGATTCTAATGAGAAAAGTTTTCAAGAGTTAAAGACTCGACTTACTTCAGCCCCTATATTGACTTTTGCTGATGGTACAGACGGTTTTGTGGTGTATTATGATGCCTCTAGAGTTAGTTTAGGTTGTTTATTGATACAAAAAGGTAAGGTTATAGCCTATGCCTCTAGACAGTTAAAATCGTATGAAAAGAACTACCCAACCCATGATCTTGAGTTAGCTACTGTGGTTTTGCTTTGAAAATCTAGAGACATTATCTTTATGGTGTTTATGTTGATATGTTTACTGATCATAAGAGCCTTCAGTTTGTGTTTACTCAGAAGGAGTTGAATCTTAGGCAGAGAAGGTAGTTGGAGTCATTGTGGCAAGCAGGGCCAAAGACTTAGAGAGATTTTTTGCATGCTAGATAGGGGAACAGAGATCCCCGACCTTAGGCACAAGCTACTACTGCACTAGCTCTTGTACCCTATCCTACCCCTAGTTAGGGCGCTTCATCTAGCACTGCTGGTGGTCAGTGCCAGAACAGATTCTATGCTTTACCATCCCGTCAGAAGCAGGAGGACTCTCTCTATGCTATTACTGGTATGCTCCATGTCTTTTTCCTTGATGTTTATGTGTTTTTGGACCCCGGTTTAAGTCTATATTATGTGAGCCCACTCGTAGCTAGGAATTTGAAAATGCGTCCCGAAAAGATTTCTAAGGCCTTCCTAGTTTCTACACTAGTAGGGGAGTCAGTTGTTGCTAAACGAGTGTATAGAGATTGTCCTATTACTATTCTTCATAGTGTCAAACTTACGGATTTGATTGAGTTAGACATGGTGGATTTCGACATTATTATAGGTATGGATTGGCTTCATTCTTGTTATTCATCTATAGATTGTCGTACCCGTGTGTTCAAGTTTTAACTTCCTAATGAACCATCTTTTGAGTGGTTCTGGAGTTTGGTATCTCCCAAGAGTAATTTTATCTCCTATTTCTAAGCCAGAAAGTTAATATCCAAGGGTTACACTATCACCTAATTAGAGTCAAAGACACTAAGTCCGAGGCTTCAACTATCCAGTCAGTCGATATTGTTAATGAGTTTCCAAATGTTTTTTTCAAAAGATCTCCCAGGGGTACCTCTAGATAGAGAGATAGAATTTGGGATTGACCTTCTACCCGACACTCATGCCATTTCTATTCTACCATACTGTATGTCACCTACAGAGCTTAAAGAGTGTAAAGTGAAACTCAAAGATCTTTTAGACAAAGGTTTCATTAGGCCTAGTATTTCTCCTTGGGGCACACCTATCTTACTTGTGCAAAAGAAAGATGGTTCTTTGCGTATGTGCATTGACTATCATCATCTTAACAAGCTCATAGTAAAAAATAAATATCCTCTTCCGAGAATTGATAACCGATTTGATCAGTTGCAAGGTGCGAGTTATTTCTCCATGATAGACCTCAGATCCTGCTATCACTAACTTAAAGTCAGGGAATGTGATATTCCAAAGACAGCCTTCCAAACTCGCTATGGTCACTTTGAATTTCTAGTCATGTCATTCGGGCTAACTAATGCCCTGGCGTCCTTCTTAGACCTCATGAACTGAATATTTAAGTAATATCTTGATATGTTTGTCATTGTCTTCATAAATGACTCCTTATGTACTCCCCTAATGAGAATGACCATGCGAATCACCTTAGAGTTATTTTACAAACTCTTAGAGATCACCAATTGTTCACCAAATTCAGCAAGTATGAATTTTGGCTAATGCCTGTAGCCTTTCTGGGTTATGTTATTTCAGTCGAAGGATTAGAGATGATCCCCAAAAGATAGAAATTGTAAGAAATTAGCCTAGACCTATCTCTCTATCTAACATTAGAAGTTTCTTAGGTCTAGCAGAATACTACCATCATTTTGTTAAAGGTTTATCTAATATTACATCTCCCATGACTCAGTTGACCCAAAAGAAAGTTAAGTTCCAGTGGTCAGATTTCTGTGAGAAGATTTTTTAGTAGTTGAAGACTCCACTTACTTTAGCCCCTGTGTTTACTTTGCCTAGTGGTATAGATGATTTTATGGTGTATTGTGATTCCACTAGAGTTGGTTTAGGTTGTGCGTTGATGCCAAAGGTATGGTTATAGCCTATGCCTCTAGAAATTTGAAGCCGCATGGAAAGAACTACCCAAACATGATCTTGAGTTAGCTACTATGGTCTTTGCTTTTAAAATATGGAGACAGTATCTTTATGGTGTTCATGTTGATGTTTTTACTGATCATAAGAGCCTACAGTAGGTGTTTTCTCAAAGGGTTTTGAATCTTAGGTAGAGAAGGTTGTTGGAGTTATTCAAAGACTATAATATGTGTTCGTTGTATCATCCCAGGCAAAGCCAATACAGTGGCGGATGCCCTTCGCATGTTGTCTATGGGTAGTGTTGCTCATGTAGAGGAGGGTAAGAAGGAGTTAACTTATAAAGGAGAAGTAGGTTAAGGATCTTAGTTTGGTCAGACTGAAGGAGTCAGTTCAGGAACAAAAGGTAGAGGTTTTCTCCCAAGGGGGAGATGGCATATTGAGATTGTAAGGTAGATTGTGTGTTCTGTGTGTTAATGATTTGAGGAATAGGATTATGGCTAAAGAGCATTATATGTGGTATTCTATTCATCCCGGTGCGACCAAGAATGGTATGAAGAAGGATATAGCCAAGTTCGTAGCAAATTTGCAAGGTGCCAATAGGTTAAGGTAGAGCACCAAAGACCTGGTGGTGTGATACAAGAGTTTGGTATACCCATTTAGAAGTGGGAGGAGGTGAATATGGACTTTGTGACTAGGTTTTCTCTTTTGTGTTGTCATCATGATTTTATTTGGTTTGTTGTGGATAGGCTAACTAAGTCCGTGAATTTCTTGCCTGTGCATACATCTTATACAGCTGAGGATTATGCTAGATTGTATATTCAAGAGTTAGTCAAGCTGCATGTAGTTCCCTCATCTATCTTTTCGGATAGGGTTACTCAATTTTGGAGGGCATTTCAGTAGGGTCTTGGTACCCAAGTTCTTTTGAGTTCCATTTTTCATCTGTAAATAGATGGTCAGGATGAGATGACCATTCAAACTTTAGAGGATATGTTGAGGGCATGTGCTCTTGACTTCAAAGGTTGTTGGGATGAGCATTTTCCATTGATAGAGTTTGCCTATAACAATAGTTACCATTCTAGCATTGGGATTGCACCATTTGAGGCCTTGTATGGTAGGAGATGTAGATCACCTATAGGGTGGTTTGAAGTGGGTGAAGCTATTGTGATAGGGCCTGATGCAGTATTTGAAGTGATGGAGAAAGTTAAGTTGATTAGAGAGAGGTTAAAGACGGCCTAGAATCGTTAAAAGTCTTATGTCGATGTGAGGAGAAGATATCTTAAGTTTGAAGTGGGTGATTTGGTATACTTAAAGATTTCACCCATGAAAGGGGTGAAGAGATTTGGTAAAAGGGAAAGCTTAGTCCCCGTTATGTTGGCCCGTATAGAGTCTCGATCCATGTTGGTAAAGTAGCCTATGAGGTTGAGTTGACCGTAGAGTTGTCAGCTGTTCATCCTGTTTTTCATGTCTTCATGCTTAAAAAGCATATTATTGATTTTGTTGTAGTAGATCCCTCAGAGAGTGCTGATATTCAGAACAGTCTTTCATTCGATGAGATTCCTATTGAGATCCTAGATTTTCAGATTTGTATACTGAGGAACAAAGAGGTTCCCTTAGTCAAAATTTTGTGGCGGAACCAGTCAGTTGAGGGCACTCGTTGGAGATAGAAGCAGATGTGCGATCAAAGTATCCGCACCTCTTTTCCGTGAGTTCATATCAATCTGAAGGTATTATTCTTCCTTAATTTATCCCTTACTATCTAAAGTTCGGCTATATATATCTATTCTCCCATGAGTTCTTATAATTTTTGAGATATTCTAGAGTATAGAGAGATTTTGAGCTGTTTGGTAAATTTCTTCAGCTATATGTACTCTGTTTTTCATATGTTCCTAGTCTAACTAGCAATATTCGAGGACGAATGTTTCCAAGGGGGACATATTGTAAGACCCCACAAAGTTCCCTCGTAGTCTGAGCTTTAGAGCGTGTCAGCCAAAGTGAAATTCATCCCTAAAGGGATTGGGAAGTGACTTTCCAAGTGGTTGGCGTTTAAACCATATTTAATTTTCATGTAGAGAATTGAATTAGCTTTCCAATGATACCAATTTCGTCCAAATTTGATATCGGGGTAAGAAGTTATGGCCGTTTTATTAAAAGTTATCAGAGCCGCACAGGTGCGATGGATGATCCGATGGATCGTCGATTCTGTGATGGACCGTCGCTTGGACCGTTGCAACAAAGGCAGTAACTCTATTTTCTAACCTAAGTGTGACGACCAAAATGACGGACTGCCAAGGCTGCGACAGACCATTGCTGGGACCATTGCGTTCTGGCAGTGTGGCCTTCTCCTAGCCAACGTGTGACGAACGAACCGATGGACCGCCGGATTTGTGACAGACCATCGCTTCGACCATCGCATCGTGGTAGTATGATCATTTTCTGGCCAACGTGCGACGGATGACCCGACGGACCATCAGGATTGCGACAAACCATTACTCTTACCGTCGCAGGCCCCATTCAGTGTTTTTAACTCATTTTCAGAAGGTGCTTTCGAGTCTTTCCACTCTTTTATCAACCAAATATATTCCAAGCGAAGAAAAGGGCTTCATTCAGCATTCAAAAGAGAAGAGATCTAAGGTTTCTCCCTCAATATCGAATCTAAAACCCTTCTCCAAGAAATCCAAGAACTGACCATAGATTCAAAAAATTAAGTTGAGATTTGAGTTTCCAAAGTTCAAGGGTTTCTAGAACCCTCTATCAAAATAAAAAATAATAGTTTAGAGAAAGTTTGTTTATCCAAATTCGTAATCTTAGGTATGTGGGGTTTTGAACAATGGTAATCTTTTCACCCTTGTGCCCGAAACCTTATTAAAACTATAATTCTCTTTAATTTAAGAGATTTTGCATGAAATTGAATAGGGTGTTTTCACCCACTGTTATTGGTTGTAAGATTTTTATGTTTCCCTTGAATGGAGAGTCTAATGGCATGATTTTTACAAGTTTTCTTGAGAAATTACAGCTGGGTCTATACCCCATGTGTTTAATCTTTGAGAAGTTAAGAGTTAAAATGTTTTAGATATTAAAGTATATGAATATGTTGATATTTTGAGACAAATTTCTAAAAATTTCCAGATTTCTACATAAGTTATGAATCTATATGCTATCTATTTGGCTTTTGAGGAGTTGTAACTTAAGAATGAATGATGGGTTATTGAGCCCTACTCGAGATTTACAATTTTATGACCTCTTATGATATAAGCACCCATGATTTGAGTATTCTGGTATTGGTGAGAAATATTTTGACCTAATGGTCATTGAGTTTTAAATCCACTCTACAACATGAGATTTCAGATTTTATTATTTGGTTTTTATTGAACCATGAGATTATTCTAAAGTCGATTTTCATGAAATGAGAAACATAAACTAAAGGCAGTAGTATTAAACACCGAGAGGGTAATTTAGTATGGTTTCTTACCCCAAAACTATATGCCACCGTAGGTAGGGCCTGAGGTTGAGTCTATGATTATCATTGGGCCTAAGGCCAAGTTGATATTGGACCCGAGGCAGAGTTTGTTTAGTGATCACTGGACCTAGGTTATACTACCTAGCAAGAGTGTGACATCTCACCCCAACATGAGGTCTCTTCCTTAGGAGGACAAAATGTTTGACTCCATGTAGCTCGCATAGTTTATATCGGTTAAGAGAAACTCCCTAAACTAAAGTATTTTCCATTGAGATAAGATATTTTCTTTTAAAACAAAAATACTTTGCCTTGGTATGAGTATTTTTCCCGAAATCTTGAAATGAGATATTTTTCTAACGTGAATTAAATGCCTTCAAGTATGTTTCAAAGTTATATCATTCCGAATATCAAGTACTTGAGGTCAAAAGAGTAATGAGTTCTTCAGCATTAAAGAAGTTTTAATCTCCATGAGACATATGAATGAGTTGAAAGTATTGATTAAAGTTTCCTTTAGCCCATGGGTAATGAGAATAAGAGAAGATTTCTGACTTCAAAGTTAACCTATGATAACTCACGAGATTTGTGTTACATGCTCCATTTTGCATGATTCATGAGTTTTACATTTGATACTTATTCAATTCATGAGAGTCATCACTTATTGCATGCATGATTTGATTGAAGTGTATTGATGTTGTTTTATATAAATTCATACACCACCATATACTCAATACATTCCCAAGTGCTGATCCACATATACGTCTATGTGCTACATACTTATAATGTAGGTTCAGGTGCTCAGTCCCAGCCTCTTCAGTGACTTTAAAGTACCTCTATCTACATTCCTGCAGTGGTGAGTCCTCATGGTTCGAGGGCCTATCTTCGGACATTTCAGCTTTTGAGAGACTATGTTTTTGCTTTCAGTTCATTTCGAGTCAGTTGGGTACCTATCCCAACGGCTCTCTAGTTCATGGATTAGTAGAGGCTTCGTCAGACTAGTTGTCAAATTGTGATTATGTTGAGAATTCCAATATTGTGGGCATTTGGACCGAGTATTTTCTCCGTATTTCCCCTTCATATGATATGACTATACTAGTGTTTAAATTGTTTCATCTTAAAATTAGTGTTATTGGTAGAAGAATGCTTAAAGGGTTAGCTTGGGGATACTTGTAGCATTAAGCACTGTGTGATTTTCCGGAAGTCGATTTCGGATTGTTACAGTATATATTTATATGAATATATATATATATATATATAATATATTCATAATGAACTATATGTGGTGGCCATTCTTAATACCTACACGAGGTGTTGTTCTTGCCACCATCATACACCTTCTTAGTAATTTACTCATAAATGGGATCGACATTACAAGTATACTCAAAAATTAGGTATATTGTGATAAAATAAATACAATATTTTAAAATAACATAACTAATAAAAAAATATTTTGAATACATCCAATCTCATAAAATAATAATAATAATAATAACAATTTTTCAACATACTAAACTTATCATATCCTTTAAAACATATTAATAAATTATAAAACTATTATAAATTGATATAAACAAAATATATCATGGCTAAAATAAATTTTCATTAATGTTCAAGATATTTTTCAGAAGGCAATAAAATAATTATTTTTTGACAAATTCTATATTAAATCATAGATTTCCAAACATGCACGCTTTTAATAAAATTCTCAAATTTTGGCTACTAAGTCGTTGACACTATATGTAGGACACATAAACACTCGAGGTGTTACATCATGCCCACCAAAGCTCTTTCTAAATGATCCGTGGAAGTAATATTGGAAGTTCTGACTCAAGATCTATCACCATGATAGCAAATAACTCCTCATAAATAGTCGGTAGCTTTATTGGTTTTTACATATCAAATACCTCAACTTTAACATGAGCTTGCTAGTTAGCTCCCTAGTATCTACGTCTATCAAAGCACGCCAAAATAAAAAAATGAATGTCCTAAAATAAATGGGACTTCTCGATCTACATTAATGTTCAATATAATGAAATCCATAGGGAAAATAAGAGATCCTACTTACACCAACACATTTTCAACTATTCCATCAAGCAAGGCGTGCGAACGGTCGACAACCTGCAAAATAACTATGGTGGGCCTCAGGCAACCCAACCCCATCTTCTTCAACAAAGAGGTAGGCATCATATTTATGTTGGTTCTAATATCACACAAGCCCCAAGCATTGATAGATTGTCCAATGGTGATCTGGATAGTGAAACTGCCTCTATCCTTAAGCTTTGTTATCAAACAATTTTGAATCCTGGAGGTGAACTATTTAGTAAGTGCAATAGTAGCATACTCTGTCAACCTGTTCTTGTTTGCCATAGTATCTTTGATTTACATGGCATACTTAGGAATTCCATAAAAAAATATCAATGGAGAAGATTAATATGGAATTATTTTAATAAGTCAATAAATATTAGAAAACATGCTTCTTACTGTTGCTTTTTAATCCTTTTTGGGAATGGGGGAGGGGCCTTTACAATTGTTACATTATTTTCACTATTCATATCTTTCTCAGTCTCTACTTCCTTCTATCTCTCACCACAACCCTATGAGTTGATTTCTTAGGATCTAACTCATCCATTTATCTACCACATTGAGTGGGAACCGCATTAAATTTCTAGGGATTCGGTTCTATATTACTTGGTCAACATCTATGAGGTCAAGTGTTTTTGTTCCCTACAAGATGTCGCATCTGAATCTCAAGGGTGTTTATGGTTGACTGCAGATTTTTTCTGTCAACAACCATCTATGCTTGGTAAGCCATGATTTTCTTCAAAATCTCCTCAATGTTGCTAGATTGAGCATTAAAATGACCAACCTAAGCTTGATGTTGATAGATTCTAATTTTCCATTTGGTTCCTACACTGATTAGCATTCTGGCCTTGATTTCTTCCTTATGGTAGGATGGGGTGATTTTTCTAACACGATTTATAAATGTTCCTCAGTATTTGATTTTCTTAGTGCTGAGAATTACCCATAAAGTTTGCTTTTTGGATTCTCCCCACATGCATATGTTGAGTCACAATTATAACATAACTCATACTAAGTATGAGTTTGTGGAACCATATTCACAGGAGCTTGTTGATGCCCCAAATCCAGGTAGCTAAATTATGTATTTATTTGATTCTGCAAAAGAGGAAATCTGTACTGCTATGGTTATTAATTGATCCATTTCTAATAATATTCTAGCCTTCTTTATGGTACTTCTTGAAACATGTGGATTCTATTCTAGATATACCTATGATATATGATTCAGATGCATATACATCTCATTATATGCATTTTCTAAGGATTGTTCACCAATTATTGAATGCAAAATAATCTTCGTGCTAGGCACAGGTCTCTCTATAAAAGTACGTACAAAAACATCATTAGTCTAAAGGTGTTATAGACAATCATATAGAATGGACTTGAAATTCTCCAGGCATGATATAGATTTTCAACATCCTTTTTTCTGATACTTAAGATCTCACTCCTCAATTTTCCATTAAAAATAGATCAAAAATATTTTTGCCATATCATCTTATGTGGTGATGTAATTAGGTGCTTTTACATTTAACCACCTCTTTACTTCCCTAACAAAGAAAAAGAAAATAGTACGAGTATCACATAGTCAAACAAGACTTCTGTTGCAATGTATGTGTCACTAATCTCAAGAAAATTCTACAAATATTATTGTGGATCCTTATGAGATAGCCCTATAGACTGCCTGCTGGTGTGTAATAGTTGTACCATATTCTATTTATTCTCAAATCGACCTTCTATTTTTGTTTTGCAAATGCTAAAGGTGACATTATTGGCTAGGGGGATTTCCACTTCATGAACTAGTATGGCTGCCATGTTTATAAGAATAATTTCCACCTTATCAACCAACAGAAGTTTTTGAATAAGATATTGAAGAGTAGTTGCTCCTCGCTATTGATGAAATGCTCGTTCAGGCTCTAAATGTGGTTTTAACAATTATCTTTCTCTTTCCATATTAAAGAATAAATTCTACCTATAAACATAGATGCCAAGATAAAGTTGTTAACATCTGGATAATTCTAGTAAAACTAAAATTAGACAATCACTAATTTTCTAAATCACCAGCAATGGTGCTAAAAATATGTTTCATTCAAACGCATAAACAAGTTTATGCGGTTGTACAAGTAATACAGGATTAAAAGTACACATATCTTACCTACAAGGATTTCGAATATAGTAATTTTCTTAACTCATTTTATACTAGTCTCTCGAATAAGTGTGAACGTACCTGATTAAGATAAGGTTTTTTGGTGATTTTAAATAAGCTAATAATTAATATTGAAGCTAGTTAAACACTTAGCAAAATTGGAATCAATATGATAGGGAATTCACCCATTTCTTAGGGTAAATTTTCCTTCATCATAGATAGGTGTTGTGTTGGTTTTGAGAGTATATTTTGCAAGCGAGCCCCACATGGGATTTTTATGTAATTTTGGACCCAATGAACTATAGTGCATTATGGGTATCATTGTTCTCATTTTGACAAGTACATTATGATTTGATAGAGTGGCACCTTGTGGAAGCTCCTCAAAAGGGAAATTTGGTGATTTAGCAGATTCTTCAGGCTTTTCTTCGGCGTCTAGGTAGGCCAGGTTTACCTTCTTCATTGATTGAGTTTTCTTGTAATATGTGATGAGGGAAAAGTTGCCACTCATTTGTATCTCATTTATTGCATACTATGGTGATTCAATTGTATATTTAATACTAATTCTTTAATTAAATGCACTAATCTCCAGTGTTTGTATCTTACAGGAAAATCTGAGAAAATAGAGTAAAGGAAAAGTAGAAAGAAATGAAAGTGACCAAAAATGGCAAAGGTTGAAGACAGGCCCGTAGAATAAAAACCTCAGATGTGGAGACCATAATCTGAGGGTCGCGATCATGATATATCACAGTAGGTAGATGTACTGCGATCGCAATCAGATACCTTGTGACCACGAAGTTACAACCACCATAGAGTAATCTAATCGTAGTGTCATGAAAGTGATAGAAAACGGAAATCACGACTAGTCGGGAAAACTTAAGGGACAAATTTGTCATTTCACTTTGCTCGATCCCAAATTATAGCAAGCTCCACCCTTGATAATTCCAATATCTAATTCCTAGGTTTTGAGAGGTAAGAACAGTATTTTGAGTGAGACACAATTTGGAAGTGATTTCTTAGAGATTTATTACCTATTTACTTGGATTTGAATCTTGGGGATTATCTTTATTTTGCTTTCCATGGATAAATAGGATGCTAATTTGGGTATATCTCTTCTCTTTATTTCTATGAGAAGCTAAACTTATTTCTTGGGGTTATGTTTATTTAGTTGGTGATTAATGTATGGGTATTGATTATTGGTCCATTTAATTAGTTGTTTATGATGGGTTTTTCTTTGGTTCCATGTCTAATTGAGAATTGGGGTTGAAAACCTCAATTGCCCTTAAACCTATATCATCTTTGAAAGATGGTATTTAGGTAAGGAACCCTTGAACCCATACCATCCTTGAGTTAGATTATTTAATAGTATCATCTGAGAAATAAGGATGTTAATTAAGGTTGTGAAATGGTAAAGTTGATAACTTGTGAGGATTTCGAAAGAATCCACTCGTGAGATTTGGTATTTTATCTAAATATTAACACCAACACCCATAAATCTAGCCAACCCAAAACCCTCAACTAAATTTGGATGAATAATTGGCTATCCACGTATGACTCTCAACTAGAATTTCGAAACCCCAAGGTTTCTCTTTATTTTGTTATACTTTTTGAGACTCTGATCTCGTAATAGTGTTCAATGTTGTTGTTACAAAATTTAATCAAATCAAACTCCCCATTTACTTTTACATATTGTTTGATTTTGCACTATAAGTTAACGTCTAGATAATTTCCAACACATATAGGCCTTGAAATCTAAGATTTCACTGCTCATGGATTCAATCCGACTCCTAGTTAGGTAAATATATTTACAACATCCTCCTTACACCTAATGTTAATGTAAATTTAAGAGTTATCCAAAAATAACGTAGCTATTAGGGAGTGCAGCATAGTTTTCACTATTATGGTGTTATTAGTGACCTTGGGTCAGCCGTAGTGTTTTAGTTTTAAATATTTGTTGTATTTTTCCTTCTTAGGTAAAGATAATAGCATACATGATAACATGAGCAAACACGGTGGTAGTGCCGACTCTTTTTATGGGCATATCAAGGAGATGGATCATCTCGAATATGCTGGGCAAGTTAGAGTTATTCATATTCCATTACCTGAAGGAAATGAAGTGTTTCTCATTACTAGTGTGATGCTTCATTTGCTTCAAATAAAGGAGTTATTTGGAGGTTAATCAAATGAGGACGCCAATATACACCTAAATAATTTCATTGATATATGCTCTCCCTTTGATATCGCCCATATTTCTCAAGAATCAATCCCGTTATGACTTTTCCCACTCACTTTAATGGGAGAAGCGATCTTATGGTTGCAGTTTTTGACTATTTGATCTATAACTTCATGGGTTGAGCTCACTGAATCCTTAATTGGTAGGTACTTCCCCCTTCTCGGATGTTGCAACTACTGGACGAAATCACCAACTTTTGCTAACTTAGTGGCGAACCATTGTATGAAGTGTGTAAATATTTCAATAAGAAGCTACAGCAGTGTCCAACTCATGAAGTTCTGAAGAAAATGCTTCTTCAAATTTTCTATATAGTATTTAATCAATTGAATAAGATGGTGGTTGATAATGTATCCTTTGGTTCTCTTATCAAATTATCTTATAGTGTCACAACAAATTTTCTAGATCAAGTTACAAAACAAAATAGAGGTTGGTACACAAGGGATGCCAAGGTGGCCGTGGGGGATCCCTCCGCATCTTTTGTGTGCCAATAATAAAGGAAACAAAGTTGAAAAAAGTGATGCAATTAAGGAAAAGGTGATGGATCAACTCGTCCTTCTTACTAAATATGTGATGGAGGCTTCTTCTAAGGTAGTCAATGTCATTGCTTCCAAGTGTATTAGGTTTATGGTAATGATGAAGCGAAGGTTCTTTATGAGGAGATAAGGTTCTTTTCGAACAATTTGGGGGTTTCCCGCTCTACCCATCAAGGAAAAGACGGGAATCAAGGTTTGAACCGAGAGTGGAAAGATAAGTAGTTGGGCCCTAATGATCTAGAAAAATTAATGAATGAAGATGTCCTAGCTCATATTTTAATGGGGGTTGAGGGAAATGACCAAATTCTATGGGAGATGAAAAGTGACTTCTCTCATCTAATACAATCCGAGATATCTCATTCAGCATCCATCAAGAAACTAGAAATGCAATTGATTCTAATATCAGCACAACTTAATACTAGACCTAAAGGGGGACTACCTAGTGGCTGGGTGGCCAATCCAAAAATTGATGCCCACATCTCGGCAATGGTCACTAGGAGTGGCCAATGTCTTCGTGAAAAGTTTATTAATCTTTGTGAAAATTATAATAATAAGGCAAATGATGAGCAAGAAAATATAAAATGAAGGCTACTAGAAATGCCAAGCGATGATGCTCCTAAGCCCAATGAGATGGTTGTTGAGGAATCGAAGGTAGTAGAAGAGAAGAGTGAGAAGGATAAGACTCCTAAAGTGGCTAATAATGATGCTCCAAAAGTAAATAAACCTCTACTTATTCCCTTGTCACATATTAAAATTTCTCCTCTATTCCAACAAAGGCTCAAGAAGATAGAAGACAAAACCAAGTTCAAGAAGTTTCTTGAGAAATTTAGCAACTTAAAATTAAATATTCCTTTGATATAAGCCTTGTAATAAATGTTGGGGTATTTTAAATTCATGAAGGACATGGTCCCAAAAAAGTGAGTTATGAATTTTAAAACTATCGAAGTGACTTACAATTATAGTTTATAATGTCTATCACAATGGTGGTGAAGAAAGAAGACCCGGGTGCATTAACTATCCCTTGCACTATAGGGATGTAACAATTCACAAAGGCCTTGTGTGATCTTAGGGAAAGTATAAGCTTGATTTCATTTTCCTTGTTTTAGAAGTTGGGCTCAGGTGCACCTATGCCTACTACCATGAGACTTTTAAGGGTCGATCATTCAATTAAAAAGCCTATTGGTGTATTTATGATGTATCAGTAAAAGTTGTCTGGTTTATCTTTTTGGCCGACATTGTTATTATTGATTTTGCGGTTAATCATGAACTTCAATCATTCTTGGTAGGCTATTCTTGGCCACCAAAGGGTGTTAGTTGATGTGGTGTGTGGTGAGGTGAAGTTTCGGGTAAATAATGAAGAAATTTCCTTTAATATATGTAATTCCATGAATCAACTTATGGACTTGCAAGTGATCTCAGTGATTAATGTAATAGATGATGAAGTGGTCAATACCATTGATGTGAATCTTGTAAATAACCCTTTGGTGGGTGTATTATGGAATTTTGGGAGTGAAGATATTAGAGAATATGATGAAGTGTCACTTCATTGATGGTTCTTGGATTTTATACCAAGAATCCGGTCAAATTGCATCTTGACTTGAAAAATTGTGAAAGTCCGCCTGCCATACCGTCTATTATTAAACCCCTTCAACTTGAATTAAAATAATTTCCTTCTCATCTCTGCTGTGTTTTTGATGTGTCATGGAAACACGGAACTTTAGATGCTTAAAATAATGAAATTATGCATGTACTTAGGTGATTTTGGTTGATATGATATGCTTTGTTGCTTGATCTATGTGAAACAGGTCTATTATAGTGTTAGAATGAAACTAGATGAAAAAAACCTGAAAAAGACTGAGACTAGGGAAGAAACAAGTCATCATATGAGTCGTGAACACATCATACGACTCATAGGGTTACCCATAAACACAACTGAAGCAAAAACAAACTGAAAAACCAAGTATAGAGAAGATACAACTGGAGCATTCGAGTCATAATATGACGATACGGGTCATATCATAATATCTTAAATAGAACAAAAACTAAGGAAGCAATTCAGAGTTAAAGTCTCATGAGAACATGAGTCAAAAGTCTAAGTATGACTCGTATGATACAACAGTAAGAAAACTAGTGTCTATGTTTGGAAAGACAGAAGTCGTAGGTGGATACGAGTGAAGGGAACGAGTTGCATGGTCAAGGTACGACTCATGAGTAGGAGTCAGAAGAAGAACAGAAAGTTGAAGTCTGAAATATCATACACTGGCATGGATATGAAAGGCACAATACGACTCGTATGAATACCTTATGAGTGGATGAACCAGTCGTACCTTTTTCTAACATTACTTTTCCTTTTCAATATTTATTAGAATTTCTAGGTTATTTTGAGATACTATAAATATTCTAGGTTTTATCTTTTATTAGGTTACATTTCTTAACATTATTCTTACTACTTTTACATTATTCTGGAGATTTTTGGTTTATTATTCAATTGAATACTTTGGATTTTATTCATCTTATTGTTGTGAAATTAATGACATGAATTCTTGATTGATTTTTATGAGTTCATTCATTAACATGAGCGGTTAATTTCACTGACTATGGTTGTGGGAACCCTGGCAGATTAGCTACATAGAGGAAGTGGGATATTTATCTATTCTAGGTTTTATGCATGTATCTTAATCTTATTCAACATAATTGGCCTCAGAGCTACTATAGAAGCTTGGGGATAGCCTATTTTTGCAAATGTCCTCACAAGGATGTTTGTGATTAAGAAAATAGAATTAAAATAGTAATTTAAGATTCACATCCATCTTATAATTCCATCATCTCATCTAATAATCTTGAGACTCAAATGGTGAAAGTTGAACTAAATTCATAAACAAGGATCAATAAGGATATGCCCTGAGACTCACAAGGTAAAAGGTGAGATTTATCAACATGTACACAAGACGGTTGATAATACATATCTTGCTAACTTTACATAAAGAATAGCAGAGTAGGTGGGTTGAACATGAGAAGTTTATTGAGTTGAGAAGCCACGGGAACACAAGCATAGTGTTCGTCTTCTCTATTGTTTAACTTAAAACATTCAAGATTCGGTTAATAGTTACTGAAAATTCCAAAATTTCCCCATTTACTTTCCATACTGCTTGATAATTACATCAAGTTAAGTAACTGTTCAATATTTTTCCTATGGGATCTACCCCAATATAGTTGGGTTACTATATTTAGCATCGATTGCACTATACTTTTTTTATGTTAGTTTAGGGAGACATCAAATTTTGGCGTCGTTTCCGGAGAAAACGATTTGAGTAGTTAATTGAATAGATAAAGTTCATGGATTTTATTTCCTTTTTTTTATTTGGAATACATTGTTGTATGTCAAACACTAGGAGAAGAGGCAACCTCTTACTCCCTTTTGATACTGAGCCTGAAAGAACTAACCAAACACCAAGAAGAATGTCAAGTCAATTTTGTGATGGTGTTCCTACTGGGGTTCAAGAACCTCTACCTACACCTATTGATCCTAATGCGACACTACCACATGTTAACTGATGAGGCTTGGTTAGTTCAGCAAGGAGGATTATCTAGACCACGTCAAGTAGCTAAGCATAGTGACAGAGTTTAGAGTGTCAAAGCTCCATTGATACCTGCATATCAACACTTGCACACATTTAAGGATGAAGATGATATGGGTTTTGTTGAACCAACTAAGGTAGGAGCCATTATTTCTTCTACATTACCACCCAATATGAAGTTGGATACTACTAGCGCTATGATCCAATTATTGAATTTGAAGGGTGTGTTTCAGGGATCAGCTACTGATGATGCAAACATGCATCTTGCTAATTTTACTGGGATCTACATGTCATACACTATTCTAGGGTTGGATCAAGAATCTTTGAGATTGAGGTTGATCCCATTTTCATTGACAGGTGTAGCATCGCTGTAGTAAGGGGAATTTCCAAGAAGTTCAATCACTACATTGCATTAGTAGCGTAAAAAGTTTATAACTAGATTTTCCCTCCTACAAGGATGCTACAATTGAAAGATAAAATTTATAACTTTAGACAGTTACCAGAAGAATCCTTTTATAAAGTATGGTTTAGATTCAAGAAGAAGTTGAGCACGATACCTAATCACAGAATCAAATGGTCAAATTTGTTGGAAACTTTCTACATATAACTGAATGTCAGTTCTAGAGCAACAGAAAATACAATTTTGAGAGGTACATTCATGCATATTCGGTGGGATACTGCGCAGGATATTCTTGATGATATTTTGGTAAACAATATAGGTTGGCATACTAGAGATGCTGAGCGTAGTGTAGGTACATATTCTATTTAAGTAGCTAATGATTATGGAGCTGGTCAGGATTTAATGGCACGAGAGTTTGCATAACTTCGGACAGATATTGGGCTGCTTACAAAATAATTTGTAACAATGAGTAGTGTGAAAGTGAATGCAGTTGCATCACAGAGATCTACTTCTAGAACTTTTGAGATTGAATCTGAAGAGGAAGAGAAGTATCTTAATCATAGGGTGGCATATTTTTTAGTCTAAGGGAAGGGAAACAAGGTCAAAACTATTATAATGACAGATATAGAGACAGAAGTAGGGAGAGATATGGTGATTAGCGGTGAAAAAATGACTACAAGGTGAAGAGTGATAAGCATGTTCCACCAGGTAATACACCCAAATTACAACTCTCCTAAAAGAGTGTAAGTGGTCATTGTCAAATATATAACCCAACTAGGTTGGGGTTGAATCCCATAGGGAATATGGTGTTAACTAAGTCTTATGATTTTTAATAGACTGCCAATCAAAAGATTCCATAAACAAAGGGGGTTTCTATTATTAACAAAGACTATTGAGATTTTACTCAGAGAAAGAGCTGGTGATTAATTTCTAGAATAAAATCAGTGAGATTTAGTAAATCAGGATTATGGTTACCATTGTGTTTCAACAATAAGTGTTGTGGGCTATTTGAAATCCCTATTAAAAAAATTCAATTGCAAGGTTAATTGAGCAATAAAGTCCATCCAATTGTTTCTGAACCTTAACAGATGGTTAGACTTTGATTCTTTCAAACTTAAAGAGAATTGGATTAATCAAGTAAATCCTTAAGAGGTTGATCCTGTTAAGGCATAAACCATGAAACGAAAGGTTAATTACTCTGATTTTCTTATAACTCTTCTCATTCCTAACTCTAACTTTTCTACTCAAACAAGTTGTGTCTATGGACACACCCCTAAAATTTATAACCAAGAAGAATCGTTAAACTAATGAAAAAGTTATACAATTAAATCAATCTTTGGAATTCGATCATCATTCCCACAACCCTAACAATAAATCATACCAAGGCTCCCATAACCCTAGTTATAGGATATTTAGCCAGACATAATATAAGAAAGGAATTCTAATGTACATTTCATAAACAATTCAGCAATACTTACAAAAATACAAGAGATTGTTCAAATTCTTCAATTGATAGTGAATAAAATGAGAATCCCAAATTGTTAACTTATTTCTCAGTGAATTTAAAATTACATTGGCTTTTAATAGCCAAAGCTGCCTAATGTAACCCTAAGTAGGGTATGTATAGACTCCCATAAAGTGGGAATTTTAAATTCAAATAAAATCCCTTGCGTCATTGGTTGACAGCTACACTAATGGTCCGTTGCTGAGGTGAGAATCTGTCAGTCAGGTAATCAATATTCCTTGTACCTGGATAGTTTCTATTTCTGTAACTTGATGGTCAAAGTGATGGTCCATCGCAATCATAACGGTCCATCACCGATCTATTATTAGAGTCCTGACTTCCATAGTTTTTCTTAAGACTGATGGCCACAATGACGGCCTGTCGGGTGACTGATCGTCTGTCAGTTTGACCGTTTCTAGCTTCCAGTGTATAAATCATTCTACTAAAGGTTGACGGTTAAGTTGATGGTCTGTCGGATGAGTGGAAGTCCGTCAATTTGTCCATCATAAGCGACCAATATCCATTTTTCCAATTTGTTCCTACTTCCGAGTTTGTTTTATGAGAACAAATAAAACCAACATCAAATACTTCAATAGTTTCTTGAAAATGTACAACTATCCCTTGTAAAAGTTCCAAAATATTCCATCAAATTTCAAAACATCAACACCCTAAACTTAAGATAATTGCTTGTCCTCAAGAATCTCAACACCACATCATATATGTAACAAGAATAGTGACTGGTAACACAGCTATTTGACTACTTATTAAGAAACTACTCAATTTCTACTTTACTCGTGAAATCTCAGTCTACAGGGATACATACTTGGCATTACTCTATAATTTAGTATATGCATACTCAATGGATGCAAAGTCTCAAGGAGTCAGTAATGATAAGTATAATTCAATTTACCCTCCCATTCAAAGAAATGTACCACACTTACATATGGACTAACAGATAGAACTCACACTCTCTCAAAGAATGTTTCAAACAAAGAACAAACACCCATATGCTTGCCCTTATCATTTTGTATAGCCTATGATTGATTAGCATGTATCGAAATTGGACTTTTTACAACTTGTAATGAGGATTTGGTGACAGGAGAGGAATGTTTTTTGGGGTAGTGACTTTGAGTAGTGACCCTCCTTGTCCTTCATGCTACTCAGCATAATTAATTCTTTGCAGCTCCCTTCACAATCTGTACTATTCTTCTAACTATGTAAAAATAACCCAAAATTTTTTTTACACATTGTCTACATTAGCCACCCTAAACTTATGTTAATGTTGTCAGTTGAGGTACATATTATCCTAACAGATCAAGGACAGACGAGACTCATTTACACAACTCAGACTACTTGCTTTGAATTATTAACTTCCTAATAGTAGCCACCATCAACATAGGCATTTTGCCTGAGTTTATGGGCATAATGTCCAAGGAAGGATCAGGGCCAAAATCAGATGTAAATAATTAAAAGAAAGTCTACAAGAATTGTACAAATTAAATAAATAAATAAAATAAAGGCCCAAAAAGTGTTCAAAAGGAAAAATTACATATTTTTGGTAGGGCTTTGAAGGCTAAGTGGACTAAAATTGGAAGGAGGCATATTATCCTATCCTATATAATCAACACAATACTACAAAGATGAACTGGGCAATTTCTCGCTATACATACAATGTAAGAAATGATCAAATCCTCACACACACTGGAATGAACTAGTACTCATATTACAAACTATTGGACTTGCATTAACATGATTATGTTTGTCCTAGACCAACACTCTAATGACAATTATAGGTTTGTAATGGTTGATCATCACAAAGTATGCACATTAAGTGACAAAAAGAAACATTTTCATTAATCTTAGTTTCGTAGCTTTTCTACCACATCATTATTCTCCAACACACATGATAGGTAATTAACACTTTCAATACTAAATGAAAGAATAGAAATTAAAGAATAGAACATATTTATAATCACATAACTACATGAAAGAAAAATCCTAAATATGCCAGTTCTACTAGATAACATGAGGGAAAAGAACACAGGAAACAAAAATACATGTGGTGATGTACTTCACATAACAAGTACGCCACCCCTACTAAATTGAAATTTGTTGTCCTCAATGCATCATAAACAAGGTTCAAGGGAGAAAAATACTTGAATAGTCCTTAGGCTTGTGAGTTAGTCAAGTCAGGCAAGGCTTCCTTAGATTCGGGTACAACAACAGCAACCCCATTGGTATTTGGGGCTACTTAACACAGTCTCCTCCTCAGTAATATGTATAAGAATTGGTACCGGCTCCGGCTTGGGCCTAATTTTGTGTGTTGAACTAGTGTAAACCCCAACATCTTCATCCATGACTTTCTTCTTTCTTTTCTATTTATCACTTTTTTATATTTCTAGAGCTTTTCTTAAATCTCTTTGCTCCGGTGACTCATCTCTACATCTTTTGTTTCTCTCTGATCTTGTGTCACCACTTTCATCAAACTTTTTACCTTTATATTTGAGTGGCCTACCTATGAAGTCACATTCACTTGCCTACATAGTTCTTTGATAAAACACGGATATGGTAATGCAAGTGCCATCTCATGCGCATGAACAAATATTTCATCGACAAATATTTGTCTAAAGTTGATCTTCAACCCCTCTATTATACGGCCACCAACACTACTCTTTGGTTATACAGGTTAGCATCTCCTCCAGTAGGCATAAGCCTCAATCTAACTATGGCCCACAAAAATTTTACCCTAAATCATAGGGATGACTTTTCAATCCACTCTTTAATATAAAGCCATAACGGGTTACCATCGTCCATAATAATTTGAGCCAACTAAGGTCTTTTGATAATTATTGTAGTCATACGATCCTCCAATTTTAGTGTAATAAATGGTGCTACATAGTTTGGACCAAATAACATCCTATTGATTATGCGTTCAAAAATATCGACGGTAATCCATCTCACTGTAACCTTTATCCCTCTCAAAGGAACCTTTATCCCTCTCATAAGAACCTATATTCTATTGCTCATATCTTCTATTCTGCATCCCTTGAGACAATTCTTCTCTAATATTTCCAAGTAATTAGGAAAAAATTCTTGTACAAAATTTGTATAATACAAACATGGAGGGTTGCTCAAACATGCTAGTTCATATTCATTAAACCTATTTTCTAGGTTTGGGTACTCATGAAAATCAAATGTGACTATTTAATACTCTTCTATGATGAGCCTCTTCAAGGGTCTATGCTTAGTAGGTAGGATCCCATTGTAGAAAATCTTCTTTGCACCCTCAACCTTACACCTGATTAATTGACGTACTTCCGAGTCTTTGCTTTGGATTACCCCTCTTTCTTCAGGTTCTGACACACTGACTATGTTAGGGTTTGAATTGTTAACCCCTTCCTCTTCGAGGCTAGAACTCGTACTGCTACTGCTATAACTTTTACTCTCTTTATCAAACTGGGAGGGTGTTTGCTTTTTCTTTTCCCTTTGGAGAGTGTGTAAAGATGGTGCTTCAACATCCCTCCTACTCACCCCTGCCTCTAGAAGTTTTCATATCTCGAGCTTGTTGGGATCACCCACTACCTCTCCTTAATGGTAGCTTTTGAGTCATAGTGCCTAAAAATGGAACACAAAATCAAACCCCCTAATTAAAATAAATAACGAGTTGTAAAAACAAAGAAGAAAGTTTATTGTTTTAAGAGTGATAGTCAGTTTGACGATCCATCTAGAAACTTATGGGTCGTCGCCTACTTATAGAAGACTCAAAGATTCATTGACAGCCAGGCTAACAGTTCGTAGGGAAACTAACGGCCCGTCGCCTTGTCCGTCGCTGCTTAACAAAATAATATCAAAATTTCCCATTAGTGATGGTCTTTGTGATAGTGCATCACAAGGTTGAATATCCCTTACTTTAACCATCAATACATTCCCTTTTTAGTTTCAAGCCCCTTTTTGTCATTTTGTTGAATACCTAGCAGATCTTTTCTTTGTATTCAAAACTACATCTCGAAAAACTTACTTAGAAATCATTTTAAAGCATAATAGAACATAGGTTACTCAGACATAGCCCCAACCCGGTCATACTAGTAGTCGATCCATATTTGTATTCAGAAATAATTTCCATAAAACACTTAACTAGCATCCTTAACATACTCACCCTTTTAAACAAAAAGAAAAGTTTGGATTCATATCTTTTTCTTGATGGTTTTCTTCACACTTCTTACAACTCTACAAACTTGAACAACTATAACCTTAATGCTTTAAATAATAAGTGTCTACAGCTTATGACTGATGAAGATAGAAGAGATGGATGACAAGTTTAAATAGTAGGGGAAAGAAACTGAAGAGTCCTTTGAGAGGATAATTTAATTTAAAGAGAATGAATGTGAAAGAGTTTAAAATGTTTTGGGAGTTGAAGAGACGATATCATTCTTGTAAATGATTCATTTTATCCATTTAAAACACTTTTTGGATTGGATCAAATACCCATTTGGGCTCAACTTGCACAGACCCATTTATTTCAAGCCTAAAATTTTCGTGATGATATTACTGAGGATCAGTCAGCTAACCAAAGGTCCATTAGACAAGCTTTCACATCTTACCAGAACCTTAAGTCAACACCTCATATTGATGGTCAAAGAAATAGTACAACATAAATATGACGGTTCATCTCTCTTCACGTCACACATTATCCATAATGACTCTTTATTGTGCCATGTATCTAATAACTCTTGCGATGGTCTGTTGGATAGTTGATGGTCTATCGTTCTCTTCATCATAACTCTAAAGATTATTTCAATCTCTTCTCTCTAAAGCACAACTCGTACACACTTAGTAACCAAATTAATTATACAAAAGCCAATAATACTATCAAAATGTAATTACAATATGTTGTGGGTTACCTCCCACTAGCGCCTAATTTTATGTCGCAGCATGATGTAATTTTCTTGATCACTCAGACTTCATCAAGATAAACTGTACTCAACCATTTCACTGAGTCCATCGGCCCAATGTACTCATTGACTTGTTGTTCATTCACTTTAAAAACACTCCCATCCTTATTCTCCAACTCAACTACTCCAGATAAGAAGACTTAAGTAATTCTTCAAGGCTAGTCCATTTTGATTTTAGTTTACAGGGAAAAGCTTAATTCTTAAGTTGAAGAGAAACACCCAATCACCAACCTGAAAGTCCCTTTTTTTTATTCTTTGGTCGTTGTATTTCTTCATTCTTTTCTTTTATAAATTATATCTTTCATTTTCATAAAGAAGGAACTCATCCATCTCATTTAGCTTCTCTAATCTTAATTCAGCTTTCTCTTTCTAATCTATGTTCAACCTTTTTACTTCCCACAATGCTTTGTGTTCAAGCTCAATTGGTAGATGACATGCTTTGCCGAAAATGAGCTGATATAGGGACATTTCTATGGTTGTTTGTAAGGCTATTTGTTACTCCGAAAGAGCATCATCAAGCTTCTTTGATTAGTCATTTTTATTTGCATTTACGGTCTTGGCCAAAATAGACTTAATTTATTTACTTAAAACCTCCACTTCCCACAAGTTTGTGGCTGATAAGGAGTAGCCACTTTATGATGTTTCATGTCGTACCTCCACAATATAGCTCAAAAAAAATTATTGTAAAAGTGTGATCCCCCAACACTAATGATTATTTGTGGAACTTCAAAGAATGAGAAGATATTCTTTTTTAAGAATGCAACTACCCCTTTTCTTCATTATCTGCGAAGGAAACAACTTAGAACCACTTAGACATATAGTCCACAACAACCAAAATGTATTTATAGTCGTAGGAACTTACAAATAGTCCCATGAAGTCTATTCCCCACTTATCGAATGATTCCACCTCCAACATCTTCATCATTGGCATTCCATGATGCTTGGAGATCGAGCCTTGCCTTTGACATTGATCACATTTCGTAACAAATTCATAAGCATCCTTATGAAGTAACGACCAATAATAAACACTTTGTAGAACCTTCCTAGTAGTGCAATCGCCTGCAACGTGTCCCCCATCTGGGAAAGCATGGCAAAACTCCAAAATACTTTGTATATCAACCTCTGGCATGCATCTTCTAATAATGTTGTCTGTACAATATCTAAATATGTAGGGTTCATCACAAAAATACCTAGTGACATTATGAAGAAACTTCTTCTTCTAATGGAATGATAGGTTTTCTAAAATGATGTTACTAACGACAAAATTAGCAAAATCAGCATACCATGGTATCAAATCAAGAGCAACAACTACAATCTGCTCGATAAAAAAAGAATCACTAACTTCCAGCTTCTCTATAGTGTTGTGGTCATTTTATTACCTGGACAAGTGGTTCGCTACCTGATTTTCGCAACCCTTTTGCTCCTTGACTTCAAAGTCAAACTCTTGCAGCAATGACACCTATCTTATAAGTCTCGGTTTGCATTTTTATTTGCCACTAAGTATCTTAGCAAGGAATGGTCAGTATGGATCACTACCTTGGTCCCAAAAGATAAGCCCAAAACTTCTTTAATGCGTACGCCACAACTAAGAGTTCATGTTCTGTGACCCTATACTTCTTTTGTTCCCCATTTAACACCTTACTAGCATAGTGGATAGGATGAAACAACTTCTCTTTCTTCTGACCCAGCACAACCCTTAGTGCTACCCTACTTTCATCACAAAATATTTCAAATGGCTTAAAATAATATGGAGCAATAATGATAGGTGCAACAACCAACTTCTCTTTAAGGAATTGGAATGCCTTGATACAGCTATCATCAAACATAAACTTACTCTCCTTTTCAAATAAATTGAAAATTAGATTTTCAATTTTGGAAAAATCTTTAATGAACCTTCAGTAAAAACCTACATGGACAAGAAAACTACCAACTCCTTTAACTGAGATAAGCGGAGGTAGTTTTTCAATGACTTTCATATTAGATTTATCAACCTCAATTCCTTTTGCTAAAATTTTGTGTCCTAACACTGTGACCTCTTTCAGCATAAAGTGGCACTTCTCCTAATTTAGGACAAGGTGGAATTCCTTACACCATCGAAATGCCTTTCCCAAATTTTCCAAATATATATTAAATGAATCACCTACAACAAAAAATTCATCCATGAATACTTCCAAAGTATCCTCTACTATATCTGAGAAGATCGACATCATACACCTTCGGAACGTGGCCGATGCATTACACAATCCAAACAGCATTCACTTGAATGCAAAAGTTCCATAGGTACATGTGAAATTTGTTTTCTCTTGATCCTCAGGAGCAACAGATATTTGATTGTATCCTGAGTAACTATTGAGGCTTCCTACCAACTGATCAAGCATTTGGTCCATGAAGGGCATAGAGAAATGGTCTTTCAAAATCCAGGAATTCAACTTCCTACAGTTCATAGATACTCGCTAGCCATTCACCAGCCTAAGTGGAATTAGATCATTCCTCTCATTTTCGACAACCTTCATGCCTACGTTCTTAAGCACACAATGAATAGGGCTCACCTACATACTTTCAAAGATTAGGTAAACCACATCGGTGTCCAGGCACTTTATTATCTCCTTCTTTACTAATTCTTACATCGATGGATTTAACCTGCGCTGATGTTCAATCATAGGCATGAATTCTTCTTTCAACTGGATCTTATGTTTAAAAATACTAGGAAGAATTCTGATGATGTGCACAATAGTTGACTCAATGGCTCTCTTATAACACCTAAGTACAGAAATAAGAGCATCAACTTGGTGCTCCATTAAATCCGTTGCAATATAACTGGTAAAGTATTACCATTGCCTAGAAACACATACCACCAATGGCCTGGCAGTTTCTTCAGTTCCAACACTGGTGGTTCTTTAATAGAAGGATTAGCAGGTAGTGTTGTATGATTTTTTATGTCCAAATCAAGCATCTTGGGGGCATATGAATATGAACCCATTTTGGTAAATGCACATACAGTCTCATCATATTTATCAATTTCTTCACTGTCAAAATTCATCAACATTGCAGCTAAGGTCTTCACAGCAAACCTTTCCTCAATTGGTACTTCTAACTCATCTTTATAAAACACATTAATGACTAAAACAACACCCATTTCCTTCTATTACTTCATAGATTAGCACATATCAAAGCCGACCTCTTCATTAAGTAGCCTAAATTTTAGCTCATTGAACTCCAAATCAATTAGTTCTCTCTTAATTTCTATTCATGGTCTACCAAATATTATGGGTACTTTGAAATCCCTTTCACAATCAAGAATTACAAGTCCGCTAGAAATATAAAGCGGCCTACTTTAATAAAAACATCATAATAAATCCCTACCGATCTTTTCACCAACCTGTCAGTCATCAGAAGTAGCAGATTAGTAGGAGTAGGATCTCCCAAACCCAACTTCTTAAAGACCACCAACGGCATAAGGTTAATGTTTTCTCCAAGATCACAAAGGGTTTTCTCTTAGTTAAATGATCCGATAGTTCAAAGGATTGTAAATGCTCCTGGATCATCTTTTTTTGGTCCTAGTGATTGCATAGAAATAGCGTTACAATGATGAAGAGTATCCATCGGTTCATAGATCACAGTCTTTTTCTATGTCACAAGGTCTTTCATAAACTTAGTATATCTCGACATATGATCTTGTGCCTGAACTTAGGGCACATTCACTGCCAACTACTTCAACATATCCATGAATTTGATAAACTTAGTATCTTCTTCCTTCTTCATTAATCTATGTGGAAATAGCGGATGTAGCTTTGGTATTTTTATTGTCGTGGTCTCGACCTCCTTCCCTTTGTCTTTCTCAACATTATTATCTTTCTTCTATTTAGATGGATATTTCATATTTTATAACTTTTAGGACTCCACTGGATGGTCATAACCTACTTTCACTATCGACTCCACTGAATCACCTGGACCAAATATGCTCAAACAAAGGTCAGGTAACATTTTACAACTTTTAGTAGTAATATCCATCCACGAAGTATCATTTCTCAGGTTCTACAATGTGCCACATAGCAATGTCCCACTCTTTGTTAGATTGAATGCTGCCGACAATTGATTTATTTATTGATCTAATTTCTTAATATATATAGAGTGTGAGTTCAACTAACGAACTCATGGACTACAAATCATACTTTATCTCCCTTACTCCCGCATCACTTGATTCTACACCTTTTAACAAATAAGATATCATATCATCCATATATATCTTCCCAAAATTATTTGGGACATTATCATGGCTCCCAGGTGGTATGTATAACCCACTCTTATTAGTATTGTTCTTTCAGCTTCCTTGGTAAAAATCTTTATCACCAGCCTTGTCGTAATAATTCTAACCTTGATTTTCTTGTCCATTGCCTCAAAAAAAACCCTAATTATTCAAATAGTTCGCCTCCTTTTTAGAATCTAATTCAACTCCCTTACTATGTGACCACACATTTTTTACCTTTTCTACCTTCCCTGATAGCAAGTGTTTTGTGAGAAAATACATCTGGGTCTTCATGTTAGCCATATCCTGATTACGCTTATCTTTTCTCCTCTGTTGTTCTACAGATATCCTATTAGAATGAGTATTGCTTGCTATTTTTGAATCACTGGTATGCCAACAAATACTTGTTTTAGTCATTTTCTCTAGCTTCTTTAATGCCTTAGATAATTTAAGATCCATAAAAGCTTCTCCCACAGCATTATCTACATTAGCTTTGTAATTTAATTTAAAGCTCTATAGAATGTTTCCATCAAGTGCTCTTTCGTTAGCTTAAGATTGGGAAACTTTGTCAACTTATTTTTTAATCGTACCCATGTCTCATGAAGGGATTCATTTGGTAGCTATCTGAAGTTACTAATCTATCCCTTAACTGTAATATTCATAAAGGTAGAAAGAACCTTTCTAGGAAAGATGCCACAAACAAGTATTGATAAGATGGTAAAGGCCACAAACACCACAGACTTGGGATTGATCAAAGACGCGGCCAATCCATTGGCTAGACAGGTAAGACATGGGGAAAATATAATAGTTGAGATATTTCGCCAGGATAGTCTAGCTGAGGCTGTTGATCCAGATGAGACGGGCATACAAATGGACACCCAGATATCTGAAGTAATGGGTACACCTATTGCCCCTCCTCCAATTCATTCTGTACCACCTTGCTCGAGGGGTATGTCAGTTGGTTTTATGATGATATCATAGGCTTTATGGGCTGAGATGATAACAATATTGGGCACACTGGAGGTTAAATTCAGAAACATAATAGGGGGTATAAAGCCCTAGGTTGATATGTAGTTGGCAAACTAAGATAGACGAGTGAAGCTAAGGTTAGATATATTTGAGCTGAGGATGCCCAAAAGGTTGGGTAGTGGCCAAACCGCAGATAAGATGGAGGTGAAAGTCAAAGTGGCTAAGATAAAGAGGATGGTGGATGAGTTGTACGACAAGCCAGTCATCCTAGAGCCTGTGGTTATGACGGTTGTGCTAGAAGGCCATGTTGATAATATTTGGGTTGTTCAACATTTGATAGAGGAACTGATATATAAGAGAAGAGAAAGAAAGAAAAGAAAGAATTAGAGCACTGCATAAAAAGAAGTGATGAAGAAGGCAAGTTAGATAGCCTATAGAGTGAGCAGAATCAATAGGTAAGAGTCTAGGTGACATATATAGGAACCAGTAGTTCAAGATTGGTGGTTATTAATGTTGAGGGAGGCGGTGATGAAGAACCTCCAATTAATGGTGCCACTGTTTCTGGCATAGTGCCGGTTGCTGAGTTGAAAACAAACGATGATGGTGGGACCCGACCTGAGGGCCCACATGAGGATATTGTTTAAGTTGGTGCCTTGAGCTCCCTGGTATATTCTTGATCCCATGTACTTTAGTGCATCACTTTAAGTTGGGGGTGGGGTTTACCAAGGTCGCTACGGGCTATACTTGCCATGTTTCAAAGCCCGTGGCGACAATCTGAAAATTTTGATGAATTGGCATATTTTGTGTTGTCGTTGGGTATTTGTGCTGGAAATAGCTTAAAATAGGAGATGAAATTGTATTTTTAGAAGTCTATTTGTTTGTAATGATTACGTTGGCAACTGTCTGATTTGAAAAACTTTATTGCTGAAAATATAATACCCCTCCTAAATTTTTGTGTGAACTATGTGGATAGGTGGATGTGTGTGAAATCGCTGTGACTCTGATAATGACATTACGATTAGGAATTAAATAGCTAGGGAAGACAATTACATAAATGGATAAATAGTACCTAGCAATGTAACCCTATGTGAGTGTGTGGAGGTATTACTGAGTTCCCTGTGTATCAAAATCTAGAACTTACTCGGTTGATTTTACCTAGGTCCAGGATAGTCGAGTAGGAAATGATCAAAGTTCATATTTTTTATAATTCCCCTCAAGCCTAAATTTTCAACCAAATAATATGATACCCTTGATCAAAATTTTCAGCCTAATTGACCCATATCTTATTTACACCGGTTTCACCTTCCCATTTTACTTACAATGAACTTGTTTTTCCCAGGTCCTTCTTGGATACTGTGCACCTCAACTTAGGTAAATCGCATAAGTTTAGGGTTGATAATATAGAGGTGCATTGGAAAAAAGAGTGTGACGAAAGAAGTGCGAAAGAAAAAATGAAAAAGAATAGGTTCGATAAAAGTAAAAGAAAATAGAAGAAGGAGTTGCAAGAAAAGAAAGAAAAATAAAGTTAGAAAATAAAACCTTACCTAGACTATGAAATGTGATTCAAAATAAAAATAGAGACATAAAGGAAAAAATAAAATAAAAGAAAATATGGAAAATAAGTGGACCCCAAATAAAGTGTAGTGTCAGGGAGGCGTAGTCACTAAATGAATCCCAAGAAGATACCATACCATCCCTTAACCTACGTTATAAGAGAAATAAATCCCTTTAGTGATCCTATCCCGACAGTCCAAAAACCTAGGAAAGAGCATATGGGAAAGCCTATTGTATTCTGTATACACTATCGATTCTTTTTTATGAGTGAATGCATGCTTTGTTATATCCCTAAAACATTTATTGTTCCATATTGAGTGAAATAGGGATTTATTTTATAATGATCTCACATGGGGTATGTTGTTAGTTTGCTAGGCTATTTGGCAAATTTAATTTGTATATGCCTAGTTGTCTGTTACTAATGTAATGCCATTATTGGATTCCTTTTTGTCATTCCATGTATCAAATCGTATACCCAGTTGGTTCTTATCAAGTTGAAATTAGGAGGGGGGATAAAAGTGTTAAAAAATAGATTGAAAAGTCACTTATAAAGGTATCTTAGGATCTTCCTATTCTAGCATCCTTTTATTGTATGAAAGTTTCGATTTTTGTTTTGCTTGAGGACACACAAACATCTAAGTTAAGGGTGTTAATGTGTCGTGGAAACATGACACAATCGAAGTTTATGACAATGAAATTATGCCTGTAGTTAGGTGATAGTATTTTATATGATGTGGTTTGTTGCTTGTTGTAGGTAAAATGGGTCTATTATAGTGTAGGAATAAAACCAAATGAAAAAAACATGAAAAGACTAAAACTGGAGAAGATACGAGTCTCTATATGAGTTGTCAACACATCATACGACTCATAGGGTAACCCGCAAACACAACAGATGCAAAAGCCAAGTATATAGAAGATACAACTGGAGTAACAAAGTTTTAAGATGAGGATACGGGTCGTATCATAAAATCAAAAATAGAAAATAAACTAAGGAAGTAATTCAGAGTTAAAGTATCAGAAGAATATGAATCAGAAGTCTGAGTATGACTCATATGATCCAACAGTGAGCAAACCAGTGTCTAATATAGGAAAGACAAAAGTCCCAAGTAGATACGAGTGATGGCCTTGAGCCGTATTGTCATGGTACGTCTCATGATCAGTAGTCGTAAGAAGAACAAAAAGTTGATTCCTTGAAGATCAGACACTGGAGTAGATACGAGAGTCATAGTGCGAATGGTAAGAATACCTAATAAGTGGATAAACAAGTCGTACCTTGTGCCAACATTACTTTTCCTTTTCCATTTTTATCAGGATTTCTAGGTTATTTTGAGATACTATAATAGCTTATTTTGGATTTCTTATTTCCCAAAATAAGAACTTATTTTGAGAAAAAATACTTTTTAAAAAAGAAGGGTGTTTGGTAAATTTGCAAAAGTGCTTTTAAAAATAAGTAGAAGCAGTTTTTCTACTTCTAGAAAGAAGTTGAAAATTTCTGCTTCTCAAAATAAGCAGAAGAAGAAGCAGAAAATTATTTTTTTATGACAAAAATATCCTTATCACACACACACAAATATACATTAGTTAATTAACATATATTACAAGTTTGATTAATGTTTGATTTTTAAAAAATTATATTTTATATTTACGTCATAATTCTTTATGATTTATATATTATTATTTTATTTTCACTCATTTTTTTTAAATAAATTTGAAAATATCATTGATGATGATGACTAAAGAATATATAAATTATTTTATTATTATTAATGATAACAATTGACAAATGAATCACGTTACAAGATTGTATTTTGATATCACATATAATTTTTTTCTTGAATATTGAATTTTAAATAAATAATGCATTAAAATTGACATATTTGTTAAAATATAGTGTGTGTGTGTGTGTGTGTATATTTATATATGAATGTGATGGCATCTTATTCGTAGCAAATTTTGATACCGTAAAAATATATTAAAAAAGATTTTAACTATTGTGCTAATGAAGGCATCATCACAGAGATCCAAAAAGCATATAAGTTTTTTGGAATACCTTCAGAAATACAAGACAAATGTTCTACAAATATGGAGACATTGTATACTAAAATTATGGATGAAATTGTTGAGAATTTTTGTGATGTATGAAGGTCTAATTATTTTTGTCATTAATATTTTCATATATAGTGATTTAATTTATGAAATAACTTATGTATTCATTTTTGTTTGATGTTTTAAGTAATATTTAAAATATTTAAGTAATATATCACCATTTAATTTTTTTAATGTATTTATGTATATAAATATTGATTGAAACTTTTAGAGTACCTACTTTTTAATTAAATTTTAAAAAAATATTATAATAAATTTTTAAAATAATTTTTCTCTATAATTTGATTTTAGTAATAAGTCTATTGATAGATGTCCTTTTTGGTCATTTAACTCACTTCTTGAAAAAAAATTATCCAAACATAATTTGGCTATCAAAAGCTCTTTTTGAATGAATTTACCAAACACAAACTGCTTTTTTAAAAGCACTTTTCTGATAAGCCATTTTATAAAAGTGTTTCTCAAATAAGCAGTTTTATAACAACAATCCCAAACAGGCGCTTAATATCTCAAAAAGTAAAGAATAAAAAAAGTAATTACAAATTTGGTTTTTTTTGTTACTCCCTCTGTTTGAAAATAGTTTTCCCTTGTTGAGATTACACCCCCCTTCAGAAAAATTTTATGAGGTCTTTATTTTACCAAATTAGTCTTATTAGTTATATTTTAAAAATATAAATTTGAGTTTATACACTTTATGTAGTAGTAATTTAATGGTACTATTGAAAGAACATCATAAATTCTCTTAATTTCTTAAATGGGACAACTAAAGTGAAATAAACATTTTTAGAAGGCCACCTATTTTGAAATTGAGGGAGTTGTTTTAAACCTAAACATATAAACATGGGTCATATGCAAATCTTTAATAGTTATGAAAAATTATCAATAAGATATTATTAATCTGGATAACATTAAATTAATTGTGTTGTTGAAAATTATGAAATAAATTATACTATTTACTAAATTACATACTATTTTTATATCTTTAGGTTGGGCCTGGGCTTAGCACGGACCACACAGAACTAGTATACTTGGATAACTATTGTTAAAGGTGAAATCAAAGAAAGACATAGTGTTTATTCACAAGTTAGCTTTTTTATTGAAGTACTCCTATAATATAGGAAGAAAACCGCTAGTTTCACTACAAACGTCATCGCCTAAAACCTTGGCCACAACAATCGTTGGTCAGCCTCCAACAATGGAGGCCGGTCAATTAACAATAACTAATAAATATACTGTGATATGAAATATTTCATATGCTACCGCCATTCAAACGTTTGGCCCACAATATAAGCTTGTTTAGTTGAAAGAAATATCTTATTTGCATGGTGAACCATGCATAATATGGGAAGAGGATAAAGTTAATCAGATAATCATCAATGAGGATTTACAATATGTAGTGACTAATAAATTTTGATATGGATGGATGGAGATACAAGATCTAAGAAGATTGATACCAAAACAATGTGAATTAAAAAGATAAGTCAATATTGAATAACTTAGTAATAGGCATGTGCTGATATGGACTACAAAAATTTAAAGATTAGGTGCACTTGTGTGACACCCTAGGTACTTGAACCCTAGGCCCCAGTGATAAAGTCTTGAATTGGCACAATTTTTGTAATGGATTCGAAGCTTTTATGACTATGACTCAGGCCATGAGCCGCTACCTCACATAACGAGTCATGAGGTGGAACTCATTGCCATAGCAGTAAGGTTGCCTCAGATTTCTGCCTTAATCACGAGTCTTCATCATGACTCGTTATGATTAATAACAAGTCGTAATGAGTGTCTCATGGTCATAATAGTGAGGTACTGGATTTTTGATCCTCAGGTAATGAATTTAGGTAACGACTCATGGTCAAACCTCATGATTCGTTACCTAAACTATGATGACTTACACCAAAATTTCCTGTACTGTTTAACTAGGGTCTATTTTGTCTTTTTCCTTTCACCACAACATAAAAACACATAATGGCCCTCATTATCTTCAGTTAATCAAATCAAATACCTTACTTTTCGGCTCTCTAACTCCCAAGGCAAGAACTATAGGGTTTTCCAAGGAAATTAACCATTCAAGCTCTAGACTTTGATTCCTTTCAATTTCTTGGGTATTTTAGGTATGCCTCTCATCCCTATCTTGATTTTTATACTATGGCATATGTTTTAATCATTTTTTATGTGATTTAATTGTTAGGATTGAAATTGGATTGAGGGCTTTGATGATTATCACTTGAATTATATTTCCATGTTTTAAATGTCTTGTGTATACTTAAATAAATGATACTAAATGGGTGCATTATTGTGAAATTTGGAATGAGGAGCATGGGTTTTTCCAAATTAACGGCTTTTGACTTGGTAATGGCATTAACCTCAACCCACATGCATGGTTTTGGTTTTAAATATTGAATTTGCATGATTTAACTCACTTTTGAAACTATTGCATTACATTAATGGATGAATGGATAAAAATGAATTTAAAAGGCCTTAGTAGCCATAGTTTTGGATTTTTAAAGGAACTTAAGAGTCCATTGGTTAATTGAAATGGATTGGAATGATTATATATGCTTGCAAGCATAATTGGTATGATGATACCAAGTGATAAATGCGTTAAAATAAAACTCCTTGGTTCATGGTTGGGATTATATGCAAATATTTTAATTTGAGCTTAAGGGGGTTGTGTAGCTCACCATGAAGGTGGAGGTCTTGGGGATACCAATACAAAGAAGTACATTTGCTGGTGTGGGGGGTGTATATGACCGTGTTCTTGGTTTACACATTATATTTTTAGGATTGTTGTAGCCTTGGCGTCTTTGGCTCTCCCTCAGATTTGCTCGATTAATGCGGCTAACACATGTTGGCACCTTTTTAGGAGAGAGAGAGATAAACCCATATAGCCCATGGGTTCCCTTAGGATGGATAGAGCTACACAGTCTAGGTTAATATTTTACAATCTCATGTTTATGACCCTTTCCTATATCCCGACATCCTGTATATGTATATATGAACGTACATGTGGTTTTGATTGGTTTTGGAAATGACATTACTTTATAACTTTTCTTGAGTTACATGACAGTGCTTATCCCACTGACCAACCCTCGATGTTGTATCCTTTCATGATGTAGGGTCCTAGGCTAAGTGGTGTGGTGCATTGGTCGAGTAGTTGTGAAGTGGTGAGACTCCATCTTTAGCAAAGGCTTCCATTAGGTTTATTTTTAAAATTTAGGAATTGTGAACTCTCTTTTTTCACGATCAGGGACATGTCCTGACCTATTTTGCTATTCTGGTATTTAGAGGCTTTTGCGGACTAGTGTAGGTTGGATGTTTGTTCTTGACTCTTAATTTTCATTTGATTTATCGTCTCATTATCATTATGTTTGGTTGGTTTCTATTTTATTCTTTTATTTTGTTCTTTATGCATCACAACCTAAACTAAGGCCTGGTCGTGACGGGTATCTCAAGTCCCACATGGACCGGAGCTTACCCCCTGCACCTAACTAAACCAAACACATCACACCCCAAGGTCGGATGAATTTCAAATAATAACAAGATAGCGACCAAAGTCTAAGAAAGTTTTAAATATATATACATAACAAACCACCGTCGATCGGTGAAATGACTAACCAACTGATACGGTTAAGGCAGCCTCCACAGGTACACGGCCTTTCACACGAAGCCAAGCTCGGGAATTACAAACACTCCAAGCTTTGTTCATGCAAATGGCCGTGTGTGAGTTGTTGATCGAACCAACAAAATCAACAACTACACAAGATAAAGAAAGATAGATAACTTGACATATAACATTCAAGAAACTAAGAACCCTAACATCAAGAGAGGACCCTAAGTCTAATGAATATAAACACCAAGTTCTTACGAGGACCAAGAGGCACTCAACGACCTCAAAACCCTTGTTTCTAGCCAAAGATACAACCCAAGTATCCCTCTACTTGTGAGGAGATAGTGGCGGCTCCTATGAGTGAAATAGAGAGGAAGTGTTTGTGATTTTAGGTTACAACTTTTCAGATTTAAAAAACTAAGTCTAACTCACTATGATGTTCTATTTATACTACAACAAAAAGGAGTAAAAAGACCCATACGCCCTTGCTTTCTTGTGGCAACCTTGGGGATTAGTTTATTACACTTTAGGACCCCTCTTCACACATAAAAACGTTTAGGTCCTTGGTTGGTTCGATCAACAACTCACACACAGCCATTTGCATGAACAAAGCTTGGAGTGTTTGTAATTCCCGAGCTTGGCTTCGTGTGAAAGGCCGTGTACCTGTGGAGGCTGCCTTAACCGTATCATCCTCTCCATCTTGAGAGGAATTTGACCTCAAATTCGGCATTTGGTCATCTTCAACCGCATCCACGAGGGAGAGATCTCCAACGTGATGATACGGTTAAGGCAGCCTCCACAGGTACACGGCCTTTCACACGAAGCCAAGCTCGGGAATTACAAACACTCCAAGCTTTGTTCATGCAAATGGCCGTGTGTGAGTTGTTGATCGAACCAACCAAGGACCTAAACGTTTTTATGTGTGAAGAGGGGTCCTAAAGTGTAATAAACTAATCCCCAAGGTTGCCACAAGAAAGCAAGGGCGGATGGGTCGTTTTTGAAATCTGAAAAGTTGTAACCTAAAATCACAAACACTTCCTCTCTATTTCACTCATAGGAGCCGCCACTATCTCCTCACAAGTAGAGGGATACTTGGGTTGTATCTTTGGCTAGAAACAAGGGTTTTGAGGTCGTTGAGTGCCTCTTGGTCCTCGTAAGAACTTGGTGTTTATATTCATTAGACTTAGGGTCCTCTCTTGATGTTAGGGTTCTTAGTTTCTTGAGTGTTATATGTCAAGTTATCTATCTTTCTTTATCTTGTATTGTTGTTGATTTTGTTATCTTGAAAGTCTAGTGAAGCCGTGTGGGGCTCTTTCGATTCACTAGCATTTGTTTTCTATTTTGTTGTTCTCGGATTGTGGATTGAAAACCGAAACTAGTTCTTGTTGTAAGCTGAAAAACCAAAACTTAAAACTTGTTATTCTTGTGTTGTTGGACTAAAATCCGAAGCTCTTGGTGTTGTTGGTTTGATCTTGTATCACCAACACCGCCCAATAGCCACAGTAGTCAAAACAAAGACTTCTAAATAATGATCCAAAATATTATATTAATAAATTTTTGGTACATGCCAATGAAAATAGCCAAAACCAAATCCAAAGGAATAGTTAATATTGAAAGGAAACCATAATCATGAAATGGGGATTTCTGAGCTATAGAAGTTTACAACTTCAATTTGACTCACTAGCTGATCCCGAATCTAAGTCACTGAGTAGGAGGAGTAGAAGTATGACCAATTCCTTCATCACGTGGGGTAATAACGCTCAACTTATATGTCAATTTAAGTGTAAGGCAGTTATTGTAAATATAATTATCCAACTAGGAGTTAGGGTTAAATCCACTAGGAAAAGTGAGTGACAATTGAGCAAGTCAAAAATAGTAGTTACTTGCTAGGGTCAAACCTATGGTACAAAATGGTTTGGGGGATTTCAATCTTGTTGAATGTAAAGGCAATTCTTGGGCTTTTAAGGGACTAATTCAAGAGTAAGAATAATTAGAGTATAATCAATTAAAATGGGTCTCTGGATTATGCCTTACTAGGGGAAACTGATACATGGGAACGTGATGATTCGATCCAAATTCTAATCGTTGATGATGTGGCAGGCTATATTTAAAGTCCTTGAGTCTATTTCTTCAACAAAACCTCAAAAATGTCACTCAATGACTCTTTTTAGTACCCAACGAGTGTGTCAATTAAAGCAACCCAATACCTCATTTAGGCACCCCTATTTCGAGGATGGTACCCATGAGATAGTTAATCCCATATTCACCCTTATGTCTAAGATAGTGAAAATTAGCAAACTATGCCCTTAAATTGTCTACTAATCCTTGGTTCCCATATTCCTACTTCAAGGATCATGTTGGTTCCTAATATTCACCCAATCCCATCTTTTGAAGATAGATTGAGCTTTCAAGAGCTTGAAATTTTCATCCATCAAACCCATTTAGGTATTTGGGGCTTTCATCCATAAATCCCAACCGATTTACTCAAGAAATAGTAGAATCCATATCACAAACTAGTAAATGCACAAACAAATTGAACCCCACATATATTTACACCCTAATCTAGCATAATCCCTAGTGGTAGATATAGCATATCATAAGGATAATGAAAAAAAATATACCAAGATGTCCATCAAATTTATTCATAAGAAAATAAAGAGAGGGCAAATCACACTTTGGACTCAAATGAATCTTCAATAGACAAAGCCAAGTCTACACTTCAACCTCCTCTAATTTAATCTTTTCTCAAATTAGTGTAAATTTAAGCTCCAAGATCCAAGAAATTACAAAAACCCTAAACTAAAAATGGGAGGTAGGGTTGTAGAATGATGAATGTAATAAGTGTCTTGAACCTTTTAAATGGGAATTTTGGTTTAACTATGTGTTTCTACAACTTTGCCCCTGGCTAGAAATCTCGTTGTCCCGTGATTGCGTATGGATCTACCACAATCACTAAATTTTCTTCAAGCGATCACATCCTACTGAGTTCTTGACTTACCACGATCATGGTGGCCACTCCGCGCTCGCGATACCTGAGGCCTAGTCTGCAGGTTTTTTAGATTTTGTTTTTCTTTTCCCTCTTTGATCCTTTTTAATCTCAAATCCACATCTTTCCATCTCATGCTTTGTTTTCCTACAAAATATGGTATTAGTGCATTTAGTTACACTTATATTTTATTTAAACATTTAAATCATGGTAATGTGCATGAATGTTTAGTGCGAATGAGTGGTAATTTCACTACTCATCAACACCCCCAACTTAAATATTTTCTTGTCCTCAAGAAACACTACCTTTTTATCATAAGACAATAAACATTTATGCCCACTTAAATGATCCAAGTCACTATCACAAGTAGCTCATTAAACATGGGCAAATCTATTCTTCCAATACCCCTTAACATAAAATGCAATATCCAAGGGTGCAAAAGACTTCAGAGAGCAATCATGTAACAATCACTATACTCTAGAAATGCATCATCTTTGAACTTAACTACATTATACTCCTTCGGCCTCATTTTTTGGGAGATGACAAAATTATCCACCTTGACTTGTTTACATACGTTCTCATAAGAAATAAAATTCCGTATATCAAGTTATCAAATTTGCAATAAGGAATTTAAGTGAAAACCTCTCCCTCTCTCGAGAACTTTTGATGTTAACAAGTACCATGCGATAGGATTTTCCCAATTTTCAATGACCACTATAATGAATACACTTAGCTGGAGAGCACGAAGGTCTTTGTGAGCTTGTAATGTAGGTTAAGGGTAAGGTAGAATATCATTTAAGAAAATCAAGGCTTTACCCTCCTTGAGCATCTACATCACACTATTTTATCCATATTTTGATCACGAGCCACTTCTTTTGTCTTCACTCTTTACATATGTTCCTACTTTTATTTCCTTAGTGCACCTATTTTCTTTTCATTTCTTTTTTTTTTGCACACTTTGTGCTTTTCTTTCCTTTGTTAGGTCCATTGTTTTTCTTCTACACTTGTTCTCAATGCTTAAGCTATTAGGTACTCACTTACAACTTAGTAGCCAAAAGTTAGCTCTTCCAAACTCACCACCTCTTAATTTGGATTATAGCCTTAATTTGCCCTATTAAGTTCAAGGAGGATACGGTTCAAGAGAGGGATAAGAGAAAGGCTCATGGCTTGTAATGTGTTTGCCAAAGAAAGTTTCAAAGCCTCAAAGTGGGTGACTAGGGTAACATCTGTGCAATGGTAGGCTTTTTAGGCTGAAGTAGACTTCCAATTTCACAAAGATGGCCTACGATGATCTAACCAACGACATATAATCAAAATTGTCTTTGAGAGACTAACGGGGAAATTTCTTGATGGTACAAGTGTACATAAGATTCAAACAAATAAGCTCACCATACATGGTATGCCAATTCGCCAAGGAGGCTCAATTACCCCTCCTGCTAGAGACAAAAATAGAGTATCTACCAATTTTCACAAGTAAAAAATTTGGAGTCACAAAAATAGAAAAAATAATTGTCACAATGTCACTCACGTCCATTCCCTTGATTTATTTTTTTGAAAAATTTTGGACGGAGAGGGGTGTTCATTTTGCATTTGCACCATGCAGAAGTTTCTAACCATGGAAACAACCTAAGGCTTGGTCTCATATTTTGGCTTTATATGGGCAAACCAACCATATGGCTACTCAGACTTTGCCAGTGGTATGCATGTAATCCCAAATCCACAATGCCACAACCACTCAGACTTCCCTTGCATTTATGATCTCGATGCTACGGGTACTCAGGCTTTTCCTGCATCCATGGCTCAAAATACAATCACGATGCTTTTCCCTTAAGAATGTCGTCAATCAATCCATCATAGAGAAAAGTTTATCCACTATCATTATCAAAAGAAATAGACAACTAAAAATGAAAAAAATTAATTCACAAAATTGTTCATGCTTTGAGTGCATTATGTTCAAGTATTGCAAACCAATGAATACACACAAGGGTAGGGCTACACCCCAACTATAATACATTTAGTGACCTCACTACATAACAAAAAAGTATAAGAAGAGTTAATGGGCTCCCTGAAACCATAGTGATAATTAAGGTGTATGCTGGAGAAACTATCACGGTCACGACATAGTTGATGCAATCACGGTATCACGATCGCGATCCCCAGGCCGCGATTGTGGTACCTGAGGCATTTTACTCCCCTATTTTGCCCTATTTTATACATGTCTACCATACTTCTCAAACTTGGTTTTCCCCTATTTTTGGCTTACAATCCTTTCCAAAGCACCTACAAACATCAAAATTTTATGAGTTATTCAAAAGCATAAAAATGCAAATATGAAACCAATGGGTAGCCTCCCATCAGGAACTTGATTTAATGTCTCAGCAAGATGCCTTTTTATCCTCATTTATGTCTCCACTTAGAGGATTTGAATTTCCGGCCCAATTTTTTATCAATGCATCTTTGAGGTTCATTGGGAAAATGTAAGGGCATGATGACACATGTTCTATCATGACGCTTTGAAGACTTAAATTGTTTTCCCAATTTTTTATTGAACTTTTGTGTGGGCTCATTGGGTAATGATGAGGACATTAGAAGGCCACTAATTGGTCATCGATCTTTAAGCTTCTAGGCCTTCAAGATTGGGGTCTTATCATACCATTTTGGAAAGATAAACTTCAGGATATAAGGAAATAGTTCATTCTCACCCTTACTCAACATTTGCTCGGGTGGATTGATTGTCATCAACTCCACTGAGCTTAATATTGAGAAGTGGTTAGAGTGAGGTCTTTTTTCCTAACTCCAGAGTTGTCTCCATTTTGGTATCCTCACCCTAAAATGGACTGAAGTCTTCATAAGGGATTTTTTTGTCTTCTTCTTCTGACTCTAGTACCGTTTTTTCATTTTTGGCATCATCTCTCATGTTTGGTTTGGTTGGTTGGAAATCACCGAGGGTTTTTCAATATTAGGCTCATTTAGAAGAGTGGGCATGGTTGTGGTGTTTGAATGATTAAATTACATGACCACATCTTCTATCTTCAAGATTTTCTCTCCAAATGCCTTATTGGATTGGAGTGTAAGAGTTGCTTCCTCCTCCAACGTTGTTGTTAACTCCAGGATACGCTGAAGTATTGCTTCAATGCCACTATTTCCCGTGCTTCGTTCTAACCTTTTTTCACCATAATACCTATCAAATCCACAAGAAGAACTATCATTTAGGTTAGTATAACTAGGCGAGGGGGCATTTGGACAATCACTCCAACGTCATAAATCGTCCTCCATTGATTTCACCTATTCTAAGAAATGTTGAAGCATTGCTTCAACACCACAATTATTTATGCTTCGTTCTTCCCATTTTTTTTATAAGTCCTATTAAAATTATAAGAAGAATTCAAAACCAGGTAAGCATAACGGGGATAGGAGGAATTTGGGCAATCTCTGCAATATCCATCTCGACCACCACATCGAGAACAACTATACTCCCCATAGGATTTAGATGGTCCACACATCTCTTTCCGGGGAGCATATCTACTATCTTTCCAAAATTGGGGTCCATTAAAATATGGACATGGATTGTCAAGATAGGATTTCCAACCACCGAACTCAGTTTCATTGCAAGATGCCATAGTAAGATATAAATAAATATAAATAAAATCTACCCACCAAAACAAATGAAACAAAATAATAAGCAAATATTTACAAGTTTGAATCAAAGCAAGTAAGCTAAAATTACATACTAACTTAATATGCCAAATTGTTCCCCAGCAATATTGCCATGATTGATAATGCTCAACTTACACGTCAATTAAAGTTCAAAGTGGTCCCTTTCAATATATTTACCCAACTAGGAGTCAGGGTCGAATCCATGAGGAACAATGTGAGTGGTGATTGAGTAAGTCCAAAATAGTAGTTACTTAATAGGGTCAAACTTATGGTACAAAATGGTTTAGGTGGTTTTCTATTTGTTGAATGTAACGACAATTCTTGGGCTTCTAAGAGACTAATTCGAGACTAAGAATAATTAGTGAATAATAAAATTCATGGGAATATGATAATTTGATGCATATTCTAATCGTTGATGATGTGGTAGGCTAGGTTTAAAGTCCTTGAGTTTAGTTCATCAATAAAACCTCAAAGATGTCACTCATTGACTCTTTCGAGTACCTAACAAGTGTGTCAATTAAAGCCACCCAATACCTCAATTAGAAAGCCCTGTTTCTAGGATGGTACCCAAGGAATAGTAAACCTCATATTCACCCTTATATCTAAGATCAAAATTAGCAAACAATCCCCTTAAATTGTCTACTAATGGCTTGGTTTCTACATCTCTCTTTCAAGGATGATGTTGGTTTCTAATATCACCCAAACTATTGTTTGTAAGATAGATTGATATTTCAAGAGCTTGGAATTTTATCCATCAAACTCATTTGGGTATTTGGGGCTTTCAACCACAAATCCCAATCGATTTATTCAAGCAATATTAGAACCCACATCATAAACTAGTAAATGCACAAACAAATCAAATTCCACATATATTTATACCTTAATCTAGCATAATCCCAAGAGGTAGATCTAGCACATCATAAGGATAATGAAAACAAATATACCAAGATGTCCATCAAAGTTATTCATAAGAAATATAGAGAGGGAAAACCACACTTTAAGACTCAAATGAATCTTCAATAGACAAAGCCAAATCTACACTTCAAACTCATCTAATTTAAAGTTTTCTCAAATTAGTGTAAATTTAAGTTCCAAGCACTAAGAAACTACGAAAACCCTAAACTAAAGATGGGAGGTAGGGTTATAGGATGAAGGATATAATAAGGGTTTTGAGCTTTTTAAATGGAAATTGCTGGTTGGCTATGTGTTTTTACAACTTTGCCCCTGGCTTAAAATCCTGTTGTCTCGTGATCACAGCCTGCTAACTTCTTGACTTATCGTGATCGTGGTGGCCACTCTGCAATTGTTGTACCAGCTGCCCAGTCTTCACAGGTTTTCCTTTTTTTCACTTCTCTTCTCTCTTTGATCCTTTTTAAGCTCAAATCAAGATATTTCCACCTCATGCCCTGTTTGCCTGCAAAATGTGGATATTAGAGCATATAGTTACACATATGTTTCATTTAAACATTTAAATCATGGTAATGTACACGAATGGTTAGTGCGAATGAGTGGTAATTTTACTACTCATCATGGGGATACATCATTCGAAGACTGTTAACGATGTGAACATGCACATATAACTCGGGTGTAAGGATAACATAATGATTTGAACAGTTTAAAATCATTCAAAACCAATGCAAACAATCAAATGCATAAACATATGTGTATATATATACATTTATAAAAATAGATATATATATATATATGTATATATATATATATATCACATGTTGGGATAGGGAATAAGGCTTAATATTCTTTTTCTAAACCTTAACCTAGATTGTGTAGCTTAACCTTTATATAATAGTACCCACGGGCTATATGGGCCCCAGCTCTCACCCCTTGGTCATGCCCCAATGCATTTAGCTGCAGAAATTGGAGAATAATCTCATATATATGCACGCAGGGGACTCTAACCTCCTAATATATACCGAGGTGACTTAATTACCCAATCATATAATGATTTACGTGTAACTCGAACTTCCCTAATTATGAAATAATAACAAGGGGGCTCAAACCTCACTGGTCATTTTGACCCTCATGTTGGCAAACGCGATTTCCAGTATCTGTCACTCAGACCTTCACTTTCAGAACTCAGCTACACAACCCATATTAAAGCCTAATTAAAATAAGTATCATACATTCTCATTCATTTAACCACATTCCGCATTAAGGCATACATTTTTGGTATTGTTATACCAACTACACTTAGAAGGTAACAACAACATGCCAAAATAATTCTCATTAACTTAGAGAAAACAACTCCCTTTATTCATTAACATATAGAGGGTGTAACTGACTTCTTTTGTTTATTAAATCATACCAGTGTATTTCAAACACCTCTTTATATCATGCAATAGTTCAAAACTAGTTCAATGTTACAAATTCTCATAGTTCTCATTATTACCGCCAATTCACATTGGGGTCATAACCACTTCAAAAGTCACAAGTTTGGAAAATTACAATTCCCTAGTTGATTCTCCATACCCTTTGTTCACTTCATAAACATTGAAAACCCCCAACCCTTGCTTCAAAAGCATTACAATAATCTTATGAACAATACTTTAAATCACATGCTTTTACAAAATTAACAATGAGGGAAGAGTAACATGCCTATAATTGTAACATGTACGGAGAGAAATCACCCTTGAGAGCCTTAATTGATCAACCTTTTGAAAACCCTAAGTGTTCTTGACCTTGAGAATTTCGGAGTATTTAAGGAGTTACTTAGATATTTTTTGAGAGATAATGACACCCTAAAAGAGGTTATAAGTTGTGGGTTTCAAGTTGGGTAAGAGGGGAAATGTCTAGAATGCCCTCAACTTAAAAGCTAAAAAGTGCTGCCTTTGACTATGAGTCAACTACCGACTCGTAACCACACTATGAGTCGTAACCAAGGCGATACCACCAAGGCACCCTGTGACTCATAATAGGACCTTACGACACATAGGGTCCTTTCGTAATCAACATAGAACATAAATTGGGAATACACTGGATACCCTATGATTACACCTAATGACTCATAACATCTCATTATGGCTCTTAGTGAGCCACTTTTCCTCAGTACAGAATCAAGCCACAAACTTACTAGTTTGGTTACAACTTATCCTAACAACTCGTCAGGGCACTCTACGACTCATGGGGTCCAATCGTAACTAGGGCAGTGAGCTAAAAGCTTAGGAAATTTTCAAGGGCCAAAATCTAAGGGGGTGGTCTCCCATTCACAATTGGCTTCAGATACTCGTCACGCCTAGGCCTAATTCATATCATGACAAGTTACTTTTAAAGCTTCAATTCTATGCAACTCAAAACTACTGACATACCCTCTGCGAACCCTTAAATGATATCCAATGTTTTATTTGGAGGAAGAGAAACCCACAACAATAGCAAGGATATTTTTTCCATCATTACCCCTTAAATATTTTTGGAAAAGAAGTAGTATTCTTACAAGTAGAAATTGTAAAACCCTTCTAAGTAGATCTATCTACTCAAAACAAGACAAGGACAGTTGTGCACGAGTGAAGCTAGAGGTATACCTATTGGGAGAATTTCCTAAAAAAATTAACCTAGAATTGAAGAAAAAATTAGGAGAAGTGGTAGAGAAGTAGACTGCCATAAGATACTATTATGTGCCTAAGTACTATAAAGAGTGCAATCTTCAACAACATAATGAAAAAAATATTATGTTATCACCCGAAATTGTACACCAAGGAAGAAAAAGAGGATGATGATGAGCATAAGGAGGGAGAATAGAATCAGAAAGTGAAGCAAGATAATAAGGAAAAAAACAAAAATAAATAAATAAATAAATAAATATGCTAAGGGTAAAGCAAATGCAATATGAAAGGAGGAGTTTTTTGAACAAATAAGGAAGAAAGGGAATAAAAGAAGGGACAACAACTCAAAGAAAGATTTGAGATGCAATGGAATCCAAGGCCTCAACAAAAGACTACCTCAGAAATAGTTGTGAACAATAAATTTATTGGCACTAAGAATTAGAGAGAAGGAGATAAAGGATAAGAAGGAAAAAGGGGAGATATTACCAAGAAGCGCATGGAAAATACATCTCCATGTAGCAAGGATGAAGGAGCACAAAGAGAACAACAATAGTAAAGCAGTGCAACAAAAAACAAGGACACAAAGAGGGATAAGAAAATAGAAGTAGAAATCAACATGACAAATAAATCAGAAACATCAAAGGAGGAAAAGATAGAACTCTACAACACCATAGAGTTCTAGAAGAAGTAGAAACAAGGTAAGGAGGTACATGAAGAATCTCAAAGTTCAGTAAGGGATTGCTTAACTAAGAAACTTAATGAACAAGATACAATTGAATCAGATAGCATTTTGAAGAGACCAAAAAAGAAAAAATGCATGGGAAAAAAAAATAAAGAGGATCAGTTGGTGAAGGAGGATGAAGAAAGAGAATTAACACAAAGCAAATCAAGAGAAGTACCTGAAATTCAAACTATGTCTTAGCAGGAAAAGTAGAATAAGAAAGATTTTGAGGATGATGAGGACATGGAGGCAGACAAATTGGCTATTTAGGAATAAGAAATATCATAAGCACATAGCAGGTGACATATATAGTATGACACAAGAACACAATCATTAAGACTAAGCCTCACGGCAGCAAATGTGAGTTTCCAATAGCGATCTCTCCAGGACCTCCACCTTCCACGGTTTCTATACAACACTCTTTGAGCCTAATTAAAATCATTTACACATTCCCATCCATTAACCTAGGAGTCTTTTTAGTTAGACATTAATAATTGGTATTGTCATACAAAAATTTAGAGCTTGGAAGTCTATTCCATTTTGCCATACAAAACCATTAAACCATATTAACTCCATAGTTTCTAATTTTAAAACTAAAGCCAAGGCCACCAAGGCCTTTCCAAAAATATTTGAAAACCAAACCAAACCAATTCATATTCCATTTACTATTTATGCAATGCAAGATTTCAAAAAATAGCTAAACCAAGTGACAAATTGTATTCCAAAGCCAATTATGCAAGTTGGTCGAGGCTATTATCAATTTTCATACCAAAACTATTTATTTGGGGAATCCATTGTACCCCTAAATTCATTCACTATCAATATACACCCAAAGAGTTTATAAATCATCAATTCAATGAATAACAATTCACTAATAATTGTGGACATTTAAACCAAATACACTCAAAACTCCCAACCCATAGTTCAAAATTCAACACCAAAATCATGCATAATAATAACCAATTCATGCCATAAAGAAAAGATAAGTATAGGAAAAGAGGTACACGCCTTAATTACTAAGAATTTTGAAGAACATAACACCTTTAAAACCCTAGATGACCACCTCCTTGAAACTCTAGCCTTGATTTGAAAGGAGAAATTTGAGAGAGGATTTTTGGAAGTGAAGTAATAGCCCTTGGTATCATAAAAATTGATGAGAATTGGTCCATATTGTGTTTGAACGTCGTTTTTAAGTGAAAGGGCCTCATTACCTCTTATTCCAATTAAAATAGAATAAAACAACCAAATTTTTATATAGGTCTGTGGCACTGACCTTATAGCAGAGAATATTCTCCATGCTGCAGACCTTAACATAGAGATTAGCCTTCGGGTCACAGAGACTATTGCAGAAACCAGCCTTGATGTCACATTGATATCCCAGAGACTTACTGCCTTCATGACCCAAAACCATCCCGAACCCCAATCGAAAAGTCCAAAAATCTTCTGGGACACCCCTTTATCAGACCCAAGTACAAACTAAGTTAAAAATTGATATTTCAAACACGAGGAGGCCAAAAATAAAAATGCTTGAAATTTGAGGGTGTTACATTAACTTTCTTAGGATCATTCTCCCACGAATGACAAGCTAGGACACCTTTTGCATGATAGTAATAATATTACACTAGAATCAAACAATAAACTCAGATAGTAATAAGGGAAAACAAAGTTCATACCTTGAGCTCCTTCACCCACACATGTAATAAGAATGGGTACCTAACCCTCATATCTTTCTATGCTTCCTACTTGGCTTCTTCTTTATTATGATTCCTCCAAAGGACCTTTACTGAAGCTATATCTTTAGTCCACAAGCTTTAAACTTGTTATCCATGGTCTCCATCAGGACCTCATCGTATAACAGCGAATCTGAGATACTAACATTCCTAATAGGCACCACCGAGGAAGGATCACCCACACATTTCTTCAACATGGACACATGAAACACAAGGTAAATGCAACCCAAGCTTGCAGGCAATTCTAACTCATAGGTAACATTTCTCACTCTCTTTAAAATCAAATAAGGGCCAACATAACAGGGACTGAGCTTCCCCTTCTTACCAAATCGCATCACACCATTCATAGGAGAAACTATTAAGAACACCCAATCACCCACATCGAACCTCAACTCTCTTTACCTTACGTCTATATAGGACTTTTGGAGACTTTGGGAAATCTTAAGTCAATCTCGAATCACCTTCACCTTCTCTATAGTTTGATGAACTAAATAAGGACCGAATAACCTATCTCACCAACTTTGAACTACCCAATATGGGACCTATACCTTCTACCATACAATGCCTTAAATAGAGCTATACCAATTCTAGAGTGATAGCTATTATTTTATACAAATTTCACCAGAGGGAAATGGTCAACACAACTACCACCAAAGTCAATTACACAAGCTCGAAGCATATCCTCTAAAGTCTAAATGGTCCTTAATGCATGTCCATCCATTTGAGGGTGGAAAGCGATACTAATCCTCTTCTTAGTCCCCAAACCTCTCTAAAATAAATGCCAAAACTTTGATGAGAATTGAGTACCTCAATCAAAGATAATAGAAACAGGCGGACTATGCAACTTTATGATCTCTTGAATAAAAAACCTTGCATAGTCCTCAGTAAAATAAATAGTCCTCATGGGTAAGAAGTGAACAGATTTAGTCATCTTAACTATAATGAACTTAATAGAATCAAACTAGTTATGAGTCTACAAAAGATTGGTAAAAAAATCCATATTTATCACTTCCCATTTTCACGCAGCCAAATCAGTTTCTTTAGATAACCTACCAGGCCTCAAGTTCTCTACCTTTACTTGTTGACACTACAAGCACTTTGCCACAAAATTAGGAACATCCCTCTTCAAGTTATTCCACCAATAGATCTTTTTAAGGTTATGATACATCTTCGTTGAACTAGGATAAACCGAATAACACGACACTTGAGCTTCTTCTAAAATTTTACCCCATAGCCCATCCACAGCAAGAACACGCAACATCCCTTGGTACCTCAAGATTCCATCACCCCCAATCTTAAAAGTCATCACCTTCTGCCTACCCACATCATCCTTGATTTGCATTATGATAGGCTCCAACACTTGTTTCTCTTTTACCTCAGTACCAAGAAATAACTTTGCCACCAACTACCCAAACACACCACCATCCTTAGAATCTAAGATGTAGACTCCAAAATTAGCCAAATAATAAATATCCCTTACCAAGTCCTACTTCTCATCATCTACATGGGATAAACTCCCCATAGATAACCTGCTAAGAGCATCAACAACCATGTTAGCCTTTCCTATGTGACAGTGGAGACTCATGTCTTAGTCCTTGGAGCAACTCAATACATTTTTTTTCTGGAGATTCAACTCCTTCTGAGTGAATACATACTTCTGGCTCTTATGATCTGAATAGATGTCAACATGGACCGCATATAGATAATGCCATTAAATTTTCAATGTGAACACTACAACTAATAACTTCAAATCATGAGTTGGATAATTTATCTCATTAACTTCTAGCTACCTAGAAGAATATACTACCATATTTCTATGCTACATTAATACACAACCATGACCTATACGAGATAGATCATAATAAACCATGAATCCATCACTACCATAGGCAGGGTCAAAATCAGAGTGAAATTCAATTTATCTTTAAGTTTCTCAAAAGTTACCTCACAAACATCGGACCACATAAACTTTACCTTCTTCTGAGTCAACTTAGTCAAAGTAGAGTGATCGATGAGAAACTTTCCACAAAACTTCTATAATAAATAGTTAAACCCGAGAAACTCTAACTATCAATTTTGTCATGGATCTAGGCCATTTTTTAACCACCTCAACTTTCTGTGGATCAATCATGATCCCTTCACTCGAAACAACATGAACCAAAAAAAGTTATAACATTCAACCAAAATTCACACTTTGAAAACTTAGCATACTATTACTCATCTTTTAGGGACTGCAATACAACACGAAGTTGATTGGTATGATCTACCTCATTTTTTGGATATACCAAAATATCATCTATAAACACAAGCATGAACAAGTTCAAAAACTAATGAAATACCCGATTCATGAGATCCATAAATGCCACTGGGGGATTGGTCAACCCAACAGACATGTCCAAGAATTCAAAATGTCTATATTGGGTAGAGAAGGCAACCTTAGGAATATCCTGCTCCATTATCTTTAACTAATGAAAACTCGACTGGAGGTCAATCTTAGAAAAATACTTAGCACCCTGAAGTTGATCAAATAGATCATTAATTCTAAGAAGAGGGTACTTGTTCCTAACCATTACCTTATTCAACTTATAGTAATCAATACACATCTAAAGAGAACCGTCCTTCTTATTTATGAATAATACTAGTGCACCCTATGGAGACATACTAGGGCAGATAAAACCCTTTTCAAGAAGATCTTTCAACTACTTCTTAAGTTCATTCAACTTATCTTAAGCCATTGTATAGGAAGGGATAGAGATAAGACAAGTTTCTGAAAGAAGATCAATCCAAAACTCAATTTCCTTATCGGGAGGGTTACCTAGAAGATCATTAAGAAGACCTTATAAAATTCACTAACCACAAGAATGGATTGTAAAGAAAGACCCTCTGAGTTAGAATAAATAACCCAGAACAAATGATAAAGACACCCTTTGAAAATCAAATTTTGGGCCTTAAGATATGATATGAACCTTTTCTTAGGTACTAAGGAACTCCCTTCCCACTCAATAAATGGCTCATTAGGGAATTTGAAAATGATCTTATGGGTCCAACAGCCTAAAGATGCATAGAATAAATCCAACTAATCCATACTCAAAATGATGTTAAAATCTAATATATCTAATTCAAATAGATCCACCAAAGTTTCCCTACCACCAACAGATAACACACAACCCCTATAGACCCTTTAAGAAATCATCGAGTCACCCACCGAGGTAGAAACAAAAAAGGGATCCAAAATATATTCGAGATCAAAACCAAAATGCACAGCAACAAATGGGATCACATAAGAAAGAGTAGACCTTAGATCAAGTAAATAATATACATCATGAGAGAAGATTTTTAACATAGGAGGGATGACATTAAGAGATGCCTCAAACTCCTGACAGGTAACAAGAGCGTACAAGCAATTCCAACCAGTGTTGGTACTAGAAGTGGCACCCCTTGGTGCAGGAGCTGATGACGTCTGGAAACCAAAATATTGTTAGCCCTTATAGAAACCTTTCCCCCAAGGAAATCCTTCATCATGTTTCCTAGCTAGCCACAATTAAAATATTGGTTCCTTCTTACATCCTAGAAACTACGATGCAACTGACCGCAAAGTCTGAAAGGAGGATATGATAGAGCTGATTAGTCCCCACTGTCCTGAGATTGGGCACCCTATTCCCTATAACCATCACTACTCTTAAAATGATGATCTTCAAATGACTTTGGATAAGGTGCACTAGCAGTTGATTAGGAACTAAAGTTGCCCCACTTTTTCTTAGACCTCTTTCCACTATCCCTACTATATATTCCTGACCTCTATCCTAATCTGAATATTAAAACTTTTTACTCAACCTCTTTTCCACCTCTACTTACTTCTTCTTTTCCTCCTCAACCTGCTGTCTATACATTACCAGTCAAGAGATATCTGTATTCTTTTTTAACAAGGTAGCTTGCTCTCCAAAATCAATTCACGAGACTAGTCAGAAATGAATTTCCTCATTCTAGCCCTCATGCTTGACACTAGCTCAGGAGCATATCACGACGACTAGTTGAAATTCAAGGCATATTCCTTCAGTGTCATTCTACCTTGTTTCAGATTCACAAACTCCTCAGTTTTTGCCTTCCTTAACTCCTAAAGAAAGAAGAAATCAAGAAAATAACTAAAGAAGTCATTCCACAAAGAGGACTCAACATCATCACCCTCGTTCCCACTCTTCATACCATTGGTATGATACATTCTTTTATTTATAATCAATGAATTCCACACCCTCTACCTCTGTAGCATGCATAACCCAAAAGATCTTCTCCATCTCATTTATAAAATCATAAGGATCCTCCTCAACCTTCATACCAGTGAATGTTGGAGGGCTCAACCTCATAAATTTGGCCAACTCTAGTAGCCTCAAATGAACTCCCAATAATACCAGCATAATTTATCTGATGTGACTAATATTGCACCAATTGGGTCAACTAATGAATAGATTGGCGAAACTCGGCATTAGTAATTTCTCCCTAAGGTGAGTTAGTAAAAGTGTTACCAGCTAAAGAAGGATCAGTGGAGATAGGTGGAACTTCACTCAAATAATCAGAATCAACGACTCTAGACTAGTCTATACCCCATAGGTAGGATGAGATTCACCTATATTATTTTTAGACGGGGCATCATCTGGGGGTATGATCTAAAAGTCTAACAAATGGGATTTAGAGAAAATCAAGAGCATAAACTCTATAGCCCAAAAATAAGACAATAGGAGAGGGGAAATATTCTTAGATGCCTCGTAGCTTTTCTCTTATAAGTGTGGGATGATACACATCTATAAAAGAGACTATACGTGACTTGGCCTTGTGGACTCACAGCTGACCATGAACCTATGCTCTTATACCAACTTTTTCATTACCCAAACTAGGGCTTGGCTGTGACAGGCTACTCAGATCCACCGAGGACTGGAGACCACCCCTTATCCTAATCTAATATAACCAAGTACACTTTGTAGCGGATGAATACCAACATAAAACAAAAAATGAGAGGAAAGCTTAAAGAATCTATAAAATACCACTACCAAAAATGAACCACAATACCCATGCCCACAATAATGTCCAACAAATCCTCTAACATAACCAAAGATAGTTTGGTCGGGACATGCCCCCAACCATAACCAAAAATTATTCCAACAAAAAGTATAACATAAGGAAACTCAAAGCATGAAATGGGTTATTTTGAAGCATAGAAACTCACCAATTCAATCTGATACCTTACTATCCCACGATCACCTAATTACTGTATAACAGAAGTAAAAGTATGGCCAGTTCCTACATCACATGGGACACAATATTTGAAGACGGTTAACCATTGGAGCACTAGCATGCAACTCAAAGATACAAGATAAAATAATGCAATGATCTATAATACAAAAGCTATTAAAACTAGTGCATAACACCATAATCAGTGCACAAATAGATATCACATATCGAGAAAAGGAACAAGGCTTAGCATAAGAGTAAAATCTTAACCTAGACTATGTATATTAATCATCCTTTACCTACACCCATAGGATATATGGGTTCAACTCTCCTTGTTGAAAGGGACTAGTGTGTGTTAGCCGCACGACTGAAGGTATCATAGTAAGCCAACGAATCCTTACCTTTCACTATCCTTGATATATATATGTATATGTATGTATGTATGTATGCATGTATGTATGCATTTTTTATGGTGTTGTTCAATGGTTTTAATAGCTTTTGTATTATGAATCATGGCATTATTTTATCCTTTATCCCTGAGTTACATACTAGTGCTCTAACTGCTACCCGTCTTTAGATGTTGTGACCCCATGTGATGTAGGAATTGGCCATACTTTTACTCTGGTGATCGCAGGATAGCTCAAGTATCTGATTGAAGTGGTGAGCTTCTATTATTTGAAAAGTCCCATTTCATGCTTTGGATTTCCTTATGTTTGACTTTTTGTTGGACTTATTTTTTGCTATGATCGAGGGCATGTCCCAACCAAACTATCTTTGGTTTTGTTAGAAGCATTTTTGGATATTACTATGGGCATGGGATTGTGGTTAGTATTCGGTATTGATCTTTTATAGATTCTTTATGATTTCCTCTCATATTTTGTTTTATGTTGGTATTCATCCGATGTTAAGTGTACTTGGTTATATTGGATTAGGCTAAGTGGTTGATCTTCGTTCCTTGATGGACTTAGATGTCTGTCATGGCCAAGCATTGGTTCAGTTCGTGACACATTAATCTTACATTGCTTTATTAGAACCATTTCAAAGCCTATCAAAATTAGAACCATATAGAAGAAGACTTGGGTTAGCATATGCTAAGGAAAATTGTTTATCTAAGATTTGGATCTTCTAGGATGAGGAGTGGGAAAAAGTTGGCTCTACATATACTATACAATAATTGACAATGGAATATAAGTTGAGAGGATAAAATAAAAGAGTTAAAGTAACTTTTTTATGTGGCAGATGTAGTGCATTGGAGAGGTTGGAATTGTGGGGGGATCTAGAAAATATTATATGCCACAATTAGGCCCATGGCTGGTGGGTGAAGACTTCAACATAATAATGGATGATATAGAAAATCTTGGAGGACTACCAGTAACACAACAGAAAACTATTGATTTTACATAATATGTGAATAAGTATGCATTAAATGAGTTCAGATTCACTAGAAGTAAGTACATATGATGGAATGGGAGAATAGAGGAAAATTGTATCTTTAAAAGATTGTAAAGAGTTTTGGCAATAATGATCTGATCCAGATATTATCTAATTGTAAAGTTTATCACCTAATTAGGTAGGGATTTGATCATACACATATACATGTTATAGGCATTAGATCACAAGAACAAATCATAAAGACTTTTAGGTTCTTAAATGTTTGGACTAAGCATAAGGATTTTCAGAAGGTATTGGAAGAAAACTGGATGGGAAAAATTATGGATCTCCATTTCAAATAATGTAGAAAAAAAGAAAAAGGTTAATACAAACTTGCTAGTTGGAGTAGGAACACTTTTGTCAACATACTCCAAAGAGTTGTAATATTAGAAGATATGATTAAAGCAAAAGAAGTTCATCTTGAGATATCTTCAACTCCGACAAATAGGTCAGAATTTAGCAGGGTAGAGGGAGACTTAAAGAGGCCATTAAAGATAGAAGAGGAGTTCTGGAAATGAATGGGAAGGGATGAAATGGTTTACAGGTGGAGATAGAAACACAAAAAAAATTTATTCTTATGTCAAAATGAGGAGAAAGCTTCAGGTAACAAAAATTCAGACAAGGCAGAGAGATGTAATAACATTAACTCAGAATATAAGAAAAAGGCAGTGAATGTGTTTATAGATCGGTTTAAGGAATCATAAATCTCTACCAGTTATGATATACTTAAGTGTATTAAGAAGACTATCACTATTAAACATAATGAAAGGATATAAAGGATGCCAACTAAAGAAGAAATGAAGTAGGTGGTGTTCTCACTAAATAAGGAGAGTGTCAATAGACCAGATGGATTTTCATGACAGTTCTTTCAAAGTTGCTAGAACATAACAGAAGAGTATATAAATAATATTGTCAAAGATTATTTTTATGGGAAAGAACTTCCAAGGTATATCACACACTCACACTAATCTTATACTTATTCCTAAGAAAAAAATTGTGAATACTGTTGGATACTCGAGGCATATTAGCCTAAGTACCTTTGTTATCAAGATCATTTTTAAACTGATTCATATGGAATAGTGGAAGTACTGCCTCACATTATTTCTAAGAATGAATCTAGATTTGTTAAAGGTAGAAGCATCATAGAAAATATCTTATTGGCTCAAGAGATAATCAGAGATATTAATAGGAGAAATAAGTTTCATAATCTTGTAGTGAAACTGGACATGGTTAAGGCCTATGATAGAGTTTCTTGGAAATACCTGGTAGAAGTTCTGAGAAGGTTTGGCTTCTCAAAGAGAATCATAAATATGATAGTCAGGTTTATACGCAATAACTGGTACTACATGAAGATGAATGGGCATTCTTATGATTTCTTTCAATTTTCTAGAGGTCTAAAGTAAGGGATCCTTTGTCACCCTCAGTACTTATAATATTATTAAAAGTTCTATCAAGAAGTTTGAATGAGTTTCCCAAAGATTCGGACCGTAAGTATATAAAATGCCTAATTGAGGCCCTGATATTATTCATCTCTCCTATTATGATGATACGATATTATTCTACTTTGGATACCCTGCCTCAATAAAGAAGAAGAAGATGATGATGATGATGATAGTTTTGAGGAATTATAAGGAAGTCTCTAGATAGATAATTAATTTAGTAAAAAGTCTGATATATTTGCATGAAATGGTTACAACTATGGTAAGCAGCCATATTAAAAGGATTACAGGTATAAAGCAAGGCAAGTTCCTTTTACTTATTTGGGGTGCCTAATATTTTTGAAGGAAGAATAAGGGGCCTTATGATGAACTAATTAAGTAAGTAACAAAGAGGCTACAGTCATGGAAAAATAGACTACTATCCTATGGAGGAAGGTATGTTTTAATTACTCATGTGCTACAGTCAATACCTATTTATATTCTTTCTACAATGAACCCACCAGTGAGAGTAATTAATCAACTTCACAAGATTTTTACAAAGTTCTTTTGGAGTAATTCTATAGAATCCAAAAATAAGCATTGGGTATCTTGGAATTAGCATTGTAAGGAGTTGTATCCCTTACTGACTAAAGAAGTTAGAGCATCATATGTTTGGAGAAAAATGATGTTAGTAAGAGAAGACGTGGAACATAACATCTGTTGGTAAGTAAAAGTTGGTAATTCTAGCTTTTAGTTTGATAAATGGACAAAGCAAGAGCCCTATATATGTGTAAGGAGATGATGCTAAAGAGGAGGACGCAGAGGTAAAGGGTTTTTGTCAAAAATGGAGAATGGGACAAAAAACTACAACTATTTGTGCCCTACTTCTTCAATGTCGAATTCTGTCATGTGAAATAAGTATTACAAAAAGTTATATCCCTTACTGACTAAAGAAGTTGGAGCATCACATATTTGGAGAAAAGTGATGTTAGTAAGAGAATATGTGGAACATAACATATGGTGGTAAGTAAAAGTTGGTAATTATAGCTTTTGGTTTGATAAATAGACAAAGAAAGAGGCCCTATATTATATGTAAGAAGATGATGCTAAGGAGGAGGAAGTAGAGGAAAATGTTTTTTCAGAAATAAAGAATGGGACAAAGAACTACTACTATCTATTCTCTCTAAAGAAATGGTAGATCTTATTTTTGAAATTGTTAGACCCCCAACTGCACGTCATCTTAATGACATTCCCTGGTTGATAGGAAGCAAAAATGGGCAATTTTCAGTTTAATCATCTTGGGAAATAATTAGACATAAAAAGAAGAAAAGGACAGATTATGATTTAATTTAGACTAAAGGATTTCCATTCAAATTTAACTTTTTCGTATGGACACTATGGATAAGAAGGATACCAATAGATGACAATCTAAAAAGAATAAGAATTCATATGGTGTCAAGATGTTGGTGTTGTGAGAGGAAAAGAGAAGAAACAATGACACATTTTTTCTATTAGCTCCGTCAACTATGAGACTATAGAGACAGTTTGCACATTTTACAGGTATTCTTATGGAGGACATGCAGTTGCATGAACTAATAATGGCATGGTGGACTGAGAAAGTAATACCAAAATTAAAGCTTATTTCATAGTTTTACCAGCCATTATTATGTGGACATTGTGGTAAAGGACGAACTATTTAAAACATGGGGATCAATATCTTATGCAGGGATGGTTATGCAAACACAAGAGACAATAAAGAAAATGATAAAGAGTTTGTATCCCTGGATAAGGATGGAAGCTTGGACATAGATAGAAGTAGTGGAAAATATGAGAATATATTAGCCCAAGTTGCATTATCACAGTATGGTGTAGAAAGACCAAGACCTAGCAAAAAGTGAACTTTCAAGCACTACAACATTTTATCTATGTGGAATCGTGTACTATAATACTAACTTGTAGGGGTGACAAAATTAGTCCAAACCCAAATGATCCACCCAACCCGCCCAAGGTTTGATGAGTTTGGATAAGAGTGATTTTGATAATGAGCTAATTTTGGCTAACCTAAGTAAATTCATATAGACTCATGATGATGCCCAAACTTGACCCATCAAATTTTTATTAAAGCTTTTACAAAATCTTGTTTTATCAATGGGGGAATTATAAAAATAGTCTAGGTTTCAATAAAATGAGAGTATTTCTAGCCGAAATTTTAAAATTACAATTTGTAGCATTTCTTTCTCTTTATTTGTTTTATTCTGTTTTATCTCTAGCATCTACTTCTCTTTCTTTTCCATTTTTTTACTTTTTTTTTGTTTTTTTATTTTTATTCCTTTTTCTCATTTTTTTTCTTTTTTGTTGTATTATATATTTTTTTATATTTCTGAAAAATATGATTATGTCGAGTACAAGTCATGAAAAATGACAGATACATCATAACCGGTCAGTGTATTTATATTCACCATCATTTTTTTCTTTTATCTCTTTTTCATTTTCTTTTACTTTATGATTATTATTTTTTTATTTTCTTGTATTTTTTATTTTTCATATTTCCCCCCTCTTTTGGATTTTTTCTTCTTATTTTTGTTTTTCTCCTTCTTTTTTTTCTATTTTTATTTTTTTATTTTTTTTCTTTTCTTTTCTCTTTTCTATCAATAACTTGTATTTCTTTTTCTTTTTTGAATTTTTTATTTATATTTTTATTTTATTTTATTTATATTTTTAAAAAATATGGTTATGTGGATCACAAGTTATGATTGATAACGAAAATACCACAATGACCTATTGTATTTATATTCATACTATCATTTATATTTTTTTGTATGTATTAATACGATTGCATTTGTATTTTATAATTCACGCTTGTAGTTGTATTTATATTTTATATTTGAAATTTGTATTTATATTTTATAATTCTACTTTGTATTTGTATTTTATAGTTCACATCATCATTTATATTTTTGTATTCGTTGATACAAGTGTACTTGTATTTTATAGTTAACGCTTGAGTTTATATTTGTATTTTATAGTTCACACTTGTATTTGTATTTTATAGTTCTCACTATTATTTATATTTTATATGATTTATCTTCAATGATATGAATTGCATTTTATTAATACAAATTAAATAATACAGATATAAATTATAAATTACAAAAAATAAAATGTTAAATTATACAAAGAAAATAACAAAATAGAAAAAAATAAAAAGTAAAAAAGAAACAAAAAAAAGGAATAAAAAAATTAAAAAAAGAAAAAGAAGGAAAGGGTAAAAAGACAAGAAAAAGGGAAAAAACCTAGTTGGCATTTTTAATTTGATTAAACTTCCATTTGGGCGGGATGCGTTATAACCCATGACCCATAGTTTAGCCCATCTTGACCCAAATACATTTGGGCAGGGTTGGGCATTAGCCCAATTATTTTTTTCAGTCCATCTTGACCCGCCTAACTTCAGCTCAACGTGCCCATTTGCCACCCGTACTAACCTGTATCAATTTATGCTAGTTTAATTTTCTCCGCAAAAGCCATATATGAGCTACTAATGGCGTATTTGGTCTAAGTTTTTTTTTCTAAGAAGGGCTTATTTTTTTTTCAAAACTATTTAATTTAAAAATATTAAGGTGTTTGGTCAAATTTATGAAAAAAAACAAGTGGTTCTGGAGATAAAAAAAAAGTTATTTTTAAAAATCTAAAAAAGTAATATTTTTTCTTAAAACACATTTAAAAAAACATTTTTGAGAAAAAAAATATATACAAATTGATCTACTTGACCCCTTGTATTTGTACGTTTTTATATTTTGAATCCTCCTAATCACTCTTATATCAACTGAATAGTTAAATTCATCGAAACAAAAAATTTTAAGCCTTTTTTTGAAACACCCAGAAAGAAAAAAAATATGATATTATTATAAAATACCTAGAAAAAAAATAATCTTTCTCCAATTACTTCAAGCATCCAAAAACAAAAGAAAGAAAAACTTTCAAACAAAAATCAACCAGTAATTATTATAAAATTTCTAAATTCTAAAATATGATATTCTGCCTATTGAGTACTAGCTACGCAATTTTCATTGAAACAATTACTTTACAATAAATATCTTTACTTTCACTTATTCCTTTGTTGTTTTTTCATTGATTTCATCTATCTCACTGTCTAGAATTTGCCTCCACCACACATCCACATAAAAATGCTAGACCAAAAATAGTGAAAACAAGCAGATATTATTTTAGGTTAAAAGGAGGTTAAAAATTTACTAAGAGAGGATGAAAATTTCACTCACCTTGAAGAATCGATAAGATTGTGGGAGTGGAGGAGAGAAACAAGGTTGAGAAAAGTATGGGGTTCTCTTTGAACAAAGAGTAAATAAAATGAACTAGAAGATTTTAGACTTTTAACATGTAATTTTCTTCATCTCATTTTTAAATGACGTGGAAATTGATGTGTACTCAATTGTATTACACACACATTAATCGAATGAGAAAAGGATTTAAAATATTGTATTTTCATGGATCTAAGAATTTCATTAGTAAAAGAGTGAGTAGGAGGGTTTAGAATACAAACACATATAAGTATGGGGTCTACAAGGTCATTTTGTCAAAAATAAAATTAAAAATAATTCTAAAAGCTTGATAAAACTCTAATTGTTGCTCAAAAGTACGTTTTTTATATTTTATTGGTCAAATACAAATTGCTTCTCACCAAAAGTACTTCTTGAAAAATTTAATTTTAGAAGTTTGGTCAAACGTACTATTAATCTGTCTACATATAAAATGTTTGTCAAGGTTTTTTTTTTGGGGGGGGTGGGGTGGGGGTGAGGGGGGCGTTTGCCAAGTTGACCTATTTTAGTTGAAAAAAGTTTTTGTGGCTTGTTTTTTTTTATACGTTTGAAATTTTTTTCGAACCAAACCTATTTTAGTTGAGTAAAGATTTTTGCCTATTTTTTTGGACATGACTTAGAGTTTGACCATAATAAGAAAACCTTCTCCATTTAAATTTTGATATGTTTATTATAGTCAATTTTTAATAACATAAACTACTATAGAAAAAGTAAAAAGACAATTCTATCTGTTGCGGAGACTTTTAATGAAGGACAAGAAGTTTGAATTACTTTTTTAAGAGTCTTCACACTTTACTTATATTATAAATTATAGATATAGATTTATCTGAATTTGACTTAATATGGCATTTAAGAAAGTAAAAATGACAATTTTGTAGTGTTAATTTAAAGATATATAGAATATATGAAAATATTCTTTAATCTGATGGTCTGAAAATCACTTAAAAAATTGAAACCAAAAAGTTGCAAAAAGAAAAAAAGACATTTTTAATATTTTTGATAAAATGAATAGATCAATATTTCTACCTAGGATCCTCTAGTTCACTAAAATGGAGGGACTATAATTTTTAATATTAAAACTAAAAAATATATTGATAACACGAAGTATTTTTTTCACTATCATATATAAGGATAAGAACATTAAAATTATCTTAAACTATACCCAAAAATTTGAAGGCATACCTAAACTATTGAAATGACCCAATACGCATACATACTACATAAAAATGAATTTAGTACCCCCCCTCCCACCGAGACATATAACACCACCCTCATAATAATTAGTGTTTTGCACTTGCCGTCATGTCAACGCCATATTGCGCAATGTCAAAAAATTATAATTTTTATATTTTTTTCTTTATTCGTTACCTTTTTTTTGGTAATTATATTTTATACTAATTAATTAATCATTAAAATCCTCCAATAAGTACATGTTCTTCATCACTAAACTTCACCTACTCCATCTCCTATCTCACTGAAAAACTTATATCCAACCATCATTATCGTCATTTCTTTTCTCTTCATCACAATTACATCACCTTTAGTTCTTCTTCTTGCCACCCACTTCCAAATATCACCATCGGACTTTGGTATTGTTGCTCGTTCAATTTTATGAGTGGCTAAATGAGAGGAATTGAAAGTTTTATGAAAATGGGTTTGAATTCAAATTTTTTGGTCAAATCAATTTATTAATTTCCTAACAATATCAACATAAAGGTTAGGATAAAAGATATGAATATGATTCAATTTGATCAAAAAAATAAAGCTCGTTGAAATAATGTAAACTCACCCAAAAAAATGAAATTTGATTGAAAATAATGGTTCTCATCGAAATTAACTATTTCTATTATTAGGTTCAATAATTTTAAAATTAAAATATTACTCTTAAGTAAAAGTTGAACAAACTAATATAATCTATCATAATTTGTAACTGAAAAAAGTGAATGAGGGCCACCAATTGTGCAAATTAATTTGTGAAAAGAGGAAAGAGATGGAGCTTGAGAAAGAAAAAGTAAAAAGAAAGAGACCCATAAATATTTAAATAAAAATATAAACGTCCAATTAAAAAATGACACGTAGTTAATTTAATTATGTTTTAAATTATTTTTTGGCTTCACTCGAGTAAATGAAAATATAAATTTTGTCTTTGTCACGTTATTTTTTGGGTTTAAAAAGGTGTAAGTAAATTCACTATTAAGTAGTATAGGTGTGTAATAGGTCGTCATAGTAATTTAGTTGTGTCTTCGACTTTTTAGATACAATTTAAGGTAATTTTGATATCTTTTCCCTATATATAAATTAAATTCTATTTCAAAAGGCCAACAATGATTTTTGTATGGGTACATGCAATCAGGGGTAGAGCTACAGTACAACACGGGGATTTGATCGAACCCACAAACTTTTACGTAGATCTTGTAATGGTATTGGAAAATTCAATAATTACACATAAATATTAAATCGCAAACCCTTTGACAAAAGTGAACTAATGGTCTAGTGATAATGAAGTGGGTGGCAAGATTTTGCGCGTCTAGATTGTGGGTTCGATCCCAAACATTATGCTACTTTCTCCTCTTTTTTTCCCCAATGAATCATGATCCTGCATCATGGAAAAATTCATCTTTGATCTCCTTTTCTTTTTTCAAGTATACATTTACCTCTTTCTCCTATTCTATTTATTCAGTTTTTTTGTTTAGAAAAAATATATAAGATTTACTGTAGTACCTCGAAGATTCCTAACTAAATTTTTTGTCCCAAAAATGTTAAGTATTAGCTTATAAATTGAATGATGTTTATTCAATAAGAAATTTTCAAGAGTTTTACTTATTGCCATGTGGGAAATTCAATAAGATTTCCATCGATATAAAATTCGCCTAAATCCAATAACCGGGTAAGAAGTTATGACTATTTCAAGTTCCGGTCGTAAAAAAGCGCCATATTAGTCAATGGCGCACTACGCCATCGGAGAAAGTGGCAATTGTCCAATTTCAGTAGGGGTCCGTGATAGTGGTGCGTTACGCCAAACTTCCAGGTCGCAAATAAAGTGGCAACGCGATGGCTCCACGTCGCGTCATCCCTCAATTTTCCAGTTGTCAAATTCCAGTCACATGGCGTAATAGCGCCGCATCGCACCAGGGGTCCAATTTGGGAAAATTTCACTAAAATTAAAAGATGCATCCAAGGTTAAAAAGGTCAATTTCCCACTCCTATTAAAGCCCTTTAACACGAGATTTGGCTATTTGAAACCTAAAATATACTAGTTTCTCTCAATTTTCTCTCAAGAACAAACTAGGGTTTCAATTTTAAGAAAGTCTCTCCATCAATCTTCGCTAAATCAAGAACCAAGGTATGTCATATGTTGATTCATGGGTCTCTCTCACCCATGGAGCTCAAGAATCTCTTTTCAAAATCTAAGATTTGGATATTTGTGAATGTTCATGATTCAAATTGTATTGAAATTCTTGTTCATGATGTTGTGTGGTTTTTATTCATGTTTTAAATTACATATTCCAATGATTGACTCTAGTGTGTGATGATTTACATAGTAATCATGATAAAGCCCCTTCAATTTACAAGTTGATTGATGTATCCTTAATTATTACTTGTGTTGATGATTGTATAACCAAAGCATGCTCCCCACATGTTTGATTAAATGTCTATGTGAAGGAAAAATATCATACTAGTATGATATTATGAAATCCCCATTCATGTATAATTTATGTATGTTAAGTGGTTTGATGAATGGATTATATATTGTTGATGTTAGTCATGTATTCAAGAATATCATGTCTTGTCAGTTTCCTTCCATCGAGTCCTTGGGGTACTTGTACCCGAAAAAAAATATAGTTGTGTGCCTAGCTTTAGTGTCATGTTTTCATAATATTCTCAGTCAAGCCATGATCCATAGAACTCAGTAAGTCAGGTGACTCCGGAAAACTCAGTAATACAGTAATCTCAGTATTATTTCGTCAGTCAACTTAACTCAGTAATTCAGTCCAGTTTTGTTCAATAATCCATGTTCAGTGTCTATTCAGATAGGAGTAGAAATTAGCGTCGAGTGAACCCAAGGATGGGAATACACACTGTCAGATGAGGGTGTGATTCTTAAAAATCATCCTTACGTTCTAGAACTATGTAGCCAGCATAGGTTTAGACATCAACACTGTCAGATGAGGGTTGATGAGGTGAATAAACACCATCACATGAGGGCCCCACCGTTCTCTTTTGGGGATACTTTCAAATGAGGGTCACTCACAGCTTGTCCTTACCAGTGGTGTGGTATTGACACCCTTCCAATTGGGGTTACAGATTGGACCCCAACTCAGCCATAATAGCGTATTAGGGGCATGTCGATTAGATAACTACTTCCTATATTTTCAGTTACAGAATTAGGACTGTTAGACACAGTCAACTCAGATACAGTACGGAACTCAGTTAGTTCCATCAAATTCATGACTGTCAGATAGAGTTACTCATGTCATCAGTTATATCAATCATCAAAATTCAGTTATCAGTTATGTTAGTTATCAGTAAACTCATGTTATCACAATCCCAGATATAGTTACTACATATTTATGCATGTGTTCTCACATTCATATTAGTCAATTAGACAGTATTGTTCATACATATGAACCCCATAAATTCAAACTACCTTTCATGTATACCAATACAATCAAAGTACTGACACATTTACGCTATGGTGTTTTATACTATAGGTTCAAAAGCACGAGCTCGAGAGAATCAGTAGCATTCCAGTCTCAATATTCAGAGTTAGCAGTGAGTCCTCATCTATCGAGGACATGATCATTTATTTATAATCTCATTAAGTAATTTATTTGTTGGATTTAGTTAGGGACATGTTCCATCAACTCCTCATTCAACAGTTTAGTCAGTTAGAGGATTTCCAGACTATCATGTTATTTTAGTTTTGTTTTGGGTATTTCATTCTCTATTTAGATGCTATATCTTTATCAGTTATGTTACAGTCTTGAACCTTATGGTCTTTCAGTTCATGTTTCCACAATTATATGGTATATTATGCAGTATACAGGTTATAATATCAGTCATGGGTTAAGTTGTGGTCCTGAAGGGGTCATAAGCACCGTGTAGCATTTCGGGTACCACATCCAGGGTGGTACAAACTTGGTATCAGATCCTAAGGTTTAATAGAGTCCTAGAAAGTCTAAAAGCAGCATCTAGTATAGTCTTGTGTATGGGTGTGTTGCGCATCACATTTATATGAAGTAGGCTATAAGATGTTTTAGGAACAGTTTCCCTTCATTCTGTATTCATGTCTTGCCAGTGAGCATAATCTCAAGTCAATCTCTTAATTTAATTCATTTCTCCCTTTCTCCTATAGAACATGCCTCCTAAAAGAAGAAGTGGGAATCAGTCAGCCCCTCATCTCGAAGAACCTTTGGGCAAACATGTTTCTTATGCAGAATTCAGAGTTGTATTCACTACTCTTGCTCAGACAGTTACTGATCAGAATGAATGACCAATCATCGTTCTGGCCAACCCAGTGGTCAATTCAGCTGCAGTCAGGATTTAGGACATTACCTGAATGAATCCTCCATCCTTTAAGCCAGATGAGGACCTTCAGGAATTCATCGATCAGGTTTAGAAGGTTATAGACATTATAAGGGTGTTAGCTATTGAGAGTGCAGAACTAGCTATATATCATTTACAGGATGTTGCTCAGACTTAGTACAAATTGTAAAATTCAGAAAGGTCAGTTTACGTAGGGCCTATAGAGTGGGAGGAGGTTTTCACCACAGAGAAGACAAGGTGTTAGAATTCATCAACCTCAGGCAGGGAAACATGACGGTGAAAGAGTATTCTCTTAAGTTTACTCAATTGTCTAGATATGTCCCTCATATGGTTGCAAAAAGCAGGGCCAAGATGAGTAAGTTTATTTATGGGGTGAATAATAGTGTGGTCAATGAGTATAGGTCTGCGATGTTGAATAGTGACATGACTTTAGCAAGGATTATGGATTATGCTCAGCAGATAGAAGATCAAAAGATTAAGATGAGGGAGAAGAAGAATAAGAGAGCAAAGATAGGTAGTTTCATTTTTACTCAACCTAAATCAGAATGATGAAATCATTCTCAGTTTTATCCTAAGCCGTCAGTTCCAGTTCCTTCGTTAGCTAGTGCTCCAGTTCCTAGGTGCAGGGATGGTAATAAAGTTATAGCGCTAGGCTTTAAGTCTCAGGGTAGTGATAGTAATACCCGAACTAATCCTCTTCATCACATTTATGGTAAGAACCACAAGAGTGGTTACAGAGCTAGTAGCGATGTCTATTTCAGATATGGAAAGCCAGGCCACAGAGTCATAGATTGTCCCTATTCAGGTATAAAGGTCAGCAAAACTGTATCTCAGCTCAGTTCGGTTGCCCAACTTAGTAGGGTCAACTTCCAGTGCTACTAGTGGGCAATGCCAAAACAAACTATATGCTCTTCAATGGCAAGATTAGGAAAATTCTCTTGATGTTTGTTACTGGTACATTACAGATCTTTTATGTGTATGTTTGCTAAATCTAGGACTTCTTTGTCTTTCGATACTCCTTATATTGCAGTTGATTTCAGAGTCAGTCCAAAAATTCTAGCAGAGCCCTTCTCAGTCTCTACCCCAGTGGGTAAAGCCATCATAGTCCGACGGGTATACAGGAACTACCCATTTATGATATTTCAGAAAGTCACTTCAGCAAACATAGTCAAATTAGAAATAACTAATTTTGATGTCATTCTTGGCATGGATTGGCTTCATTCCTTCTATGCTACAGTCGATCGCAGAAATAGAATAGTTCAGTTTTAGTTTTCGAATGAGCCTGTCCTAGAGTGGAAGGGTAGTGTATCAGCTTTCATAGGTCAGCTTATTTCCTACCTTCGGGCATGGAAAATAATATCTAAAGGATATGTCTATCATCTTGTTCGAGTTAAGTACACTAGTTCTAAAACTCTTAATCTTGATTCAGTCCAAGTAGTGAATGAATATTTAGAAATATTTCCTAAAGATATTCTAGGCATTCCTCCCAAAATGGAAATAGACTTTGTTATTGATATTATTCTAGATACTCAGCCTATATCTATTTTTCCATACAGAATAACACTAGTAGAACTCAGAGAACTGAAAGAACAGTTAAAGGATCTCTTAGATAAGGGATTCGTCAGACCTAGTGTGTCCCCGTGGGGTGCACCATTCTTATTTGGGCAAAAGAAAGATGATTCTCTCAGAATGTGTATAGATTACCATCAACTCAATAAAGTCATGATCAAGAACAAGTATCCACTTTTCAGAATTAACGACTTATTATATCAACTTCAGGGTGTTAGTTATTTCTCTAAGATAGACCTCAATCCGGCTATCATCAACTTATAGTCAGAGAATGTGACATTCTAAAAGCAGCCTTCCATACTCGATATGGTCAGTTTGAATTCCTAGTTATGTCATTGGTCTTACTAATGCCCCGTAGATTTCATGGACTTGATGAACCATGTGTTCAAGAAGTAGTTGGGCTTGTTCATTATAGTCTTTATAGATGATATTGTAGTCTATTCCCATAGTAAGCATGATCATGCAGAATATCTCAGAATAGTACTTTGGACTCTCAGATATAATCAGCTATTTTCCAAATTCAGTAAGTGGAAATTTTGGCTAAGGTCAGTAGCATTCCTTGGCCATATTATTTCAGGTGATGGCATTAGAGTAGATCCTCAAAATACTGAAGTGGTAAGAAATTAGCCCAGACCTGTCTCTCCATCAAATATCAGGAGTTTGTTGGGTTTGGCTGGCTATTTAGGCTGTTTATTAAGGGCTTTTATTCTATTACATCCCCTATGTCCAGATTGACTAAGAAGAAAGTCAAGTTTCTGTGGTTAGATCCTTGCGAGAAGAGTTTTCTTCAACTTACCTTAGCTCCAGTCCTACCTCTTCCAGATGGTTCAAATGGTTTCATAGTGTATTGTGATGCATCAAAAGTAGGTTTGGGTTGTGTCCTCATGCAGTATGGTAAGGTCATAGCCTACGCCTCCAGACAGCTTAAACCCCATGAGAAAAATTATCCTACTCATGATCTTTCTTAAGTTAGAAGTCATAGTATTTTCCTTAAATATTTTGAGGCATTATCTATATGGAGTTCATGTAAATGTGTTCATAGATCATAATATCCTTCAGTATGTCTTTTATCAGAAAGATCTCAATCTTCGTCAGAGAAGGTGGTTAGAGCTCTTGAAAGATTATGACATGAGTATCCTTTATCATTCGAGCAATGCCAATGTAGTAGCCAATGCTCTTAGTAGACTATCTATGGGTAGTGTTGCTCATGTTGAGGACAGTAAGAAGAAGTTATCTCATGAAGTCCATCAGTTTACTAGACTAGGCATTTGCTTAGTCGATACAGAGAATGGTGATATATGGGTTCAGAGTAGTTTAGAATTATCTTTAGTTTCCGAGGTGAAAGAAAAGAAGGATAGAGATCCCAGTTTAGTCAAGTTGAAAAAGTTAGTTAAAGATCAGAAAGTGGATGTTTTCTCCCAATGGGGAGAAAATGTTCTGCATTGTTAGGGTCGTTTGTGTGTTCTAGCTATAAATGACTTAAGGTAGCGAATTCTTGCAGAAGCGCATGGTGCACACTACTCTATTCATCTAGGGGCCACAAAGATGTACTGTGACTTGCGGGAGATCTATTGGTAGAGTGGGATGATGAGTGATATTTCAGAGTTTGTGAATAAGTGCTCTATATGTCAGCAGGTTAAGATAGAGCATCAGAATCCTAGTAGACCTATACAAGAGTTCATTATTCCTACTTGGAAGTGGGAAGAAGTGTACATGGACATCATGAAGGGGTTTTCCTCAAACTCATCGCCAACATGATTCAGTCTAGGTTGTTATAGATAGGTTGACCAAGTCACCTCATTTTCTCCCAGTTCATACCTCTTATTCAGCTAAGGATTACACCAAACTCTTCATCAGAGAGTTGGTTAGATTGCACGATCTTATGTTATATATTATCTCAGACAGAGGTACCCAATTCACCTCTCATATCTGGAAAGCATTCTAAAAGGGTTTTGGTACCCAAATTCATCTCAGTAAATCCTTTCATCCTCAAACAGATGGTCAATAAAAAATGACCATTCAGACCCTAGAAGATATGCTAAGGGCATATTCAATTGATTTCAATGGTATTTGGGATGACCACTTGCCTTTCATTGAGTTTGCATACAACAATAGCTATCATTCTAGTATTTGGATGGCTCCATTCAAATCTCTCTATGGTAGGAGGTGCAAATCTCTAATCGGTTGGTTCAAAGTTAGTGAGACCTCAGTTATAGGGCCTGACTTAGTATTTGATGCCTTAGAGAAAGTCCAGTTGATCAGAGAAAGACTCATGGTTTCTTAGAGCCGATAAAATTCATATGCAGATATGCGTAGAAAGGATCTCGAGTTTAAGATTGGTGACTATGTCTATCTAAAGATTCTCCCATTAAGGGAGTGAAGAGGTTCAATAAGAAGGGAAATATTAGTCTCTGATATATCGATCCTTTCAAAATTCTCAGTCGCTTCAGCAAGGTAGCTTATGAGCTCGAATTGCATTTAGATCTAGCCTCAGTGCATTCAGTCTTCCATGTCTCTTTGGTCAAGAAGTGCATAGGTGACCCAACGATTGTATTCCCTATTCAGAGCATAGATATTCAGAAAAGCCTCTCTTATGAAGAGATTCCAGTCAAAATTCTAGAATATCATACTCGTAGATTGAGGAATAAAGAAGACCCTCTAGTCAAAGTTCTTTGGCAAAATCAGTCTGTTGAGGAAGCTACTTGGGAAGCAAAAGTAGACATGCGTACCAAGTATCCTTTACTCTTCTTCACTAACTCAAGGTAACATTTCTTCTTAAGCTTTTTAATTTTCATGTCCAAATTTAAGTTACAACTTGATATCATCCTCATGCTAAGGATTCCATTTTTTAAAACTGGGTAATAAGTACATTGCATATTTAATTATATGTTCATGCATCAGATTAGTCATGTATTCATGCATTAGACATGCATTCTCCTTATGAGAAAACTTAGATATTAAAAATCTAAGTCATGTAATTAGTTTCATCATGTATTCATGCATCAGATATGTGTGATCAACTTATTAGTACTTTCAGTCATGCATTCATGTATCAGCTCAGTCATAAAATCATGCATCAGATACGCATGCTCAGTTTGAATCTCTGAAATGTCAGTTATGTCAATCATGTTTCATTGTTCATATTCAGTGTGTACTTCAGATTATCATTTCTCCTCTCTCAGTCAGTCTCATTTTGGACGAATGTTTCCAAAGGGGAGATATTATAATACCCCAAAGTTTCCTAACTAAATTTTTTGTCCTAAGAATGTCAAGTGATAGCTTATAAATTGAAAGATGTTTATATCATGAGGAATTTTCAAGATTTTCACTTTTTGTCAGGAAATTCAATAACCTTTCCAGCAATATAAAATTTACCAAAATCCAATAACTGGGTAAGATGTTATGACTATTTCAACTTCCCATTGTAAAAAATCACCATATTAATCAGTGGCGCACTGCACCACAGGAGAAAATGGCAATTGTCAAATTCCAGTAGGGGTCCGCGATAGTGGCGCGTCGCGCCAAACTTCCAGGTCGCAAATAATGTTGCAACATGATTGCTCCGCTTTGTGCCATCCCTCAATTTCCCAGTTGTCAAATTCTAGTGACATGGCGCGATAGCGCAGCGTCGTGCCAGGGGTCTAATTTGGAAAAATTCCACTGAAATTAAAATATGCATCCAGGGTTAAAAGGATCAATTTTCCACCCCTATTTAAGCCCTTTAACATGAGATTCAGCTATTTGGAACCCAAAATATACTAGTTTATCTCAATTATCTCTACAAAAAAAGCTAGGGTTTCAATTGGGCATTCAATTTCAAGAAAGTCTCTTCTTCAAACTTCGCTAAATCAAGAACAAAGGTATGTCATGTGTTGATTCATGGGTCTCTCTCACCCATGATGCTCAAGAATCTCTTTTCAAAATCAAAGATTTGGGTATTTGTGAATGTTCATGATTTAAATTGAATTAAAATTCATGTTCATCATGTTGTGTGGTTTTTATTCATATTTTAAATTACATATTCTAATGATTGACCCTAGTATGTGATGATTTGCATAATAATCCTGATAAATCACTTCAATTTACAAGTTTATTGATGATTGCATAACCGAAGCATGCTCCCACATGTCTGATTAAATGCCTATGTGAAGGAAAAATGCCATACTAGTATGATATTATGAGATCCCCATTGATGTATAAGTTATGTTTGTCAAGTGTTTTGATGAAATGTCTTACTCAATGGATTATATATTATTAATGTTAGTCATGTATTCCAAAATGACATACCTTGTCCGTTTCCTTTCATCGAGTCCTGAGGGTACTTGTACCCAAAAAAAACATAGTTGTGTGCCTAGCTTTAGTGTCATGTTTTCACGATATCCTCAGTCAAGCCATAATCCATAGAACTCAGTTAGTCGTGTGACTTAGGAAAACTCAGTAATATAGTAATCTTAGTACTATTCCATTAGTCAACGAAACTCATTAATTAAGTCTAGTTCAGTTTAGTAATCCATGTTCAGTGTCTATTCAGATGGGAGTAGAAATTAGCACCGAGTGTACCCAAGGATGGGAGCACACACTGTCATATGAGGGTGTGATTCTTAGAAGTCATCCTTTCATTCCAGAACTATGTAGCCAGCAAAGGTTGAGACATCAACACTGTCAGATGAGGGTTGATGAGGTGGATAAGCACTTTTAGATAAGGGCCCTACCATTCTCTTCTGGGGACACTGTCAGATGAGGTTCACTCATAGCTTGTCCTTACGAGTGGCGCAGTATTGAAACCCTTCCAATTGGGGTTACAGATTGGACCTCAACTCAGCCATAATGGCGTATTAGGCGCATGTCAGTTAGATATCTACTTTCCACAGTTTCAGTTACAAAATCAAGACTGTCATATATAGTCAACTCAGATACAGTATAGAATTCAGCTAGTTCCATCAGATTCAGGACTGTTAAATACATTCACTCATGTCATCAGTTATATCAATCATCATAATTCCGTTATCAGTCATGTTAGTTAACAGTAAACTCATATTAACAGTAAACTCATGTTATCACGATCTCAGATATAGTTACTACATATTCATGCATGTATTCTCACATTCATTTTAGCTAATTAGCCAATATTGTTCATGCATATGAACCCCATGCATTCATCCCACCTTCCATGCATACCAGTACATTCAAAGTACTGACACATTTGCACTATGGTGTCTTATACCATAGGTTTAGAAGCACCAGCTCCAGAGCATCAGTAGCATTCCAGTCTCAGCAATCAGATTAGTAGTGATTCCTCATCTCTCGAGGACATGATCATTTATTTATTATCTCATTAATTAATTTATTATTTAGAGTTAGTTGGGGACATGTCTCATCAACTCCTTATTCAAACAGTTCAGTCAGCTAGAGGCTTTCCAAACTATCATGTTCAGAATTTCATGTTATTTCAATTTTTTTTTGGGTATTTCATACCCCATTTAGATGTTATATCTTTATCAGTTATGTTACAGTCTTGAACCTTATGGCCTTTCAGCTCATGTTTCCACAATCATACAGTATATTATACAGTATATAGGTACAGATATCAGTCATGGGTTAGCTTGTGGTCCTTTGGGGTTATGAGCACCGTGTAGCATTCTGGGTACCAGATCCGAGGTGTTACATTAACAATTTTAAAAAAAATATAAAAAGCATAATTCTTGCAATTTACAATACATGTTTTCACTTTGTACTTATATAGTGTTTTAGTCGTTTATTTCTATTTTTAATATATATTGACCATCACTATTCTTTCTTTAAATTATCAATTATTATATATTAAATGTGATCATCCGATCTTAAAATTTAAAATATCAAAACTTTAAATCCTGACTTTACCTCTACATGGAACGAAAACTGGCCACTAGTCCTTTGTCGTGTCAAATGCCACATTGGTTACTTACCTTGCTGGCCATGTAATAAATGGTTAAGGATGCCAACAATACCAACAAAGTGTCTCATTCACCAAGTCTAAACAATTCAAACCCCTTTTTATATTATTACTTGAGGAAACAATCTGTGTCAACACAGATTTAATATTGTCAAAATTAAAATTATTAATATATTTTGTTAAAATAACAATTAGGATAAATACATAGAACGTATATATTAATTTATTTTTATATAAATATATACATAGTATATTCATATTCTAATTAAAAATTTGAAATTCTCAATTATTTAACAATACAACAACATTGGAATTCACCATTAAAGGTGAATTTGTGGGTGAAAGTGAATTTTTAAAAATCGACATTAGGGATCGAATTCAACTACATTGAATCAATTGTTAGGTTTCTATAATTAAAATTGTAAATTAGACAAATTTTTAGTTTACAAAAAAATGAAAAATATCAAGGCGGCCTAAAAAATTTGTATGAGCAAAATATGTTTTATATAACATTTAGAATGAAAAAATAGCAGCCTAAAAAATTTATATGAGTAAAATATGTTTTACATAATGTTGAAAATGAAAAAATAGCGGCCTAATAAATTTATATGAGTAAAATATGTTTTATATAAAGTTAAAATTTTTGCTTTGATTTGGAGCGATGTAAATTATTACAAGCCGAAAAATAATACATGCCTAGAGTTTAAATTTCAAAACCGATTATGTTACTCCTATAAAAATTAAAATAATTTTATCATATCTAATAGTAATCATCCATAACTAACAGGTGTAGTATATTAATAAATATGGGATGCTATGTTTTGGATATACAAATATGATATTATTACATGTTATTGAATAGTGCATTATGCTTATCTCTTATAATTATAAAATTTTATTATATATTTTTATTTATTTTATTACTTGATAAATATTGGCTCAACACAAATCTTAATAAAATCTTCATTAAAAATTTATTTTATTAAATTAAATTTATTAATTTTATACTTTAACAATTTAAAGGTAGATTTAAAAATTAGTATTTCTATATAAAAAAAATAATTTTTAAATTTAAATTTAATAAAATAAAGGAGTAAAAAAAAATTTGAACATGAAAGTCAATTATAATAATAAAATTTCTTTACTTTATTTACTCACTTAAGGAACCGTACCATAGGGTACGAGTGGTACCCTAACTCATACCCTAGGCTTCACCTAGGTTCCATATACTGATTAGGGTATGACTTCACACCCTTGAGTCTATCCAAAGGGTACGACTTGGACCCTAAACTGTACCCATGACCCCTACCAAAAATAGTCTACTTTTGATCAAGTACCAAGCACCTTACGACTTGCACCCAAGGGTACGAGTGACACACCTACCTAGGTTGTTCAAGGTACAAAAGGGTAGGTTAGAGAGGGTACGACTTGCACCCAAGGGTACGAGTGACACACCTACCCATACCTTGGTCAAAATACACCATTAAGAGCCATTTTTTAGGGCCCAAAGCCTAGGTGTTTTAGGTTAGGTGCAGGGGATGATCTCCAGTCCAAGTGGGACTTAGATACCCATCACGACTAGGCCCTAGTTTATGTCATGAAAAAAATGGTATCAGAGCCTAGGTTCATGGTCAATTGGGTGGCTAACAAAGCCGTGTCAAGTCCAGTCTAGTTTATAGGTGTGTAGCATGCACACTTATAATGAAAAGGCTAAGAGAAATTTAGGAGTATTTCCTCTTCTTGTGTTTTTGTTTCGAGCTATAGAACTAAGGTTTTGAATCCCCTTTAATTTTCATGTCTTTACTTTTCAGATCATGCCTCTAAGAATATATAATGTCCGTGGCAACTCTTCTATCCCTTCTGAGGATAATATGGATGGATATCGTCTAACCCTAGGAGTTCAGACATAGTCTAGGGTCGCTGCTTCTTATTTCCCTAATGGAGCTTCACTGATTTCCCGTATCCTTCCTCAGTAACCTCAAGCTGATATGTCTAATATTGAGACTTGCCAGTTGATTCATTTGCTTACCCGGTTGGTGGCTTCTCAAACTGAGCATATTACTTCTGTTGGTGCATCATCTATGGCCACTAGTGTTGGCCAATTCATGAGGTTGAGTTCTTTTGTTTTTACTAGTTCTACAGTTGAGAAAGATCCTCAAAACATTATTGATGAGATGTAAAAGATCTTTTGTGTGATGCCTACTACTAATATGGAGGGTGTAGAATTTGCAGCCTATAAATTGAAGGATGTAACATAGCAATGGTATGAGGAGTGGGACCAGTCAAGAGATGATGAAGCTGAGTCCACTTTGTGGGATGATTTTTCTAGTACTTTCCTTGATCGCTTCTTTTCCCAAGAGTCGAGGAAGACAAAGGCCGAGGAATTTATGAATCTGAAAGAAGGCAGGATGCTGGTAAAGTAGTATACCTTAAAGTTTCATCAGCTATCATATTATGCTCTTGAATCGTTGTCTAGCATAAGGGCTAGAATAAGGAAGTTTTATTTGAAGTTGTCTCGTGAGTTGATCTTGGAGAGCAAGGTTGCCTTATTGAACAAGGATATGGATTTCTGTAGACATGGTGTATATGTAAAAAGTTGAGGAAGAAAAAAAAAATAAGAAGAGACAAGTGAGAGGCAAAGTAAGAAATTTTGCTATTTGGATCAGGGTAGAGGTCAGCAGTAGAGTGGTAGAGATGGTAGGAAGTGGTCTAAGAAGAAGTGGGGCAATTCTGGTTCCTACTCTACGGCTAATTCTCCCTATGCGAAGATGTCAGGTGACCGTCATTATCAGTATAATAATAGGTTTAGAGCACCAGGAGCCCAGTTGTAGGCTAGTGGGGCTCAGTCCATTCTATCATATTTCCCTTGCAGATTTTGCAATCAGGCACACCGTGGGTTCTGCTAAGAAGGGAGGAACAAGTTCTTCAAGTATAGTTAGATTGGTCATCTTCATAGGGATTATCCTTCTAAGGTTGCTTCTGGGGCAAATAAGATTCCTATTTCTTTTTCATCTACTCCTTTACTAAAGCGTGCTACTTCTATTTCTGGCTCAGTCAATGGTCAGAACTGTTTGTATTCTCTAGACACTCACCAGGATTTTGAGGCATCCCCTTATGTTGTTAATAGTACGCTTAAACTCTTTTTCCTTGATGTGTATTGTCAACTTAATCCTAGGTCTACTATCTCTTATATAACCCCTTATGTGGCTATTCATCTTGGCTTTGATCCTGAGTATATTTTGGACCCTTTCTCTGTGTCTACCGCGGTGGGTAACTCTATTATTTCTAGAAGGGTATATAGGGGCTGTGTGATATTGGATCATGGTAGGAAGACCTTGGTCGATGTAATAGAGTTAGACATGATAGACTTTGATATGATTTTAGGGATTGATTGGTTGCATTCATGCTATGCGTGTCTTGATTGTTAAACCCGAAGGGCCAGTTTCCATTTCCCTAATGATCCGGTGATCGAATGGGAAGATAGTTCCCTAATGCTTAAGGTAAATTTCATCGAGTATCTTGGAAAAATTAGTTTCCAAAGGATGCCTCTATCACTTAGTACATGTTAAGGATTTTAGAGCTGAAGATTCTTCTTTCAGACTATCCCTGTTGTCTGTGAATTTCCCAAAGTGTTCCCTGATGGACATACTGGTGTACCTCCTGATAGGGAAATTGATTTTGGGATCAACCTCCTTCCGGATACTCGTCCTATTTCCATCCCTCCTTACAGAATGGCTCTAGTTGAGTTGAAGGAACTCAAGTAGCAGTTGAAAGATTTTCTTAAATATGGTTTTATCTACCCTAGGCTATCTTTGTGGGATGCTCATGTTCTCTTCGTGAGTAAAAAGGATGGTTTCCTTCGGGTGTGTATTGATTATCGCCAACTAAATAAGGTAACTACGAAGATCAAGTAGTCATATTTGAGGATTGAGGATCCTTTTGTTCAGCTCTAGGGTGCTAAGTTGCTTTCCAACATTGATGTTCGATTTGGGTACCATCAGTTGAGGATTAGGAAGGCGGTTATGCCTAGGTCTACCTTTCTGATGTGGTATGGTCATTTTGAGTTCTTTGTGATGTGTTTTGGCTTGACCAATGCCCTAACAAAATTTATGGACCTTATGAATTGGGTTTTCCATTAGTTCTTGGACTTGTTCGTGATTGTCTTTATTGATGATTTTTGGTGTATTCTAAGAGTAAGGCAGATCATGATGATAATCTTTGCCTTGTGTTGCGGGCCCTTAAGGATCAGTATTTGTATGCATAGTTCTCCAAGTGTGAGTTCTGGTTGAATTTCGTGACATATCTAGGTTGTGTTGTTTCTAGAATAGAGACCATTGCAGATCCACAAAAGGTTGCAGCGGTTAAGAAATGGCGTAGAACCATGACTCCAACAGATATTTAGAGCTTTTTGGGTTTAGCCGACTATTATAGAAGGTTTGTGGAGAGTTTTTCTTGTATCATTATCTCGTTGAATATGTTGACTCAAAAAAAGGTAAAATTCTTATGGTCTGATGCTTGCGAGGGTAGTTTCATGAAGCTGAAGGATAAGTTGATTTCAGCTCTGATTTTGAATCTACCTGAGGGTACTGATGGTTTTGTCATCTATTATGATGCATCCCGGATAGGATTGGTTTATGTATTGATGTAGCATGGAAAGGTAGTTGCTTATGCCTTTAAATAGTTGAAAGTTCATAAGAAGAATTATCCAATATTTGGAATTATTAGCTGTGGTGTTTTCGTTAAATATATGACGACATTATTTGTATGGGGTCAAAGTTGATATTTATTCTGATCATATGATCCTTCAATACATATTCACTTAGAAGCAATTGAATCTCAGGCAAAGGATATGGCTTGAGTTGCTAAAGAACTATGACATAAGTGTCCACTATCATCCAAGTAAAGCTAAAGTGGTTGCTGATCCTCTTAGTAGGTTGTCTATGGGAATATTTTCTCATGTGGATGAGGAAACACGGGATTTAGTAAAGGTTATTCACCTTTTGTGTAATCTAGGAATTTGTCTCTATGATTTTGAGGATGTTGGTGTAGTTGTTCAAGAGGAGGCAATGTCATTTCTTCGTACAGAAGTAAAGGAGCAACAAGTGTTAGATCCTATTCTGATGCAAATCAAGAATGATGTAGGTAGGCAGAGAATGATGGTTTTTGAGATTGGTGGTGATGGTATCTTTAGGTATCAAGGTAGGTAGGTTGTTCCTGATGCTGATGGGTTACGAGGTAGAATTTTTGCTGAAAACCATGAATCGTGTTATACTCTTCATCCTGGTTCAAAGAAGATGTATCACGATCTTAAAGAAATTTATTGGTGGAATAATATGAAACAGTATGTGGCCAATTTAATGGCTAAGTGCATGGTGTGCCAGCAAGTGAAGGTAGAGCACTTGAGGCCCGGTAGGTTAACTAAAGAGATTAAGTGACACGACTAAAAATTTGGCCTTATCGTATGGGCATCTCGAGCCCAACAAGGATCATATATCACCCCGTTAACCCGACCTAACCATCAAATCAATCCACAAGTGTAGGATGGACTCCGAACATTTAACAAGATAGCGGAAACAAGACCAATAATCATAACTTAAGAATGTCTAATCATTCCATTAATGTCAACATACTAAAACAACATACCTAAGTCCATATTCGTCTACAAATCCTCTACAAATCTGATATCTATAATAAGTCTGTACATTCCCCCTACGATAGCTAAAAGCCAATTCTAAAATAAGTCTATGACACAAGATAGAAAGACCCTAAAATGTATGCCTTCCAAAGTATGGAAGATCACCACTTTAAAGTCAACACACGATCCGCTCGAACCCCTGGTCATTGCACAGGAAAATAAGAAGAAGCTTTGTCCCCTTTGTCGTGTGGGGATACAACGTTTGAAGACAGTTAGCGGTTGGAGCTCTAGCATATAACTCAAGGGTAAGGATAAAATAGTGTCATCATTCAAAACCAAGTCTTACCATCACATGCAGCCACATTTACATACATAGGCATATATATGTAGATATATCGATACATCGAGGAAAAAAACAAGGCGTTAAACTTGTATTTGAAAACATCCAACCATGATACATTAAGTAGAGGACTTTAACCTTCCACTTGCATAGATTAGTAAGTTTTAACTTTGCAACCATATTAAGCATAAGGACTCTAACCTCAAGCCATCTTACTACGCACGTGGAATCTAACCACAAGTTGCCTTATTAAGAAAGGGGAATATAACCACAAGTCATTTTATTTGACAAGCGGACTATAACAACAAGCCATCTTTTAAAGAAAGTGGACCCTAACCACAAACCAGCGCATCCATTAGTAGGCGACATTGGGACTCTAACCCTTTGTCCATTCATTCACATCTACTTAGTTCAACATTCATGGAATCTAACCCACTTAACCAATTCAAGCTATCTAGGTTACCAATTAACTCATTACATGTCCAAAAAGGCCTTTACAAAGTCATTTGCCAATCATTTTTACTCATTAAGCCATTTCCTTAGTTCAAAGCACTCTTAACATGTAAATAGTTATTTCTGTTAGACATTTTCACAATCTTCTTGAGGGGCCTACCTTTACCATGACCAACACCCATATGAAAACCATCAATATTTAAGTTACTCTTGACCCATTTGTTAAACCACAATCAACAAGCACCCATATGTGCAAACCATCACCAATAACATGTATAAACACAAGTTTGAACAAAAGTTAACAATACCCATCACTATGCAACAAAACCCTTAACATTTGATTTCTAAAGCCACCATTCAAAAATAAAATAAATGTTTAAAACACATAATATTTTAGAAATAACAAAGAGGGAAGAGTCACATTCCTTTTACATAAAGATTCAAGAAGAGATTCTTGGTCTCTAAGCTCCTAGATGACCTCCTTGATGAACCCTAACCCTAATTTTGTTGAAGAAGTTTAGAGAGTGTTTTGGAATGTTTTGATCTTTTTCAAGTGAAGAATTAAGGGCCAAACAATGTTATAAGTCATGGATCATAAGGGTTTAGATGTGCGAAATGTCTAAAATGTCCTCAGCTTAAAAACTAAAAAATTTATCCCAGGAGGGTACGACTTCCACACCTAAACTATACCCTAGGGTACAAATGGTACCCTAACTCGTACTCTAGACCTCACCATGGACCTCAAAACTATCTAACATATGACAACACATGAACATATCATACCCTAAGGTACAAGAAGTACCCTACAACACTTACCCTAGGCAGAATATACTAAGTCAAGCTCAAGACATCATACGACTTGGCATATTAAGACTAGTACCCTATCATACGACTTGGGTATGGTTAAACCATACCTTGGATGTAATGTAATCCACACTACACTTCCTAACATATGAGGGGGGGGTCAAATTTGTACCATAGCTGTAACGCCCAGAATCTGGTACCTAGAATGCTACATGGTGCTCATGACCCCGAAGTACCACAAGCTAACCTATGACTGATATCTATAACTGGGCACTGCATAATATACTATATAAATGCGAAAAAAGGCTGAAAGGCCATAAGGTTTAATTATCTAATAAAACATAACGTATGGAAATACGGTATATCAATACCAAAACAAAATTGAAATAACAATCTGAACATGCTATAGTCTGGATGCCTCTAAACTGTCTAAAAACTGTGGAGTAGATGGGACATATTCCTAACTAACTCTGAACTACTGAAATAATAAAGAAATAAAATTATCATATTATCCTCGAATGATGAGGACTCACTGCTAGTCTGGTTGCTGAACGTCTAATCTACTAAGGATTCTCTGGAGCTCGTGCTTTTGAACCTATGGTATATAACACCGTAGCGCAAATTTGTCAGTACGATTGAATGTACTGGATGCAAGTGAGGTAGGCTGAATGCAAGGGGTTTATATGCATGAACAATACTAACTGACTGAAAAACATGAACGTGAGAACACATGCATGAATATATGAACTGTAACTGAGATCATGACATCACTGAATCTAAATACTGATAACGTAAGTTTCATATAACTAATATAATACTATCTGAATGACTGTGTCTGATAGTCCTATTTCTGATGGAACTAGCTGAGTTCCATACTAAGCTAGGTGATTGTATCTGATAGTCCTGAATTCTTTAGAACTATCTGAGTTCTATTACTAAGACTGAGACTGAGACTGTAACTTTGGAAAGTAGTCATATTACCGACATGCCCCAAATGAGATAATATAATTCAGTTAGGGTCTAATCTGTAACCCCAATTGGAAGGGTGTCAACATCACGCCACTGGCAAGAACAAACTGTGAGTAATCCCTCATCTAATAGGTACTCTAAGGAGAACGGTCGGACCTTCACCTAACAGGTTAAGTCACCATCTAAAAGGTTAGATATCTCAACCTACGTTGACTACGTAGTTTTGGAGCGCAAGGATTCCTTCTAAGAATCACACCATCTACTCGCAAGTGATTTTTAATCCTTAGGCTTACCCGGTGCTGAATCCTACTCCCATCTGATTATACACTGAACTAATTATACTGAACTAACTGGACTGAGTTTCTCGAGTTTCATTAACTGATGGAACATTACCGAGATCTGATAACTGACTGAGATAGCTGAGATTACTGAGATTATTGAGTTTTCCAGAGTCATGAGACTAACTAAATTCTACTGAATATGGCTTGACTGGGAGTATCTTGAAAACTAACATTGGCTCTAGGCACACAACTAAATTGTCGGGTACAAGCACCCCCAGGACTCGATACCATGAAACTGACAAGACATGATACTTCCTGGACTCATGACCATAATCAACAATCCTTAATAGAATCATTGGGGAATTTCATGATGCACTTGATTACTATAGGCTAGTACATGAATAGAAATGCTTATAAATATGTCAAAATTTCATAGGGCTAATCTCATGAATAGTCCATAAAACAATTTCAATGCATAAAAATAACATGGAAGTCATTTTGAACATAAGAGTATAGCATGGGTTCATCAATAAGGTCATAATTGAGTCTGAAAGCATGATTCTTATTCTCTTAGGCATTTTATCAAACACACTGCATGCACAACCTTAGGCTTAGGCATATACACTAGTTCATACATTATGGTTACTTTAATCAACTCAATTTAAAAGTTTCCAAACCCATATACTAGCATAATTTCATGAAAAGTACATAAAGACTCCAACTTGGGATTCATACAACCACATCAACATAATTAAAATTAACTCACCATATGGAAATCACAATTCATGAGCTTAAAAATGGAATTGTTGAGGTTCATGGGTAAAATAAACCCATGAATCAACACTTTACATACCTAGGTGGATGATTTCTTGAATATTGGTGGAGAAAAGCTTGAATTCTTGACTTGGGATTAAACACCTAGGGTTTCTTGTTCTTGGGGATTGATCTTTGAGAGAAACCCTAATTTGGTGTTGTGGATAAATAATGAAGTTATGAGCTCTTGTCTGGTATAATTAGGGGTTAAAACGGGTGGAAAAGACCCAAGTAGCCTTTTAAAAATGGCTTAAAATCCCTGATCGAAAGTGGCGACAGTTTGGGCAATGGTCCATCGCTAGCTCGACTGTTCGTCGGTCCTGACCTTCACGCTTGGCCAAAAGATGGGTTCACTACCTTTGTTGCGACGGCTTGGGAGATGGTCCGTCGCTAGCTCGAAGGTCTGTCAGCCTGACTGTCACTTTTGGGTAGTTTCAACAGTTCTCTGTAAAACGTCTATAACATTTTACTCTGATACCAGATATGGATGAAATTGGTATCATTAGAAAGCTGATTCAAAATTGGGGAAATTCTATCTGATTTAAACATTAATCATTTAAGTCATCACTAACTCTTCTGGAGACTAGATTTGACTTAAAGAAAGTTTGTGGTATTACAATAGCAGATGAGTGGTATGCCCGAACCGCACCTTCTCCGGAAATTCAACTTAGGGGATTTTTCTAAGGGTTCAAAGCGATGATGTTTAAATTCTCCCCCATTTGGATCATTCATCCTCGAATGATGGGTAAGGTATGCATAAGCACTAGATAACACATAATAGCACTTAAAGATAACTGTTAGTCAAGTTAGAAAATAAAGATATACAACAAGGGTAAGACACATTCCATGATCATTATTAATCATCCATTCATTTAATTGACTTTGGGAATCTAACCCATTAGCTATCAAAACACTTGCTCAATTCAAAGTTTAGGGACTTGAAACCATTGCCTATCAGAAAAACACAAATGATGTTAAGAAGATTAACACATACCTCAAGCACGAATTTCCAGAATGGAATAAAAATACGGATACTGAGACTTCATGTCCTCTTTTGCTTCCCAAGTAGCTTCCTAGGACTTTTGGTTCCTCTATAGAACCTTCACCGAAGATAACTCTTGGATTCACAACCGGCGAACTTGTTGATCCAAGATCCTCACCGGGACCTCCTCATAGGACAAAGAGTTTGAAATACCAACATCCTCCGAGGGAACAACTAACAAAGGATCACCCATACATTTCTACAACATAGACACATGGAATACCGGATGGATGGAGCTTAAAAAAAAGGGTAACTCAAACTCATAGGAAACATTAACAACCCTCTTTAAAATCAAAAACTAAGCTTCCCCTTTTTACAAAATGCATCACTCCCTTCAAGGGAGATACCTTCAAGAATACCCGATCGTCAATATTAAGCTCCAAATCCCTATGCCTCACATCCACATAGGACTTTTGGAGACTTTGAGCGGATTCTAAACTATCAAGAATCACCTTCACCGTCTCCAAGGCTTGGGGAACCAAATTAGGGACAAGAAACTTACCATCACCAACTTCATACCACCCAATAGGAGAACGAAATATCCCACCATGCAATGCCTTAAAAGGAGCCATACTAATGCTATAATGGTAACTATTATTATAAGTGGATTCAATCAAAGGAATATGATCATACCACCTACCACCATAATCAATCACACGAGCGCAGAGCATATCTTTCAAAGTTTGAATAGCCCTTTCTGCTTGTCTATCCATCTACAGGTGGAATGAGGTACTAAGTCACACCTTAGCCCCCTAACCATTCTAGAATGACTTCCAAAAGTGAGATGAGAACAAAGTACCATGATTCAAGATGATAGAAATCAGAGCACCATACAACTTCACAATCTCCTGAATATACAACTTAGCAAAATCTTTCGCTGTGTAACAAGTCCTCACCAATAAGATGTGAGCGGACTTGGTCATTCTATCCATAATAACCTAAATAGAATCACATTGATTCCAAGACCAGGGAAAACCAGTAATGAAATCCATATTAATCACCTCCCACTTCCATTCGAGAAACTTAATCTTTTGGTACAAACCTTTGGGTCTCAAGTGCTCAACTTACACTTGTTAACACACCATACATTTAGCCATAATGCTAGCCACATATTGTTTCATATTATTCCAATAGTTAAAATCCCTAAGATCATGATATATCTTCATATAACTGGGATGAATAACATATCGAGATCTATAAGCCTCATCCATAATCCTTTCCCTCAATCCATGGATGTTGGAAATACATAGCCTGACTTGGTACCTCAAGATACTATCACCACTAAATGCAAAATCAACAACCTTTTATTGACCCAAACTACTCTTAATCTTCATCAAATCAGGATCCAATATTTTTTTTCCTTTCTCTCCATAACAAGAGACGACTGTGACACCTGAAGTATAAATACACCCCTATCCTTAGAGTCCATGAGACGAACTTAAAGATTAGTAAAAAGGTGAATGTCCTTCACCAACTCCCGGTTATCCTCATCCATATGAGCTAAACTCCCCATGGATAACATGCTAAGAGAATTAGAAATGATGTTAGCTTTACCTAGATGGTAATAGTGACTCATATCGTAGTCTTTTAGCAGCTCAAGACATCTCCTTTGTTTGAGACTCAACTCCTTCTGGGTAAACACATACTGAAGGCTCTTATGATCAAAAAAAATATTAATATGAACCCCAAAGAGATAGTGTTGCCATATCTTCAATGCAAATACCACGACTAATAACTCCAAGTCATAAGTAAGGTAGTTTTTTTTATGAACTCTTAATTTCCTAAAAGCATAGGCCACCACCCTACTATGTTGTATTAGCACATAACAAAGCTTAATGTGAAAAGCATCATAATATACCACAAACCCATCATTACTTGGGCAAGGTTGAAATCAAAGCCAAATTGAATTTATCATTCAACTTCTCAAAACTGCCCTCATATACATCTGACCATAAGAACATGACCTTTTTCTATGTCAACTTAGTCAATGGAGAACTATCATCAAAAAACTTTTCACAAATCTCCTAGAGTAAGTAACTAGACCCATAAAGCTTTGAATATCAATTGGAGTCACAGGTCTAGGCCACTTCTTAATCGCCACACCTTTTTATGGATCCATCATGATCCTTTCACTAGAGATAACATAACTCAGAAAATTCACAACCTTCAACCAAAACTCGAACTTAGAGAACTTGGCATACAAATGATGGTCCTTCAAGGTTTGCAACACAACACGGAGGTGATCGACATGATCCACCTCACTCATATAATAGACCAAGATGTCATCAATGAAGAAAATGATAAAAAAAATCCTAAAATCGACAATAATCCTATTTACCAAGTCCGTAGATCCTGCATGTGTATTGGTCAACCCAAAGACATAACTAGGAACTCATAATGACTTTACCGAGTCCTGAAGGCAGTCTTAGGGATATCCACTTTCGTAATCTTAAGCTTATGATAACCCAACCTAAGATCAATCTTAGAGAAACACTTCACAACTTGAAGTTGATAAATCAAATCATCGATCCTAGGGAAAGGATATTTATTCTTTATTTTCACCCTATTCAACTGACGATAGTCAATACACATCTGAAGCAAACCATCCTTCTTACACATAAACAACACTGGATCACCCCAAGGAGACATATTAGGATAGAAAAACCTTTATTAAGAGATCCTTCAATTTCTCCTTAAGCTCATTCAGAGCCATTCTATACGGAGGGATTGAAATAGGATGAGTGTCCGAAACAAGATCTATCCCAAAATTAATTTCCCTATCAGGAGGAATACCAGGAAGGTCATTGAGAAAGACCTTAAAAAATGTATTAACCACAAAAATAGATTCTAAAGAAGGACCTTTCAAATTAGAATCTTTAACTAAGAATAAATGATACAAAAACCCTTTAGAAATGAACTTTCGGACTCTAATATACGAGATAAACCTTTCTTTAGGAACTAAAGAACCCCCTTCCCATACAATGACCGGCTCATTAGGAAATTTAAACGTGACCTTACGGGTGCAAAAATCAAAGAAAGCATAGCACGAATGCAACCAATCCATTCCTAGAATTACATAAAAAACAACCATGCCCAGCTCTATCAAGTCTACCAAAGTTTATCTACCACCAATAGATACCACCCCCCAATAAACTCTTTTAACGACCATAGAGTTTCCTACCGAGGTAGAAATAGAAAAAGGAGCTAACAGATAGTCAGGACCAAAACCAAAATGAATAGCAACAAATGGGATCACATAAGAGAGAGGACCCTAGATCACGTAAATAATACATATCACGGTAAAAAAATTTCAACATACCCGTAATAAAATCTGAAGATTCCTTATAATCCTGGCGAGTAATAAGTGCATATAATAAATTTTGAAAAGTGCTAGCACCAAAAATAGAAGTAGAAGCAACACCATTCTATGTAGGAGTAGATGAAGTAGAAATAGGGGGCCCTATTGGCCCAAGAATTCAGTAGAGAGGGGTACTCTCATTGTATGTGCCCAATCTAACCATATCTAAAACATTTTTCGTTTCTTTCTCAGATTAGGCATGATGATGTTGACCACTAAATCTATAAGAAAGGTAGGATGGAGCTGACTGGCCCCCACTGGGTTGAGACTGGCACCTTGTTCCCTAGAAACGTTACCCCTCTAAAAATGTCTATCTCTCGGTGGCCTCGAGTAGGGAGTACTAGCCATAGAATAGGAGTTTGGACTCACAAAATTCTTTTTCTTAGACCACTTACAACTAAACTATCTTCCTCCACATTATTCAAAAAATTGAGACCTCTTGCTCTGCCACTCATCAATCTCAACTTTTTTCTTTTTCTCTTTCTCTACTTGTTGCATATACACAACCAATCTAGAGATGTCCATTTCTTTGATCAACAATGCCTCCTTACTCTCAAGGAACAACTCAGGATAGAGTCCCGAAGTAAACTTATGCATTTTATCTCTTAAGCTAAAAACTATCTCTAGAGAATACTGAGATAATTGATGAAACTTCAAGGCATACTCCTTGACAAATATCTTTCCTTGCCTCAGATTAGCAAACTCCTCTACCTTTTCTTCCTTTAACTCTTAAGGAAAAAATGGTCAAAAAATACATTAGAGAAATCCTTCCACAAAGATAAATCCTCAATATCACTCTTTATCTGATCCCATTTTTCATACCATTAGTATGCCACATCTTTCAACTGATAGGCTGCAAACTCCACCCCTTCCGCATTAGTGCCATACATAATTCTAAAAATCTTTTCCATATCATCCGAAAAATCTTAAAGATCCTCCTCCACCTTAACACCAGTAAAGGTTAGAGGATTCAACCTTATAAAATGGCCAACCCTTGTAGGCTCAGAAGATAGAGTAATAGATATACCACACTTAGCCTGAGAAGCCACCAACTGACAACTCATATGAATCGACTGACAAAACTCAGGATTCATTATGTTAGCCTAAGGAACTGGAGAAGGACTAGGCAAAACTGGTGGAACTTTAGGATCATCAGAAACTGAACGTTTAGACCTGGTCTAGACTCTATAAGTTGGATGAACTCCATCCTTATTGTCCTCAGTCACGATAGAAAGATTTAATTAAATATCATATCTTCTTGGAGGTATGATATAAAAGGTAAGCAAACAAAAATCAGAGAAATCTAAGACCTTAGACTCTATAGCTCAAAAAAATACCACAAGCAAGGGAAACATTCTTAAATTTCTTGTAGCTCCTCTTTTATAAATATGGAGTGCTATACACGCATAAAAGAGACTCTACTTGACATGGGTTTATGGAAACCCAACTATCTATGAACCTAGGATCTGATACCAACTTGACATGACCTATAACCAACCTTGTCATATGGGTATCTCGACACCAACAATCACCGTAGATTTCCCAATTAACCTGACCTAACCATCACATTAATAACAAGTGTCTGATGGACTCTAAACATATAATAAGATAACTAAAACAAAATAAATAATCATAACTTAAGAATGTCTAATCATTCTATTAATTTCAACATACTAAACCAATGTACCCAAGTCCACAGTTGTCCACAAAGTCTCTACAAATCCAATGTCTATAATATGTTAGGACATGCCCTCCACAATAGCCAAGAACTAATTCTAAAATAAGTTTATGACATAAGATAGAAGGACCTTGAAATATATGCCATCCAAAGTATGGAATCTCTTCACTTCAAAGTCAATACATGATCTGATCAAACAACTGGTCACTGCATAGAAAAAAGAGTAGAAAACCCAACTCTTGTGTCGCATAGGGACACATCGTTTGGAGATGATTAGTGTTTGGAGCTCTTTCATGTAACTCAAGGATAAGGATAAAATAGTGTCATCAGTCAAAATCAAGTCTAACGATCATATGAAACCACAATTACATGCATATGCATATATATAGATATATAGATACATTGAGTGTTGATAAAGGAAACAAGGCCTTAACATGTATTTTGAAACATCTAACCATGATACATGAAGTGGAGGACTCTGTCCCTCCACTTAGGTAGATTTGGAAGTTTGAATTCTCTATTATATTAAGTATGAGGACTCTAACCACAATCCATTTTACTAAGAAAATGGACTCTAACCACAAGTCATCTTATTAAGTAAGTGGACTCTAACCATGAGCCATTTTATTAGACAAGCTGAATCTAACCACAAGCCATCTTTTAAAGAAAGTGGACATAACCATAAGCCATCACGTTCTTTACTAGTCAATATTGGGACTCTAACCCTTTGTCCATGAATTCACATCAACTTAGTTTAATATTCAAAATATCTAACTCACTTAGCCAATTCAAGCCATCAAGGCTACATTGCAACACCATATATAACCAAAAGGTCTTTACGAACCTTTTATCAATCAATCACTCAAATAGACCAATTCCTTTGTTTCAATCACTATTCAAGTAAATTTGTGATCATCAAGACCTTTACCAAAACATCCATTCTTCATTAGCATTCTTACAACAAGCTTTAATTCAAACATTTTTCAATTTCATGTTTAAGGACTCAAACCCTATTTAAAAATCAAACCACCAAGGTTACCAATTAACTAATTATATGGCCAACAAGGCCTTTACAAAGTCATTTACCAATAATTATTACTCATTAAGCCATTTTCTTCATTTGAAGCTCTATTAACATGTACCTAGTTATTTCTCTTAAACATTTTCACAAATTCCTTGAGGGCATACCTTTCCCATGACCAAAACCCAAGTAAAAACCATCAAGATTTGGGTTAATCTTGATCCGTTTGTTAAACCACAATCAAAAAGCACCCACATGTTCAAAACATCAAAAAACATGTATAAACATAAGCTTGAACAAGAGTTAACAATTCCCATCACTATGCATCAAAACCCTTAACATTTGATTTCTAAACCCACCATTCAAAAATTAAATCAATATTTAAAACATATAATATCTGATAAATAACAAATAGAGAAGATTCACATGCCTTATACACAAGATTCATAGAGAAATTCTCGGTCTCAAAGCTCCTAGATGGCCTCCTTAATGAACCCTAGCCCCAATCTTGTTGAAGAAGTTTAGAGAATGTTTTGGAACTTTTTGAAATTTTCCATTTGAATAATAAAGGGACCAAAAAATTTATAAGTTGTAGGTCTTAAGGGTTTAGGGATGGGGAATGTCTAAATGTCCTCAGCTTAAAAGCTAAAAAACTAAACCCAAGAGGGTATGAATTCCAAACCTAAATTATACCCTAAGGTACCTTAACTCATACCCTAGACCACACCATAGACCTCTAAACTATCCAACATATAATTACACATGCATATATAATACCCTAAGGTACGAGAAGTACCCTCTCATACCCTAGGCGAAATACACTTGGTCAAGATCAAGACATCATACAACTTGAAAACTTATGACTAGTACCCTATCATATAAATTGGATGAGGATAAACTATACCTTGGATAGAATATAAGCCATACTACACTACCTAACATACAAGAGAGAGGGTCAAAGTCATACCATAGCATACAAGTGGTATGCTCAAATGGTACCTTGTTTAGAAACTTAATTTAGGAAATTTTTCTAAGGGTTTAAAACCAAGGTGTTTCATTGAGATACCAATGTAAAAAGGGTGATAATTAATTTGGATTTTGTTACCGGTCTTTCGCGATCTTGCGAAAAATTTGATTTGATTTGGGCCATTGTAGATAGAATGACTAAGTCCTCTCACTTCTTGCCATTGATGAAAAATTTCATTTTTGAGGTTTATACCAAGTTTTTTATTGAGGAGATCATGAAATTGTATGGTACTCCAGTTTCCATTATATTTGATAGGGGTGCTAAGTTCTAATCTCACTTTTGTAGGTCATTGCAACATGGTTTGGGAAAAAGGTGACCCTTAGTTAAACTTTTCACCCATACATGGACAAGCAAGTGGAAAGGATGATTTAGGTTTTTGATGATATGCTTCAAAAATATGGTTTTGATTTTGATAGTATTTGGGTTGACCACCTGCCTCTTATAGAATTTTCCTACAATAACAGTTATCACTTTGGCATTGGGTTGTCTTTATTTGAGGACTTATATAGTACGAGGTGTATATCTTCTATTGGGTGGTTTGACATTTATGAAAATAAGTTTTTTGTCCTTGATTTGGTTCACAAATGATAGAAAAGGTGAAGGTGATTCCAGATAGACTTAAGGCCACCCAAAGTCACTAAAAGTCCTATGCAGATATGAAGTGAAGAGAGTTGGAATTCAGTATTGGTGATTGGGTATTCTTAAAAGAGTCTCCCATGAAGGGAGTAATGCAATTTTGTAAAAAGGGAAAGATCAGTCCCTATTATGTCCATCTGTACTTAGTTTTGAAGAAGGTTGGTAATGTTGCCTATGAATTGGAGTTACCATCTAGATTAAGCTCTATTTATCTAGTGTTTTATGTTTTAATATTGAGAAAGTGCGTGGGGGATCCTCTTATGATTTTTCCTTTGAAAGATATGGGTATCTCAAATTCCTTATCCTACGAGAAAGTTCTGATCGAGATTTTGGATCAACAAGTTTATCAGTTATAGATGAGGCATATGTCTTTGGTAAAACCAAAAGGTCGAGGAAGCTACTTGGGAAGATTATAAGGACTCAAATTCCAAGTATCCTTTCTTTTTTCCCCTTCTAGATAATTGTTCTTAAGGTGCGTGTATTCCTTAACACCTTTATTTTCTGACTTTGTTAAAGAAAAAGGTGATTTCCTTAGTACTTTGTTTTCTGACTTATTTAAAGGTAAGAGTAAAGGTATACGAAGTTAAATCATTCTAATTCATGTATTGTACTATCATTCGAGGATGAATGATCCTAAGGGAGAAGTATGTAATGCCCTGGGTTTTTGGGCCCTTGGGATTTCTAGGATTTTGCTGTCACTGTCCTAGTTATGACTGAATCGTATGAGTCGTAGGGTATTCTAACAAGTTGTTGGGATGAGTCATAAAAAAATCAGTAAGTTTATGGCTTGATTATGCTCTGAATATGAGCGTCTCACTAAGAGCCATAAGGATATGCCATGATTTGTCAGGTATAATGATAGGGTATCCAATGTAAGTCTCAATTTGGATTCTGTGTTGACTATGACTAGACCCTATGAGTAGTAGGGTCCCATTATGAATGGTGTTATTGAGTCATAATGATATTGGTGTAGGGTTCTTTTGTGGTACTACCTTGTTATGACTCATGGTGATGAGTCATAAGGAGTGGCTATGAGTCATGGGTTGACTCATGTTAAAGATAGCACTTTTTCAGCTTTTAAGTTAAGGGCATCTTGGAAATTTTCTCTCTTACCCAAATTGAAACCCATGTATTATAATGTTAATAAGGTGTCATTAGCACTCAGAAACAAATCAAGTAACTTTTTAAACACTCCCAAAAGGCTCTCTAAATTTCCTCAAGAAAGTTAAACTAAGGTTTCATCAAGTTGATCATCTAAGGACTCAAGGATCGATATTTCGCCAAATTTCTTAGTGTTTAAGGCATGTTACTCTTCCTTCGCTATTAATTTTGTAAAAGCATGTATTTTAAAGTATTGTTCATGAGATGTTCATGTTGGTTTCAAAACAAAGGTTGGGGGTTTTGAATGCTTGTTGTTGAACAATATTTTCCTATAGTTTATATATGACTAGTCATGCTTTAAATAAGGTTTTGAAATTATGGGTGCATGGGTATGGTGAATGAACTAGGAAATTGTGATGTTCCCAAACTTTTGGATTTTGAAGTGATTATGACCCTGACCTCATAGTGTGAAATTGGTTTTGAGTTATGATAAAAGCGAGAATTTATAAAATTGAACTAGTCTTGGACTATTGCATGATATAAAGTGGTATTTGAAACATAATGGTATGATTTAATGAAAAAGAGGAGTTGGTGTTTCCCCTATCTTGTAATAATGAACAAAGAGAGTTGTTTTCCCTAAGTTAATGGAAAATTATTTTGGCATGTTGTTGTTACCTTGTAAGTGTAGTTGGTATGATGATACTAACAATGTATGCCTTAATGTGAAATGTGGTTCATGAATGGGATTGAGTGATAAATGTTTTAATTGGGCTCTAAGAAGGATTATGTAGCTGTGTCGTGAAAGTGGAGGTTTGGGTGATCGACACTGAAAATCATATTTGCCGACATGGGGGTCAAAGTGACCAGGGAGGTTTGAGTCCCCCTTAGTATTATTATTTCATGATTAGGGAGGTTTGAGCCCCTCATAAATCATTACATAATTGGGTGCTTACATCAAATTAGTGTATGTTGGGAGGTTCAAGTCCCTCGTGTGCATATATATGAGATTATTCTCTGGGTTATATGGCTACACACACTGGGACACAGCCAGGGGGTGAGATCTGGGGCCCATATACCCTGTGGATACATGTTATAATAGTTGAGCTACACAATCCAAGCTTAAGTTTTCAAGCGTATGCTAAGCCTTATTCCCTACCTAGACATATGATGTGCATGTATATATATATATATATATATATATATATATATATATATATATATATATATATATATGTTTATGCATTAAATTATATGTACTAGTTTTGAATGATTTTTAACTGTTGATAATGTCATTATGTTATACTTATCCCTGAGTTAATTGCTAACTTTCACCTTGCTAACCTTCTTCAGAAGCTATATCCCCACGCGATGTAGAAATTGAACATACTTCTACTCTTCCTACCTAGTAACTAGGATTTGAGATCATCTTGTGAGTTACCATTGAAGTGGTAAGCTTCCATACATCGTAAGTCTACATTTCATGTTTTTTTCTTTTATGTCTCAGACCCTTTAGAATTATTTTGGCTATAGTCGGGGGCGTGTCCTGACATTTTATTGGTATTCATTATTTAGATGGCTTTCTTTGGACTACTTTGTTTATTTGGCGGTGTCGGTTAGTTATTTGGCCAGTCGTTGAAGGTTGATTATGGATATGCATTAATTTTTTCTTAAGCTATTATAGTCATGCCTTAGTTTGGACCGTGATAGTTGTGTAGCTGAGTTGTAAAAGTGAAGCACCTGAGAGATCTCTACTTGAAACCACGGTTACCGACGTCGGGGTCAAAATAACCGAGTGGTTTGATCCCCCTTATTATTTCCCTATGATTGGGTGGTTCAAGTCCCCCATATTATATTACATGAGTTGGTTCTTGTGTCACCTTGATATGTCAGGAGGTTCGAGTCCCCTATAGTGCATATGTATACCCTCTGGTTCATGCAACCTCACACATTTGGGATCTACTAGATGGGGAAGAGATGGGCCTATATAGCCCATGGGTGCCTTAGTATGTTATGACGGTTGAGCTACAAATCCAAGATAAAGTTTTAAAGTGCATGTTAAGACATATTCCCTATCTCGGCATGTGATATATACATTTAAAACCAATCCACATGATCAAATGCATATACATATACATATACATATATATAGATATTATGTTGTCTTTATCCCTGAGTTACATGCTAGTGTGCACACCACTAATTATCTCCAGATGTTGTATCCCCATATAATGCAGGTACCGAAGATACCTCTACTTTTTTTGCACAAAGTTAGATGGATCAACTCGGTTCGTCAGTTCGTTGTGGTGAAATGGTGATCTTCTATACTCTGGAAGAATTAGATATTTCATCAGATCTATCATATATTAGATTTGAGAGTTCCATTATCATTAACATTATCATTTTCATCTATCAGATTCGGGGACATGTCCCGACCAAAACTAGTTTTTGGATCTTTTGTTAGAAGGCTTTGTTGGATTATTGTGGACTTGGGTGATGTTGGTCTATTTTTTTTTGGCCGATTTATGGTTATTGGTTATAGACATACCCCTTAATATTTAAACTTATTGTGTTATATGTTTCATCTGACATTGGGGATATTGTGTTATTTTATTAGGTGCACAAGGGTGGTCTCTGGTCCTTGGTAGACTTGAGATACCCATCACATCTAGGCCCTAGTTCAGATCATGACAAATATACTTTCTGGAAAGCTCTCCATCAAAATACCTTGCTCCACGTTCACTGGAATATGCTGTCATCAATAGAATAGATGGTCCATTAGAAAGTGGAAAGTGTATCTTAAAGTAGTAAGCAAGCCAACCATACACATAATGGATAGGAAAGGATACTCTGACTTGCTCAAGCTGCAAAGATTTATAGAATCTATTTAGACCATTATAAATTCTCAATAATACTAGAGCTGCAAGACCAAGAGTTTTCTTATCTACCACCATATCTGTAACTCTAAACGTTCACCGACGAATGAAATCTCCATCCTTTGAGAGAAATAAAAAGGTGCACAACCAATATGATAGAAATGTTGCAAAATATGTATCAGTCCTAAGTTCATACTTCACTTCAAGTTTAGAAAATGTGGCATCCTCTGCACTTGACCACTTTTCTGCTTTTGAAATAGTCCTAGTTGGGTTATGTGTTTACTTCAAGTGAGCAGATTTTTTTCTCCTTCCTCAATGGAGCTGACTCGCATCTTAATAACCTTTAACACCAAAAATTTATCCACTTGCATAAAAGAACTATTATATTAGAAGCCTCTCCATTTTGATGATGTTGGAAGGCTACAAACAAGAACTAGTAAGAACAAGGGATAAATATCTCACAGTTTTCATTAACACCTATAAGGTCTTTCTCTTCGGGCACTACTTATTCATAAGGAAGACCTCCGATGGGAAGACCACTAATTTTGTATATGCCCTAAAGGGATATGGATAGCTCTCCAACTGATGTAAATAATATATTGGTATTTGGACACCAATCCTCAAACAATACCTATAATATATTTGCGTTTCGATCATAGGCAAACAATGTAGCGTAAATGACATCATATATTTTTACTTCATTTAGGGTTTGTGCACTTTTGGCCAATATGTCGTCAGCCCATTCTCGGTATCCTTGAGCATGACGATATTCACTACTTATCTCTATGGTACCTCCCTAATGTATATTTTTTTGAGTACCCAACATCCTAAGTAAGGAATGGTGCTCACATTATTCATTGGCGTTGGTTGGGAGTTCAAGTAACCATACTTTAGTCAGTTGATTAGCTCTAATGTCATGTTCTAAATTCCAATCAGACATATGGAGAGAATTTTGCAGGGGTGGCTATGGATCTGCATACCTGTCTGCTATTTTAGTATCAGTAAATAGCCTGGTAAAAGCCGTACCATCATCAGCCTCAATTAGTAGATAATTGCTTATAGAGGATGAAGATGTTTCGTCTCTAAAGTGAACCAGATATGCAAGATGCATAAACAAAAGAATCATGGTCAAACACAAAGTTAAGATTCAGAAAAATACCATAGAAATGCCAAATATAAAGGTCATCCATGTTTTGGCTTTGGTTAAATTAAGTCATGTATTGAAGACAAACTTTTAAGATCTCAAGCTGACGGAGGCGAAGTTAAACTCACACACCTGAAGTGATACAAGATGAGATACAAAAAGCAGAAACACAAAAAAATAAGGAAAAAAATAGGAAATATGAGATAACAAATAAGGTAACGAGATAGAAAGATAGACACAATATGATAATGAAAAGGGCAAATAGAGGGTATATCAAACCCTAAACCCTCACTTAAATAATTACAACACGCACCTAACTCTTAGGAGAACCTCAAGGAAATCGGATTTCCAAGCAACCCACATTTTGAATTAAAGTATCAATGCAAGCTAATCCAAGCTTGCAATTCACTCATAAAGAACATTCATTCATAAATCATCAAAAGTTGTAAATGAAATAACTAAGGCATCTATTTATAGTGTTTTCCTTTGCATAAATAGCCTATTACAAAAATAGCCTTAGTGGCTATTTTACAAATCACCCACATGGGCCCTTCAAAGCATACTCGAAGCTCCAAGAATTATCCATGCATGGAATTGTGAGCTTAGGAGCTTAAAAGGGGCCCACAAAATACATCCTTGAGCTCTTTGCTTGATCATGGCTTGGAACTCTTTGTATTGGCCTCTAATGGTATCATCAAAACACTTAAAGCCGATCTGAATCATATAATCCTCCCCTTCTTGAAAAGGATTCTTCCTCAAATCCAAACCTTGTAAAACCATAGGAAGGATAGATAAACAAAAATTCCCCATATCATGATGGTTAGGGTTAGTATAATCAATCATAGCATCATGCCAAGGTTGCACGTAATTCACATATAACCAAACATCCTTCAAGACATTGGGAGAAAATTCAACTTTTAATGTTCAAAGGAGTTTGCTACGAAAAACATCAAGAAATTCCCCTAAGTTAGTCCCATTAAAAAAATTACCAAGAAAATCATTACATATAGGAATAACCAAGGGTAGAAACAAGGAGTGTTTAGGGAGTAGATTACCTTTCCAATCACAAGAAACCATATTTACACAAAACACATGCTTAGCATCAACATAACCATGCTCACAAAATTCATGCAAGTCATTTCCAAATATGGTTTTAAAGACATCAACACCACCTAGGAAGGATTTTAAGTCAAATATCTTCAAAATATTATCCATCATAGGATACATGTCATCATAAATCTAAGAAATGCTATGAATAATGGGGCGTAGGTACATACCTTTGTAACAAAGTCTTGAACTTGCCCTCTTGCCTTTTGAGCTTGCACTACTTGGACCTTAACTTGCATGCATTTATTTTGAAGTTAGAAATATACTAGTGCCAAATGTAGTAAAAAAACAAGGGCTTAGGTTTGTAACTAATGTCTCCTTTATTCCAAAGCTCCTCATCTTCACTACTCAACTCCTTCCCCATTATTAGGTTAAAATTCACAAACTCTCCTTTTTTAGTCCAAGCATCTTTATTTGGAGTTTTCATCATCAATCTACAAGGAACATTGAAGTCACCTTCATCCTCCGCTAACTCTTTTTCATCTCCGATGTCATCATACTCTTGAGAGGTTTCCTCACCACCATCATTTTGGGTCACTTTATACCCAATAGATTAATGATAACCCTCCACCAATACTATGTTCCTTTGGTTGGGGAATTAACTAGCTCTATGACCGCAACCTTGACATTTAAAGAAAACAATACCTCTAGGATTGGTGCTCGAAGATTTGTTACCTTCATTCCTTAGTGGATACCTTTGGATAGTCTTATTGATGGGATTTCCCTCTAAGGACTTTTTGAAATCCTTGTATTATTTTATCTGGAGGAAGTATAAGAATTTTAACCTTTATTAAAGTACTTCATGGCATTGATGTTCCTTTCAACCTCACTGGCCACTTTAACAAGATCTTCAATGCGGTCAAACTTGTGGATGACTAGTTGGAAAGAAACTTCATAGTCTAATACACCTTTGAATCGATCCATATAATGATTTGAGGGTTTAACAATCTTAAGGCAAAGAATCAAGTTTTGAAACTCCTCATAATAGTCTTCCACATCTCCACCTTCCTGCCTCAAGTTATAGAGCCTTGTTAGTTGCTTTGCTTGAACCTTTCTGTTACATACTTCTCCCTCGTAAGTACTATTAATTCATCCCAATCCAAAGGTTGGGATTACTATTTCTTTCTCTTTGTACTCTCTTAGTCTCACACTAAGTAGAAGCATACCCTTCAAGTTGAGAAATTACGTGGGCGGATTTTTTGTGTCCGATCAAATAATTAAGTAGGAAGATCCTATTGCATTGTATTATCCAATCAAACTAGATATATGAATCACTAATTTCTTTAAAGGTATTAAGAGTGATCTTGATTGAGTTAAGACCCATGTCTCGACCAATATTACCTCATTGATCCTATGGATGATCTTTTTAAACTTGGGGATGGTTTTCCAAGTTTCCTCTTTCATTTGGAACAAGACCACATCATACTTCTTATCTTCTATCTCCTCCTTATTAATATCCTCTTCTATTTTGTACAAATTCCACAAAGAGAGCCACATCGTGTAATCCTTTATTTCCTTTATAAGGTTCCTTACCTTCTACATTATCAATTTAGATTGGTTGGTTATTGTTAGCCGGGATTTGAGATGGTTGGTTTTGGTTAAGTGGAGCTATAGGTATGCCTTCAGGTATTTGGTTGTGGGCTTCTTGATTTTGTGGAGATTGTTGGTGGAATTTAATGATTTGGGGTTGTAGTGGACGAACGAAATTTTAGTTGTTTGGATATATGGGGGCTTGGATGGTAGGTTGTTGTACATGTATCAAGGGATAGAGTATTGGGTGAAGTGTTTCTGGAGTCATAGTAGTGGAATTGTTAGCAGCATGACCACTAGAGGAAGAATGATAGTTTTGAGGAGTGGATATGGTAGAGTTTAGACGCCCTTCCACATTATCCATCCTTCATTTCAATCCCGAAAAATCACTTTGTACTTTCTTTAAATCTCAAGTCACATTCATTATGGCCGCGATTATATCTTCCAAGTTTATCTCTCCCGAGGAACTTTGATGATCATCTCCCATTGCCATTGTACCTATCAAAAGAAAGATTAAACAAAAAGAAGAATAACAAACAAGTTATGGTCAGTAAAACAACTTCACAAGCTCTCAAGGTTCACACCTTTGAATATCACTCAATTGGTGACACAAATATTGATAGCTCATTTGTACTCCAATGTGATTACTTGGTACCAATTCTTTCTTGAGGTCGGAATAGATTCTTCTTTGTAGAACTCAAATAAATAAAATTATGTATGGACTACAATCAAGAAGTTACGATGAATTAAAATAAGAAAAGCACAAAAAAGGACGATGAAAGAAAAAGCATTCAAAACTAATTTGCAACTAGGTAGGGTTATTCCTAGTTGTTAATTAGCATTAGAATAAAGATAAAGAAACCTAAGAATCAAAGGAAAGAAACCAAGAATTTAAACTTTAGCTTACGATAATTTAACGAGTTGAATTAATGTGGCTTCCTCAAATTGATGACTAAGGTTGACAATTTTTCACTGAAGTGATGACTAGGGTTGATGACTTGGGGTAGTCGTCATCCTTAACCACTGTAGTTGGCGACTTGTCCTTCTTTAGGTAACGACTAGGGGCTAGTCGTTAGCCTTAGATGGTAGGTTTGACGACTCATTGTGATTGCTTGTCATTTGGTTGACGATAAGGCTTGTTGGACATCACTCAGTTGATGATAAGAGCTTACGAATTGGGCTAGTCATCAACCTTAGGCAGTGACCCTTGAAAACTTGTGTGATGGCTTAGCAACAGATTGACGACTTAAAGTGATGATTTGGCTTAGTCGTCAATCTTAGGTAGTGAGCCTTGATGACTTTTTGATCACTTGTATCTTGCTTCCAACTTGTATTTCAATCCTTCTTCAACTAGGAAGTGTTGTAGGCTGCTATGGATGAAAAATACAAGAAATTGGAACCCTTCAATTCATCTTTCAGGCTTAAGAACTTTGAATTTTGTTGTGGTCCCCTACTTTGTCTTCTTCCTTTAGAATTTTCCCGTATGATGCTACTTGATTCTTTTCTTTCTTCGGAAGACTTGGAATACTTGTTGGAAGAAACAAGTATAACACCTTCTCTCACCTCCCCTTTTGGATCAGACATACTAATTTTGAATTTTCCTCTTCAACAATGTATGAAGATCATGAAGAACACCAAGAAAATTCAAAATTGACCCTCAAGCAAATGACCTCGAAAATTCAAGAAATTTGAGATCCAAGCTCTCTTCAACATCCTGAACAAAACCACCACATTTTCAAGCCCAAAATTTCAACAACAACCTTCCAAATTTGAGAACCCACCTTCAAGTTTCTTAAACTCAAGCTCAAAAATGGTGGATTATTTAAATCAACCCGGAGTAAGCTTAAATTTAAGATCTAGACTCTAATAGTTTTAGGGAACAAAGATCTAACACTAGAAACACAAAAATATACACATATCTAAAACTCAAAATTTCACCTAATGCTAAAAACGGAAATAACAATTTTTTTTCTGATTTTCAATTTTTCAACACAAAGAAACCCAAGATTGACTTTGTGAGAATGAAAATAAGCTCGGCTCTAATACCAAATGATAAAAGACAAGATACAAAAAGTGGAAACACACAAAAATAAGGGGAAAACAAGGGAAAAATGAGATAACAAGTAAGGTAACGAGATAGAAAGATAGACACAATATGATAATGTAAAGGTCAAATAGAGGGTATATCAAACCCTAAACCCTCCCTTAAAAAATTACAGCCTGCACCTAACTCTTATGTAAACCTCACTGGAATCAGATTCCCAAGCAACCTGCATTTCCAATTGAAGTATCAACAGAAGCTAATCCAAGCTTGCAATTCCCTCATAAAGAGTATTCATTCATAAATCATCAAAAGTTGTAAATGAAATTACTAAGAAATCTATTTATAGTGTTTGACTTTGCATAAAATAACCTATTACAAAAATAGCCCAAAAGTGGATATTTTGGAAATAATCCACATGGGATCTTCAAAGCATACTCCAAGCTACAAGAAATTATCCACACATGGAATTGTGGGCTTAGGAGCTTAAAAGGGTCCTGCCAAATGCATCCTTGAGCTATTTTCTTGATCTTCTCTTGGATCTCTTTGTATTGGCCTAGAATAATGGCATCAAATGCCTTATGGATGATCCAAATCATTTCATCAATAATACAAACCAAAATATGAAAGTAGAAACATGCAAAGTCGAGGGGAAAGAAAGGAAAACATGAGATAATATGTAAAGTAATGAGATAGAAAGATAGACATAAAATGATAAAGAAAGCAAAAGAGGGTATATCAAACCCTAAACCCCCTTAAATATTACCACATGCACATAACTCTAACCTGAACCTCAAGACAATAAGATTCCCAAGAAAGTCACGTTTCAAATCTAAGTATCAACACAAGCTAATCTAAGCTTGCAATTCAATCATATAGAGCAATCATTCATAAGCCATCAAAAAGTTGTAAATGAAATAACTAAGGCATCTATTTATAGTGTTTGAATTTGAATAAAATAGCCTATTACAAAAATAACCACTTTAAATAGCCCAAAAATGGCTATTTTGGAAATAACCCATATGGGCTCTTCAAAACATACTCCAGGCTCTAGGAAATTATCCACACATGGATTTGTAGGCTTAGGAGATTAAAAGGGGCCCGCCAAATACATCCTTGATCTCTTTGCTTGATCATGTCTTGGACCTCGTTGTATTGGCCAGGAATGATGTCATCAAAAGCCTTAAGGCCGATTTGGATCGTATTATCCTCTCCTTCTTGAAAAGGATTCTTCCTCGAATCCAAACCTTGAAAAATAATATGAAAGACAAACAAGCATAAATTCTTCATGACATTAGGGTAAGGGTTAGTACAATTAATCATAGAATCATTCCAAGGTTTCACGTACTTCACATATAACTAAACATCCTTCAAGACATTGGGAGAAAAGTCAACTTTTAAAGTGCAAAGGAGTTAGCTCTGAAAAACACCAAGAAATTCCTCTAAGTTAGTCCAATAAACAACGTTACCAAGCAAATCATGACATGTTAGAACAACTAATGGTAGAAGAAAGTCTTCTTTAGGGAATATATTACCCTTCTAATCACAAAAAACAATATTTACACATAAAACATGCTTAGCATCAACATAACCATGCTCACACAATTCATGAAAGTCATTTACAATTATGGTTTGAATGACATTAACACCACCTAGGTAGGATTTTAAGTCAAATATCTTCAAAATATTATCTATCGTAGTATAAATATTATCATAAATCTAAGGAATACTAGGAATAAATTGGGGTAGGTACATACTTTGGAGAAAAGTCTTAAACTTGACCTTTTGCCTTGTGAACTTGCACCACTTGGACCTTTCCTTGTATGCATTGATTTTAAAGTTGGAAAGATACTAGTTCCAAATGTAGTAAACAACAAGGGATTACGTTTGTAACTAATCTCTCTTTCTCCCCAAAGCTCCTCATCTTTACTACTCAACACCTTCCACATCATAAGGTTAAGATTCATAACCTTTCCTTCTTAAGGCCAAGCATCTTCATGGGGAGATTTCATCATCAATCCATAAGGCATATTATAGTCTCCTTCATCCTCTACTAAATCTTCTTCACCGCCAACGTCATCATCCTCTTGAGGGGGTTTATCACCACTATTATTTCGGGTCACTTTATCCCAAACAAAGTAAGGATCACCCTCCACCAATACTAATTTCATTTGGTTGGGGCATTCACTAGCTAATTTAGACACCTAATTTTGTCCCTCCTGAAGTCTAATTTTATTCATTTTTAGTTCACCTTACCATGTGTCGAACCCCATGTAATTATATCCCACAAAAATACAAAAATAAACAAAAAATAATACCTCTAACTAATTTATCTTATCCTAACAACCTACCCAATCAAAAGCTTCCACATCCCTACACACTCATATTTTTATCCTCACAATAACAAACTAAAAGAAAGAATATATGGGGGACCGAAAAAACTCCTACAAGATATCAAATCCATGCCTATTATAAAAGAAAAAATCTAAGAGGGAAAAAAGGAGGGCTCATTCTTTGATCATCATCTTCTCCACAATAACAACAATCGCAAAATAATCTTCCTCACAAGAACAACAACAACAACAACAACAAAAGGAAAAAAAAGGGCACCGGTGAACAGTAACTGGTGAACAGTACCGGTGAACAGTACCGATGAACAGTAGCGGAATGAAAAGTGATGGTGAATGGGTCATTATTTTTTGAGTTAGATTGTTGGTGTTAAGGTTTGGATCGAGTTTTTTGGGTGCAGACTCTCTTTATTCGAATAACCTTGAGTTTGAAAGCTTTAATTTAAGGTCCAATTCTTTCTTCTCTTTCATTTAATTCTTATGTGATTGTGATTGTGATTGTGTGTGATTCGATACCGTGGTTTGTTTCTTGATGTGAATTGTTGGTGATATTTGGGTGTGTGATATGCTAAGCATGATTGGTGAATTTTCATTATTCTCGATTGGTGGATTATGTATTGAAATGGGTTAATCACGTAGTTGAGAATGAATTAGGGTGGGGATTAAAAATGGAGGAAAATGAATATTGATTAGTTTTGATGTATTGTTAATATTGAACATGATAGAATTGTGATACGTTGAACTTGATAGGCAAACGTAGGCCGGGTAGGCAAATTTAGGAATAATGATTTGTTGGAGTGTTTGAATATCTGCGTGAATGGTACTTTCAACTTTATTACACGAAAAGTTTAAATTGTACACATTTGGTCGGGGAATGCCCTGAAGGATTTGTATTGATTTATTCGGGGAATGCTCCGAAGTAGCATGTACGCAAAGGAAGCTCATGATCAAGGCCCGGAACGTCGGGTGGAATTTAGTTTAGGATTAGTTTAGAATAGAATAGGTTTTATATTTCAGCACCTCTTTTATTTTGGATTGTATAATTTTGACTGAACATTATTTTAGTTTGTTTTGAATTTTATGTGATTTATTTGTAATGTAAAATTAGCCGATATGCTCCACCAAGCGACCATGGTCGAACCACAGGATCGAGGAGTGCCTAACACCTTTCCCTCGGTCAACAAAATTCCTTAGCCGGAATCTCTGTTCACGGATCAATTTTTAGAGTCAAACCATTTCGAAAAGGATTTTGCAAAGGTGACTTGGCACACCGAATTATGCCAAGTGGTGACTCTGAATAAGAAAAAATAATGTAAAAAATCCTTTTTTTTGAAACAATTTTTTTTTATTTTTGTCACCTTAATAATAAAACCCTTTCAAAACTAAAATACGATATTTTGGATGTTGAAAAAGGGGTGTGACAGCTCTGGCGACTTTTGATAACGCTCAAACTACAGCTCTCGTAAGAGTGTAAGCGATCGTTGTCAAATATAGAATCCAACTGGGTTGGGTGTCGAATCCCACAGAGAATACTTGGTCACTAAATAAGCAAAGATTATTAGACTTTTGGTGAAAGTTTCGTAAAAAGGGGGGATTGTAGCGTGAGTAACAAAATAATAATGTAAAAACAAAAAATGGCAAAGAGTAAAATGGATTGTTTGGTTGGTTTTGATCAATGGGAATTGAGAGTTAGGGTTATGTCCACCTTATGAGTTTTACGTATCTATTGACTATGAGTTATGCGGAATTCAGACATGCATGTGCTTATAGAGAATCGTATTCTATGGTAAATCCAGGCGTCTTTCGACCTATCAAGGACTATTTCACCTTAACTCCTTCGAGCTTAAAGCGTATCTAATGGTACAAATTATCCAAGAGGTTAATCCAGTTACGGCACTAACTTTTTAACAGGGGTTGGTGCCCTATTACTTGACATTATCTCTTTTCCTGACATATAACTTTTCTTTCGAACAAGTTAATGCTATACTGGCGTATCCTATGTGTTTGCAACTACAAGAATTTGCATTAAGATGAAGAGAATAATGATATAAGCAGCATACGTGTCAAGAACTCACAAACTCATAGCAATAGATAGTATCTCATAAGGCTTCCATAACCCCAACAGAGAAGTTTAGCTACTCATGAATGCAAGGGAAATCATAATAGTCTTTATCATTATACCAAAATAAATATCTCACGTGTAGTAGGGTTTGGTATGGCTTGTGGCGTGAAGACCTTGCAAGTAGCGTTTCTCTTGTTGTGAAAATTTAAGACGAATAGATGAAGAGAAAGTAAATAAGAATTAATTGAAAGAAAATTGTTTAGAGTTGTAAATGAATGAATTAGAATGTGAATGATGAGAATAATCAGAATGATCAAAAGCTTCAGCAAAATACGGTATTTATAATACTCATATCCTATTCCTACTAGGCTACTGCGTACTTATCCTAATCCTAATAAATTACTGCATCATTATCCTAATCTTAATAAGTTACTGCTGATCCCCAAAGTCTTTAGAAATGTTGTTTTTGCCTGGGACAGGTTTCCCATGCGTCACTTTTAGTCCTAGGCGTCCAAGCTCTGCTCTCCTTCTTTTGTGAAGCTTCCTTTGGCATCAAGTTATCCATAAAATGCTGAAATCTTCATCATTTATACCTGAAAACTTGCTAATCACGTTTGTTAGCTCACTTACAGGAAAGAGGACTAAAAGTGCATGAATTATGTATTTTTTCCTCAAAACTTAGCTAAAATATGGGTAGATTATAGCACTTTAGGCGTGTAAATACGCCTATCATCAACACACCACACTTAAAGCTTTGTTCGTCCTCGACCAAAATATCATGTCCGTCTAAACATCTACTTAGGGTTTCATAGTAACAACACAAAATATTCATCAAGACAGGCATAGCAATTACTAACAAAGAGTAGTTTTATTGATCACTACTAGAAACAATTCAACCTCCAACATAGAATCGTGATGATGGTTAATTTGTATCCACAAGTTAAAGCACAAAGAATCATACACAACTACCCAAAACTCATCAACCATGTGTGTCTCACAATATATCACCCATAATTACTCACAAGTATTTCATTTTTTTTCAAAACATGGGTATAGGATTTTCCTTGCTCTCACGCTCTCAAAGAATTCATATGTTGAAACTGATGACCATAGGCTTGCCCTTAGTGTAATGCTCCACTAAATATCAGAATGCTAAGCTTAGGATCAAATAGGTCTTTTACAGGTTGTAATGTAGGCTAAGGGATGGGTAGGACTATTTTGGCCAGAAATAGTGACTATGTTCCTAAGCGCTTAAATACATCACATTATGCCATTAACAGTTTCTTTCAAACAACCTTTCTACTTTCTTTTAATCAACCACCCCTTCTCACCTCTTTTGTTATTCAATTTTGAACAGAATTAACTTTTTATTTTCCTTTTCATTTTTCACTCTTTTTTTTATAACACACCTCTATGATAACCCTTCTTTTTCATAACGAATTCAAGTACCAATTCCCTTTAAGGCACTACTCTCACCCAATTTCCTCTTATTTTGTCACATGACTTTACAACTTTAAAGCACTTAGGAATTTGGATCAAATTATGGTCTTGCAAAAAAAAATGGATTAGGCTTACATATGAGGCTGTCAAAGAATATAGGCTTAAGGCTCAAAGGGGGTTGTCTAGGGTGATGTCCATGAGTAGATAAAATGAAGGTAAACAATCATAGGTTGCCAAAGAAATGCCTAAATCATCTCCTAAACTCACACTCTTTATTTCGCTTTACATACATACCAGGCAAGTTCTAGCATCAGCCACAAACATAGAATATACTATCATGTCACACACACAGGGCACATGGTCGACTTTATTGGGAGTAGTATAGACTCTTGACCCAACAGATGAAGGAATTAAACCACATAGATATCACACAGTGAGTCACACTTAGAGCCTAAACGTCTCAATAGTAATGATTTTCTCACAGACTCTTGTCATAATACCATGCTGCCTATCAGAACAATTTCATGCAAAGTTAAAAAATTTAACTACTAAAAACTAAAAAAATAAAACAAACAAACATAAATAAATGCAAAAACAGATAAGGAAGTATAGCATACAAATACCAGCACCCCACACTTAGATGGGACACACTGCCTTCAGTGGAAAATAAATAAGAAGAACCTGATTAGTCGGACTCCTCCTCTATGTCTGGGTTCATACCCCCTTCATCGGAATCATCATCAGAGTCATCATCATCAGAGTTCTCCTCCACGTTGGAGTCTGGCATTTGACGATCATCATCGGTTGGCACATCGTCATCAAGAGATTCCTAAAAAAATACACCTACTCCACACATCGCCCTCGCATGCTCATTCATTGGGTAATCATAATCCAACTGTTGGAGCTCTACAGCAGTTGGAACACAACCTCCACTCATCATGGTAAATCGAGTCATGCCATAAAGATGGTGAAAGAAACTCTCATCCCGAGCATAACGTTCTACAGTGGTAAGGTTGACGCCATGTGTGGATTCAGCATCTTTAACCTTTGTGAGGTCAACCTTCTTTGGGTTGTGTGGAAGCTTATGATCAGCTGGTTCCTCTTCGATGTTCTCCTTCCTCAATATTGCGGTCAACAGATTGCCAAAGCTGAAGTGGGACCTCTTGTGTAGCCTGGCCTTTCACATTGTAGATCGAATAATTGCCCCAATGTTGATAGGGACATTCGTCATCAATGTGTACACCAAGCACACTCTATCTCGTGTTATCTTTGTGTACTGTGTCCCTGGAATCAGGCAAGAGTTGACTATTCGCAACCATATCCTAGCTTCCCTATTTAAGAAAGTATATGGGAAGGTGTTGTGCCTACCGGTGTCCTTGTGTCTGCTCCATCATGCCATAGATCTTGTTCCGCACAATGTGTGTCTAATGGACCTGTAAGGAGGTCTGTTATACAGCTCCTTGAGTGGTGATGGATCAACAGATGGCAAACCTAGAAAAGAGTTGAAGAACTCTGCATTTAGTTGTAGGACTTGGCCCCGAATCTTTACTTCACTCCCTGTAGTTTTCGGTGACCAGTTGGCATAGGATTCTCGTGTTAGATCGAGATTACATTCTCCTATATCTCGAAAGATGAAATCAAGATGTAACGCCATGATCTTGGCCAACATGCGAGGTTGTTTCTTTGCTAGGCTTTCCTTGTGTATCAACTCCACATGAACATATTTTTTCTCCTTATTGTTCCTATACCACTCCCTTCCTTTCTCTTCTAGGACCCATTTGATTCCAAACATGCGGCGAGGTATTTTTAGTGATGAGGATTCTCCTTGCTCTTTTCGTCCCCTTTTCTGGGCTTTTTGTGAAGTGGTTGCTTTATCCTTTCCTTGTTGTGCTTTTGGTGCCATTTGTACCTGAGATTAAAATGATAGTCATGTTAGCTTCATCTCGGTAGATACAATCGACAAGCAATCAGTAGTGGCACCACCCCACACTTAGTTTGTTGGCACAAACTAGTTAAGTGAACGTTGTCGATTACTCAAACTTCATCGATATACGTTTAGGTGGTACGTTCCAACAATATAGTCAGTGCAGTCATACTTTTCTTGTTATATTAACTATCCTTTTTGATGCTATCTCAAGTAATCTTGACAATACTTCTCATGTTTGGATTGATGTACCCTTTTGAACAAGACTACTACATAGAGATTGTATCAAGTTATGGCATAGAAATAATGAACATTTCATGTTTGTAGTTAACCATAATTTTTCATCTTAATGAACAAGAAATTCGAACATGAAAGCTTTCAAGTTACAAGATTATACCATTTTCTTGACCATGCCAATTCCGCAAAAGTATGACAGTGTATCAAAATCAAATTCAAGTTGGAAACAAGTCAAGACCATCCTTACGTATTCTTTCACTCACTTAGTTGTATCACAAAAAATCAACCACATTCAAATCACCAATACTACTTCAAGATTTAACAATTTATTATAGGCGTAGTAGTGTAGTACTTACAGAATATAAAAGAAGAACAAAGAAGTACATACTTGGTTGATGGCCTTGGAAGATGGTCTTGCAAAGTTAAAAGAGCAAAAGGAAAATTTTTGAGAGAACTTGGATATGTAGGCGACGCTTAGGTATGGTTTGCAATGTATTTTTGTTCTAAGACTAAGGTTCTATTTAAAGGACAAGCTTGCGTCGGGTTTTGACCCATTTGGAATCGGATTTGGAGACCAAAAGTGACCATAGGCGGCGCCTAAAGCTTTGCCTATGCTTGGCATAGGCGGCGCCTTTTGCAAAGCATTTTTGAGCATAGGCGGCGCCTATGCTATGGCATTGTTAGCAATAGGCGGCGCCTATGCCATGGCATATGAGATTCAGAGACAAAAGGCTTTTGCATAGGCAGCGCCTATGCTATGGCATTGTTGAGCATAGGCGGCGCCTATGCTATGGCACTCTAGAATCCAAGAGCTTAGGCCATAGCATAGGCCTTGCCTTGTTCGTGGCCTATATTTACATAGGCCTTGCCTTGTTCTTTGCCTATATTCTCATAAGCAATACCTAACCCATAGCCTTTTGCTTCTTCATTCCTAACTTACCACCTTCAACATGCAATACTTCCAAATCAAAATTTGAAACCAATCTCCTCCTTTACACCTCTTGCACCTACGTTTACTCAAAAATAACAAAAACGATTAGAATGATGGGTTGCCTCCCATCAAGCGCTTGATTTATTGTCGCGGCACGACATATCTACCTCGAGTACTTAGACTTCATCGAGATAGATGGTGGCCATATAGTTTATCGAGTCAAGAGGACCGATATATGGTTTTACTCGTTGGCCATTCACCTTAAAGACAATACCATTATTGTCTTCTAGATCAACTACTCTAGACGAGTAGACTTGGCTAATTTTGTACGGACCAGACCATTTGGACCTTAACTTACCTGGGAATAGCTTTAGTCTGGAATTGAAAAGAAGTACCATATCACCCTTTTGAAAGTTTCGTTGAACAATCCGCTGATCATGATACTTTTTCATCCGCTCCTTGTAGAGGTCTGATCTTTCATATGCATGTAGACGGAATTCATCCATCTTATTCAGCTGCTCCAACCTCAAGTTCATAGCATCATCCCAATTCAAATTCAGTTTCTTCAACGCCCACAATGCTTTGTGCTCGAGTTCAATGGGTAAATGACAAGCTTTCCCATAAACTAGTTGGTATGGGGACATGCCAATTGGCGTTTTGAATGCAGTCCTATATGCCCATAGTGCATCGTCCAACTTCCGAGACCAATCTTTCCTATTAGCATTTACAGTCTTAGCAAGGATTTGCTTGATCTCTCGATTGGAAACCTCTACCTGTCCACTAGTTTGTGGGTGATAAGGCGTGGCTACCTTATGTTGCTTGACACCATATTTTGCCAACACGGATTTGAACAGTTTGTTGCAAAAGTGAGATCCTCCATCGCTTATAATAGTACGTGGGACCCCAAAACGAGAGAAGATGTTTTTCTTCAAGAATGCAACAACACATTTTCCTTCATTATCAGCCAATGCTACTGCTTCGACCCATTTTGAAACATAATCTACAGCAACTAGGATATATTTCATTCCAAAAGAATTCACGAATGGACCCATAAAATCGATACCCCATACATCAAAGAGCTCTACTTCAAGGATTTTCGACATGGGCATCTCATGGTGTTTCGAAATCGCTCCTTGTCTCTGACATTGGTCGGATCTTCTCACAAAGTCATAGGCATCTTTAAATATCAATGGCCAATAATAGCCACTTTGTAATACCTTTCTTGCTATCCAACCGCCTGCATGGTGTCCACCAACTTGTGAGGCATGACTTGCTTCCAAGATACTTGGCACCTCCTCATGAGATATGCAGCGTATGATCACACCATCCGCGCATCGTCTAAACAAATATGGCTCATCCCAGAAGTAGTGTCTTACATCATGCATGAACTTTCTTCTATGATAAAATGATAGATTCGCAGGCATCACATTGCTTACCACAAAGTTTGCAAAGTCTGCATACCATGGTAATTCTTCCATCATGGTGGCTAAGATCTCTTCATCAGGGAAGGTATGGTCAATCTCAAGATCTTGTTGTGCTATATGCTCATTCTCGAGCCTAGATAGATGATCAGCCACTTGGTTTTCGCAACCTCTTCTATCTTTTTCCTCAAAATCAAATTCTTGCAGCAATAATACCCATCGAATTAGCCTTGGTTTTGCATCTTTCTTTGCCATCAAGTATTTCAGAGCTGCATGGTCTGTATGAACTACCAATTTGGTTCCCAACAGATAAGCATGGAACTTTTCAAAAGCATACACAACCGCTAGAAGTTCTTGTTCTGTGACAGTATAGTTCTTCTGGGCTCCGTTCAAGACCTTACTTGCATAGTAAATTAGATGGAATAACGTTTCTCTTCTTTGGCCTAATACAGCACCCAAAGCTACCCCGCTAGCATCATACATGACTTCAAACGGTAGAGACCAATCTGGTGATACAATGATAGGACCTTCAATTAGTTTCCCTTTGAGGCGTTCGAATGCCTTCATACAATCCTCATTGAAGTCAATATTTGCATATTTCTCCAAAAGTTTGCATAATGGACTAGAAATTTTGGAGAAGTCTTTGATAAACTGTCGATAGAAGCCTGCGTGACCGAAGAAACTATGAACTCCTTTGACCAAAATTGGGGGTGGTAGTTTCTCGATAACTTCGATTTTAGCTCGATCCACCTCAATTCCTCTTTCGGAGATTTTATGCCCAAGCACAATACCTTCTTTCACCATAAAGTGACACTATTCCCAATTCAGCACTAGGTTGAATTCAACACATCTTTGTAACGCCATACTTAGATTTGTCAAACACGATTCAAACGACTCACCCACAATTGAAAAATCATCCATGAATACCTCCAGCGTGTCTTCCACCATATCAGAAAAATGGACATTATAAAATGCTAAAAAGTGGTGGGTGCATTACATAGCCCAAATGGCATACGTTTGAAGGCAAACGTACCATAGGGGCATGTAAACATTGTCTTTTCTTGATCTTCGGGGGCGATAAATATCTGATTATAGCCGGAATAATCGTCTAAGAAACAAAACCATCCTTTCCCTGCTAATCGATCAAGCATTTGGTCAATAAAGGGCATTGGAAAGTGATCTTTAAGTGTCCACGAATTCAGCTTAAGGTAGTCCATGCATACTCTCCACCCTGTGACAGGTCTGAGTGGAATTAACTTATTTTTTTAATTCGCAACTACCGCCATGCCACCTTTCTTTGGTACACATTGTACCGGGCTTACCCATTTACTGTCGGAGATTGGATACACAACCCCTGCATCTAACCATTTAATAATTTCTTTCTTCACCACCTCTTGCATAGGTGGATTTAGACGCCTTTGATGCTCAATAGTGGGTATGAAATTTTCTTCAAGCTGAATCTTGTGTGTACAAATCCCAAGCGGAATACCAATGATATCAGCGATGGTCCAACTGATGGCTCTTATGTACTTTCGTAGAACCATGATGAGAGCTGCAACTTGCTGCTCACCCAAATCTGCCACCACAATAACCGGAAGTGTGTTACCGCTTCCTAAGAATGCATACTTTAGATGACTAGGCAGCTCCTTCAATTCTAACGTGGGTGGCTCCTCAATAGATGGTTTAGCTAGTGGTGTAGGTCAGTTTTTGAGATCAAGGTCCAGCTTCTTAGGAGCATGAGGATATCACCCTAATCCTGTTAGAGCACAAATAGTTTCTTCATAATTTTCAGCATCCTTATGCTCAACATTCATAAGCACAACCGCCAATGGGTCATCAACAAGCTGCTCCTCTACAGGTAATTCTTTCTCATCATTAATATAAACATCATCTACCGAGAATACGTTCAGATCTTTGGGTTGCTTCATTGATTTACATACATCAAAGCGGACTACTTCATCATTCATCCGGAATAGAAGCTCACTAGCTCTTAAATCAATAAGCACACTTCCTGTTGCAAAGAAAGGGCGCCCAAAGATTATGGGAACTTCAGAGTCTACCTCACAATCAAAAATAATGAAGTCCGCCGTAAATATGAATAAAGAAACCTTCACCAATACATCACATAAAATACCAACAGGTCGTTTTACCGACCTATCAGCCATCACAAGCCTCATGTTGGTTGGAGTAGGATCACCCAACCCCAACTTTTTGTAAATGGATAATGGCATCAAGTTGATACTGGCTCCTAAATCGCATAATGCCTTGGCAAAATTCAAAGATCCGACAGTGCAAGGAATAGTGCAGGCTCCTGGGTTGGCCTTCTTCTGAACTAGTGATCTGGTAGTAATTACACTACAATGATGAACAGCATCTGTCAACTCACCACTTGCTGCTCGCTTCTTTGTTAAAAGATCCTTCATAAATTTTACGTAGCCTGGCATTTGTTCTAGTGCCTCAACCAAGGGAACATTAATGGTCAGCTGTTTTAACATTGACATGAATTTATTGAACTTGGTATCATCAGCTCTCTTCTTTAATCTTTGCAGAAAAGGAGGTGGTGGAAGGGGAATTGTTTTCTCCATGACTTTCTTTTCATCATGCTTAGGTTTGGAGATCTTTTCAGGCTGTGGACGTTGAGGAATGACGCCATGAGCGTCTTCATCGGCTTCAACGGCGTCATCTTCTTCTGTATTACCTACGATATCTTCGGCCACTTGCTTGCTTTGGGATGAATTTTCCAGCACCTTACCACTTCTGGTAGTAAAAGCCATGCATGTTCCATCGTTTCTTGGGTTTCTTGGGTTTCTTTGATTTAATGTGGCTGAAATTTGACTCAATTGTTGTTCCAGCTGTCTTATTTAAGTGGAATGTGAGTCAACCAATTGCTTCATTGAGGCCAAGTCATTTATTACCTTAGTTACTCCCGTATTGGTTTCCTCTACTCCTTTCAACAGCTTAGCCATCATATCTTCCATGGTCATATTTCTAGACCCAGATGCAATGTTGTCACGTCTCCCTGGGGGAACATACAAACCACTCTTATCAGTCTTGTTCCTCCAACTTATTTGATCATGGTCCTTGTTTCCAGATTTATCATAATAGTTCTGACCTTGGTTTCCTTGGGCATTGGCTCAGAAACCCCCCTGATTGTTCACATAGTTGGCTTCTTCCTCAGAATCAGATTCATCTCTTCCTTTTGACACAACTGCTTTGACTTTTTTGGTCTTCCCTGATAATAAATGCTTTGTAAGAAGATCCATCTGTGTTTTCATGTGTGCCATATCTTGACCACATTCTTCTTCTCTTCTCCTTTGTTCTGCAGTCAGGCCAATAGACAAAGTGGGGCTTGCTACCTCAGAATCCCTGGTATGCCAAGCTCTACTTTGCTTTGTCATCCGGTCCAGCATATCACTCGCCTGAACAAAGGTGAGGTCCATATATGATCCTCCAGCCGCATTATCCACCACTGGTTTAGTTACTGAATTCAAGGATTTGTATAGTATCTACATCAAGTGGACATTGGTCATGTGATGGTTTGGGCACCTCATAAGCTTCTTCTTGAATCTCTCCCATGTTTCGTGGAGGGCTTCAGTTGGAGGCTGACGAAAATTGCTGATTTCATCTCTCAATTGTGCTCTCTTGGATGGCAGAAAGAATCTTTCTAGGAAAGCATCTTTCAATTGATTCCAATTAGTGATAGAATCAGGAGTCAGCCCATTCAACCATAGAGTTGCCTCCCCAGATAGAGACAATGGAAATAAGTGCAACCGAATTGCATTCTGTCCAACGCCAAGATTGTCGAATGACTTGCATGTAGAAATAAAGTTGATCAGATGCATATTCGAATCATCGCCTGCTAGTCCACCGAATAATCCCTTGAGTTGCAATAACTAAATCATGGTGCTCGTTATGTTGAACTTGGCTCCGGATGCTAATGGCAGAGAAATAATGGCTCCTGTGGCACCAGCTCCATCAAGATCATCATCATCGTCATCGAATGGTATTTGCATGGCTCGGCGTTCAGGCCAAAATCTTGCTTGACGATCTCTTCTGTTTGCCGGTGTCACCACCTCAACATCATGCCTAGGGTTTAGTAGCTCATCATCACCTAAGTCCTCATCATTAGGATCTGCTGCTCGCCCTGGGTTATCAATATTATGTTGATGTACTTGGGCGGCGGCCAACGCAGCTAGTCTAGCCTGCTCCTGTTGAGAAGCCCTTCTCTCAATGTCACGTTGTGCATCCATCCTTCCAATAAGTTGCGGTTCAGGGTTTATGGGTAATAATGGTTGTCCCGAACTTCAAGTATGGGGCATGCACTGAACAAAAACCTGCAAAAAACAAAAACAACAACTAAAATTAAAGTATGAGATTCTTTGACCAAAGGGTATAGTAATTATCACAAACTTAGTAGACAACCGTATTCCTCGGCAACGGTGCCAAAATTTGATAACGCTCAAACTACAGCTCTCGTAAGAGTGTAAGCGATCGTTGTCAAATATAGAACCCAACTGTGTTGGGTGTCGAATCCCACAGAGAATACTTGGTCACTAAGTAAGCAAAAATTATTAGACTTTTGGTGAAAGTTTCGTAAAAAGGGGGGATTGTAGCGTGAGTAACAAAATAATAATGTAAAAACGAAAAATAGCAAAGAGTAAAACGGATTGTTTGGTTGGTTTTGATCAATGGGAATTGAGAGTTATGGTTATGTCCACCTTATGAGTTTTACATATCTATTGACTATGAGTTATGCGGAATTCAGACATGCATGTGCTTATAGAGAATCGTATTCTATGGTAAATCCAGGCGTCTTTCGACCTATCAAGGACTATTTTACCTTAACTCTTTCGAGCTTAAAGCGTATCTAATAGTACAAATTCTCCAAGAGGTTAATCCAGTTACGGCACTAACTTTTTAATAGGGGTTGGTGCCCTATTACCTTGACATTATCTCTTTTCCAGACATATAACTTTTCTTTCGAACAAGTTAATGCTATACTGGCGTATTCTATATGTTTGTAACCACAAGAATTTAGATTAAGATGAAGAGAATAATGATATAAGCAGCATACTTGTCAAGAATTCACAAACTCATAGCAATGATAGTATCTCAAAAGGCTTCCATAACCCCAACCGAGAAGTTTAGCTACTTATGGGTGCAATGGAAGTCACAATAGTCATTATCATCATACCAATATAATGATCTCACGTGTAGTATATGTTGGTAAGGCTTTGTGGCGTGAAGACCTTGCAAGTAGCGGTTCTCTTGTTGTGGAAATTTAAAGTCGAATAGATGAAGAGAAAGTAAATAAGAATTAATTGAAAGCAAATTGTTTAGAGTTGTAGATGAATGAATTAGAATGTGAATGATGAGAATAATTAGAATGATCAAAAGCTTCAGCAAAATAGGGTATTTATAATACCCATATCCTATTCCTACTAGGCTACTGCGTACTTATCCTAATCCTAATAAATTAATGCATCATTATCCTAATCCTAATAAGTTACTGTTGATCCCCAAAGTCTTGAGAAATGCTTTTTTTGCCCGGGACAGGTTTCCCATGCGTCACTTTTAGTCCTAGGCGTCCAAGATCTGCTCTCCTTCTTTCGTGAAGCTTCCTTTGGCGTCAAGTTATCCATAAAATGTTGAAATCTTCATCATTTATACCTGAAAACTTGGTAATCACATTTGTTAGCTCACTTACAGGAAAGAGGACTAAAAGTGCATTAATTATGTATTTTGTCCTCAAAACTTAGCTAAAATATGGGTAGATTATAGCACTTTAGGCGTGTAAATATGCCTATCATCAACTCTGTTGGAGATACTTTTTAGAATTCTGGCTTATTTTTGGAGTCGTATCGGCTTTGTTTGGCATTAAGAGTGTATAAGCATTGTTTGTGATTTTTGTTTGTGTTTTCACTTTTGTGTATTTTCGTGCTTTTTGTTTACAGTGTTTATCCTATGTGTTACCGCTTTTATATCTGAAATCATGTGCATAACCCGAGTCATTCTTTCCGCAATAAGTCTCGGAGCACACGTCGTGCGCACGAACTCTAGTTGAGTCACTTTTATTTTAGAGGGGGAGCCGTTGGATGTATAGAGTAGGTGGAAAGCTAATCAGCCACTATCGACCATATGCTCTCCCGAACGGCCTTGTTAGTGAACCCCAGCGTAGGTCAGCCTTTAGGTCATGCTTATGTGCATCATCTTGAGACCTAGCGGGTCCACTTGGTCCTTTGTAGGAGACTTACCTCTAAATCATTCAGACGTGCTAAATGTTGCAGCTTTGAGGATAATGTAGTCATTTGATGGACTGATTCGGAGAAAGCATGTGTTAGAAGTAAGGTGTGCTTGAAAAAAAAGAGAAAGAAAAAGAGAAAAGGTGAATCAAAGAAGAGTTTCATAGTTTTTAGGTTCTTTATGGCTTTTGTTTTCCACGATTCAAAAAATCAAAAAAAAAGAAAAAAAATCAGAAAGATTTTCCTTTTGTTTCCTTTACCAAGCTTTCACAATTCGAAAACTCCAAAAAGAATTTTTTTAGGGGCTTTTTATAAAAGAAAAATTGAAAAAAAGGTAGTAGAAGTTCTGTACATTTCATTTAACAAAAATACTAAAAAGATTTTTTCTTTCATAGCTGTTGGGGTCATTTTTTTATGTAAAGTGTCGAATTAAAAACTCAAACAAAAAAGACTCTGTTATGTTGTTCATCATGTGTCTTTGGTCGTGTCTCAAGTTAGGGTGTCATCTGTTATTTAATCATTAATTGTTCAATCTGGACGAACCACGTAACCCTGATTCTCCTCTTTTGGGAATGAGATACATAGGTAGCCTATTGTTGGTTCGGGGATCTTATTTGAAAAATTCAAAAATATTTCTTCACTCTCCATTTAGAGAAGGCGTTTCATAAACGTCTTTAAAAGAAAACTACAAAAAATATTTTTCATTTAATAGGTTCAAGTTTCATTTTCATATGAAATTCAAAATTAAAAATCCAAAAAGATTTTCTTTGGTAATCATAGGTTTCATTTTGTATAGGATGTTAAAGACGAAGAATTAAAAAATATTTTCATCATTTCTTTTGACAAATTTTTATTTTTGTTTTCTTTTTAAAGTTTTATGAAAAAAAAAAGAAAGAAAAAGAGTTTAATTGGCCATTTTGGCAAGACTTCACGAACTACGCACACCTGATTCTCCTCTTTCGGGAGTGAGATACATAAGCACCCTTCTTGGGTTCGGTGATCTTTTCAAGAAAAAAAAGAGGTTTTGAAAAACTGTTGAACTCTAACCATTTGTTATCTCTTGTCTAGTTATTTTAAGGTGGTTGGTTTATGGCATTTTGGCTAGTCCTCCATATTGCTCCAAGTCGCAGAAGAAGTTATGGCCAACAAGGATACCAAGTTAGTTGTCACTAATCAGATAGGGAGTTCGGAGAATGATAATGTAGGATATAATGAAGAGATTCGGAAAATTAAGGCAACAAATAATAGAAATGCATCGAGCTTGGGCTAATGGGTTGCTACCTCCTACAGTTCCCACTGATAATCTGGAATATCTTTCTTGCTTGCCTCCTGTGTCACATGCACAATTTCCTATTTTTGTTGATATGCCACAACATGCATCAGGATCGACTCCGGGGCAACAATATCCAACCACTTCCAAGGTTCATTTCCTCACTCCCCAATCCAAGACTACCATATACTCGGCTTCAGCTGCTATTCTTACTTTTGCAGCCCCACTTCCGTCTGAAGCTCATACTTTCAATGTCAATCCAATGGTTGTGATTCCTCACTCTATAAGTGACCCTGTATGAATATTTTTTGTGATCAGCATTACGCTCCCGAGCCCACATTTAAGTTGACTGGTCCTTACAACTGCCCTCAACTGCCTGAATTTCCTCCAAATACTGAGAAGTCTGTTATGACAGAAGAACAAGAGGAAATAGCCAGAAAATTGAGAAGTTTGGAACTGACTATGAAAAACTTGCAAGGACTTGGGGGGTACAAAAGTGTCTCATATAAAGATCTGTGCATGTTTCCAGGTGTACATCTTCTTTTTGATTTTAAAATGCTGAAGTTTGAGAAGTATGATGGACATGGTGATCCTGTAGCATATTTGAGACGCTATTGTGACCAGTTAAGGGGCGCTAAAGGGAAGGAAGAACTACTCATGGCTTATTTCGGTGAGAATCTTTCAGGTCTAGCTTTAAAATGGTTTGTTGACCAAGACATTGATAAGTGGACTAGTTGGGATGACCTAGCTAATGGATTTGTGCAATAATTTCAATACAATGTGGAGTTAATACCTAGCAAAAAATCCCTAACTGGTATAAAAAAAAGAATACTAAGAGTTTCAGGGAGTATGCGATCAGATGGCGTGAACAAGCTGCTAGAGTAAAACCGCCAATGAAAGAAAGCAAGATAGTGGAGGTGTTTATTCAAGAGCAAGATGAAACAAATTATCAATATTTGTTACCTACAGTAGGCAAGCCATTTATTGAGGTCCTCAAAATAGGGGAGATGATAGAGGATGGAATTAAGAGTGGTCGCATTGTGAGTTTTGCAACATTAAAAGCGACTACTCAAGCAATTCAAAAAATTTCGGGAAGTGTTGGAGGAAAGAAAAATGAGGAAGATGCATCTGTTATTATAGTTGGATAACAGGCACGGGCAAGAGGACCATACCATCGTTACCCATGGGCTTAAACCCAAGTTTATGGCCAAGTTCCACAGAATTCTTCCCAAAATTCATTATATTCCATTCCCCCATGTCCATATCAAGTGTATAATGCGCAACCATATGTTTAACCCTTATCTTACCCATACTGGCGCGCGCCAACTCTGCCGAGTTATCCTCCAACTTCACATACATACCAAAGCCCTTCTAGGCCTGGTTTTAATTTAAGCCAAATAATGAAATGAGACAGAAGTCGAGGGATAGCTTCACACCTATTGAAGAGTCGTATGAAAGTTTATTATAGAGATTGGTATAGCAGGGCATTATCACTCCTTTCCTTGGGTATACTCCTGACCCACATTTAAGAAGTTTTGATCCTAATGTATGATGTACATATCATTCTGATGTTCAGGGTTACAGTATTGAAGATTGTCGTGCTTTGAAAAGATAAATTGAAAATATGATTCAAGATAAATCAATCATGGTGTAGAACATTGATAGTGAGGAAAACTCTAGTCATACTAATATACAAACCAGTGGCTAAGATGTTAGGCTGAGAAATTGAGAAGTCACACCTCTCCATACCAGGAAGGGGTTTGGTAGCTTGTTTTATTTTATTTTCTATTCTTCGAATTATTTCAGGATTTTAGTTCGAGATCTATCTTGTTTTGTCTTTTTGTTGTTTACGTTCAAACTCTTCTATCTTTTGTTTCGACTAAATGAAGTGTCTCATTTACCTTTGTGTTTTAAATATGTGTTGTTTTTTTTGTTTTCTTTACATAGTACATTTTGTGTTGACTGTAATGATATGACATGCTAGTGAAATTTTCAGCCAGATCTTAAAATCCAGTTTAAGCATGAACATTGAATCAGAGGGTTAAAGTTAGAAAAAGAGAGCATATGAGAAAAAAGATAGAGTACTGAGACATTTAGGGACAAGTTAAGGCATTTATTTTGAGAATCACAACAACAACTAGCTCATCGATCAAAAGGCAAGTCCCAATTAGGTCAAATAGTGGACGTGTGATCCCTATATCAAGAGAAACAAGAAGATAAGCAGCTCCACGAAAGCATGAGTCACTAGATATGAGGAATGTACAACAAAGGAGGAGTTTGTAGAAGAAGTAGTGAAGCACAGACTCAATGTGCTTAAAAAGATGTCACAAATGATCTTCATCTCTCACTTTCATATTACATGATATGTACTTGCATTTTCAAGGATTGATATGACGAAAGCATTTCATTCTGCTATCCAAACATCGTGTCATCCTTTGTTTACCCCATTAGAGATTCAGTCCTATTTTTTTTCATGCCCCTCTTTTGGAATCAATATAGTCAGCAAAGCTCAAAAGAAAAGTGTCGAGCAAAACAATAGATTCAGAAAAAGTTCAAAAAAAAAAAAAAAAAAAAAAAATATGTCCAAAAAAAAAAAAGTGTCAAGACAAATAGAGTCAGAAAAATCCAAAGAAAAAAGAGTCAACAAAAGAAAAAAATAGAATCAAGTGAAAGAATAAGCTGCCAAAGCTATGCATGACCTTATTCTCCTCTCTCGGGGGTGAGATAAGTACACTGCCCTACAAAGGGCACGGTCCAACCAAATAAACAATTTAGAATCACCCAATCAAAAGAAACTGGGGCATGAGTTAATCCTCATTGTTTGAGTCGATTCCAAAAGTTGTAAGTCCTAACCCACTTCAAGTATCATTTGCGCCTCATGCCATCCTTTCTTTCTAACCCTATCCAAAAGCCAAGTTACAACCAAAGAAATACCTTTAGATCAATCTTTGGGGATATTAAGGCAAAGCATGCAAGGGATATGATGTTATATTCAGGAACTACCTCTCTTACTCAGCACAAGGAATCAAGAGAGAAATAAAAATGAGAGAGTCTTATTGCTGAAAACCCTCACGAGCATTGTAAGGCGATGGTAAGTTGAGAGAAATAAAAATAAGAGACTCTTCTCGTTGAAAACCCTTACGATCACCATAAGACGATGGTGAGCTGAGAGAAAAATAAGAGAGGTTGTTGGCGAAAACCCTTCAAGGTGCCACTAGCCGAATGAGGTCTCCGAATGTAATTGGCCCAAGGAAGAAACTCAGTTTCAAGGCCATTAACCCAACAAGAACTAGTGGAAGGTGTGGATGGAAAGATCAAGCAGATTAATCCAAAATATATGGCATAATCATTAGAGTTGACAATCATTTTTAGATAAATTTTTCATTTTTTTGTTTCAAATGGGGACATTCATTGTCTTTTCTTTCTTCTTTATATTTTTATTTTTACTTTTCTTCGGTCAGTTGTCCAAATAAAAATCACTATCATTTTTTTCTTGTCTTTGAGTCAAGTCCTTGTCAAAACAAGTGAGGAAATATTTCAAAACTGCTACCAGCTTCTCCAATTGTACAAAGCAAGACAAAAGTCAGCACATAAAAGAGACATGATTGTTAGCCGAAAAAAGGCATACAAATTTTGTCAACAAACAAGTCTAGAAATTTATGAAAATACCAAGGTTCAAAAGTTTTATTTGAGGAGCATGGCAAAGCAGAGATACTGTGTTTGTTTCAGATTCACTCTTAATAATCTGAGTTTGGGTCAATGATGCAGTAAGTCAACGACCTATGTTAATGGTTGGAAGCAAGATTAAATATGACGGGGGCAAAAGCGATTGCCGTGAAATCTAAGCCACAAACCAACCACCATATTTTTAAACTAAAAAGTTTTCTTTGTATGAAATAGGAATACATGCTACCTTTGAATCAAGGATTTCAAAGCCTAAACATCAAGGGCCGTAATATTCTCACTTCTACAAATGCAAGAGGAAATGTTGCTGCACAGATTTGGTATTCAAACCCATAGTAATTCAAGAAGCATTTGTAAGGAGACGTACTTCCTTGTTTTGGTAATTCTAGCAACATTTGTAAAGAGACGCACTTCCTTGTTTGGGTAATTCTAGCAATATTTGTAAGGAAACTCACTTCCTTATTTGGTAAATCCAGCAAAATTTGTGAGGAAACACACTTTCTTATTTGGAATTCAAGTGGTATTTGTAAGGAGATGCACTTCCTTGTGTAGGAAATTCAAGCAACATTTGTAAGGAGACGCACTTCCTTGTTTGATAATTCAAGCAATATTTGTAAGGAGACGCACTTCCTTTTTTGGTAATTCGATTGGCATTTGTAAGGATACGTATTTCCTTGTTTGGTAATTCCAGCAACATTTGTAAGGAGATGCACTTCCTTGTTTGGGTAATTCCAGCAATATTTGTAAGGGGACGCACTTCCTTATTTGGGCAATTCAAGCAACATTTGTAAGGAGACACACTTCCTTATTTTGGTAATTCAAGCTCTATCATAAGGAGACGCACTTCTAAAGGAGATGCACTTTCTTGTTTTGGTAATTCAAGCAACATTGGAGACGCAGTTCCTTGCCTGGGAAATTCAAGCAACATTTGTAAGGAGATGCACTTCCTTGTTTGGTTAATTCAAGAAACATTTGTGAGGAGATGCACTTCTTTATTTGAGTAATTCAAGCGGCATAGGTAAGGAGACGCACTTCCTTGGTTTGGTAATTCAAGCGGCATTGGTAAGGAGATGCACTTCCTTGTTTTAATAATTCAAGCAACATTGGTAAGGAGATACATTTCTTTGATTGGGTAATTCGAACTTTGCTTTTGGGTAATGCACTTCCTAGCAGTCCCCTTGATTTCTAGAAAATGTACTTTCTAGTCAAGTTATTGCACTTAATCCTTTAGAGATGCACTTCCTTGCTAGTTTTCATTTGTCAGGTGACATACTTTTAACTTAAACTTGTATCTCTAGAAGACACACTTTCTAGTTAGAATCCCTCACTTTAATTCTTAGGAGACGCACTTCCAAGTCTTGCTTATTCAATTGTACTCTCAAGAGATGTATTTCTTGGTCAAAGTCTTGATTCATTATTGCAACATGAAAGTAGGTATGATGTCACTTTTCCATAAGTCTTCTGATGATAAACTGGGGCAAAAATTCAACTTCTATTTTTTAAACTTTACTTTTCTGGCAAATAAAACCACTTTATAATAATATTTGTTTGGGATAATTTTCTTTTTAGTTTTGATGTGATTTCAGGATCATGCCCAAAGCACAGGGCGAATAAATGGAAAACCAAGAAATAAGGTAAATAAATTGAAAGTTAAACAGATTGAAAAATAGCAAGTCAGGAGACCGCCTGCAGAACAGGGTGAAGAAGTTGAAAGCATGGCAACAAGTTGATGAAATAGCAAGTCAGGAACCCACCTGGAGAATAGGGTAAAGAAATAAAAAGTCAAGAAACAAAGTAAAGAAGTTGAAAGTCAAGCAATAAGGTGAAGAAGTTGAAAACAAAGCAACAACGTGAAAATTTGAAAGTTAGCAGATTGGAAAATATCAAGTCAGGAGCCTGCCTGAAGAATAGGGTGAGGAAATTGAAATTTAAGCAACGACGTGAAATAATTGAAAGCCAAACAACAAGCTGATTAAATTGAATGTCAGGAGCCCGCCTGAAGAATAGGGTAATGAAACTCAAGTCAAAAGTCTAGAAGAAGCTGCATAGATAGGATTTTGTAATTTCATTTATGTTTTTAACTTGTAATTTTCATTTTTGATGTAATAACAGAGCCGCGGATTGGAACCTCGATGGAAACTTACTTGAATCTCCAACTCGGCATAGTCTTTTTCTTTCCAATCCTTTGAAATACCCATGACTTGATTCTCTCATAACTTGGGTAGGTAGGATGTCTTAAGTCAAAACCCGGTTGTCCTTCTTCCTTTTGTTTCTTTCTTTGAATAATGTTCGGGTCAAAATTTGGTTTCGCTATCTACTTCTTTGTCTGAAAACACTTTATGTTTATATTCAAAGGGGGCATGATGTAGACACCTAATTTTGTCCCTCCCAAAGTCTAATTTTATTCATTTTTAGTTCACCTTACCATGTGTCCAACCCCATGTAATTATATCCCATAAAAATATAAAAATAAATAAAAAACAATACCTCTAACTAATTTATCTTATCCTAACAATATACCCAATCAAAAGCTTCCACCTCCCTACCCACTCACATTTTTATCCTCACAATAACAAACTAAAAGAAAGAATATATGGGGGACCCACAAAAATTCCCACATGATAGCAAATCCATGCCCATTATAAAAGAAAATTTCTAAGAGGGAAAAAGGGGGTCTCATTCACTGATCATCATCTTCTCCACAATAACAACAATCACAAAATAATCTTCTTCACAAGAACAACAACAACGACAACAAAAAAGGGCACTGGTGAACAGTAACTAGTGAATAGTACTGGTGAACAGTAACAGTGTGAAAAGTGATGGTGAATGGGTCATTATTTGTCGAGTTAGATTGTTGGTGTTAAGGTTTGTCTTGAGGTTTCAGGGTGCGGACTCTCTTTATTCAAATAACATTGAGTTTGAAAGCTTCAAATTTAATGTCCAATTCTTTCTTCTCTTTTATTTAGTTCTTATGTGATTATGACTGCGTGTGATTCGATACTGTGGTTTGTTTGTTGATATGAACTGTTGGTGACATTTGGGTGTATGATGTGCTAAGCTTGATTGGTGAATTTTTGTTCTTCTTGATTGGTGGATTATATATTAAAATGGGTTAATAACGTGGTTGAGAATGAATTAGGGTGGGGATTAAAAATGGAGGAAAATGAATATTGATTAATTTTGATGTATTGATAATGTTGAACATGATAGAATTGTGATACGTTAAACTTGGTAGGCAAACGTAGGTCCGGTAGGAAAATTTAGGACTAAATATTTGTTGGAGTGTTTGAATATGTCCGTGAATGGTACTTTCTACTTTATTGCACGAAAAGTTTAAATTGTACTCATTTGGCCGGGGAATGCCCTGAAGGATTTGTATTGATTTATCCAGGGAATGCCCCAAAGTAGCATGTACGCAAAGGAGGCTCGTGATCAAGGCCCGAAACGTCAGGTGGAGTTTAGTTTAGGATTAGTTTAGAATAGAATAGGTTTTACATTTCAGCACCTCTTTTATTTTGGATTGTATAATTTGGACTGAACATTATTTTGGTTTGTTTTGAATTTTTTGTGATTTTTTTGCTTGCTTGTTTTGTGTGTTTATGTGGTTTGTACATTTGTAATGTTGAATTATCCAATACGCTCCACCAAGAGATCATGGTCGAACCATGGGATAGAGGGGTGCCTAACACCTTTCCCTTGGTCAACAGAATTCCTTAGCTGGAATCTTTATTCGCGGATCAGTTTTTAGAGTCAAACCATTTTGAAAAGGATTTTCCAAATGTGACTTGGCACACCGAATTATGCCAAGTGGCAACTCTAAATAAAAAAAATAATGTAAATAATCCTTTTTTTTCAAACAAATTTTTTTCATTTTTGTCACCTTAATAATAAAACCCTTTCAAAACTAAAATACGATCTTTTGGATGTTGAAAAAGGGGTGTGACAGCTCTATGAACCGAACCTTGATATTTAAAGCAAACAATACCTATAGGATTGGTGTTAGAAGATTGGCTACCTTTATTCCATGGTGGATACCTTTGGATGGTCTTATCAAAAGGCTTATTCTCTAAGGACTTGTTGAAATTCTTGTTCTTGTTCCATCTGGATGAAGTAGAAGAATTGTAACCTTTATTGAATGACTTTTTGTCATTTTTGTTCCTTTCAACCTAAATGGCCGCTTTAACAAGATCTTCAATGCAGTCAAACATGTGGATAAATACTTAGGAAGCAACTTCATCATATAACCCACCTTTTAATCAGGCCATACAATGATTTGAGGGTTTGATAATCTCAAGATGAAGAATCAAGTTTTGAAACTCCTTATAAAGTCTTCCAAATCTCTACCTCCTTGTCTCAAGTTATAGAGCCTTGTTAGTTACTCTTGCTTGAACATTTCCATTATATACCTTTCTCTTATGACTGTTATTAATTCATCTTAATACATAATATTGGGATTAACATTTCTTTCTCTTTGCACTCGCTTATTCTCTCACCGAGTAGAAGCATACCCTTTAAGTTGAGAAATTTCTTGGGCAGCTTTCTTATGTCCGGTCAACTCATTGAGTTTGAAGATCCTATTGCATTGTTTTCCCAATCAAGGTTGATAGATAGAACACTAGTTCCTTTAAAGGTAGGAAGATCGATCTTAATTGATTTAAGATCCATTTCTTGAACCATATTACCTCTTTGATCCCATTGATGATCTTTTTGAACTTGGGGATGATTTCCCAAGTTTCCTCTTCCATGTAGAACTGGACTAAATCATCTTCTTTGTACTCTTTTCCCTCCTCCTTGAGCCTCTTTACCCTCCTTCTTTAGCTCCTCTTCTATTTCGTAAAAATTTCACAAAGAGATCCACTTCATCTAACCATTCATCTCCTCCCTAAGGTTCCTTACCTTCCATATCATCAATTTAGATTAGTTGGTTGCGATTAGCTCGGATTCAAGGTGGTTGGTTTTGGTTAAGTGGGGCTCTATGAAGGCCTTACTGTATTTAGGTATGGGGTTCTTGATTTTTTGGAGCTTGTTAGTGGACTTGAGTGAATTGGGGTTATAGTGGACGAACGAGATTTTGGTTGTTTGAATATATCGCGGCTTGGATGGTAGGTTCTTGTTCTTGTATCTAGGGATGGAGTATTTGGTGAAGTGTTTACGGAGTCATAGTAGTGGAAGTGTTAGGAGCATGACCACTAAAGGAAGCATGATAGTTTTGAGGAGGGGATGTGGTGGAGTTTAGATGACCTTCCACATTATCCATCCTTCCATTGAAACCCGATAATTCACTTCGTACGTCCTTTAAATCTCATGTAACATTAATTATGGTTGCCATTATAGCTTTCAAGTCTATCTCTCCCGAGGTACTTTGATGATCATATCCCGATGGCATTGTACCTATCAAAAGAAATACTAAGAAAAAGCAAAAACAACAAACAAGTTATTGTTAGGAATACAACCTCACAACCTCTCAAGGTTCATACCTTTGAATATCACTTAATTGTCGTTGCAAATATTGATAGCTCGTTTGTACTCCAATGAGATTACCTGGTACCAATTGTGTCTTGAGGTCGGAATGGATTATTGTTTGAAGGACTCAAATAAATAAAATTATGTACGGACTAAATCAAGAAGTTACGATGAATTAAAATGCGAAAATCACACAAAGAAAAGGACGACAAAAGAAAATAGATTCAAAACTAATTCGCAAGTAAGTAGGGTGATTACTAGTTTTTAATTAACATTAGAATCAAGAAAAAAAACCTGAGAATCAAAGGAAAGAAACTAAGAATCTAAACATGAGCTTATGACTATTTGACGAGTTGAATTAACACAAAAATGATACAAAATTATATGGGACAAGATACGAAAAGTGAAAACACACAAAAATAAGGGGAAAATAAGGGGAAACACAAGATAACAATTAAGGTAACAAAATAGAAAGATAAGCACAAGTGATAATAAAAAGGTCAAATAGTGGGTATATCAAACCCTAAAACCTCCCTTAAATGATTACCACATGCACCTAACTCTTACGTAAACCTCGAGGGGATCGGATTCCCGAACAACCCATGTTTTGAATCTAAGTATCAACACAAGTTAATCCAAGATTGCAATTCACTCATTAAAATAATTCATTCATAAATCATCAAAAGTTATAAATTAAATGACTAAGTTATCTATTTATTGTGTTTGCCTTTGCATAAAATAGTCTATTACAAAAATAGCCCAAAAGTGGCTATTTTGGAAATAACCCACATGGGCTCTTCAAAGCATACTCCAAGCTCCAAGAAATTATCCACACATGGAATTGTGTGCTTAGGAGCTTAAAACGAGCCCGCCAAATGCATCCTTGGTCTCTTTTGCTTGATCATGGCTTTGACCTCTTTGTATTGGCCTTAAATGATGTCATCAAAAGCCTTAAGGCTGATTCGGAATGTATCATCAAGCTGACCATTGTATAAATACCTTGGTTAAAAGGCCCGTACATAAAGTTGAAAATTACATAACTATGTAGCCAAAAGACCCAAACTTGAAGCAGAACTTGTTAGGTCTCAAGTTGACGAAGGCGAAGTTAAACTTTCGCACCTTAAGCTGACCATTGTACAACTACTTTGGTGAAAAAGATCATACTTAAAACTGACCATTGCTTAAATATATTGCCAAAAGAACCAAACTTGAAGCCGAATTTGTCAGGTCTCAAAGTGATGGAGACAAACTTAAACTCTCGCCACCTTAAGCTTATCATTTGTTGTGGGTGAACAAATATTCATTTATGTGGATTTCATGCCACTGATATAAGAGAATCTTATTTGTTGTGGGCCAAGACAATATTCAATTTCATGAAAATGTTGTACATAACGTTTGATGCTAATTATTATAATAATTATTATCTTGCAATATTTTTGCCACCTCCGCAAATATTCTTGTCTTCTTTGCAAGCACAGATATTATTGGTTTCAGTTAAAATATGAAATTAATAATTCAAGCCTAGTTTTTAAAAAATTAAATATCTCGATAAGTCTTGAAGTATGTACCAATTTATGTGAAATGAAATTTTATTAAATTCAAAGTTAAATTATATTAAAATTAAAATATATTAATCCCAATTAAATATTACAGATCAATATAAATGAATTAATTGTTTATGTCCAAACATGTATGAATTTAATTAACGTTCAATATTTATTAGGCTAGTCCATTAATTTAGGCTATAAATGATGAACCCACTTTGCTAAGCCCAAGATATACTCATATTCTAGAGTCCTAATTATATGTCATGTGTCAAATAACGTGTCATGTCAAGTCAAGTGAAGGAACCAATAAGACCATGCCATATGTTAAAATAATGCAGCAGTCCTGGTGAAATTAAAAGCACATAAAAGGCGCAATGACACTTGAATCTGATTAGTAAAAAAGAATCCATCTTCACAATGACTTTTTCCTTTCTACAACTATAAATAAGGATCTCATAATTTAGAAAAAAAAGGAATAATTCTAATAAGAAGCCAGAGAAATCTCATGGATCAAACACTACAATTTCTCTATAAAGCTCAAACATTTAAATCCAGTTCATCAAGAATCAATATCAAGACCACAAGATTCAAAAACAAGCCACAAAGCCCTTGAATTCAAGCACAAGTCAGGATCACATCCATTAAATCCGCAAATCAACTTCAAATTCAAGATCAAGCTCGAAGTCTTTGAATTTATATTTTAAAAGACAAATTAGAGGATTCATAGAGATTATAACACTCACTTATTTAAATCAATAAAATGATTGTGGCAGTATTTTTCTTGTCTCGATTATTATTTTTCTGACTCGAAATTTTGTCGTCCAAATACCTAAATTCCTTTTAAGAAAAATTATCGGATATATCCTCAAAATCATAAATTTTGGAATACATAATTTTAATTATGTATCTCCCTTTGATCAAGTTAATGTATAATGTATCTCGATCAAATATTTTCAAAAATAGATGTAGATCAGTAATCAAATTGATGTTTCTTAGCTTTAGAATTATGTATCTGGGAAAAAAATAAAGTAATTAACTGTTACATTCTTAAGTTCAAAATTATGTATCTCAACTTCAAAATTATAAATTCAAATGCTAATTATGTATCTGAAAATTTAAAAATAAGGGATAATTTGTAATTGAACAAATAGTAGGGATAAGAAGTAATTAGGTGTAAACTTGTTAGGATTTATGTAAGTTTTACTTATATTTAAGGATATTTCAATGTAGCTTTTAAGGGCAATATTTCAATTAAATAAAAAGTGTGGACTTTGAAAAGGACATGATTTGTAATTAAATGAACGAAAAAGGAACAAATATGCCCCTAAATTATGAAAAATGATGTGTATACTCTCCATTATACTTTTGGGTGCAATATGCCCCTATCATAAATGATATGGTACATATATGTCTCTCATACTTACGATATGGGCATATGTGTACCCAAAGTATGATAGAGGATATATTTGTATCATCTATCATAGTTCAGGAATATATTTATCCCTTTTTTTCATTTTAATTTCTTATCTGAAATAATTAACTAAAACTAACAATCTGACGCAATAAAGCCATCAAATTCGATTTTAAACAAACTCGATCTGACCTCTATTTTTTATTTCAAACCCAATATTCCTTCTATTTTTATCTTAAGAATGAACGTCAATCAAATTGTAACTATTGGTCATTGATCAGAGAAAGTGAAGATTAGGCCGAAGCTAGCGGTGCAACGATGGTTCCTCAGTGGGATAGTTTTCATTCGATGAAAATAGTGATGATATGGTGTTGAGTGCTAGTGGATAGTGTTTTCCCAATAGAATTTCAAAGAAAATTAAAGTGTGAGGGATTCAATTTATTTGGTGCTATTTTTGGGTGTTATGGGTTAATGATCTTTCCCCCTGAAATTGGTAAGAGTGTGGTGGAATTTGCGGGTGTATTTCTTTCAATTGAAATGAAGGAGATGGTGTAATTAGTTATTGTTCATTGTATTATTGTTATTGCTAGTGTATTATTCACTTGTTCTTGGTGTTGCTAATGGAGAGTTAAAAGAGGATTGTTGTTATTCCTAGTGGGTGTTACTGTATTATGTGTGTATACATTATAGAAGTGAAAAATGGCATCTATTAGATAGGCATCTCTTGATTTAATGGGATTAGATCAGACAGTGGTTTATTGGGTGGGCTAGTGGGTTTGGGTTTATTATTTGGCATAAAATTTTTAAATAAAAATAGGATAAATATACCCCCCGTACTATGATAAATAATACTTATATACCCTCCATCATACTTTGGGTACACATACGCCCCTATGATTAGTGTGAGGACATATACACACTATTTTATTAACGGTGCAGACATATGTGTACACAAAGTATGTTGGAAGATACATACCATTTATCATAGTTTAGGGATACATTTGTCCCTTTTTGATCAAATGAAAGATTGTGGGTTTTTGCTAAAGCTCTTAATAAGATACACATAGCACAACACAAAAGACAAATTCTTAAACAAATTCATCTTGTAAAACTCTTCTAAAAACTAAAACGCCCTTACAATTTTATTCAATTCGTACAAGCTGACATGTTGAAAGTACCTATGTTGTTACTAAAATTCTTCTAACTCCACATGTTGGTTTTTAATATATGGATTAATCACGTAATCTACCCAATTAATTTGGGATCAAGACGTAGTTCGTTGATGTTATTTTTTTTTAACTTAATTGTTTAATTAGATGCATTAGGTGGTATATGGGATACCAACATATAGCAATAGGGTGATAAAATAATTATCAAAAAAGCTTTATACAAATACATAGTGATATGAAGAAGTCTTTATGTAGACTTGCTCCCCCATGACATATTCAAACTTTTTATACCACTGTCTAGGATCATGCTTCAAGCCATAAATACTCTTTTTAAGTTTGCACACATAATTTTCTTTAACTTTTACCTTGAAGGCCTCAGGTTGTTCTATATAAATCTTTTCTTTGAGAGAACCTTAAAGAAAAGTTGCCTTCACATCCATATGCTCAATCTCTAAATCAAGACTAGCAACCAAACAGAGAACTATACAAATAGAAGCCATTTTGATGATAGGAGAAAATATTTTGTCAAAGTCAATACCCTTCCCTTGAACAAATCCTTTGACAAACAATCTAGTTTTGTATATAGGTTTCAAGCTGTATTCTTAAAATATTTCTTTGAACACCTACTTTTTCTTCAAAGATCTCATGCACTTAGGCTATTTCACCAACTAATAAGAGTGTTTTCATACAGAGATTTCATTTCATCTTTCTTGGCTTCAATCTATTATCCTTATGCTCATCTTCCATGGCCTCCTCCTAACATTTAGGTTCTCCCTATCAGTGAATAACACATACTCATTAGGAGAATAATGATATTATAAACCTTCTAAGTGGAGCATTTGACTCGTCCACAACTTTTTGAATAGGAGCATCTTCAATAACATCATTGTAATTATCAACATCAACATGCTTATTTGGGACATGGGTCTGGGTGTTTCCATGATTATCAAGCCCGCCAACATCATGTACACTTATATGAGGAACTTGATCATGATTAATCACATTATCAAAATTTAAATATTTTAGTTTCTCTACTTTGTCAATATCTTCAATAGTTTGATTCTCTATGAAGACAATATCATTAATTCTTACAAGTTTTTCTCAATTGGATCATATAGACTGTAAATAAACTCATCAAGGTCATACCAATGAAGATGCACTACCTTGTCTTGGCATCTAACTTTGACCACTTATATGTGGGCACATATAAAATCGTTACAATCAAATATTCTTAAATGGTAATAGGAAACATCCTTCCCATACAAAACTTTATTTGGTACATAACTTTGCAAAGAAAAAACATGAGATAGGTTAATAACATGTGCAACGGTCAATAAAACCTTACCCCAAAAGGAGTTCGACAGCTTAGCTTCAGAAAGAAAATATCTGATTCTTTACATTAAGGTCCTGTTCATCCTTTCTGCCAAATCATTAAGATGAGGAGTCTTAGGAGGAGTTTTCTAGTGTTTGGTACCTTATTGCTTGAAGTATTCATCAAATGCTCCACAATATTCACCACCTTTATTAGTATGAATACACTTCAATTTCTCCCTTGTTTCTATTTCAATGAAAGCCCAAAACTGCAAAAAGATATCCAATACTTGGTCTTTAATCTTAAAGACATAGACTCAAAGTTTCTTTGAGCAATCATTAATAAAAGTGAAATTAAAAATTGCACCACCCAAAGTCCTTGTTTTTATTGGACCACATAAATCTGAATGCACTAACTCAAGAAACTTTGTTTTTTCTTGAAGGAGGATGAGACTTGAAAGAAACTCTATTTTGTTTTCTAGTTAAGCAGTGCTCACATTTTTCTAATTTACCACTTTAAAAATATGATAGTAATTTATTCTTCGCCAGATCATTAAGTACTTTCTAACTAATGTGACTAAGTCTCTTACTCAATAATATTGAAAAGATAGAGCTTTTAACTGCATTCACTATATTAGCATAAGTAGAAGCCGTAATCCAAAATAGACCTTGATGCTAGTCGCCACGAGCCACCACAAGAAAACCTTCATGAGTTTTCATTTTCCTCGACCATTGGTATTAATATATCCCTCATCACCCAACACACCAACAGAAATCAAGTGCATGCTTTACATTATTTAAAACTAGTTTACATCCAATACTAGTTTCCAAACAAATTATACAAATACCATCCACCTTAGATATAGTCTCATTGCCCATACTAAAAGTTCTAAAGTCACTTGGAGTATAAGATGAGAAAAAAAACCTTCATTGATGTCACGTGAGATGCAACAATAGAATCCAAAACCCATCTTGACCCATAACAACTAATATTTATTGGATTTATTTCAAGAACACTAATAAGATCTTCGGAGGTGATGGTGGCTATGCAATTTTCATTGTCATCTTCTTTATTTTTCTCCTTGTCTCTATTCCTTTCTTCAACTTTTGATAAAGTTTCTTTGTGTGCCCTTTTAACCCACAATGATAACACTTAATATCTTTAAATATGCCTCTAGGCTTACTTTTACAATGTTCTCTATTTTGAGAACTATGATTCTACTTCTCCCTCTAGTGCCATTCACCAATACATCAGACCAAGAGGAACCTTAAGACTTTTATCTTATATTTTTATTAAGAATGTTGCTCTTGAAAAATTTCGTAGAGATCATGCCATCGGAAGCATAATTTGACAATGAAGTTCTAAATATTTCCTAAGAGTCTGGTAGGGAACTAAGTAAAAGAAATTCTTGAATTTCTTCATCAAACTTAATGCCCATAGCAAATAATTGGTTTATTAATCCCCTGAAAGTTATTTAGGCGACTTGTGATTGAAGAGACATCATGAAATTTAAATCCTAACTTTGTTTTATCAAGAACATATTATTATTTTTAGTCTTCCGACAATACAAACTTTTAAGATTCTCCCATGTAGACCGAGAATGTGTTTCCATAGAAATATGGTTCAACACATTATCATCAAATCACTGCCTAATAAAATTGTAAACCTATCTGCGCAATAGATTCCACTTTTCATTAATTTCATTTTCAAGTCTTACAGTCCCAAAGACTGGTTGATGAAAATTCATGAAAAATAGAGCAAATCTTCCATTTTTCTCTTCCAAATAGCATAATTAATTCCATTCAAAGTGACCATACTACTTTTTTGGGGTTCCACTTTTTATCCAAAAATACAGATATTACAAACCATGGACTTTGATACGAGTTTTTTGGGAAAACACGGAATAACAACAGATGTATTTGTAGAAAACTAATGGGGAATAAAATAGAAACTTAATGACACCAAGAATATTGTGTGGAAACCTTTTTAAATATGGGAAAACCACAGACCAAAGGAACAACTGATATTACTATGGTACAAAATTTTACATTGTAGTGATAAGTATATTAATCAAACTGGCTACTACACACTCAAAAGAAACAACCCTTTCTTGAATCCCACCTTACTAAAATATCGGTCACTCTAATTTTTCTTTCACAAACAATTTTTGTAATCACTGTCTATAGAATACCTCACTGCTCTCTCTCTCTCTATTATTTTCCCTTTATTTTTGGTGTGTCGAACCAAAGAGCCGATGAGTACTTATTATAGGCAAAAATGATCTCAATAGATGTCATTAATGACATCACTGAAGGTAATAATTCAAAGTCTTACCATGAACACATTTAATGACCAACTACCGAATCTTGATTTTCAACTTGCAACTGATGACCTTTAAATTTATTAACCCATGGGAAGAAAAATACATTCCATAAAATCATGGAATGATTTTCAAACTTAATAAATGAGGTTGGACCCAATTAAATCAATGGTTTTCAAGGGGACGAGAACCTAACATGACCACTCCATATCATACATCAAAGAATGGGTGAATATAATCATTGGTAGGGGAGTGGCTAGTGGTTTACCATATCAATAACCAGAAATACTAAGGTGTTGGTCAGCTATGGAAGAGACTTGATGGATGGTTAAATCTGAAGAAAAAGCAATGGTTTTCATATGATCAAATTTTGGCTACCCAGAACTTCCCAATTACAGTGCTCTGATAATATCTTTAGACATAGCAAATTGTTATGTCAAGCATTTTCTCACTAATACAAGAAGTTTAAACATTATCCATAAATGGCTTCTCAAGAAAATATAGTTGTCTGACACCATAATCCTGACAACAAAAACATTGGCTGGTTTCAACATAGAAAAAGAGACCACTTGAGGAGAGGACGAGTGGTAGAAAAGTGTTGAAGGATTGATAAGTATACCCATTTTGATGTAGATATTGGGGAGATGTGTTATAATTTGATCCTCAATACACCATAAATTCATACTACGAGAGATTTGTCATTAAGATACCACTAATTGATTAGGTTTGTGATGAACAGTGGGATAAAAGAGATTATAGGAGATTTATTAGCAATAAAAGAGATAAAATTGCTCTCTCCAGATAAGCTCCAACAGTAATTACAGAGGTCCAAAATGATCCCTTCAAAGTGAAGTGGGGGAAGGGCTACCTGAGATAACAAATGAAAGCTTTAAGTAATACTAAGTGCCAAGATAATGTTATATCCCAGATGATAAGGATGCTACTAATTCGATTGTAGAAGTACAAGAGAAATTTCTCTTCTCAAAGAACTTTTTGAGAAAAAGATATACCTGGACACTAGATTGTGTCCTGAATTTAGGAAAGCATTTTTAAATTTCCTTATTACTTAGATTGTTTTTTTGGTCCCACATTGACATCACAGACATTCGGCCAGAGATAGCCATACTTAACCTGGGGATTGACCCTAATGTTCCCTCAATAATTAAGAAAAGGCAGCATATCTCAGATGAAAAGAACTGTTTTATTAAGGAAGAGATAACTCAATTATTAAATATAGGTTCAACACGAGAGGCAAAATATCCAAAACGGATGGTAACCGTGGTGGTGTTACCAAAGAAGAAAAATAAATACAAAATGTGTGTTGATTTTAAAGATTTAAAACAAATCTTTCCCAGTCCTAAAAATCAATGGGATGATTGATCCCATGGGGGGACATTATATCATGAATTTTTTCTATGCTTAGTATTGGTATAATTAAATTCAAATGGACACAAAGGATCGAGATAAAATGTCATTTACAAATACCTATGGCATGTGTTATGTGATGACTTTTGGTTCAAATAATGCAGCTACAAAGTATCAAAGATCAGTGAACCAGATGTTTGAGAAGCAAAAATATGAGACCAACGATGTTTACATCGATGATAAGTTTGTAAAAATCTTTGGAGGCAAAGTGCCACTTGAATTCCACCTCCAAGAGATATTTGACATACTGAGGAAACACAATTTGAAGTTGAATCCTACAATATGTGCATTTGGGGTAGGTTCTAATGTAGGGATAGAGGTATACCCACACAAAATATAAATAATCAATAAAATTTCCTAGGTGATAGATGGTCTCAAAGTTTTGTAAAGGATCACAAGGCGAATGGCGAATCTCAGTATGTCATCTCTGGATCATAAAAATGAGTTGTCATTTTAACATTATGGAGGAATAAGACTCAATTAAATTGAATATTAGAGTGCCAATAAGCCCCTCGAGACATGAAACCTATCTCCCAAGCCCCCGTATTATACAAAACCCAGGGAGATGAGTGATTGTTGATGTGTGTAGTTGTGAATAAAGTAGCAGTAAGTGCTTTCATTATACGAAAAAAAGTTATTATGTAATTCCCTATTAGTCATGTTTGTTATGCATTTTTTAAGTGAGAAAACCCAGTATTACCACTGGAAAATTGGCCCTAGATCTCATGGAAGAAGCATAAAAGCTTAGGCTATATTTCTAGTCACCTAATCATAGTGTAATGACATACCACTTGAGAAGTGTTTTCTACAAATATGAATTGTTAGGGAGAATATCAAAGTAGAATATTGAATTAAGTGAGTTTGACATCGAGTTTAGGTCTTGAGCTGACATCAAATCTTAAGTCTGCCTTACATCAAGTTCAGGCCTTGAGCTTCCATGAAATCTCAAGTCCTGGTAGACTTCATCATGGATTTCAGTTTGATAATGTCCCCAAATAGAGAAGGAGGCAATATTATACTCAAAAATTTTCTCTGGTATTTAGATCTTATTTATCATTGGGTCTTCGAATGATAAAATGATTGGCTTGGAAATAGTCTTAATAACTCCTTAGCCTTAATCATACTATACCATACGACATGTACCCTCAAGTCGTACCCTTAACAAAATGTCAAGTCTAGACACTGAAAAACATATAGTTTGGCACTATACTTCTCGTATCATGATCACATAACTAGTATGGAGTCTTTTCGTACCAAAAAAAGAACTTAGCCAATGTGACACCGACAAACATATGACTAGGGTCCTTGACCTATACCCTCACCATACGAGTAGTATGGTGAGTTGTATGATGCACGTAATGTCCAAGACTCAGGAAATTTTGTAAAGGCAAAAGTGTAGAGTGTTTTAGTCTCCCCCTCTTAGGATCATTCATCCTCGAATGATGGGAGAAGGCAATACAAGCACAACTTAGTCCCCACATACTTCTACTCTAACCTATAACTAAGTTAGAAAACAAAAAAGCAAGGAAATTAATCTTTCTTTTAACTAAGTTAGAAGACAAGGATGGTAAGAAGAACACATACCTCAAGCACAAACTTTCGAATAGAAAATAGGACTGGATACTTGGATTTCATGTCCTCCTTGGCTTCCCAAGTAAATTCTTCGGACTTTTGGTTCTGCCATAGAACCTTCACTGAAGCTATATCTCTCATTCGCAACTAGAGAACATGCCGATCCAAGATCCTCATTGGGACTTCCTCACCGGACAAAGAATCTAAAATGCTAATGTCCTCCAAAGGGACAACCAACGAAGGATCACCCACACATTTTTGCAATATAATAGACACATGGAATGCCAGATAAATGGAACCCATGCTAGAGGGAAATTCCAACACATATGCAATACTACCAACCTATCTCAAAACCACGTACGAGACAACATACCGTGGTCTAAGCTTCCCCTTCTTCCCAAATTGCATTACTCTCTTAATGGGAGATACCTTCAAGAATACCTAATATCTACCTCAAAATTCAAATCCCTTTGCCTCACATACACGTAGGACTTTTGATGACTTAGGGTGGTCTTAAGTCTATCCAAATCACCTTCACCTTTTCCATAACTTGGTGAACCGAATTCGGGCCAAATATTTCTGCTTCACAAACCTCGAACCACCCAATAGGAGACCTACAAATCCTACCATACACCTTAAATAGAGCCATACCAATGCAAGAATAATAACTATTATTATAAGAAAATTCAATCAAAGGCAAATGGTCGAACCAAATACCACCATAGTCAATCACACAGGCTTGCAACATATCTTCCAAAGTCTGAATAGTACTTTTGACTTGCCCATTTGACCGTGGGTGAAAATACATACTAAGACTCGCTTTAGTCCCCAAACAATACTGAAAAAGTGTCAAAATGCAATAAAAACTGGGTACCACAATCTGAAATAATTGAGATAGGCCCGCCATGCAACTTTACAACTTTTTTAAGATACAACTTCATATAATCCTTGGCATAATAGGTAGTCCTCACAGGAAATAAGTTAGCGGACTTAGTCATACTATCCATGATGACACAAATGGAGTCACACTAATTCTGCGATCGTAGAAGGATTGTAATGAAATACATCTTAATTATCTCCCATTTCCACACAGTTAATTCAATCTCTTAAAATAGCCCATCAAGACTCAAGTGCACCATCTTTACTTGCTGACATACAATACACTTAGCCACAAAGTTGGCCATATCCCATTTCATGTTGTTCCACCAATATATCTCCTTGAGATTATGCTACATCTTTGTTGAACTTGGGTAATCTATATACTGTGACTCATGTGCCTCAGCCAGAATCTTGCCTCGCAACCTATCCATATTCAGAACTCAAAACATTCCTTGGTACCTCAAGATACCATCACCACTGATATCGAAGGCCATCACCTTCTTCATACCCACATAATCCTTGATCTCTATCAAAAGAGAGTCTAACAACTACTTCTCCTTTATTTCCAAATTGAGAGAAAATTATCATTTGCTGCATAAATGATGCACCATCCTTAGAGTCTAAAAGATGAACTCTAAGGTTAGCCAAATGGTGAGTATCCTTTACCAATTACCGTTTATCCTTATCCACACGCGATAAGCTACCTATAGGAAACCTTCCAAGAGCATCATCAACTACATTCATTTTACTTGGATGGTAGTAATGACTTATATCATAGTCCTTCAGCAGCTCAAGCCACCGCCTTTACCTAAGATTAAGCTCTTTTTGAGTGAACACATACAGGCTCTTATGATGAAAAAGATATCAAAATAAACCCCATACAGATAGTGATGCTAGATTTTCAATCTGAACACCACAGCTAACAATTCAAAATCACAAGTCAAATAGTTTCTCTCATGGATCATCAAATTCTTGGAGGCATATGCCACCTTACCATACTGTATCAACATACAACCCAAAGTAACTCGGGGCATATCACAATAAACCACAAATCCGCATGTACCCTTAGGTAGAGTCAAGACTGGAGCTAAAGTCAAGTTATCTTTTAGCTTCTCAAAGCTACCCCCCAAGAGTTAGGCTATAATAACATCACCCTCTTCTGAGTCAACTTAATCAATGAAGCAGCAATAGAAGAAAAACTTCCTATGAACCTTCTATAATACCTGGCTAAACCCGAGGAGATTTGAATATCGATTTGAGTCATGCACCTAGTCCACTTTTTAACCACGTAAACTTTCTAAGGATCCACCATAATCCCTCACTAGACACACATGACCCATAAAAGTTATGGCATTCAACCAAAATTCACTTTTGGAGAACTTAGCATATAACTACTGATTTTTAAGGTTTGTAACACAAGGCGGAGGTGGTCAGCATGATCCACCTCATTTTTAGATTACATTAAGGTGTCATCAATGAAGACAATGATGAAAAATCTAGAAACAGATCAATGACCCTATTAATCAAATCCATGAATATCGTCGGGGCATTAATCAACCTAAAAGACATAACTAGAAACTAAAAATTCCCATACTAGGTACGAAAAGATGTCTCAGGGATATATACCTTTCTAATCTTTAACTAATGATACCCAGAACAAAGATTGATCTTAGAAAAGAATTTGGCACCCTGAAGCAAATCAAAGAGATCATCAATTCTCAAAAAAGGAACTTGTTCTTTACTGTTACCTTATTCAATTACTGATAATCAATGCATATTTGAAGGGAACCATCCTTCTTTCATATGAATAAAATAGGTGTACCCCACGGGGACAAAATATGATAGATGAAACCTTTCTTTAAAAGATTCTTCAATTGCTCTTTTAGTTTCTTCAACTCTATAGGGGCCAGTCTATATGCGAGAATAGAAATAGGACGAGTTTCCAGAACAATATAAATACAAATATCAATTTCCCCATCGGGAGGGATACCAAGAAAGTCATCGGTAAATACCTCTAAAAACCCATTCACCACAAAAACAGAATGTAAAGAGGGACCTCCAATTTGGGATTATTAACCTGAATCAGATGATAGAGACAACCTTTAGAAATTAACTTTTAGGCTCTAATATATGATATAATCCTTTCCTCGGTAACTAAGGAACCACTCTCTCACTTAAAAATTAGCTCATTAGGAAATTTAAACACGACATTACGGGTCTGACAATCTAAGAAAGCATAGTACGAGTGCAATATTTCTTTCCTAAAATAATATCAAAATCAACCATTTCCAACTCTATAAAATCTACCAATTTTTTCTACTACCGGCATATACCACACACCTCTATACACATCTGTCAACCACACAGTCTCCTAATAGGGTAAAAATTAAAAAAGGGTTCGACAGATACTAAGGACCAAAACCAAAATGCACATTAAAGAATGGGTTCACATAAGAGAGACAAACCCAAATTAAGTAAATAATACACATCACGAGAAAAAGTTTCAACATACCAATAATAACTTTTGGTGATGCCTCAGACTCTTGATGAGTAGTGAGAGAATAAAGACAGTTTTGACTATCCAGAGGTAGAAGTAGCACCCTTCGGTGCAGGAAATGATGAAGAGGCAATAGGAACTCTATTTTCCCCAGAATAAATTCTATAGGGACAATCCCTCTATATATTTCCAATCTGACCACACAAAAAATATTGACTCCTTCTTTTCTCATACAGACCATGATAATGCTGACCACAAAATTTGCAAGGAGGGTAGGATAGTACTACTGGGCCCTACTATACTAAGAATGGACACCTTATGCCTTAGAAACACCTCCACCTTAAAAAATTTTGTCTACCGATGGCTTTGGGTAGGGAGCAATAGGTATTAAATAGGAGTTAGGAATCTCCCAACTCTTCATCTTAGGCCACTTCCCACCCTACTTTGGCCTCCTTCTAATTTGAAAACTAGGACTTTTTACTTTTCCTCTCACCAATATCTGCCTATTTATTTTTCTCTTATCTGATCTATTGCATAAACATAACTAATTTTAAGATATCCATGCCCTTCACCCAGGTAACCTTAATCTTAAGGATCAACTCATGAGACAATCCCAAAGAAAACTTTCTAATTTGTGCCCTCATTTTAGATACTAATTCAGGATAATATCTGAAACACCCTGAGTCTTGGACCCTTGAAACATTTCCTTAGTTTTGGACTTGATGGACTTGGTACAACCTAAGGGTACCAATCGTACCCTTGAATATGACTTGTGGGTTTGCTTGAGCATTTAATCATATGTTAGGAAGTTTGCTTGGCTTGGTTACTACCTAAGATATGACTCATCAAGGTATAAGTCATATCCAAGGATATGAGTGGTGCAATACAAGTCATATGATGCTTGATTAAGTTGTCTTATAGATTATTCATATGGTATCATTGGTGGGTACGATTGAGCATACCACTCGTACCCTTCGATACTAGTTAGAGAGGTATGAGTCATATAGGAACTAGTGTGTAGGATCTTGGCATGGTCTTGGGTATGAGTTGGGGAACCACTCATACCCTAGGATATGGATGGTAAGGGTGAGCCATACCCTAGATGGTGGCTTGCTTTAATTTTAAGTCGAGGGTAGTCCGGATATTTCCTAATTCAAAGCCCATATGGTCTCACATTATATAACCCCCGGTGGCCTCTTGTAACAGTTATTAAAGGATGGAAACACTTAAAATACTCTCTAAAACTTACTTTCAAATATTAGCAGCTAGGGATTCTTTATGTATTCTTCAAATGGTTCAAGAGTTATTTATCTCTTTGGAATATTCTTGTAAAAGGCATGTTCTCTTTTCTTATTGTTAGTTCAAATTAAAATCATGGTTTTATACAATGTTTTTATGATTTAGATGTTGTATGATTTTGGGTTCTTAAATATGATTTAGGGGTTTTTGTTGTAAATGCTAGGTTATAGTTTTCCTATTTTTTAATTATGATTTTATATGCATTAATGGTGGTTTTAGATAACTGGTTGTGAGGGAATAGTTCTTTGGTAATGGACTTTGGTTTTGGAAATACTATGCCCTTAATGTGTTAGATAAAATGTCTTTAACAAAGTTTCCACTATAATATTAGTTTTTTTCAATCGAACTTATGCATAGTTTAAACTTGGTAATAGAACACTAAATGATATGAATGGTTTAAATGGGTTTAAATATATTAGAAAGGCCTCGCTATCCATGGTGTTGGTTAATTAGAAATCATGAATGGTACATGAAATTTCTTAAACCTATACATGGTTGGCTATGGACAAAACTTGCAAGTGTAGTCGGTATGACGATGCCACTACTAATGGCATTGGATAATAAATTGCTAATGGATTGGTTTGTTGCTATCTAATGTTTTTAATTTGGCAATAATGGAGGCGTGTGTAGCAAAGCCATGGAAGGTGGAGATACCAGGGAGGGGGACCAAAACTAGAAACTCATATTTGCCGATGTGAGGTTCGGTCGTGGTGACCATGTGAATAATGTCACACTTTGTATTTGGGGGATGTATTAGTCATCCCAGGTTTTTTTCTCTGGTTATGCAGATACAAATACTAGGGCCCTTTTAGCAGGAGGAGATGAACCCATATATCCCGTGGGTGGTTTAGGATGGCAAAGCTACAAAGCCCAGTTAAAGGTTTTAATGGTATACTAAACACAGTTCTCTTTTCCCGTTTGGTTTTATATATGTATGTATGGTTGTATGCATTATGGATGGTTTTACTTGGCTTTGTAAATGGCATGATTTTATCCTTATCCTTAATGCATTCTAGTATTGACCCACTAACTTATTGATAACGCTCAAACTACAGCTCTCGTAAGAGTGTAAGCGGTCGTTGTCAAATATAGAACCCAACTGGGTTGGGTGTCGAATCCCACAAGGAATACTTGGTCACTAAGTATGCAACTATTATTAGACTGTTGGTTGAAAATTCTACAAAAAATGGGGGATTTGAATTGTAGCGTGCAATAAGGTAAACAAAGTAATGAGTGAAATGATTAGTGTAGTAGGATTTAATCACAGAAAAGAATAAGTTAGGGTTATGTCCACCTTATGAGTTCTACGTATCTATTAACTATGAGTTATGCGGAATTCAGACATGCATGCACTTATAGAGATTCGTATTCTACTGGTAAATCCTAGTGTCTCTCGACCATCAAGGATTATTTCACTTTAACTCTCTCGAGTTTAAAGTGTATACTAACGATACGAACTCTCCAAGAGATTAATCCAGTTACGGTACTAACGTGTAAATAGGGGTTGGTAGCCCTATTGCCTTGTCACACTCTCTTTTCCAGACATATAACTTTTCTCTCGAACAAGTTAATGCTATACTGGCGTATTCTATATGTTCAGAACCACAAGAATTTAATTAAGATGAAGAGAGTAATGATATAAGTAGCATACGTATCGAGAATTCACAAACTCATAGTAATAGATAGTATCTCATAAGGCTTCCATAACCCTAACAGAGAAGTTTAGCTACTTATGAGTGCAACGGAGATCACAATAAACATCATCATCGTACCAAAGCTTGAACGATCTCACGTTGGTCACAAGAGCCGTGCTTTCTCTGTCAGAAAGTAACGTGAATAGTACTAAATGTCGAATAGAAGAAAAATAGCATTGAATAGAAAATAGGATGAATGCTGAAAATTCAGCAAATAGGGTTTTTATAACATCCTAGTCCTAGTCCTAGTGAAATAGGGTTTTTATCCTTGTCCTACTGAAATAGGGTTTTGTATCCTTGTCCTAGTCCTACTGGGTTACTGCTGCACCCTTAAGTATGTAAAAATACTGTTTTTGCCCTGAACAGATTCTCCATGCATCATATTTAGTCCTCAAGCTTCCAAAAGCTGTCTTCCATCTTATGCGAAGTTTCCCTTTGTACCGAAAAGTCCACAAAATGCTGAAATCTTCATCATAAATACCTGAAAACATGCTAATCACGTTGGTTAGCTCACTTATAGGAAAATGGACTAAAAGTGCAGGAATTATATATTTTGTCCTTGAAACTTAGCTAAAATATGGGTAAATTATAGTGCTTTAGGTGTGTAAATACGCCCAACATCACTTGTCTCTGGGGCGGCTGTATACCCATGTTATGCAGGGATCGACCATTTTAATTCTCCTGTTAGTGAACGAGTTTGGGGATAATTAATGGTAGATTAAAGTGGTGAGCTTCCATAGTTCGGAGGGTAACTATTTTATGTCATAGGATACTTTACGTATTTTTTGTCTTTTATAGACTTTGGTTTTTGGCTATTGTCGAGGACATGTCTCGACTAGGCACTCTTTAATTGATCTAGAGGCTTTGTATGGACAACTATGAACTTGGGCATGGTATGGATTAGTTATGTTTCATTAATATATATATATATGTATAAATATATATATATATATATACATGCATTAGATTATTATAATTTGTTTTGGTTTATGGGTTTTGGTCTTAGTTTAGTTGGTGTTTGGGTTGTTGGAATTGGTTGGGTTGGTCTCGAATATAGACTTATACCAGAGTCACCACATGGTTAGATATGCTATCTTGATATATGTTTGGACTTCAACCGACTCATGGTAAATATTTAGTGGTTGGGTTAGGTAACGGGAGTGGTTCCCAATCCTAGTTGGGCTTGGAATTGCTTATTACGACTGGTTTAGGTTTTGTCAAGTTGGTATCAGAGCTTTAGGTTTTTGTTTCATGAGGTGTCCACAAAGCCGGGTCGAGTAAAGTCTTGCTTATGGGTGTATTATGCACCACACTTATAATCAGGAGGCTACGAGGTATTTAGGAATATTTCACTTTCATGGTTATTCTACTTTTTACCTATGGAGTCTAAGGTCTTGAACTCTTATCTGAATTTTCCTTGGTTCACTCTTCATATCATGTCTTCTCAACAATCTAAAGTTCATGAAAACTCAACCGTCCCACTCAAGGATAACATGGATGGATCTAGTCCAACTCATGAGGCACAGACCCAGCCAAGGTTTGCAAATTTTGGTTTTCCCTATAAAGTCCTACTGGTATCCACTGACCCTATCTCAAAATATGATACTCATACTCGATTACCTTAAAGAAAGGTTTCTAATACTGAGTTTTGTCATTATATTAATCTATTAACCCAAATAGTGACAACTCTGTCATGCCAGTCCTATCCTATTAGTATAGGGAGGAATGATGTAAGGCTAGTAAATATGCAAGTTAAATAGGTCTCAGCTTTTTGAACAAAATAAGAGTCTAACGGTATGACAGTATATGGTCCAAAAAGGAAGATTTAGGTGAGTCCTAACTCATATTCTATGTATTGTATTCCTTACCCAGATTTAATTGGGAGACAGGTATTTCTAGATTGGTAAATTCTTCTACGAAACAAGGTACCCAATCTCGAGCCAAAGGGGCCCATTCCATTTCATCCTATTTTCTTTTAAAATTTATGGTTGGTCATTCCATGGTTGTTACAAGGGGAAGGAATCAGTATTTCGGTTGTGGTTAGTTGGGTCTCGTGTGACGGGGATATCCCATAAGGGTTTCCGCTAGGGCAAATAGAGTATTAGTTGATACTTCTTAGTCCAGCACTAGTTGGAATCATCTCTTGTTTATACTATTCCTCAAAAGTTTGGGGCATTTTTTGATACCGACATTGGTGTCTTAAAAACTCCTTTCCTTGTGGTGTGTGTGATTCACTTGGTTTGGGGTTCCTGCTCTTTTGTGACCTCATTTGTGGTTATGTATTTGGGCCCCAAGGTTACTTCAAACTCTTTTCTTCTTCATTTTCTACCCTGGTAGGTGACTCTGTGATATCTAAAAGTGTCTATAAGGGGTGTGTGGTATCTGTTGGTAAATTTGTGTGCGACTAAAATATATTAGATTTCGATGTCATTTGGGGGAATGGATTGGTTGCACTTATGCTATTCTTTATTAGATTATATAATTTAGGCACCCTGGTAAGTCGGTTATGGAATGGGAGAATGTTTTTATTTGGGTCCCTATTTTCTAAGGAAAAGGTCATATCTTGGAACTTGGAGATTGGTCTCTAAAGGGATATCCTTATTAGTCGATTCGGATTAAAGATTTAACTCAGAAGGTTCTTCTTTGGTTGGGTTTTAGTGGTGGATAAATTTCCTGAGGTCTTCTTAACGACCCTCATCATGTCTTTCTAATTGGGAGGTTGGTTTGGGATTGGAATTGTTTGGACACTTGTACAATTTCTATTCTTTCTTTATAGAATGGTTCTGGTGGGGTTAAAGGATCCTAAAGGAGAAATTTAGGGATCTCTTAAATAAATGTTCTCTTTATCTTAGTATTTCTCCACGGGGTGTTTTATTCTTGCATACATAGGGAGAATGGTTTCCCCGAGAATGGATAGGTTATTTGTTGGTGGATAAGGAATTTGGAGTTCCCTTCTTGTGGAAAGGATCGTATATGTATATTTTATTTCATATGGGGTACTTTGTTAGTATTGCATGGTGGTTGATAGACACTAAGTGTGAATTTTAGATATTAATTTTTATAAATGGGGAGTCTAATAGCTCATGAATAGCAATACAAAAATTATGGAGATAAATTGGTAGGATGGAAAGGTTGATGACTTGGGAAGTACAATAGTGGGAAAGGTTGTAACCTTTAGGCTTGAGGTTCAAGTTAAATGGATGGACATGAATTGTAGGTCAAGTTATTATATAGGTTAGCTCATGGAGCTTGCACGTATCTTTGACCTTGTATTTGCATCTTATTGTTGGCATGAAATTAATTATTAAATTCATAATTTTGAATTTGGGTTTTAGCACAACTAAGGGCTTTGACATGATTACTCATTTAATTAATTTTCCATGGATTATGAGGCATTATTCTCTATTTATTTATTCTTATGAACATTGTGGGATGCATGGGAATGTTAAATGGATTTTGGGGTACTATGGATTCTCCAATTACTTAGTTTCGGTCTTGAAAATTTTAAGCGCTAAATATTATTTATGAAATTGCCACTGAATATAATATTGTCATATAGTTTGACTATTCTTGAATCTTTGCATTGCATACATGGTTAAAGGAACATGAACTGGTTTTGGTTGGATTCAAATGTTTTTGAAAAGGCCTTGGTTGCCAAGGATTGGTTTTAAATGGTTTTGGTTTAATTGGAAACCTTGGATTCAATTTGGTCTCATGGTTTTTGCATGTTTATGTTGGGCTCTAGGTAGCATTTGGTTAAATGAGATCTTAGGTATAGGGGAACAAAGAATTCCTGGTGTATGTCTTCGATAATACCCATTTGAACAGAAAATTATATTTATAGATCTGATGGGATGAAGGTTGGCAGTTAATCTAAAATTCCCTTCTAGCAGTGGATTTCAAGGAAAGGTCGGGGTTGCATATTCTTATGATACTCTTCTTTCCTAGTTAAGAGAGTACTCTACTAGTGTTGCATGTATTTATTTAGTTCTTATGCCTAAGGTTTGCATTTTACATTCACCTTGTTCTTTGGATATGAATCTTGACCTTGTGTTAAGTTACTCATGGTATAGATAGTTGTGCTTCTTTCGTCAACCAGCCTAAGAACTTCTTTTATGGTATGATTTGGTTGAGATGGTTCTTCATTATGGTCTAGGGGGTTGCTATGAAGTACTTCGTGCATATAGTATCGTGTCGTGTCACTGGGATCTTTCCTTGGGAGACATGGATAACTCTTGTAATTTGATTTCTTAAATGACTCTTCTTATATTAGGGAGTAGTGGCATTAGGGAGGATGGTGATATTATGAGATGGGGAATATAGAAGTCCCTAAGTAAGGAAGGGCATAGGGTGACTATAAGAATTAAGGTTTTGGAAGGTAGGGTAAGGTTTTTATAATGGGAAATAGTTAAGAAAGGAATGGGTAGTTAAAACCTTGTGAAGGTTGTAAAAGGTGCTTGATATTTTGGTGGATAGATTATATGGCGGGTATATAAATCATAGGCTTGAATGTTGTAATTGGTAGATATACCAATAGTTGTGTTGGGTACTTGAGATATGTTATAGGGCATGGTTTTATGAATTATTTTCCGGGTATAGTAGTGCATGGTTTTAGATGTTCAATTATAGGTTGGGGTTTTTGTTATAGTGGTTGGACATGGCTTGCCCATGTATTTTACTTATGATTTTCTTGTTATAATGGTAGTGGAAGTGGGGTAGTGTTTGGGGATAGATGTAAGGAGTAGATCCCAGTGGCCTAAATTAATACCTATTAGCTTTGGATAGGCTTGAACAAAGAGGTAGTGTATAGCTAGGCTCAAGCTCTCATAGTGGTGCGTCTTGGTAAATTCTATGTTGAATTGGACTTGCCCTTGCATAAGTCTATTCAGCTGCTATTCTATGATTTTGCGTTGGGGTAAAGTGTTGATAGTCCTTGGTTGGTTGGTTCTTTGGGGGTATTGGTATCTCGAATTCCTTGTTCTTTAGGGAGGTCCTAGTAAGTTCGCCCGTTGCAAACAAAAGGTGTGGCTTTGGTAAAGGTTCAATGGAGGAACAAAAAGTTTGAAAAAGAAATTTGGGATGCGGTAGTGGACATGGATTCGAAGTATCCGTATTGGTTCTTTTAAAAACTCATGTGTAGGTTATATATTATTTATCACATCTTTGTTTCTAACTTGGTTAAAGGTCAGAAATGGTTCCTCTCGCATCTTTGGTGTATAACTTAGTTAAGGCTCATAATAGAGGTGTTGGGGTGTAAATAGTGGTTGGGGTGTATGGTGATCTTCTTATTATGGTTTGTGTCTTTGTCTTCTATTTTAGGTTACAGGAAAGTTTGATCTATGTTAATGCACTATCTCATGCTTGTTCTAACCCTTCTCTGTCATTCGAGGACGACTGATCTTAGTGGGGGAGACTGAAATACCCCAAGTCTTAGGCCTTTGCAAAATTTCCTTGCTTTTGGACTTACTAGACTTGGTACGACTCAAGGGTACCAATCATACCCCTGAATACAACATGTGAGATGGATTGAGCGTTAAATTATATGTTAGGCAGTGTGCTTGGCTAAGTTACTACCTAAGATATGAATCTTCAAGGTATGAGTCATATCTAAAGATACGAGTGGTGCAAGGCAAATCATATAGTGCTTGATTGAGTTATCTGTGGAGTCTGCCCATGGTACCATTGGTTGGTACGATGAGTGTACCACTCGTAACCTTAGGTACGATTTAAGCCAGTATGAGTCATATAGGAACCAGTGTGTAGGGTCTTGCCATGGTCTTAGGTACGAGTTGGGGTACCACTCGTACGCTAGGATATAAATAGTAAGGGTGAGTCATACACTAGATCATGGCTTGTTTTGATTATAAGTTAATGGTATTTGGACATTTCCTACTTTAAATCCCTTATTTTCTCACGTTATATAACCCTTGGTGGCCTCTCATAACACTTACTAAAGGATGGAAACACTCCAAATACTCTCTCAAACTTACTCTTGAAAAGTTATGCAATGTTTTTATAATTTAAAAATTATATGATTTTGGGTTCTCAAATATGATTTGGGGTTTTTCGTTATAAATGCTTTGTTATGGATTTTCCATGTTTTAATAATGCTTTTATTTACATTAATGGTAATTTTGGATAATTGGTTGCATGGGAATGGTTCTTTGGTAATAAACTTTTGTTTTGGAAATACTATACCCCCAATGTGTTTGATAAAATGCTTTTAATAATGTTTCCACTATAATATTTTTTTCAATGGAACTTATGCATGGTTTAAACTTGGTAATGGAACCCTAAATGATATGCATGGTTTAAATGGTTTTAAATGTATTGGAAAGGCCTATGTGTCAATCGTTTTGGTTAATTGGAATCATGAAGGGTACATGGAATCCCTTAAACCTATACATGGTTGGCTAAGGACAAAACTTGTAACTATAGTCGGTGTGTCGATACTACCACTAATGGCCTTGGTTAATAAATTGTTAATGGATTGGATGGTTGCTTGATAATGGTTTTAATTGGGCAATAATGGAAGGGTATGTAACAAAGCCATGGAAGGTGGAGGTCCAAGGCAGACCAAAACAGGAAACTCATATTTGCCGATGTAAGGTTTGGTATTGGTGACCATGTGCATGATGTCACACTTTGTATTTTGGGGTATGCACTAGCATCCCAGGTTTTTCTCTCTGGTTGTGCGGATACACATACTGGGGCCCATTTAGCTGGGGGAGCTAAACCCATATATCCCGTAGGTAGTGTAGGATGGAAAAGCTACACCGCACAGGTAAAGGTTTTAATAGCATGCTAAATCCGGTTCCCTTTCCCGGCATGGTTTTATATATGTGTGTGTGTATGGTTGTTGTATTATAGATGGTTTCACTTGGCTTTGTCAATGACATTATTTTATCCTTCACTTGAGTGCGTGCTAATGTCCACCCACTAACCCATCTTCGGGTGTCTGTATATCCACGCTATGTAGGGATCGACCATTCTACTTCTCCTGCTTAGTGACCAGATTCAGGGATAGTCAATGTTGGATTGAAGTGGTGAGATTTCATAGTTCAGAAGGCATTTATTTCCTGTCATGGGTTACTTTACATATTGCTTGTCTTTCATAGTCTTTGATTTTTGGCTATGGTTGGGGGCATGTCCTGACTAGGTACCCTTTGGTTTGTATAGAGGCTTTGTATAGACAACTATGGACTTGGGTATGGTATGGATTAGTTATGTTTTATATATATATACATGTATCGGATTATTATAATTGTTTTTGTTTTATGGTTTTGTCCTTGGTTTGGTTGGTCATTGGGTGGTAGGACTTGGTTGGGTTGGTCTCTGATATAGACTTATCCCAGAGCCACCACATAGTTGGACACGCTATTTTGTTATATGTTCAGACTTCACCCTACTCAAGATATGCATTTGGTGTTGGGTTGGCTTGGGTTACAGGTGTAGTTCCCTATCCTGGTTGGGCTTGGAATTGCCCATTACGACAAGGCCCTAATTCGGGTTGTGTCAATATTGAGACAATTGATGAAATTTCAAAGCATACTCCTTGACTGTCATCTTTCCTTGCTTCAGCTAACAAATTCCTCAACTATTGGGGAAGGAAGTGGTCTAGAAACGCACTAGAGAAATCATCCCACAGACGTCGCTACATCCAAAGTCCACCGGTTTTTAGTTGTAGACCCACTATCCCTAATTCAAAAGATATATTGCTTTCACCACTTCTTACCTTTGTCTGCCGCTACCCATTCTTCAGTGATAGATTCATTTGGTTATTTGCACAAATTTCTTCAGCTTATTTCAATCCCATTTATGCTTATCAATTGAGATAGAAGAATAAAGTTAAATTAAATTTGCAACAAAATTAACAATTAGTCTAATAAGAAAGAAATCATAAAAAATATGTACAGAAATGAAATAGATAAAGTGAACTTACTGATACTTTAAAATACATTATAAGATGATATTACATGTAGAAAATAATGTAATAACCATGTCAACATTAAGAAAAATATCAATTGAGAAGAAATGGTAACTAAATAATAATGACATTGTTCCAATGAAAAATTGCAAATGTGAAAGAAAAACATACCATTAATTCATTGGGGAAATGGTGATTTTAGTCGTGAGAAAACTCCTACTATGTTGTGCCTAGAATATAAATACAAAATATTATTAAAATTTTTGAGAAAACCATGCTCAAATTATTTGGGAATTGTATTCTTCAAATTTTAACTATTAGTATTATTTAATTTTGTAAAAAGAAAATTCTATCATTCGTCTTAGTTTTAGAAATCCTACTACAACAACAACAACAAATCCAGTGTATTCCCACCTAGTGGGGTCTGGGGGGTAAGATGTACGCAGTCCATACCTCTACCTCTAAAGAGGTAGAAAGGCTGTTTCCGATAGACCCTCGGCTCAAGACACGAGATACCGTACAAATACTTAGTAAAGCACAGAACAAGATTTCATAACATAAATACGGCACCCATAAGTAATAAAAACAGGGAAAAGCACATAGATTCGTAATAAAACATGGAACAAGGTATCATAACAAGAATAATACCCCCACCAAGTAATTCCCTACCCTAGCGACCCAAACTGACCCTAGCCTCCTGCCCTAATTCGCGTCCTCCAGATCTTCCTATCTAGGGTCATGTCCTCGGTGAGTTGTAACTGCTCCATGTCCCGCCTAATCACCTCACCCCAGTACTTCTTCGGCCTACCCCTACCCCGCCTAAAACCATCCAATGCTAGCCTCTCACACCTACGAACCGGGGCATCCCTGCCCTTCCTCATCATGTGTCTGAACCATGTCAATCGGACCTCCCGCATCTTATACTCCACTGAGGTCACACCAACCTTCTCCCTGATAATCTCAGTTTTAGAATCCTACTAAACATATAAAATTTTTAAACATAATTGTCCCACCTAAAACCCATTATACTAAGAAAAGAAAACTTATTCCTATTCGTTAATGATTCTAAATGAAATTTTCGTCTTCATATTATTAATCATCTTCCTCGTTATTGAATCTAGCTTTAGTATCGATCCAAGCTACCTTCATCCATTTTCACAGTCTTCTGAAATTAAAATGCAATTTCACAATGATTCTATGAATAGTAGTCTAAATTACCCACTTAAAAATAAGCATCAAATTATACATAAAAATTTTGAAAACTCTATTAGAGATTTATTCGAGTCTCAATGATATTAAATATAAATTAAAAACAAAATTTCTAAATATTTCAACTAATTACCTTGAGTGCTAAGTTTTAGAGACAACACCAATCACATTCAAGTTCAAAATCTACTCAACTCAAATTTATCTAAGAATTTTGTGTTCGAAGGATTTTGAATCTAACTGGGTTGTTGTTTAAAGTAAAAAGTTTATATACCTTCGAAACTTCGACCAACGTTGATTTCATTGGAGACAACTTTAAAACATAGCTTTTTGAAAATGCAAAAACAAAGTCTCAAAAAAATATTTAAATAAGTCACATTTATAATCATTATTGTAAAGAAAAATTAAAAGTGTGCACATCAATAAACAAATCCCATCATTTTAACAAATTTTCACCCAAAATGTATGAAAAATTTGATTGACCTAAACATAAATCACATTAACTTCTTAGAATTCAAAATTTGAAATATCTATATATATATATATATATATATATATAAACCTGCACTAACATAAAAAAATATTAAATTTATCTTCAAAAAGAATATTTATTTAAAATAGCAATAATTCTTTTCAGAAGTTAACATGGCAATTTTCAAATTATGCCCATGAATATGTGGCAAAGTTTGTCTTCGAGAAATAACTATGTGGAAAGGCAAATACTCTTCTTCCTGATTTAGGATCTCTGCACAAATATAGCAACATAAGCATTATTTTTTTTAAGTTAAAGACATAAGCATTATCTTTTCATAACGAACACTGCATAGTATCTTTCTTTAGTGGGTGTGGTGCCAAACTGTAAATGTATTTAAGAATGTTGATGCCTCAATGGGGCAGTTTAGTTTAGAGAAATTTGGATGTCTCAAGATAAATTTTTTCTAAGTAAAAATTAACAAAGAACAAATTTTGTTATAATGGACAGTTTAGTGATTCAACTAATCATTTAACTTTACAAAAACGTACAGGGAAGACATAAACCACACGAGGCTCTCTCCACAACAGTACAACACTAATTGAAGACTCTCAATATGAAAATGCTTAAGTATTATTATTAGCTATGATGCATGGGTTCACAAAAATTCTAATGGCTGCATAAATTTAATCTTCCAGCAAAATATAATACACCAATATAAATCTTAGAAATAACAATACAAATAACGATTTAAAGTAGAAAATTCAAGATAATTCATTAATACATAGTACAAATTAGTACAATAATTTTGAGAAGTACGAAAAAAAAGGCATACATGAACCCACTTAACATTGGAATAAATTTTGTTGACAATTTGATGTTCTTGATGAAATAGCAATATTTTTTTGGCTAATGCGCATTTCAAAAAAGAAAATCAGTAAATGTTTGTCAATTAAAGTAGAGCTTACAAATGTTGTACTCCTTCCGTTTAAAAAAAATGACTTGCTTTCCTTCTTAATCTGTATAAAAAAGAATTATCCCTTTCCTTTTTTAGCAACTTTTAAATTTTAATTCTCCACGCCGCATGTTTAAGACCACAAGATTGAAGAACATTTCGGTCTATTGGGCATATCTTTAATTTAAGACAACAAGATTCAAAAGTCTACTTTATTTGCTTAAACTCTGTGTCAAGTCAAAGTAGATCATTCTTTTTGAAACGGAGGGAGTAATTAAAGGTAATGTTATATCCTATCATATATTGTTGTTGGTAATGTGATTGATGACATCAGTCTAGAGAGAACACCATTTTCTTGAAAATTATATTTGTTTTGAGAAATAAATTTCAATAACTGCGTATGTGAGAACTTGTGTTTGATTGTTAATAATAAAACAAATAACAAAAGTGTAAGAAATTTGAAAAGCAAAATAATTTTTTTGGCAGAATTTTTTTATTTTGTAAAGGAGATATAGAAAGCTTAATGCCTAGGAATGTGTAGAAGTGGGAATTGGACGTGGGAAGTTAACTAGTTGTTGTAATTGTCGTTGTCGTCCGTGTCATTGGGGTCGTCGGTGTCGTCGGTGTCTTCGGTGTCTTCGGCGTCGTCGGTATCGTCGGTGTCGTTGGTGTCGTCGATGTCGTTGGAGTCGTTGGTGTTGGTGTTGTTGTTGTTGTGTTGTTGTTGTACATATGTGTGTGTGCGCGCGCGTGTGTGAAGTTTAATATAAAAAATGTTAAGTTTTCTTTAAACATATAAATAATTTTTTCTTTTATTATATAATTAATAGAGTTAAATGTAGTATTCTACTTTTTCCTCTTTTTTGTTCACTATGTTTATTTACTATAAATGTTGGACTATTATGTTTACTATTTCTTTTTTGTATATACTGTTTTTCTAATAATTCATCTATATGCATTTTAAATTCTTTTAAATCATCAAAATTATATGTTAATGGTTTTTGAGTTATTATACTAATTTTATCTATTAATTCAATTCTTATAATAGTTTTATGTTTTTCTCATCCTTTTAATGAATATTCACTGTATAATTGTCTTAATCTTTTCTTTATTATTTCTACCTTATCTACTGAAAATATAGTTATTTCTATTTTAATTATCAAAAATACGACTAGTTCTATTGTGTCTTCTGTATTTTTTACATTTTTAAACTTTTGTGTAATTTTTTCACTTCCTTTTATCCAATCAGTTTTTTTCTTATTTTATTGATAATTCTTTTTGCTCTTAGTTTTAGTTTACATGGTGTTGTAAACCACCAATCTGTTTTAGTTATTATATGTGGGTATAATTTATCTAAAAATGATATTCCTAAAAGCATATCTTTCGATATTAGTTCATAATTATAGATTACTTCTATTGTTATTATTGTATCACATATCTGTATTTTTACATTTTTAGCTTTATAAGTAATTAAACTTCCTTCATTAATAAATTCTTTGACTACTATTGGTATTTTTAGCTTATCCCTTTTACCTTCTGGTAAACAGTTGTATTTACATAAGTTTGCTTCTGCTCCTGTATCTATCATAGGTGTATAATACGTATTATAATATCCTTCTACTATTATTTTTACAAGTACATATATTTTCATATCATGTCAAAGCTCTTTTTATTAATAATTTTTCTTTATTCTATTTTTATTTTTCTAACTCCTATTATTATTTCTTTTTCTGCCGTATCCTTAATGTTTATTAGACTCCTTGGTAGATCTGGATATATATTACCATTTGATTTTATTTCTTCATTTTTTACTAGATATTTTGCTACATAATTTTCTTCTTGTCCTGTGTTTAAGAGCTTTAAATATTCTTTTTCATTTATTGTTCCTGTTAATTAACTGTTGAAGTTGTTTCATAATTTGTTCTTTTTGATGAGCTTGATGATTCTGTTTTTTCATTAGCTATTCTTTTTGTTGTACTTATTCTATCATTTATTATTTCTAAATCTTCGTTTGTATCTATGTCTTTGTAACTATAATCATTGTTATCAATTGTTTTTACAAATTGTTCGAAAGGACTTTCTATTTTTATTTTATTAATTTTATATTTTCCCGTTATTTTATGTTTTGTTGTTAATACACATAGATTTTTATATCTTGCTGTAAATATTTTACTTCCTGGGTTAGTTCTATTCCTGATATTTTTCAATATAATACTAATGATTTATCTATGTTTTTATCTGTTATTGCTATTGAATAATTCACACTTATTATAAATTTAAAGTTTTGGTATATTAAATTTCCTCTTATGGCAGTTATTATACTTTTTTCTATAGGTTTTATAATTCCATCATCTGTTAAATATAATTCTATTGGTGTATCTATTCCTTCTCTAAAATATGTTTTTATCAATATCTCTGTTCCTCTAAGGTGTACATATTTTATTGGGTCTTTACTTTGGATATCATTTATTTATTTATTAATTGTTCTTTTTGTTACTAGTGGTACACTAGCTCTTCCTTTGTTACTAGTGGTATACTAGTGCTTCCTTTTACATATCTACAGTCTATTACATGTTCTTTTTGGCTTACTATGTAGTATTCTTCCTTCTTTCTACTAAATATATTTTTTATTATTGGTATTTTAAATATTTTTTCTACACTTAGGTCTAACTCTTTTCCTTTTATTTTGTCAAATATATTATTATCAAATATTAGTTTTTGATCTGCTCCTTCTTCATTTAAATATTCTTCCTTTGTTATTATTTTTATGTCTTCTTCAGTCATTTGATTTATCTAAATCAGTATCTATTTCATTATCTGTTTCATTCTCCAAAATTTCATATGTACTATCTTCACTTTCTAATTCGTAATCTATATAATCTATTTGTATGTATTCTGTATTTTCTATCTTTATTTCTGATATTTGTTTCTTTTTTTGGGTTTTTAGGCATTTTACAATCTCTAGCTAAATGTTCTAGTTTTCCACAATTATAATAAGTACATTCTTTTATAGATTTCTTTTTTCTATATGGTCTTTTATGTTTATAATTTTTACATAATATTTTTTTCTTGGTTTCTTATACTTATATTTTAATTTTTTGTACTTTTTATATTTCTTATGTCTTTTTCTTTTATTATAATATCTTTCTTCACATCCAAATTGAGGTGCTATTTTATCTTCGCAACATGCTAAATTTCTTATTAATGTTTTTTCCATTTTTATTTCTTCTCTATATTTTTCATATACATTTTCTATACCATTGTTGTAAAAATTTTATTCTTGCTCCTAGGGTATCTACTTTGCTTCATCCCAACTTTTTATTACTTTTGAACTAAATGGTACAGGTAATTTACTAAAATATAATTTCCTTATCTCCTTATAATAATATTCCTTAAATGCGCACGTATATTCATCTATATAACACATCTTACATATTGCTAATTTTAACATTAAATTTCTATTCGTATCTTTTTCTTTATTTTGTTCTTCTTCTTCTGTTGTGATACTGCTAAATTCATCTTTTGTAGCTACTTCATATTTTTTTAATATTTTGGTTGATGATATTTTAGTAATTGTTGATGTTCCTTCTATTTTTTTATCAGATCTTAATACTTTTTTACTTGCTTCGGCTAGGTTTAAAAACTATAATTTTACTGTTCCTATTAATGTCCTTTCTACATATTCTGGTGTATTTGTTGTATCTATATTATTATCTAATAATTGTTTTGATATGTATCCTGCCCATAGTTGTATTATTTTATTTGTGTCTATTACACAGTCTAAATCTAAAAAGTTATAATTTTTATTAATTTTTTTTTTTTGTGTTCATTTGTTATATTCATTTTTTAGGTTATATTTTTTAAACTTATCTTTATAATAATATATAAGTTTTCTTATTTCTGATGTACTAGGTATTATGTTTTCATCATCTTCTTCATTAAGAGTATTTATTTCTGTGTTTGTATTTTCTAAGTTTTCTCTATTAATTACTTCTTGTTTTTCATTAATTTCTAAGTTTTCTATATTTGTTAAGATTTCTGTATATGTTTTACTATCTTCTGAATCATAATTATCTGTTTCTTTAGAATCTATTGTATTTATTTCTAATTCACTGGTTTCTGATTCTTTATTTTTTATTTCTGATTTGTCTTTAAATTGATCTATCTCGTTTAATAATTTTTGTTCTTTATCCTTTTCTTCTTTTTCTTTCTTTCTCTTGTCATACGGTCTTTTAGCATTTGTAGTTCTTTTCTAGTTCAGTAATCTTGTTATTTTTAGTTTCTTCTATTTTTCGTATTTCTTCTGTAGTTTGTTGTTTTATCTTATCTATTTCCTTTTTTCTATCTATTTCTTCATTTTCTCTTTCTATTCTTACCATGACTGCCAACTTATCTTCTAATTTTAATTCTTCTTTTCCTAACATTAAATATAAATGCTCACCTATTTTCTTATATCTTCTTCCTAAATTAGAGAATACTATTCTTATTTTTAATCCTTCGTGATTTACATATGTTTTATTGTCTATTATAAATTCTTCTTTGTTCATTTTATTTACTTGATATTGTATAGATCATGTTGATATATGTATTCTATACTATCTATTAAGTATTCTAAATGTGATATTTCTTCCTTTTGTGCATTTATTGATTTTTGACATACTCCTACAATGATTATATATTGTACTCTTTCTCTTCTTATTTTTAATTCTTTTCGTTTTTCAGATATTACTTATTTTAATTCTAAATTATTCATATGTAAATAAATACTTGGTAAACAAATTCCAAAGTCAAACTTAAATAACTCATCAAACTTACATAACTCATAAATTACTATACATACCATCTTTACCTTTTAAATGACTAGGCTTTGATACCATTTGGAGGGGGGTACGGATAACTCGGATAACTTAAATAGATCCATTATAATTATTGATTATAGAAACCTAAATGCAAAAACTATGACATATAATTATCCAATACCAAATAAGATATTAAAAATAAGACAAATACAAGGATATAGTTACTTTATTAAAGTTGATTGTAAATTAGGATTTTACCATTTAAAGCTAGAAAAAAATCTAAAAAATTAGCTGCATTTATAGTACCACAAGGATTTTACGAATAGATTGTGCTACCATTTGGATATAAAAATACCATTTTAAACAATTACCTAATTGTATAGTATACATAGATGATATACCACTAAATACAAAAACTAAAGAGGAACATTTAAGTGGAGTAAAAATGCAACAACATATACTACAAAAAATAATAAATTCAAAAGTAGAATTAGATACAAAAAAGAAATTACAATCATTTTTAGGATTAGTAAACAAAGTAAGAGAATATATACCAAAATTAGAAGAAAACCTAAAGCCATTACAGAAAAAATTTAAAAAGGATGTAAAATACAATTACAACGAAGAAGATGAAAAACAAGTCCAGAGAATAAAAATACTTTGTAAAGAATTACCAAAATTACAATTTCCAGAAGAAAATAAAAAATTTACATATATAGTGGAAGCAGATGCAAGTGAGTATAGTTATGGAGGAGTACTTAAATATAGATATGAATACAAAAAATTAGAACATCATTGTAGATACTACTCAGGTACGTTTAATGAAACAGAAATAAAATGGGAGATAAATAGAAAAGAATTATGTTCATTATATAAATGTTTATTAGTATTTGAACCATATATTGTATGTAAAAATTTTATTGTACAAACAGATAATACACAGGTACATTGGTGGTTAACAAAGAAAATACAAAATTCAGTTACAACGAAAGAGATTCGGAGACTACTATTGAATATATTAAATTTTACATTTACAATTGAAGTAATTAGTACTAACAAAAATGTCATTGCAGATTACATATCACGACAAATCTATACAGACTGATATAATAAAAGATGATGCTTTAGAAAAGATACTCAAAACCCTAACTACGCTTTCAATAAAAGTGGACAGTATGGGTAACGAAATAGAAAAACTAAAAACTAATGAGGTTAAACTGAAATCTAAATCTATGAATCAGCTAACTTAGCAGTGTGCTGAGCTATGTCGATCGAAAGATATCAAAACTCCAGAGCTAAAAGGAGACGTTGGGACATTCCATAAAACCCATAACATTTATCAATCTACAATTGCAGGTACAAGCAAAGTAGTTGGTGGACAAAGATATCATAACATGAACATGAATAAGATATTTGAAAAACCATTTATACCAAAAACATAAAAAGACCCCTTGTTCATACCCCCATAAACTACTACATATCGAGAAAGTTTAAACCAACATAGAAAAGCCTACAACCATAAAACTCGAGCATACATAGAAAATATCCACAAAATACAAACTTATCTAAACCTTACACCTAGAGCCACAGATATCCAAGAAACAAACACAAACTATATAACCCAAAGATTATAAGGTTACAACAAGTTAATCGCACTACCGGAAACCAACCCTAGCTTAGTTAAAACTTGTTTCAGTTAAGGATTATTATATACCGTATACACCCATGAAGGAAATAAACTAACAGATATACCAGAATTATATAGAGCATTCACCACTTATAAAAGAATAACCAAAGTGAATCTATTTTTTTATAAAGTTTTATACTCCACCAGCAGAGATATTATATGACGAGATCAAACCAGTTATACAAATTGTAAAAATAGGATTAACCAGAGATATGATTATACCGAAAGATATTGTTCAACAGCCAAAAATACCTAAAGTTAAGATACCTGATTTTTATGCAAATAAATGAATTATTGGAATATCTACAATTGTTTAAGAATTAACAAATAATTATATCAATGGAAACCCTATATGGAGCTATTATTCAAGAGATCATCAAATGATTTATTCAAATTCAAGGGAGCTACGACAGTCAAATATAGAAGAATCTAGACAATGGATTTTAACACTACTCAATCCAGAAAAACAACCAACTGCAAGAGAAATTAGGAAGGGATTTATTTCAGAAGAATTATTAAAAAGGTATTGCAAGTTAATTGGACACAAATATCCAGACCATTTATGTTCGAGATGTAATAGAGAAAATAATATTATCCCAAAAGTTTAACTGGAATAGAAGTAGATAAGAATGACAGCGGAAAGAAACACGACAAAAGATAGAAAGACACGGAGCAATAATAGAAAGATAAGAAGACAAAAACATTAAAGTACAGAAACCGACATATGGAAGATTAAATAACTTTTCTTGACTTATTTACGTAAGTTATTGTATAGAAGGTCATTATTAGTCTTAACTTTTTAGGACCTATTGTATAGGTTTTTTGACTTTTAACATGTATATTATCATTAGTTCTTGTCATTTTTTGGATAAGTAAATTATTACTTTAGGATACGTGTAAAGTAGAAAATAGTTTACGCGTTTTCTTTTAGGCTATAAATATGTAAGTCATTTGGCAAGATAAAGGCAAGACTTCATTAGTTGAAGCAAGCCTCTTCTTGTACCCAAACAACTTTTGACTATTTAATAAAAATAGGTATATTTCAAAGGAAAAGCTATGGATGAACAAAGCCAAGAATTATCAAACCTACCATAACAAGTATTTTCATTTATGATTATGAATAGCAAAATTCATAAATTCCTATCAATCATAATATGATAAAATAAGTTCATATTAGTTACTATATAGTAGAATTATTTGAAGAATAATATGTTAAAAAGTTTATTAGCAAAGAGGAAAAGGAGAAAAAATTCTAAGAACTATGCCATCCTAAAGGTGAAACTGGTGAGGCAAGAAAGCCATGATAGGGGAGTAACTAGTGTAGAGACGCTGTTTAAGGGAAAAGTATCCAGATTATCATGCTAATAGTGACAGAGTAACATAATTATTTAAGAATAATCTAGTACATAGTAATCTAAGATGATCATATTTTTTTATGTATATGATTGGAAGGAATATTTTGAAATAGCATCATATGAAAAAGAATGACTACCTACTTATCCGATGAAATGGTAGATAAATTTAAAATACTTGTTTTGTATGTACTTAAGGATATAGAAATTGTAGATATAAGAAAAATTATATGGGAAAAATTATTTGACAAATATTTTTTGACTAGAATAAATTACATACCACACCTACCTAACTACTCTTACAAATACCTACATACCAAACCTACACATCAACCATGAAAAATTACGTATATTTAGAATATTGGAAAATGGTTATGGAAAATATATAATTAATAGAAAAACTAATGAAAATAAATCTAGAAAAATATATGAGAACTAAGGATATAAAATATATAGAATTCCTTAATGAAAACATACAAGAATTATTAAGATTAAAACAAACAACTAGTAAATATTATGATAAAGCATTTAAAACCCATAAAACGTAAGCATCATATGAACAATATGACAAGCTATATATCTGATGAAATTTAGATACTTGTTTTATATACCATTAAACACTTAAAAATAGAAGACATAAAGAAAATAATATGGGAAAAAATATTTAATGAAGAATCATTAAGTCTAGAATGGTTAAAAGATATGCATGATCTTAGCTTATATTATTCAGATAGTTATTACTCAGATAATAATAGTTATTATTCAGATGGATATTATACAGATTAAAAATGTTATAATATATTAAAAGAGTTAGATAAAAATAAAGTTGTCTATATGAAGAAATTAATTATAGAAACCAGCTTAGAAGAGAAAGAGAACAATTAAAAGAAAGAATAATTTGGATAATTAAAACCATGAAACAACTAGAATGAAAAGACAGTTTAGAATATGATTTAAACATAGAATTTTTCATAGAAGAAAAAGACAGGATAATTAACAAAATAGATAACCTAAAATTTAATATCAGATAAGGTATAATTAGAATAAATTATTACAAAGAAAATTACAGTATTACAACTACTTTAGGATAAAAATGATAAACTATGAATATTTAAAATATTGGAGATAGGATATGGAAGAAATAAGATTAACAGAAGTATTTATGAAAGAGAATTTAATTGAATATTTTAGAACAAAAGATATAGAATAGTTAGAATACCTTAAAAATAATATACAAGAATTACAAAGACTAAGAAAAAAAACTAAAGAATATTACAGTAAAGCTTTTAATCAACTTCTATCTAATTAGCTCCAAAGATATAAACATCAATAAAAATTAAAATAAAAATAGAAATGCTTAGAGAAGTTAAGAAATATCCACGCACAAATAAAAATAGATCCATTAGAGTTATAATAGATCTATTTAAGTTATCTGAGTTATCTGCACCCCCTCCAAATGGTATCAGAGCCTAGTCATTTCAAAGATAAAGATGGTATGTATAGTAATTTATGAGTTATATAAGTTTATTGAGTTATTTAAGTTTGACTTTGAAATTTATTTACCAAGTATTTATTTACAGATGAATAATTTAGAATTAAAACATGTAATATCTGAAAAACAAAAAGAATTAAAAATAGGAAGGGAAAGACTACGATATAATATGATTGTAGGAGTATGTCAAAAATCAATAAATGCACAAAAGGAAGAAGTATCACATTTAGAATCCTTAATAGATAGTCTAGAATACATATATCAACATGATCTATACACTATCAAATAAATAAAATAAACAAAGAAGAATTTATAATAGACAAAAAAACATATGAAAATCACGAAGGATTACAAATAAAAATAGTATTCTCTAATTTAGGAAGAAGATATAAGAAAATAGGTGAATTAGAAATAAATAAAATAGATGCTGAAGAAACAGATAATTATGATTCGGAAGATAGTGAAACATATACAGAAATCTTAACAAATATAGAAAAGTTAGAAATTAATGAAAAACAAGAATAATAAATAGAGAAAACTTAGAAAATACAAACACAGAAATAAATAATCTTAATAAAGAAGACGATTAAAACATAGTGCCTAGTACATCAGAAATAAGAAAACCTACATATTATTATAAAAATAAGTTTAAAAAATATAACCTAAAAAATGAATATAACAAATGGACACCAAAACAAATAATTAATAAAAATTATTACTTTTTAGATTTAGACTATGTAATCGACACAAATAAAACAATACAACTGTGGGCAGGATACATGTCAAAACAATTATTAGATAATAATATAGATACAACAAATACAACAGAATATATAGAAAGGACATTAATAGGAATAGTAAAATTATGGTTTTTAAACCTAGCCGAAGCAAGTAAAAAAGTATTAAGATATGATAAAAAAACAGAAGGAACATCAACAATTACTAAAATATCATCAACTGAAATATTGAAAAAATATGAAGTAGCTATAAAAGATGAATTTAGCAGTATAACAACAGAAGAAGAAGAACAAAATAAAGAAAAATATACGAATAGGAATTTAATGTTAAAATTAGCAATATGTAATATGTGCTATACAGATGAATATACGTGTGCATTTAAAGAATATTATTATAAAGGAACATATAATATAGATGAAAGTAAGGAGATAAGGAAATTATATTTTAATAAATTACCTGAACCATTTAGTTCAAAAATAATAAAGAGTTGGGATGAAGTAAAAATAGTAGATACCCTAAGAGCAAGAATAAAATTTTTACAACAATGATATAGAAATCTATGTGAAAAATATAGAGAAGAAATAAAAATGGAAAAACATTAATAAGAAATTTAGCATGTTGCAAAGATAAAATAACACCTCAATTTGGATATGAAGAAAAATATTATAAGAAAAGAAAAAGACATAAGAAATATAAGAAATACAAAAAATCAAAATATAAGTATAAGAAATCAAGAAAAAGATATTATGTAAAAAATTATAAACATAAAAGTCCATATAGGAAAAAAAATCTATAAAAGAATGTACTTGTTATAATTGTGGAAAGCTAGGACATTTAGCTAGAGATTGTAAAATGCCTAAAAACCCAAAAAAGAATCAAAAATCAGAAATAAAGACAGAAAATACAGAATACATGCAAATAGATTATATAGATTACGAATTAGAAAGTGAAGATAGTATATATGAAATTTCGGAGAATGAAATAAATAATGAAATAGATAGTGATTTAGATGAATCAAATGACTGAAGAAGATATAAAAATAAACCAAATGACTAAAGAAGATATAAAAATAATAACAAAGGAAGAATATTTAAACGAAGAAGGAACAAATCAAAAAATAATATTTGATAATAATATATTTGACGAAATAAAAGGAAAAGAATTAGATTTAAGTGTAGAAAAAATATTTAAAATACCAACAGTAAAAAATATATTTAGTAGAAAAAAGGAAGAATACTATGTAGTATGCCAAAAACAACATGTAATAGACTATAGATATGCAAAAGGAAGAGCTAGTATACCACTAGTAACAAAAAGAATAATTAATAAAGAAATAAATAATATAAAAAGTAAAGACCCAATAAAATATGTACACCTTAGAGGAACAGAGATATTGATAAAAGCATATTTTAGAGAAGGAATAGATACACCAATAGAATTATATTTAGCAGATGATAGAATTATAAAACATATAGAAAAAAGTATAATAACTGTCATAAGAGGAAATTTAATATATCAAAAATTTAAATTTATAATAAGTGCGAATTATTCAGTAGCAATAAAAGATAAAAACATAGATAAATCATTAATATTATATTGAAAAATATCAGGAATAGAACTAACCCAGGAAGTAAATATATTTATAGCAAGATGTAAGAATCTATATGTATTAACAACAAAATATAAAACAATGGAAAAAAATAAAATTAATAAAATACAAATTGAAAGTCCTTTCGAACAATTTGTAAAAACAATTGATAAAAATGATTATAGTTACACAGACATAGATATAAAAGAAGATTTAGAAATAATAAATGATAGAATAAGTACAACAAAAAGAATAGTTTATGAAAACCCAGAATCATCAAGCTCATCAAAAAGAATAAATTATGAAACAACTTCAACAGTTAATTTAACTCAATATTACATAACAGGAACAATAAATGAAAACGAATATTTAATACTCTTAAACAAAAGACAAAAAGAAATATATATAGCAAAATATCTAGTAAAAAGTGAAAAATAAAATCTAATAGTAATATATGCCCAGATCTACCAAGGAGTCTAATAAATATAAGGATACGACAGAAAAATAATAATAATAGAAGTTAGAAAAATAAAAATAGAATTTGAAATAAAGGAGGATATGTAAAAAACAAAAATAATATTAGGAATAAACTGGTTATAACAAGTAAAACCATACAATATAGAACATACACAATTATCTATAACATATAATAATGCAAAATTATTAATAAAAAGATCTTTGACATGATATGAAAATATATGTACTTGTAAAAATAATAGTAGAAGGATATTATAATACGTATTATACACCTATGATAGATACAGGAGAAGAAGCAAACTTATGTAGTGTAACACCTCGATTTTTTTGAATTGGAATGCTACACGGTGCTCATGACCCCGAGGGACTACAAGCTAACCCATGACTGATATATGTACCTATTCACTGCATATATAACGTAATAATATGGAAAATATGAACATGTAGGCCATAAGGTTCAACTGAATAAAGAATCTGTCAAAACATAATATCCATATGGGTGAAAGATACCCAAAACAACTGAAAACTAAATTAAATCTAAACATAAATCTGAATACTGAATCTGAAAGCCTTTAAGTACTGTCTGAATAAGGAGTTGAAGGAACATGTCTCTAACTAACTCCGTAAACTGATAACGAGGTAAAATATTAATAAATAAATCAAATCATATTATCCTCGAATGATGATGACTCACTGAATCTCTGCGACTGGAAATGTTACTGTTGATCTGGAGCTCGTTCCTCTGAACCTATGGTGTAACATAAGAGAAAGAACCATAGCCCAAATGCATCAGTACGTTTGAATGTACTGAATATACGAGTGAGGTAGGCTAAATACAAAGGGTTATATGCATGAACAATGCTGACTAATATGAATGTGAGAATACATACATGCATACATAACTATAACTGAACTTGTGGAGATACTAACTACTGAGTCTAAATACTGACAACATGAGTGTACTGATACTGAGTTACTGAATAGATGAATGACTTTTTTGGATAGTTCGAATTATGAAGAGCTAGTCTGGTTAACTGTGTCTGATAGTCCTAAAGCTAAATACTGATGTCATAAATTTTGATAACTGATATGACTGATATAGGAGTTCAGAAAACTGATATAACTGATATAACTGTGATGATCGGCCTAACCGATGTAACTGATACTGAGCGAATGTATCTGACAGTCTAAGTTTTAATGGAACTATCTGAGTTCTATTCTACTTGGAGTAACTAAATCTGAGATCAGTCATATCTAGCAAGTGATCATGAGTATACTAATAATAAGGATAATTTGACTTAGTCTGAGATCAGTCCTATCTAGCGGGTGATCTTTAAATCTAATGATTCTAATACTGATTAATCATAGTTGAGATCAGTCCTAGCTAATGGGTGATCTTGAAGTCTATTTACAAGGATAAGCATTGATTGTATCTAATAGTATTGAATTTGTACTACTAAGCTGAGTTGACTGTGTCTGAAAGACCTGATTTTGTAACTGAAACTGTGGGATGTGTTCATCTAACCGACATGCCCCAAGCTAAGCTGACTGGGGTTTAATCTCTGCCCTGATTAGAAGGGTGTCAGTACTGCACCACCAATAAAGACATCTGCTGTGGAGTCAGTCCTAATCTAGCAGGTGACTCCTGGGATCAATCCTATACATATAAATATGCTAACGGGTGATCCCTGAGTATGTCAGTCCTATATAATGGGTGATATCTCATACCTACACTGGAAACATAGTTTTGGAACTTAAGGATTGCTTCTAGGGATCTCAGTCCTATTCTAGCGGGTGAGCCCCCATCCCTAGGTTCGCTCGGTGTTGAATCCTACTCCCATCTGAAAGACACTGAACTGAATAATTGGGCTAAACTAAATAACTTAAATGAACTGATTTGCTGAATTGATACTAATTAACTAAACTGAAAATAGTGGTATTGTTTAGCGGAGCTAAAACTGAGTTTACTGGATTCTGATGACGGATGGAATATAATGAGTTCTGAGGACTGATTAAGAGTATTGAAGTTACTGAGATTTATTATGATTACTGAGGTTACTGAGAACTGAGATTACTGAGAATACTGAGCTACTGAGATTACTGAGTTTTCCTGAGTCAAATGACTGACTGAATTTTATAGATCATGGCTTAACTGAGAGTATCGTAATAACATGACATGGCTCTAGGCACACAACTATATTTTTTGGGTACGAATACCCCCAGGACTAAGTGGAAGGAAACTGACACTGTCATGATACCTTTAGTCAAGCCACGTTCTATAGAATTCAGTTAGTCATGTGACTCAGAAAACCTCAGAAACCTCATGATCTTAGTCAGTTATCAGTATTATTCCGTCAGTCAATGAAAATTTAGTAAACCTAGTTCATGTATAGTCAGTTAAGTCATGTTCAGCCTCTTCAGATGGGAGTAGGAGTTAGCACTGAGCGAACCCAAGGATGGGAACTCACCTGCTTTAGATGAAGGTGTGATTCTTAGAAGTAATCCTTGCATTCCAAAACTATGTAGCCAGCATAAGATGAGACATCAACACTGCCAGCTTGAGGGTTGATGAGGTGGACATCTGTCATTCTCTTTTGGGGACACTGCCTGATTTGAGGATCACTCACACATGTCTTTAACTGTGTCATAGTATTGACACCCTTCCAATTAGGGCAGCGATTGGGCCCCAGTTCAGCTACTTTAGCATACATGGGGCATATCGGTTAAACAACTACCTCCCACAATTTTAGACTCAGTCTCAGTAAAAGAAATCAGACAGTTTTTTAGATATTCGTATACCAGGACTGTTAGATACAGTCAAATCTCAATTATAGTACGGAACTCAGACAGTTCATCAGATTCGAGACTGTCAAATATAGTCCCTCATGTTATCAAAACTACATTTTTAGCAATGTATTAGCGTACAGATTTAGCTATCACGTACTCACGATCTCAGTTACTATGTATGTATGTTTGCACTCTTATCTTCATATCAGTCAATTAGTTAGCATTATTCATGCATATAACCTTTCGCATTAGCTTACCTCACTCCTATACTCAGTACTTCACTTGTACTGACACATTTGCGCTATGGTGCTTTCTTTTCATGTTACACCATAGGTTCAGAGACACGAGTTCCAGACCAGTAGTAGCATTCTCATTCAGCACACAGAGTTGTAATGAGTCCTCTTTATTCGAGAACGATATTACTTGATTTATTCATTTATTAATTTAGTTAGTTTTCAATTTATGGATTTTGTTGGAGACATTTTCCTTCAACTCCTTATTCAGACAGTACTTAGAGGTTTTTAGATTTATTATTCAGATTCAGTTGTTTTGGGTATTTGCTACACACATAGATGTCATGTTTTGAAAGTTTCTATATTCAGTTAAACCTTATGGCCTATTGTTCATGTTTTCCGTATTTTACAAGTATATTATGTAGTGTATAGGTATAGATATCAGTCATGGGTTATCTTGTGTTCCTTCGTGGTTATAAGCACTGTGTAGCATTTCGGTTAAGAAAATCAGGGCATTACAAACTTGGTCTCAGAGCCTAAGGTTCAATAGAGTCCTAGGAAGTCTGAAAGCTGCATCTAGTAGAGTCTTATACATGGGTGTTGCGCACCACATTTATGTGCAGAAGGCTATAAGATATTTTAGGAATAGTTTCCCTTCTTTCAGTACTCATGTCGTGCTAGTAAGCATAATCTCAAGTTAAATTCTCAGTCTAATCTATCCTTCTCTTATTACAGAATATGCCTCCAAAGAAAAAAAACCAGCCATCTCCTTAGCCGGAACATCCTTTGGGTGAACATGTTTCTCATGTGGAGTTTTGGGCTGCATTCACCACACTTGCTCAGTCTATGGATGCCCAAAATGAATGGCCACTAGCTATTCTGACTAATCCAGTGGCAAATTCTGCAGCAGTTAGGATTTGAAACTTCACCCGAATGAACCCTCCATCTTTATTCTGGTCTAAGTCTGATGATGACCCTCAGGAGTTCCTTGACCAAGTCCAAAAGGTCATTGGCATCATGGGTGTTACTTCTGTTTAGAGTGCTGAGTTAGCTGCATATCAGTTGTAAGATGTGGCTCACACTTGGTACAAATAGTGAAAATCTGAGAGGGTAGATGGTACAGGTCCTATTGAGTAGGAGGAATTTGTCATGGCTTTCTTAGACAGATTCTTTCCCCAAGAGCTGAGGGAAGCCAAAGTTCTTGAATTCATCAACCTCAGGTAGGGAAACATGATGGTTAGGGAGTATTCTCTCATATGTACTCAGCTAGCTACATATGCCCCTCATGTGGTTGCAGACAATAGGGCTAAGATGAGCAAGTTAGTGTCAGGGGTGAACGACAGTGTGGTAAATGAGTGTAGGTCTGCGATGCTGAATAGTGATGACCTTAGCCCAACTCATGACCCATGCTGAGCAGATAGAGGACCAGAAGGTTAAGACTAGAGAGATGCAAAATAAGAGAGCAAGATTAGGTAGTTTTGGTTTTGCTCCACCCAAATCTGAGGGAGAAACCATTCACAATTTCATCCTAAGTCATCAGATCCATCTTATTCTACAGCCAGTGCTTCAGTTTGTAAGTACAGAGAGGGTAACAAAGATAGAACCCCAGGCTCTAAGTCTCAAGGCAGTGTTAGCAGTGCCTGAACTAATCCCCTATGTCAGACTTGTGGTAAGAACCACAAGGGTATTTACAAAGCCGGTAGTGATGTTTGTTTCAAATATGGCAAGCCAGGCCACAGGATCAAGGATTGTCCTCAGTCAGGTCAGCAGAAACATCTCCATTCCCCAACTCAGTCCGGTCGCCCGAATCAACAGGGTGCCACTTCCAGTGCTAATAGTGGGGAATGCCCAAATAGACTATATGCTCTTCAGACCCGACAGGATTAGGAAAATTCTCTTGATCTCATTACTGGTACATTACATATTTTCCATGTTCATGTTTATGCTTTGCTAGATCCAGGTGCATCCTTGTCTTTTGTTACTCCTTTTATTGTAGGAGATTTCGGAATCAGTCCCAAAATTCTAGCAGAGCCTTTTTCAGTATCTACCCTAGTGGGTAAAACTATCATAGCTCGATGGGTATATAGGAACTACCTAGTTATGGTATTTCAGAAAGTCACCTCATCAAACTTAATTGAATTAGAGATGACTGATTTCGATGTCATTCTCGGCATGGATTGGCTTTATTCCTGATATGCCACAGTTGACTGCAGAAATAAAATAGTTCAGTTCCAGTTTCTAAATAAACCTATCTTAGAGTGGCAGGGTAGTACTTCATCTTTTAGGGGTCAGCTTATTTCCTACCTCCGAGCAAGAAGAATAATATCTAAGGGATATGTTTATCATCTCGTGCATATTAAGGATTCCAGCTCCAAATCTCCCAGTCTCAAATTAGTCCTAGTGGTTAATAAATATTCTGATGTTTTTCCCAAAAATCTTCCAGGCATTCCTCCCAAAAGGGAAATATATTTCAGCATAGACCTTCTCCCAGATACTCAGCTCAACAAAGTTACTGTCAATAAGGGATCCACTTCCCACAATAGATGATCTGTTCTGCCAACTTCAGGGTGATAGTTACTTCTCCAAGATAGACCTCAGATCAGGTTATCATCAGCTCAGAGTTAGAGAATGTGACATTTCGAAGACAGCTTTCCATACTCGGTATGGTCACTTCGAATTTTTATTGATATCCTTTGGTCTTACCAATGTACCTGCAGCTTTTATGGACTTGATGAACCGGGTGTTCAAGCAGTACTTGGACATGCTCTTCATAGTCTTCATAGATGATAATCTGGTCTACTCTCGCACAGAGCGTGATCATTCAGACCATCTCAGAATTGTTCTTCAGACTCTCAGAGATCATCAGCTATTTTCCAAGTTCAGCAAGTGTGAATTTTGGCTAAGATCAGTAGCATTCCTTGGACACATTGTCTCCGGTGATGGCATTAGAGTATATCCTTAGAAAATCGAAGCAGTAAGGAATTGGCCTCGCCCTTTCTCTCCATCAGATATCAGGAGTTTCTTGGGTTTAGCTGGCTATTACAGATGGTTTGTCGAGGGATTTTCTTCTATTGCATCTCCTATGTCAAGATTGACTCAGAAGAAGGTCAAGTTTCAGTGGTCAGATTTATGCGAGAAGAGTTTTCAGGAATTGAAGACTCGACTCACCTCAGCTCCAGTTCTAACCCTTCCAGATAATTCAGATGGTTTTATGGTATATAGTGATGCATCCAGAGTAGGTTTAGGTTGTGTCCTCATGTAGCATGGTAAGTTCATAGCCTACGCCTCCAGATAGTTAAAGCCACATGAGAATAATTATCCTACTCATGATCTTGAGTTAACAGTCGTAGTCTTTGCCTTAAAGATTTGGAGGCATTATCTTTATGGAGTTCATGAAGACGTCTTCACAGATCATAAGAGTCTCCAGTATGTCTTTTCTCAGAAAGATCTCAATCATCATCAGAGAAGGTGGTTAGAAATCTTGAAGGATTATAACATGAGTGTCCTTTACCATCCAGGCAAGGCCAACGTTGTGGCCGATGCTCTCAGTAGACTCTGCATGGGTATTTTTTCTGATGTTCAGGATAGCAAGAAGAAAATAGCTCAGGAAATCTATTAGCTTGCCAGACTAGGCGTTCGCTTAGTCGACTCTTCAGAAGGTGGTGTATGTGTTCAGAGTAGTTCAGAGTCATCTCTAGTTTTCGAGGTAAAACAAAAGTAAGAAAGGGATTCTAGCCTTGTCAGTTCAGAATCAGAAGGTTGAGGTTTTCTCCTAGGGGGAGATAGTGTTCTTCATTGTCAGGGTTGTTTGTGCGTTCCAGGTGTAGATGACTTAAGGCAACGAATTCTTGCAGAAGCACATGGTGCGCGATACTCTATTCATCCAGGGGCCACTAAGATAAATCATGACTTACTGGAGATCTATTGGTGGAGTGGGATAAAGAGAGATATTGCAGAGTTTGTGGCTAAGTGCTCTACATGTCAGAAGGTTAGGATAGAGCATCAGAAACCTAGTGGTTCCATGCAGGAGTTCACCATTCCTACTTGGAAGTAGGAAGAAGTAAACATGAATTTCGTGACAGGTTTGCCTCGTACTCGTAGTCAGCATGATTCAGTTTGGGTCATCATAGACAGAATGACCAAATCAGCTCATTTACTTCCAGTTTGTACTTCTTAGTCAGTCGAGGATTATGCAAAACTCTACATCAAAGAGTTGGTCAGATTACACGGTGTTCCCTCATCTATTATTTAAGACAGAGGTACCCAGTTCACCTCTTACTTTTGGAAAGAGTTCCCAAAAGGTATTGGTACCCAAGTCCATCTCAGTATAGTGTTTCATCCTCAGACAAATGGTCAAGCAAAAAGGACCATCCAGACTGTCGAAGATATGCTAAGGGCGTGTTCAGTTGATTTCAAAGAAAGTTAGGATGACCACTTGCCTTTGGTTGAATTTGCATACAACAATAGCTATTATTCCAGTATTTAGATGGATCAATTCAAAGCTCTCTATTGTAGGAGGTATAGATCTTCAATTGGTTGGTTCAAAGTTAGTGAGGCCTCAGTCATAGGCCCTAACTTGGTATTCGACGCCTTAGAGAAAGTTCAGTTGATCAGGGAGAGACTTTGGGCTGCTCAGAGCCGATACAAGTCTTATGCAGATGTTCAAAGAAAAGATCTCGAGTTTGAGGTCAATGACTATATCTATCTTAAGATCTCTCCCATGAAGGGAGTGAAGAGGTTCGGCAAGAAAGGGAAACTTAGTCCTCGCTATGTCGGTCCCTTCAAAATTCTCAGTCGTTCGGCAAGGTAGCTTATGAGCTTGAATTGCCTTCAGATCTAGCCTCAGTTCATCCATTCTTCCATGTCTCTTTGATCAAGAAGGGCATAGGTGACCCAACAGTTGTAGTCCCTATTCAAAGCATTAACATTCAGAACAGCCTCTCTTATGAAGAGATTCCAGTTGAAATCTTAGACTATCAGACTCGTCGATTGAGGAGCAAAGAAGTACTTCTAGTCAAACTTCTTTGGAACAATCAGTCTCATGAGGGAGCTACTTGGGAAATAGAAGCAGATATGCGTACCAAGTACCCTTACCTTTTCTCCGCCAATTCAGATCAAGCTCAAGTTAACAGTCCTTCTTAAGCTTATTCAGTTTCATGTTTAGCATTCAATATAAACTTGGTATCTATTGACATTGCATACTCAGATATGAGTTCATGTGTCAGTATAGTATTTAATCATGCATCATCTATGCATTCTCACCTTAAGAAACTTAGTTTATCAGATTGCTCAGTTACGTATTCATGTATCAATTATCCATGCATCATATATGCATGATCAGTATGCTATGTACAGTTTGTTAGTCGTAAGATTATGTTCCAGCTATTCATGTTCAGATTACTATTTCCCTCCTAGTCAGTTTCATTCGAGGACGAATGTTCTCAAGGGAAAGATATTGTAATTCCCTTGTCTTTTTCCTAGATAGAAATCATCTCAAGAATGCTGGACTTACTTTGAAATGCAAATATATTTTTGTAAATACAGTATTTTTGAGATTTTAACTTTCTATCACATGGGAAATTGAGTTGGCTTTCGAACGATACCAATTTCATCCAAATCCAACATCAGACGAAGGAGTTATGGACGTTTTACTCGAAACGATCAGAATCGCCCAGGTGCGACGACCCAGTTGGTAGACCATAAAATTAGTGACGTACCACCACTTGGACCATCACTTACAAGGTAGAAGGGTCCCATTATTGTTAAGGCCTAACGGCAAAGTTGACAGACCATCAACTTAGTGACGGACCACCACTTGGACCGTCAAAGCCATGCCAATTAAGCCATGTTCTAGATAAGGACCGACGGACGAGTTGACGGACCGTCAAAGTTGTGACGTACCATCATCCAGGCCGTCAATCCTTATCTAGTGAAGCCCATTTATGGTCCACATCTGACGAGCTGAATGATAGTCCACCAGGAGTCTGATGGAACGTCAGTCGAACCGTCACACGCCACGTTCAACTTATTTCCAGGTCATTTTAATATGGGTATTTTGGTCCCTTATCACCCGCCTATACATACCCAAATAAGTCCAAATTCAGCCATTTTGCTCACTTTTATTTCACAAACAACAACTAGGGTTTCTCCCTAAATTAAACCCTCAAGACCAAGACTCAATCTTCTTAAAGAATCAAAGGATTTCAAATCCTTCCAGTTCAAAAACATCAAGAACCTTGAGTCAGGTATGCGTAGTGTTCATCTATGGACCCCTTTCTTTCATAGAGTTAAAGAATCATGATTTTAACTGAGAAACTTTGATTTCCTTGTTGCTATGTGATGTTGTTCATGTCAATGACCATTGATTAAACTTCATAATATTATTTTAAGATGATTTCCATGAAGTATGCATGTTTGTGGTTAAAACCTATGAAATTGGGTGGTTCAAGATGATTAACATTTGTTGAGAAAACCCATGCCGAAGGTGTGCATGCAAGGTGTTTGTTAAAATTCCTAGGATGCTAGAAGTCCATATTTACATAATTTTATGATACCTAAATGACAATTCCATATTAGTTATACACTCAATATGAATTCCATGCTATTTATGTGCTGCTATTGTTGTGGTATGAAGCATGTATGATAATGGAATTATAGAACATGTACACGAAATGTATCCATTCTTTCCCTACCATGTTTGAGATGTTGAATAGAGTCATGAAGTACACTATCCCTTACTTATGATATTATGAATTGTGGACTCAAATCTTATGATCAAGTCATGTCATGTGTATCAGTTTCTTTCTATCGATTCTAGGGGGTATAAGTACCCGAAACTATAGCTGTGTGCCTAGATCCATGTCATGTTGTTACAATATCTTCAGTCAAGCCACGTTCCATAGAATTCAGTCAGTCATGTTACTCAGGAAACCTTAGAAACCTCATGATCTCAGTCAATTATCAGTATTATTCCATCAGTCAATGAAAATTTAGTAAACCCAGGTCATGTATAGTTAGTTAAGTCATGTTCAGTCTCTTTAGATGGGAGTAGGAGTTTGCACCGAGCGAACCCAAGAATGAGAACTCACCTGCTTCAGATAAAGGTGTGATTCTTAGAAGTAATCCTTGCATTTCAAAACTATGTAGCCAGCATAGGTTGAGACATCAACACAACCAGCTTGAGGGTTGATAGGGAGGACAAACACCGTTCTCTTTCGGGGACACTGCCAGATTTGAGGGTCACTCACAGCATGTCTTTACCCGTGGAACGGTATTGACACCCTTCCAATTAGGGCAGTGATTGAGCCCCAATTTAGCTATTTTAGCATACATGGGGCATGCCGGTTAAACAACTACCTCCTACAGTTTCAGACTTAGTCTCAATAAAAGAACTCTGAAAGTTCTTCAGATATCCGTATACCAGGACTGTTAGATCAGTTAAATCTCAGTTATAGTACGGAACTTAGACAGTTCCATCAGATTCAGGACTGTCAGATATAGTCCCTCATGCAATCAGAACTACATTTTAGCCATGTATTAGCGTACAAATTTAGCTATCTCGTACTCACGATCTCAGTTACTATGTAACATATGTTTGCACTCTTACGTTCATATCAGTCAGTCAGTTAGCATTATTCATGCATGTAAACCCTTCACATTAGCCTACCTCATTCGTATACTCAGTACTCCAGTTGTACTGACGCATTTTTGCTATGGTACTTTCTTTTCATGTTACACCATAGGTTCAGAGACACAGTTCCAGACCAGCAAGTAGCAGTTGCATTCAGAAAATAGAGTTGCAGTGAGTCCTCTTCATTAGAGGATGATATTGCTTGATTTATTCATTTATTAATTCAGTTAGTTTTTAGTTTACGGAGTTAGTTGGAGACATGTTCCTTCAACTCCTTATTCAGACAATACTTAGAGGTTTTCAGATTTAGTATTCAGATTCAGTTCAGATTCAGTTGTTTTGGTTATTTGCTACCCACATGGATGTCATATTTTGATAGTGTCTTTATTTAGTTGAACTTATGGTCAATTGTTCATGTTTTCCACATTTTACAAGTATATTATGCAGTGTACAAGTACAGATATCAGTCATGGATTAGCTTGTGGTCCTTCAGGGTCATAAGCACCGTGTAGCATTCCGGTTTGGAAAATTGGGGTGTTACAGTTCATTATATAAATGTTTATTAGAATTTGATCCATACATTGTATATAACAAGTTTATTGTACGAACATATACTACACAAGTACGTTGGTGGTTAACAAAGAAAATACAAAATTCAGTTACAACGAAAGAGATTCGGAGACTAGTATTGAATATATTAAATTTTACATTTACAATTGAAGTAACTAGTACTAACAAAAATGTCATTGCAGATTATAGATCAAGACAAAGATACACAGACTAATATAATAGAAGACGATGCCTTAGAAAAGATACTCAAAACCCTACCTACGCTTTCAATGAAAGTGGACAGTATGGGTAACGAAATAGAAAAGCTAAAGACTAATGAAGTTAAACTGAAGTCTAAAGCTATGAATCAGCTAGCTCAGCAGTGTGCAGAGCTATGTTGATCGGAAGACATCAAAATTCTAGAGATAAAAGGAGACGTTGTGACACTCCATATAACCCATAACGTTTATCAATCTACCATTACAGGTACTAGCAAAGGAGTTAGTGGACAAAGATATCAGAACATGAACATGAATAATATATTTGAAAAACCATTTATACCAAAAACACAAAAAGATCCCTTGTTCATACCCCCAAAAACTACCACATATCTAGAAAGTTTAAACCAAGATAGAAAAGTCTATAACCTTATAACTCGAGCATACATAGAAAATATCCTCAAAATACAAACTTATCTAAACCTTAAATCCAGAGCCACAGATATACAAGAACCAAAAACAAACTATATAACCCAAAGATTACAAGGTTACAACAAGTTAATTGCACTACCAAAAACCAATCCAAGCTTAGTTAAAACTTGTTTCAGTTATGGATTATTAAATACCGTATATACCCAAGATGAAGATGAACTAATAGCTATACGAGAATTATATAGAGCATTCGCCACCTATAAGAAAATAACTAAAGGAAATCTATTTTTTATAATCTTTTATACTGCACCAGCAGAGATACTATACGACGAAATTAAACCAGTTTTACAAATTATAAAAATAGGATTCACCAGAGATATGATTATACCGGAAGATATTGTTTAACCAGAAATACCTAAAGTTGAGATACCTGATTTTTATGCAAATAAACGAATCATTGGAATATCTACAATTTTTCAAGAATCAACAAATAATTATATCAATGGAAACCTTGTATGGAGCTATTATTCAAGAGATCATCAAATGATTTATTCAAATTCAAGGGAGCTACGACAGTCAGATATGGAAGAAGCTAGACAATGGATTCTGATATTACTCAATCCAGAAAAACAACCAACTGCAAGAGCAATTAAAAAGGGATTTATTTTAGAAGAATTATTAAAAAGGTATTGCAAGTCAATTGGAAACAAATATCCAAACCATTTATGTTCGAGATGTAATGGAGAAGATATTATTAACCCAAATGTTCAACTGGAATAGAAGAAGATAAGGACGACAGCTGGGAGATACACGACAAAAGATAGAAAGACACGGAGCACTAATAGAAGATAAGAAGACAAAAACATTAAAGTAAAGAAAGAGACATATGGAAGATTAAATAACTTTTCTTGACTTATTTACGTATGTTATTGTATAGAAGGCCATTATTAGCCTTAACCTTTTAGGACCTATTGAATAGGTTTTTTGACTTTTAACATGTATAGTAATATTAGTTCTTGTCATTTTTAGGATAAGTAAATTATTACTTTAGGATATGTGTAAGGTAGAAAATAGTTTACGCGTTTTCTTTTAGACTATAAATATGTAAGCCATTCGGCAAGATAAAGGGAAGACTTCATGAGTTGAAGAAAACCTCCTCTTGTACATAAACAACTTTTGAATATTTAATAAAAATAGGTATATTTCAAAGGAAAAGCTATGGGTGAACAAAGCCCAGAATTATCAAACCTACCAGAACAGGTATTTTCATTTATGATTATGAATACCTAAATTCATAAATTCCTAACAATCATAATATGATAAAATAAGTTCATATTAGTTACTACTATATAGTAGAATTATTCAAAGAATAATATGTTACACAGTTTATTAGCAAAGAGGAAAAGAAGAAAAATCCCTAAGAACTATGCCATCCTAAAGGTGAAACTGGTGAGGCAAGAAAGCTGTAATAGGGGAGTAACCAGTGTAGAGGCGTTGTTTAAGGGAAAAATATCCAGATTACCATGCTAATAGTGACAGAGTAACATAATTATTTAAGAATATTTTAATACATAGTAATCTAAGATGATCATATTTTGTTATGTATATGATTGGAAGGAATAGTTTGAAATAGCATCATATGAAAAAGAATGACTACCTACTTATCCGATGAAATGGTAGATAAATTTAAAATACTTGTTTTGTATGTGCGTAAGGATATTGAAAATGTAGATATAAGAAAAATTATATGGGAAAACATATTTGACGAATATTTTTTGACTAGAATAAATTACATACCACACCTATCTAACTACTCTTACAAATACCTACATACCAAACCTACACATCAACCATGATAAATTACATATATTTAGAATATTGGAAAATGGATATGAAAAATATACAATTAATAGAAAAACTACTGAAAACAAATCTAGAAAAATATATGAGAACTAAAGATATAAAATAAGTAGAATTCCTTAATGAAAACATACAAGAATTATTAAGATTAAAACTAACAACCAGTAAATATTATGATAAAGTATTTAATAACCTGTAAAACCTAAGCATCATATGAACAATATGGCAAGCTATATATCTGATGAAATTTATATACTTGTTTTATATATCATTAAAGACTTAGAAATAGAAGACATAAAGAAAATAATATGGGAAAAATATTTTGTGAAAAATCATTAAGTCTAGAATGGTTAGAAGATATGCATGATCTTAGCTTATATTATTTAGATATTTATTACTCAGATAATAATGTTATTATTCAGATGGATATTATACAGATTAAAAATGTTATAATATATTAAAAAAGTTAGAGAAAAACAAAGTTGGCTATACGAAGAAATTAATTATCGAAACCAGCTTAGAAGAGGAAGAGAACAATTAAAAGAAAGATTAATTTGGATAAATAAAACCATGAAACAAGTAGAAGTAAAAGACAGTTTGGAATATGATTTAGACATAGAATTATTCATAGAAGAAAAAGACAGGATAATTAATGAAATAGATAACCTAGACTTTAATATAAGATATAGTACAATTAGAATAAATTATTACAAAGAAAATTGCAGTATTACAACTACTTTAGGATAAAATGATAAACTATGAATATTTAAAATATTTGAGACAAGACATGGAAGAAATAAGATTGATAGAAATAATAATGAAAGAGAATTTAATTGAATATTTTAGAACAAAAGATATGGAATATTTAGAAAACCTTAAAAATAATATACAAGAATTACAAAAACTAAGAGAAAAAACGAAAAAGTATTACAGTAAAGCTTTTAATCAAATACAATCTAATCACCCCCAAGATATGAACATCAATAAAAATTAAAATTAAAATAGAAATGTTTAGAGAAGTTAAGAAATATCCACGCACAAATAAAAATAGATCCATTAGAGTTATAATAGATCTATTTAAGTTATCCGAGTTATCTGCGCCCCCCTCCAAATTATAGATATTGTTTGCGTTGTAAACTTCAAAAGGAAATTTCTTTTTATTTTATTCAAAGTCATAAAACATTATTATCTATTTTCACATAATTTTAAATTTTTTTTCATTTTCTATTTTAAAACCTTTTAAAAAAATCTCTTTCTTATTATTAGCCTTTATTATACTTATTTATTCCTTCTAAAAGAAACTGTGAAACGGCTAAGTACATAATGCTGCATTAATTTCTTTGATTAACTATTTTTCACCTCACATACAATCTTGTTTTCCTTGATGCTTAATCACTGATAATTAACGGACTAATTTTTTCCTCTAACTAGTCATATTCTATTTTATATATGTCTTTTACTTTATTTGGTGAATTCTCATATAAGTTTTTTTTCTTTAGTGAAGCTGTGAAAATTTAAGAACACACACACATACACACATTTAGCATTGACAATCATCATAAGTAAATTAAGTGTGTAAGAATTTTCCGTAGAAACAAAATGTAAACTTCAATATTAGGAAAAAAAACAATTAAACTTTACCTACGTAGCTCCTCATATTACTCCTCGATAAAAATTTACTTCCTGCATAACAACAACACATGAAGCATTGGTAAATTTATTAACATCTAATTCAATAAGTACACGTCATTTCAATGTAAGAAATTCATCATTGTTATTTGAAAATTTTAGATGTGAAGAAAATAAAAAGATAGAAACAATGTTTTGTGCATGATTTAGATCTACCACTAAACATGCTTATTTTAAAGAAAAAGAGAATCAACAATGTATACATATACTCATCATAAAATTCTGATTCTTAGATAAAATTATTTGATTAAATGAGATATATTTCATGAAATTAACTATCACATCATATATATGAAATAACTTAAAGAATTTAAAAATAAAAAAATACAAAGACAACAAAATAAGCAAACTCAATGTAATAGTAGCCTACCTTATGCTATAAAAATGAAATAGCCAACTTTTTGGAGGAAAACTTCACATGTTTGCTCCTCCTCACCTCATAGAAGTAGCATTAGGTTGAGAACTCTTGTTCATTGTGGCTACCAAGGTTTCATCCATGTTAGTGGGCATTATTAATGCCAAGTTTAGAATGAACAACTTAGCTTATAATTAGGTGATTTGATTTAGAATAGTATATCAACTCACCTTCGAGTTTGGTTAGTACATACTATGTTGTCCCAAGAATTGATCTCCAGAAAAGACATGAAATATTAATTGCAATTACCAAAAAAAAAAAGATGACACTAAGTAAAACCATCAAAAATGAGAAAGAGCAGAGCAAAAAAAGGCCAAGTTTCTTCATGTGTATATGCGCAAGAAAGAATGTAAATGGGTTAAAAATGTTTCGTAGCATTATTGTATAGTTATTAGCTTATATTAGTGTCATTGATTCATAGTATTTCATAAATTTATATAAATGACGAAAAATTAAATAAAAGCTCAAAAAAACCACAAAAAAGATAAATAGGTTTGGAGGCTTCTAACATAAGCCACCTACCTACCTGCCTGCCTGCCTGCCTCCTATCTGCCTATTTGCCTATCTGCCTATCTGCCTATCTGCCTACCTGCCTACCTGCATACCTGCCTACCTGCCTACCTACCTACCTACTTACCTACCTATCTATTTATCTATCTATCTATCTTTCTATCTATCTATCTATCCATCTATCTATCTACAATATCTCTCTCTTAGAAATATTCGTCCTCGAATAAGAATGACTGAGATAGAAGAAAAGATCAACTGAAGTACATACAATACATACACTACTGAAATATGGTTTCGGGATTGACATGACTGATAAGCTGAATACATCATACTGAACATGCATATTTGATGCATGAGTAACTGATTCATGAATACACGACTGAGTGTTCTGATGAACTGAGTTTCTCATAATAATAATGCATATCTGATGCCTAATTGATGAGCTAAATTCATGCATATCTGGTGCATGATTATAGGACTGACATGATACATGAATGGATAATAGAAAGTGCTGATCACGCATATCTGATGCTTGAATATATGATTGAATGAGCTCAGGAACATGTGGCTGAACATGCAATGGTAAAGGTACCAAGTTTGAACTTAAAACTAAGCATAAAACTGAATACAAAGTTTGGTACTAAAATATATGGGAGTAAGTAAGATCAAAGAAGACTGTAACCTTGAACTAAAAATATCAATGAGTCTGAGATTAATCACTCAATATGCATGAGCGGAAACAAAAGAACATAACTGAGTCTGGAACGTGATACATGAACTGAACTGAGTCTGTAATGTATAACATAGATAGAGTATTTTATCATGGACTAAACTGAGCCATTGAGTATATGGCTTACTACTGAGTTTTAGAGCTAGAGGGTCGGCTCATAAGTAACACTTCCTCCAAGATAGATTCATCAAAGAAAATGACATGTTTAAATCATCAAAGTTTGGGGGCTATAGTGTATCTCCTCTCTCGGGACACTATGTCCCTTAAAGTATGCTGGACTGATATTGTTGAGATATTGAGGAAGTTGAGGTGATGCATAAGGCGTCTAAGAACTACATTATAACTGAATCTTTGGAGTTTGAGACTAATGCATGATGCATGAACAGAACTAAACTTGCAACTAATAGGAGGTTCTACTTGGAATAGTTACATTCCCTGAGATCTTTGGATAGCATGAATAGATGCAAGGATGAGGAAACAAACTATATAAATCTGACTGCTTGATTGCTAAACTGACTTGTGGGTTTTACTAACTAACTCATGCTAAAACATATGTCCAAATCAGAGAAATAGATCTAACAATGCATACCATGAACATGAAAGACTGGTAACGTATCCGAATCTAGGTCAGGGAAACTTTTCAGATCATGATGGGTCTGGAGAGCATAGAGTCTAATCTGATGCTGACCACTCTTGGTGCCTTGCTATACAACTCTTTACCCCTCTGGGATAGAACTGTACACTCTCGATCCTGTTGCCTGGCTTGCCACACCCAATGCATACAACACTACCTGCCCTATATTCACCTAGGTGATTCTTATCACACTTTTCACAAAATAGATAAGTAAGACTTCTAATCTCACTACCTTGGGCCTCGGAGCCTGGTGCTCCATCATGACAGTCATTTCTAGACTTAGGTGCTGGTGTAATAGCTGAGGATGGAGCTGGGGATAAAAACTATTGGCTACGCTGAGAATGGTTACCACCTTGTGACTTAGGCTGAACAATGCTGAAACTACCAGTCCTTTCTCTCTTACTCTGTCACTCCTTCAGTCTAATCTTCTACTCCTCTATCTACTGAGCATGATTCATAAGTCTGGCTAAAGTCATATCACTATTCAACATAGAAGATATGCACTCGTTTACTATGCTATCGTTCACCCCTGACACAAATTTATTTATCTTGGATCTACAATGTGCAACCTCGTGAGGGGTATAATTAGCTAATTGAGTAAACCTAAGAGAATACTCTTTCACGATCATGCTTCCCTGCCTGAGGTTGATGAACTTTAGAACCTTACCTTATTTAAGCTCTAGCGGGAAAAATCTTTCAAGAAAAGCAGAGGCAAACTCCTCCCAATCTATAGAACCTGCATCATCTAAACATTTTAAATTTGACTATTTGTACCAAGTATGAGCCATATCCTATAACTGATATGCAGCTAACTTAGCACTTTCCACAGTAGTTACCCCCATAATATCTATCACTTTTGAAAACTGATCTAAGAATTCCTGCGGGTCCTCATCTAACTTAGGACCCGTGAAAGAAGGAGGGGATTCATTTGGGTAAAGTCCCAAATTATTACTGCAGTAGAATTGGCCACTGGATTGGCTAAAATGATAGCTGGTCATTCATTCTGGGAAGCAACTGATTGAGTAAGAGTAGTGAATACGGTCCTAAACTCTGCATGAGAAACATGATCGCCCAAAGGGTCTTCGAGCTGAGGGGCTAACTGACTCCCATTTCTTTTTTTAAGAGGCATATTCCGAAGAAGAAATGGAGAAATGTATTAGACTAAAAGTGACTTGAGATTATGCTCATTGGCACGCCATGAATACTGAAAGAAGGGAAACTATTCCTAAAACATCTCATATCCTCCTGCACATAAGTGTGGTGTACAACACACATATGTACAAGACTCTACTAGATATGGCTTTCAGACTTCCTAGGACTCTATAGAACCTTAGGCTCTGATACAAAGTTTGTAACACCTTGATTTTCTGAACCGGAATGCTACACGATGCTTATGACCCCTAAGGACCACAAGCTAGCCCATGATTGATGTTTGTACCTATACACTGCAATATATGACGTAATAATGCAGAAAAATATGAAAAATAGGCCATAAGGTTCAACTAAATAAAATATCTCACAAACGTATCATCCATATGGGTGGAAAATACCCAAAAACAACTGAAGTCTGAATCAAATCTGAACTAAATATGAAAGCCTCTAAATACAGTCTGAGTAAGGAGTTGAAGTAGTATGTCTCCAACTAACTCCGTCTATCAAAACTGAACTGAAATAATAAATGAAATAAAATAATATCATCCTTGAATGGAGGAGGACTTACTCAAACTTTGCGACTGGAATACTACAACTAATATGGAAAATATGCCTCTAAACCTATGGTGTAACATAAGAAAAAACATCATAGCAAAAATGCATTAGTACGTCTGAATGTACTGAGTATATGAGTGAGGTAGGCTAAAGGCAAAGGGTTATATGCATGAACAATGCAGACTAATATAAACGTGAGAATACATACATGCATAAGCAACTATAACTAAACTCATGGTGATACTGACTACTGAGTCTGCATACTGACGACATGACTTTACTGATACTGATATACTGAATAGATGAATGACTATTTTTAACAGTTTGAATTATGAAGAACTAACCTGATTGACTGTGTCTAACAGTACTAAAACTGAATACTGATAACATAAGCTATGACAACTGACATAACTGATATAACTGTGATGACTGACAAGATCGGTGTAACTAATACTGAACAATTATATTTAACAGTCTAAGTTCTGATGGAACTATCTGAGTTCCATTACAAAATTTGAGATTAGTCCTATCTAGTGGGTAAACTTTATGTCTGATGATTTTGATACTATTTAACTATAGTTGAGATTAGTCCCGTCTAATTGGTGATTTCGAAGTCAATTTATAATTATAAGGATTGACTGTCTCTAAAAGTACTGAATCAGTATTACTGATCTGAGTTGACTGTATCAGACAGTCCTGAATCTATAATTGAAATTATAGGATGTATTCATCTAACCGACAAGCCCTATGCTAAACTGACTGGGGTCCAATCTATGCCCTGACTGGAAGGGTTCATTACCACGCCACCAGTAAAGACAACTGCTGTTGAGTCAGTCTTATTCTTGTGGGTGACTTCTGGGATTAGTCCTATACATATAAATGTGCTAATGGGTGACCACTGAGTATGCCAGTCCTATCTAACGGGTGACATCTCGTACCTACGCTGCCTATGTAGATCCGGAACTTAGGTATTTATTCTAAGGATCTCTATCCTTTCTAGCAGTTTAGTCCCTATCCCTAGTCTCACTTGTTGCTGAATCCTACTCCCATCAGAAAAACACTAAACTAGATAACTGAGCTAAACTGAATGACTGAACTGAACTGATTAGCTGAACTGATACTAATTAACTAAACTGATACTAGTGGTATTGTTTAGGAAAGCTAAACGAAGTTTACTGAGTTCCCTTGACTGAAGGAACATCCGAGTTCTGAGGAATGACTGAGAGTACTGAAATTACTGAAATTGCTAGGAATACCACTGTTACTGAGATCACTAAGATTACTGAGTACTGAGGTTACTGAACTATTAAGACTGCTGAGATTTCTGAGTTTTCCTAAGTCACATGACTAAGTGAATTCTATAAACCAAGGCTTGACTGAGAGTATCGTCATAACATGACATGGCACGAGGCACAAAACTATATTATTTTGGGTACAAGTACCTTCAGGACTCAATGGAAGGAAACTGACACACATGACTGTCTTGATCATAAGAATAGAGTCCACAATTCACAATATCATAAGTAGGGTATTTCATACTACACTTGGGTCTCAACATCTTATACATGGAAGGGGATGCACACAACATGTATATGCTTGCATTGCTTCAATATCATGCTCATTCCATATCACAACAATAACACACAACAATAACGTGGAGTTCATGTGGAATTATAAAAAATAGAACATGGGCTTGTCATTTAAGCACTATTAAGTCATAAAAACATGGGTTCTATCATTCTTGGAATTTTATCAAATACCTTACATGCACAAGTTTGGGCATAGGTGTACTTATCAATTTGACAATCTTAATCCATCAAAAATTCATGGGTTTCAACTAACCTAATCACACGCTTCATGAAAAACACATCAAGATATAACCTTGAATCCAAACAACAATCATCGACTTGATTATAGCCATAAAACAACAAGGAAATTACAATTTATATTTTAAAACATAATTCTTGAGCTCCATGGATGAAAGGTATCCATGGATGAACACTACGCATACCTTAAAGCTTGATCTTGAAAGAGATCTAATGTTTCTTAAGGGTTCTTGAAGAAATCCTTAGGCTTGTTCTTGATTTTTCTTTACTAGGGTTTAACCCTTTGGGAGAGAATGTTCTTGTTCTTGAGGAGATGATCTTGAGAGAAAACCCTAATCTTATGTTTGAGAGTGTATGAGAGAGATTTTTGAGATGTTTAACTAAAGAAAATAAAATATAATATGCTCTTTGAGGGTCATAAGTCATGGGAAGTGAAGGAAAATACCAAAATACCCTTGCAAAATCGTCCCTTATTTGCAAGGAAAAAATACCTAATGACATTCGTGACAAGCTATCATACTGGTGATAGGTCGTCACAAATTGTGGTCACAAAAAGGTAAAATCTTGATTTTCTAGTTAAGGTTGATGAGATTTGTGATGGCCGTCATGGGCATGACGGCTTGTCACAAAGTGTCATCACTGGGGGCAAAAATCTGCCCATGGCTGACGACATTGGGGATATGCCATCACGGGCATGATAGCTTATCATGAATGTCGTTACTCAGTTTCCCAGCCTGACACGCCCGAGTAAATGGGCATAACTCCTTGCTCTGATATCAGATTTAGGCAAAATTAGTATCGTTGAAAAAATAATTCAATTATCTATATTTTAGTAGTTTATGAGATCAAAAATTTGTAGTATATGGAGTGATATTCTCATTCTTAGTTGACTATAGTAATATCCTTTCTAAGGATTCAATCGGTAAGGAATATTTTGATTTGTCTCATAGCTAGGAGTTATTTGAAGACTTAATATACATGTAACTTTCTCATAAAACTATAAAATAACCATGATGTACTATGCGTGATCTTGAAATATGGCGCTAATAGTGGTTTGGACTTTTTGGGGTATTACAATATCTCCCTCTTGGGAACATTCGTCCTCGAATGAGAATGACTGAGATGGAAGAAAAGATAAACTGAAGTACATACACTACTAAAACATGGTTTTGAGATTGACATGACTGATAAGCTGAATACATCATATTGAACATGCATATTTGATGCATGAGTAACTGATTCATGAATGCACTACTGAGTGTTCTGATGAACTGAGTTTATCATAATAATAATGCATATCTGATGCCTAATTGATGAGCTAAATTCATGCATATTTGATGCATGATTATACGACTGACATGATACATGAATGGATAATAGAAAGTACTGATAAGCTGATCACGCATATCTGATGCTTGAATATATATGAACGGGCTCAGGAACATGTGGCTGAACATGCAATGGTAAAGGTACCAAGTTTGAACTTAAAACTAAGCATAAAACTGAATACAAAGTTTGGTACTAAAATATATGGGAGTAAGTAAGATCAAAGAAGACTGTAACCTTGAACTAAAAATATCAATGAGTCTGAGATTAATCACTCAATATGCATGAGCGGAAACAAAAGAACATAACTGAGTCTGGAACGTGATACATGAACTGAACTGAGTCTGTAATGTATAACATAGATAGAGTATTTTATCATGGACTAAACTGAGCCATTGAGTATATGGCTTACTACTGAGTTTTAGAGCTAGAGGGTCGGCTCATAAGTAACACTTCCTCCAAGATAGATTCATCAAAGAAAATGACATGTTTAAATCATCAAAGTTTGGGGGCTATAGTGTATCTCCTCTCTCGGGACACTATGTCCCTTAAAGTATGCTGGACTGATATTGAACTTAAAACTAAGCATAAAACTGAATATAAAGTTTGGTACTAAAATTTATGGGAATGATTAAGATCAAACAAGACTGTAACCTTGAACTGAAAATATCGATGAGTCTGCGATTAATCACTCAATATGCATGAGCGGAAACATAAGAACATAACTGAGTCTGGAACGTGATACATGAACTGAACTGAGTCTATAATGTATAACATGGATAGAGTATTTTATCGTGGCCTAAACTGAGCCATTGAGTACATGGCTTACTGCTGAGTTATGGAGCTAGAGTGTCGGCTCATAAGTAATACTTCCTCCAAGATAGATTCATCAAAGAAAATGACATGTTTAAATCATGAAAGTTTGGGGGCTATAGTGTATCTCCCCCTTTGGGATATGACCCTTAAAGGATGATGGACTGATGTTGCTGAGATATTGAGAAAGTTGAGGCGATGCACAAGGCGTCTACGAACTACATTATAACTGAATCTTGGGAGTTTGGGACTAATGCATAATGCATGAACAGAACTACACTTGCAACTAATAGGAGGTTCTACATGGAATAGTTACATTCCCAGAGGTCTTGGATAGCATGAATAGATGCAAAGATGAGGAAACAAACTATATAAATCTGACTGCATGATTGCTAAACTGACTTGCGGGTTTTACTAACTAACTCATGCTAAACCATATGTCCAAATAAGAGAAATAGATCTAACAATTCATACCATGAACATGAAAGACTGGTAACGTACCCGAATCTAGGTCAGGGAAACTTTTCATATCATGACGGGTCTGGAGTGCATAACGCCTATTCTGAGGCTGACCACTCTTGGTGCCTTGCTATGCAACTCTTTACCCCTCTGGGATAGAAATTTGCACTCTCACATCCTGTGGCTTTGCTTGACACACCCAAATAATACAGCACTATATGCCCTACATACACCTAGGTGATTCTTACCACACTCTTTGCAAAATGGATAAGTCTTCTAATCTCACTACCTTGGGCCTCGGAGCCTGGTGATCCATCATGACAGTCATTTCTAGACTTAGGTGCTGGTGTACTAGCTGAGGATGGAGCTGGGGATAAAAACTATTGGCTACGCTGAGAATGGTTACCACCTTGTGACTTAGGCTGAACAATGCTGAAACTACCAGTCCTTTCTCTCTTACTCTGTCACTCCTTCAGTCTAATCTTCTACTCCTCTATCTACTGAGCATGATTCATAAGTCTGGCTAAAGTCATATCACTATTCAACATAGAAGATATGCACTCGTTTACTATGCTATCGTTCACCCCTGACACAAATTTATTTATCTTGGATCTACAAGTACTTAGTACCCTAAAGATGATGAAATAGGTCATTAATCTTGGGAAGAGGATACTTACTATTCACTGTCACCTTATTCAACTAGTAGTAATCTATACACATTTAAAGTGACCTATCTTTCTTTGTATGAAGAGCACAGGAGAACCCCACGGGGAAGTACTATGATGAATAAAACCCTTATTAAAAAGGTCTTTCAACTGCTTATTAAGTTTTTTTAAACTAAGTCAGAGCCATGCAATAGGGAGGGATAGTGAAATAACTTATATTTTGGCCCTTGGAAAATTATTGAGCTTTACACTTACTGTCCTAGAAATTACTCATCTTACAAGTCGTATGGTATGGTTATGGGTCAAGTGACCTTAGTCATAAGTTGTCCAATAGACGGTGGTTGGGTTTTCTATCTTGGTTACAACTTGTTAGTATGAGTCATTTGGAGAGATGATGAGTAATTAGGATATAATTAAATTAGTAACTTAGTGGCTTGACTTGGCTCTGAGTACAAGTGGCTTACTAAGAGCCGTGAGGATAGGTTATAAGTGGTAGGGTTGAGTTGCATGTTGTCCAGTGTCTAATCTTTTGGGTTCTATCTTATATATGACTAGACCATATAAGTCATATGGTCAGGTCACGAGTGGGATCATGGAGTCATAAGAAGGACATTGTGTGGGTATCCAACTCACTATCTAGGAGATGACTCATGAATACAAGTCATAAGATGTGGTGACGAGTCAATGTGTTGACTCATAACCAAAGATAGATTTTTATAGCTTTTAAGTTTAGGGCACTTTAGATATTTCCCACTTAAAACTCTTAAGACCCCATGTCCCTACAACACTTTTGGGGCCATTCATTCCATACTTTACAAGATTAGGCATCCACTTTATCCTCTTAAAATACTCTCAAGCAATATTGGCTAGGGTTTTTCCAAAGTGATCATCTCAGGTTTTAAGAGTCAAACTCCATGAATATTTCTAATTCAGGCATATTACTCCTCCGTCATTTCTATTTTACTAAAAGCACATAATTTAATTATAGATTTCATGGTATTGTTATGGTTTTGAAAATAAAGTTTGGGGGTTCTAAATATTCATGGTTGAATAATATTTCTCATGGTTTAATTATGGTTTTCCATGTTTTAAATATGGTTTTGAACATGTGGGTGCATGGGTATGGTGGTTGAACTTAATAATGGTAACTTTCTCTAAACTTGTGACTTTTGAAATGGTTAAATAGCTATAGATGATTTTGAAAATCATGTGGGGTACATGGGAATGACCTAAGTGATTATGTAATGAAACTTGCGGGAAACACAAGAATCTCTCAAGTAATGGAGTCTACAAGGTACATGGGAGTCCTCTAGGAGTTGGCTAATGATATTGTTTGCAAGCTATATTCAGTATGAATGGGGGTTGGTTATGTGTTAAATATCTTAATTGAGCAATAATGGGAGTTGTGATAGCTAGCCATGAATGTGTGAGTCCGAAGGATGGACGCTAGAAAGTCATGTTTGCCGACATGAAGGTTGTTCTTAGTGACCTTATGCTTTTGGGGTACATTGGAATTTCATAAGTCTATATATGTATATCATAGAGGGAAAAGGGTACACGAGAATCCCCGACCTTCTATGATATCTCTGGTTCATGCAGTTACACGTACTTGGGCCCTTTCAGAGGGTAACATTGGACCCATATAGCCAATGTGTAAACTTATAATGATAAATATATACAATCTAGGTTAAGGTTTTAAAATTCATGATAAACCTTGTTCCTTATCCCAAAATAATATATACGTATACATGTGATTGCATATAGGTATTTGATTGATTTTGAATGATGTCACTATCTTATCTTTATCACTAAGTTACATGCTAGAGTTGACTTTGTTAACCATCTTCGAGAGCTGTATCCTTACACGATGCAGGAATCAGCAATACTTTCACTCATCCTGCTTAGTGACTTGGGTATTCGAGCATAATTTTTGAGTCAGACTGAAGTGGTAAGCTTCCATACTCCGGAAGACCCTATTTCATGCTATGGACTTCTTTATATCATTTTTATTTTTTTGGTTTTGTTTTTTTCTATGGTCGAGGGTATGTTCCAACTGAATACTCTTTAATTCTGGTTAGAGGCTTTGTTGGACTAATATGGGCATGGGTGGTATCGATATTGGTGTTAGCATTGGTATTGGTATTGGCATTGGGATTGGTATTGGTCGGATATTTGGTTGTGACTATTTGGTTTATAGATTTCACTTATTATCTTTAAATTTATATTGTCTTATCTTGTTATATATTTGGAATTCATCTTACATAGGGTGTAGGGAGGTTAATGGTTTAGGTATTAGAGGTGGTCTTCGATCCTGGTTGGACTTGAGATACCCAAAATGGCTAGGCCCTGGTTCAGGTCATGTTAGATTGGTATCAGAGACTAGGTTCATGACAATTAGGTGTCTACAAAGGCATGTCGAGCTGAGTCTCTTTTAAGGGTGTGTAGCATTCCAAACTCATAAGGGTGAGGCTATAAGGTATTTAGGAATATTTCTCTTTCTTGTGTTCTATTTTTGAGTTGTGGAGTCTAAGGTCCTGAAATCTTCTCTAATCCCTATTTGTTTGCTTTTCAGATCATTCCTTCAGATATTATGAAGCTTATGGAAACTCCTCTATCCCACCCAAGGACAACATTGATGGGGAATGTCCTACTTATGAGGTCCAGACTCGGTCTAGAGCTCTACTCGATCTAGAGCTCTAGTTCCTGATTGCCTTTCTGGAGCTCCACTAGTCCCCTCCAGTCTTTCTCAAGCTCCTTGAGATGATGTGATGAATGTTGATTTTCGTCAGTCTATCCATATGTTGGCGCAGTTGGTAGCTTCTCAGTTTGAGCATGGTCCTTCTACTACTCTATCTTCTTCCATGTAATGCATGCCACTAATGTGGAGGGCATAGAGTTCGCCGGCTACCAACTAAAGGATATGGCTCATTAGTTGTATGAGGAATGGGACTATTTGAGGGTTGATGATGCTGAGTTAGCCCTGTGGGAGGATTTTTCTAATACTTTCCTAGACCACTTCTTTACTCGAGAGTTAAGGGAGCCAAAGGCAAAATAGTTTGTTAACCTGAAGTAAGGTAAGATGTCAGTCAAGGAGTATGCCTTAAGGTTTCACCAGTTATTGCGATATGCTCCAAAGTTAGTTTCTAGCATGAGGGCTAGAATAAGGAAGTTTGCTTCCAATTTATCCTGAGACTTAATTTTGGAGAGTAAGGTTGCCTTATTGAACAAGGACATTGACATCTCCAGGTTGGTTGTGTATATGCAGCAGGTTGAGAAAGAGAAAAAGAAGCATGCAAATAATAGGGAAGAGGTAGAGCAAGAAGTTTAGATTCTTTGATCAGGGTGGTGGTCAACAATATAGTGGCAGGGATGGTGAAAAGTGGTCCAAAAAAGTGGGGCAATTTTGGGTCTTACTTGATGGCTAGTGCTCCCTACTCAAAGCCGTCTGGTGACAGACATTTTTAAGATGGCGGCAATTATATGGAATAGGGTGCCCAATCTCAGGTTAGTGGGACCTAATTAGCTCTATCATATCCTTCCTACAAATTTTATGGTCGATGCACCAGGGTTTCTGTGATGAGAAAAAGGACAAGTTCTTCAATTATGAATAGCCAGGGAATATGCTTTGATATTGTCCCATGGCCAAGGTTGGTTCTAGGGAAATAAGGTTTCGGATGCCTCTTCATCAGTTCCAACACCATATGGCTATGATGCTGGTCAGAATCGACTCTATGCACTCTTTACTCGCTAGAAGTTCAAGGGATCATTGGATATCGTTACTGGTATGTTGAAACTCTTTTCTCGTGATATATACTATTTACTTGATTTAGGGTCCACTCTCTCTTTTGTGACTCTATTATGGCTGTACTTTTGATTTTGGTCCCAAGTGTATTTTAGACCATTTTTCTATCTCTACCCTAGTGGGTGACTCTGTGGTGGCTAAAAAAGTCTATAAGGTTTGTGTGGTATCAGTGAGTAGTTGGGAAACCTTGGTAGATCTATTTGAATTATACATGGTTGATTTCGATGACATATTGGGGATAGATTGGTTGCACTCGTGCTATACTTCTCTAGACTATTGGAAATGTAAGGTTGTCTTTAAATTCCCTTATGAGTCAATTATTGAATAGGAAGGTGGTTCCCTAAATCCGAAGTCAAGGTTTATATTATATCTTAGAGCTCAAAGATTAATCTCCAAGAGGTGTCTCTATCACTTGGTCTGGGTTAAGGATTCTAACTCGGAGGGTCCTTCTTTGCATTCTTCTTGGTGGTGAATGAATTTCTTGAGGTATTCCTTGATGACATTCCTGGTGTCCCTCCTGATAGGGTGATTGATTTTAGGATTGATCTTGTTCTAGACACTCGTCCTCTATTCCTCTGTATAAAATGGCTCCGACTAAGTTAAAGGAGCTTAAAGAGTAATTAAAGGATCATTTAGACAAGGGTTTCATTCATCCAAGTGTGTCTCCATGGGGTGCACTAGTGTTATTCATGCATAAGAAGAATGGTTCTCTTCGTATGTGTATTGATTACCAGTAGTTGAATAAAGGACGATAAAGAATAAATACCCTCTTCCAAAGATAGAGATTTGTTTGATCAACTTCAGGGTGCTAAGTTCATCCCCGAGATTGATCTTTGATCCAGGTATCATCAGTTAAAGATTAGGGAGGGATTATCCCTAAAACTAACTTTCATACCCGATACGGGCATTTTGAGTTCCTGGTTAAGTCTTTTGGGTTGACTAATGCCTCGGTGACATTCATGGCCTTGATAAATAGAGTCTTTCATCAGTGTCTAGATTTTTTCATCATTTTATTCATAGATGACATTCTGGAGTACTCTAAGAGTGAGGTGGATCATGTCAATCACCTCCATATTGTGTTGCAAACCCTGAAGGTGCAGCAGTTGTATGCCAAATTTCAAAATACAAATTTTTGTTGAACACTATCACTTTTTTGGGATATGTTATTTTTAGTGAAGGGATCATGGTAGATCCACAGATAGTTGCGGTGGTTAAGAAGTGGCCTAAACCCACAACTCCAACCAATATTCTGAGCTACTTGAATTTATCTAGTTACTACAGGATATTTTTGGAGATTTTTTTTAACTATAGATGCCCTGTTAATGAATTTAACTCAGAAGAATGTAAAGTTTTTATGGTCTGATGCTTTTCAGGTTGCTTTGAGAAGCTGAAGGATAAGCTAACTTCGACTCTGGTATTGACTTTGCATGAAGGAACTGATGATTTTGTGGTCTATTGTGATGTGTCCCGTGTGGGGCTTGGGGCATTTTGATGCAGCGGGGCAAGGTAATAGCTTATGCATCTAGACAGTTGAAGGAACATTAAAATAATTATCCAACTCATTACTTGGAGTTATTCGTTATGGTATTTGCATTGAAAATATGGCATCACTATCTATATGGAATGCATATAAATATCTTTTTCTGACTATATGAGCCTGCAATATATGTTTACTCAAAAATAGCTAAATCCCAGGAAAAGAAGATGACTTAAGATACTCAAGGATTATGACATAAGTCTCTACTACTATCCAGGTAAAGCTAATGTGGTTGTTGATGCTTTTAGTAGGTTATCCAAAGGGAGTCTAGCATATATGGAGGAGGAAAAGCGAGAATTGGAGAAACATATTCACCATTTGGATAACCTTTTAGATTATCTCTTGGTATTGAAATAAAAAAGAAAAAGGTATTGAATCCTTCCTTGATGAGGATCAAGGGTGATATAGGGAGGTAGAAAGTAATAGCCTTTGAGATTAGAGGTGATGGTACCTTCCAACACCAAGGGAAATTATGTATTCTCGATATAGATAGATTGTGAGGGAAGATCTTGGATAAGGAGCATGATTTTCACTATGCTATTCATCCTAGATCAACAAACATGTATTATGAACTCAAGGAGATTTATTAGTGGAACAGTAAGACGTAGGTTATGGGTAGTTTTATGAATAAGTGCATGGTATGCCAACGGGTGAAATTTGAGCATATAAGGCCCAAAGAATTGTATCTAGAAATTAAGTTGCTTGCGTGGAAGTAGGAGGTGATCAATATAGATTTTGTCACCAGTTTTTCTCGGTCTTGGAATTAGTTTAATTTTGTTGGGGTCATCGTGGATATGATGACAAATTTTGCTCATAAGAATTAATTTTTTGACAAAGGATTATGGAAGATTGTACCTCCATGAGATTGTGAAGTTGCATGGGCTGCTTGTTTCTATCATCTTGGACGTGGTACGCAGTTTTAATCATATTTTTGGTAGTCATTTAGAAAGGTTTGGAGAGACTAAAGTGAGTTTTAGTACTGATTTCCATCCTAGTTAGAGGGACAAGTAGGAAAGACTATTCAGACATTACAAGACATGCTTCGATGTTACGTGATTGACTATGGTGGTAGTTGGATTGAGCATTTGCCTCTTACAGAGTTTGCATATAATCATAGATACTACTATAGTATTAGGATGACTCTATATGAGGCTTTGTATAGTAGGAGGTGTAGGTTTCCTATTGGCTAGTTCGAGGTTGGTGAGGCAGAGGTGTTTGACCCAGATTAGGTTCACCAAGCCATGAGAAGGTGAATGTGATTCGAGATAGAATTAAGGCCATGAAAAGTCACTAAAATTCCTACGTGGATGTGAGGTAAGGAAAGTTAGATTTTGAGGTTAGGGATAGGGTGTTCTTGAAGGTATCTCCCATGGAGGGGGTGAAGCAGTTTGGGAAGAAGATGATGTTCAGTCCTCGGTATGTTGGTCCGTACTTGGTTTTGACAAGGGTTTACAGTGTTGCTTATGAATTAGAGTTTCCCTCTAGTTTGAGCTTCATTCACTCGGTGTTCTATAAATCTATGTTGAGAAAGTTTATGGGTGATCCCTCACAGATTATGACAGTCAAGGATATTGGTATTTCAGATTCTTTGTCTTACGAGGAGGTTGCCGACCAAGGATGTAGCTTTGGTAAGGTTCTAAGGATGAACCAAAAGGTTGAAGAGGATACTTCAGAAGCCGAAGAGGACATGAAGTCCAAGTATCCATCCCTGTTCCCCATTCCAAAAAATCTTGCTCATGGTATATGTTGATCTTAACATATTTCTGACTTTGTTAAATAAAAGATTGATTTCCTTGGCATCTTTGTTTTCTAACTTAGTTAAAGGTAAGATTAGAGATGTTTGGGGTTTAATCGTGCTATTCAATGCCTTGTCCTATCGTTCGGGGATGAATGATCCAAGTAGGGGAGAATTAAAACATCTCGAATTTTGGCCCTTGAAAAATTTTTGAGCTTTAAGGTCACTGTCCTAGTAACGACTCATCATACGAGTTATAAGGTATGGTTACAAGTCAGGTGATTCTAGTCATAAAGTGTCCAGTGGATGGTGGTTGGGTTTTTTTTCTTGGTTATGACTTGGTGGTACGAGTCATTTGGGGTGGTGATGAATCATTAGGATAGACATTAATCAAATCAGTAACTTAGTGGCTTGACTAGGCTCGGAGTATGAGTGCCTCACTAAGAGCCGTGAGGATAGGTTACAAGTGGTAGAGTTGAGTCGTATGTTGTCCAGTGTCTAATACCTTTGCTTCTGTCTTAGATAAGACTAGACCATACAAGTCACAAGGTCAGGTCATTAATGGGATCATGGAGTCATAAGGAGGATAGTGTATGGGTCTCCAACTCACTATCTAGGATACGACTCGTGGATACTAGTCTTATGATGTGGTGATGAGTCAATGGGTTCACTCGTAACCAAAGACGACTTTTTATAGATTTTAAGTTAAGGGCACTTTGGACATTTATCACTTAAAACCCTTAAGACCCCGCATCCCTAAAACACTTTTTGGGGCATTCATTTCTCATTTTACAAGATTAAATATCCACTTTATCCTCTCAAAATTCTCTCAAGAAATGTTGGCTAGGGTTTCGCCAAAGTGATCACTCAGGGTTAAAGAGTCAAATTCTCTCCGTGAATCTTTGTAATTCAGGCATGTTACTTCTCCCTCATTGTTATTTTACTAAAAACACATGTTTTAATGTATGGCTTTCATGGTATTGTTAAGGTTTAAATATAGGTTGGGGATTCTGAATGTTCATGGTTGAATAATGTTTCTCATGGTTTAATTATGTGTTTCCATATTTTAAACATGTTTTTGAACATGTGGGTGCATAGGTATAGTGGTTGAACTTGATAATGGTAACTTTCTCTAAACTTGTGACTTTTGAAATGGTTAAATGGCTATGTATGGTTTTGAAAACCTTGTGGGGTACATGGGAATCCCCCAAGTGATTAGGTAATGAAAACCTTGTGGGGTAAATCGGAATCCCCAAGTAATTTTAATAATGAAGTCTACGGGGTATATGGGAATCCCTTAAGAGTTGGATAATGACATTGCTCGTAAGTTATCGTCGATATGACTATACCACTTTATAATGCCTTAATAATTGACACATGGAATTGGTGGTTTGGTTATGTGCTAAGTATCTTAGTTGGGAAATAAAGAGAGTTGTAATAGATAGCCGTGAAGGTGTGAGTCCTAAGGACAGACACTGAAAACTCATATTTGCTGACATGAGGGTTGGTCTTAGTGAATCATGGAGGGAGTAGGGTACAATGGGAATCCCTGGACTTCTATGATATCTCCAGTTCGTGTGACTACACGCACTGGAGCCTGTTTAGGGGGTAACATCTGATCCATATAGTCCATGGGTGGACTTATGACAGTAAAGCTACACAATCTATGTTAAAGTTTTAAAATCCGTGCTAAACCTTGTTCCTTATCCCAACACGATATATATGTATATATGTGGATTGCATATCGTTATTTTATTAATTTATAATGATGATATTATCTTATATTTATCCATGAGTTACATGCTAGCGTTTACTCCGTTAACCATCTTCAGGCGTTGTATCCTCATGTGATGCAGGAACCAACCATACTTTCACTCCTCCTACTCAGTCACTTGGTCATTCGAGGAAAACATTTGAGTCAGACCAAAGTGATGAGCTTCCATACTATAGAAGACCCTATTTAATATTATGGACTTCTTTATGTCATTTTATTTCTTTGGTTTTGGTTATGGATATTGTCGAGGTCATACCCCGACCGAATACTCTTTGATTCTGGTTAGAGGATTTGCGGACTACTATAGGCATGAACAATTTTGGTATTGCTATTAGCATTGGAATTGGTATCGATCGGATATTTGGTTGTGACTGTTTGGTTATGGTTATAGATTTAACTTATTATCTTTAAATTTATATTGTGTTATCTTGTTATATGTTTAGAATTCATTCGATATGGTGTGTAGGGAGGTTAATGATTTGGTTATTAGGGGTGGTCTCTAGTTCGGGTTGGACTAAAGATACCCAAAACGACTAGGCCCTGGTTTGGATAGCATTAGATAGAGATAGGACGAGTGTTCGGAAGAAGATCAATCTCCCTGTCAGGAAGAACACCAGGAAGATCATTAGGGAACACTTTAAGAAACTCAAAAACCACCAGGATAGATTGCAATGAAGGACCCTCCGAATTAGAATCTTTAACTCGGACCACATGATAAAGATATCCCTTGGAAATCAACTTCCGGGCTCTAAGACAACAAATGAACCTTCCCTTAGGCACTTTGGAACTATCTTGCCACTCGATTACCGGTTCACTCGGGAATTGGAAACTGACCCTTTGGGTCTTACAGTCAAGAGACGCATAGCACAAGTACAACCAATCCATTCCCAAAATCACATCAAAGTCTAACATATCTAACTCTAACAGATCCATTAACGTCTCCCTACCATGGATTAATACCACACAAGCCCTATAGACTTTTCTAGCCATAATAGAGTCACTTATCAGGGTAGAAATAGAAAAATGGTCCGAAATACACTCCGGATTAAAACCAAAATGAATAGCCACATAAGTGGTCAGACAAGAAAGTATAAACCCTAGATCAAACAAACAATATACATCACAAGGAAAGAGTTGTAATATACCAGTCACAACATCCAGAGATGCCTCGAATTCCAGGTGAGTGGCAAGAGCATAAAGGCCATCCCAACTAGTGTCGGGGCTAGAAGTAGCACCCTTTGGTGCAGGACTTGAAGACATGGCAACCAGAACCTTATCAGCCCCAGTAGCAACCCTGAATGAGGGAAAATCCCATTATATGTGGCCCAATTGACCATACTTAAAACACTTAATTTTCCCCTCCTCATAAAAACCACAATGCACCTACCCACAAAATCGGTAAGGGTTATAAGATGGGGCTAACTGAGCTCCACTAGACTGAGACTAGGCACACTGTGCCCTAAATACACTACTTCTCTAAAAATGATGGTCACCGAATGACTCAGAATATAGGGCACTAGCCATTGAATAAGATCCAAAATTTCTCCACCTATTTTTAGACTACTGCTTTTCATCACCACCACTGTTTTTCTAACCTCCGCCCTGTTTTGAGTATCGAAACTTCCTACTCTGCTTGGCCCCAATTTTTGGCTATTTTCTTCTCATCCTCTACTTGTTGCATGTGCACCACCAACCTGGAAATGTCTATGTCATTGTTCAACAAGCCGTCCTTGCATTCCCAAACTAAGTCACAGGACAACCCAGAAGTAAATTTCCCCATATTCACTCTCATGGAAGACACTAGCTTAGGAGCATAACAAAAAAACTGGTGAAACTTTAGGACATACCCCTTAACAGTCCTCCTGACTTTCATCAAATTCACAAACTCCTCAGCCTTTGTTTCCCTTAGCTCCTGAGGAAAAAAAATAGTCAAGAAAGGTGATAGAGAAATCATTCCACAAGGATACCTTAGTATCATCACCTCTCGATAAATCCCACTCCTCATACCACTAATGTTCCACATCCTTTAATTGATATGCAACAAATTCCACACCCTCAGAGTCAGAAGCATGCATAACTCAAAAGATCTTCTCCAATTCATTTATGAATCCTTAAGGATCCTCATTAACCTTAGAGCCAGTAAAGGTAAGAGGATTAAGCCTCATAAACTTCCCAACTCGAGAAATCTCTAAAGAACTTACAGTAGTACCAAAAGAACCCAACTGATGTGACTGAGATATCACCAACTGGGTCAACAGATGAATAGATCGTTGAAAATCAACATTAGAAATATCTCCTTGGGTCAGTACGGAATGATCATCGTCATCTCGAGGGGCATATGGGGTAGTATAATTAGGATATAAAGCCCTAGATGGGTCTTAACTTCATAAGTAGAACGAGCTCCATCTGTATTGTCCTCAGACGAGACAAAAGAGTTTCCACGTGCATTAGATATTCTTGGAGGAATGATATAAAATATGAACAAATGAGGACTAGAGAACATTCAAGACCATAGACTCTATCGCCCAAAATAGAACAACAAAAAAGGAAAACATTCCTAAATGTCCCGTAGCCTCTATGTTATAAGTGTGACACACTATACACCTATAAAAGAGAATTTACTTAACATGGCATGGTGGACACCCAATGACACCAAACCTAAGCTCTGATACTATCTTTTTCAAGACCCGAACTAGGACCTAGTCATGACAGGTATCCTAAGTCTACCGAGGACCGAAGGGCACTCCCTTTTCCTAGTCAACACAAAATATAACACCTAGCAGCGACTGAATTCCAAACATATAACAAGATAGGAAGTAATAACAAACTCAAACACCTCTAAGAATGTCAACATAACTACCCATTCCACTGTAATATCCACAAAGCCTCTACTAATCCAAAAATATCCAACGTTGGGACATGCCCCCGACCCTGACATTGACAATAACAATGGCAATGGCAATGATAATGTTAATGTGAAATTTTTAATTCTAATTTATAATAAAAAACCAATGGAATGATTAATTTCTTTGGAGAATGAAAGCTCACTACTTCACTGCGAACAACTATTGAACTGAGCTGGTCCACCTAACACTGTGCAGGAAAAGTAGGATTGCCTTCCGACCCTATATCACATGGGGATACAACATCAAAGATGGTTAGTTGGTTTAGCACTAGCATGTAACTCAAGAATAAGGATAAAGTAATAAAAAATCAAAATCTAGTTCAACTCAATGTAAATGTTCATATACTTGTGTGCATATATATATAAACTTATATAAAATATCAGGATAGGGAAAAAGGCTTTACATGTATGTTTTAAATCTTAACCTAGGTTGTTTAGATTAGCTATCAAATATCAGTACCCAATGGCTATATGGTCCCTAGCTCTCAACCCCTAGACTAGCCCAGTGCATGTAGTCATAGGAATCGAAGAATAATCTTATATATATGCACGGGGGACTCGAACCTCCTAATCATATTCTAAAGGTGACATAAGCACCCAATTATGCAATGTAACATGGGATACTTGAAACTCCCAATCATATAGTAAGGCGGGACTCGAACCACCCTATCAAAAGTAAGGGGACTCAAACCCTAGGCCATTTCAACCCTTGCACTGACAAATTTAATTTTCAGTATTGGTCCCTATGGACCACCACTTTCACGGCCTAGCTACACAACCCTCTTTTAAGCCCCATTAAAAATATTTATCACACATTCCCATTTATTGAACCATAATACACATTTAGGCATACAATATTGGTATTGTCATACCAACTACACTTGTAAGGTAACATCATCATGTCATTACAATTTCTATTAACTTGGGGAAACTACTCCCTTTGTTTATTAATACTAGGTGGGGGAACATGAACTCCCTCTATTTATTAAATCAAACCATCATGTTTCAATAAACCTCTTTATATCATACAATTATTCCAAAAAAGTTCAATGTTATTTTATTTATACTCAAAACCATTTTTCACAAAATTAGGTTGGGGGTTATTACCAGCTCAATTATCAATAATTACAAAATTTTGGAAAATTACAATCCCCTAGTTTATTCACAATGCCCATGCACCCCACAAGTTTAAAAACGTACATAAAGCATGAACAATTATATGTAAACCATGGGAAATATATTTCAAAAACAAACATTCAAAACTCTCGACCCATGTTCCAAACCAACATCAAAACCATCAACTATTTAAAACACATGCTTTTACAAAGTAATAGTTGGGGAAGAGTAACATGCCTAAAACATTCAGAGATATGGAGAGAATTTACCCTTGGGAGCTCTAATTGATCTACTTATTGGAAACCCTAAGTAATTGTTCTACTTCTTGGAAACCCTAAGTATCTTGAAATTGGAGAATTGAGAATGATTGAAAAGTTATTTCAATTTATTTTGGAGTGATAATGACACCCTAAAAGGGTTTTAAGTCATGGGTCATGATTTAGGGAAAAGGGTGAATATCCAAAGTGCCCTTAATTAAAAGCTAAAGAATTATCGTCAGTGACTGCGAGTCACTATATGACTCATAAGGACATGTTATGGCTTGTTACCATGAGTCGTAGTCAAGACAGAAACAATTGGGGCATACACAGGTTTGGCTATGGATAAGACCATACGAATCATTTAGTGTCTTTACAATTCGTTAGAAGCACCCGTAACCAGGATAGTAACTTAGGCTACCTTTACTAGACACCTTACGATTGGGGGCCTATGACTGCAATGACACGTTACGACTCATAGGGTAAGTCACAGGCAAGACAGTGAGTTCAAGAACTCAAAATATTTAATGGCCAACACCTGAGGCATCTCACTTTTTTCTTTTAAAACTTTCTCTTTTTTAATTGAATATTTTAATTTTCGGCTAACAGAAGGTCTCCATTTTTTCTTGTGCTATTATTTACCTTAATAAGATCTTTATATTTAGTTGGGATTTACTTTTTGATAAAAATGTTGTGGTGGACCAGCTCCACTAATTGCACTCATCTAAAGATTTCATGCCCAATAAATATTTTGATGTCACAGTTAATTTGACCATCTCTAGTGGTGATAAAAAAACTATGACATTGAAATCTAATCTTAAAAAGAAAATCCCCCTTAAAATTAGCATAAGAACAAATTGATACATCACCCACGTTAACCTCGCCTATCTGTGTCTGTGTGTGTTTTGAAAAACACGGTCTGATCTCAACTCGGATAAAAGGGAAAGTTGTGGAAGATTATGTTGAAAATCAATATAAAAATAGTTGTAGTTATGATGAAAGGTGTTGAATTTGTAAGGAATCATCATATTCGAATAGAACAGGATGAATATAAAAGATCCCAACAAATTTGAGATATACATGGAAAATAGTTCTAGCTATAAGTTTTTAAAACATTTAATGAGCTGCATCAACTAAATCTGGGCTATATTCTTTGAGTGCAGTGTTTCAAATTTACCAATTTGTTCTTTATGTTTGTAACCTTCATTTTCTAAGAATTTTGCATTCATGTTGATATAATAGATTTGAACAAAAACATATTTCCACACTTCCTGAAAATCTAAAGGAGAAAGCATAGCAGCAAGACAATGTGAGTCATTGAAATAATAAACAATGAGAAATTTTTAGGACACCTAAAGACAGGTCTTGAACCATGAAAAGATAAGTACAAGCAAAAATAGGCTGTATTCTATGTTGCAATCACCAAGTTATTCAATGGACGTAGGACATATATTCTAGTTACGTGGGCACACGCAACAGAAATCTTATGGTTATTATACAAACAAGAACTCGTTATGTAGTCCTAAAATAGGTTCTTAAAAGGACTTGTGAGAGAATCACTGACATCTTGAAACAAATTATAGAGGGAGTCCAGAAGTTTTTAACCTCATACCATAAATTTAGCACATCTTTATTCTTATATGTGCCTGAAAAGGCCAATTGCATGCTCACATTGCAGTCAATGCATCCGCCATTGCCATTTCACTTATTATTGGGGACTGTACAATCAGTTTTGTTGAGGTAAATAAAAGAATCTCCTTTGCACGAATCGCAGCCAAATTTCTTCCAAAATAAGTTCTGGAGGGTGCCCTTTTGAAATTCAAGTGACTAAATCAAAACAAAGAACAAAGTTCAATTATGCAAAAAAAAATTAATTCTTTAATGTTTGTTGTAGAATTGAGATTTCATGCCACATAAGACTTACCTGCGTAAAGCTTGTAATGGCGGTTGTATTGTCTACCACAAAAGCAAGCAATGATCTCGCTGCATATTTGCGTCCAACAAAGGAAACCATATAACCACCAGATTTTCTCTGAAAAGTTTGAAAAAATCATTGAATATGATGCACTCAAAACAGTAACTATTACTACTAAAAAGCATTTAAAGACCAACATATTTAACAGTATTTGGATAACATGTTGATAGTTAATTAGTCAAATACTCATAATTTTTTCTTCAATATTGCTGGTTAGGGACTAGCTTATGTGCACCTAGAATAATCTACTGGGCAGTGGGGTCTAGGCCAAAAGCACATGGTGCTGAGTTAAACCTGCTAGTAGAGATGGCAATGGGGCGGTGTGGGTGCGAGGCGGTGTGGATTTTAGGCTATGTGGGGCGGTGCAGGTTTTAGACTATGTGGGTGCGGGGCAGGTGTGGGGAGGGTTTATGTAAGTTTTTCAAATGGAGCGGTGCGAGGTGGGTTGCAGGTATATGTGGGTTTAAACTAAAAAAAGTTAAAATTTAGTATTTTCTCGTAAATCTACCTAAAATTATATGTATTCTTCACTTACAATTTTCTGATACTTAAAACAACATGTATAACACAACAAATTACAATTTTATAACTTTTTTAATTTCTTTATTCATCTTAATGAAAATTTGATATTTGATCATTACTTGTATACATGATACTTTTTTGATAACTTTTTAGTGAACAGTGATATAATACAAATTGGTTGTTACTATTTTCTAGTATTGAAAATATTATGGTTTTCAGTGGAGTTACAAATTTTTTAAAACGGAAAAAAACAAAAATGTAGGGTGGTGCGGTGCGGTTTTATATGGGTTTAAAGGTGATGCGGTATGGTACGGGGCAGTTTTAAGATTCAACGATTTAGAAAAAACCCGCACCGCACCATTGTCACCCCTACCTGCTAAGGGTGAAGCACACATATGCTACCACTCAATTTTGTAGCTCGAGGATAGGCTATATTTACTGTATTTTATGAAAAACTTTTCATAACCTTAGGAGATGGTCTATTCTCCCGTATTATTATTTTTCTATTTTGTTCTTTGATCAATTAAAGTGCCTTAAACTTAAGAGCAAACTATCTTTTCCTTGAAAAGCTTCTTCATTCTTTTTCAACGGTGTGCACTTATTTGTATATACTACCACTGATGGACATCTATGTTCTTCTCTGGCATTTAGCTTAGAGAATGAACGATATGGCAAGTATCGGTGCCTATTATTTTTCCATAAGGAGATTGAGAATCTAAAACGGAAAAGTTCAAAGATTGATAGCTCAATCATCTGTACTATATAGTTAAAATGAAAGTTAATACTGGCCCCTATTTTTCAAGTAGAAAGGAAACTATTGTAAAGTAACAATTTAAGGGAAGAATTCATGACTGCCATTATTGGTGTCTAAGCATCTAGTTAGCTCAATTCTTCGATGAAAAAAAAAGTTGTACAAAATATTTTAGTAATCAGCAGGAGGAAACGAAGCTTGAGATACTTTTCTTTGTTGAATCTTGTTGGAACCAAGAAATTCTACCAAATATGTTAGTTAGACAGTTAGGTGAAAAGTGACAAATTCCTATTAAACTATCCTGTTGTTTCTTCCAAGATGAAAGATGAACCTACTTCCTAGAATGAGATATAATCAGTCATGTAAAAATGCACTCCGACCGAGAATTAGTCCTCAAGGCAAAATACTAAGCATTTTAGTTTGTAGAATGGCCAAAATATCAAAGAGAAGAGCAACAAGGTCTGATCTATTTGTTTGTAGAATCTGAAAGTCTTTAAAACATGGTCTAATTTTTAAAATTTTTCATTCTAAAAATATAAATACTTATAGCTATATGTAACAAACCACGCAAAGGTACAGATTTAATTTTCCCATAGATGAATAATCTACTTCTGAATATGTTTCTCTGCAGCTTAGACACTAACTAAATGTTATACCATGACATCAACATATTTGGTGTTCCTAATGTACGTACGTACTGGCGAGAATTTCACATAGCTCATAATACACATGCTTAACAAAAGAAGACCTAATCATACCTCAGATATTTGAACCCCCACCACTGATGTGCTATAGAAATATATCACTTTTGATGCTTAAAACAAGGAAAATATGCAATAGAAATATAACACTTTCGATGCTTAAAACAAGAAAAATATGCAAGTTTCTGAGGTTGTTTTGTTAGATATTTGCGTTTTGGATATGTTTTGTAGGAAATTATGTTTTGGATGCTAAGTTTATGAAAAATATGAAAAAATTATTTTTGGCTACTTATAGGAGCAATTATGGATGTTTGGGACACATTCCGGCTTGCTCGTAATCAAAGAATGTTCGAGAGTTGATGAAAAGATGACTCCTAACACTTTCTAAGTCAACATGTGGACCAAAAGTAGCACTTCTGGACCGCATGTAGGAAAAGCAAGAGCCAGAAGTCCAAAATCCCGAGAGCTGACCTGCAGGATTTTTTTTGTCTTGACACCTGCGATCACTACTTGCGCCCACCCTGCAGGCTGCAAGTGGACACCATAAGTGGCCAATGACCCTATTTTCTCCTATTTCATTTAGGCTTTGGTTTTAGGGGTTTCCTCATGTACTATAAATGCCCTTTATGTATTTTTTAGTACACGTTATGCACTTTTGATATTCATAAACATATTTTAATTTTGAGATTGGATGTTGATCTTGGGATTCTCGTGTATTGACTTTAGTTGATTAATTTAGTTACGGTTCTAGGTTTTCTATTTCTTGTTATTGTGATTTCATCTATGCTTTTAATTATGAGTGTTATTGATTATTTCACTAGCATGAGCGGCTAAAAACCATAGCTAGGGTTGTGGAAACCCTGGTGGATCGATGAACTAGATGAAGTGCTATTGTTGTTTTGAATCGATACCCTTGTATGTAATACTTTATCTTCAATATAATAGTTTTCTTAGTGGGTTCATATATTAGGATCTCGTCTAGATTATTTCTACTTACTCCAAAAGAGGAGTAGTGACTTGATGTTGGGTGTATTTATGCATTCTAGTGTCATTATTCTAGTAGTTTTAGCCTTATTTTGAGGATAATTCTATGCTATATGGGTTGATAATGAGATAAATGTGTATCAAAGTGTTAAAGCGTGTGTTTACAATGGTTAAAAGTGTTTTCTAACAAGTTTTTATTTAACAGAGTCAATTAGAGTTCAATAAGGAAAACTAGTCTTTCAAGCTAGAGCTAGTTACTTGTCTAGTCTAACTTACTGGATTCTATGGTGTTTTAAGTGTTACTTGTGGTTTTAATGATTTTATTATATGTGGAACAACTTTTTAAAAGTGTACAAAGTTCAATTGAGTCAAGGAAAGAGTCAAAACATTGAGTGGAAGATCATGGAAATTTACCTAGTCTAAGCTCTTGTTTTTTATTCATCGTTATGAATATAGTGCTGTATGAACCTCAAATTCTTGTGGTGTGTTATTTTAGGATCCTTTTTGAGAAAAATATTATGATATATGGATGATATATAGGCTGCAAAATTATTGGAAAGAAACCACAAGATAAGGGAATAAAGGAGGAACACCAACACTTAACCAAAATTCGGGATGCAAATTTCAGTGAAGGCGTGCGATAACCGTGCGTCGCCTGATCTATTGCGATGGAATAGAGGGTGTGTCATATGATTAATTCCATAGTAATAGAGGGTGTGACGCATGGTCTACTCCATCCCTGGGCATTTCAAGCTAATTCAACTCCAACACAAACTTGGCTTACTCCTATACTATAAATATATGTTAAATCACTTTTTACATATCATTGAACACATTTTGTAGATAAAAGGGATGATACAACTTCATAATTAGGTTTTTATTATTTTAATTTAGTTCATTCATGTTTTTAGTCATTAATTACAACCTTGTGATTACAATTATGACTATGCATGGCTGAACGCCCTTTTTCAGATTTGAAGCCAAGAACATGAGTACTTTAGTTTTGAATTGAATTCGTTTAACTTTTCTTATCATTATTGGTTGTGTGTTCATAATTGATTTAACTATTTTAAGGATTCACAACCCTTAGAATATATCAATTTTCTACATTTTGATCTCAGGAGAGGGAATAGGAGATAGAATAAAGAGATAAACATAGTTAGGGTTTTCATTCTTTTATGAAATAAAGAATTGAACTTAGCACCTAGGACAGGGATGTACTTAGGAGCCGAACTTGATTCAAACATAGTATGAAAGCTAAAATAACTTAAGTGGACTATTACATCCTCGCTCAATGATGTAATTGTAAGGTTCAACTTAGGTAAGGGATTAGAGGTTGGGGAAACCATAATCATGCAATTAACCTTACGAATCTACAACCAAGTTAAGCGAGTTAGTGAATGAAATTCAATAACGTAGTAAGATTGTTCAAACTAATTCAACCCTGGGTTTTCTCCTATTGATTGTTTTCAGATCTTTAAATTCTACATTTTTTACTTTTCTACAATTTACTAATTCCAAACTCTTTTTTCGGTTACACTTGCATCACTTGAATATAAATTGTATACTACAATAGAATTTTTCTTCAATCAAGTCTCTGTGGTATTGATACTTGGCTTCTTGAAGTCCACTTTACTACTTGATAAGACCACGTACACTTACGTGTGCGCTTGAGCGTTGTCAAGTTTTTGGCGCCGTTGTCGGGGACTTGTATTTTGGCAAATTTTTATTTTAGCTTTACTTTTAGATTTATTTGGTATTTTTATGCTTGGTCTTGGTTTTTTCATTGTAGGAAACAATTTGTAGAATAATAATATGGAAAGGGATATGAATTTGGTTGAACCAAGCCCGAAACCTGAACAACTATTCCATCAATGTAGGAGAGATACAATCCTTCTTCCTCGTGTTCCTCAAATCCAAGAAGGCCAAAAAATTCTTGTTCCTATGGTTGAGCAACAAGAAGCCCGTAGGCCAGTTAGGGAAGTGGCAGTACCACTTTCGACGAACTTGACTTCCCCAATTCAAAGACCAACGGCTGGGGGTAATTTTGAGTTAAAACACAATATGGTGCAACTTATTATTAGCAGTGGATAGTTTGCAAGGTTTTCTCATGAGGATCCACAAGTTCACTTGCAGAATTTCATTGACCTTACAGTTACATTCATTCCAACTGGGGTGAGTAGAAATTATATGAGGATGACATAATTTCGCCATTCACTTTAGGGGAAATAAAAAAGGTGGTTAAATGTGAAGCTGACCAATTTAATTACGTCATGGGATGACTTAGCCAGAAATTTCCTTATCTGATTCTTTCCATCAGGCAAGACTGTGAGACTTCATTGTGAGATACTAAGCTTTAAACAGAATCCTGATAAAAATCTATATCACTCTTAGGAATGTTTCAAGGCCCTTCTTTAGGATTGTCCACACCACCAACAGTTTAATGAGGTACTTGCTAATACTTTTGTAGAGGCTCTTGATCACAATATGAAGATTTTGCTATATTCAGCCACAGCTGGTCAAGCGCTGGAGTTGACTTATGATGAGCTATACAGATTGTTGAACTGCATAGAATAAGGAAACCCAGAGTGGCATTCAGATTCTAAAAATTTTATGAAAAGAATTGTGGGAGTGTTAGAGGTGGATCAGTTCACGACCTTATCAGCTCAGGTTGCAGCATAACAGAATATGATAAACACTCAGTTCAGCAGCCTGAAATTGGTATCTTCATAACCTGTAGCTACAGTTAATGCCATCCAATAAGCTACGGGTTGGTGTGAAATTTGCAGTAATAGTGGTCATTTAGCAGCTATGTGTGCTTACAATCCAGAATTAGTGATGTATGTAGGTAATGCTCAAAGGCCAAATTATGGTAATGCATAAAACATAAACTGGCAGACTCAGCCATGGAATGCCCAACAATAACAAATTCAGCAACCACAGGCATAAGGGAATTAGTCAACCAGAAATGTGGAAGAGATGATGAAACAACTCTTAGCTAATCACAGTTTACTATAGACTTAAAAAATTTGCAAGCGGACTAGAGAGGCTTAGAGTTGCAAATTGGGTAGTTACAGCAAGCATGGAATACTAGGACTCAAGGAGGTCTACTAGTAGATATAGAAAATCAAAAGTAGGAAATTACCTTGAGAAGTGGCAAAGAGCTTTAAGGAGTACCTCCAAAGGCAACTAAGGAGGTAGATGCTGATGTGGTGATCCAAAAGGTAAATAAAGAAGTTGTTGAATAATCAAGATGGTCTAAGTACTTGAGAGAAAAAGTTACTGAACCAGAAGTGAAGAAGACACTGCCACTACCCTTCCCTCTGAGGCAAATAAAAGTGAAGGAGGATGTTATGTTCAAAAGGTTCTTTGATTTATTCAGAGAGCTCCATATTAACTTACCTTTTTTAGATATTTTGTAGAGTATGCCCAAGTATGCAAAGTACTTACGAGATATGGTGTCTAATAAGGTAAAATTGCAGGATGTGGGAGCTTTAAGACTCACTGAAGAGTGTAGCACTGTGATGACATAGAAAATTGATAAGAAATTGAGATATTAGGAGAGGTTTTCTATCCCTATTCAAATTAAGAGAAAAGTGGTCCATGCACTGAGTGACTTAGGGGCAGGCATAAATTTGATGCCCCTATCGTTGTTTAAAACATTGAGCTTAAGAAATCCTAGATCAACCATCGTGGTGTTGCAGCTGGCAGATGGGTCATTTACATATCCAGATAGAATAATTGAGTATTTCCTCATAAAGGTTGGTAAATTCATTATACCTCTTGACTTTATTATTCTTGATTTTGAGGCAGATGAATAAGTACCAATCATCTTGTGTCATCTATTCTTAGCAACTGGAGGGATCTTGATTGATGTCAAAGAAGGCACACTCAAAATGATGGTAGATGATGAAGAGGTGGTATTTGAAGTTTACAAAGCATCCATTATAAATTCCCAATATAAAGATTTATATTTCATTAATGTTATTGAAGAGGAAAAGTGTGGGGTGGTTAATCCCCCAAACACCTATTCGAATTACCGAATGAGCAGCCTAAGTTGAATATACTATTTCCCAAAATGATGAAGGATGAATTTGAAAAAGATGTTGACTTTGAGAGTTGAAACTTAAGAGGTAAAAAATAAATGAGAAAATGGCTCCTAAAAGGAGTAAAGGGGTGAAGGAATATTTTTAAGCCATAGTTAGGTCGTGTCGCGATACTAAATCGGGCACTACTTGGAAGGCAACAGAAGTTAATTAGTTATGTTTTCTTTTTAGTTTTAGTTTTTATTTCATATAGTGTTTGTTTTTAGTTGATTTATAGGTTAATGGAAAGTCTGAGTACCATAAAATTGAGCTAAGAAACATGACAAAGACTGAGTGTGGGGTCCCATGGATCTCTTTGATGCAAAAAGATGCTACTAGCTAGGCCTAGAGGTCTCAAGGAGTATTTCTATCTCCTAATTTTAATTTCAATTTGGGGACAAAGTAGATTTTTCAGTGTGGGTTGGGGAAAATTCCCAATTTTTTGCTCAATTTTTTTTTGTGTAAGATATTTTAGTTGGTGCTATTTTTTATTACACGGTGCAAGTGTTTTAATTTTAAAATCATGTTTTATTGTGAGAATTGTTATTTTTGAGACACCTAGGCTCATGTTTATGACTTGTACACTTGTTGTCTTAATATTGAATTCATGCTATTTTTTGGGTTGAGAGTCTATGATGATCCTATTGAGTTGAGCATGTGCCATAAGTGTATGGCGTATTTTTTTATATTCCTTGTTGCATGTGATATGTATAACTTACTCGGTGTGTGTTTAAGGAGAAAAAAAGAGTGTGAGTTTAGGAGATGAGTTAGGCATTTCTTTGATAGCCTTGTTTTATACCTTCTATTTATCCTACCCTTTGTGCTTTATCCTAGTTAACCCCCATTGACACTTTAGCCTTTTCTTTGTTATCCTCATATTTAGCCTAATTTTCTTTCTTTGATGGACCTTAATTTTATCCAAAAGCTCCTAATTTCTTTAATTGAAGAAAATTTAATTAGTAAGGAGTTTGAGAAATTGAAGAAGAAGAAGATGAAATTGATGCCCCAAGGTAAGAGTTATTTGTGTTTATATTTGATGTGTGGTGGTTGGGAGTGATATAAATCATGTTAGGAATATTCCCATGATTGTAGAAATTTAGAAAAAATGAATCTTGAAGGAATAGACAATATGGCCACCATGTTTTTTGTGAAAATATTTTTAAAAATGGGGAAAAACAAAAAAATGGGGTAGAAAAAAATGGTGTAAGTTGGTTGTTGAAGATTGGTTTTAAATGTTTAATGTAGTATATTAAAGCGCGTAGAGAGGTTAGTCACTATTTTCAAATAGTTTCTACCCGTCCCTTAGCCTACATTACAACCCAAAAAACTCCTATTTGATTTGATACATGACATTAAGATATAAGTGGAGCACTACAATAAGGGCCAGATTATGGTTCATTATGTGTAACTTGTGAATTCCTTGTGAGAGTGAGCGTAATTTGATTCTTGTACCCATCATGTTATAAATTTCTTAATTGTGAGTGATTATGGGTAACTCTCTTGTTGTGAGGGGCACATGTTTGATGAATGTGGGTGATTTGTATAATTTTCTTTATTGATCAACATGCATGAGTTTTCCACTAGGTGAGTCAATTCTTGAGGCTAGGATGTTTCGGAGTAGCGCATGTGAGCGTTCAATTGTGTAAATAACATTCTTAGCGTAGTAACTTGCATTCTGTGTAGTTATTGTAGTACTAACTTGTGTGTCTTGCATTTATTTGAAGTGTAGAGTTTCCTTAGTTTATGATGATTATATTTAAGAGTTTTTCAAGGACGAACAAGGCTTTAAGTGTGGGGTTGTTATGTTGGGTGTATTTATGCATTCTAGTGTCACTATTCTAGTTATTTTAGCCTGGTTTTAAAGATGATTCTATGATACATGGGTTGATAATGAGATGAATGTGTATCAAAGTGTTAAATCATGTGTTTACAATGTTTAGAACTGTTTTCTAACAAGTTTGTACTTGATAGAGTCAATTAGAGTTCAATAGAGAAAACTAGTCTTTCTTGCTTGAGCTAGTTGCTTATCTAGTCTAACTTGTTGTATTGTATGGTGTTTTAAGTTTTCCTTGTGGTTTTAATGATGTTATTATATATGGAACAACTTTTTATAAGTGTACAAAGTTCAATTGAGTCAAGGAAAGATTAAAAACATTGAGTGAAAGATCATGGAAATTTACCTAGTCTAAGCTCTTGTTTTTTATTCACCGTTAGGGATATAGTGTTCTTTGTACCTAAAATTCGTGTGGTGTGTTCTTTTGGGATCCTTTTGAGCTCAATATTATGATATATGGATGATATAGAGGCTGTAAAATCATTGGAAAGACACAACAAGACAAGGGAAAAAAGGAGAAAGGACCAATACTTAACCAAAATTCTGGATGCAAATTCTGGTGAAGGCATGCGATAAGCGTTCATCACATTATCTATTCCGATGGAATAAAAGGTGTATCGCATGCTATATTACATAGGAATATAGGGTGTGACGCATGGTCTACTCCACTATAACGCTCCGAGACTGCACCGTGGGCATCATATGATGCTTACAATCCCAAAGGACCACCAGACAATCCACTGAATAATAATAATAATACTGAGAATATATGTAGCAATTAGGCTGAGATTTCCATAAGGTTCATAAACTAAAAAAAATACTAAATACTGAAAATAATATTGAAAATTGAACATCTATCTGAAATAGTCTAGTCTGAAAGCCTCTAACTGTCTGAATATGGAGTTGATGGGACAAGTCCCCAACTATCTCCGACCGCTAAACATACTGAACTACTGGGATGCTGAAATAAATAACTCTATCCTCAAAATATAAGGACTCACCACTATAACTGCTGTTGATAACCTGAGATGCTAAGTACGGTCAGGAACTTGAGCATTAGAACCTATGATATGAGACATCATAGCGCAAAGAAAAAGTATGCGCCAGTACGTGGAATGTACTGGTATTCTAAGTGAGGTAGGCTGATATACATTTGTTCATATGCATGAGATGGTAACTAACTGAATAAACATCTTAAAGTAACTGAATAAGAGTACATGTAAAAGTGTAACTACTGATCATGCTGAATATGCAATACTGTGCATATAACCTCTACCTGAATTTGACTGAAGCTAAAGTACTGAATTCTGATAGCAAAATAACTAATAACTGATGGCCATGGTTCTGTATAACTATCTGAGTTCTTTACTGAATTCTGAGACTGAAAATTAATTACTGAGTACTGAATATTGAAATACAATTGTGGGAGTGTTCATCTTACCGACATACCCCGATTATAAACTGAGTTGGAGTCCAACCTGTGTTCCCAGTTGGATGGGTGTTAGCACCGTGCCATGGGTACTAATAATGGCTATGTGGATCCACTAAAGAATCATCCTTATTTGGAAGGTGAGATATGGATTACCCTCAACTGGCAAGTGAATACTTTATCAACCCTCAACTGACAGGTTGACATATTTAACCTATGATGGCTACATAGTTCTGGAACTAAGGGACTGCTACTAAAGATCACACCCTTAACTAGTAGGTGAACCCCCATCCTTAGGTTCACTTGATGTTGAATCCTACTCCCAGCTGAATAGACACTGAACTGATCACTAGACTGTACTAGGCTTGACTGAACTGTTACTACCCATGTTGAATGACTGAGCTAGATTAAGTTCACTGAGTTCTGTAACTGACTGAGCACTACTAATCGTGACACTACTAAGACTATTCTCTATGTACTGTAATTCTAGGTAAATAGCTAGATTTTTGGGTATTGAATACCCCCAGGACTCAATAGCATCAATAGTAAAACATGGCAGAATCTTTAAAACATTACATTTATTTACCTATCCACCATGCATTCATTTAGACACAAACACTTGAGAGGCATGAACTTGTACATGAATGGGACCACATAATAGCATGTCATAAATTTACTACTCAATTTACATAGTCATTCTATCAAACACTTGGGGAGCATAATTAATGCACATGGAATTCATCAAGATATAAACATCATGGCTACAACATTCAACTTGGAATTCTAGGGTTTATCATGAGGATCACATAACTCTACATACTTGTTAATTAATTCACTTGAAACTTGTATGAATCTTGATTTGAAAACCATACAACAATACATACATGAACATAATTCAATTCAAACATGTAAATTATGGAATCAATAAACTTGTAGTTTAAAAAAGGGTTCTTGAACTCCAAGGGTGGAAGGAAACCCATGGATGAACACCTAACATACCTTGATTGTTAATTTTGTGAAAACTGTGGTGAGTTCTTGAGACTTTATTCTTGAGCTTGATGAACGTAGGGCTTGTTCTTGAGAGGATTTTGAGAATAATGAGTGTCTTTAGCCCTTTAGTGTATTAAATCTCGTGTTTTAGCTGAATAATGTAAGGGGAAAATAACCCATTTTCCCCCACAAATTGGATAAAAGAATACTGGACGGGATCCCCATTGTGCCATGGCCCCTGCTTGGGTCAAGTGGCCCTTACAGCGCGACCTTGAGCCTGGGTCAAATGGCCCTCGCAGTGCGGCCCTATCATGACCCCTTACTATTTTAGACATCCAAGCTCCCCCTTACGCTAGTTCAAAAAATCTAAAACTTTCCTGAGATGACCTACAAGTTACCCTGATCATGAATTAACTTGAAAATCGACATACTAAGGTCGGAAAGGTCAAAAATAAGATCGTCCAATTTCAAAGGCTAAAATGATTCTAAGTCTTAACACTTAGCTAGATTTTTTTCTAAGTCAGGGATCCCTTATTACAAACTATATGGGGCTGATTTGAACTAGAACTTTTACGGGGTCTTACAATATCTCCCCCTTGGGAACATTCATCCTCGAATGAATATTGATAGATTAAGTTTACATGCTGAAGCATGATTACATGACTGAAACTTCTAATAAACTAAGTTTTCAAATTGAACATGCATAACTGAAACAAGATTACATAGCTAAACAGATATACAAATGCATTATTTTCATGAGAATGATATGCAACGGTAATTGATTCCAAGTTTGTAAAGATAATCTGACCATGGAACAGAGTAAATCTAAGGAAGTTTGTTACCTCAAGCTGAGACTGAGTTTGCAGAGAAGAGGTGAGGGTACTTGGTTTGTATGACTACATCTTTTTCCCAAGTAGCTCCCTCAACAGACTGATTTTTCAAAGAACTTTGACCAAAGGAAATTTTTTGTTCCTCAGTCTGGGAATTTGATGATCAAGGATTTTGACTGGGACTTCCTCATAAGAGAGGATATTCTAAACATCTATATTCTCTATAGGGACTACAACTGTTGGGTCACCTATGCACTTCTTTAGCAAGGAGACATGAAACACTGGGTGTACTGAAGCTAAGTCTGAATGCAACTCAAGCTAGTAAGCTACTTTTCTGAATCGTCGGAGAATTCTGTAAGGACCAATATATCGGGTACTAAGCTTCCCCTTCTTTCCAAATATCTTCACTCCCTTAATGCGAGAGATTTTCTAATACACATAATCACCAATCTCAAACTCAAGATATTTTATTCTCATATTAGTATATGATTTTTGTCAGCTCTGAGCTATCTTAAGTATCTCCCTGATCAATTGGACCTTCTTTAAGGCATCAAATACTAAGTCAAGCCCTGCCAATACTATCTCAGCTACCTCAAACCAACCAATGGGAGGCCTATATCTCCTCCCACAAAGCACCTTAAATGGAGCTATCTGAATATGGGAATGACAACTGTTATTATACACGAACTTAATCAAAGGTAAGTAGTCATCCCAACTACCCTTAAAGTCAATAAAACACTCTCTGAACATATCTTCTAAAGTCTGAATGGTCCTTTCTACTTGACCATCTGTCTGAGGGTGTAAGGCTGTACTGAGGTGGACTTGGATACCAAGACCCTTTCAGAAGGCTTTTCAAAAATGAGAGGTAAATTGCATACCTCTATCAGAAATAATGGACAATGGAACACCGTACAATATAACCAACTCTCTAACATAGAGTTTGGCATAGTCCTCAGCTGAGTAAGATATATGAACTGGCAAGAAATGGGCTGATTTGTTCATCATGTCCATAATGACCCAAATTGAATCATGCTGACGACGAGTATGAGGCAGGCCCATCATAAAGTCCATGTTTACTTCTTCCCGTTTCCATGTAGGGATACTAAATTACTGCATACACCTACTAGGATTTTGGTGCTCAATCTTCACTTGCTGATAAGTAAAGCACTTAGCCACAAACTCTACAATGTCTTTCTTTATCCCACTCCACCTATAGACTTCCCGCAAGTCACAGTACATCTTAGTGGCTCCTGGATAAATTGAGTAACGCGTACCATGTGTTTCTGTAAGAATCCACTACCTCAAGACATCCATACATGGCACACATAATCTACCCTGGCAACGCAACACACCATCTCCCCTCGGGAGAAAACCTCTACTTTCTGATCTCTGATTGACTCTTTTAGCTTAGCTAAACTGGGATCTCTGTCTTGTTTTTCTTTTACCTCAAAAACTAAAGATAATTCTAAACTATTCTGTACCCAAACAACACCCTTAGCTAAATCAACCAACCGGACACCTAGCCTGGTAAGCTAATGAACTTCTTGAACTAACTTCTTCTTACAATCCTCAACGTGAGCAACACTACCCATAAAAAATTTACTGAGAGTATCTGCAACTACATTGGCCTTTCCCGGATGATATAGAACACTCATGTCATAATCATTCAATAATTCTAGTCACCTCCTCTGATGCAGGTTCAAGTCTTTCTGAGAAAACACATACTACAGGATTTTGTGGTCTGTGAACACATCAATATACACCCTATATAAATAGTGACTCCAAATTTTAAAAGAAAATATAACAGCTGTTAACTCAAAATCATGGGTGGGATAATTTTTTTCATGGGGCTTGAGCTATCTAGAGGCATAGGCTACAACCTTACCCTTCTACATTAAAACATACCCCAAATCAACTCTGAAAGCATCACAATACATAAAAATCCATCTGAACCATTGGGCAAAGTCAGAATTGAGGCTGTAGTAAGTCGAGTCTTCAACTCCTGAAAACTTTTCTCATAAAAATCTGACCACTGAATTTGAATTTCTTCTGAGTCAATCTGGATGTAAGGGATTCAATAGACGAAAATCCTTTAACAAACTATTGGTAATAGCCAGCCAAACCTAAGAAAATCTTGATATCTGATGGAGAGATGGGTCTAGGCCAGTTTATTAATGCTTTCGTCTTTTGAGAATCAACTCTAATGACATCACCGAAAACTATATGACCAAGGAAAGCTACTGGCCTCAGCCAAAATTTTCATTTACTGAATTTACAATTGATGGAATCTGAGGGTCTATAATACTATTTTGAAGTAGTATACATGATCATTTTCACTGTGGGAGTAGATAAGAATATTATCAATGAATACTAATGAGCATATCCATGTACTTCTTGAACATGTGGTTCATCAAGTCCATGAAAGCTGCTGGGTAAGACCAAATGACATGACTAGAAATTTGAAGTGACAATATCGAGTTATGAAAGCGATTTTTGGAATATCACATTCTCTGACTCTGAGCTGATGATAGCCTAATTTAACGTCTATCTTAGAAAAGTAACTGGCACCCTGAAGTTGGTCAAACAAGTCATCAATTCTAGGAAGTAGATGCTTGTTCTTGACTGTGACTTTGTTTAATTGATGGTAGTCAATATACATTTTGAGAGAACCATTTTTCTTATGCATGAATAGAATTGGTATACCCCACGGGGAAATACTAGGCCTTATGAACCCTTTATATAGGAGATCCATCAACTGTTCTTTCAATGCTTTGAGTTTTGTTGGATTCTTTCTGTATGGAAAAATAGAGATAGGTTGAGTACCTAGAATAAGGTCTATTTAGAAGTCAATTTACCTTTCAGGAGAAACTTCGGGAAGATCTTCGGTGAACCCATCTAGAAATTCACATGCTATGGAAACTAACTGAAGGTTAGTGGTCTCTGAACTAGAGTCTTTAACTCAAACGAGTTGATGGAAAACCCTTGGATATCATTTTCCTCGCTCTAAGGTAGGAAACAAGTTGACTCCTAAGTGTTGAAGTACTATCCCTACATTCTAGGACAGGTTTATTCGGGAACTAAAAAATAAACAACTCCATTTCTACAGTCCAATAAAGTATAAAATGAATGGAGCCAATCCATTAAACAAATGATGTCAAATCTATCATCTCTAACTCTACTAAGTCTGATGAAGTAACTTTCTAAAACACCATAACCAGACAATTCCTGTATACCCGCCGGTCTATGATAGACTTACCCACTGGGGTAGAGACTGAGAAGGACTTTACTAGGATTTTGGGACTAACTTCAAAGTCAACAGTGATATAAGGAGTTACAAAGGATGAAGAAGATCTTAGATCTAGTAAAGCATAAATATGTAAATAATAAACTTGTAACGTACTAGTGACCATATTAGGAGAACTTTCCCAATCCTGTCGGGACTAAAATATATAGAGTCTGTTTGGGCGCTACCCACTAGTAGAACTGGAAGTGGCACCCTACTGAGATGGGTGACCAGACTGAGATAGGGGACAATTATACTGACCCTGTGAACCTGACTAAGGAAAATCTCTAATTATATGACCTAGCTTACCAAACCCAAAAACACATCACTGCCAGCTCTGCAGACACCCTGATAGTTTCTTCCATACTTCTGACAAAGGGGATTTGTTCGAACACTACTAACACTACCCTGAGATTTAGAGCTTGATGCCCTATCCTTAATACTATTTTTGAACTGACACTGGAGCACTGGCTGAAGACAGAGCTGGAATTGATGATTTCAGGAAGAATTGAGAATGATTACCACCTTCTAACTTAGGCTGAGTAAAGTTGAAGCTACCTGTTCTAGCCCTCTTGTTCTCCCTATCCTTCTCTTTAGTCTTTTGCTCTGATATTTGTTGATCATGGACCATTAATATTGCCAAGTCCATCTTCTTAATCAGCATTGCGGTCCTTCACTCCTTAACCACATCGTCAGACACACTAGACACAAACTTACTTATCTCAGATCTACTCTCAGATACCATATGAAAAACATATCTGGCTAACTAGGTAAACTTGAGAGAATACTCCTTCACCGTTATGCTGCCTTGTATTAAGTTAATAAATTCTAACACCTTAGCTTCCCTCAACTACAACGGGAAGAACCTATCTAGAAAGGCAATAGCAAACTCCTCCCATTCTATAGGCCCTGTATCTGCAACCTTATCTGTCTTCCATTGCTTAAACTATGTATGAGCCACATCCTATAACTGATATGCAGCTAACTCAGCACTCTCACTAAAAGCTACACCCATAATAATTGTGACCTTCTATACCATGTCAAGGAATTCCTGTGGGTCCTCTTCATACTTATACCCTAAAAATAATGGAGCATTCATTCAAGTGAAGTCTTAAATTCTAGCTGCAGCAGTATTAGCCACTGGGTTGGCCTGAACAATAGCTAGGTTTTCATTATGGGATGCTATAAAATAATCTAGAGTGGTGAAAGTTTCTATGAATTTTATGTGAGAAACATGCTCGTCTAGGGGATCTGCTCGAATAGGCGGAGGTGCTGGCTGGTTTCTAGTTTTTCTTTCGTTAGTCTTTTTGGGAGGCATATTCTGTAACCAAAAGGAAAACTTAGATTAGACATAGAGTATAACTTGATCTCATGATTACTAGCATGACATAAATACTGAAAAAAGGGAACTCTTCCTAAAAATGCTTCATAGTCTCTTGTCCATAAATGTGGCACACTATTCACCCATGCACCAGACTCTACTTAACGCATATTTTAGACTCCCTAGGACTCTGTTGAACCTTAGGCTCTGATACCAAGTTTGTAATGCACTGAGACTGGATTCTAGGCATCACATGGTGCTTACAATCCTGAAGGACCAAATGTAAACCTATGACTGGTACCTACCACGAGCACTGAATAATAATAATACTGAGAATATATGCAAAAATTAGGCTAAGATTAACATAAGGTTAATAAACTAAAAATAATTACTGAATTCTAATAATAATACTAAAAAACTAAACATTTGTCTGAAATAGTCTAGTCCAAAGCCTCAAACTATTTAAATATGGAGTTGATGGGACAAGTCCCCAACTAACTTCGATTACTAAACATACTAAACTACTGGAATGCTGAAATAAATAACTCTATTCTCAAAATATGAGGACTCAACACAATAACTATTGTTGATAACCTAAGATGCTAAGTACGGTTAAGAACCTAAGCATCCGAACCTATGATATAAAACATCATAGTGCAAAGAAAGAGTATGCGTCAGTATGTGGAAAGTACTGGTATGCTAATTAAGGTAGGCTGATATACATGGGTTCATATGCATGAGATGGTAACTGACTGAAGAATATAATAAACTAACTGAATGAGAGTATATGCAAAAATATAACTACTGATTATGCTAAATATGCAATATTGTTCATATAAACTCTATCTAAATTTGATGGAAACTGAAGTACTAAATTCTGATGGCTAAATAATTGATAACTGATAGCCATGGTTTTGTAGAACTATCTAACTTCTTTACTGAATTCTGAGACTGAATACTGATTACTGAGTGCTGAATACTAAAATTACAATTTTAGGAGTGTTCATCTAACCGATATACCCTAATTATAAACTTAGTAAGGGTCCAACCTGTGGCCCCAGTTTGAAAGGTGTTGGATCCTTGCCATGGGTACTAACAATGGCTATATGGAACCAATAAGGAATCACCCTCATCTAGAAGGTGAGATATGTGTTACCCTCAACTCGTAGGTGAATACTTTATAAATCCTCAACTAGCAGGTTGATATATTTAACCTATGTTGGCTAGGTAGTCATGGAACTAATAGACTGCTACTAAAGATCACACCCAAACTAGAAGGTAAGCCTCCATGCCTAGGTTCGCTCGATGCTAAATCCTACTTCCAACTAAATAGACACTGAACTGATCACTAGACTGTACTAGGCTTGGCTGAACTATTACTGCTCGTGTTGATTGACTAAACTAGACTGAGTTCACTGAGTTCTGTAACTGACTAAGTATTACTATTCATGACACTACTGAGACTATTTGTAGTTACTGTAATTCTAGGTAAAAATCTAGATTTTAGGGTATTGAATACCCCTAGGACTCGATAGCATCAATAGTAAAACATGGAAGAATCTTGTAAACATTACATTTATTTACCTATCCATCATTCATTCATTAAGACATTTTGTCAAACACTTGAGAGAATTAAACTTATAAATTAATGGGACCATATAATAACATGTCATGAATTTACTACTCAATTTACATAGGCATTCTATCAAACACTTGGGGAGCATAATTAATGCACATGGAATTCATCAAGATATAAACATCATGGCTACAACATTCAACTTCAAATTCAAGGGTCATCATGAGGATCATATAATTCTACATACTTGCTAATTAATGCACTTGGAACTTGTATGAATCTTGATTTGAAAACCATACAAAAATACATACATGAACTGTAATACCCCGCATGTTTCTAAGCTAGGAAATAAATAAGTATTCCTACGTATCAAATCTCCTATACTGTGATTCATACTTGAGTACATGACTTACAATGAATATCCTAGTGATAGGATAGCTTACGATGCATTAAGCATGTTCATATGAGTCACTTAAGGTAATACAAGCTAAGAGTTTTTGAATCCATCAAGTTTTAGTGTTTGATTTTGCATAGGTCATCTTTGAATGAGTATAACTCGATGTTAATATGGTATTTTGGCGGATTTAGACCAAAAAATTGTAGAGAATAGAATTAGCTTTCCAACGATACCAATTTTTCCTTAATCCAATACTCGACCGAAAAGTTATGCCCATTTTTTTGGGAGACAGTAAGCATAGGCGATTGGTTAGGTGCCGCCTAACCTAGGCATAGGCGATCACTTGGGCGCCGCCTAAGTAAATTCCAGGTGTCAAAAATACTCTGTCTTGAGTTATTTTAAAGGTAATTAAGTCCTTAAATACTCCTTACACGTCCCTAAACTTAACCCTATGAAATATATAGCCTCTAAACATATTACAACCCTATTTTCATCTCAAATTTCATCATCCAAGAGCACTAAAGGAGAAAAACAACTAGGGTTGCATAATTAAGCTTGAAGATCCAATTTTAAGGAAATTCCTCCATCAATCATCAAAAATCTTCCTTCTAAGGTATGCATAGTGTTCATCTATGGATTTAATTCATTCATAGAGTTTAAGAATCAATCTTTAAAATACAAAAGCTTGGTTGATTGTGGTGACATGATCATACCCATGTTGATGCTTGATTGTTTTTCCTCTTTTTTATTATAAATTATGATTTCTATATTGTTGGGTGTTGATGATCATGTTGTTGATATTAGGTGATTCCCAAGATGGAATCTTTATATGTTTTTGTGAATTCATGATATCATATGAGTTGGAAACATATAAATTTGGTTGTTCCTGATGTATAATTTGATGAATTCACCTATGCTTAAAATGTGCATGTAAGGTGTTTGATAAAATGCCTAATTAACTAGAAATCATGCAATATAGCTAAATTGTGACTAAGTGAAGGATTCATGATATGCCCTTACGTTCGAATGACTTCAATGTTGTTAATGTGCCTTGTAAATGTTGTTGGAATACTCATGAACTATTCATATGAGATTATGCTATGTTTACTTGCAAATCCTCCTTATGAACAAGATGTATAATAACCATGCAATCCACATGAACTTCCATGCTATTAGTATGTGTTGCCAATATGATTATGCAACGAACATGATATTAAGATTGTGCAATTACTTCAATGGGATATAAAATTCTTTACCTGTAATACATTGTTGATAACCATGCTTAGTATGAGATCCCTACTTATGATATTATAAATTATGGACTCTACTCTTATGATCAAGTCAGTCATGTATGTTAGTTGCCTTCCATCGAGTCCTGGGGGTACTTGTACTTGAAAACTATAGCTAGTCAGTTAGTCATGTGACTTAGGAAAACCTCATGATCTTAGTCTGTTGTCAGATATCAGTAACATTCTGCCAGTCAACGGAATTCAGTAAGATCAAGTCATGCACAGTTAGTTATTCATGTCCAGTCCCTCCGGATGGGAGTAGAGGTTAGCACCGAGTTAACCCAGGGATGGGAACTCACCCGCCAGTTCAGGGTGTAATTTTTAATAGCAATCCTTGTGTTCTAGAACTACGTATCCAGCATAGGTTGAGATATCTTAACCCATCAGCTCAGGGTTGATGAGTTGGCTTACACCATCAATTTAGGGTTCCCACCATTCTCATTGAGTACCCGCCAGATAAGGGTCACTCACAGCTATCCTTACCAGTGGCGCGGTATTGACACCCCTCCAGTTGGTGCAGAGATTGGACCCCAGCTTAGCCATAACGGCATACATGGGGTATGTCGGTTAAACACTACTTCCAACAGTTTTAGTAATAGTCTTAGTAAAATAAATTAGATAGCTCTTCAGATTTCAGTATATACAAGACTATCAGATACAGTCATCTATGTTATCAGCTTTAGTATCAGTCTTAGTAAAAGAACTCAGGGCGTTCTTCAGATTTGAATATATACAGGACTATCAGATACAGTCGTCCATGCTATCAGTTTCAGTATCAGTCATGATAGTTATCATTAAACCATGTATTATTTTACAGGTCATGCTATCATGTATTCACGGTCCCAGTTTCTATATATATGTGTTTGTACTCCCACGTTCATATTAGTCAGTCAGTGTTGTTCATGCACGAAACCCTTTATGTTTATCCTACCTTTCTCATATACTTAGTACTCTATTTGTACTGGCGCATTTGTGCTATGGTGCTTTCTTTTCATGTTACACCATAGGTTCCGAGACATAAGCTCTAACCCAGCAGTAGCGGTAGCATTCCAGTCGCAAAGACAAAGTGAGTCCTCATTGATTCAAGGACAATATGATTTGATTCATTTATTTATTTCTTCAATTCAGTTTTACGGAGTTAGTTGGATACATGTTCCTTCAACTCCTTATTAACACAGTTTTGAGGGTTTCAAATCTACTTTTAGATTTATGTTCAGATTCACATTCAGATTGAGTTGTTTTGGGTATTTTCGCTCATATGATTGTATTCATTTGAACCTTATGGCCTTACAGTTCCATGTATTCCATATTATTATATTATGATTTGCAGTATATAGGTACAGATATCAATCATGGGTTAGATTGAGGTCCTTCGGGGTCATGAACACCGTATAACATTCTGGTTCAGCAAATCAGGGTGTTACAAACTTAGTATCAGAGCCTAAGGTTCAATAGAGTCCTACGAAGTCTGAAAGACGCATCTAGTAAAGTCTTGTACATGGGTGTGTTGCGCGCCACATTTATGTGCGGGAGGCTATAAGATATTTTAAGAATAGTCCCCTTTCTTCATTATTCATGTCATGCTAGTGAGCATAATCACAAGTTAAACTCTCAGTCTAATCCATTCTTCTCTTATTACAGACCCTGGCCCCAAAGAGAAGAAACCAGCCAGCTCCTCAGCCCAAAGATACTTTGGGCGAACATGTTTCCCATATAGAGTTTAGAGCCGAGTTTACCACACTTGCTCAGTCCATGGCTGCACAGAATGAACGACCACCAGTTTGGCCAATCCAGTGGACACTCCTAAAGCATCTAGGGTTTGGGACTTCACCCGGATGAATCCTCTATCTTTCCATGGGTCTAAATCTAATAAGGACCCTCAGGAGTTCATTGACCAAGTCTAGAATGTCAATGACATCATGGGTGCTACTTCTATTAAGAGTGATGAGTTAGCCGCCTACCAGTTATAGGATGTTGCTCATTATTGGTACAAATAGTGGAAGTTTGAGAGTTTAGATGATACAGGCCCTATAGGGTTAGAGGAATTTGTCACGGCTTTCTTAAATAGATTCTTTCTCCAAGAGCTGAGGGAAGCCAAAGTTATTGAGTTCATCAACCTTAGGCAGGGGAATATGATGGTTAGGGAGTATTCTCTCAGATTTACTCAGCTATCCAGGTATGCTCCTCATGTGGTTGCAGATAATAGAGCTAAGATAAGCAAGTTTGTGTCAGGGGTCAACGATAGTGTGGTAAATGAGTGTAGGTCTACGATGTTGATCAGTGATATGACCTTAGAAAGACTCATGACCCATGCCCAGCAAGTAGAAGAGCAGAAGTTTAAGACTAGGGAGAGGAAGAATAAGAGAGCAAGGTCAGGTAATTTCAACTTTGCTCACCCCAAGTCAGATGGAGGAAACCGTTCACAGTTTCGCTCCAAGTCAGTCGTTCCAGATCCTTCCTCTGCCAGCGTTCCAGTGTCGAAGTTTAGAGACGGTAATAGAAACAAACCACCAGGCTCTAAATCTCAGGGCAGTGTTAGCAGTGCCCGAATGAATCCCCTTTGTCAGACTTATGGTAAGAACCACAAGGGCATTTGCATAGCTGGTAGTGATGTCTGTTTTGGTTGTGGCAAGCCAGGACACAGGATTAGGAAGCGTCTATAGTCAAGTCTTCAGGGTCAGCAAATTATTCTACAGCTCAGTCCAGTCAATCAAACCATCAGGGTGCCATTTCTAGTGCTACCAGTGGGCAACGCTCAAACAGACTCTATGCTCTTCTGTCCCGACAAGATTAGGAAAATTCTCCTGATGTTGTTACTAGTACATTACAGATTTTCCATGTTTATGTTTATGCTTTGCTAGACCCAGGTGCATCTTTGTTTTTTGTTAATCCATACATAGTAGGCGATTTTGGAATCAGTCCCGAAGTCCTAGCAAAGCCCTTCTCAGTCTCTACCCCAGTGGGTAAAACTATCATAGCCCGGCGGGTATACAGGAACTGCCCGGTTATGATATCTCAGAAATCCACTTTAGCAGATTTAGTGGAGTTAGAGATGACTGATTTTGATGTCAATCTCGAGATGGATTAGGTTCATTCCTGCTATGCCACAGTCGACTACAAAAATATGATAGTTCAATTTCAGCTCCCGAATGAGCCCATCCTAGAGTGGAAGGGTAGCATTTCAGCATTCAGGAGTCAACTTGTTTCCTACCTACGGGGAAGGAAAATGATTTCTAAGGTGTGTGTATCATCTCGTGCATGTTAAAGATTCTAGTTCTTAATCTCCCAGCCTTAAAATAGTCCCTGTTGTTAATGAATACTCAAATGTCTTTCTCGAAGATCTTCCAATCATTTCTCCTTAAAGGGAAATAGTCTTCGGCATAGACCTTCTTCCAGATACTCAACCTATTTCTATTCCGCCATACAGAATGGCACCAACAGAACTTAAGGAACTAAAAGATCAGTTAAAGGATCTCTTAGATAAGGGATTTATCAGACCCAGCGTTTCCCCATGGGGTATGCCAGTATTATTCATGTGCAAGAAAGACGGTTCTCTCAGAATGTGTATTGATTACCATCAACTCAACAAGGTCATGGTGAAGAATAGATATCCTCTTCCCAGGATTGATGATCTATTCAACCAACTTTTGGGTGCTAGTTACTTCTCTAAGATAGACCTCAGACTAGGCTATCATCAGCTCAGAGTTAGAGACTATGACATTCCAAAAATAGCTTTCCGTACTCGGTATGGTCACTTCAAATTTTTAGTCATGTCATTTGGGATTACCAATGCCCCTACAGCTTTTATGGATATGATGAACCGTGTGTTCAAGCAGCACTTGGACATGTTTGTCATAGTCTTCATAGATGATATTCTGGTCTATTCTCTCACAGAGCGTGATCTTGCAGACCATCTCAGGATTGTTCTTCAAACTCTTAGGGATCACCAGTTATTTGCTAAGTTCAGTAAGTGCGAATTTTTACTAAGATCAGTAGCATTCCTTGGATATATTGTGTCTGGTGATGGCATTAGAGTAGATCCTCAGAAAACTGAGGCAGTAAGAAACTAGCCCAGGTCCGTATCTCCATCAGATATTAGGAGTTTCTTGGGTTTGGCTAGCTATTATAGATGGTTTGTCAAGGGATTTTATTCTATTGCATCTCCCATGTCTAGATTGACTGAGAAGAAGATTAAGTTTCAGTTTCAGATTCATGCGAGAAGAGCTTTCAAGAGTTGAAGACTCGACTCACCTCTGCTCCAGTTTTAGCTATTCCAGATTGTCCAGATGGTTTTGTAGTCTATTATGATGCATCCAGAGTGGGTTTAGGTTGTTTTCTCATGAAGCATGGTAAGGTCATATCCTATGCCTCCAGACAGTTAAAGCCACATGAGAAGAATTATCATACTCATGATCTTGAGTTAGAAGCGGTAGTTTTTGCCTGGAAGATTTGGAGGCATTATCTCTATGGAGTTCATGTAGATGTCTTCACAGTCCAGTATGTCTTTTCCCAGAAATATCTCAATCTTCACTAGAGAAGGTGGTCAGAGCTCTTGAAGAATTACGACATGAGTGTTCTGTATCATCCGGGCAATGCCAATATTGTGGCCGACGCTCTCAGTCGACTCTCCATGGGTAGTATTTCTCACATTGAGAATAGTAAGAAAAGAATGGCTCAGGAGGTCCATTAGCTTGCCAGACTAGGCATTCTCTTAGTCAATTCTTTAGAGGGTGGTGTATGTATTCATAGTAGTTCAGAGTCATCTCTAGTTTCCAAGGTGAAAGAGAAATAAGACAGGGATCCTAGCCTTGTCAAGCTCATAGAGTCAGTTCAGAATCAGAAAGTCAAGGTTTTCTCCCAAGGAGGAGATGGTGTTCTTCGTTGTCAGGGTCGTCTTTATGTTCTAGGTGTAAATGAATTGAGGAAGTGAATTCTTGTAGAAGCGCATGGTGCGTGAAACTCTATTCATCCAGGGACCACTAATATGTACCGCAATATGTGGGAGATCTATTGGTGGAGTGGTATGAAGAGAGATTTTGCAGAGTTTGTGGCTAAGTGCTCTACATGTCAGCAAGTTAAGATAGAGCATCAGAAACCTAGTGGTTCCATGCAAGAGTTTACCATTCCTACTTGGAAGTGGGAAGAAGTTAACATGGACTTTGTGACAGGTTTGGTTAGAACTCGTCTTCAGCATGATTCAGTTTGTGTCATTATAGATAGAATAACCAAGTCAGCTCATTTCCTTCCTGTTCATACTTCTTATTCCTCCGGGGATTATGCCAAACTCTATATCAAGGAGTTACTCAGGTTACATGGGGTTCCACTATCTATCATCTCAGACAGAGGTACCCAGTTTACTTCTCACTTTTGGAAAGCATTCCAAAAGGGTCTCGGTACGTAAGTCCATCTCAGCACAATATTTCATCCTCAGATAGATGGTCAAGAAGATGGGATCATTCAGACTCTTGAATATATGCTAAGGGAGTGTGAAATTGACTTTAAGGGAAGTTGGGACGACCACTTGCCTTTAATTGAGTTTGCATACAACAATAGCTATCATTCTAGTATTCATATGGCTCCATTCAAAGATCTTTATGGTAGGAGATGTAGATCTCCGATTGGTTGGTTCAAAGTTAGTGAGGCCTCAATCATAGGTCCTAACTTAGTATTTGATGCCTTCGAGAAAGTTCAGTTGATCAGAGAGAGACTCCGGGCTGCTCAGAGCCGACAGAAGTCCTATGCAGATATTCGTAGAAAGGATCTCGAGTTTGAGGTCAATGACTATGTCTATCTTAAGATCTCTCCCATGAAAGGAGTGAAGAGGTTCGGCAAAAAAGGGAAACTCAGTCTTGGGTATGTCGGTCTCTTCAGAATTCTTTGTCGTTTTGGCAAGGTAGCTTATGATTTTGAGTTGCCTTCAGATCTAGCCTCAGTCCATCCAGTCTTCCATGTCTCTTTGCTAAAGAATTACATAGGTGACCCAGCAGTTGTTGTCCCTATTTAGAGCATCGACATTCAAAACAGCCCCTCTTGTAAAGAGATTCCAATCGAAATCTTAGATTATTAGACTCGTAGATTAAGGAACAAAGAAGTCCATCTAGTCAAGGTTCTTTGGCGAAATCATTTTTATAAGGGAGCTACTTGGGAAGCAGAAGCAGATATGCATACGAAGAATCCTCACCTCTTCCCCACCAATTCAAATCAAGCTCAAGGTAATAGTTTCCTTAAGCTTATTAAGTTTAATGTTCATGTTTCCAGTATAAACTTGGTACCTATTAACCATTTCATACTCAGTCATGCATTCATGTGTCAGTTGCCTGTGCATCAGATATACACGAGCTCAGTATGTTTAGCATGTCACTCACGAGATAATGTTTTAGTTCTTCATGTTCAGTTCATGTTCTATTGTCTTGTATCCCTTCTTAGTAAATCATTCGAGGACGAATGTTCCCAAGGTGGATATATTGTAATACCCCGCATGCTCCTAAGCTAGGAAGTGAATAAGTATTCGTACGTATGAAATCTCCTATCCTGTGATTCATACTTGAGTACATGACTTACAATGAATATCTTAGTGATAGGATAGCTTATTATGCATTAAGCATGTTCATATGAGTCACTTAAGGTAATACAAGATAAGAGTTTTGAATCCATCAAGTTTTAGTATTCAATTTTGCAAGGGTCATCTTTGAATGAGTATAACTTGATGTTAATATGGTATTTTGGCTAATTTAGACCAACAAATTGTAGAGAATAGAATTAGCTTTCCAACGATACCAATTTTCCCTTAATCCAATACCCGAGCAAAAAGTTATGCCCATTTTTGTGAGAGACAGTAAGCATAGGTGATTGGATAGGCACCGCCAAACCCAAGCATAGGCGATTGATTAGGCGCCGCCCAACCCAGGCATAGGCGATCACTTGGGCGCCACCTAAGAAAATTCTAGGTGTCACGTCTTGAGTTATTTTAAAGGTAATTAAGTCTTTAAATACTTCTTACACGTCCCTAAACTTAACCCTACGAAATATATAGCCTCTAAACATATTACAACCCTATTTTCATCTCAGAGCCAGGTTGCATAATTAAGCTTGAAGATCCGATTTCAAGGAAATTCCTCCGTCAAACATCAAGAATCTTCCTTCTAAGGTATGCTTAGTGTTCATCTATGGATTCAATTCATTCATAGAGTTCAAGAATCAATCTTTAAAATACAAAGGCTTGGTTGATTGTGGTGATATGATCATACCTATGTTGATGCTTGATTGTTTTTCCTCTTTTTCATTATAAAGTATGGTTTCTATATTGTTGGGTGTTGATGATCATGTTGTTGATATTGGGTGATTCCCAAGATGGAATCTTTATATGTTTTTGTGAATTCATGATATCATATAAGTTGGAAACATGTAAATTTGGTTGTTCCTAATATATAATTTGATGAATTCACCTATGCTTAAGATGTGCATGTAAGGTGTTTGATAAAATGCCTAATTAACTAGAACTCATGCAATATAGCTAAATTATGACTAAGTGAAGAATTCATGATATGCCCTTACGTTCGAATGACTTCTATGTTGTTAATGTGCCTTGTAAATGTTGTTGGAATACTCATGAACTATTCATATGAGATTATGCTATGTTTACTTGCAAATCCTCCTTATGAACAAGATGTATAATAACCATGCAATCCACCTGAACTTCCATGCTATTAGTATGTGTTGCCAATATGATTATGCAACGAACATGATATTAAGATTGTGCAATTACTTCAATGGGATATAAAATTCTTTACCTGTAATACATTGTTGATAACCATGCTTAGTATGAGATCCCTACTTATGATATTATAAATTATGGACTCTACTCTTATGATCAAGTCAGTCATGTGTGTCAGTTTCCTTCCATCGAGTCCTGGGGGTACTTGTACCCAAAAATTATAGTTGTGTGACTAGATCCATGTTATGTTTCACGATATCTGAACTCAAGCTATGATTTCATAGACTTCAGTCAATCATGTGACTCAGGAAAACCTCATGATCGTAGTCTGTTGTCAGATATCAGTAACATTCTGCCAGCCAATGGAATTTAGTAAGATCAAGTCATGCACAGTCAGTTATTCATGTCCAGTCCCTCCAGATGGGAGTAGAGGTTAGTACCGAGTGAACCTAAGGATGGGAACTCACCCGCTAGTTCAGGGAGTGATTCTTAGTAGCAATCCTTGTGTTCCAGAACTATGTAGCTAGCGTAGGTTGAGACATTTTAACCCATCAGCTGAGGGTTGATGAGGTGGCTTAACCCATCAGTTTAGGGTTCCCACCATTCTCATTGAATACCCGCCAGATAAGGGTCACTCATAGCTGTTCTTACCAGTGGCGCAGTATTGACACCCCTACAGTCGGGGTAGAGATTGGACCACAGCTTAGCCATAACGGCATTCATGGGGCATGTCGGTTAAACACTACTTCCCATAGTTTCAGTAACAGTCTCAGTAAAAGAAATCAGATAGATCTTCAGATTTTAATATGTACAGGACTGTCAGGTACAGTCATCCGTGTTATCAACTTTAGTATCAGTCTTAGTAAAAGAACTCAGGGCGTTCTTTAGATTTCAGAATATATAGGACTGTCAGATACAGTCATCCATTTTATCAGTTTCAGTATCTGTCATGATAGTTATTAGTAAACCATGTATTAGCTTACAGGTCATTCTATCACATATTCATGGTCCCAGTTTCTATATATGTGTGTTTGCACTCCCACGTTCATATTAGTCAATCAGTGTTGTTCATGCATGAAACCCTTTATGTTCAACCTACCTTCCTCGTATAATCAGTACTACAGTTGTACTGACGCATTTGCGCTATGGTGCTTTCTTTTCATATTACACCATAGGTTCCGAGACACGAGCTCTAGCCCAGCAGTAGCGGTAGCATTCCAGTCACAGAGACACAGTGAGTCCTCATTGATTCGAGGACAATATGATTTGATTCATTTATTTATTTTTTCAGTTCAGTTTTACAGAGTTAGTTGGAGACATGTTCCTTTAACTGCTTATTCAGACAGTTTAGAGGTTTTAAGATCTACTTTTAGATTTATGTTCACATTCACATTCAGATTTAGTTGTTTTGGGTATTTTCGCCCACATGATTATATTTAGTTGAACCTTATGGCCTTACAGTTCCATGTATTCCGTATTATTATATTATAATTTGCAGTACACAGGCACAGATATCATTCATGGGTTAGTTTGTGGTCCCTCGGGGTCATGAGCACTGTGTAGCATTCCGATTCAATAAATTGGGGTGTTACATGAACACAATCCAATTCAAACATGTAAATCATGGAATCAATAAACTTGTAGTTTTAAAAGGGTTTTGTTAATTTTGTGAAGACTGTGGTGAGTTCTTGAGACTTTCTTCTTGAGCTTGATGAACGTAAGGCTTGTTCTTGAGAGGATTTTGAGAATAATGAGTGTATTTAGCCTTTTAAGATATTAAATCACATGGTTTATCTGAATCATTAGGGGGGAAATGACTAATTTACCCCCATAAACCTGGACAAAAAAATGTTGGACGTGGTCCCCATCGCGCCACGACCCCTACTTGGTTCAATCTGCCCTTATGATATGACCCCTGCTCGAGTCAAACATCCTTCGCGGTGCGACCCTGAGCCTGGGTCAACTGGCCCTCGCAGTGCGGCCCTATCGCGACCCCGTGCTATTTTGGACGTCCAAAATTACCCTTACGATAGTCCAAAAAAATCCAAAACTTAACTGAGATGACCTACAAGCTACCCTGATCATGAATTAGCTTGAAAATTGCCATACTATGGACAGAAAGGTTGGAAATAAGATCCTCTAATTTCGAAGGCTAAAATAATTCTAAGTCTTGACACTTAGCTGAATTGTTTTCTAAGTATGGGACCCCGTGTTACAAGTTATATGGGACTGAATTGCACTAGAACTTTTACGGGGTGTTACATTCACCCCTGGGTGTTTCAAACTAATTCAAATCCATCATGGACTTGGCTTACTGTTATACTATAAATACATGTTGTATCACGTTTTTACATATCTTTGAACATATTTTGGAGAGCAATGGGATGATAAAACTGCATGATTAGGTTTTTATTATTTTAATTTAGTTCATTCATATTTTTGGTTAGTAATTACAACCTTGTGATTATGATTATGACTATGGGTGGCTAAACGCCCTTTTCCGGGTTTGAATCCAAGAACATGAGTACTTTAGTTTTGAATTGAATTCCTTCTTTTGTTATCATTCTTGGTTGTGTGTCATCTTTGATTTAACTATTTTAAGGATTAGCAACCCTTAGAATATATCAATTGTCTATCTTTTGATTTTGGGAGAGTGAATAAGGAATAGAATAAGGAGATGAACAAAGTTTGGGTTTTTATTCTTTTATGAAATATAGAATTGAACTTAGTACCTAAGATAGGGATATACTTAGGAGCCAAACTAGATTCAAATGTAGGATGATAGCTAAAAGAATTTAAGTGGACTATTACATCTCTGCTCAATGATGTAGTTATAAGGTTCAACTTAGGTAAAGAATTAGAGGTTGGGAAACCATAATCACACAATTAACCCTGCAAATCTACAACCAAGATAAGTGAGTTAACGAATGAAATTCAACAACGTAGTATGATTGTTCAAAGTGCTTCAACCCTGGGTTTTCTCCTATTGATTGTTTTAAGATCTTTAAATTCTGTATTGTTTACTTTTGTACAATTTATAAATTCCAAACTCTCTTTTGGTTATGCTTGCATCACATGAATCTAAATTGTAAACTAAAATAGAATTTTTGTTAAATCAATTCTCTGTGGGATCGATACTCGGCTTCTTGAAGGCCATTTTACTACTTGAAAGACCACGTACACTTGTGTGTGCGCTTGGGCATTATCATGACTAGGAAAAGATAAAGACAACAGTAATTTGGAGTTTAGCTGTCGATCCATGTTTTTAGGATTTGTCTTAGTAAAATGGTTAGATTTCATCTAATAACTAAAAACTAAAAAGGTAATAGTTAACTGGGATCAAGATAAGGGTTAGTAAGGCAGCATCCTAAGACTCAAATGGTAAAGGGTGAAATCTTTCTGCTCGTCCAAAAGACTATAGATGGTATATAACTTATCGATTCTTCATGAAAGGTATTGGGTTGCTTAAACAAAGAACGATAAGCCTACGGAGTTGATAAGCTAGGGGGAACATAATCCTAGTGTTCACTTACGACTGATTATTAATGAAGTTATATTTACTACTAGTTCAACATTGATACTAAGAAACCCCATTTACTTTTCCAGTTCCCCTGATTAATTACAACAACTGACAGCTGTGAGTCCATATATTCCCTTGGGATTCGACCCTAACCTTTATTGGGTTACTATATTAGGCAACAACTGTATCATGTTCTGAGAGGTGGTGTAGCTTGGACGTCACCAAAGTTTGGCATTGTTGTCGGGGACTATGGTGTTGATTTGTGATTTAATGTTGTTGCAGTTTTTCTTTTTTTTTTGTTCTTAGTTGCGCATATGCTGGTGTATGCCTAGAACATAGAGTAGAGGCAATCCCTTACTCCCAGTGAATTTAAATCCACAGAGTATCCTACAAACACCTAGTAAGATCGTGGAATAGAAAAGAGATGATAATCTTGAACGGGTTCGTGATGTTGTACCTCTCCTTCCTTCCGAAGGAGTATAGGATATAGTTTATTGACAGAATGGCCAGCTGTTAGATAAATCTAAAAATGAAAGGAGGACAACAGAAGAATCCTATCTTGTAGCTTGAGTGGCGGAACTAGATAAGAAACGACCAGAAGTAGACCATCGAGCACCGCTCATTAGAATAGAGTGAGAGGTGCCTATGTTCAAGTGATTCCAAGATAGTAGTATGTGCTTCCATTTATAGATAATGAAGAGGATCTGTCATACATTGAGATGGAAGAGATTAGAGCCAGTATTCCGCATATTTTACCCCCAGGCATCAAGTTTGACATAACAAGCACAATGATCTAGCTCTTAAATCCAAAGGGTGTGTTTACAGGTCTACCCATAGATGATGTAAATAAGCACCTTGCTAATTTCATCAGTATCTGTAGTTCATATACAAATCTAGGGGTAAATTAATAAACACTTAGACTGAGGATGTTCCTCTTCTCACTTAGAGGAGAAACATCTTTATGGTTAGAAGAACTTCTAAGAGGCTCTATCACTATATGGAACAAGTTGCGCAGGCAATTCTTGAACAAGTTCTTTCATCCATCCGGGATGTTAAAACTTAAGGATGAGATTTATAATTTTAGGAAGCAACAATTAGAGTCTAAGTCCGAGAAAAGGTTCAGCTTCAAGAAAAAGCTAAATATGGTGCCCAACCATAGGTTGTTGGGGATGAGCTATTTGGAGATATTTTAGCCATGACCATCAGCTCTAGAGTTATGAAAGATACCACATCTGGAGAAGCTTTAATAAGACTACGTTGGGAGGTAGCTTCGTAGATTTTGGATTAGATCTCATTCAATAACCAAGGGTGGAAAACTCAGGAGGTTGAGAGGGGATCTAACACATATGCTATTGTTGCCTCCTGCTACCAGAAAGTAGATGATGACTCATTAGCGTAAGAGATTGCGTTGCTAAGAACTAATATAGGAGTACTAGAGAAGCATCTTACAACACCAACTTTTGAAAAAGTAAATGCAGTAGCAGATAGGGGTTAGCTTCCAAAGCTTATTAGTCAGAATTAAAAGAGGAAACAAATTATTTGGATCATCAGTTGGTAGATTTCCAAGACCAAAGGCAAGGGAACCAAGGTCGAAATTATTATGAATGAAACAAATACCATATTAGAGAGTGACACAATTATTGGAAGAAGAAGGATGAAAAAGGATGATTACAGAAAGAAGGGAGATAGGTACATTTCACCTGGCAAAAGAGATGCAAAATCTAAACTAGAAGAGATATTGACTAAGTTGGTGAAGGGTTATGAAAATGAAGAAATCATCCTTAAAGAGATTAAGACCGATATTTTAGGGTTGGCCCAAAAGGTTGAATCTCATCCCACTGCTATCAAGCAGTTGGAGCACCAGTTCGAGCAGGTGTCAGCAACTCTGAACCAGAGGTAGCTAGGTACCCTTTCGAGTAACACTGTATAGAATCCAAAAAATAATGGTCATGTTCTTGCCATTACCATAAAGAGTGGTATTACTATTATGGAGACCCACTGCCTACTTCAAAATTTTATGTAGATAAGACACCTATTCTGTAGTCAGAAAAAGAAATAGGTGGTGATTAGGTAGTTACTAAGGAAAAATATAAGGACCCGATTGTTGAGTTGGAAATAAGATAAATTCGGAGACCGCCCCACTTTTTTCTCAGTGACTGAAGCAAAAAAGAGAGGAAGGAAATTTGAAGCAATTTATTAAGGCACTGAAAGAATTCAGCTTGAATATTTCTCTTCTCAAGGCATTGGAGTAGATACCGGGATAAGCCAGGTTAATAAAGAAATTGGTCACAAGGAAGAAAGGAATGATGATTGAGGATGTTGATGGCTTGCATTATTATATGCAATCACTGTGAGATCTTTGGCTAAAAAAAGAGTGACACCAGAGCATTCACTATAGAATGTAACATTGGGTCATCCCAATTTGTCGGAGCCTTATGTGACTTAGGTGCCAGAATAAATTTGATGCCACTAGCCTTATTCAAGCAATTGGGTTTGAAACCTCCAGAACAGACATCAATATGGTTGTTGATAGTTGATCGCACAATAAATAAACCTGTGGAAATCTCTTTTGGTATGATTGTAAGAGTGGATAATTTTATATTCTTGGTGACTTTGTCATTCTGTACTATAAGGTTGACAATGAGATATCCATTATATTAGGAAGACCATTTATGGCCATAGGTAGAGCGATGGTTGACATGGAGAAAGGAGAGTTGAAGTTTAGATTCAATGATGAAGAGGCCATATTCAAAATAAAAAAATTAATGAAGCAGTCTACCGACTTAAGGGTAGTTTCGGTGATCAATTGTATTGATAAACCTGAAGGGTAATCCTATGGGTATCTTAATGAATTTTGAATAATTAAGATACCCATATTGAAACGAGAGCCTTGGAGTAACTGGTAAAGTTTCTTCCATGTGACCAGGAGGTCACGGGGTCAAGACTTGGAAATAGACTCTAGAAGAAATGCAAGGTTAGGCTACATACAATAACCCCATGGGGTCGGGCCCTTCTTCGAACACCGTGCATAGTAGTAGCTTTAGTGTACTAGGCTGCCTTTTTTGTTAAGATACCCATATCATGTTGCGATGTTAAATCAAGCAGTGCATGGGAGGCAACCTATGGGCTTGTTGGTGAAGTTTGAGTAACCAACACAACCACTTCGTGTCACGATGTTAAATCAAGCATTGAGTGGGAGGCTACCCACTATTTTATTGTTCATTTTGTTGTTTTTGTTTTGTAGGTTAGGTTATGGACTTGCCCAAAATATGGTAAGAATTTTACATTCATCAATTCCCAGGTAAGGGATTTATGTGACCAACCCATCATTGTCACAATTCCCACACGGACCAGGTAAGTTGAGTAATAAGTTGAAAGTGGGCATTTTGAGGATGAGAATGGAAATTTGTGGACTTTGGCACCTATTGATACTTTTGGGATAGTAACTTTATGTTTTGGGACCATTAGTAGTTAGAAAAATATTAAAAATCCATGTCTGATGTGTAGGAAAGATGGCTAAATTTTTTAGCCCTGCACTTGAGCCCTGAACCTGCTAGCCGCAGTTGGCACTTATGCCCCAGGCCTGGCCGTAGGTGGCAGGCACAAGTGGTTATCATAGCTAGGTCATAAGTGGGCCAAAATTTTTTATAAAGGTTTTTGTCCCACCAACATATGTATATGACCTAAAAAAACCCCATCCTTATTTAAACATCTTTAACCTCATTCCAACTCATTTAAATCCTCAAAACTTCGCTTTTCTCGTTGAATTCAAATTTTACTCTTAAAATATAAACTAACCTCACACTTAAGTAAAGGCCAAATTGACACTTGTTTGAGATACCAACTTGTCTAATACACTAAAAACAAATTCCAAATTTGATTTTGCTCGAGTTCTTCATTGTTCACTTCCCGTTCATCATAAAAAAAGTAACTTTCTCTACTCCAAAAGATTATGTATTGATTTATTGTTTAAATAAGTTCTTATTTGCATTTCTATGCAAAATATATGGATTCTATCATGCTTGTATATAGGAGCCTTGAAGTATCCTAAAATATAATGTGAGCCTTGTTTTGAATTGATATCTAAAGTTAGGCCTTAATCAAAATTTGAACTTAAACGAGTAGAGTAATACCATAAGTTGAGCATGTTGAGTTTCCTTTGAAAATCATGATTCTTGATAAGTTTGTTTTCATTGGACTTGTTGGGACATCAAAGAGGTTATAGGGGTGTGAAAATTTAGGAAAATTTAAACTCTTTGAAAATTGAGTTTTTCTTCAACTTTTTCTATCCCTCATTTTTGTTGGAAACTAACGACTTGATTTTCAGGTACATATGGCACCTAAAGCTACAAAGAAGAAGAAGGCCGATACATAGAAGGGACATGCAAATACTACCAAGCCTAGTGGGTTAGTGGAGGAGTACCTGATGTAGTGACGTAGAAACACTATAGTGGAGTGACGAATAGAGTTATTAGAGGGTAGTGCACCAAGATGCTAAAGCAGTTGCAGCTTAACCACGGATGAATTCAGTGCAGATGTCACCTTAACACACTTCTTCACCAGATGATGATGATAATGAGTAGGATACAAATTCTAAGTCTACTCCACAGGTTACATCATAGGACCCCAGTTTAAAGAGGAGTCCTAGGATTCATCTGAGAATGTTGAGCAGGAGGAGTCATCGGTGGTACCCTAGTCTTAGGAGTGTACCTCCATATAGTTATAGCAGTCAGGTGTACCCTAGTCTAGGGAGGTTATAGATTAGAATTCTTGTGATGCATCAGTATAGTAGTGCTCGAGTCCTGCACCCATATATGCCATTAGGTACCTTTGAGTTGGTGCTAGAGGATATGGGAGCATTTTATGATATAGATAGTCATATATCATATATTGGCAGGCCTAAGAGACTTATTTACAAGAAGCACATAATTTATCTATCGGGACTAAGAAGATTACCATAGTTGCATGCATCTTTTGATCAATATCAGTTAGAGTGGATGACTAGACCACTCAATTCTTACATGTTTACTATAGTGCATGATTTTTACGGATCATACCAAGCTATAATAGAGCTTCCCATACATAGATTTCCAAGACCGATGTAACACATGGAGTAGCCCCAGCTTGATCATACACTTGTGAGAGTAGTCAGAGTTGATTTATCAGTGGAGACTATCTGTCGGGTCATTTTTGGCCCAGATTATATCACCTTTCTATATAAAACTAAGTGCGACTATGTCTAAGAGTTTTACTTGATTGGCATATTATGATTGAGGTTGAGCATAAATGAGAGAGGGTTGAGATGGCTTGGTGGATAGCCAATAATATTTCACCTTTGGGTGATGCTACCTCATGGATTGAGGGGCATGATATGATCAAGAAGGGTACATTGATCCTTGAGGCTAAGCTTTGGTGGTTGCTAATCAGATATCGACTGTTACCCACTACTTTGGATAATTTGTTGACTTGGAAGGGAGTAGCCCTTGTTTCTTGTATGATGGTCAGTTATGCTATTAATTTTGCAGCTAGCCTCTGGCATGAGATCCATGATAGACATTTGGAGAGCTGACTAATTTGTTATTTCCTTGCATGATTTAGAGACTATGCAATGAGGCTGGTGTACCTGAGATACCGGGTAAAGATGAAAAGGTATATTCTACTATGACAGCACAGACAAAGAGTATAGATGGCCTGGCATACCCAGACCTTCTTAGGAGATCTACAAAGCTAGCAATAGTTCCTAAGGTCTATACTGAGGGCCCAACAATTCCTATAGAGCCTAGTGATGCACATGGAGGTGATATAGGTGTTGGTATTGATATGGAGATAGGGAAACATTAAGAGGTTCCATATTTGAGTATGTAGGGCGAGGGGACACCGACTACGTCTTCATTTGCCTTGACTTCAAAATTAGAGCCAGTTGACATATCATCAGAGCCTAGTCGCCCATTTATTACAGGTCCTGCTGTTATGATTACCATATCCAGAGAGTTCTTAGAAAACTTAGTGGACAGCTAGAGGACTACTAATGCTTGGTAAAGGGTTGTTGAGACTTAGATGACTACCCTCTATGAGCAGATGAGATTTAGGGTTCAGACTAGATTCGAGTAGATACAGGTCATATGGGAGGATACACAGATAGATGTATTATTTGAGCTATATGCTAACTTCCAAGCATTTCTTAATGAGTATGAGAGATGGGTTATGTAACACCCTGTACTTTTTCTAGCTTAAATTCATTCGTAGAATGTCAAAGATTTGTTTCAAAGATTAATACCTTTTATTTCATGTGCTATTTTCAAGATTTAAAATTTTTATTGTGTGGGAAATTGAATAATCTTTTCATCGATACCAAATTCGCCCAAATCCGATACTGGATTGAGAAATTAGAGCATTTTTAAGTTGACAGTATGCCACTTGGATTCTCAGTGCATGCGGAGAAGGAAAAAATGGTAATCATCAATTCTAGTGGACCTCTGTGATATTGGCACATTGAAAAATGGTCCATTTTCCCATTTTTCAAAATCCAATAGCCCAACGTGATCTTACCGCGTCACATTAGTGGTCAAATGACTTTTAAAAAGATCACCGCGATTTCTCCGCATCGCGCTAAGCCCTTGGTTCCCAGTCTTCTATTTCTAATGGCCTGACGCGATCATGGCGTGTTTTACAAGGTGCCTATTACGGAAAAATTCAACAGAAACTAAAAGCTTCATCCAAGGTTAAATTGGCCTTTTCCCATAATTTTATTTTGCCTAAATATGAGATTTAATCTCTAAAATCATTCTCAAGTCATTCTTTATTGAAATTTTCCCAAATAAAAGCATTCTCTCTCAAGGAAAATAAAACCCTAGATCATCAAACTTTCTCCCCAAAAAATCCAAATTGCTCCATTAATTCTCCAAAGAAATTTAAGATTAAGGATTCACAATACAAGAACTCTAAGAATTCATCTCCGAAGCGTCAATAGAGATCCAAGATTCAAGTCTTAGCATCTAGTTCATCAATTGAGATATTTGGGGATGAACAAGGATAATCCTTTCATCCTTGTGCTCAAAACTTATTTTAATTACAAATTTTACTGAAATTTCTCATGAAATTGAAGTTAGGGTTTATACCCAATATTTCTACTTATGGGTTTATGTGATTTCTAATGATTTACATGTTGAATTGCATGTTTATGTTCATATTTTCATGTATATTGCAGAAATTTTCAGATTCTTAGTTGATTTATAAATGTTTACATCACCAAGCATGAAAATTATGATTTTTTAACTTGAGTTTGATGCATTGATCTTTAAGCCCTAATTAAGATTGCTATTTTAAGATTGTTTGTCCTATGAAAACCCTAAGATGAGATTATTCTCAGATTTTTTATAAATATTTGACCTTTTTAGTCTTAAGCTAAGATAAAAAAATCCACTTTCTTCATATGACTTGAGATTTAAAGAAAGAAAAGCATAATTGATTTTTTGGTAAACCCTTGTGTTATATTTTTTGAAGTAGATTTCTTAAGATCCTGAGCATAACAATGAGAGTAGTATTTAGCATCGAGATGGGCATGTTTCCAAGGTTTTATGCCCCAAAACTACGAGCCACCTTAGAATTAAGATTATTCCCACTTATACGTGGATGACTAAGATTGTGATCACTTAAGATAAAAAGTTCTATTCTGATGGCAAAGGTAGAATAGCTCAACCCAACGTGGGCAAGATGTGGGACTCCATGAATGCTCACATAGTGTATGTCAATTAGCAGAACCTCCCAAAAGAAGTCCCCTACTTTTAAAATAGTCTATTGGTTTAAAGCCTTAAGATAAAGAGTTTTCCTCACAGCTTAATGGTAAAGATTTTCAAAATAGTTTCTCAGAAAAAATAACAGAAAAGATTTTAGAAAACTAAGTGTAAAGGCTCACAAGTTTTACTTAGATTATGTTTTAAAGAAAGATAGTAGCTTCAGATTTTAGTTACCAGAATTTCAGATTTTAGAGTGAGTCCTTTCTACACTTAGACAGTATGATTTAAAGAAAGAACACAAGTACAACTTTTAGAACTAAATGTTCTGACTCACTAGATTTATAAAACATGACTTGTATCTCATGACTATTATTTTCAGTATTCCAGTTTATGTGAGTCATTTACATTTAGCATGAATTAATTTACAAATTATGATGATGAGATAATGTTTTACTTATTCATTTCATCCCCATATACTTAGTACATCCTTAAAGTACTGATCCACATATATGTCTATGTGCTATATTTTCTCATAATATAGGTATTAATTCAGTTGTAGCACTTATACCATATTTAGACAGTTTGCAGCTTTCAGACAGCAGGTGACGAGTCCTCTTGATTTAAGGGCTCGAGTCACTCATATAGTTTGAGCAGTATTTTATTTTTATTTATTCCATCATATTAATTTGGGATGGTTGGGGGTCATGTCTCGGCTACCTAAAGTCAATACTAGTAGAGGCTTCATAGACAGTCAGTAGAGTTAAGGTATTTGATTCTAGTTTTATTTGAAAAATAAGAGAATTGTACTCATTTTAATTTAGTTTTGTATTGATCAAATTTAGAAAAAAGTAATTGTATTGATCAAATTTAGAAAAAAGTAATCTTTCGCTTATTGCATTTAGATGTATGTTGCTTATGAGTTATGCCAGTAGAATGGTTATCTTGGGATCACTTGTGGTCCTAAGCACGGTATGATATCTCAGGACTATTTTCATGGCATAATAGGTTACAGCCTGATTCACAGAGACAAATATGCCAGATCTAGCCCAGATAAAGAAGGATTTTGATATATTGCGAGTAGAGGTACGCTATCTCACGGGGAGCCATGTAGTAGGCACTCCATTAATTATACCCTTAGTGGTCTAGATATAACCTCTACATGTACTGACACAGTTTGATTTCTTTGTGAAGAATGATGAAGAGGTGCGGTAGTTTGGGCTAAGAGAGGTCACATTGGAGACTTACAGGATCTTGATATGCCATATGACCAGGCCGTTAAAAGAGTTAGACATAATTCGATGGGGACTGTAGGCATTGATGGGCAGAGGCATATAGAGCTAGCAATGGGTTCATCCTATAGTAGAGAACCACCCCACCACCGCCTTCACCACCTGATATGCCCCCATATGGGGATGCTCAGGACATGGATGCTTAATGCATCCCAGGTATGTTCTCACTTTCCTTTATTTTGTATTATTTTAGCATATTAAGGATAGTGCATAGTTTTTTAGTTGAGGGTGAGATGTACCATAGCTACCACAAAATCTTATTATCATGTTTCTTTTCCTATCGGCCATGGTATGATTGTAGAACAAGCATGTATAGGATAAGTTTCATTGTATTATGTTTTATTTCATATTGTCATGTGTTTCTGTGTAATTAGGAGATTTTTTAGAATTTAGGGCAGTAGATATGTTTTGAGAAAATTGATAACCCTCCAAAATTATGCTTTAGAATTGTATGAGTGTATATATATGTGAACATTATGGATATTATTATGGCATTAGGATTAGGGACATGATAATCACTTGCTAACAATTGCATGAACCAAATAATTAGTAGCTTGTAATATTGACTCAGCACTATGTGTGTGTGAGATGCTACTTAGTTCCTTTTGTGTATTGAATTCAGAACTTGCTTGGTTGGCCTTTCCTAGGTTTAAGGATAGTCGATTACGAAAGGATCATAGGCCATTTTTTATTTTAGTCCACTTTTAGCCTAAATGACATTCTATATGTGAAATAGTATCCCTTGATCCCTGTTTTGAGCCTTGTAGCCTATTTTTCTTGTTTCATATATTCACATTTCCATTTTTGCTATAATGAAACTATTTTGTCTCTAGTCCTCCTTGGACATTGTGCACCTCAACTCAGGTAAAATACCTAAGTTATGGGTTGCTATCATAGGGGTGCATAGTGTAAAATAGGTATGTAGAAGGGTAAAATAAGAGAAAGAGTTTGTAAGACTGGGTGTGGCAGCAAAAGAAAAGAAAAAAAAAGAAAATTGTGAAAAAGTCAAAAAAGAAAGAATAAAAGACCACACCCAACCTGAATGTACACTAAAATAAAAAGGGAAAAATACGGGTGGAAATAAAGTAAAAAATTGGCTAGTAAGTGAGACCTAAAGGTTAGTGTAGTGCCAAGGAGGCTTAGTCACTTGATATGTCCATATGTACCATACCATCCTCCAAGCCTACATTATAAGATGAGAAAAATCCTATAGTGATCCTAACTTGACTATCTTAATATTGAGATAAAGAAAATAAGGAAAAACTTATGGTATTTGATGCACATTTATTGGAATTCTCTTCTGAGTGTGAGTGTCTCTTGACTATTCCTGCATTGGCATGCATTATTTCATATGAGTGAGTGAGATATCTTTATTATGAGAGCACTTGAGTCATATTGCTAGTTATTTGCTTGTTTCGGGTAGTGTAACTTGTATATATGCATGGTTGTCTGTTACTTATATAATGTCATACCTTGATCCCATTGTGTCACATTATTGTGCTACATGTTCATACTCAGCTGGTATTGAAAAGTAAGGTTGGAGAGGGTGATGTGTTCTAAGATTAAAAGTGTTGATTGACTACCTTGAATAGCTTTAATTCTCCTAGTTAAGCTTTGTTTTTATTTTGTTGTGTTTTGTTGCCGGAGGATAAGCAAACTTTCTAAGTTGAGGGTGTTGATGTGCTATAGAAATATAGTACTTTAGACGCTTAAAACAAGGAAAATATGCAAGTTTCTGAGGTTATTTTGTTAGATATGATGCGTTTTGGGTATGTTTTGCAGGACATCATGTTTTGGATGCTAAGTTCGTGAAAAGGATAAATAAAGATGTTTTGGCTACTTATTGGAGAAATTATAGATATTCGGGATACTTTTTAGCTTGCTCGTGATCAAAGCATATTTGGGAGCTGAAAAAGAGCTAAAAATATGACTCCCGGTACTTGCTAAGTAAACATGTGGACCGGAAGAATCACTTATGGACCACATATGAGCGAAGCAAGTGCTAGAAGTCCAAAATCCTGAGAGCTGACTTATAGGATATTTTTGTCTTGGCACTTGTGGTCGCTACTTGCGCCCACCCTACAGGATGCAAGTGGTACTTGCACCCAAGGTTAGGGCGCAAGTGGAGACAAAAGTGGCCACCGACCCTATTTTCTCCTATATTGTTTGGGCTTTGATTTTAGGGTTTTATCATGTACTATAAATACCCTTTATGTATTTTTTAGTAGAAGTTACACACTTTTGATATGCATAAATATATTTTGATTTTGAGAGTGAATTTTGATCTTTGGATTCTCTTGTATTGACTATAGTTGATTAATTGAGTTACAGTTATGGGTTTTCTACTTCTTATTATTTTGATTTCATCTATGCTTTCAATCATGAATGTTGTTGATTATTTCATAAGCATGAGTGGCTAAAAACTTATAGCTAAGGTTGTGAAAACCCTGTCAGATTGATGAAGTAGAGAAAGTGCTATTGTTGTTCTGAATCTATACCCATGCATGTATTGCTTTATCTTCAATATAATAGTTTTCCTAATGGGTGCACACGTTAGGATCCCTCTTAGATTATTTCTACTTACTCCAAAAGAGGAGTACTAACTAGGAAAAAATAAATACAAAAAGTTTGAAGTTTAGATGTCGATCCACGCTTTTAGGTTTTATCTTAGTAAGATGGTTAGGTTTTATCTAATAACTAGAGACTCAAAAGGTAATAGTTAACTGAGATCAATATAAGGGTTAGTAAGACGACATCCTATGACTCAACAGTTGAATGGTGAAATCCTTCTGCTCGTCTAAAAGATTGTAGAAGGTACATAACTTATCAATTCTGTATGCAAGGTATCGGGTTTGTTCAACAAAGGTGTATAATCCTATAGAGTTAAGAAGCCAGGGAGAACACAATCCTAGTGTTCACTTACGACTGATTACAACCGAAGTTGATATTTGCTACTAGTTTGACATTGATACTCAAAACCTCCTATTTACTTTTACAGTTTCACCCATTGATTACAAAAACTAAGAGCCGTGGGTCCACGTATTCCCCTGGGATTCGACCCAAACCTGTGTTGGGTTACTATATTTAGCAGCGGTCATATCATCTTCTAAGTGTAGGTGTATCTTGGACATCACCAGCCATCACCCTACGCCTCTCATATGGAAGGAATATGATATATCACATTATGGTAGAACCTAATAAATCACATCATGCTAAGTCTAAACAGATTTTAGAAAATCATCAAATATTTACATGTACATTCGAAGATGTTTTGCAAATTACAATGAAAATATTCCGTCGTTATTTCATACATGTATATCCCAATATATTTTGCTAATTACGATTGAAAAAATTTTTGTTAGTTCCCTTATCTAATCTAATTTATAGATAAAAGTATAAATATATTCACACAAGCATACTGACCAGACAGACAAAAACAAAAAATAAAGAACAAAAGAATCAAAGAAACAAATATAGAATGATAATAAAAGAATTGGGATATAGGAGGTTATACAGGTCTGAAGTTGTTTCTATTATTGTAAGGAGTGAAATCTCATCCACTTTGGGACTAAAAATAGTCAGTTCAGCTGAATTGCCAGAAAGGGAGAGTCGATGGTCACATGGAGAGAGCTGAGAGTCATTGAAGAAAAATGATTCCTTTGAAGAAAACACAAGCCCAAATGTGAAATCATTCTATCTCTGAACTCTTTTGTCTGAACACGATTTGTATAGCTTGCGTGCACATTATCCATCATAATAATCATCGACACCAAAATCAGCACCATCAAGTTCACATCATCACCAAATGTGATCCCCTTTTTCAATTTAATTTTGAACAAGAACAAATAAATCAATTTAGAAAGTAAATATTCAATTGTAAGAGCTTTGAAATATTTTAAACTTGTGTTGACAAATTAGAACCATGATTAATATCATAACAAAGAAAGATGACAAAAAGAAAATCATATAGCAACAGAGGTAGGAGGAGATAACTTATTATCCTTTGTGGTTTATAATAGATCATCAAATATTTAAATTTATCTACTATTAAATCACCAACCACTTATGTAGTAATCATTCAATTAATCAATCAAGCCATAGTATTCATTCAATAATCAATTTTATTTAGACCTTGAATTCAATTTTTAGAATATCCATGATATTGTTTACATACCTCAAGTCTCCTTGGATGTGACAAACAAAAAGAGAGATTCAGAAGATAAATTTATTGTTGGTTCTAAGGATCAAAACAAGGAACAAACAAGAATCAAACTGACACAGAAATAAGATTGCTCTTTCCGGCGCCTTTCAAAGAATTCGATGTTTTTCAACCCCTTTGAATTCAAAAAATTTTCTTAATATTGATCTTTTTTTTGTGATGGCTATTTTTTTATGGTAAATTACTTTATTACCCCTAATGATAGATTTCAAGGATTATGACAAAAACAAAATATATTCAAGGGGTCAAAATAAGGATAAGAATTTTTTTTGTTATTTTTTTTAATTAATAAGGAAATGTTTTAGAACTTGATTGTTGAAAATATTTTGCTTCGACAACTTTACCGTGTGATGGGATTTTGGATTTCGTACTTTGCTAAGAAAGCTTATCATAAAAGCGGCTATATTTAAGAGGTGGAAGGGGAAACTATGGGCCACGTGGAAGTGGTTCTTGTCCTAGAAGCGGTTATGGAAGTTAGCAATTGAAACATGACAATGACTGATTTTTATGTTTTTTATGACTAAAAAGTTTAGTGTCATGTCGACTATTGAAATATGGATGCTTTATATTAAGAGATTTGCACATAAAGGCTTTTTTTTCACCACTATATTTAAGTTTTGATCCGCAATTAAACCTGTTTGGTAATCTTATATAATCAGCTTATTTTGAAAAATGTTTTTCACAAAATTACTTTTTGTTACAAGAAATTTGTTTGTGGCTACAAAATTTTAAAAATACTTTAGAGCAACCATTATATTTGGTCAAACTTTTTAAAAGTGGTTCTAAGTTTATTTTTTTCAAAAGTGTTTTTCAAAAAATTATTTTAGGAAAAATTATTCTTTTAGCTTCTGAAAAAAAGCTTCTAATACACCACAAAAACACTTATTTTCTTTGGAAATCTTAGTCAATCGCCTAATTTTTTTAAAAAAAATAAGCACTTTTAAGGAAAAATAAAATCGGTGAAAAATACTATAAATAAATTTGAAAAAATAGCTTAGGGGTAGAGCTTTGAAGTTTGCTGGTTAAAACTTAACCAAAAATCTTACGAATCACCAAAAGTTATGATGGGGAGGCATAGATTTTTCTTGCCACAGTTTTGTCTAATGGATCATCAAGACTTGCAGTAATCAATGTTCCCACGTCCTTGGAGTATCGCTTGCCACATCCCAGATAGTTCTCTAAGCATCGGTTAACCATCTTCCTCACTATTTGTAAGAGATTCCATTTATTGTATATCATTTTAAATATTAGAAAGTTGTTCCCCCAAAAGCTCTTTTCTTGATTTCCACATGATCTACTTTTTTTCGTGTACAAATCTTCTTGCCTTTTCTTTCTCGTTCAGTGAAGAATTTGCTCCCTCTTTCAATAAGTAATCTTCTTTAGAAAAATTCATAATTTTGAAATAAATATTTCATCATCAACAGTAGTTTTGATGGATAGATAAGACTTGCCTTGCCATGAATATGAAGATCTTCAAAAGTTCAATACAAATTATGTCAGCATTGATAATACCAATACGTTTACAAAAATTTCAACAGTTCGTTGTTGCTAAAAAATGATCCTAAGTGATCCAAATTTGATATCCAATTTTCTAACATCAATATCACAACTTAGCACGATTAATAATAGTCACTATCTCCTGGCATGTGTCCCTATTAATCAGGAAATAAAAGAGTCTCCCTTCTTTTGAAATTATGGGATCATTTCAATTTTTTTCAATATGGTACACTTAAGCACCCAATAATATTTAGTGGTTAGATTCAACTGAATCCTTAAAAAAATTAGTAGACCCACTTTATTTCCTTTAACAATAAAAACTCAACAAAATCAATAATGACATTCTTCAAGTTTCATCAACTAAATTCAAACCAACAACAAATAACAACGAATTTTTAATTTTCTGCTACTTATGAACATATGAAGACGGGATAAAAAGAAATGAGGAGGAGAAAAAATTCTTACAAATAATTTATATTTGCAAAATATTTAAAATGTGAACCAAATTAAATACCTATTTTTAAACAGAACACTTGATGAAACTTTCTAGTCTTTATTACTTGATGTTGAGCGCATCTACACATCGTTTATCCAAGCTTTTCTCATATTTTACTTTGTTTTGAATATAATTAAGCTTAATACTCTTATTTTCACTCATTTCAATGTTTTAAAACTTATATAATGTATTTTGTGCATTATAGATCAAAAGACCAAGAATTTGATTAAGAATAGAACAAAAACAAAGGAATCTCGCCAAGCCAAACCCAAAGTGAAGTCAGAGGGTTACAACGTGAGTCCCAAATGGGGATAATAAATCACCTCCTTTAAAGATTTAAACCCCGCAGATGAAATTCTGGGTCGAGGAGAAGGACATCGCGATGCCAACGCCACGACGAAGTCCATTGCCTTGTGCCACGAGACAAGCAAGACGTGGGGAATAATTTTTTTCCTAGCCCATTTTAGTAGACCCTCTTAAGTGTTTTTAAATACTAGTCAAGTGTAAGTGTGTTGCATATGTGCTTCATGTCAAGCCGTCAATTAACATAAAGTATTATTGAAAATTGGAATTGACTTTAAATAAAACATAATTCTTTTTCTCTAATCTCAACAATGAAAAATTAAAATTCAAGACTTTTTAGTGTGTATATATATATATATATAACAATTCAAACATGCAAGTAAAAATTTTTCTTGAGATTTATTGATAAAGGTAGGAGAGAAACCTTCAAAAATAGTTAAATTGAGCGCTAATAAGCCTTGGAGATGATGTCTGCAACTACATCAACTCTAAAACATGACCCATAATTTGCTCCTTAAAATTTATGACAACATAAACTCACTTGAATTAAAAAAAATCCTTACATTACTACCAAGAAATCATATGAGGGGTAAAAAAGAAGTTCTCATACTTATAGATTTGCAAAGAAAATTGAACTTTTTTCTACATATGTATTGTGCATGGAGTAATCCTCCAATTTATAATAAATCATATGAAAATAATTCAAAAGATTGATACGCCAACTAATTTAAGACCAAGACTCAATTGATTGATACAATATATCAATGTTGGACAATACTCATCCATTAGATCATTATCTATTACGGGGCAATTGTAGTAAATTTTCAGTCATGCACTGAATAAACAATCAGAATTTTTTCTTTGTTTGTAGAGACACAAATGGAGAATTCATATGCTAAAATACAATAACAATAATAATATATTCAGTTCAATTTCATAAGTAGGATTTGGTGAGGATAGTGTTTATGTTGATCTAACCTTTTTCTTATAGAGGAGGAAAGATTATTTTGATAGATCCGCAATTTCAAACCGATGAAAAATACGTCAATAATCAAAAAGTTCATTAATAACTCATTTAGATTATATTTTACATTTTATGATAGAATCTTTTCTAACATATAATTTGCATTAATAGAACTCCAAACTTAATAATGATTTTGAACTTGCCTGAACATTTAAACAATGACATGTTAGTAAGATGCAAAAACAGAGGTCTCTAAATATTAGAATGTGAAAGAATGAATTCCAATACATGAATACAAAATTAATAAAAGACAAAAATAGAAGAAGTAGGAAACATATAAAGCTAGAAAAAGTTACGACAAAATTGTGGAAGAAGACCTGGAATGATTCATTATCAATTGTTGATTATGAATAATTCATATGTAATATTTAAAAATATTAACTAAAATAAATTAATAAAGAATTATGATAATAAATGCAAGAAGACACTTGAATCAAAATAGAAATAAGAAGAAATCTGAAGGAGAAGAAGGACCGTATTTTTTTATTTAGTTTGATCAAAATATAAAGAAAAAAAAAAAGAAGTTATAGTTGTATCATAAGTAACATAATAACTTATACAAGGAAAATTGGAAAAAAAAAAAAAGGTGCTATAGTTGTGTTTGATTTTCTTTTTACCATGCATTTTAGAAGTCATTTATTTTTAAAATATGTAAATGAAAATGTTTTCCAAAAATAAAAACTACTAATAAATTTTTTTATTTTCTTTTTACAATGTATTTTCGAAGTCATTAATTTTTAAATTATATTAATGGAATTTTCAAATAATAAAATTAAAAAAAAACAAGGAAGTTTGTTGAACTTTGGGAAAATTACTTTTTGAAACTTCTCAGAATATAGAAAATATTTTTTTTAAAAAATGATATAGTCTTTTTCAAATTTTGGACTTTTATGCTTAATTTTTGTTGAAATTTAATTATTATTTTAAATTGTTTTCCCTTAAATAATTAGTCTACTATTGTTACAATAAAATTTATAGCATGAAAAATTTGTCTCACAAACTAAATAGGAGATGAGTTAGGAAAAGTATAGTTAAAATAATTTATTTTTGAGATATTTAGTTGGGAAAAGGGTGAAAAGATGGTTTAGTCTAAAGCGGAGTATTCTAATGAAGGGAAAAAAAGTTAAAATTACTTTTCTAAGGATCTTCTCACTTTTAATATATTATAAATATAGATTATAGATAGATTATATATTATAGATATAAATTAGGAATATACATGCTTAGTCTTTTTAGTCATAGACGAACATTGTGGAGGCACTATGGAAATAGCGAAGGGAAAATTCTCTTAAGGTTTATATTTGTCTTTTTTATATAACATTATTTCTTATTAGTTACATTATTACATGAACTATAACTTTTGTAATCAAATTATGAATTGCTAAGAGCTTCTTTCTAGAGAAAATTAATGGAAATGTGTCATTTAAGTCTTGAATGAAAGATTTGTGATATTGACCAACTTAAAGTGTCAAACATAATTAGAAAACTTGACTAAGTTAATGGTGGACTTAATTAATATTTTCAAAATTTTCTAATCTTTTCAAAGATACAAATCAACTCACACCTCTTCCTTTCAAAATAAACCACCTCTCGCCTCTCTCTCTTGACAGTTTCTCTTAACCAACAGTTCTGCAAATTTTTCCCTTCAATCCCCGACGACTTTAACCTTCAAGGACAAATAGTTGGGGTTTGAGTTCTTTTTCAATGTTCAATCATCAATCAACGTGACAGCCTTTCTCTCCGGCCACAATAGCTTCGAGTTCTTCATTCTCTCTTTTCTTCCTTCACAGGTAAAACATTATGGCCTTTTAGTTTTAAAGGAAAAAAGAAACTTGGTTCAGCTTCTCTGCTAGTATTGATTAACAATTTCAATATTTGTTGCTTTAATTTGAAATACGGTCTGAATAAAATCCTAATTTCTGGTATTTCTTCTCTTTTTTAGAGTGAAATATGATTTTTTGTTGTTTGTTGCATTTTAAAGTTTGATTTTTGTTGTTTATGTTTCTACAAATAAAACAACGATGTTGGTATTTTTTGTGTTTCGTCCGTTGCTGGGTTGATTTGTTCTATCTTGGTAAAAATAGTGATATTGTTATTGTTCTATTGAACAAAATCATGCTACTATTGTCTTGCAACAGATTGACCTTCCCATGCAATAGATTAACCTTCTGATACAATAGATTAATCATATGATGCAATATATTTGCTATCTGATGCAATTGATTTACCATTTGATCCAACAAATTTACAATTTGATGCAACAAAGGAACCATCAAAGTAAAAATTTAATGTAATAAATTAACCATCTGATGAACATATTTACCATCAGATTAAAAATCTGATCAACCAATTTACCATCTGATGCAATAAATTTACCATCTGATACAACAGAAGAACCATCAAATTAAAAATTTAATGCAACAAATTTACCATCTAATGCAACATATTTACCATTGGTTTAAAAAATCTGATGCAACAAATTAATCATATGATGCAAAAGATTAACCATCGGATGCAATAAAGGAGCCATATGATACAACAGATTTACTATCGGATTAAAAACTAATACAATAGATTAATCATCTGATGCAATAGAAGAACCTTTTGTTGGATAAAATCCTATCAACAGATCACTCATATATTGCAACAGATGTGTGATCTGTTGTACATACCAGTCATCTGTTTTACCAGATGAGTGATCTATATTTATTATTGCAACAAATTACTTATCCATTGACCTACCTGGTGCAATAGATGTGTAATTTATTGGAACTATTATTTTACTATTGTACATGTTAGATATACTGTTATTCTTTTTTAATGATACATTAATTAATTAAAATCTATTTTCTATTCATGTTATTTTTAGATTATATGTCTCAGAAAGAATAAAAAGTAAATCAAGTCCAAGTAAAGGAACAAGTAAAACAACTAGGCTACATCCACCACTCTATAAGCTTGATTTACAAGTGTTATCTCAATCAAAATCAGAAGATAATGAACATAGGGAGAAGGAATATTTTGAAAGAGATGATCCAAATGCTAATAGCCCTTCCACTGAAGAGTTAGTCAAAACCTTCAACATTGATAGTTATCCTGTGAAAATTGATAAAAATGCAAAATTTCTTGATCTCTTTAACTCCCCGAAGGATGCAGTAAGTCTAATTCTAATTTAGCTTTTGTTTTAATTAATGACTTATTTGAATGATTTAATCATCATTCTAATAAATGTACTAATTTATGTTGGATTGTGTATCCATCGCTTGTTTCGACCAATCGAGAGTTGAAGATTCTATTTTTTATTACTTTAAAGTATCGCAAACTTTATCAGACCCTAAGGTCATTGACAAAATAAAAATAGAATTATTTGGAGCAACAGTCATCATAAGAAAAATAAATTTAGAGGGTGGGCATGTTATTATTGATAGTGTTAGTGGTGATGGAGTTGTTGGTAGTGGTAGTGGTGTTGTTGTTGGGGATAATTATACTCCTATTATAGTTTTTAAAATAAACCATAATGAGTATGATCGTACTGGTTATAGAGATTTTGCCCCTCTTAGTGAATGTTCTACATACAAATATCAAGACTGCAAGGCAAAACATGATGTAGTGATTAATGCTATAAATGCATTAAGTATTTCTGTAGAGGAACTGACATCTAATAAAGGTGTAATTCCATCAAAGAGGATTTCATATCCATCCACTCCATTAGATATTAAGACTAAGAGGAGAAGGAAAGTAATTTCCAAAGCATTATCTAGCATTTAAAAAAATAAAACTGCAACTCCGATGTCTTTGTGTTGCACTATTGATAAATATAAGGGCCACATAAGAGTAGAATGAGCTAAAGAAGGTTAATATATAATATCTATTCCAACTAATAAATATACATATATCTATTTCAACAGATGACACATCTGCTGAAAATTATCAAACAGATATATAAATCTGTTGCAATAGTTGACAAACCTATTGGATCAGATGCAGTATCTAATGCAACATATGTCTTGTCTATTTTAGAAAATCAAATAGCTCTACATACCATTTTTACTTGTACCAATAGATGACCTATCTGCTGCAATAGATGGGTCATCTATTGGGACAGATTAAATCAAAACTTTCTACTATTTTGATTTTTCGAAACAGATGAGTCATATGTTGCAATAGATGGTTCATCCATTAGAAATTATAATATAGGTTTTCTTCATGTTTTAATTTGTTCCAAAAGATGAGCCATATATTGCAATAGAAAGATAATCTGTTTGCTAAAATAGATGTGTTATTCTCTTCCATTTTTTGTATATCTGTGATGAGCATTAACAATTCTGGCCTTCCAGATGGATGTCACAGTAGAAGCTACTATTGAATAGCATTGACAATATGCTACTCTTTTATGTAAATACGGAGAAGTAAAAGCACAGAAATCATACGCAAGCGACATTAAAGATCCACGACGACCAAAGCCAAATTCCATAGAACTGGATAAATAACAACTTATCCATATTAAGTAGACCTTTATAGATTGAGTCTGTCAAAGTAATAACCTCACCCCTCCTTAGGAATTGTTGGCATCAAAATTTAAATTATTAATTTATTTGTTGAGATCTGTACCCATAATAATTTTTTTACATCTCATTTATTTGTTGATTTATTTTATGTAATTTTTGAAGGCTTCGATTTAATTTATGTTGTCTATGAATTTTATTTTATCCTTAGATTTGGACTTATTAATTGAAATGGAATACTGGATTCAAATATTGCAAAAAAATAAGGTATCTGTTGCAACAAACGACATATCTGTTGAAAAATATCAAACAAATTTAGACATATGTAGCAACATGTAGGTCATCTATTGGAAATTATCAAATAGGTCTTCCCATTGTTGCAACAGATAGGCCTGAATAGAAACATAAACATAATGCAACAGATGACCAATCTATTGCAACATATAAACTGTATGTCAGAACATATAGAATATCTGTTACAACTGATACACAACATAAAAAATTACCACTACATGTAAAGTGAAGTGACTTGAAATAAAAAAGATAGAACCCATCGATAGACACCTAAAGTTGCAGCGATCTTTCACTTTGGCACCTCAAGTAGACAGTGTTCATTTTAAACATCTAAAATAGGCATCAAATATGTTAGTTTGGAAATTTTTGCCCTGTTGGCAGCTCACGTGTAATTCACGTAGCCAAGGCATATTAAACCCCCATTTTTGTTGACTTGACATCTAATTTGGCCCCCAACGATTATTTTTCCTCCATTATCTCATATTTTCTTCAAAAAAAAAATTTAACCCTAAATACCAAAATCTTCTTCATCATCTTTTTTTCTCTATCCAAATTCTTCAAATTATTATTTTAACCTTTTTTTTTTCAACTGAGCTTGACAATGTCGAGCTCATCTTCAACTATTTTTTGTGATAAAGATTTTTGATATTGCAAGTGTGGTCATGAAGCTATATTGAAGACTTCTTGGACTCAACAAAATCCAGGTCGTAGGTTTTTAACATGTAAGATTTCAAAGATAATATTTTTTTATTTAATGAGTTGATTAATGATTGACTTATAATTATTTTGTAATTATAGTTTTATAAAAATTGGGTGGATGTGCTTACTTTGATTGCTATGAAGAACGACACCCTTCACGAGTAAATCATGTAATCTGAGATTTGTTGAAGAAAGTTAAGGCATTTGAAGAGAAATAAAATCAAGCAAGAAGATAATACATTGTTTGCGTTATTGCTACTGGTTTGGTGTTTTTGGGCACATAGATGTTCAAGCCTAATTGCTAAAATTTTCATGGTGGTGTATTTGCTACTGGTTTGGTGTTGTTGAGCACATGGATATTCAAGCATAATTGCGGAGTTTTCATGGTGTAATTGCTACGGGTGTGATATACCAAAATTGTTGGTTTCCATGATGGTTGAGTTGTACTATTTTGATGTGTATTTGGCTGCTATTCAGGTGCAGTTTTTTTGTAATATTGTCCTGTAGCATTCCTTCCTTTTAATGAAATGAAAACTTTATTTTGGTTTGGCCTTAAATATTCTTAGCAACAAAGTTTATTACTGAACTTTTGATGGTGTAATTGCTACTGGTATAGTAAAAGGTGTTGTCAAAGTAGACGTGCAAAACACCAAAGTTGCACCAAAATCACTTTCTTATACATGATTCACATTGAGCTCAACTAATATCAATACAACTTCATAAAAAATATGCTTAAAATTGATCCCAAACCTATAGAATAGCTAGCTTCATAAATATGTCTCATCTAGTTTAGCAAATCAAACAGCTCTATTTACCATTTTTATTTGTACCAATAGATGACCTATCTACTAAAATAAATGGGTCATCTATTGGGATAACTTAAATCAAGACTTCCTACTATTTCTATTTTTTCAAACAGATGAGTCATATGTTGCAACAGATGGTTCATCCATTAGAAATTATCATACAGGTCTTCCTCATGTTTTAATTTATCCCAACAGATAATCTATCAGTTGCAACAGAAAGATAATCTATTTAGGATAATTTAAAATAGGAGGAAGACCTGTTTGATTTTCTAACATAGATGAGTGATCCTTTTCCATTTTTTTGTATCTCTGTGATTGACATTGACAATTTTGACTTTCCAAGTGGATGTCATAGTAGAAGCTACTGCTAAACAATATTGATAATATTCTACTCTTTTTATGAAAATATGGAGAAACAAAACCGTAGAAATCATACGCAAGCAACTTTAAAGATCCACGATGACCAAAGTCTAATTTCATAGCTACAGACGAGGAACAACTTGTCCATATTGCGAAGATCTTTATATCTTGAGTCTGTCAAAGTAATAACCTTACCCCTCCTTAGGAATTGTTGGCACCAAAACTTAAATTATTGATTTATTTGTTAAGATATTATTGATTTATTTGTTAAGATTTGTACCTATGATAATTTTTTTACATTTCATTTATTTGATAATTTATTTCATGTAATTTTTAAAGGCTTCGATTTATTTTATTTTTTCTATGAATTCTATTTTATTCTTAGATTTGAACTTATTAATTAAAATAGAATACTACATTCAAATCTTGCAACAGATAATGTATCTGTTTTAGCAGACGACATATCTATTGGAAAATATAAAATAGATTCAGGCATATGTTGTAACATGTAGGTCATCTGTTGTAAATTATCATCAAACAGGTTCCATTGTTGCAACAGATAGACTTAGATAGAAACATCGACATAATGCAATAGATGACCAACCTATTGCAATAGATAAACTATCTGGCAGAACAAATAGAAGTTACAACAGATAGAGAATTTATTAAATTATAAAAAAATTCAACTTTCATCAGACAAAAAAAATTGCCATGACATGTAAAGTAAAGTGACTTGAAATAAAAAATTATTATGGTGTTTGTGTTTCTATGTCTTATTCTTTATACACAGGCTCCAAGCATCCAGTTAGTACCACATAAGCCCAGACCTCTTGTATGTTAACCATAGTATTTTCGCAAAGAAAGGTCATTGGCTCGGCCATTTCTGTGTCGGTCAGTAAATATTCAATTTGTGAAAGAGAGTATGATATAAATCAGTCCACCAAAATGCCAAAATAGTCCACAAAACATGAGAAGAACAAGCAACACAAAGGGATACATGATGACAAACACAAAAACACATGGATTTACAAAATAATGAAAGGATAGATAGTGAGACCAAGATTATTATAAGATTAAGAACCAAGTATATTTTAACATTAAACCCTAATGAATGTAATAATCAGAACTACACTCTTACGGTGAGCGCCAAGGTAATCGACTAACCTCAAGATCTACTCTTTCCAAGCAAAGAACAATATTGGCTTTTCCAATCCCTATACTAAGGATGACTTTTTCAAGTCCTAACTAAGACTATACTAAGGTGGTCTACTCTCAAGAGAGAGGATTTCAAGTGTTTCAATCTTTTATCTTTCATAAACTAACTAGTAAATGAGCTAATAGAACCTATTTATAGTCTAACTTATGATATAACAAAATAACCACAATACCTTTAATTAAAAGAGGTGGTTATGGAGTGTTACTTGGACAAGGCTAAGTAACCAGAATGTCCTTAATGAAGGCCCAAAACCATGAGTATTCAATCTTCAATGCTCTAAGCAATCTTTCACACATGGGAATGCTCTTTGGTGTACTCAAATCGGCCCCTCCATGTAGGATCCCATTTCCTTAATGAGACCAAAGCTTGATGCCCCACGTACTGACTTCGAATGATTTCATTGAAAGCTAAGGCGGCCATTTGAATCGTATCATCCTCCTCTTCTTGAAAAGGATTCGACCTCGAATCCAAAACTTGCAAAACCAAAGAAAGAACATACAAATACAAACTCATCATGGCATGAGGGTTAGGGTAAGCACGACAAATCACCTCAACATGACAAGGTGGCACATATTTAGAATATAACCAAGGATCCTTTGAATAGAATATTAAAAACTCAATGAAAAATGTACGAAGGATTTGGTTATGGGATTCACCAAGAATGACACTTTGCTTGTCATGTAGACTAAGAAACAAGTTGGGTACACCAACATCACCATTTCCATATTTGGCACTAGGGCCAAACGGGAAGAGTGGCCATTGACACGCGTCTAGACAATACTCCCCTTTCCCGTGGTCTCCATCCAAACTAAATGACATACTCTCTACAATAATATACATATCATCGAAAGAAAATAGAGAGCAAAGAAAAGTATCACTCAAGTCGACTTCTACTAAGATGCCCTCATGTGTGTACTCACTACTAGTTTCCCAATCATCACCATGAGAACTCTCAACAATAAAATCTCACAAAGTAGAAGAAGGAGTAACTTCGAAGACATCACATTCCTTACCCTTAAGACTACTCTCATCTTCTAAGAAGAGATTTTCATCTTTAGGAGGAATGTTGTCACACCATAGTGGGTTAACATATAGGCTATAGCCTCCAAGGTAAGCTATACCATCTTTTTCACCACTAGGCTCATTAAAAGTGCTTATATCATTTTCAAACAAGATATTACACCTAAAGAGTGCATGATCCAACCCACGGGAAGATTTGGAACAAGCAACTTCCTCACTCTCTAAGAGATCAATATCAAGTTTCAAAGCGGTTTCAAGCACAAGATTGTCCCAAGAAAAGCTCTCGGGTTCACTCCCCTTTTGTTGACCAACTTTTTCAAATACTTCACTCACTTGAGTTTGATTAATCACATCTCACACATACTTAAGTGGTGGATAATTTTCACAAATAGGTTGATCAACATCAATTACACAAGACGATGTACTTCCGTTCAACAAATAGGCTTCAACACTAGGTGGACATAAATTGATCTTACAGGAAGAGTCAATTTGGTCATCAATAGGATCAACTAGTGTATCCACACTCACAATATGTACATCATCAATAAAAGGCAAAAAGAATCATTAGACTCACAAGTAAGTAAGCTACTACTCACACTCAATGGGCTACTAGCTACACAATTATCATTCACATGCACAAAAGTGTAAGAGTTAGCTATTTTACCTTGAAGTTCTTGAGTCGACTCTCCTTTTACGTGTTGTAAAGGACCTCCACAAGCTTAGGCAGCAACTTCACTTTGGCATTTATCTCCTTCACTTGACATGTCGGTACCTACACAAATATCCTTAGAAATAAAAGGACAAACAATGTTAGCTCGGTTTGGTGGCAATCCCCTCACTTTGCTCCACACAACCTCTCCTTTTTCCACTCTCGGATTACCACCTTGCACACCTTTACTCCTCTAAATATTTTGTCTCCCATAAGAATTCAGATTGGAGTAATTATCTACTTCTCTTTGTAGCTCGGTAGCATGTATGTCACGAGGTGATTTCCCCACCGGTCTCTTACAACATTTGGCCAATTTTGCATATTTGGAACTCTATGTTGTGCAAACCAATCGGCACCTAATGGTATTTACTAGTTTGCTAATTAGTATGAGAACTAACAAAATGGAAAACAATCGAATCTAAAAAGTGAAACTAGGAATTCCAACATTCTTGAGCTATTGATGATGTAGCACTTGACTATTGGTCTATGGACAAAAAAAAAATATTGTTGAAGTTGAAAAATTTTGTTCCACAATTTTGGTTGTTCAAATTTCACAAAGATGGGGGGAATTTCGGTTTTGGTAGGTTAACAAACAAGAATTTAAGTCGTCTTTTTTCAAAATTCAAACTTTGACCAACTTTCACCTTTTTGGCAAGACAACCTTTTAGAGGTCTTGTCCCCCTTCCTCTTTTGGCTTGTCTAGAAAAATGAACTTCTTTTTGGTATGAAGACTTTTGGGAGGTTTTTTAATTTTTTTCCCCTTTGGTAATGTCTTGAAAGTTTTTTCAAGACTAACAAAAACCCACACTCTCTTCCCTTTGAATTTGGATCAAACAACAACCTTTTACAAGACTTCTTCAACACAACACAAAAACTTCAACAACGACAACAAAACCGTCCATTCTTCCGACAACAACTTGCAATTTTTTTTTGCTCAAGAACTTGGTTTAGACTCAAGTAGTGTTAGAGAGAAAGAAAACCAACACAAAAAACAACAAAGACAATCAAAACAATACCTAAATCTAGACACAAATCGGCCAAACAACAACAACACTTCTCAAGCATAAATTCCAAAACACAATCTCCACAATACACGTTCAAAACTTGAACGAAAAACACATCACACAATCAAGTCTTGAACCCACAACAACAATACCAACAACAATCGGCCATACTTTGTTCACGTTAACAACATCAACATTTCAAGCTCAAAACTAAGATACAGACTCAACGGTTAGTGAGGAAAAAAACTAACACTTAGAGAAAATAAAGAAAAGTAAAAATATTGGCCAATACACAACAAAAACATAATTTTCGGCCAAGAACACTAAATGGACAGATTGCTCTTTCTTTTTTCTAGAATTTTCAGTTTTTTCCACAACAATTTTTTTTTTAATTTTCTAAAAAGCAAGCCCAAGATTGATCTTGTAGGAAAAAGATCAAGCCATGCTTTGATACAAAATGATACAAATCAGTCCACCAAGATGCCAAAACAGTCCACAAAATGTGAGAAGAACAAGCAATATAAAGGGATACAAGATGACAAACACAAAAACACATGGATTTGCAAAATAATAAAAGGATAGATAGTGGACTAAGATTATTACAAGATTAAGAACCAAGTATATTTCAAAATTAACCCCTAATTAATGTAATAATCAAAACCACAATCTTACGGTGACCTTCCATATAATTGACTAACCTCAAGATCCATCATTTTCAAGCAAAGAACAATAATGGCTTTTCCAAGCCCTATACTAAGGATGACTTTTTCAAGTCCTAAATAAGACTATACTAAGGTGGTCTACTCTCAAGAGAGAGGATTTCAAGTGTTTTAATCTTTCATCTCTCATAAATGAACTAGCAAATGAACTAATAGAACCTATTTATAGTCTAACTTATTATATAACAAAATAACCACAATACCGTTAATGAAAAGGGGTGGTCATGGAGTGTTACTTGGACAAGGCTAAGTAACCAAAATGTCCTTTATGAAGGCCTAAAACCATAAGTTATCAATCTTCAATGCTCCAAGAAATCTTTCACACGTGGGATTGCTCTTTGGTGTACTCAAATCGGCCCCTCCATGTAGGATCCTGTTTCCTTAATGCGACCAAAGCTTGATTCCCCATGTACTGACTTCGAATTATGTCATTGAAAGCTAAGGAGGCCATTTGAATTGTATCAGAGTACGACCCACAACCGATAATGATTTTATTTTCTGGAAGGTCTATGTCCTTCTTTTGATCTTCAAAATCCCATGTTTGCTTTATTAACACTTCTACTGGCAAATGATCCATCATTTTACTCTGCCTCAACAATTTGCGGAACAATCTAACAGTGGCTACATGTGGATAAAAAAATGGCCACATTAAAGGCAGGTAAGTTGCAGTAAAAACCCTTGATCTTTCCACCCTCGAGTAGTATCTCAACAGCTAAAAAATATATAACATCCACGTTCATTACTGCAAGAATTTTCTTTGCCTTAGTCCAGCTCTTGCTATATGGATATAGCCTCTCCCCTCTAATATATTTAATCATTTCTTCATCCCATAGGATCCAAGAAACTAACAAATCAAATCTCAGGCCACCGAGAGTTGACGTTAGCTTAATGGGATCATCATACCTATACTTGAAATTATTGTAGAAGTTAAGGTCCATTATCCTATCGGCAACATCATAAGCTTTTGAGTATGCTAATTACTTGCCCCCCATGAGGTAGAGAATTTCTTCAACATACTGTGATATAAAAAGATAATTTTTAAATAAGTTAGTAATTATAAAGAAGGAAAACATAGTGGAAAGATGCAATGGATGGTCCATCTATTGTAGAGGGTTCTTCAAACCTATTCACAGATTACCCATCTAATGAAACTTATACAACAGATGAGTAATCTATTACAATAGACCCACCACCAGTTGTACCAGAATACCCAACTGTTGTAACAAATGACACATATGTTGCATAGCTTTTTATTCACGGGGTAGATTAGAAGGCTAGGTTAGGAAACATAAACTTACCTTGTCCGCGTACCAGTTACGTATATCTATTATATTCTTGAAGTCTTGGGTGGAAAAGGTATACATGGGGTAATCTTGTGTGTGTTTCTTGGTATTTATGGCCCATCGCAGACCCCTCTTCTCTTTGGTGCCAAGTTCTACGTATATGCCCACCTTCTTCAACGGCCCTTGAACTTCAACAACTTTTTTAGAGGGAGAAGTTGTAATTTTTTTTAATTTTTGATTGGAGAGTATTTGGCTAATTACTCTTTTCTTCCTCCTAACCTCCACTGTAGTAGTTTATGGCTCTCTCACCTTCTTGGATGATATGACACCCTTTTGGATTTTAATTCCTCGATAACTTTAGAGATAGCCTTTACTTTTTAAAAGAGTTTATCATATATATCCTTGCATTCTTCATATTTGTAATGAGAATATGAAGGTGAAGAGGGGTGAGAAGGACCACTGTAAGAGTGGAAGGGATCGATGTAAGGTTGAAAGGGACCTATGTAAGGGTGAGAGGGACCTTCGAAAGGAGTATTTTCAAACAAATTTATTTTTCCTTGAGAATTAACGTACTCATCATCATGATTGGCAGCAGTATCAACATCAGCATGGCTGCCACCAACATTAACAACTCCACCAGCAACACCCCTAGAAGCAGCACCCGGATCTGTTGCAACAGGTTGGTCTTGAAGAGCCTCAACATTAGGTTGACCTTGTCTAACTACTCTTCTAACGACTATTGTGCTAGCTAATTTCTTCTTTGTAAACTCCATTGTTGTAATGCCCTAAAATTGGATCCCGAGATGTCACACGGTGCTTAAGGTCACAAGTGACCCCAAGCTAACCCTTCATCTGGCATAACCTAAAGCAACTGAATAAAATACATAAAATAGAATGAATAATGCGGAAACAACCCATAATTTAGTCTGACCAACATTAAAGTAAATTTACACGGTAACAATTCTGCTAATATATATGCAAATCTGAAATTGAATACACTGACTACTAGTGACTGTCGATGAAGCCTCTACTAGCATTGACCAAAGATAGCCGGGCCATGACTCCCAACTACCCCTACTCAATATGACTGAATACAGAAAATACAATACACCTCAAATCTGAACAACTCAAGTCCCTGAATTAAAAGGACTAATCATCATCCGATCGAGAGCTGCGACCCAGCTGAACATGACATGTGCGCTACAGCTTGTACCTACATTTCGATAAGAATGTAGCCAATGGAAATATGTGGGTAAGCACTTTGAAATGTACTGAGTATGTGGGGATGATGCAACAATATAAATAGTATAATCAATTTTATGAAAACATGCATATGAACAATTATGACTAACTTGGCTTGAGTTATATCAAATCATACTTGTCGTAATTTCATAATAAATAGTTCATATGATAAAATCTCGTAATCCATGTAAATTATTATAAATCATAAATTATGATAAATCATCCAAAATCATCATAAATTATCATATCGTCAAAAGTCATCATAGGTAATTATAAATCATCATAAATGACCATAAAACATCATACACATCTCAACTCTTTGACGCAAATCTCAGAGTGACTCGGTAATTCAAGAAACTTAATCTTATGGACACGGGAGTTTCCTATAACCGACAACCCCACGTGAGCTACGTGGAATACCAACGTTTAAAAGCCCCGTTGGCGGGAGTGTCATACTCTTTGCCAGGGAGTACGACCTTAAAACTTCAATAATCACAATCGGGCTCCCTGGCTAATAATATCATCATCAAACAACCCTACGGTGGCATATAGGTTCGGGGAAAGACCAAATTTCCCTCTAGGTGCTATGTACTACTCCCCGACAAGCTCAAACGTGTAAGGAAATCCACCACAACATCACAAGGGTCTATCATAAAGACCAAATCAAATCTCTTTCTCATTTATCAAATCATATCAATTTGTGGATTCCTAACTCAACACATTTTAGCTCAAAATATTTTAATCTTCCTCAACCTCAACAAGGTATCAATGCATTGAACCATAACTGACTTAACATTTGGACAAGGATATGAAGACTCAATACGTAATATTTTCAATAATTTAACTCATCAAAACCATCCGGAAAATACCAAGACTCACTGCAACACATGGCTCGAAAATACTTGAAAATATCAATAATTTATTGTTGAACTTAAAATGTGGATACATGTTCAAAAAATATCAATTCTTGATAGAAACACCAAGAATCCCAATATTAAATCTCAATTCATAGAACAAAAATAGTCAAATACTCATGTGATTCAAAACTTACAATTCAAATCTTTATAAGTTCATAATCGAATTATTTAGACATAATTCAACTTATAGAACCATATGAATCCATTAAATAATAATAATTGGCAAGCTTGAATAATTTACATATATACATAATTAAACTCTCATGGTAGGATACCTTGGAAATAAATTCATTTGCCAAACTCATAATAAAAATTAAAGATACGGGCACAAGAACGGAAGAATTATTATTGTTCAAAGCCCCACATACCTAAAAATGGAAGATGAATATGAACTTCTGACTCCGGAACTTTATTCACGAAAATAAAGGGTGCTTCTCGAATCCCTTAACATGATCAACTCGAATCCCAAATCAATTTGAAATTTCTATGGTTCAATCAAGAGACATAGAAGGATGAAATTTTGAGTAGTAGGGTTGGGGTTTGAGCCTTAGGAAATTTTGGAGAAAAATGAGCTATTGAATGCTCTTAATGGACTTAAATCCATGGTTTACCCGGATGGATTGGAGTGGGAATGACCAAAATACCCTTAAAAATCAAATAATGTCAAATCTGTCCTTTGGTGGACTGTTTTGATAGGCTGAAGTAGATCGACCACAATGTTTTGCTCCAATGGAAAAATTCGATGAAACTAATTTCATTGGAAAGAGGACTCTCGGAACTTTCTGTCGATATATAGTAGCTCACCCAGATCATTATGTACAAGGAGTTATGATCGTTTGAAGTTGACCCTAAAATTTATCTGGTCTCAGTATTTTTTTCCTGCACATTTACTGTTCACCACTATTCACAATTAGATCGGAATGATCAGAACTCATCTCTCGAGTGTCTGTTTTGGATGATCCACATATTGTTGGAAATCTTATTCGATTTTCTAAGTGATGACGGGTTGCATATCCAGTAATTCTACACAAAAAAATTATTAATCACGATAAAGAATAGAATTCAACACATTTTCATCGGAGATCTTAACGGACTATTGGAAAGATAAAAAGGCTTTAACGACTCGACACATTTGGGAGCAAAATATTTAACAGGAAAACTCGGGGTATCACATCATCTCCCCCTTGGAAATAGTCATCGCCGAATATCGCTCGTTGGGTTAGGAAGACAAGGAAAATTGAGGATACGCAACTAAAATAGCTTGAGAACAAGTTTATATTTTTCTAAGATTTGGAGTACTTTCCGACGCATAAGCCCATGATAATCACAACGACATAGTTGAGTCTATTACTAAAAGAGTTGGATGAAGGAAATATTATTAACTTCGATTTAAATCCACATTCACAAAGAAAGACATGAAAGATCTAGGATATCATAATATCTCCCTCTTGGGATCGGTTCTCTCTGAATAATACTAATTAATACACGGGACACTTTATGATCGACCCATGGCTTAATACTTGGGTCGGGAATAAAGCAAAGGCTAAATAGAATTTGGTAACTCTCTTCGATGCAAATAAATCATTCTTGAAATGGTTATGCTCACGAAACTTCAAGTAGTAAGATTGGACCACATCGAAAGACGGAAGAAATATATGAATCCATCGAAATAACTATCAAGTTGAATTTCTAGGTGCACGGACCGAATCAAGACACGCTCTCATTCAATTAGGACATGATTCAAAATCTTTCAAAGGAACTTTCAACGCTACTAGGAAGCAATTGGGTTTGGGATATGGTCCGAACAATATATATATATATATATATATATATATATATATATATATATATATATATATATTGAAATAAGGATTTATAACTCGACCCCAATTTTAAGTACGGAGCATAGGTCGATCAGTCTTATATCAAAATAAAAGTACTAGACCCCACACAATACAATTCCTTACTTTCAAGCTTATCAATACGCTTCGCACACCCTTTCTCCGCAATACTATTTTCCCCAAATACCATACTTACTTGATTAAATTCATAATTCTCACAAGGCATTTGCAATCTTGGCTATTCAAATCTAACCAAGCCAAACTCTTTCTCCTCATTTTCAAGCTTAATTTGGAGTCATCAATTTCTCCACCTAACACCATAACATAGCACCATTCTGAATTATAAATTTACACACATCCACATAGTTACAATTCGTCATCTCAAAGATAATTCTTATTACCACTCAATCAACTCTATTCCACTTAATACTCACCATTTTCAACCATCATATTCATATCAACAAGTCTTGAAGCTTAGGGAACTATTCATAGGCATATACACAATTCAACTTATAGCAAGGCCAAGGCTTGCAACTAATATCCTCAGACAGGAGATATATTCACAATACATGAGTGCTATGGAAGATCAATTTACAAGAGCTTTTAGCTTAGACTTCTAAATCAACATAGACACCAAAACTTATCCATAATATAAACTTTAATCTCCATCCATGTATACACACATGATGTTCAAGTGTATCTTTATAATTACGTATACACTCCTAATCAACACCCATAAAACACCTTCTTCAAATTCTATAATCCCTTATTAAGACAACTTCCGGGCACTATTCTTAAGAAAACACTCACTAACTTTTCCAAATAACTAAGCCATGCACAAGACTTCACTTCAACAATTCCCCACCTACAAACCTAGATAAACCATCACACAACCACTTTCACAAACACAACACGAAATGCTTTAAATAACCATGACATCCATCAAAAGCCTAGCCTCAATCTTACTCCACACTTGCCACCTTAGGTAAAATGAACATGCCACAATCTTTATCAATTAAAACCTTCTCACTCTCTCCTATCGTCACCACGGTTCATCCACACTCCCTCGACAAATGAAAAGTCATGAAAGGATAGAATATGAAGGGATATTGTGTATGACTTGGTGCGGTTATTGAGGCCGGAGAACTAGGGTATCAAATGCATGAATTCAACCAAAATCAAGATTAAAGATTAAGGACACCTAGGACATAAATTGAATCTTATAGGTCGCTAAGGATGTTGCCGGTGGATTGAACTTGGACATACAATAAAACTTAAGCACATTCATTATGAACCGCAAACTTGAGTTTGGAGTTTATAGATTATGGAATGTCGATTTAGCCCGCTAGAAAAATTGGGACTCCTTATTTCGATAGTTAGGAGAATATATGATTTCCTATGATATGCATGAACATGTATTATGATCGGGGGAATGAAACATAAGGCATGAGAAAATATCAAAGTCATTGAAAAGGCTGGGGTAAAATAAGATCAACACCACTCCTTCTCACCACCAACTTACAACCCACCGATACACCTACCTGAATACCGCAATCTTAACTTAATTTTTTTTCTACTATCTCCCCATTAGACTTAAGCCAACACTCTGAGTTTAACGAATCACCATACAAACTCTAGTCCATGGAATTCGCTTTACTCCAAAGTCCTCGGATATGCCCATACACAAGATCCATAACTTAACCCTCATAACTACACCCACGAATGCAAAACCCAATCTTAACATAACTCTTAAATACCCACCAACTTAGACAACTTCAAAAGTTATCATACAATAAATCATGCACTCTGCAGCTTAGATTCTAGCACTTACCATGGATATATCAAACCTTCACTAAACCATACTAACTTCTTCGTGCTTTACTAACATCACATCTCAAGCGAACACCCTCGTCAACCTCTAATGCCCAAGTTAACTCACAATTACATCGTATACCATATATCATCATTCATATTTACCCGATCAAGGATAACACTAACCGCTTAACATTTAATAACTTAAAAAAAATCCCCATAAAACCTTGAGCATACTACTACCTCAACACATAATATCACACTTGATCACAAACAAATAGACTTAATCTCCCGTACACACGGTTCAAACCTACTAAATCTCCTCCCTATCACTAATGTCGTAGCAATTCAATCATTAAATTCATTTTTCTTATCACCCGCTATACAAATTTAACAACTCACTCTGACTATGATTAACAACAATCTCAACAACCATTTCCATCTATCAAACACTCCAAACATACTAGTCTACCGAAACCTCATAACGACAATAATCATCCACAATTCCATGGCCTATGCCATAATAATTTATTAACACCGCCTTCCACCACGTTTCCAACCCCTGGTTCCAACCAATGCAAGAACAACAGAGTAATGTCTCACATGGATTCAATAGACTTTGGTTTTGTATTTTGAAAAAGGAAATAAATATCAAAAAAATTATGCTAGTGAATTGAAATAAGCCCCACGTGGCTTCACTAGACTTCAAGTTTTCATCAAAAGATGATCAAAAAATATTTTCAAGAAATAAAAGCCTGGTACACCATAATCAAGGATCCGAGAATATGTGTCTCGCTTTACCTCAACTAAACGACTCAAGAGGGATGAGGGTACATCTTGAAAGCTATGGAAACTTTGCTAGCAAGACCAGGAATATAATCAAGAGAGAAAAGTAGAACTAGTTAATCACCCTATCTCAACATTAGTACACAGATAAGGAAAATACAAAATCACATCATGAATTCTAGGGAGAAATCCAAAAACACTTCCGATATAGGCTAAATGCACAACATTCAACAACGTACATATGACACCTCAATTTTTCGAAACTCAAGAGCACTAATGAAATCATTTTTTTTCTAGCTCACTTACAAGCTCGTAATATCAGAGGAGATTATATAAGAAAGCATCATCTATAAGGATTTATGCTTGACTATATTTGGTATTTTAGAACAAGGAAAAATAATGCAATTTATGCAAGATATGAACCCGTATGAATTTCTTAAGGAACCTTTCCACAAAACGATCTAAGACTTGAAAGAAAGGGAACATATTCCTAAATGCCTCGTAGCCTCTCGAAGAAAAGTACAAACGTCTTCGTACTGGTCCGCAAGACTCTACTAGACACGGCTTCATAGACACCCTAGGACACTTGAAATATGTACTCTGATACTAAGCTTATAATGCCCCAAAATTGGATCCCGATATGTCACATGGTGCTTAAGGTTAAAAGTGACCCCAAGCTAACCCTTCATCTAGCATAACCCAAATCAACTGAATAAAATACATAAAATAGAAGGAATAATGCAGAAACAACCCATAACTTAGTCTAACCAACATGAAAGTAAATTTACACGATCATAATTCCGCTCATATATATACAAATCTTAAACTGAATACACTGACTACTAGTGACTGTCTATGAAGCCTCTACTAGCATTGACCTAAGATAGCCGGGTCATAACTCCTAACTACCCCTACTCAATATGACTGAATATAAAAAATACAATATACCTCAAATCTGAACAACTCAAGTCCCTGAATCAAAAGGACTAATCACCTACCGATCGAGAGCTGCGACCCAGCTGAACATGACATGTGCGCTATAGCTTGTACCTACATTTTGGTATGAATATAGCCCATGAATATATATGGGTAAGCACTTTGAAATGTACTGAGTATGTGGGGGTGCATGCAACAATATAAATAGTATAATCAATTTCATGAAAACATGCATATGGACAATGATGACTCACTTGGCTTGGGTTATATCAAATCATACTTTTCTTAATTTCATAAAAAACAGTTCATATGATAAAATCTCGTAATCTACGTAAATCATTATAAATCATAAATTATGATAAATCATCCTAAATTATCATAAATTATCATATCGTCAAAAATTATCATAGGTAATTATAAATCATCATAAATGACCATAAAACATCATAAACATCTCAAATCTCAAAGTAACTCGGTAATTCAAGAAACTTAATCTTATGGACATGGGAGTTTCCTATAACTGACAACCCACGTGAACTACGTGGAATACCAACGTTTAAAAGCCCCGTTGGCGGGAGCGTCATACTCTTTGCCAGGGAGTACGACCTTAAAACTTCAATAATCACAATCGGGCTCCCTGGCCAATAATATCATCATCAAACAACCCTACGGTTGCACATAGGTTTGGGGAAATACAAAATTTCCCTCTCGGTGCTAAGTACTACTCTACGATAAGCTCAGAATGCGTTAGGAAATCCACCACAATATCACAAGGGTCTATCATAAAGACCAAATCAAATCTCTTTGTCATTTATCAAATCATATCAATTTGTGGATTACTAACTCAACACATTTTAGCTTAAAACATTTTAATCTTCCTCAATATCAACAAGGTATCAATGCATTGAACCATAATTGACTTAACATTTGGACAAGGATATGAAGACTCAATACATAATATTTTCAATAATTTAACTCATCAAAACCATCCGAAAAATACCAAGACTCCTTACAACTTCGATATCAATATACCCAATAACTCAAATCATCAGAAGGAAGCTCAAAATTTGAGACATGACTCGGAAATACTTGGAAATACCAATTATTCATTCTTGAACTTAAAACGTGGATACATGTTCAAAAGATATCAATTCTTGATAGAAACACCAAGAATCCTAATATTAAATCTCAATTCATAGAACGAAAATAGTTAAATACTCATGTGATTCAAAACTTACAATTCAAATCTTTATAAGTTCGTAATCAAAATATTTAGACATAATTCAACTTACAGAACCATATGAATCCATTAAATAATCATAATTAGCAAGCTTGAACAATTTACATATACACATAATCAAAATCTCATGGTAGGACATCTTGAAATTAAATTCATTTGCCAAACTCATAATAATCCATACTAAAAATTAAAGATACAGGCACAAGAACGGAAGAATTATTATTGTTCAAAGCCCCACATACCTAAAAATGGAAGATGAATATGAACTTCTGACTCCGAAACTTTATTCATGAAAATAAAGGGTGCTTGTCAAAGCCTTTAACATGATCAACTCAAATTCCAAATCAATTTGAAATTTCTATGATTCATTCAAGAGACATAGAAGGATGAAATTTGGAGTAGTAGGGTTGGGGTTTGAGCCTTATGAAATTTTGGAAAAAGATGAGCTATTGAATTATCTTAATGGAATTAAATACATGGTTTACCCGGATGGATTGTAGTGGGAATGACCAAAATACCCTTAAAAATCAAATAATGTCAAATCTGTCCTTTGGTGGACTGTTTTGATAGGCTAAAGTAGATCGATTATAACTTTTTTCTCCGATGGAAAAATTATATGAAACCAATTTCATTAGAAAGAGGACTCTCAGAGCTTTCTGTTGATATATAGTAGCTCACCCATATTAATATGTACAAGGAGTTATGATCGTTTGAAGTTGACCTTAAAATTCGCTTGGCCTCAGTATTTTTTTCCTGCACATTTACTGTTCACCACTATTCACGGTTAGATCGGAATGATCATAACTCATATCTCGAGTGTCTATTTTAGATGATCCACATATTGTGGGAAAGCTTATTCGACGCTCTACGCGATGACGAATCGCATATTCAGAAATTCCATACAGAAAAATTATTAATCATGATAAAGAATAAAATTCAACACATTTTTATCTAAGATCATAATGGACTCTTGGAAAGATGAAAAGGCTTTAATGATTCTATACATTTGGGAGCAAAATATTTAACGGGAAAACTCGGGGTATCACAATCGTTGGGTCTGCTATTGTATCAACAAAACCTAGAGTTATAAAAGAAGTTATCGCTAACTCCTGCTTAGTAGTCACGATCCATGGATGCACAACCCACAAAATAAGACAGATACATTTAAATCATATAATAATTTATTTGGTTACATGTTAACACATACAACTTATGTAACAGATGATTCATATGTGACGACGTATTAAATATATGTTGCATCAGATTACCCATATAATGCATAATTTTTAGTAGATGGATAATCTGTTGAGTCGGCTTTAGAGAACCAAAGCAATAGATGGGTAATCTATTGCAAAATATGAATAATCTATCTTAACAAATTACCCATCTATTGCACTAGTTATAGTAGATGGGTAATTAGTTGCAACAAATGATCCATCTATCACAACAGATGGCACATCTGTTTCAATATCTTTCTTTGAGTCAAATTATTTTACTTGAAATAAGATGTAAAACATTATCCAAATGGTTAAAGAGACCAGTCTCCTTAATTTTTGTGTTGCTCTTTGCAGCCAACCACCTAAGGATCTTTGAATGAGAAACCTCATTCGGGTAATCCTTGACCTGCTTTTGAAGGGGGGGAATGGCTTCAAATTCCCAAGCCTAAAAAATGTAAACAGGAAACAAGCAAAAAAATTCATAATAATTATTCAATATAAATTATTGGAAGAGCAAACAAATAGTGATTAAATTTACCATGAAAGCCCAAGGAAAGTCGTATAATGTGATCGTCTTTGGGGTAGCTTTAACAGTAAATATTTGACAGTCAAGTTGTAGTTGTCATATCCCCAGGGATAATTGTTGAATTTCTCAAAATCCTTAGCAAGCTTTAATAAATCATCTTCTATGACTTTGTTGACATCTACAATTTCTCCTTGTGCTTCTTTTCTATGGTTTTATCCTTGAAATTTTCTATCAATTTCGTGGCTCTATAGCCATGTCCATCAATGTCTAGCAACCCATCTATGTTTCCTTGCATTTATTGGTTTTGGTGGGTGGTCGCTTGGACAATGCCTTCTAATACGAGCCAAATGTCCATCATATCTTTTGATGGTCTCGTTCGAAGCTAACAAATGGAGAATTCGGTTTTGGACACATAAAAGTCCTGAGAGTATGTATGGAGAAGTCATTTCGGACACTCAATAAAGTAATTTCGTATGTGGAAAGTTGCTTGGAGGCTTACCTTGATGACTACTCGAGGATCCAAAAGATTGCAAGTGTTGAAGTATGAAGAAGGAGTCCTTACACTCCATGACCTCTCCTTATTAAGGGTGTTTTGGTCTTTCTGTACCATTTCTATACACTCCATAGGAGCACCTTTTCATTAAGGGCAGTTTGGTTATTTGATGTAATAGCTATAAATTAACTTCATTAGGCTTATTTTCTAATTAGTTTTTGATGACATTCTCCAAGATATATTCTTAAACTCCATTGGGAGTATTTTTAGTGTAGGACTTGGAAAAGCCACCCAAAACTAGGGCAAGTCGAGTGTGGATTTACTTGGGTTGCATTTTGGCTTAAAAATGTTGGTGCTTGAGGAGATTAATTTTCCTCTCATGTCTATGTAAGAGTGTGGTGTTGCTATTATGGGTTTTATGGGTTCTAGTGTTAGATACAAACTTAAGTTCCTAAATGCTTATAATAGTTTATGACTCACTATCTATCCTTTACCTTCTTTCATTTTAGTTTGGTGTTTGTTTCTTATGTCGACTTTATCTTATTTCTTTAGGTTAGTTTTCATCTTCATAGGTTCCCATATCATTTGGTATCAAAGCCATATATTAGAATTGTTCCTACAATTCTAAGTCTTAGATTGTTGTTACCTTGAGAAAATCAACACAAAAAGAATGTCAAAATCCTAAAATAAAAAAAAAATTGTTGTTCACGTTTTTATACTTTGGGCAGATTTTTGAATCTTATATCTAGGTAATTTTTGTGTGTTTGTTAGTTTATAGTGGTATATCCTTGTTCCCTATCACTAATAGAGTCTAGATCTAAAATTTGAGCAAAATTCGCATTGATTTAAGCCATCCACCATTGTTGAGCTTGAGTTTGAAGAAATTTGTGGTGGATCTCATTTTTTGGTAAGTTTGGTTGTGGTGTTTTTGAGTTGAAATTGTGATATTTGTTCTTATTTTGTCAATGTGACCTTGGATCTCCACGAATCATCAAATTTGGAGGTCATTTGCTTGAAGGTCAAAGTTGGTCAAACTTTGAATTTTCTTGTTCTTCTTCCTCATCTTCATATACTGTTGAACAGGAATATCAAAAAGTGATTGTTTGATCTAAAAAGAATAAGAAAGATGGTGTAGTACTTGTTTTCTCAAGGAATACTCCAAGCATCTTTCTAGTATTCCAAAGAAAGAAAACAACAAAAGAAATATTCAAGAACAAAGAAAAGTACAAAGGGGGGACCATTTCAAATTCAAACCATTTTGAACTTGAAAAAGGCTTCAATTCTTCCATTATCCCCCTCAAAACCGAAAATACACTCCTTTAGTGAATATTGATAAAAAAAATTCAAAGTTGGAACCAAAGAAATTTTCAAAAACAATAATTGACCAACCCTAAACTACCACGTCATCACTTTTCAAAACTAACCCTAAGCTTCAATTTTTTTTATTCTTAGTTTTAATCCATTGTTTCTTTAGTTTCATTTCTTGATTCTAGTACTAATTGGCAAACTAGTAATTACCTACTAGGTTGTGATTAGTTTTGAATCCATTTTCTTCGTGTTTACATTCGTTGTGTGCCTTTTTATTGTTGGTGATTCATTGTAGTTTCTTGGATCAAGTTTGAATGAGATTTCCTTGATTCTTTACAAAAAAATCCATTCCAAAAAAGAGTAGAAATCAACACTCAACACCTCATAGATTATAAGCCAACTTTCAACACTTGTGAAACCAAGTGTGAGGTAACAAAGGAATGGAGAGTGTAAGGATACTTTTGAGCTAATTAATTTGTTTTTTTTTTTGTCTTTATTTGGTACCATGGGTGATACTTTCAATGCCACTTGTGAAGATTTCAAACGAAACCTTGAAAAGCTATGCTAATTGATATCCACACTTAGACCACCAAATCTAATTCCTCTTTTCCAAGAACCACTTAATCGAAAACTACTTTGTGATGAGAGATCCCCGAAAGAGAAAGTAGGCTTCCATGACACACTCCAAGGTGAAGGCTAAAACTCATGTGAGATAAGGGTAAAAATGCTATCTTCTACACTCTTATAAACCTAGAATATTCTGATATAGCTAGTCGTAGCCAAGTAGATATAGTTTGTGGTTTTCCTAGAAGAGAATGGAACGAGTCTTCCCTTTGTGATACTTTTGATATTGGTAGGTTTCAAGAAGATCCAGTTCTTGTTGTAAATAAGCAAGCACTAGTTGATCTTATAGATGACAAAATTGATTCTTCTTGTAAGAATGATTTGTGTCCACCTAGTGCTAGCATTTGTAACATGATTGAGGTTTCATTGCCAAATAATGAGAGTATTCACACACTATTTGACCCTTTTAAAAACCAAGGTGAGTATATGTTAGTATGTGAGTTGCCAACAACTAGTGAGGGTATGCAAAATAATCAATTGGGTCAAAATGACCTTGATTTCCTTGAATGTTTAGGAAACCTGAATTGTGATTGTTCTTGTGAAAATAGATTTAATTGTGATCCATTTGCTGCATGTGGTGGTTTGGATCTATGTGAGGGTTACTCTATTAAAAGAGAAGGTGGTGCATGTTTAGAAATTCCACCTACTTCTTCCTTATGTGTTTCTTATGTTGAGCATACTAATGGTGATGAACTTGAAAATAGAGAGTAAATGCATAGGGAAACTATAGTTGAAGTTGACTTGTGTTACACCTTTCTCCACACTTTATTTGCTCATAATATTTCCAATGATAGTAGGAGGGTATGTCTAATTAAAAGGATAGCATGTTAGGGAAAAGTGAGTATAGCCTTGATCCTTGTTCTTGGCTACTTCTTCCATTTGACCATGGTGACTTATTGGGTTGTGGAAATTGCAACACAACCAATTGGTGCTTAGTCAAGACGACAAGCAAAGGTTGATTGTGGATGTTGGTATCCTTACTTACGATGGGAAATCTATCTTGGGGATTTACAATCCACTTGATAGACCCAAGTTTTGCATGGGAGGAATTTCTAACAAAGTTAAGTGTTCAATAAAGAAGGGGAGTAATAAAAGGAACAAAGAGAGTTCGCCCTTAAGTGTTTCTATTCTTGACCAAGTTGTCACTATTTGTAGGTCAAGGAGAGAGTTACCTCTTGAGAACACTTTACATAAATTCAATTCATATAATATCCTTCTTTGTGACTTGGTTTTTATTAGGAACCTCTTTCTCAAAGGTGGTTTCATACTTATGAAACCTAGGTAAAATGTGTCATTGGCGTTTTAGGGTGTTGCTTATATACTTGAATCCATGTTTGACACACTTTTGCTTAAGTTACATTAACCACAACTTATGGATGCCAAGTTAAATTTTTGTTTGTGGAAGAGTCCAAGGATGTTAACGACTTCTTTTCACCTTCATCGGGTTGCACAATTTGAAGTATCTTGTGGGACTCTTGGTAGCATGCTTGATATCATTAGTACAGGAAAACAAAACCCTTGGGAGAACTACATGTCTTAGATTGGGATATTTCATAGTAGGTTCTCTAGTTTTCCTAATTGCATGGCTCTATTGATGAAATTCCTTCCCTCGAGAAGTTTTTTGAAAAAAAGAGGTCCTATGTGCTTACCATATATCTTTCTCTCTTTATGTGTTCCTACTTGTGGATACATCTTTGATGAGAATAGTTTTATTTGTACATTTCTTTATTACCTTTATGAATATGATGATGTTCCTAATCTTGTTGAACCAACATTGTAAGTTGGCATGAATTGCCTTAAATAAAGAATTTGTATGTTCTTAAATACTTTTATTTCATTCTTTTGTACATCACATGCTATATATTTTGATCCAAATGGTATTCACATAGATAGTATCACCTTGGATGATACCTTTACATTTGGTTCCTTTCTTTACCGCCTCTTTGCTTATGATGATGTCCATGCTAGTCTTGGATTTACCTTATTTAGAGGTAGGGAGTCTCTTGGATGTTCCACTTGGTTGAGTAGTCATGCTACAAGGATCAATTGTGTTCTTTACCCCTTGAGACATTTGTAGATGTGTGAACCATTAGTGTCACCATTCTTAGTGTGGACTACTAAAGAGATGAAGGAACAATTGTGTCCTATGGCTCCTATGATGAAGGTATTCTAACCTTTAGAAGTTCATAATGGCATTATGACCTATGTAGTTTTATTATCTCTTAGTGATTGTCACAGCAACTTCCTTTGAGATATTTTTACTAAGCTTTTCATGTTAAAAACAAAGGACTCGTGGTTATATTTCAAGCGTGTACCACCTCGGCATGATTATATTATGTAGTGTACTAATCCTAATTCTAACCCTCATGTCATGAGGATGTTGTGCTTGTTTGTTCTTTCATTGATTTTGGAATGTGTGCCTTCGAGGTCGAATCCTTTTCAAAAAGGGGAGGATGATACGATCCAAATGGCCATCATAGTTTTTGATGCCATTATTTGAGGCCAGCACATGGAGAATCCAGTTTTGAACTCATTGAAGGCCCGAGAGTATGCATGGGGAAGTCATAAGTGATAAAGTAATTTCGTGTGTGGAAGGTTTCTTGGAGTCTTTCCTTGATGGCTACCCGAGGCTCCAAAGGATTGCAAGTGTTGAAGTTTGAAGAAGGATTCCTTACACTCCATGACCGTCCCTCATTAAGGGTGTTTTGGTCTTTTTGCATCTTTTCTTTACACCCCCTAGGAGCCCCTTTTTTACGAAGGATAGTTTGGTCATTTCATGTAATAGCTATAAATAGACTCCATTAGGCTTATTTTCTAATTAGTTTTTGATGACATTTACCAAGAGATAGTCTTGAACTCCATTGGGAGTATTTTTAGTGTAGGTCTTGGAAAAGCCTCCCGAAACTAGGGCAAGTCGAGTGTGGATTCATTTGGGTTGTATTTTGGCTTAGAAATGTTGGTTCTTGAGAAGATTGATTTTCCTCTTGTGTCTACATAAGAGTGTGGTGTTGACCTTGTGGGTTTTAGGTGTTCTATTGTTTGATACACACTTTAGTTCCTAAATGCTTATAATAGTTTATGTCTCACCATCTATCTTTTACCTTCTTGTATTTTAGTTTGGTGTTTGTTTTTTATCTCGGCTTCATCTTGTTTATTTAGGTTAGTTTTCATCTTCACAGGTAGTTTCTGTAGCATTCCTTCCCTCTATTTGATGGTGGTGGTTTGACTGTCCTGCTTGCCTTGAACCTTTTGTGGGGTGTTTCCTTGATGAGAGTTCTTTTGGACGATCACATCTCAAGCCTATCACTATGGCAAACTCCTTCAAGCCAAAACAAATCGGCATGCCACAGTAGTTTATCTAGATTTCATCATCTTTTTGCCCTGTCCTTTGAATCATCCCCCACATAGTTGATCCTGCTCTTGATAAGACCATATACCATGCTCATTTGGAAATGGGCAGTGTGGTCCTCAGACAGCTCAAGAAAGTGTCCAAAGCAGCTCTTCTTAAAAAGTCCGTCTATGTTTTCATTCGTTATAGTATTCCTAAATTCATCAAAAGGTTTTCCCAATTGACATTTAAGTACAAGATCACCAGTTAGTTATGCAAGGTCATCTATTGGCATCACAACTAAAACCTGTCAATACTAAGAGTTTTTATAGCCTCATGTTGGGATTTCTATATTAATTCACACCCCATTGGTGATGCCTTATCATCAAGTCGATCATCACCTCTTTCTTATTTTATACCTTCTTCTCTTCTTGTTTATCTTCTTCTTCTTACTCCTCACTTTTATTTTCCTCATCACCATCTACAGACCCTTATCCACCTCCCCCAACATCATTTTCTTATCTTTCCTCAACTCTACTTTTCCCCGAATGAGATTGTTCAAGAAGCTCATCTGAATCCATCTGTACTCTATCCTTTTTTGTTAGGTGGTTAGGAGTTGATCTACTTTCAATTTCTTTTCATTTGTGAGACATGTTTTACCTACAAACAACATAAAAATAAAAAGTACATTACAATTGATGTATGCATAAATTTTAAAAATAGGTAAGACAAATTTCAATAAATTTTTATGCGCCACATTACAAAAAAATTCCAATAGACAAACCATTCATATGAATAGATGAACAATAGACAAATAACCTATTGCAATTGATGAACAACCTGATGAACGAGATCAAAAGAGTCTTGCTATTGATGAAACGTTTGTTGCAATAGATAGGAAATTTATTTGAAGACCGATTTTAATATCCCCCAATAATTGTTCCACCTATTGCAATAGATGGACCACCAATACCACCACACACACCAATAATACCGACACCCCCAACAAATGCTACCTACACCACCACCAATAACCACTACAAACACCACCAACAGCCACCACAAACACCACCAATACTAACACCACCAACCATTCTCACCACACCAACACCAATAGCCACCATAAACACCACCAACAACCACCACAAATACCACTAATACCGAAACCACCAACACCACCAACCAATGCCACTAACACCACAACCAACAGCCATTACCAATACCACCAACACCAAAACCAATGCCAATAATAGTAATATTTAGCTCACCAACACCACTAATGCCACCACGACGACACAAACTCTACCACCAATAAATATTATCACCACTAAGAACGCCACTACCACCAATGCCACCAACACTAACACTGAACCACCAATACTAACACCACCACTAATACCACATTTAATGCCACCTATACCACTACCACCACCAATAGCCACCAACAATACCATAAACACAACCCACCAAAACCAAAGAAAGTCAATGAAATACTACAATAAAAACTAGGATTTTCTCAGGTTCTTCCTACGATTTTAGCATGAAAACTCAAAATTGTTAACCCATTCTTGAAGATAATACAAATAAAAATCTTATTATTCATCATTAACTAAAAATTCTTAATTTTTATAAAAAATAAAAAATATATAACTCTTCTCAAACTCTTTTACCTATGAAGACAGCGAAAATGATGGATATAAGCAAGAATAAAGTTGAAAATAATAATAATGTCATAAAAAATAGTAAGAAAACTGATTTATTATGAATGGTTCAGAAATATGTGGAGTATTTATTATCTATTTTATTGAGAGATAAAGAAAAGAGCTAGAACTCGAGATTTGAAATGATGAAATATTTTTTCCTCAAATGGATGATCTGAATGGATTGATTTTGTAATACCTCGTACGCTTCAAAGCTAGAAATAGGACCTTCATTCCTACGAGTGTAAATACTAGTCCTATGATTCATACTTTAATTAATATTTCATGATCATTAACCTAGTATAAAGAAAGATTATGAGGTGGAAAATATGTTCTTAAGTGTCTCTTAGAGTAAAGTGAGCTAAGAGACTTTGATTCGGCCAATTATTGGTGTTTGATTTCACAAGAGTCATCTTTGAATAAGTATAACATTATGTATACGTGGAATTCGGAAGATTAAGACCCACCAAATTGTATATATCAAAGTAGCTTTTCAACGATACCAATTTTGCCTTAATCCGATACCCAAGCAAAACGTTATGCCCATTTTCGTGAGAAGCAGTAAGGGTGTACGATTGGTTAGGTGCCGCCCAACCAAACTTAAGTGATTGACAAGGCGTTTCCCACCTTGACTTGGGCGATTGAATGGGTGCCGCCTAAGTTATTTCCAAGTGCCAAAAACATTCTATTTTGACCTAGATCAAGGATGTCAAAGCCATTTCACACCCCTAAACAAGTCCTAATCACTTCAAAACATTTTTATGAGATATTAAACACATAATCTCCTCTATATTAACCCTAATAAATCATTAAAAAATCAAAATCCCTCTTTCATTCCCAAGAAAAAAAATCCAAGTGTCATCTCTCAAGAATCAAGAAGATAAGTTTCAAATTCAAAGTTCTCTCTAAGGATTCTTTCAATCAAGGTATGTGGGGTTATGAACAAGGATACTCCTTTCATCCTTGTGTCTAAAAATATTTTCTAAAGTTGAATTTACATGATTTTCAATTTAGGGTTCATACCCAAATATCATTGTTTAATCCTTATGAAGTTAAAGTAATTTAAGTGTTGAATTGCATGACTATTTTCACATACTTATGCATGTGACTTGATTTTGTATATTGAGCATTTAATTTCATTATCTTGACTTGAATTTTTAAACCATTTCAAGATTTTCATTATTGAACATGAATTGTGATGATTTGGCATGAGTTTCAAGAAAGGCTTTTCAAGCCCTAAGTTTTAGTCTGGATATTTCAAGAAAGATGATGTTTAAGAATTCTTTGAAAAGTATGTATTTAGATTTTAAGAAAGATTTTGATCTTTTGATCCTCAACTAAGATATAGAATCCAGATAGTTAGTCTTGATTACAGTTTAAAATAGACAGACGTATAACTGGTTTTCATTATAAACTCTTATACTAGTTTTAAGATGGATTTCCTGCAGAATAAGCATATAGATTAAAGAAAGTAGTATTTAGAACCGATTTGGGTATGATTCCTAGGTCTCATGCCCGAAAAGTATGTGTCACCATAGGTTTTAATACCCCTAGTGGGTTCAGTATAGTGATTGCTCTATCTAGCTTCTATTCTGATGGCAAGGGTAGAAAAACTCTACCAACATGGATAAGAGACGTTGGACTCAATGATAGCTCACATAGTTTATGTCGGTTAGAAGAACCTCCCTAACATACAAGATTTTAAAAGAAACTCCCTAAGTCCTAAGACATAATAATAAAATAATTTTTAGAAACTAAGTGTAAAGGGCTCATAATTTATTTCAGATGTTGTTTTTTACATAAGTCATTAGCTATGAGATTTCAGCTTTAAGTTTACAGATATAAAGGAGATTCCTTTTTGCACTTAGCTTGCATGATTTGAAATAGACTTAACTTCTATCCTACTTATCCCACGAACAGAAAGAGTAAAAGTACAACTTTTAGAACTAAGTGTGATGGCTCACAAAGATTGTTTTTATGATTTACTACAGTATGCTTATATTTTGCAGTTTTTAAAGTACTCTAGCCAATGTGAGTCATTTACACTTAGCATGTATTCTTTACCAGTTATATGCATAGTTAGTCACTATTTTTACTTATGCATTAACCCTCACATGATCAATAGATTCTAAAAGTACTGATCCATACTATGTGCTACATTGTTTAATAATGTAGGTACAAGTTGTAGCATGTACATCATAATCAGACAGTTGCAGCTTCCAGTCAGCGGGTCATGAGCCCTTTTGATTTAAGGGTTCAAGTCAGTCATAGTTCGAGACATTTTATTTTCTTTATTCAATTGTATTGGTTTGGGATAGTTGGGAGTCATGTCCTGACTACCTATAGTCAATACTAGTAGAGGCTTCATAAACAGATAGTAGAGTTAATGTATTTAATTTCGATTTTGTTTTGTAAAGCAGAGTTGTATTCATTTTTTTATAGTTTTGTTTTGAAGATATTCAGTAGAGACATATTTTCTGCTTACTTATTTCAGACATGTATTTTATCTAGTTGCTCATGAGTTATACTGTACAAGGGTCAGCTTGGGATCACTGTGGTCCTAAGCACCGTGTGACAACTAGGGGGTAGCCTCAGGTAGTAACAAATTTGTATTTTGGAAAACAATGATAAGTTTTGAAAATATTAATTTGGTTTGAATTATTTTCCCATCCCTAGTTGTAGCTAAATCAATTTAGGTTTTTCAAATATTAAGCTAATATGAATCATTTCTGCTCAGATTGGTCGATTGATGACTCAGGTCAGGAGAAGTGCAATACCAACATCATGCAATATAGTTGACACTATCAAATCATCCCTATTTGTAGCTAAATCCCTTTAGGTATTTCAAATAATAAGCTAATATGAATAATTTAAACTTAGATTGGTCGATTGACCACTTGGGTCAAGAGGAGCACAATACCAACATCATGCAATATAGTTGACCATATCAACTAATCCCTAGTTATATCTAAATCAATTAACGTATTTTAAATAATAAGCTAATATAAATTATTTTAACTCAGTTCAGTCGATTGATGACTCGAGTTAGGAGGAGCGCAGTACCAATATCATATAATATTATTGACCCTATCAACTCATCCCTAGTTGTATCTAAATCAATTTAGTTATTCCGAATAATAAGCTAATATGAATCTTGTTTGATTAATGACTCGGGTCAGGAGAAGCACAAAACCAATATCATGCAATATAGTTGACCCTATTAACTCATCCCTAGTTGTAGCTAAACCAATTTAGGTATTTAAAATAATAAGCTAATGTGAATGGTTTCAACTCAGAATGGTTGATTGACGAATAGGGTCATGACGAGAGCAATACAAACACCATGCAATATAGTTGACTCTATCAACTCATCCCTAGTTGTAGCTAAATAAATTTAGGTATTTCAAAAAATAAGCTAATATAAATCGTTACAACTCAGTTTGGTCGATAGACCACTCGAGTCAGGGGAGCCCAATGCCAACATCATGTTATATATTGAACCTTTCAACTCATCCCTAGTTGTAGCTAAATCAATTGAGTTATATCAAATAATAAAATACAATATGAAATATTTCAACTCAGATTAGTTGATTGACGACTCAGGTTAGGAGGAGCACACTACCAACATCATATAATTTAGTTGACCCTATCAACAAATATATAGTTATAGCTAAAAAAATTTAGGTATTTCCAATAATATGCTAATATGAATTGTTTCAACTTAGATTGGTCGATTGACGACTCGGGTCAGAAAGAGCACAATACCAACACCATGCTATATAGTTGACCCCATCAACTCATCCCAAGTTGTAGCTAAATCAATTTAGGTATTTCAAATAATAAGCTAATATGAATCATTTCAACTCATATTGATCAACGGACGATTGGGTCAGGAGCAGCGCAATACCAGTATTATGCAATATAGTTGACCTTATCAACTCATCCCTAGTTGTAGCTAAATAATTTATGTATTTCAAATTACAAGCTAATATGAATTATTTCAACTCAGATTGATCGATATTGATGACTTGAGTTAGGAAGAGTGAGATACCAACATCATGCAATATAGCTGATCCTATTAACTTATCCCTAGTTATAGCTATATCAATTTTGGTATTTCAAATAATAAGCTAATATGAATTATTTCAACTCAGATTGGTCGATTGATGACTCAGGTCAGGAGGAGTGCAATACCAACATCATGCAATATAGTTGACCATATGAACTCAGCCCTAGTTATAACTAAAACAATTTATGTATTTCAATTAATAAGATAATATAAATCATTTCAACTCAGTTTGGTCGATGGATGACTCAGGTAAAGAGGAGCTTAATATCAAGATCATGTAATATAGTAGACCCTACCAACTCATCCCTAGTTGTAGCTAAATCAATTTAGGTATTTCAAATAATAAGCTAATATGAATCTTTTCAACTCAGATTGGTTGATTGACGACTTAGGTTTGGAGGAGCACAATACAAACATCATGCAATATAGTTGACCCTATAAACTCATCCCTAGTTGTAGCTAAATCAATATAGGTATTTTAAATAATAAGCTAATATGAATTATTTCAACTCAGATTTGTCAATTGATGACTCGGGTTAGGAGTAGTGCAATACCAACATCATGCAATATAGTTGACCCTATCAACTCATCCCTAGTTGTACAAAAATAAATGTAGGTATTTCAAATAATAAGCTAATTTGAATAGTTTTAAATTAGTTTGGTCAACTGAGGACTCGGGTCAAGAGGAGCGCATTACCAGCACCAAGCAATATAGTTGACCCTATCAACTCATCCCTAGTTATAGAAAAATCAATTTAGGTATTTTAAATAATAAGATAATATGAATCATTTTAACTCAGATTGGTTTATTGACGACTCGGGTCAGGAGGAGCGCAATACCAACATGATGTAATATAGTTGACCCTATCAATTCATCGCTAGGTGTTGCTAAATTAATTTAGGTATTTCAATAATAAGCTAATATGAATTGTTTCAAATCAGATTGGTCGATTGACGACTCAACACAGAAGGAGCGTAGTACCAACATTATGTAATATAGTAGGCCCTATCAACTCATCCCTAGATGTAGCTAAATCAAATTAGGTATTTCAAATAATAAGCTAATATAAATCATTTCCACTCAGTTTAGTCGATTGATGACTCGGGGCAGGAGGAAAGAAATACCAACATCATGCAATATAGTTAAACCTATCAAGTCATCCCTAGTTATAGCTAAATCAATTTAGGTTAATCAAATAATAAGAAAATATGAATCATTTTAACTCAGATTAATCGATTGACGACTTTGGTCAGGAGGAGTGTAATACCAACATCATGATATATAGTTGACCCTATCAACTCATCCCTGGTTTTAGCTAAATCAATATAGATATTTCAAACAATAAGTTAATATTAACATTTTATCTCAGTTTAATCAATTGACGACTTGGGTCAGGAGGAACGTAATACTAACATCATGAAATATTATTGACCCTATTAACTCATCCTTAGTTATAGGTAAATCAATTTAGGTATTTCAAATAATAAGCTAATTTGAATCATTTAAACTCAGATTGATCGAATGACGACTTGGGTCAGGAGGAGCGCAATACCTACATCTTGCAATATAGTTGACCCTATAAACACATCCCTAGTTGTAGCTAGATCAATTTAGGTATTTCAAATAATAAACTAATATGAATCGTTTCAACTCATATTGGTTGATTGATAACTCGGTAAGGAGAAACACAATACCAACGTCATGAAATATAGTTGTCCCTATAGACTCATCCTTATCTGTATCTAAATTAATTTAGGTATTTCAAATAATAAGCTAATATGAATCGTTTCAACTCGGATTGATCGATTAACAACTCGGATCAGGTGGAACGCAATATCAACATCATGCAATATAGTTGACCCTATCAACTCATCCCTAGTTGTAGCTAAATTAATTTAGGTATTTCAAATGATAAGCTAATATGAATCGTTTCACAACTCATCCTTAGTTGTAGCTAAATGAATTTAGGTATTTCAAATAATAAACTAATATGAATCGTTTCAACTCATATTAGTTGATTGATAACTCGGTAAGGAGAAACACAATACCAACATCATGCAATATAGTATACCCTATCAATTCATCCCTAGTTTTAGCTAAATCAATTTAGATTCTTCAAATAATAAACTAATATAATTTGTTCCAACTCAGTTTGGTCGATTAAAGACTTGGGCCAGGAGAAAAGCATTACCAACATCATGCAATATAGTTAACCCTATCAGCTCATCCCTCGTTATAGCTAAATCATTTTAGGTATTTCAAATAATAAGCTAATATAAATTATTTCAGCTCAAATTGATCGATTGATAACTCGGATCAGGAGGATCAAAATACCAACATCATATAATATAGTTGACCCTGTCAAGTCATCCCTAGTCATAGTAAAATCAATTTAGGTATTTCAAATAATAATCTAATATGAATTATTTTAACTCAGATTCATCGGTTGATGACTCAGGTTAGAAGGAATGCAGAACCAACATCATGCAATATAGTTGACCCTGTCAACTTATCCCTTGTTTTAGTTAAATTAATTGAAGTTGTATTTGAAAATATTAACTCAATTAAAATTGTATCAAAATAAATTTTCAACCTTTTGCAAAAGATGAGTTATCCGTTGGAATTTATCAAATAGATTAATAACTCTATTATAACATATTGCATATATTTTGTAAATTATCAAATAGACATTGCCACTGTTGTGACATATTACTGAGCCATTGAAAATTTTCAAACAAAAATTGACATTTTGTTGCAACAGATGACTTATATGTTTTAAGATTTTTTTTTTATTTTATAGCAATTTCATATCTGAGATAAAAAAATATAAAATACTAAGGCAGTAAAAAATATTACTTGAATAACTCAAAAATACTAAGCTTAAGAGCAGGCTGCTAACCAACTGCTCTAAAAGCTATAGCTGGTAGAGCGAGGCAGCAACCCACCCTTTATAGGCCCTGAACCACGCGAATCACGAACCCGATCCACACCCCCACCAAGGCCAACTCGAGGTAGATGGCGACCCGCAAAGCCCCACCTGTACGAACCCGAGATAGGTGGCCACTGTGCCATCATCCCCCCTTTCTTAGGGTAAGGTTCGCCCTCGAACCTGCGCATGGTGTAAGTGGGATTCGAACCCGTGACCCAGCTTTGATACCAAACCTTAAGAGAAGGCTGCTAACCAACTGCTCTAAAAGCTATAGCTGGTAGAGCGAGGCAGCAACCGATGATATGGTTATGGCTGCCCCCACAGGTACACGGCCTTTCACACGAAGCCAAGCGCGGGAATTACAAACACTCCAAGCCTTGTTCATGTAAATGGCCGTGTGTGAGTTGTTGGCCGAACCAAGCAAGGGCCTCAACGTCCTTATGTGTGAGGAGGGGCCTAAAGTGTAATAAATTAATTCCCCAAGGAGGCCACAACAAAGCAAGGGCGGATGGGTCTTTTTACTCATTTTGTTGTAGTATAAATAGAACATGATAGTGAGATATCCACTAGTTTTTGAAATCTGAAATTTGTAACCTAAAACACTAAAACATTTCCTCTCTCTTCTTCTCCAAGAAGCCGTCCATAGCTTCTCACAAGTAGAGTGATACTTGTGTTGTCTCTTTGGCTAGAAACAAGGGTTTTGAGGTCGTTGAGTGCCTCTTGGTCCTCGTAAGAACTTGGTGTTTATATTCATTAGGCTTAGGGTCCTCTCTTGATGTTAGGGTTCTTAGTTTCTTGAATATTATATGTCAAGTTATCTATCTTTCTTTATCTTGTGTTGTTGTTGATTTTGTTATCTTGAGAGTCTAGTGAAGCCGTGTGGGGCTCTTTCGATTCACTAGCATTTGATTTCCACCTTGTTGTTCTCGGATTGTGGCTTAAAAACCGAAACTATCTCTTGTGTTGTAAGCTTAAAACCGGAAACTAAAACTTGTTACTCTTGTGTTGTTGGACTGAAATCCGAAAACTCTTGTGTTGTTGGTTTGATCTTGCATCATTTGGTATCAAAGCAAGACCGGTTGTGTTCCAACATAACCCATCTTGGGAAAGTTCTCGGATTAAACAAACTACAAAAAAAAAAAATTTGAAATCTGTCCACTAAGAGTTAAAAACCGAGGATGATGTTGTATGCCTAGATCTAGGTGTTATTTTGCTTGTTTAGAGAGTTTCTAGTGTTGGTTTCTTTCTCACCAACACTAAGGTGTCTAGATCCAAGGTTGAGCTTGAAATGTTGAATGTTGTGTAGTGACTTAAAGTGGCCGAAAGTTGAATGTTGTTGAAGACCAAAGAAAAATCGGTGGTTGTGTGATTTTGTGCTAAGGAAGTGTTGAAGTTTGTGGAGTGTTCATCTCTTGAACTTGTGCATATTGTTCATCTTGTTGAGTGTTCATCTTGTTGTGTGCTCAAGTGGTAAACTTATAAAGTTGATTGTGAAAGACTTGCACCCATCACTTTGTAGATTTGTCAATCACTTCCCCTAAATCAAGGAACCTTGTTTTGTGGAAATTGTCAACCTAACCAACTTTCTTGAGTTTGAAAAAGAGTTAAGACCTCAAAATTTTAAGTTTTCCCACCAAAACACTTTTCCATTTACCACAAGTTGTGTGAGTATTAATTCAAGACAAAAAAAAAGTATATAAATCCGAAGGGAAGGAGAACGTGTGGGGCCGATGCATGTTACTATGTCACCATAAGCTCAACTTAGGATAATCTATGGTTGCTAATTGTTGATTCTTGGTTTCCCTTACTTGGTCTTAGAACTAATTAACAAACTAGTATCTTCCCACTAGGTTGTTAACTAGTTCCTTGAGCCGTTTGTTCGTGTCTACGGTTGCTTGTGTGCTTTTATTCGTTTGAATGAGTTGCTGATTTTTGATTCTAGTCCGGCAAGAATTCTTTGAGTCTTCAAACAAGAATCCATTCCGGACAAGAGCTTACTCAAAACCTTGTAAATCTCACGGTTACTAGCCAATTATACAACACTTGTGGAACACGAACTTGTGGGAACTAAAGCGGCTAATACCTTGACGATGGAAGGAACAACCTCTCATAATGCGGATACTAATGCCCTTGACTCAATGAGGGCCACTCTCGAGGCCGTTACTCGGACACTTGAAAGGATGAACTCGGAGTTTGGGGCCGTGAGGGGGGACTTGGCAGCAATAAGGGGGGAAGTATCGACTATTAGTGGGAGGCTAGATCAAGTGGAGAGTCAAAGGAACTCTCGGCCATCGACTCCTCTACATGTCTCTACCAATGGTCATGATCGGACATCCTCCGCAACCATCACTCCCGAAATGGTCCACCAAATGTTAAATGCACCTCAAGCTCCACTAAATACCGCCAACCAATCTACCAACTTCCCTCCAACCCGAGACTCCACTAGACCATTACATTTCCAAACTCCTCCAATTCCACAAGAGGGATTTGGGCGCCAAGCACCACCACTAAATCCGAACCCTCCCTTCCAAGCTCCACTAAACCAAAGACCACAAATTCCAATTCCTACGAATCAAAATGGCCAAGGCCGACCAGCCCACCTTGACGGATACGGTAGAGAGGAGTATGATGGAGAGGGGGCCTATGATGATGCCTATATGAGGGAGGAGGAGTTAAGAGGGGGTCGGGGAGAACCTAGGAGATACCGGGGGTATGGAGATAGGGGAAACCGACACCAAGAGAGAGACGTAGGCATCAACACCATCAAGTTGAGCCTACCTATCTTTAAGGGTGAAAGTGACCCCGAGGCTTACTTAACTTGGGAATCGGCTTGTGACAAAGTCTTCCAAGTTAATGACATCTCGGAAGAAAAGAAGAGTTGCTATGCTATAGCTCACCTCGAGGGCTATGCTAACACTTGGTGGGAGTATGTTAAACGATTTGGTAATGAATTGGTTGACGGGCAGCCACCACCTTGGTATCGGTTGAGGTATTTGATGAGGCAACGGTACCTTCCCGAGAGATACCGGCATGAATTGCTTGCTAGATTATATGGCTTGCGGCAAGGAGGCAAGAGTGTGATGGCCTATTTTGACGAGTTCCAACAACTCATGTTGAAACTTGATCACCGTGGGGAGCAAATCAGCCACGACATCATTCGGTTCAAGTGTGGATTGAACAAAGAGATCTCCACTCACTTGACCCTTCAACGGTTCGAAACTATTGACGGTATATTCCAAGCGGCCCTAGAGATTGAGAGGGAACTTAAGGAGAGATCAACCTTCAAGGCCAAGGTCCAAACCCCCTCGGGTTGGACCAAAAACAAGGACCAACCCGGTCCTATGAAGCTGCCCGAACCCAAAACAGCTCCTAAGTTTCCTCCGAAGCCGGAGGCTCACAAGTACCCCAACCCAAAGGGGTTCCAATGTTTCAAATGCCAAGGTTGGGGGCATAAGGCGAATGAATGTCCGAACCGGCGTAATGTGATCCTACGAGAAGGGAAAGTATACTACCTTGGTGAGGAGGTGGTGTCCGAAAAGGGGGAGGTTGAGGCCGAGCCTCAAGATGGAGAGGAAGCCGAGAATGAACCGAAGGAGGAAGGAGTAGATGATGGTGAAGATGTCTACCCACAAGAAGGGGAATGTGTGGTTCCGAACTTTGTGGTTAGACGCGTTATGATTAGTAAGGCGGTAGATAACCCGAGCCAAAGAGAAAATCTATTCCATACCAAGTGCCTTGTAAAGGGGAGTCTGTGCACCTTGGTAATTGATAGTGGTAGTTGTACTAATGCTGCGAGCCATGCTATGGTAAATTTCTTGAAGCTACCGACTACACCCCACACTAGTCTTTACAAACTACAATGGTTGAATAATTGTGGTGAATTGAAGGTCACACGGCAATGTTTGATTCGGTTTAAGGTGGGCAACAACCACGATGAAGTACTTTGTGACGTGATTCCGATGCAAGCATGTCACTTGTTGTTAGGTAGGCCTTGGCAATATGATAGGTCTACTAAACACGATGGGAGGACCAACCGATACACGCTTGAGAAGGATGGCCGAAAGGTCACACTTCACCCTCTTTCACCCTCCCAAGTAAATGAGTGGTATAAAAAAATGAGAGAATTGAAAGGGAAGGGGGGGAACCCGAGAGGGGAGAAAAGGGAAGGGAGGCCGTAGGTGAGGAGGTAGGGACATCCGAGGCTATCCCAACACCAAGGGAAAGGGAAAACGTAGTGATGTTGGCTAGGAGAAAGGAACTTTTCGTGGACCATGATGAAAACAAGCCAATGCTACTTTTGGCCCATTGTTTTAATACTAACCCCGCTAATCCTTCCATTTCCCGTTTGATTTCTTGTGTGTTGCAGGAGTATGAAGATTTGTTCCCGCAAGAACTTCCGCAAGGATTGCCCCCGCTTCGGGGAATCGAACATCAAATTGATTTGGTGCCGGGTTCACAGCTTCCAAACAAACCGGCCTATAGGAGTAATCCTATGGACACGAAGGATCTTGAAAGACAAGTGGAGGAACTACTCAACAAGGGATACATTAAAGAAAGCATGAGTCCGTGTGCTGTTCCGGTACTTTTGGTACCAAAGAAGGACGGAATGTGGCGCATGTGCGTTGATTGCCGAGCCATCAACAAAATCACTATAAGGTATCGTCATCCAATCCCTAGACTAGATGATATGTTAGATGAGCTCCACGGATCTTGTGTGTTTTCTAAAGTGGACCTTAGGAGCGGCTATCACCAAATTCGCATGCAACCCGGTGATGAGTGGAAGACCGCATTCAAGACCAAATTTGGTCTATATGAGTGGCTGGTCATGCCATTCGGCCTTACCAATGCTCCTAGTACTTTTATGAGGCTAATGAATCATGTAATGAAGCCTTATATTGGGAAGTTTGTGGTGGTTTACTTTGATGATGTGTTGGTATATAGTAAGTCTATTGATGATCATGTAATGCATTTGAGATGTGTGTTTGATATACTCCGAACGGAGAAGTTGTATGCCAACATGGAGAAGTGTTCTTTGGGTGTTGATAAAGTTGTATTCTTGGGATTTGTTGTGAGCTCGAAGGGCGTGGAAGTGGACAACTCCAAGATAGACTCTATACGAAGTTGGCCGACCCCTAAAACTATTGGAGAAATCCGAAGTTTCCACGGGTTGGCAAGCTTTTATAGGAGGTTTGTCAAAGGATTTAGTTCCATAGCAGCCCCCTTGACCGAGGTAATTAGAAAAGACGGACCCTTTAAATGGGGTGAAGAGCAAGCTAGGGCTTTTGAGGCCTTGAAAGCTACGCTCATCTCGGCGCCTTTGTTGCAATTGCCCGATTTTGATAAGATGTTTGAAGTAGAGTGTGATGCTAGTAAGGTTGGCATCGGGGCTGTTTTGATGCAAGAAGGTAAGCCCGTTGCCTATTTCAGTGAAAAGCTCAAAGGGGAAACTCTTAATTATTCGACTTATGATTTGGAGTTGTACGCCCTTGTTAGAGCCTTGGGAAATTGGCAACATTATTTGTGGCCTAAGGAGTTTGTGATACGAACGGATCATGAGTCGTTGAAACACCTTAAGAGTCAAGACAAGCTGAATAGGTGTCATGCTAAGTGGATTGAATTCATCGAGACGTTCCCTTACGTAATTCATTACAAAAGGGGAAAGGAAAATGTTGTTGCCGATGCCTTGTCTCGGAAGCATGTGCTTGTTGCTACCTTGTCCTCGAAGTTGATGGGTTTTGAGAGCTTGCGGATGTTATATCCCGAGGATCCTATCTTTGCTCCTATTTTTAGGGAATGCGAAGAGTGGGGAAGGGACCGTTGGCTCAAGGAAAATAACCACTCCTCCTACTCTCGGTTTGATGGCTATTTGTTCAAGGGGAGGAGGTTGTGTGTTCCTGCCAGCTCTTGGCGGGAATTATTTGTGAGAGAGGCCCATGACGGAGGCCTCATGGGTCACTTTGGAGTAGGCAAGACCCTCGGCATCCTAGAGGAGAATTTCTATTGGCCCAAAATACGCAAGGACGTCACAAAAATTTGTAGTCAATGCGTGGCCTGCCGGAGTGCGAAATCTCGCCTCCAACCGCAAGGGTTATACACCCCACTACCTACTCCCCTTAGACCTTGGCTGGACATATCGATGGATTTCGTTTTGGGGCTGCCAAGGACTAGAAAGGGCCGAGATAGTATTTTTGTCGTTGTTGATAGATTCTCTAAAATGGCTCATTTTATTCCATGTGTTAAAACCGAGGACGCTCCTAGTGTAGCTTCATTATTTGTTGAACATGTTGTAAAGCTTCACGGAGTACCGAGGACCATTGTGAGTGATAGGGACTCCAAGTTCCTAAGCCTCTTTTGGAAGTCCATGTGGGGTAGGCTTGGCACGAAGTTACTTTTCTCCACGTCTTGCCACCCACAAACCGATGGCCAAACGGAGGTAGTAAATAGAACCTTAGGGTCTATGCTACGCTCTATGGTTAAAGGTAAATTGACTTCATGGGAAGAACACCTGCCCTTGGTGGAATTTGCATACAATCGGGTAATACATTCGAGTACGGGAATGACTCCCTTTGAATGTGTTTACGGCCTAAATCCCCTTACCCCTTTAGATCTCACTCCTTTGTCTAGTGATCTCATGACCAGCTTAGATGGAAATAAAAGAGCCGAGGCCATGAAAAAAATGCATGAGACGGTGCGGATCAAGCTTGAAAAGAAGAACCAAGAGGTTGCAAAACGGGCAAACAAAGGGAGAAGGAAACTAGTGCTTGAACCCGGAGATTGGGTGTGGGTGCATCTTCGAAAGGATCGGTTTCCAGCTCAAAGGAAGTCCAAATTTCTGCCGAGGGGTGATGGTCCTTTCCAAGTACTTGAGAGGATCAATGACAACGCCTACAAGATTGACCTACCACCGGAATATCAAGTGCACAACACCTTCAACGTCGGAGATCTCTCCCTCGTGGATGCGGTTGAAGATGATCAAATGCCGAATTTGAGGTCAAATTCCTCTCAAGATGGAGAGGATGATATGGTTATGGCTGCCCCCACAGGTACACGGCCTTTCACACGAAGCCAAGCGCGGGAATTACAAACACTCCAAGCCTTGTTCATGCAAATGGCCGTGTGTGAGTTGTTGGCCGAACCAAGCAAGGGCCTCAACGTCCTTATGTGTGAGGAGGGGCCTAAAGTGTAATAAATTAATTCCCCAAGGAGGCCACAACAAAGCAAGGGCGGATGGGTCTTTTTACTCATTTTGTTGTAGTATAAATAGAACATGATAGTGAGATATCCACTAGTTTTTGAAATCTGAAATTTGTAGCCTAAAACACTAAAACATTTCCTCTCTCTTCTTCTCCAAGAAGCCGTCCATAGCTTCTCACAAGTAGAGTGATACTTGTGTTGTCTCTTTGGCTAGAAACAAGGGTTTTGAGGTCGTTGAGTGCCTCTTGGTCCTCGTAAGAACTTGGTGTTTATATTCATTAGGCTTAGGGTCCTCTCTTGATGTTAGGGTTCTTAGTTTCTTGAATATTATATGTCAAGTTATCTATCTTTCTTTATCTTGTGTTGTTGTTGATTTTGTTATCTTGAGAGTCTAGTGAAGCCGTGTGGGGCTCTTTCGATTCACTAGCATTTGATTTCCACCTTGTTGTTCTCGGATTGTGGCTTAAAAACCGAAACTATCTCTTGTGTTGTAAGCTTAAAACAGGAAACTAAAACTTGTTACTCTTGTGTTGTTGGACTGAAATCCGAAAACTCTTGTGTTGTTGGTTTGATCTTGCATCATTATAGTTATTAAAGAATATTTAAATTTAATCTCTCAAATTCTCTTTTCTTCAGTCATAAATTAACTCATCTCTATTCTGTTTTTTAGAATTCTCTTTCACTCATCATTAGGGTAATCACAACCCATTCTAGAATTCTCTTTCGCATGAGGATCCTTTCGGATCTCAACCAATCTATATATTTTTTTGACTAAAATGGGTGTTCTGATCCCTTTAATTTTTTGATATTACAAGTATGGTTCACTATTGCTCTTTCTTTCTCGTCTTCTTCTTTATATGTTATTTAAATTAGATATTTATATTTGTTGTTTTTATTGATTTTTCCATTACCTGTATCTTATTTATTGAGAAAATTGATGGAAATATGACTTTTAAGTCTTGAATAAATGAACTGTTGTTTTTATTACAATATGTAAAAAAAGTCATCTATTGAGAGAACATAAAAAGCCTTGTTGTTAGTATCATTTCTTTTATGTCCTTTGTTTGTTTCTTTGTTAGTGGTGCTGTTATTATGGTGTTATTGTTGTTGGAATGCATGGTGTTTGTATTGTTGATGGGGTTGTTTCTTTGTTATTGATATTGGTGGCGGTGTTATAATAGTTTCCTCAACTATTGTAACTGCTGAATCAGCTGTTAGAATGGATAGAGCAACTATTAAAAGAATCAAACCAGTAGCAATGCTGGTTTGATTTATTTCAACAGATGACCCATTTGTTGCAACATGTCAGTCATCTATTGCTACAGATATGTCGTTTATTACAACAGATGGCTCATTTGTTGAACAGATAGGGAATACTCATGTATTCATTCCACGCATATTATTATTAACCTCAGCAGATTAAAAATTTTTCCTTACAATTTAAAAGAACACAATTTTCAAAGTGATTATGTTTTGCCATGACCACTAACAAAGCTCAAGAACAAACAATAGACTTTTTTGGCATTTATTTAAGAGAACCAGTATTTTCTCATGGTCAACTATATGTTGCTTTGTCGAGAGCCAAGATTTCTAATAATGTTAGAGTACTATAAGACCTCCTATTGCTGATAATCATAATGATTGTTAAACATCTAATATAGTATACAATGAAATTATTGCAAAAGCTTTTTCCTAACTAACAATTTCAATGCTAATGGTAAATCCTCTTCTATTTTTACGACTGTTGAATCTATGTACCATTTCTAATTATATCATTTGTTACTGGTTTGCAATTTTATCTTGAATTAAAATGGCTGAACGATTCAACATCAACGCTATTACTCCAACAACTGAAGACTGGACTTGTAAGATACACGTAGTTGACAAGGATTGACAAAGAGAGAGTTAACATGGAAAAAAATACCAAATCTTGAATTTCCAAGATGAAGAGGTATTTTTATGAAAATTAATAAACTATTAAAAATTAAAACATACCAAATGGGCACAATAATGTTTAATTTTCGTTTTAACCTTTCATTTGATACTAATATTAACTATTTCCCTGGATACACGAAAATGCAAAATTATGAAAAGGTGTTAACATGCTTTTTCAAGTATATAGTGAATTGGAATGATGAGGACTTTGAGAATTTAAACAAGATTCAATGTCAAAAGGAAGTTAGCCATTTAGTGGGGAATACTAGGTGTGATGAAAATGAAGGAACATTACTTGTGTCACCTCTTAACATACAAGAAAAATATATTTATCATAAGGAAATTGTTAATCCTAACTAAAAATATCTTTAGTTGTGCCTTTGACAATTTTGATAAATGAATTTTGTAATTTTCGTCGGTGATTGTTTTTATACTTCTTTACAAGATGTTCTTACTACATATCAATTTTGAGATTATTTTTGGAAGAATATTCATTTTTTTAATTAATAATATATTGCTTCACAGAAAACACTGATTTAGTGCATTATCTTTGGCAATGACATAGCACAATACGCAGATCTTTTACATTCTTTTCGCACCCACCTGGTGTCCGTTGCAAGTGTTAAGGAATCCAATGATACATACAGCAAATAACTCAGTAAATTTACTTGGATAATTGACAATAATACTATTGTCGAACCAATAGAAGAAATAACTCCATTGGAAAATCCTCTGCCACGACCGACACGACTTGTTGTTATGCCATTTCAGCACTTTGATCATCAATCTGAAGGGCACATGAATTTGGTATCATAACAACTAATGTATTATATTTTTTATCAACTACTAAAGTACAACTTATTTCTTTATATTTATCGACTCATTTACTATTATTCCTCTCAAGATATTCTTGCTATTGTACTAAATGCGGGTTTGCTAACATACACTGCAAATGGATCCAAGATTCAAGACTTTATTGTAATGGATGACAAGTAAGTACATACTTTTGACTATTTTTATTTTTCTTGCTCCTCTTTCTGCTATAAATTTTATGTCAAGTGTCCAGTTTTTAGAATGTCAAATTTTTGGTCACTTTTTGAAAAAAAAATAAAAAATCGACCATCAAGAAAAGAGATTTTGTCAACCAAATTTCAATTGTAAGTCTTTCTACTTCCTTTAACCCAAAATTTTAACCTATATTAACAACTTAGAAAGTAACACATCAGTCCCCAACTCCTACTTAAATGGTAATTTTGTTGAAGGATAAATTTTAAGCTTAAAATATGAGAACTTTTCTCTATTAACGAGTTTCAAGTTTTCCAAATTTGTATTTTACTTGCATGTTACATCTGAAATTTCATTAAAAGATTTTATATTTGTATATCACTATTAAATACCATTTTATTCTTAAATATATAACTCAAATACTAAATATACTTTTGTCTTTTTATGCAGGAAAAAACGAGCCAAACTCACACTTTGGGCAAGATTTATAGATCATGATGGAAACAAAATCCTGGAAATACTTGACCAATTTCCAATTATCTTGCTAGGAAAATTGCAAGATCAAGATCAGGTGAACACATATATAATTATACTATACTCTTGACAAACATTATACTATAAAATTAAAACTAATTATTCAGATTCATATAGGATTGTCAAGCAGATTTGCCACAACAATCCAAGTCAATCCTCCATATACACAAGTTGCTGCACTCAGAGACTGGTACCCTTCCTAACCCCAAAAAAATTAATTCACATATAGTATTGATCAATAAAAAATTAAGCTTTCACCCTCTTTTGAACTTGTAGGGTCAAAGCAAATGAACAATTTTTTATTGCATACAAAAGAAAAACCATAGCTGCAACAGGATCTCTTTGGTTGGTTCCTTTTGAAGATGAGATCACATCAATTATAAAGGCACAACAACAAACCCTAGTAAGAATAATAATAAATTTCATGTCTTACTCTACTAAATTTTTATTGCATTATAAGTTACATAATATGATTTCTAATTTTGTAAATGTCATAGGGCCAAATATTTTACATGGAAGCTACAATTTCACTGTTAAATAAAAACCAACAATTTGTTGTTATGAATTGATCAGATTACAAGAGAGTCTTCATCAGGGTTCATTCTTGCAGACCAATTTACTAGATATACTATTGATGATTTTAATACCCCACAAAGTTTCCTTATAGTCTGAGCCTTAGAGCATGTCAAACAAAGTGTAATTCCAGCCCTAAAGGGATTGGGAATTGACTTTCCAAGTGGTTGGTGTTTAAACCATATTGAATTTTCTTAAATTTGACTTTTTTCATATAGATAATTGAATTAGTTTTACAACGATACCAATTTCGTCCAAATTCGATATCGGGGTGAGAAGTAATGGCCGTTTTACTAAAAGTTGTTAGAGCAGCCCAGGTGTGACGGACGATCCGATGAACTGTTGAGTCTGTGATGGACCGTCGCAACCAAGGCAGTAACTCTCTTTTATGAACCAAGTACGATGGACAAAATGACTGACCACTAAGGCTGTGATGGACCGTCGTTGGACCATCGCGCTCAGATAGTGTGGCCTCCTTCTGGCCAATGTGCGACAGACGATTCAACAGACCGCCAGACTTGCGATGAACCATCTCTTCGACCATTGCATCAAGGCAGTATAATTATTTCCTGGCTAACATGAAACGGATGACCTAACAAACTGCCAGACTTGCGACGGATCGTCACTTCGATTGTCGCATCGAGGCAGTGTGATTATTTTTTGGCCAACGTGCGATGAACAACCCGAAGGACCATCAGGATTGCGATGGACCACTGATTCGACCTTCATAGGCCCGTTTAGTGTTTTTAACTCATTTTAAGAAGGGGATTTTTGGTATTTCCACTCTTTTATCAACCAGATATATTCCAAGAGAAGCAAAGGGATTCATTTATCATTCAAAACACAAGAGAGCTAGGTTTCTCCCTCAAGATAAAATCTAAAACCCTTCTCCAAGAAATCCAATAACTCACCATAGATTCAACAAATTGAGTTGAGATTTGAGTTCCCCAAGTTCAAAGATTGCAAGAACCCTCTCTTAAGAGTAAGAAGAAGATTTAGAGCAAGCTTGTTCATCTAATTTCATAATCTAAGATATATGGAGTTTTGAACAAGGGTAATCCTTTCACCCTTGTTCCCAAAGGCTTATTTAAAATATAATTCTCTACAATTTATGAGATTTTTTATGAAATTGAATTGGGGGGTTTCACCCATTGTTATTGGTTGCAAGCTTTTGATGTTTCCCTTGAATTGAGAGTCTAATGGCATAATTTTTACATGTTTTCTTGAGAAATTTAAGTTGCGTCTATACCCCATGATTTTAATCCTTGAGAAGTTAATAGTTGAAATGTTTGAGATACTAAAGTATATGAGTATGTTGACATTTTGAGACAAATTGCTGAAATTTCTAGATTTCTACATGCGTTATGAATCTATATCTATCTATTATACTTTTGATGAGTTGTAACTGTAGAATGAATTATGGGTTATTGAGCCCTACTTGAGATTTGCAATTTTATGAACTCTTATGCTATAAGCACCCATGATTTGAGTATTCTAAGATTGTTGAGAAATATTTTGACCTAATGGTCATTGAGTTTTGAAATCCACTCTACTACATAAGATTACAAATTTGATTATTGTTTCTTATTGAACCATGAGATTATTCTGAAGTGGATTTTCATGAGATGAGCGAGATAAACTAAAGGGAGTAGTATTTAGCACCGATCGGGTAAGTTACTATGGTTTCTTACCCCAAAACTAAGTGCTACCGTAGGTTGGGCCTGAGGCTGAGTTTATGATTATCATTGGTCCTAAGGTTGAGTTGATATTGGGTCCGAGGCCGAGTTTGTTTAATAATCACTAGACCTAGGTTATACTCCCTAGCAAGAGTATGACACCTCTCCCCAATGTGAGGTCTCTTCCTTAGGAGGACAAAACTTTAGACTCCATGTAGCTCGTATGGTTTATGTCGATTAAGAGAAACTCCCTAAACTAAAGTATTTTCTATTGAGATAAGATATTTTCTTTTAAAACAAAGACACTTTCCCTTGATATGAGTATTTTTTCCTAAAGCTTGAAATGAGATATTTTCCTAATGTGAATGAAATGCCTTCAAGTATGTTTCAAAGTCATATGATTCCAAATTTCAAGTACTTGAGTTCAAAAGAGTTATGAGTTTTTGAGCATTAAAGAAGTTTTACTCTCCATGAGACATATGAATGAGTTGAAAGTATTGATTAAAGTTTCCTTTAGCCAATGGGTAATGAGAATAAAAGAAGATTTCTGACTTCAAAGTTAACCTATGATGACTCATGAGATTTGTGTTACATGCTCTATTTTACAGGATTCACGAGCTTTACATTTGATACTTATTTAAGCCATGTGAGTCATCACTTATTGCACGCATGATTTGATTGAAAAGTATTGATGTTGTTTTATGTAAATGCATGTACCCCCACATACTCAGTATATTCCCAAGTACTGATCCACATATACGTCTATGTGCTACATTTTCTTATAATATAGGTTCAGGTGCTCTGTCCCAGCCTCATCAGTGACTTCTGAGTACCTCTGTCTACATTTCTACAGCGGTGAGTCCTTATGGTTTAAGGACCTATCTTCAGACATTTTAGCTTTTGAGAGATTGTGTTATTACTTTTAGTTCATTTCGAGTTATTTGGGGACTTGTCCCAACGGCTCTCGAGTTCATGGATTAGTATAGGCTTTGTCAGACTAGTTGTCAGATTGTGATTGTGTTTAAAATTCCAGTATTGTGGGTGTTTGAATCGAGTATTTTCTCTTTACTTCCCCTTTATATGATATGACTGTGCTAGTGTTTGAATTATTTAATGTTGAAATGAGTATTATTGGTAGAAGCAGGCTCAAAGGGTTAGCTTGGGGCTACTTGTAACGTTAAGCACCGTGTGATTTCCTGGGAGGCGATTTAGGGTCGTTACTAATTTGGTATCAGAGCCTAAGATTTTTAAGGAGTCCTAGGGAATTTGACAAGCCACGTTGAGTAGATTCTTGACCATTGGTGTGTAGCGTGCCACATCTATAAGCAAAAGGCTACGAGACATTTTAGGAAAAAGTTTTTTCTTCTTTCAGATTCTATCGTGCCTACAGTTATCCCTCTCATCTAATGATTTGTGCTCTTATATTACAAAAAATGCCTCTCCAAAGAGAAAATACCCACAAAAATAATGATGAGAAACCCCCACCTGTTGATCCTTTAAATGATATATTATCTCATGCTGAGTTTCAGGTGGCTTTTCAGGTGTTAGCCCAAGCAGTCACTGTTAATGTTCAAGCTAATAACTAGGCCGCAGTTTCTAATCAGCAGTGAGGTGATGTAGCCACAGATAGAATCCGTAATTTTATGTAGATAAATCTGCCAGAGTTTTATGGGTGTAAGGCAGATGAGGACCCACAGTTGTACCTTGAAGAGGTGAGAAAGATCATGCAGGTGATGTATTTTTCTGAGGAATAAAGTGTTGAGTTGGCATCCTATAGGCTAAAGAACATTGCTTATAACTTGGTTGTATCATGGAGGAAGGGTAGAGGCGAGAATGCCGCTCCTATAACTTGGCAGTTATTCCAAGATGCATTCTTGGACAAGTTCTTTCCGCTTGAGATGAAGAAGGCAAAGATTGAGGAGTTTTTGAACTTGAGGCAAGGCTCCATGACTGTTGTGGAGTACTGCTTGAAGTTCAATTTGTTGGCCAAGTATGCTCCTGATTTGATTTTTGACACTCGGGCTAGGAAACGCTTTTATGTCAAAAGGTTTCACGACCCGATGACAACCTTCATATTATGTGCAGAGATAACGTTAAATTGATCCAAGTCAAATTTTGACCAAACTCAGTTTGGAAAATTCTAACTCTAAGTTCGAGTAGTGTCATTAATTAAATCTTGAATCAATTTATCGAAATCTCAATTATTTGATGCTTAGGTCTACCTCTGACATAAAAGAGCCACCTGCATATTAGGACGTATTATTTAACTTATTTACGTTATTTGTCCTGCAAATTTGCTTGTTTCATGCTATAGGAATTTACTTGCAATTTGATTTGATATTTATTTGTTATTTTCACCTTTGTTTTGTCCTTATTTTTAGATATGAAAATTAAATTTGCACTTAAGTATCTGTTTATTATCTATCACATTTTCACATATTTTATATCATGACATTTCTTTAAAATTCTTATTGTAACACTTCTGCGCTTAACGCATTTTAACGATTCTAGAGTACTATTTAGGAAATTATCTTCATCCCATCAAATTCTTAGTATTTCAATCAAGGTTTTCTCCCATCTTCATTTCTAACGATCTCCTATAGGGTTCACATTCTTTCTTCAAAACCGTAATCAGCTTAGTTCATCATTATTTAGCTTTTTATCTTCAAGATTTAAATACTTATGTCAGCCACTTGTTATAAAAAACCTACTCTGTTAATGTTGGCATAATTCTTCTAAATATTTCTAGTAAGAAAATTCATTTCAAATTTTGTCAGATTCGTGCTTAGTCAAATTTTGCCAAACTCATGCTAAATTCAAACTTTTGAATATTTTATTTTTTCATGCTCTTCCAAATCCGTCTTTTACAAGTGTAATCTTCTGTTTGTAACGACAGAACATTCAGCACTCCGTAATATCTATTTAATGCTGACCTATGTCATAAAATTTTTGCTCATGCTCTCCAATATTTCCATCCTTTCGTTGGCCTTCAATTCATTCACTGCTTCTTAAATTCGTATATGTCCAAAAATTTTACTCAAACTGTCAAGTCGCACTTGACTTTAGTTGTTTAATTTTCTCCCTTAAATTGTTTTAGAGTAATGACCCTAAATTTTATACTTCTTTAAAGTTTCAGTCATTCAAAGGGCATGTGTCATTCCTATCTTGAAATTATTGAGATTGATCTTCCACGTTTTTTAAAAAACTCAAGCTTTAGCACGTAAATCAAGAAAATTCTATTATTTTCTTTGTCTTTGATATTCTTTTTTTTATCCAACAATATTAATTTAGAATTTTGAGTCATTCACAATCTTTTGTCTTATCAAAGTTTAATCTTCGTGCATTTTATTTTTCTTATTAATTATCATCTCATGTTTATACCCCTTATAGGACTCGACCTCTTAGGTTCTTTTAATCAAATTTCTAAATACTTCATTTCTAATAGCCTTTAAAACTATTCAACACTTATCGAATGTTTGTTTCTCCTTTTAAAGGTTAACTTAAGTTGTATACCAAAGGCAACTCAAGGAAGGTATGGCCGATCAGATTACTGTGATTGACCTTGTTGTGGATGAGTTCGACTCTAAAGAAACAGAAATGTATCAAGAAAAATTTGATAAGCTTGAGACAAAAGTGTCACAAATGGAGCAAAAATTGACAGCATGAAGGAAGTGATAGTCGTTCTTAAGAATTCATTTACTGAAGGCTCAGAAGTATACTCCCCCTTTGGCACTGCCGCACCTACTTTTGATTATAATTTCCAATTTTTCTCTAACATGCACTCATTCTCGCTAAAAGAGACATTTAACAACTTGGTAGAGATGAGCAAAAATGGAGCAAATGGTGAAAGACGTGTTAATATTGAGACTAATTAGATTTTCTTTACAAATGAGCTTGCTTTACATTTTGAGATGGATTATGAAAATATTCTAATGTATGGCGGGACAGGAAATCCCATAGACCACCTGTAGGCATATGTTGATTGGGTGAGAAATATTGGACAAGACAATGAATTAAAGATTAGACTCTTTGTTAGGACACTTACAGGTCCAACTTTGATGTGGTATGCAATGCAAGGTATGTGGAAATGGTATTCTTAGGAAAACCTTGTCGATGATTTTGGTAGGCAACATAGGTCTTTCAACAGTATTTCTAGAGAGTTTAGTTTATCTAAAAGGAAGTCTGCAGAATTTCCTAGGGGTCGAAAAGGAAAAGAACCAAGCTCATCCTTTCCTGCAAATTTTGCAAGCTCTTACAATCGAATCGAGCAGAACTCCAACAATGATTTCCTTGAGTATGACGATTAAGGTGTAGTAGGATCCTTTTTAAATATGTGATATAGAACTTATGTAGAAGGGTGAGCAGTTTTTGGTAGCATCTTTTTTGAACAATTATGTATTGTTGTAAGGATCAATCCCTTGTACATTTTTAAATTTTCTGTTATGTGTTTTCTTTTATGAAAATCGAACAACGATTGACCTGATTTCTTTGATGGATATGTAGGCAGCCCACATAGGTACTCGATCATATTAGCCTAGGATTTAAACATCCTTTTTTCATGTAATTGGAACTACGTTCGACCTGATTTCTTATCGAACACATGATACGTAGGTAGCCTACATAAGGCTCGATCTCTTTATTATATTTTTATTTCTCCCCCTCCCCAAAAAGAAAAAGAAGGAAGACGACTTGGGAAGAACCTTGACATTGCAATCGAGGCATCATCATTAAAGCGTCCTAAAGTCTGGGACAGGATTTTTGCATGCAAAATGAGGCATCATCGTTATAATTTTCTTTAGACTAGGGCAAATCTTGGGATACGTCAGGGTTAGCAAGTATAAAGATCAAGCTAGAGTCAAGCTTTGGTGTTCGACATGGGTCAACCTTTCTTCTGATTACTACTCCAAATCAATTGAAACTTTTCTTTTACATCTCAAGCGTTAGAGCCTAATGGCTAAGAAGTATCTCAATCTACTCGTTCCGAAACTAAGATCGTCTTTTCTAGTCTAGACCTCTTACTTAAGCTCATCATGGATTTAATCTGTTTTCTCAAAATTTGGTTCTTCTTCTTCTTCTTCTTATTACTATTACTATTATTATTATTATTATTATTATTGTTGTTATTATTGTTATTATTATTATTATTACTACTACTACTACATGCATTTCATGTGTACAAACACTACATTTTATGTTAAAATTTCATTTTTGTTTAGAGATTGCCTGGCATTGAACATTGTTTTGACTGTGAATTTGCGCTGAGGACAAGACGGTAATGGCAGATAGGTGTGAGTCATTTAATACTGGTTTGGGTTTAGTGCAAGGACGGAATGATGATAGCAAGAAGAATATGGTATGAAGAAATATTTTTGTCAATCGACCAACTACTTTTAGCCTTCTTCCTACCACTATCTTGACTTCCAACTCAACCAAAAACATTTATTTAATCATATCTCCTTGTCCAACTCCTGCTTATACGATCTCTCCATAAATTCCATCAATATATACTATCAATCTCAAAAATTTCCAGCATACTATGATGCCAAATATCCATTCTCCCACAATTGTGCTTCCTTTCAAGGAAGATAAGCATGAGCAGCTATCAGTTTATCAAAATTCCAAACGTGGAAAGCAGATTCTATTAATCCACCATGAAAATTTGGGCAAAGAGCTTTACAATCAGAGAAAAGAACTTGATGAAGAATTGCGCTTAAGAAAATACCAGAGTCTAAAGTATGAAGATTTATGTGTGAAAAAAAATGTTGAGCTTCCACCAAGGGTATAAGCTACCAAAATTTAACACTTTCAACGGGAAAGGACATTCCATTACTTACTTAAAGGACTACTACAGTAGATTAATTGAAATTGGACATGATGAATCCATACGAATGAGACTACTTTTTCAAAGTTTATCAGAATTGGCAATCGCTTGGTATACCAAGCAAGAGTTTAGCAAATGGCGCACATGGGAAGATATGGCTTATGACTTTGTAAGGAAGTATGAGTTTAACATTGAAGGCGATCTGCACATGACCGGATTGCTCAAAGTGAAAAAGATGCCGCATGAATCCTTTCAAGAATATGCCATACGATGGAGATTAGAAGCTTCAAAAATACATCCTCAACTTCCCGAGGAGGAATTGATCTCAACCTTCATTCAAATTCAAGATAGCCTATATTTTGATAAGTTGATTGGGACTTGTTCATGCAACTTCTCTGATTTGATTCAAATTAGTAAAGAGATAGAAAATGGAATTCAATAAGGGAAATTTCTAGAATCAATACAAGTTGTTCATCCTATTTTTCAACCGACGACATCGCTAAATCCATAAAGTGTAACCAATTCAGCTTTTGTGCATCAATCACAATGCCATTAAAGTCACCAATTTTCACAATATCATGCTTTTTCTAACCTTTTCAATACACATCTCCAGCCTCTTTGTCAGCAAAATTTTCAAAATAGCTCCCAGAAACAACTTATTCAAGCTAATCTACCCCGCAGCCAATGAAGAAAATGAACTCTTTCTTTTTCACTCATTTAGGTGAGCCATTGGTCGATATATTTGAGAGATTGAGAACTAAGGGACTTCTGCAACCCAAAAAAGGATTCATACCTAAGTATCCATCTCCAAATTTTGATTTATCAAAAAGTTATGCCTATCATTCAAATATTCAAGAACATGACACTGAAGATTGTCCAGCACTTAGATTCAAGATTCAAAGTTTTATTGAAAGTGAAAATATAAAGCTCCAACAAGAGACTCTAATCAACAATGATAATGATGAAAACCGGGGCACTATTTTTGTTAAGGGTGATCAATCAAAATTGGTACCAAGGAATTTGAAGAGAAAGAGGGCAACAAACCTAGAAGACTGATACAGGCATCATTTTGCAACTTGAGAATATCATCTTCCTCTTCTCTCCTTTATGAGTAGCTGCCATTTTGTAAAATCATCCTCTTTTTTGTTCTTCTATGTGTAGCTACTATTTTATAACTTAGTATCACTCTTATTTTCCTCCTATATAAACAGCTATTGTTTCACAATCCTATCCAAACTTTTTATGAACTACATTGGACCTGATTTCTGTTAACAACGGGATATGTAGGCGCCTATTTTGGGTTCGATCACGATATCATAAAATTTCATTTCTCCCATAGCCAAAACTGGGGCAACCTTGCAGGTGACCTATCACTATTTCGGCAAAACATATATTTAAGATTGCGATCCATACTCACAACAATGCCATAACTACAAGAAGCGCAAATTCAAAGTAAACATTTTATGGTTCAATGGAAGACAATTAATTTTTTTTATACTAACAAGTTTTCTTCGAGTATGCAGATGCTGATTGTTTTTTAAGGATAACAAATGCTAGCAAATCACAAGAAATGCATTGCGAAAATGATGCAAAATACAATGCAATCTAAATTTCAAAATTTACAATTTTCTTTGAGTGCAGGAGCTTCCTTATAGTAAAATGCGTAGAAAAGAAAAATCCTAAAATATGGGGCACCACATTATGAATAGTCACATACTATGGCATTTCAGCGTTAACACTTGCCATCGCAAAGGCACCGCGCTTAAATTTTCAATACTACAACGACACTATAGAGACTTTTTACCAGAACAAAAAAACATTTTTCATCAAGCTCTTTGCACTGTATGAATATTTGCAAAATTACAATATATATTAAGTTTGTCTACCCTAAAATAGGACACTATAGGTTTTTCCACCTTAAATAAGGACACTATGGGTCTGTCCACCCTAAAATAGGATATGTTGGGTTCGCCCACCCTAAAATAGGACATAGTGGGTTAGTCTGCCCTCAAATAAGTCCCTTTTCATATTTTTCTTCAATTATACATTTATTCTTGAATATATCGCAATGCCTTAATCATTTATTTACTTTTATCATAATTATTTTTATTAATTAGTTAAGCATCGTATGCTATCCTTTCAATTTTCTCAAAATTATTATAGAAAATTGCACCAAGCAATGCAATACACTTTGGATTCATCCACCCTAAAATAGAACGTTATGGGTCTGTCCACCCTAAAATAGGACGCTATGGGTCTGTCCACCATAAAATAGGATACGTTGAGTCCGTCCACCCTAAAATAGAACATAATTAGGATAGTCTGCCCTCTGATAAGACATTATACATGTTGCTTTTGATTGAATATTTATGCTCGCTTGCCTTTCATTGGATATTTTGCAATGCATTTATCATTTATTTATTTTAGTTAGATATGTGTTGTATGATATATTTTGAATTTCTTGAAAAATCAAGTTTAATTACCCATTTATGTTTTATTAAGTATTGCTTTGCAGTTTGATGAAACATTGCGTCCGTCCACCCTAAAATAGGATATATTGGCATTTTGGATTCATCCATTATAAAATAAGATACATTGGGATGGCCTGCCCTTTGATAAGACATTTTTATGCATATGCCCACTTTCAATTGAATATTTATGCTTACTTGCCTCTAATTGAAGTCTAGTAATGCCTTATTATTTATTTATTTATTTTAATTAAAAAATGCATGTCATCTTTTTATTTCTTGGAAAATCAAGCTCAATTATTTATTTGTTTGTTATTAAGCATTGATTTTGCTAATATTTCTACTTAGATTGATGAATTTTGCAATCATAAAATTTGAAGTTGTTACTTCTAAAATACTGCACATTCAACCAATCGCGTGTAGAGAAGCGATGCATTCATTTGTCTCATGGTCTTTGTGTAAGAATTTTATTTATATTTTTCTATCTTTTTCTTCTTTACTTTGTTTGCTAAATTTTTTATCAAGACTTGGCAGGAAGGAAAACTCGTATGCAAAAAATGAGACATAGCACAACGTGGAACTTTTTCTTAGTAGTGAAATAAGACATAATCTGAAGAGGAATAACAAACTCTTTGGACACGAGCTAAAAGATGACTTCCACCACCGTCAAACCACATCCCTATCAAAAGGCCTGTGGGTATTTTGAGATTTTTGTTTCAATTTTACTTTCAAAGTACTTCTAAACTAACACCGAGAGTAACCTTCTCTTTCCTTCAAATCTAAGTGACAACACACTCAGAGTTTGGAAAGTATGTCTAAGTAAAGTCTTACCTATGGATGTGAAGAGCTCCACATTCATGGTTAAGAGGTTACAAGCATCTTTTCCGTAAATCAATTTTCTATCTTCATCCTAAGCCAAAGGTCGTCTTAGCATAAAAGACTATCTTTTCTACCGATCGAGTCAAATTACAAGCAATCTGATTCCTTGAATATGCAGGTCAGAATCTTCGTCGAAAACTCGATTGGATTCCAACCTCCACTAAATTCTCTTATTCCCCAGCTTTCTGATTTCACTAAAATTCAAAATCGAGATAGCTCGTGAATTGTTTGAAATTGTGCTAAAAAATCAAGAATTATGAACTACAAGTGACCTAAGTTCTCATGTAACCTGAGATATGTAGGAAACTTGATACCGAGGTCCAACCATAACTCCATGAGGCTCATGCAAAAATCAACCTTTCTCAGAAATAAATTTGTGGCTAGACAAAAATTCGAAATGTCAAACTCCCTTTGGCCAGGGTTACTTGCATCCACCCAACCTAAAGGGAGGAGGCAGTTGTTGACACCTAATTTTTGCCCTCCCAACTGAATTTATTCTCGAGATTCTTCGATTTTAAATAAAATTACAACATTTATTTTTTCTGAAAAAAAAACTTCCCAAAGTATTTATTTAGGTGTTTTTGTGATATTAAGTAACAATTATATATATATATATATATATATATATATATATATATATATATATTCACATATACAAATTATATAATTTCATTACTTAAATAGTTATTTTATGAAAAAATAAATTTTAATCTAGGGTTATCTAGAATATGGATTCAAATGGATAAAATCTTGATTTAAAAAATATTCTATTCTCAAAATAATTCATTTGGAAAATATTTGTTTAATTTTATTGAATATAGAAGCCTAGGATTTAATTGGTTGTTAATTCGTTCACATATTAGTTCAAATTAGTCAATTTATTAAATTAGAATTTAATTGAAAATTAAATTGACCATAATTGCAATGCAAATTGGTCAATTGAATTTTAATTAGTATAAAATTTAAATATAATTGTCTAAATTCTCGTGTTTTGCCAATTAATAAATGACCTAATCGCTAAATTCCAATCTAATTGGGGTTATTTAATTTTTAAAAACTATAAATTACATATATATACTAGTTAAAGTTAAATAATTACATTAAATCCCAAATTTGTAAAGTATTTACAAAAATTCCAAAATAATTACAAAAATCTCCTTATTTGACAATTTCTCTCTCCTTAATATTATACATGTCAAACAAAACTTTTATCTAATGAAAAAATTAAAGTTAGCCATTAATTAAGGAAAAGTAAAGCAATTAATGATTGCCTTACACATGTGAAACACTAGTTTTGGCAAAAAAAAGTAGTACAATATTTTTGAGGGGCATCTTCTTCCTCCTCTGTACAACTATTTCTTGAAAATATTTATTTTTATGTGGTAAAGTTGAGATTTTTACAGAGATTTGGTGTTGGTTTTTCATATGGGGTTTATTCTGCAATTAAGATAATTGTGTTTGATCTTTGGATTTTATGTAAATATTTGAGCTTTTGCTTCAAGATTGGATTTTTATGTGTTTTTTCTGTTCTTAATTTTGTTGAATATGGTTTTTATTATTTTCCCTTTTGTTGACTTAGTCCTATAATTAGGTAAGTTACATGAATATTTGATATTTTAGATCTAGGAAAGTATGCCAAATTCTTGGATTTTTATGGGAAATAGATTGTACAGTATTTTTGTTGAGCTTCAAAGAAAGTGGGATGCCTAAGAAAATCTTACTCTTTCTCATTTGTGCACATTTATGCTTCTTTTATGATTGGTGTGTTCTTGCTGATTTGATTGAACCCCACTTGTTTATTATTTCGTGTTATTTCAGTTCTGGAAATGTTTAGTTAGATTTACTTGTTTATCTATTTGTAGGCTCATGTAATTAGATAGATTTCAATAGATTCTGCTTTGAATATTGAAAGAAGATAGAATAATCTGTGGATTTTGGGTATAAGCTGTTTTGTTCGGCTTCATATTTTGGGGTGATTGACTTGCTTTCAAGATGATGATGTTTGAGGAAATGGGGTTTTGTGGCGATCTTGATTTCTTCCCTGCTCTGCTAAACAAAGTGGAAGTGGAAGTAGTTGCCCTATAGAATCAGATTGAGCTGGATTGTGGGGTGGATAATGATTATAGTGATGAGGATAATAATGTGGAGAGCTGGAAAGGAGAATGTAGAGGGACAAGATGAAGCTGAAAAGGCTTAAAGAAATGAGTAAAAGCTTTGGCTTTAGAACTCTATCCTGATCGTTGTCCACCTTTGTCCTAAGCTATTGGTAGAGGAAATTTAATGCTGAATGACAACAGTGAGTATGATGTTGACTTTGATATTCATGACCAAAAATCAAACCATCTAAATTTGTTGAACATCAGTGTTGAGAGATTCAAGGAAACGATGCCTCTACAACAATAATATCATCCAAACAAAGATGAACTAATCACCAACTTAGATTTCAGTCTAAAGAGAAAGTATTTCATTGAGGCAGTTATTGTAATAAGTGGAATTATACGTTGTGAATGTTTGAATATTGTCTAAGGTGACATTATACATTCTTACTTTTGCCAAAGTTTTGCATTTTTTAATATTTTATAAGGTGACATTATACTTGTATTTTTTAATATTGTATAAGGTGACATTATACATTCTTACTTTAGCCAAAGTTTTGCACTTAATAGTGTGATATTATACTTTATGAAATATTACATTATAATGTATAAGTTATAATATATCATCATACATTTATTTTTTTAACTGTATAAGTTATCATCATACATGTGTAACTGTTGTGTAATTAGGGTCTAATTTTACTTTTCCAGGGCATGAAATACCGACTGAACCATTTAAGTAAATTTGATTTTTTACATATATAACGATGTTATAAATATTGAACGGACTGTCACTTCATCATTTTTTTTAAATCAGGGACTGTGGTATTTTTGTCTTTGCCTATCCAGAAATATTAAGTGAAGGACAACAAGTCCATTCATATGGGTTTGATGCTGGAACTCAACGTGCACACTACGGGCAACTTAAATTTTCATGAATTATGTTAAATAAATCTGCCATTTCTTCTGTTGTTTAAACAAAAAAAATACATGTGGTCAGTTAAAAGTCATTGTTGTCAGTAAAACATCATGCATATTGCATGTTAACCAATGTATAATATGATATCATACATGTGAACCAATTTATCATACATGTGAACCTAGAATATGATATCATACATGTAAAAGAATTTATCATACATGTGAACCAATGTATAATATGATGTCATACATGTGAACCAATTTATCATATATGTGAACCAATGTATAATATGATATCATACATGCAGAATTTACCATTAACACATATCCAACTGTAATCATGTCATGTATAGTAACATGTAACACCAGTTATTGTTAGAAATATCATATCAACAACACATAATCTATGTTTTCATTATGAGTTGATTAAATTTTTATTACATCCAGCCCTGGAATATAAATTCTATGAAATTTAAGGATGTATTAATGTATATCATACATGTAGTGTCAGCCCTGCATGCTTCACTGCATTAGACCTACTTTAAACAACAAATAATGAATTTACTATTTTTTTAAAATATTTTTTACTTTGTTACCCTATTTTCACGTGTAGCATTTAGATGTGATCTTTTACGATACTTGCAATCTTTGTTACGGCAAGATGCCTTCAAGAAGCACTTACAATTTTTGTTACGATAAATCAGTACATAGCTGCATCAATATATAAAAATTGGGTTAATGTAATAAACAAAACTATTTCAAATAAATATAGATAGAAAAAAATGCAAATCCTCGAACTTCCCCAGCTACATCATACATTTCTTTGAATTTATAATCAAATATTATACAGTCGTATTTCAACATAACACCCAACTATAAAACAAAAAAAAATTCACAACATTTTAGACCATATTATCATACATTTCTTTGACTGGCACAGATTCATACTACATTGACAGTCATGTAAAATAAAACATTATACATTCGTATATTTATGAGCCACAACAACAAATGAATCAACTTTAGAACAAACACTTCTTCAAAACCTCCAAAAATCGTTAATGAAACCAAATCATATTCACTATCCTCAATACACTACACCTGTTTTTTTGTCAAACTCTATTTTATTATTGGATTTGTCAAAAGTTGAAATACAAAGCAGAAAATTAACCAATCTAGAAAATTGTTTCTTCAATTCAACGTAAACCTTCACTCCATTGTCGTTTCTTATGATAATTGAAGAAGAATTTCCTTCTACCACATATTTAACTTTAACTTTTTTCGTACTGCGTAGATATCCAATTCCATGGCGATCGTAGAAACCAATTTCAAGAAAGTAATACTTTCTGAAATAATTATTGCGTCACTTTTGTATGACTCATAACTAATTTCTTACTCCCAAATTTCAGAATGTTGCAGCAATATAGGGATATTGATTTTGATTTTAGTAGTACTGAAGAATGCATATAGAGGAAATTTATTGCTTTTAGCTTTCCAGATCTTGAATCCAAGATTACAAAAAAAAATTGATTTTTAAGAAAAGTTTTGAATTTCAAATATCAGTTACTAGTTTTATGCAGAAAAGAATTAAAGTTGTCAAATTATTGCCTTTAATTAAGGAACTTTTAAATAAGTAACGATTTCAATTACCTTAAATTAAGGATTACCTTTTTCATCATACATTCGATCAATGTATAATAGTGGAACGAATGTATGAGTATATTTGCCAAAATTTGGGAGAGAGAAAACAAAAGGGGATTTTGTGTATTTAGTTTCATTCACTAGGGGATTTATGTTAGGGGAAATGACAGAAATAGCACCTAAAATTAAAATTATACCACAAAAATAGCACTCAAAATTAAATACCCCATAAATAGACACAAACTAATTCCACTAGCTAACCTTCACTGTTATACGCTTAAACATAACTAAAATTGTCGTTAAAGTAACTTTTCCTTTCTTTCTTTCCTTTTCATTCACAATTTCTTTTCCATTCAAACTCCTAAACCTCCATTCCTTAAGTAACTTTCCCTTTCTTTCTTTCCTTTTCATTCACAATTTTCTTTTCATTCAAACTCTTAAACCTTCATTCCTTTACCTTTTCTGATACTCCAATTTACCTTCCTCATTACAAATTTTGTATAAAAACTTTCAGTTAGCTTCCTATAATTTTTTTTCATTATAAATTTGCTCAAAATTGATACAAAATAATGGCCTCAACTTTATTTTTAGGTCCAATAATGATAAAATACGTAGGTCAGTGGACATCTGATGTTGAATTTAAGTGTATAAATGTGTTATAAAGAAGTATCAATTGAGTATAAGGACTACATGTGCATGCATAGAATCCCCTCTCCCTTTTTTATAAAATGTATCAATGTAGTATAAAGTGTATCAATGTAGTATAAAAGTGTATTAAATGGATATAAAGACTGCATATGCATCCGTAGGTTCCCCTTCTCTCTTTAAAAAAAAATTGTATCAATGTGGTATAAAAGTGTATTAATCTGGTATAAAAAAGTATCATTTGGGTATAGAGACTATATATGCATGCAAAGGTTCCCCTTTTCTCTTTTAAAAAAAGTGTATCAATCTGGTATAAAAGAGTATCAATTAACAAATTCTTTTTCTGATCTTTATATGCATCAAGAGACTCTGTGATCGAGTCAGCCTATGAGAAGAACATGGACTAAGACATGGCTTTTATCATACCTTGAGACCTCCTAATTTCACATTTTTTCTTTTTCAAGTTCAAAAAGACGTGACATTGCTTCAAGTGCAAACCCGTATGTGATGATTCTGTAAAATCATCATCATTAACCGCAAATTTGAGGTCAAAATTAACCTCTTTACCCGTTACTCTTGACTTTCCTTTACTTCATATTTTTTGCTTATGTCTAGAGTTTTCAATGCTATAATGCAAGAAATAACAAATCAATTTTTGATGCTAATCGCAAAACATGGTAGATTGATCAATGCATAATAGAGGTGAAAAAAGAAGATTCGGGAAAGTATATTTAGAAAATAAAAGTGATATAAGAATAGCCAATTGTAAAAAACATTTAATCCCCTTAATTGTGTAAGGAGAATGGTTTAGGGCCAAATGGCTAAACAAAGGAAATATATTGGGCCGACTGGCTCCAATTGTCCATATTTTCATAGTGTGGGCTATTTCTTTTTTAAATGGTCAGCTCATATCCTTTTTCCTTTATGTTATTTGCCCTTTAAATAACCCTCAAAACCCTTAGATCAACCCAAACCATCACCCAAATAAATAAGGAACCCGCCCCAACCCAAAACAATTCCAACAACTCACTTTCCTTAAACCAGCCAATTCCAGACCCAAAATAACATCAAACCGGCCCAATCCCCTTCTCTCCCTTCCCCTAAATCAACGTACAACAGGAGCAAATATCAACAACAACTGAAACAGCAATTCAACAATACCAACAACAACAAAACTTCAGCGATAACAACTTTCACCCAACATCCGATAAAATCAACAACGGCAAAATCCCAACGATGAACAACTCCAATTTTAACTCGTCAAAACCCAAAACAGTAACAACCAAAGACGACCCGACCCGATAATTTCCAACGACAATGACCCAAAAATCATGGAAATCTCTCTCATTCCATCTTATCTCTGCCATTTTTGCAGAACTAGAGCCATTCCTTTTGACCTTTTTCATGAGTTTGAGTGTTTCCAAAGCCAAAATCCAATCCAAGTCAGGAGAGGTCTATTCCAAATCTGAAATTTAGGGATGTGTTTCTCTATTTTTAAAAAAGGAAAAATTGATATCTTCCCATATAAATAGGAATTAAGGGGAAGAAGGCAAGCAGAGGATTTTAGGAGAAAAATTTGGGGATTCTCAAGGTGCTTGCATTTTACCTCACAAAACCAAAATTCTCAACCAATCTGTTTTCCTGTAACTGAAGTTTGCGTCTCATGTTAAACTTGGATTTATTTGATTTTGTATGATTGCTCTTTAGTGTTCTGTGATCACCCCACCTCGTTTTCATTATTTATGAACTTCACTAGTATTGCGATTTCTGTGTTGATAGGAGAATATTTGTCTGGGTTGATCCTAGTTAGAAAATATACGTGTTTACTGTCAATTGAATGCTGAAGCTGAAATAAGCTTATCATGGCTCATCTGCATTCCAACAGTTAACCAAATAGCATTAACTGTCTTTTCAAATTTCACTTGTTTTCATAATTTTGTTTTAAGTTTTTATTTCCTGGGATTATTTTCCAGTTTTTAGATAGCAGCCGCGAGATAATCTCCTTATACAACAACAACAACAACCCAGTATATTCCCACAGAGTGAGGTTTGGGGAGAGTGAAATGTATCAGTCCATACCGCTACCTCCGAAGAAGTAGAGAGGCTATGAGATAATCTCTTTATAATAATAAATAAATTTATCCCTTTTGTTTGAATGACTTCCTAAGGCGGCAAGGTTGATTTAAATTTGTTACAACATGAGATTGTTGTTAAAGATATGGCTCTAGATTGAAGCTATTATAGATGTGGCCATTTCATTGCCTGCAAAAGAAATTTGTAACAGTCACCAATGCTTCGCTTAGGTAGGATATAATTGTTTCCAACTTTTCAAGTATGAACTAAATTCTAGTTATTATTTTTTGTGTGCGCGGAGTCATTATTGTGGAATCTATGGTAGCATTTAATTAATGGCTGTTGTACTTCTCAAACATGACTTAGTTTAGTGTTTTCTTTTAAATTTGTGTATCATAGCTTAATATTTCTTTCTTGGAGTTTATGGCAAAGGCCGTTACATTTCTGATTGCCTTACGTAATACTTCTCAAAGTACACTAATTCTTACTTCTTGGAACACGCTTAGATGAGAATTGCTGCGATACTAGAAAAAGATTATCTTGCGGGTACATGATTGACTAGGAGATGGACTGATTTAGCTTCATCCAAGGCTCTATTACTTCTTATAAAAGCTAGTATTAGGACTTGGCCATGTTTTTGAAATTTATGTGGTTAAAAAGAAGAAAAAATCTAGAATGGGCATCTTGTGTAAAAATTAAACAAGGATATATTTAATAAATAGTTTCTGATATATCTTTGATTCAAGTTTATTCTTTTTTTAAGTTTGATTTTCTCTTTGCCCTTCACTATCAATGTTCCTTTAACGCATATAGAATTTGTTCATTGAGGATAATTCTTTTTTCTCTTTCTATGCATGAAATCCCTCACCGAGTCCACAGGACTCCATTCCTTGCATCCTTTCGGACAACGCCTATTCTTTCGAGTCAAAAAATGGATTATTGTGCAAAAGCAGCTGCTGGTTTACACTTGTATACAGCAGATATAAAGATTTCCCAAGCCTAAGGCGGCTACTATATGCCATAACATGACGTAAAATGAAGCCGGAAGTGAGTATACGGATATTTATACACAAATATACAGTGTATATAATCAAAAACGCAAAGAAAAGAGCTGTAGTATACAGCTGGTTTATGTGTGGTATACAATATCTAAAAATTACATATATACACAAATATAAGTTACATAATTACGTAATATCCCCAATTGGTTAAGTAATTACAAATCCCATAATAATTACAAAAATTTCTTTATTTGGTAATTTCTCTCTACTCAATATTATACATGTAACAATCGATTTTTGGCTTCCGTCTTTTACTCCCTCATGCTCCCATTATCAAGTCGATTTTTACTCCATTTTTGAAACCCCTCTTTTACGGCATACTTGAAGTAACCTCTAATTGTGGTTATCAAATTGTAAGTTATTCAACAGTTAATTGTTTTTAATATTGTACTTCATTAATTTTTTTGAATTTTTTTTTCAACTTTACCTATTCAGTGGTTTTTTTTTTTTTTTTTTTTTTTTGCATGTTCAACTTATAGTATTGTTCAATCTTATTCAAGTTATGTAGTTTATTTTTTCATTATTTTTCATATGGTACAAGTTAGATCTTTGATTTTCTTGTTTTGTAGTTCGATATAACAATACTGTTAAGTTAAAATAGTGTTAATTGGTAATGAATAATCCTCCAAGTTTTAGTTTAGGAATTACTCAGTTAGATGCAACTGTAGAAGATATTCCACTTGGATTTGTTCCTGGTACATTTGATGAACAAGATCGTGATTGGGCAGAGAATCGCTCAAAGCATAGAAACGATCCCGTTACAATGAAGAAATTAAGGGATAGGGTTGCTTCTAAATAGAAGAAGTCTACTTCAAAAGCAAGTAAAAAGAAATTTGATGATTCCGGCCGACCACGTCTACCGAAGGTATTTATTATGAGTGTATGTATAATTTGACACATGTATAATAAGACACGATAGATTAGTGTTTCATCACAGGAATGTATAATATACATGTTCTGAAATAATATTCTAAAGGTTATACATTCTAATAAAACTGATATTAATTTTTGAAATGTATAAGTTACCCTCATACATGTGTAGTTTTTGCTTATGTTTTGGTCTAATATAAATTATTAGATGTATACATAACCATAATACATTTGTATATATTGTTTAATCATGGTACTCTTTAAAAATTTTATGTATACAAGTTACCCTCATATATGTTTAGATGTAGTTTCTTTTTTAGTATAACAAGAATTTGTTAGTTGTATAAGTAACCATCATACATGTGTATTGATAGAATGGTTAGTATTGTATTTTATTATACATCAATGCAAGTGATTTATTAATGAATAAGTAACCATCATACATGTCTAACAACTTATATTAACTTTAAATATATAAGTTAACCTCATACATGTGTTACTGTAGTGTATATGTTGGACTGAAATTATTATACATTTAAACAATTTAAATGTCAATGTATAAATAACCCTCATACATGACTAACAGTTGTTTAATGTGGGTCTGATTTAGTTAATGAATAAGTAACCATCATAAATGTTTAATGGATTATATTAATTTTGAGGTGTATAAGTTAACCTTATATATGTGTTAATGTAGTTTATATATTGGATTGTATTTATTATACAGTTAAATAGTTTACTTGTGCAGTTATAAAGTATAAATGACCATCATGCAATCAGTAACTGTTAGCTAATTATGTTATGTTTTTTTCCAGGGCATGAAATACCGAATTGGTAAAGTCCCACCACACCCATTGCATATGGGGAGCTTATGTAACTGTGCTCTCGGGAAGGAGATAAAGGAATATTTTGTAAAGGATGTACTTGGAGAATTTAGAAATACAATTTTTGGAATATTTTTGGATTTTCCACGGTGCAACTGGATAGGACATACTTCAAAATACCTACTCATGCTTGAAATTCAGCAGGATAACAAGGACGAACATGTTTGGGTACAAGGGGAAATCCTCAAATTCACAATGCTTGAATTCGCAATTATTACCGGTTTGAAGTGTACTGGTAATATTAATGATTATATGTATACTTTATCATTGAAATCAGTGTTGATGTCGCGGTATTTTCTCAATAATAAAGGAGCAATAACTCGGTCAAAATTGATAACATGGGTGCAGATGGGAAAGTTTGATAACATTGAAGATGCTCTGAACCTGGCGATATTATTCTTTGTTCATACATTCATGTTTTCTTAGTATAAGGAAGCACCAATCAGTGTTGCGCACTTTTAGATTATCGAGGATGGTCGGTAAATTCACTTTACATAGGGGAAGGTCACATTTGAAAAGTAAATGAGTTCCTGGCAGCAGGATTTCAATACTGCGAAGCAGTTATATTCATTGGGTAGAATACCACACGTTCTAAATATTTGGATATTTGAGTGCTGCTCCGAGGTAGAATAAAAAACTGTTGTCTGTCAGAGAAACGTTATTCCCAGAATACTAAACTAGTCGGTGGAGTGTATAAGGTCTAAGTACAAATCTTTTATGTCTGGCATGTTCAGTAAGGTAATTGTTTAACTTTGTACTTATATTGTTTATTCAAGTCGTTTTATTTAGGTGCAAATATTTTATTTTGAAATTATTCTTTCCAGCATTCATACAAGAATATACAACATACAACCGAAGAAGTTAGTAAGTTGGATTTGTCCTTTTCAAAAGATTTTGAGACATGTGATCCAACAACTTATGCTTCAATATCTGATTCTGAAAATTTAAAAAAGGACAGCAGATGAACTTCAACAGCGTGTTGGTACCATTGTTTAAGAATTTGGTGATTTCAGCACTATACCGCCGCGGGAAATCCTCATAAAGAATGGTTTTGCATCGCCTGTATCACCTGACCAATCTTTGAAGAAAAGAAAGACTGTCATGTTTGAGCAAGATAATCAAGCGGTGATGGATGATGATATATCTAGACGTGATCATGAAGTACATCATGTTATGGTTTGTATATTGAAACGTATAAGGATGCAGCAGACAAGGGAGAAATTGGTGTGTCTGAAATTCAACATCATCATCATGGAGAAATTGGTGTGTCTCCTCAGAGTCACCAGCATAAGTCTATTCCTTCATCTTCCACACAGCCTGAAGGGACTTATAAATCAACTTTAGATGGTGATGAAATAAAGAATTACATCAACAAATGTGTAAGATTAGGTTCTTTATCATACATTTTTTTTGAATAGCATGATATGTTTCTACTAATTTTTTTCTTTCTTTACACGACAAGTTTGCTGAAAAGATGGCCGAACTGGTTACACTAATATCAAAAATACCTGCTGAGGTCGTCAAAGCATTGAAGAATGAAGAAAATAAGCAATCACAGGTATAACAATTTAATTTCATTAAATTTTGTCTAACGTTGATGAGATGTTCATATATTCAGATTATTCGTATTATATAGGAGGACACAATTGATGAACAACAATAAAGTCAAGAAGACGAATCCAACAAAAGGAGAGACCACATAAGGAGGATATGCAGGTACTTTTTGTCTATTATATTATTCGTTTACTATAAATCTACATAATTACTTGATAAAAAACAAATGTTATTTTTTTTAATATAGCATGAAGATTATGATAAGGGATCACTCAATAATATGGAAGTGTCTCATGATGAAGAATATAATAAGCAGTATATTCTTGAAGAGCAACAGTTGCTGGTATTTTTTTCCCTTAATAGTTGTTACATACTAAATTTAGGCAGTTTAATTTTTCATCATTTATTCACTTGATTGTATAATGATCAGTTATACATTAAACTTACTACTTTTTCCTTCAGCAAAATACTTGTTATTTATGAATATCTTCATAAATATGCATGTCCTTTACAGTTACTTAAACACCATCATTCTAGAATCACCTAAAATAAGTTTATGAATAGCTGTTCATTAAAGCGACTTGCTATTTAATTTAGGATATGAATGCTGCCGATAAAGAGGTAGGTCATGAGGATAATTTTGAAAATAAGGACTATTCTGATTTGCAAGCTTTGGAGGTAAGTTTTTGTACATCAAATTATTTTTTTCCTAAATATATGTCTATGTAAATGTAGTTTCTGTTATTGGTTGAAAAAAAGATATTAACCTTATCGGCAGAATATAAAGTTGTATCGATCTTGACATTTTTAATATTTTGCATATTATTTAACAGTTGTCTTAATAAATATAAATTCTTGTCTTCATGCAACTTAGACTATGATAATCATCACATAAATAATAGGATGAGATTATGGCATATGAAGAAGAATGTAGCAATGAAGAATTGAAAAAAAAACATTCCAGATGTAGAAGATTTGCCAATATTTTTATGTCCCTAATATTATTTTATTACTACTACAACTTTCTATACACATGTAGTTTATTCTAACTTCTTCATATTAGGGCAGTTAAATGTACATAAAACATTCAATCAAATGTATCAAGAAGAGTCATACATTCAACATACAAACATTTTCATGAACATAAAGCTTGTAGTTTATGAATACCATTATACATATTTATGTTATTAATGCTATAAAATAATTTGTGAATCACATATGACATCGTTTCTTATTACTGATATATTTATAAATTCATATGCACCTATTACAGATAGAAATTTTTTATTACGGGTGTAAAACTTCATATCAATCTTTTATATTATACTTTGAATAAATATTAATACACGATAATTGTTATTTAATGTAGGATGTGAATGTAACCGCTAAAGAAGATGTTAATGAAGTGAATTTGAAAAATCAAGAATCTACTGATATGACAGATTGTAATGGCCTAATTTTCTAAACTGGAATGCTACACGGTGCTCAGACCCCGAGGGATCACAAGCTAACCTATGACTGATATCTGTACCTGTATACTATATAATATATGAATATAAATGGGGAGACATGAACTGAAAGGCCATAAGGTTCAATACTGAACATAATCTGAATAATAACAATGTCTAATTGGTATCACAATACCAAAACAAAATCAAAATACTGAAGTCCAAATCTAGTTTGTAATCCAGTCTGAAAGCCTCTACTGTCTGAATAATCTAAATAAGGAGCTGATGGGACATGTCCCCAACTAACTCTGACTAATGAACTAATCAATGAGAAGATAGAGAAATAATCATGTCTTCGAAGGATGAGGACTCATTTATAACTCTGAATCCTGAAATCTGCACTGCTACTGCGTCTCTGAAACTCGTGCCTCTGAACTGATGGCATAAAATAAAACACCATAGTGCAAATGTGTCAGTACATCTGAATGTACTGAGTATACGAGTGAGGTAGGCTAAATGCAAATAGTTTATATGCTTGAACAATGTTGACTGTTATGAACGTGAGAATACATAAATGCATAAGTAACTATAACTGAACTCGTACTGATACTGACTACTGAGTCGGAATGCTGACAATATGAGTTTACTGATACTAATATACTGAATAGATGAACGACTATTTCTAACAGTTCAAATTATGAAGAACTAGTCTGATTGACTGTGTCTAATAGTCCTGAAACTGAATACTGATAACATAAGCTATGACGACTAATCTAACTGATATAACTGTAATGATCGGCCTAACCGATATAACTGATACTGAGTGACTGTCTTTGACAGTCTAAATCTTTTAATAATGATTAAGAGTGACTAAGCTTGAGATCAGGCCTAACTAATCGGTGATCTCTGGAACTGATATAGAGAATAATCAACTAAATTTGAGACTGAGATCGAGCCTATCTAATGGGTGACCTATGTAAGTACTGATACTGAATAACTTTATGTTAGACTAAGCCTATCTAGCGGGTGGTCTATCAATCTGTGGAACTATCTGAGTTCCTTACTGAGATTAATGACTGTATCTAACAGTTCTGATTTTTGAGTTCTACTCTGACGACTGATACTAAAACTATAACTGTGGGAGTGCTCACTTAACCGATACACCCCGAATCTAAAATAGTGGGGTCCAACCTGTAACCCCAGCTGGAAAGGTGTCAATACCGTGCCATGGGCAAAGACCTCTCTGGTCAAGCCTATTGACGGGTGACCCTCGTAGGAATTAAAGCCTAAGGCAGTATAATAATCAAGCCTCTCTAAAAAGTGACAAGCCTTTTTTTGAGGGGTGACTCCTACATCCTACGCTGGCTATGTAGTTCTGGAGTTCAGGGATTGCTCCTAATAACTCTGCCTCTCTTACGGGGAGCCGCCATCCTTGCACTCGCTCAGTGCAAGCTCCTACTCCTAACTGAAAGACTCTGAACTGATTCTTAGAACTTATACTTGATCTGAACTGAAGCTGTTACTAAGTTTATTACTTGACCGAGCTCACTGAGTTCACTTGGTTCTATTATCTGACAGAATACTACAAAATCTATTATCTGACTGAATGATACTATGTTCTGAATTGATTTCTTGAATGCTACGGAGATCTGAGCTGAGTACTGAACTGAATCTGAAATAATAACGATACTTAGATTACTGATATTTCTTAAGTTTTATAACTGTCTGAGAGTTCTGAATTCTATAATTGATTGAGTTCTACTGATCATAGCATGACTGGGATTATCTTGAGACTGACTCGACACTAGGCACACAATTATATTTTTTAGGTACAAGTACCCCAGGACTGGATGGAAGGAAACAGACACATATGATACTTCTTGATCATAGGAATAACATCCACAATTCATAATACCATAAGTAGGGGATTTCATACTACACATAGTTCTAAACACCTTATACATGAAAGGGAATATATATAACATGGGTATACTTGCATACTTCAATATCATGGACATTCCATATCACAACAACAACATATATCAATAACATGGAATTCCTACGGAAACATAAGGAATAGAACATGGACTTGTCATTTAAGCACTATTAAGTCAAAAAAACATGGATTCTATTATTCTTGGCATTTTATCAAACACCTTACATGCACAACTTTAGGCATAGGTGTACTTATCAATTTGACAATCTTAATCCATCAAAAATTCATGGGTTTCAATTAACCTACTCAAATGCTTTATGAAAAACACATCAAGATACAACCTTGAATCCAAACAACAATCATCAACATGAATATAGTCATAACACTACAAGGAAATCACAATTTATAATTTAAAACATGATACTTGAGCTCCATGTATGAAAGGGATCCATGGATGAACACTACACATACCTTAGTGATGTAATCTTGAAAGAGATCTAATTTTTGTTGATGGTTTTTGAAGAAATCCTTTTGCTTGCTCTTGATTTTTTTTCTTGACTAGGGTTGAACCCCTTTTGGGAGAGAATGTTCTTGTTCTTGGGGAGATGATCTTGAGAGAAAACCCTAATCTTGTGGTTTAGAGTGTATGGGAGAATTTTTGAGATGTTTAACTAAAGAAAAATAGGAGAAAGTTACATCCCTTGAGAGTTGTAAGTCATGCAAAGTGGAGGAAAAAGACCAAAACACCCTTACTAAACCTCTTTCCAATTGCTAAAAATCTAAGGCTGACGACATTTGTGATAAGCTGTTAGACTTATGATAAGTCGTCACAAATGTCATCACTGGGGGGATGGAATTGATGGATTTCTACCTAAGGTTGACGACATTTGAGATAAGTCGTCACACTTGTGATAACTTATCACAAAATGTCGTCAGTCAGTTTTCCAAGCTGACATGCTGGAGTAAATGGGTATAACTCTTTGCTCCAATATCGGATTTGGGAAAAATTGATATTTTTGGAAAGATAATTCAAATATTTTTCATTTGATATATGGTAAGTCCTCTAATTTAATATATAAAAGGAGTTATGGTCGATTGAAGTTGACCTAAGTTTTGACACTCACTAAAACTTGAACGATAGGAAAACTTTCAACTTGTCCTTGAGTTAGGGTATCGTTATGATCTAAATTCATGCTAAAATAGATTCCCACACTAAATAATTGATAACACACTAAATTTTCATAGGATTCAAGGCTTTTAGAACATCCACGCATATGAATGATGCATTTTCATTCTAGTCCGAAATGTGATGTGTTACACAGATGTGCAGGTATTTTTTTGTCCCTAATACTTATTTTTTTTATACAAAAATATATCTATCTACGTGTTCGACCTTGTAAAAGTATGTACTAGGACTTATTGTTATTTCTCTGGTGCATATCAATTTTTTTCTATGGATTTGAACCAACTGGAATGTATTGATTTTTTTCTCTGATACATATCAAATTTTCCTAATATTGATGCTATCATGATTTCTAACAGAAATGTCGTAAGCATTAATATAGTTACACATTCAGATATTGTATGTGTACATTACAAATCCTTATGTGTTCACGTCGGATGAAGTTGGTGGGACAATCACTAATCCAATACAAGCAGCTGTAGATATAATTTTATTTGGTCTGTCAACACTTTCGACTACAAAGTCATTGAATGTTGGTGCTTCAAATAAAATGACCAAAGAAACTGGGACCTTCCATACATTCAGATTCCACCTAACTTCCCTGATGCTAAGGTTCGATAGCTTCAAGCCTCAAAACCAAAAGCACCTTCCAAATGAGAAAGAAAGAAGTCCAGGGTTTTAAGGTCACCATACATTTCAAAGTATGGTTCTGGCTCTAAGGATGCGGTTGATTTCGATAAATAGGAGAAGCTGAAGTATGCTTTTGATGGGTACACCCCTAACCAAGATTTGTCGAATGAATTGATGATTGATTACTCCCAGTGGATTGCCATAGGATTACTGAAAACTCATTCTGCCAAGTAAGAAATTTGATATTTTTTCCCTAACAATACTATGCCATCTTAAACAAAACGGTAATTGTCATGTGTAATCAATGATGTTTTTCCAGGAAAGAAACAGACAACCACTATTGAGTAAATGCTTTTGGTAAGGTTACAGATAATTGGACTTTTTCGTTGCACACCCACAGTCCAAGATTGGTTTTACTTGATGTCCGAATGCAAGACATACTAGAACAATGAGGTAACTTATTCTGAATATTATCCATATCATAAGTTCTTTTGCTGATACTTAATATTCTACAGGATCATAACATATTATACATGTAAACCAATGTATAATAACATATCATACATGTTAGCCAATGTATAATAACATATCATACATCCAGTATTTTTTATTATCATTTGTTCAACTTTAATCAACATGTCATGTATAATAACATGTAACACCAGCATAACTGTCTATCATACATCTAATTAATAATTAAGGTTGAAGCTATTGATTTCTTTCAATCGTTTTACTATTTTACTCTATATTCATTTGTAGCATTTAGATGTTATCTTCTACCACTTGAGAAATAAATCAACGATTCAGTTGGGTGATAATTATAGATATACGATGACAAGCTGATTCTTTAAAACATACATTGAGAAGACATATACTCGCTATTATCCAGCGAAACCGGTAGTTGAGCTATTGACACAACAAGACTATGCAGAATCAATTGTGGTGGCTAAGAATGAAGATGCTATTGCTAATATAATTCATGGATTCTATATGCCTACTTTATTACCATGGTCTATGGTTGATGAGGTATATGTTCCAATTAACTGCGGTAAAGAATTTCATTAGGTATTGGTTGTGATTGTCTTGAAGGAAAGATTGATACATGTATATGACTCACTGTTAAGTAAAAAAAAAAAAGAACCATCAATTGAAACTCAAAATCTTGCAGTGATGCTTCCTACTTACTTGTCAGACCATGGCTTTTATGATAAGACCCAGTGAACTGACTGGCCATCACTTGAACCATACAAAGGAAAGATTACTCAGCAAACTAGTCTTATAAATGAAATCCCATTTGATGTTGACTATGTGCAAAACATCCCACAACAAGTGTCTGATAGTTTGTAAGTAAATTACAATTTATTTTTTCATGTATAATAATGTATTAATTGATGTACTGATTATTGTTTTATTTTTTTAAATCAGGTTCTGTGGAGTCTTTGTGTGTGCCTATGCAGAAATATTAAGTGAAGGACTGCAAGTTCATTCATGTGGGTTTGATGCTGCAAGTCAATATGCACGCTATGCTTTCTTACTGTGGCATTATGGAGTGGAAAAGGGAAATAAAGGGTAACGAGTGATAATGGAGATCCTCCTCGACCAAGGAAAAATGTTATCGAAGAAATTGATGCAAGTGCAATTGTTACTTTAGAGTAGCAATGTTTTCTAATTATTGGCATTGAATGAACTATTTCTTATTTTCATGGTTAATGTTACACATTTCCAAGATTACTTTATTAATGTTAATGAACATTTTGTGGATGTCTTCTTTTTTTGTGAAACAACAGATTTGCAGTTTCTAACACAATACTATAATGATACAAACTAATTCTTGGTCGATATTGAGTTTACCTTTTATTTTTTTTAGGACGAGTGTAAACAAAAATAAAAATATACTGACATTGTATTTGAACACATTATATTTTTACTGTAAGATTCATTTTCTTATAAGTTAAAAATACATTGTACTAATAATTAATACGTTAAATATATGTAACATGTAACATAATACATGTTGTCACACTTTTTTTTTCTTAAATAAAATTTACAAACAGAGTTCAGAACATACACTTTTATAAAGTATTACATATTTCATACAATGATACAAATGTATAAAGTAATTTATACATTCGTAACTGAACAAAATATACTTGAGATAAACATATAACGTGTAATCATTAAGAGTCATTAAAATGACATTTTTCCTATATAACATGATACACCTACACAAAGTATAACGCTACATCATACATTTCTTACACAGTAACTACTAACGTATAACAGTTCATACAACTTATGTTTCAACATTTTTTGAAGTGAATGTTATATTTCCCAGGTTACATCATAATACATAGACCAATCAGTTGTAACTTACATTAATGTGGTTAAGAAATATGATAAACAAAAATTACACAAACTGTTCTTATACTATTAAATATTAATTGAACAAGTGAAACTCAAATAGCAACAAAAAATCGTAATATTAATTATTCCAGTATTCTAACAAAATCTAATTAAAATATTTATACTACTAAAACCAATCAAACCATCAGCATGTAGAAAAACATATTATCTTCATCATGATTCCTTTAGAAAGAAACCGCAACTCCTACGGTTGTGACTGGCTCATCTGCATTTACTTTAGTGGTTCGAATTTGAAGACAGTAATTCACTTGATTTCAAATGCCTTGCTTTTTTTGGCCTACCAGGAGGTCTTCAATATTTGGGCGGCAAAACTTCTTCATCATCAACAAAACCTGGAACACTGCAATCCTTCTTGTCTGGCATTGGAACTATCGGGAGTTCATATGTCTTCACTATGGTTTATGGCTTGTATAATTCAGAGCAATAATGACCATAATCCTTTACATCCACATTTTTACTTTATAATACGGCAATTCCATGTGGACAAGGTATTTTATCAATTGATACCGGACACAATTTCATATGCCACGCTCAATATCTACAATGTACCTCTGTCCCGAATCATAAACACAATAAAGATAACTCCTTGCTGGCTTAACCTATTACCAAAAAGAATAATATGTTTCAGATGTAAAAATATTAATATACAATCAATGTAAAACAAAGTTTCTGTTCCATAATTATTCTAATACATACCGTTATCCGCAAAACTGTAACACCATTATGAGTTAGTATTTCTTCAAATCTTCTGCCAAGAGTTGTATTGGTGTAAGATGCAATTTCGTTGTCCTTACAATTCCATGCAGCAAATAAGATGCTAACTTCTTCTAGGAAACCTAGAATAGGAAGTTTTCTAGCCTTAACCAAACAACCATTAATATATTCGGCTATATTTACAGTCATCATTCTACCTTTATTCATAGGAGAGTGACACTGAGCCCATTTTTCATACCCAGCTTCCTCCAGATATTTCTTAACTCTTTGATCAACCTTAGCAACCTTTGACATAATACATTCAAAATCTTCTTTTTTATAAGATTTAGCCATGGAAAAATATAGGTCACTAAGTCATCTTTGCTTTTCCTAAAATGGGTGCAAACGTTTTTCCATAAATACCAAATACAAGCTAGATGAGGGATATTAGGATAAACAATGCTTACACCCTTTATGATACTTTCATGTCTGTCTGAAACAACACACATATTGTCTCTTTCACCAAATGCCTCTCTAAACTGTTGAAAAAACCAAATCCACGCATTCTCATTCTCCGAATCAACAACACCGTAAGCTAATGGTAGAATACAACCTACATATAAATTAAACAAGGCAATCATTGTAAAAAAATTCAACTATAAAGGTGCTAGTTTTAGCATCTTTATGAATCATTATAAATAAAACATCAATGTATAAGCTAATATAATATATAGTAAATAACAAAACAAAAAAATAGTAAAAAAAACATGAACACACAGTACCTGCACCACCTAATATTCTTGCCGATACAAATGTTCCGTCATATGAACCACTTGAATGTGCCCAGTCAACAACTACAATAGGTTTACAAAATTTAAAACCTCTTATCATCGGATGCAATGCAATAAATAAGTATTTAAACTTGTTATCTACTGCTTTATGCATTCGAATGCGCGATTGTGGATACACTTGGTAAAGCATATAGATTAAACAAATCATTTTTCTATATCCATCTGCTGGTCCACCTCTAAGAATCGCAATCGTATTTTCTTTTGCAAGCCATGCTTTCATGTAGTTAATATCGACTTCGTAAACAACCTTTATCTCTTCTATAAGTCCGCGGGGGTGTGTATTCTTTTGTGATTAATTAATTTTGGAGCTATAAATTCACTCACAAAATTAGTTGTTGCAACCACATTATGCATAACTAGGTCACTAAGATTACAACTATGCTCCGAAACAAATGTTTTAATCACAAACAATTCTGATTCACTCAGACAAGACGCCTTCATGACCCACTTGCAATCTTCGTTATGATAAATTAGTACATAGCTGCAAAATTAGTCATTGTATCAAATAAAAGTATTAAACTTAAAAATAGAAAGAAAAAGAAATTTATTCCTGAAATTGCCTTAGTTATACTATACATATCTCTGAATGTATAATCAACATTGTACATACATCTTTTAACTTAAAAAAATAATTCATGAAACACAATAAATTTCAGAATGTATTTATTCATATTATCAGTACATATTTGCATCAAGAAATAAGAACTTAATCAATGTATAAAACATAACTATTAAAAATTAAAATAGTAAGAACAAAAAAAGAAATACTTTCACTGTCCCAGTTATATTATACATATCTCTGAATGTATAATTAACATTATACATTCAAATTTTTAACTTAACAAACCAGTAATAAAACACAAAAGACTTCAGAATCTCTTAAACCAATGTTTCATACATTTCTTTGATTGGCACAATTTAATTATACATTACCAAACACATAAAATGTGACATTATACATTCTTATATCATAAATTTTTTTGTTGGATCCTTTCACTTTTATGCTGAATCCATTCGCTATTGCGTGTCTTCCCATTACTGAAATAAGAGTTTCCTTATCCTTGTATATTTGACACACCATTATATTAGTGTTCTTGCAATTGGTAATAAAGTTTTTTACTTCAATTTTAGGCACATATAGAGCATACTGATTATCCATTTCAATAATTGTTAATGCAACCGAATCATATTCACTACCCTCGATACACAATACAACACCAGTTGCTTTATCAAACACTATTTCACTATTGGCTTTGTCGCAAGTTGAAATACAAAGCGAAAAATTAACCAAAGCAACAAGTTATTTCCTTAACTCAACGTAAACCCTCACTCCATTGTTATTTCTTATGACAATTGGATAAAAGTTCCCTTCAACCACATATTTCACTTCAATTGTTTTTACGTACTTGTCTATATCCAACTCCATGGCAATCGTAGAAACCAATTTCAAGAAAGTAATACGTTTCGAAACAATTATTGCGTCACTTTTGTATGACTTATAAATAGTTTTTGACTCCCAAATTTCAGAATGCTGCAACAATATTGCGATATTCATGTTTCCTTTTGAAGTATTTAAGAACGTATGTAGAATAATTTTATTACTTTTTTTAGATTTTTTTAGAAGAAATTTGTTGCGGCAATAGAGCTTTTTTGCTTTCCAGATCTTGAATCAAATATTACCGAAAATAAAAATTGAATTCTTAGATTTCTTTTTGAAATTCGAATTTTAGTTACTAGTTTTATCCATAAATGAGTTAATGTCAGCTAATTATTGCTCTTAATGAAGAAACAATAATATAATTACTGATTTTAATTACCTTAAATTTAGAAATAGCTGTTTCATCATATATTCGACCAATGTATAATTTTTGGCTGAATGTATGAGTATATTTGCCAAATTTGGAAGTGAGAAAATAAGAGGGTATTTTGTGTAATTACTTTCTTAAGCTAGGGGATTTATGTTGTTTTAGAAAAATGGACTTAAAGGTCCAGAAAATGGGAAGCCCAATATGGGTAGCCCATCTATAGTATAATAGAAGGGTCCCAATTCTAACTTTTAATCCCTTATTTACTTATAATTTGTAATTGTGATTTATGCTTGTCTATTTGTATTAATGCTAATTCTACTTAATTAACCTAGTGATTTTCTACGTTGTTGCCTTTTCATGTATCTCGAATCTCTCATTTATCATATAATTTTTCCCACGTAATTCATAAAAAAAATAATAAAAAAAAGAGTACTTTAAAGTTAGTCACCCTTTTAATTTAGTAAAAAGTAAGTCTTTTGGTGAACCGTTTTTAAAAAAGATGCTCCTAAGTGTCGTAAAAACCTTCTTAGGACATTAATTGAACCCTTACTTAGTTTCTCTGATTTCGAAGATTTATTTCTATTTTTATATCTTTTAAATTACTTTAAAGTGTTTCTTGATGTTTTCGATAAAAGATCAAGTGGTGACTCTGTAAAATCTTTCAAAATTATTTCAAAATTCTCTTGAATCTTTGAAAATAGTTTAAAAGGGTCTAAATCATTTTGTATAAAATAAAATCTGATAAGGGATAAAACAATCATTTTTATAATAAAATCACCAGTATTTATTTTATGTTAAAAATATCCGTTCACATGTTCATGATTTCTTAAATGTTATGCATGCACTATTATTTACAGAATACCATGAGTTGAGATTATCAGTTATCAGTTATCTATGCATGCACTATTTAGTAATTCTGTGTCTTTTAGTTGGGAGTAGGATTTAGTACCGAGTGGAAAGTGTGGGTTCAATGCCTCATACTTTCTCAAAAACTATGCACCATTGAGGTTTAGGGTCCTCACCAGATAGTATTTCCCCTTGCCGAATATCGGCTCAGTTTAGTGACCACGCTAGTTCAGGTTCTACTTCGATGGCAAGGATAGAACAACCCTCCCCAACATGGGTCAGACGTTGGATTCCATGATAGATCATATGGTTTATGCCGGTTATATGATAACTCTAATAGTCTAAGTATAGTATTCAGTGTATTCTCAGTTCAGGTTTGCTTGACCAAGTGTACAGACTTTCAGTTATTAAGTTATACATTTACAGTCTTTTAGATTTCAAACTTATTTCAGATTACCAGTTTATGCTTGGTCTTGCATTCTCAGATATTACAGTTTTTATGCATATTGCTCAGTTATCTCATGTCGTTTAGTTATTCCTTACCTCATATGCATAGTATCCCACAGTTTCAGTGCAGTTATTTAGACAAGTACAGTTCAGGTTTTCATGTTCGGTATCCATACATGATTCTCAGTACAATTTTTATATTATTTTCATCTTTACATGAGATTTACATACAGTACTCTTGTTTTACCATATTCTAGCTTCAGTTCTACTTATTCTACCACAATAAAGAATTTTAGAAACAAAGTGTGGTGATTCACCAGCTTATCAGATTTTGTTTGTTAATCATATTTTAAGATGTATCAGCTTCAGTTTATTTGTATGTTTTAAGATTACGTATGAAATTAGTTTTACTTATTGCATTCACCCCTACTTACTCAGTATATTTCCAGAAGTACCGATCCATATATATTTCTATGTACTACTTGTCTTATAATATAGGTACCAGTTATAGCCTACATATCATAATTAGAAAGTTGCAACTTCCAGCCAGCAGGTGATGAGTTCTCCTATTTTGGGGACTTTAGTCGGATTGGTGCCTAATTGATGCTAGTTTAATGTGGCAAACATCTGCCCAAATTATTGCTCAAGCTACTTAATAGTGATTGCATGTGATTCTATCTTTCGGCTCAAGCTTAAAATATCTGCCTTAATTTCCTTAAGGAAACTCTCTTAGCACTCTAAATCCTTAACAAACTTTGCAAGAAATGCTCATTCTCGAACTCCCAGACTCAATATCTCAGTTTCCTTATGAAACATAAAGGTCACCCTTATAATTGTAGTTATTCTTCCTTCCCTAGTCACCATCACGCTTTCTATGCTTGCCCCTATACCTGTCTCTATAGTAGTTTCAACCTTAATAACATTGCCTTTAGTTTCAATTGTCTGTAAAGTCCTTTGTCCATTGGCTCAAAAATCCGCCATATCTCTATTCAAATGCTTGGCTTCTTCCTCAGAATCAGACTCTTTATTTTTAGAAGCCTTACTTTGTGACCCCACTATATTTACCTTTTCTGCTCCAATTGCTTCCAGTTGTTTCATGAGTAAGCTAATCTTAGTTCATAGCTATTATACCTCTTAATCCACCATCTCCTCTAATGCTCTCTACTTACTAGAAGCACTAATTACATAAGTACTAGAAAATCTATCCACCTTCCAAGTATACCATCTTTGGGTGGTTTTAGTGATCTAGTCAAAAATTATAGAAGTGTGTTCCCATTGAAGACCCATGAAGGATCCACCTATAATAGTATCTTCTACAACCTTGGTATTAGCATTGAAGGCCCTATAAAATATTTCAAGTAAGTTTCTCCCCATGATTCTGTGATTTGGAATATTCTGCATCTTCTTCTTTAACCTCAACTATGTCTTATATAGTGCCTCTGAATGAAATTATATTAAATTATAGATCTCATCCTTCAATTGAAAATTTCTAGAGGGTGGAAAAAATTAGTCCAAGAACTATGTGCTCAACTCATCCCAAGTGGTGATAGATGCACGAGGCAACTCTCCTTACCACAAAGTTGCCTTCCCTATTAGAGAGAATAGGAACAACCTTAGTCATATAACTTCCTAACTCACCCAGATAGATTTTGAAGTACAATTCCTGACAAAGTTAATAAGATGCATATTTGCATCATCAGTAAGCAGACCAACAAATACCTCCTTCAAGTTCAATAACTAGATGATCACGCTCGTAATATAAAGTTTAGTCCATTATGTAATTTTGGAGGAATGATTACACCTATTTCAACTGGTTAACATATCCCAAATCTTTATCAGGATAGACTGTTGACCTATATCTCTTCTCATTCTATCCCTATCAAGTGTGTCTTAACAATTTTCCTCCACCTATCTAGCCTTTTCTTCCTTAGCTTCTCGTTGGGCAACTACTTGCTTAGCAGTTGCCCTAGCCATTAAGCAAGTAGTAAATTGCTATGTAATTTCTTGAATATCATGCTAAAATGTCCAATTCACTACTATTAGGTCATCATGAACCCGGTTAAGCGGGGCTCCTTGATCATGAACTCTTTCTCTTATTTTGATTCTATCTTGGAGTTCTTTCAAGCTCAGGATCAAATGAAATCATGGGATTGCCTTGACTCTTAGTACTGGGTATACACCGACATGTGACTTAATAATAGTATAAAATTATATATTAACAAGCAAAGCCAATAACTTCAACAAACTCAATCTATTAATTTGTATTAATATTCTCCAACAGCAATACCAAAATTTGATGTCGCCCAAATTATACATCTCTAAAAGTATAAAATAATTGCTGAATCAAATATAGAACTTAACTAGGTTAGGGTTGATCCCATGAGGAATAGGCCAAAAGTCTGTCAATAGTTTGACTATGTAATTGGGAATTATGTATAAAAGGGGTTTCTATAAAAGTAAGTTGTAATAGTAATAGTTGTCAGTTAATTGAATTGTGATCTATATGAGATAAGCACTATCACTATGTTCCCTATAACTTTATAACTCCATAGGATGTTCGTGCTTAGCAAACTATCTACTGCTTTACATTCAAAATCTAACAACATATGTATCACTCAACTGTCTCTCAAACTTTCTTTAGATGAATTTCACTCATCTTCTCTAAGACTTAGAGTGTCATGTTACTAACCCTTATTTTGTGATCTCAAATTAATTATCTCATTTAAATTCAAGTTAATTAGTTAAAGGTTGGAAGCTTCAAATTACTATTGTTATTTAATTTTTCCAATCTATACCTCTCTCTTAAGCAAGTTTAGAATATATGCAAGTTTCAAATATTTGCAATGGTAAAAAAACAATCGATCCAAAAGTAATACCAATACATGCAAGAACACCGATCTAGAATGATTTTGCACTTAACCTGCTTTATTAACTTATCACAGTTCCCACAATCATAGGGGTTTAGCTTTTCATTGTCGTAATCACTCAAGAAATTTCCATAGATGAAAACATAATTTTGTGCTTACAAAAATAAGATGAAAAATCTAAATCTCCAGTTGATTAAAATCCATAAAAACAAACATCAATGATTCCAAGAGCACTAACACATCTCAAAACCTCAAAATTATGTAAGAGTGCCCCTACTAATAATAAAACATCGAGGGATTATTTATAGATACAAAACAAATCCTATCCTAAACTGTGTAGAAAAACTAGGTTGGAAGCATCCTACGACTCATGAGTTGGGTCGTGGATTAGATCCATGAGTCGTGACTCTCACTCGTGGAAATACTACCCAAATTTAGTCTTCAATATTCAATCCACGACTATCACTCATGAGTCATGGGTTAGTGCCACGGATTATAGGTCACCTCATAGAAATCTAACTTTAAAATCAGCTTCAGAACTTTAACTCACATGTCCACTCATGACTTGTAGGTCCCATCCATGAGTTATGTATCAAATCGTTGGTCAGACTTAGCAGATTCGTTATTCATAAAAGTCGAGCACTAAGCCCAAGTTAGAGTTACTTTCAGATTCTTCCTCAGAATCTATAATGTGAAGCTATGCTTCCTTACCCATGTATTATTCTTGAGATATCATGATTAGTTAGTTCCAGTTCCTTCCCAGATAATATTCTCAGATTGGCTAGCAAGAAGCTTCATAATTCTTACAAAGTGGCTTGATAGGAGCCTTCTAGTATGTCATGAGTCCCTCATGTTTAAAGTTTTACCTCACTCTTATGAGTCATACGAGTGATATAGAATGAGGTATGTATTCTTATATCATTGACTATTGCGTGTTAAGTTTCTATCTCTTGCAATATGTAACTTTGTTATCATTATGTTTTTAAAAAGAAAAATCAAAGTCTAGTGAAGTCGTGTGGGGCTCTATCGACTCACTAGCATAGTTGCTTTATTATTCATCTCATTTTCTTGTTAAAAACACTAAACTAAAGTCTAGTGGAGTTGTATGAGGCCTATTTCAATTCACTAGCAACTTGTTGTACATCTTGTTGTTCTTGTGTTGGTTGAAACTGGGGGTTTAGAGTTGTAGTGACAAGAAAAGTGGTAAGGGCCATTTATTGAATTTATATCCATATATGTATAGATGAATTTTGTTGCATATGTTTGAGCTAGTAATAAAGTGTTATGTCCTTGCTTATTTATTAGTGAGAGGTGGAGCAGGGGTCATTAGTTCAGGGGAAATATTGTTTTTTTGAATTATGAAATGTTGTTGATGACAATTGTTATGTTGGAAAGTATAGGTTACTGATGGAAGTACTCGGTGGATGGGTGTTGTTAAGTTAGGTATCCTTGAGATTTATAAGATGTATTTTAGTAAAAAATTATTGAGCTGTGAGCTAAGTTGGGGCTGTATAAGTAGGTGTATAGTAATGACGTGTAAAAGAAGGATGTGTTAATGAATTGGAAATAGATGGGCCATGTGATTTTTATCGATTATTGTTGATTACGAACTTTGAGTGGGCCATGTGAAGTTTTGGTTATTGTTGATATTTTATTTCATAGCTTCTGAGTGAGATTAGCACAGGACACTAAGTTTGAATGATTGGTGGTCGTGAAAGTGGAGACAAAAATTTCTTGTTTAATAGTACTAGTTATAGGGGAGTGATCTAATAGGATTGAACATTGTATGCAAGAGCTTAAGTTTGTTTGATTCTTAATCAAGTTTGTTATTGTATGTATGTTGTAGAAGTGTGCCCAAGGTGCTATGGGGCTATTATTTTTGAGGATTACTGCATGTTGTTTGGTTAGTAGTAACGTTAAGTTGCTAGGTAGGGATAGTGAGATAATGAATGATGTCCTTGATAGCTGAGTTAAGGAGTTGTGAATGAAGATGGTGAGTATGATTTTGATTCTCATGGTTTAGAAATATAAGTTTATAGGTGATGTAGTGGTAGGGTATGATATCAGTTGTATGGGCCATCAATAGAATTGGAGGTACCCGTTCCAAGCATAAAGTATTAAATAATAACTATTGGGGCTATAAAAGGATGATGTGTGTCTCAGGGGGTAGAATTATGAGTGAGTGTTACGCTTTGAAGAGTGAAATAGTGAAACCTGACATGGAGCAGTTACAAATAATTGAGGACATGACCCTGGATAGAATGATTTTGAGGAAAAACATTAAGATAGAGGGCTAAGGGTGTGGATGAGTCATAGTCAGTAATTGGGTGGACTTTGGTGTCCTCATCTTGGCAATGTGCAAGTTGTTGTGGATTTTGTACCTATATCATTTTTATGGTGTCTTATGCTTTTGATGTTTTTGGTATACTGCCTTTTTTTAAGCTAGAGGTCTATCACAAATGGCCTCTTCACTTCTCTAGAGGTAGTGGTATGGACTGTGTACAATCTACCCTCCCTAGGCCCCACTTATGTGGTAATATACTGAGTTTGTTTTTATTGTTGTTACTGTTGTTGTTGATGTTTTATGAGTTGAAGTTTAGTTATCGGGTCAAGTTCTTCTGTTCATATGCATTGTTATATCCCTAACTCTAGAACAAAGTGATTACAACCAGACTAGAATTTATGTGGTGGTTCACCGCCTTGGAGGTGATGGCTTAAGTCTAAGGGGGAGATGATAGAATTGGTAAATGGGTCAAACCTTAAGACTCTAGAAAATTTACCAGTGAGCTGTAGAATAAATTTGAGTAAGATTGATGCTTGAGCTAATCTCATTTCAATACTTTCAGTTGTCCTATTACCTACTCATGTTTTATGTTTCTGTTCCATGATTTTAATTCACGTTCATGTATATGATAGAGAATTATGTACTCTCCTAGTTCCTAAAATGAGGAGTTCTAGTTCATTCGGTAGTCGGGATCACATCCCATAAATTTTGAACTCCAAATTCTGGTCATGCAACTTGTGACTTAAGTACTCGAGCAATGCTTATAGTGATTCGCGAAGTCCAGATTTATATCATGTATGTCTTTAGGTTAGACCGCTTTGGTAGTTCATGATGTTAAATACCTTAAGCCTCAGTTGAGTTCTAGGTAGGTACAATGTCCCTTCATACTCCAGGTCCTCATGTTCTAACTTTTCAGCCACCTCTTTCTTAGGTTGCGATAGATATAATGAACAGTGGTGCTGGTAGGAGATAGTAAATGGGTTGTGTTGGAAAGGATAGTCGTATGTAGGTATTTTTTCTTGGGTCCCTCCTATCCAAGAAGCTAAAGAACCCTTTTTCTAAAATTCAAAGATTATATGTTTATGAGTTATTTGTGATTTATGTGAGTTGAAATCGATGTTCATGCTATGATTAAGTTGTGATTCATGTTTGCTTACAAGGTTTTAAAGCTTTGACCCTAGTATGTGATGCTCATGTGATGTTGACGATGAACCCTCTTCAAGTTGCTTGCTAAATGATATGTTCATGTCAATTAAGCATGGAAATTGTTGAATAAGCAAAACATGCTCCCTATAAGTTTGATAAAATGCTTATGTGAGGGAATTAGAGCCATTATGGCATGTTGACCAGGAATTCCCAATTTTGTGCAATCTCATGCATGCCAAGTGTTTGTTGAAAAGCCTTAGTGAATGAATGGTGAAATGGTAGTATGATATTCCCCAATTATGTGTTCTCCGATACATGCCAAGACTTAATTTATGTGCTAAGTGTTTGATGCAAGACCTTATTGAGTGGAATATGATTCAATAGCATATCCCACTATGTTGTTACATGTTTAGGAGTCCTAAATGCGTGAAGTGATTATTTATTGTGATGGTGGATGAATGTCCATGGTCTTGATTATTCAATAATGGTTGTGTTTTACTTTTATGTTATCGAGTCCTGGGGAGTATTTATACCTAACAATTTAGCTGCTATCTAGAGCCATGTTAGTTTTTGCGATAATCTCAATTGAGCCTTGATTCTCAGAACTCAGCCTTTCTAATCTAAAGTGCAGCTAGGTATCTATTATTACATCAGTTCTTACAATTTCCGAGGCATTTAAGAGTTCAGAAAGATTCTGAGCCCGTTTAGCAAATTGCTTCAACTATGTATACTTAGTTTTTCCTGTGTTCTTAGTCTATCTAGCAATATTCGAGGACGAATATTTTCAAGGGGGAGATATTGTAAGACCCCGCAAAATTCTCTCGTAGCATGAGTCTTAGGATGTGTCAAGTGAGGCATGATTCCGGCCCTAAATGATTGAGAAGTGACTTCCAAGTGAGTATTAAGTTAACTATGTAGAATTTCCTGAATTTTGACTTTTTATCATATGGGAAATTTGATAAGCTTTCTGTTGATATAAGATTCGCCCAAATTCGATACCCGAGTAAGAAGTTATGGCTAATTTAAGTCCTAGTCGTAAAATAGCATCATTTTAGTGCTTGGCGTGTCGCGGAGAGGGTCTATTTGACAATTGTAAAATTCCAGTTGAACTCCATGATAGTGGCGCGTCGTGGAGGACCCTAATTTCACAAGTCAATTTCCAGTGGCCTAGCATAATTGTGATGTGTCGTGCTAAAGTTTCAGGTCCCAAACAGTGGGACAACATGATGGCTCCGCATCGCGGTGACTCCCTGATTCGTATTTGTTAATTTCTAGTGAGCCACCGCAATAGTCGCGCATCATGGTGGTCCATAAAATTGGGTTCCCAGTTCAATTTTTTCAGCTTCGTACATAAGTTAAAAAGGGCACTTTGGACTTTTTTCATTCATCTTAGACCGTGCAAACACCAAATTAAAGTCATTTACAAGCATTATATCAAATTCTTCTCAATTTTTCTCTCAAAAAAAACCCTAAATATCCAAAACCTCTTCCAAGAATCTCAAGAATCCACCATAGATTTTCTAAATTGAGTGAAGATTCAAGGTTCCCAAGTCAAGGGCTTCAAGAACCCTCTCCCAAGAGTAAGAATAGTAAGTTTAGAGCAAGCTTGTTCATCCAATTTCATAATCTAAGGTATGTGGGGTTTTGAACAAGGGTAACCCTTTCACCCTTGTGCCCAAAGTCGTATTTAAATCATGATTTTCCTGAAATCTATGAGGTTTTACATGAATTTGAACTAGCGTTTTTCACCCATTACTATTGAATGCATTATCTTGACATTTCCCATGAATTGAGTGTTAAATGGCATGATTTCTGGATGTTTTCTTGAGAATTACAGCTGGGTCTATACCCCATGATTTTAATCCTTGAGAAGTCAATAGTTGAAATGTTTGAGATATTGAAGTATATGAGTATGTTGAGATTTTGAGATAAATTGCAGAAATTTCTAGATTTCTACATGAGTTATGAATCTATATGCTATCTATTATGCATTTGATGAGTTTTAACTTGAGATTAAATTATGGGTTATTAAGCCCTACTTGATACTTGAGATTTTATGAACTATTGTGCCATAAGGACCCATGATTTGAGTATTCTAAGATTATTGAGAAATGTTTTGACCTAATAGTCATTGAGTTTTGAAATCTACTCTACTACATGAGATTTCAAATTTGGATTTTGTGTTCGTGGTGAACCATGAGATTATTTATAAAAGTAGATTTTCATGAGATGAGTGCAGATAATCTAAAGGGAGTAGTATTTAGCACCGAGTGGTCAAGTTACTATGATTTCTTATCCCAAAACTACGTGCCACCATAGGATGGGCTTGAGGCCGAGTTTATGATTTTTATCAGGCCTAAGGCTGAGTTGATATTGGTCCCAAGGCAAAGGTTGTTTAGTGATCACTAGACCTAGGTTATACTCCCTGGCAAAGAGTATGAAACTACCCCCCAACGTGGGGTCTCTTCCTTAGGAGGACAAAATGTTGGACTCCATGTAGCTTGCATGGTTTATGTCGGTTAAGAGAACCTCCCTTACCCTTTAAACTTTGAGATCAGTACTTCTTTGAAAACTAAAGTATTTTCCCTTCCTATGAGCTATTTTCCTAATGGTAAAGTTGCAAAATGATTCCCTAACTAAAGTATTTCCTTGATATGAGTTGTTTCTCTAAACCAAAGTATTCTTCCTTGATATGGTATTTTCCATGAAGCTTTGAGATAAGTTATTCCTTAAACTAGAGTATCTTTCCATTGAGATTGAATGATTTTCCTAATGCTTGAAATGGGATACTTTCCTAAAGTGAACAAATGCCTTCAAATATATTTCAAAGTTATATGATTCTGAATTCCAAGTATTTGAGTTCAAAAGAGTTATGAAATCTTGAGCGTTAACAAAGTTATACTCTCCATGAGATATATGAATTATTTGAAAGTACTGTTTAAAGTTCCTTTAGCCTTGAGGATTGAGAATAAGAGAGGATTTATGATTTCAACGTTAAAGTATGATGACTTATGAGATTTGTGTTACGTGCGTCATCTTGCATGACTTATGAGCTTTACATTTTATACTTGTTCAAGCCATGTGAGTCATCCCATATTGCATGAATTATTTGATTTAAAAAGATCGATACTATTTTATACATATGCATTCACCCCTATATACTTAGTATATTCCCAAGTGCTAATCTACATATACGTCTATGTGCTACATTGTCTCATAATGTAGGTGCAAAGATTTGTAATGCATGCACTATATCCAGTCAGTTTGCAGCTTCCAGTCAGCAGGCGATGGGTCCCCTTTTTATTCAAGGGCTCGAGTCAGTAATACAGTTGAATCGTGTTGCATTTTCTTTATTTTGTCGTATTGATTTGGGGTGGTTGGGAGTCATGACCCAACTACCTATAGTCAGTACTAGTAGAGACTTCATAGAGAGTCAGTAGGAGTTGATGCGTTGAGTTTCAGTTTTATTGTAAAAGCGGAGTTGTAACCTTGTGACTTCAGTTTTATATTGAGCCAATTCATAATAGAGTTATTTTCTGCTTATTCTTTAAGATTCATGAACTTTGTTTAGTTGCTTATGGGTTATGCCAATAGAAGGGTTAGCTTGGGGTCACTTATAACCCTAGGCACCGTATGGCGTCCGGAGGGGCGATTTTGGGTCGTTACATATCTCTTCCTTCAATACTTGTTTTCCTATAGAATCAACACAAAAACACATCATATCTAGCAAAACTACCTAAGTTCCTGCACAATTTTCTTTTTTAAACATCAAAAGTGCCATGAAACCATGACACGTCATTAAGGAAGCGGTTCAAGTCTGGTGCTTATGATAAGGGAGGATTTATAGACATGGTTTACTATTAGATTATGTTGTATCCATTAATTTATATACATTATATATTACCACTATAATTGCTTGGCGCTTATATCTATTAGCCTTCTAAGGTTTTTTATGTATAAGCTATGATTGTTGTTTGTTGAGTGTTTGATTGTAATTTTGGGCTTATGGGGGCCTGGTTAGGTAATTGTTTGTTCGAACTAGATAGTTACTTTATTGTTGGTTATTATGGTTAGTTCATGATAGGATGATTATGGAATGGCACCCAAGATTATCGATACATTTCTGATTTCTTTTCTTTCTCATAGTGTGATATGTTATTGTTAGATTATCTGATGTTTAGTCATCCTTTGGTTAGAGACCCTGATTATGCTACTATTAGCTGTCCCTTTTTTCTATGATCATCAAGAGGTTAGATTGGTTCCCTTAGATTATTATTTTTTAGTTTTGTCCTACATAAGTGTGTGTTTGTGTGTGTATATATATATATATATCCTTATTTATTCATATCATATATGTCTCATTTGGCCTTGTATTACTACTATACACCCTTCTTTCACTCTTCATTTGTGTATTGGCTAGTGAAATATGGTATTGTACTTTAGTTCCTTAATACTATTAGGATAGGATAAATTTATCCTTATTTCTCCCTTAGCATTATTATGATTACTTTCTTGGATAGTTACATATAGATCATATTCTTACTTTACATTTTATTTATAATTGCATTATCATTTGAGCTTAGTCCGCCAATGCCTACTGATTTCCACATGTTTGGTTCTCATACTACACTTCCGCATCCTAAAAATCATAGTATGAGTTTTTTCTATTGATGTGTACATAATGCAGTGCAACTATGGATTGGAGATTTGAGTTGAGATCCTAGCATTAGGAGCATTCCTGCTCTCCCTCGTATTGATTAGATTGGTCTCTATTTTTAATTTAGAGACATCTTTGTTACATCATGCGGAGCAGCTATGGATCAAAGATCTAGGCCTACTCTCTCTCGTATTGATTAGACTGTTCTCTATTTTGAATTTAGAGACATCTTTGTATATGTATTTATTCTATCTTTCTACTTTATACTCTGATTGTACTAGAAACTCTTGTACTAACTTTACCAGGTCTTGGGTTACTTTATATATATGTCATGACCTAAGACAGGGCCCAGCAATGACGGGTATCTTAAGTTCATCGAGGATTGGAGACCACCCCCTTTACCCTAGACAACCAGAACACAACACAACTAGCAACAGATGAATTTTGAACATATAACAAGATAGGTAACTCAATTAGCTTAGAAACGAATCTAAGAATTTCAACAACCATCCAAATCCACAGTAATCCACAAGCCTCTAAGAAACCATCATCAATCTAAGTTGGGATATGCCCTCGACATTAGCCAAAAAGAAACCAAAAGATAGTCTATGATATTGTGAAACCAAAACATGAAATGAGGGTCTTCCAAAGAATAAAAGCCCACCACTTCAAGCTTACTCATAATCGATCCAGAAATCACCTAATCACTGTGTAGAAAAGTAGAAGTGTCTTTGGTTCTTGCATCACATGGGGATATAACATCTGAAGACGATTAGTAGTAAGCGCTAGCATGTTACTCAAGATAGGGATAAAATAATGCCATCATCAAGTCAGTCCAAAACCATTCGAAACCAATGCACACAATTATATATATATATATATATATAATATGCCGGGATAGGGAATAAGGTTTATCATGAGATTTAAAATCATTAACCTAGACAGTGTAGCTCTAACCATCCTGAGGGTACCCAGGGTTTATATGGGTTCAACTCTCCATACTGAAAGGGTCCCTGTGCGATTTAGCCACACAAACCAGGAAAATCCAAATATGAGCCATGGAATGCCTCGACCACAACTAATCCAATATAAATATATGTGTATGTGAACTATGCATAAGGTTATGAGGAACCCCACTCCAGAAAGCATGGTTTCAAGTATCGGCTCCCCCGGGACCTGTACCTTCCACGACAAGCTACACAACCCCCTTTGAGCCCAATTAAAATAAGTTTCACATAACCCATGCATTTAACTGAGGAATTATCTATTGAGGCATCAACTACAGGTATCTTCATATCATTATTCTTGCAAGCTTATAACTATGCCATACCCATTCAATCAACTTGGGTGAATACCACGACCCTCTTTATTCAATAAAATAAGATGGGGGAATGCCATGGACCCCTTTGCTCATTAAATCAAGATGGGGGGAATGCCACGATCCCTTTTGTTCATTAAATAAAGTTTAAAATAAGAAAACATGACCAACAAGGCCTTCAATACCCTTTTTAATCCATTTAACCATTTATGCAATGCAATATTTTAGGGAAGTAAGCCAAATCTAGTGGTTAACCATATTTCAAATCCAACGATGCCCAGTAGGTTGAGGGAACACAGTTTTCAAAACCAAATTCCAAGCCAAAATCATCAAATTGGGGGAATGCCTTGACCCACTTTCCAATTCAAATACCCATGCACCCAATAAGTTCAAAACCATTGATAAATCATAGAAAATGCATATAAAATCTGGGGAATCTAATTTAAGTAACATTCTTTCAAAATCCCTCAACCCATATTAAAACAAATATTCAAATCCACATGAACAACCATTTACACACAAGTTTTAAGTAAAAATAAGTTTAGGGGAAGAGCAACCTGCGTGAAATTATCACAATTATGGGCACAAACCACCACTTGGCAGCTCTAAATGGTCAACCTAAGAAAAACTAGCTTGTTCTTGACTTAGGGATTTGAGAGAGTTTAAGAGTAGGTTTGATTATGTTTTTGGATGATAAAGAGGTTCCAAAAGGGTTTTACGGTCATGGGTCATAATTAGGGAAAAAAGGAATTAACCAAGGTATCCTTAGTGAAACACTAAAAATTTACTGCCCAGTCGTTATGGGTCACCATACGACTTATAATGACTAACTATGAGTTGTCCCCTAGACTCGTTGTATGGGAAGTATCCCAAGGCATTTCTACTGTTGACCCTATGAATAATACCATATGACTCGTAATCCCACATTACAACTTATAGGGTCTAGTTGTAGTCACTATTGAAACAAGGGACCACTACACCAATGAGACTACGAATCCCACTTTATGGCTCGTAATGTCTCACCCTGACTATTATGGTCTCAATCGTACCCTGGACAGAAAAAATGGTACCTACATTGGTTGCCCAATAATTGGGGTATTATGACTCATATAGAGTCTTCACAACTCGTGAGTCAAAGCTGGGACAATAAGCTCAAAACTCAAAATTTTCAAAGGCCAAAATTTTAGGGTGTTACATTCTCACCCAGGATCATTCGTTCTTGAATGATGAGTCAAGGCATCCCTTTACACGATTTTAAGACCAAAACAAAACCATAATTTGCTTTAACAAAGATGATAAGGAAAACGCATACCTTAAGCACAATTTTCTAATCCGAGGAACAAGAATGGATACTTGGACTTCATGTCCTCTTTAACTTCCCAAGTAGCTTCATCTACCTTTTGATTCCTCCATAGTGCCTTTATCAAAGCCACATCCTTAGTCTTCAAACGATGGACTTGCCTTTCTAAAATATAAACTGGAACTTCCTCATAAGAGAAGGAATCTGAACTATCAATATCCTCAGTAGGAACCACCAAAGAAGCATCACCCACACACTTCTTCAATATCAAAACATGAAAAACTAGATAAATGGAACCCAAACTTAAAGGCAAATCCGACTCATAAGAGACATACACACTCTCCTAGAGATGAAGTATGGGCCCATATATCGGGGACTGAGCTTCCCCTTATTCCTAAATCTCATCACTCCATTCATAAGGGATACACTTAAGAACACCCAATCACCAACCTCAAACTCTAAATCTCTTTACCTCACATCCGCGTAAGACTTTCAATGACTCTGATCAGTCTTAAGTCTATCCCGAATCACCTTTACCTTCTCCATAGTTTGATTAACCAAGTTCGGACTGAATAATCTAGTCTCACCAACTTTAAACCACCCGTTAAGAGATCTACACCTCCTACCATAAAAAGCTTCAAAAGAAGCCATACCAATACTAGAGTGATAACTGTTATTATAACCAAACTCGATGAGAGGCAAATGATCAACATAACTACCACAAAAATCAACCACACATTCCCTTAGCATATCTTATAAAGTCTAAATGGTCCTTTTCGCTTATACATCCATCTGATGGTGGAATGTGGTGCTAAGGTTCGCCCGTGTGCCTAAGCGTTGCTGGAACGAACACTAAAAGGGAGAAGAAAACAGCATACCTCAATCCAAAATAATGGAAACTAGAGAACTATACAGTTAAACTATCTCCTGAATAAATAACTTAGCTTAATCCTCTTTAATGTAAGTAGTCCTCATAAGCAAGAAGTGAGCAGACTTAGTCATACTATCCATGATGACCCAAATCGAATCATGCTGATTTTGAGATCGTGAAAAACCAGTAATAAAATCCATGTAATTATCTCCCACTTCCACATAGGCAACTCAACCTCTTGGGACTTGCCCCCGGGCCTTAAGTGCTCAACCTTTACTTGCTAACACACCATACACTTAGCAACTAAGTTAGCCACATCCCTCTTAATGTTATTCCACCATTAGAGCTTCTTCAAGTCATGATAAATCTATCTCAAGCCCGGATGAACTATATACCTTAGCTCATGAGCCTAAATCCAAACTCTTTCCTGCAACTGATCAACATCATGAACACATAATCTACCTTAGTATCTCAAGATACCATCTCCACCAATCTCAAATGATATGACCTTCTGCTGACCCATATCATCCTTAATCTGTATCAAGACGGGGATCAAAATGTGCTTTTCCTTCACCTAGGAACCAAAAGACTACTTTACCACCTTTTGTACAAATACACCTCCATCTTCATAATCCAAAAGACGAACTCCTAAGTTAGCCATCCAGTGAGTATCCTTTAGCAATCCCCTCTTCTTCTATCTACATGAGACAAACTACCCATGGACAACCTGCTAAGAGCATCAACAACCACATTAACTTCACGAAATGGTAGTGGAGACTTATGTCATAGTCCTTGCATAACTCAAGCCATCTTCTTTGCCTGAGATTTAACTCGTTCTGGGTGAACACATACCACTTGCTTTTATAAACCCCATATAAATAATGGAACCAAATCTTTACGAAAAAAACTATAGAAAATAATATCATATTATGAGTTAGATATTTCCTTTCTTGAACTTTCAGCTGCCTAGAGGCATAAGCCACTACCTCAGCATGCTGCATTAGCACACAACCCAATCCAACATAGTATGCATTTTAATATACAAAAAAATTATCGATACCCTCAGGCACGGTCAAAATTGTTGCAAAAGTCAACTTGTCCTTCAACTTCTGAAAACCCTCACAAGAATTAGATCGCAGAAACTTTACCTTTTTCTAATTCAACTTAGTCAACGGAGCACAATTAAAAAGAAACTCTCCACAAACCTCCTATAATACCTGGATAAACCTAAAAAACTCTAAATATCGGTTAGAGTTATGGGTATAGGCAACTTTTAAACCACCTCAATTTTTTATGGATATACCATGATACCCTCACTAGACAAAACATGACCCAAAAAGGTCACAATATTCATCCAAAACTCAGACTTAAAAAAATTAGCATACAATCGTTGATCCTTAATAGTATACAATACGATACAAAGGCGATTAGAATGATCCTCCTCACTCTTAGAATATACCAAGATGCCATCAATAAAAACAAACAAACAAATCCAAAACCTTCCTAAACACCTGATTTATCAAGTCCATAAACGCCACCGGCGCATTAGTTAACATTAAAGACATGACTAAGAACTCGTAGTAACCATACCGGGTATGAAAAGAATTCTTAGGGATATCCACCTCCCTAATCTTTAACTGATTATAACCCAATCAAAGATCAATTTTAGAAAAGTACTTAGCACTCTAAAGCTGGTTAAAGAGATCATCTATCCTGGGAAGAGGATACTTATTATTCACCGTTGCATCATGCAACTGATGGTAATCTATACACATTCAAAGGGAACTATCCTCGTTACACATAAAGAGAATAGGGGCGCCCCACAGAGAAACACTAGGATAAATAAAACCCTTATCAAGAAGATTCTTTAACTGCTCCTTAATTTCTTTTAACTCAGCCGGAGCCATTCTATATGGAGTGATAAAGATAGGACGGGTATAGGGTAGAAGATCAATCCTAAAGTATATTTCCCTATTGAGTGGACAACAAGGAATATCATCGGGAAATACTTCAAAAAACTCAATAACTACAAGGACAAATTATAAAGAGAGAACCTTAGAATTAGAATCTTTAACCCAAACTAGATAGTATAAAGACCCCTTGGAAATAAACTTCCAGAATCTAAGATAAGAAATAAACCTTCCCTTAGGTACTAAAGAACTCCATTCCCACTAAATTATCGGTTCATTCAGGAATTAAAAACTAAACCTCCGAGTCTAATAATCTGAAGTGCATAGTATGAGTAAAGCCAATCCATCCCCAATATCATTTCAAAATCTAACATATCCAACTCAATCAGATCCATTAATGTCTTTTGATACAGATAGATACCACACAACCCCTGTACACCTTTTTAGCCATAATAGAATCACCTATTGGGGTAGACATAGAAAATGGATCGGGAATGTACTCAGGGACAAAACCAAAATGAAAGCCATATAAGGGGTTACATAGGAAATGGTAGACCCCAAATAAAGTAAATAGTACACATTACGATAGAAAAATTGTTACATACTAGAACATCAGAAGATACCTCAGATTCTTGATGGGTGGAAAGAGCATAAAGATGGTTTTGATTAGTGCCGGTACTAGAAGTAGCATCCTTTGGGGAAAAAGTAAAAATCAAAACCTAATTACCTCCAGTAGGAACATTTGCTAATGGATATTTCCTCTAAATATGACTAGGCTGGCCATATCTGAAACACTTATTCCCCTCCTCATCATAAAAACCATGATGCAACTGCCCACAAAATCTGTAAGGAGAATGTAATAAAGCTGAATAAACTCTACAAGACTGTGACTGGGAAGCCTGGATCTTACTCATTGCCAGTCTAAAAGCGATGCTCACCATATGGCTTAGGATATAGAGCACTAGCCATAGAATATAATTCTGAGTTTCTCCAAGTCCTGTTCTTACTCCACTACCTACCATCTCTACTACTGTTCTGCTAGCCTCCACCCTACTCTGAATATTTAAATTTTATACTCTGTCTCTCTCCTATTACTACTTCTTTCTTATTTTCACCTTCAACCTACTGTAGATATACCACCTTCCTAGAGATATCCATGTCATTATTCAACACCGTCCCCTTAAACTCTCATACCAAGTCCTGAGAAAAACCTAAAGTAAACTTCCTCATCTTATTCCTCACGCTAGACACCAGCTCTAGAGCGTAATGAGACAACTGATGGAATTTTAAGACATACTCCTTCACAGTCATCTTTCTATGCTTTAAGTTCACAAACTTCTCAGCTGTAGCCTCTCTCAACTACTGAGGAAAGAAACAATCAAGAAAAGCACCAGAGAATTCATCCCACATAGCCTACTTAACATAATCACCCCTCGATTGCTTCCACTCCTCATACTACTCATATGCCACATCCTTTAATAGATATGTGTCAAACTCCATGTCCATTAAATTAGTGGCATGCATAACTCTAAATATATTTTCATCTCATCAATAAACCCTTAAGGAGATTCCTCAATCTTAGAGCCTATAAAGGTCAAAGGATTCAACCTCATAAACTGGCCAACTCTAGTGATGTTAAAAGATAGAGCAATAGAACCAACACGGTCTAGCTGATGAGACTAAAAAGTCACCAACTGAGTTTGTAAGTGAATAGATTAATGGAATTTTTCATTAGAAATATCTCCTTGGGGTAGTGGGGAATAGAAATTATTAAATAAAGAAGCCCAATGAAGACTGTTAAGGATCGATGGAACTCTATGTGGGTAGTCAAGATTAGGGGCCCTAGATTGGGTTAGTACTCTATAAGTAAAATATGTTCTATCCATATTGTCCTAGGGTAAGATAGGGGAGTTTCTATGAGTATCAGATCTTCGGGGAGGTATGATCTAACATGCAATCAAATAAAATTAGAGGAGATTTCAAGACCTTAGACTCGATACCCAATGACCATAAACCTATGCTCTGATACCAAGCTTTTTATGACCCAAACCATGCTTGGTCATTAAAGGTATCTCAAGTCTGCCGAGGACCAGAGACCATCCCGTTTACCCTAGACAACCAGAAAATAACACAACTAGTAGTGGATGAATTCCAAACATATAACAAGATAGGTAATTCCATTAACTCATTAAAGAATATAAGAATTTCAAAAAACATCCTAATCCATAGTAATCCACAAGACTCTAAGAAACAAACATCAATATAAGTTGGGACATATCCTCAAAAATAGCCAAAAAAAACTAAAAGATAGTCTATGATATAGTGAAACCAAAACATAAAATGATGGTCTTCCAAATAATGGACGCTCACTACTTCAAGATGACTCTCGTTTGATCCATAAATTACCTAATCACAATATAAAAAAAGCATAAGTGTCTTCAATTTCTACATCGCATGGGGATACAATATTCAGAGATGGTTAGCAGGGTGAACACTAGTATGTAACTCTAATAGAGATAAAATAATAGCATGATCAAGTCAGTCTAGACCATTCAAAAACAATGCACACAACCATATATATATATATATATAATATGCCAGGATAGGGGACAAGGTTTAGCATGTGTCTTAAAACTACTAACCTGGATTGTGTAGATCTAACCATCCTAAGGGCACCCATAGGATATATGGGTTCATATCCTTCATGCTAAAAATGTCCCAGTATGTGTTAACCATACAAACTATGAAAATCAAAGAATGAGTCAGGGAATGCCTCGATGCCAGTTATAATACCCCAGTTTTTGGTCCTTGAAAGATTTTTGAAATTTTATTCTCACTACTTAGACTATGACTCCTCATATGAGTCGTTGAGGGTCTTGACAAGTCCTATGGACCCAATCATAGCTTTTTCACTATGTTGGACTAGAGTTTCTATATTGACTATGAGTTGGACCCTACGAGTCATAGAGACTTATAACGAGTTGTATGGTGTCTTTTGTAGCCTGACCAATGTGATGCCCTACAACTGGACCAAGTGAGTCATAACGAATAAGTACGATTCATATAGTATGACTTTTAGCCAAGTTAATGTTGGCAATCTTGAACACTATCCAACCTACGACTGGATGATAAGTCGTAGGGTGATCGTATGACTCATAAGGGCACCCATAATGACTGGTGGTGATTTTTTAGTCTTTTTATTAAGGGTATTATGGTAAATTCCCTATTTACCTCACTTAGATCCCACATCTATAAAACACTTAAGGGGGTTATTTCTCATTCATAACCAATCAAAACATACTCTCTTCTATCAAAACTCTCCAAGGTCAAGATACTTAGGGTTTCTAAGATATTGGTCATTTAAGGGATCAAGGGTTAATTTTTCTCCATCAATTTTGGTATTTTAGGCATGACACTGCTATTAAGAAACTGGAGCACCAGTTTGGGCAAATGTCAGCAATTCTATACCAAAGGCATCTATGTACCATTTCAAGCAACACTATGCAAAATCTAAAAAACGATGTTCATATTCTTGCAATTACCATGAGGAGTGGTATGACCACTATAGTTCCCCAACTACCCACTAAAAAAGCTGTTATTGATGTGACACCTCTTATGGAGTCAAAAAGTCAACATGTGGTGATGATGTAGTTGCTGAGGAAAGTAGTAAGGGCTCAGCTATTAAGCAGGAAATAAGACAAATTCTAAGACCGCCCCCACCTTTTCCTTAGAGTTTGAAGTAAAAAAGAGAGGAAGGCAAATTCAAGAAATTCATTAAGATATTAAAGGAATTGAGTTTGAATATTTCTCTTCTCGAGGAATTAGAGTAGATGCCTATATATACCAGGTTTATGAAGAAATTAGTCACACTATGATCGAGGATGTTGATGGTGTGCACCATTGTAGTGCAGTTACTACGAGGTAGTTAGCTAAAAAAAAGGTGACCCTAAAGTATTCACTATAGTATGTACTATTGGTCATACCAATTGCTAGAGCCTTATGTGATGTAGGTGATAACATAAATTTGATGCCGCTGGCCATATTCAAGAAATTGAGCTTGAACCTCTTGGAAATGACTTCAATATGGATATTAATTGTTGACCACACAATGAAGAAACCTATGTGAATTTCTTTTGATATGATTGTGAGAGTGGACAACTTTATCTTCCCGGCTTACTTTGTCATTCTAGACTGTGAGGTTGATACTGAGATGCCCATCATATTGGGAAGAACATTTATGGCACAGGTAGAGCGATGTGTTACATTGAGAAATGAGAGATGAAATTTAGAGTCAATGGTGAGTATGCCATATTAAACATCAGAAAATCAATGAAAAAGCTTATCGATATGAGGGTAGTGTCAGTGATTAATTGTATTAATGACGCTGGAGGGTACTATTATGGATATCTTGATGAATTTTGAGTAATTAAGATACCTGAATCATGCCACGATGCTATATAAAGTATTGCATGGGAGGAAACCCATGGGGTTGTTGGTGAAGTCTAGGTAACCAACAGAGACACGTCGTGCCGCGATGTTAAATCAAGCGTTGAGTGGGAGAAAATCCACTATTTTTGTGTTCACATTTTTTTTGTTTTTATTTTGTAGGTTTTTAGATCTTGGACTTGCCTAAAATATGGTAAAATTTCTAATCAGTGATTTCTAGGTAAAGGACTATCTGACCAACCCACCACGGTGACAAGTCCCGCACAGGCCAGGTAAGTTAACAAATAAATTAAAAATTTGAAATTTTAAGGATGAAAAATAGAAAGTTGTGGACTTTGGCACCTAATCATACTTGTGGGACCATAAAATTAGGTTATGGGACCATACGTAGCTGGAAAAATATCAAGAAGCTAAGTTCAAATTATAAGAAAGTGGGCCAAAATTTTTGTCCCTACATATGCTAGTTATATGTGGCACTTACACCCATGCCTACTTCATGTGGCAAGTGCAGGTAGTTGCCGTGGATAGATTAGTTGTGGTACCAAATTTTTGTTAAAATTTTGGGCCCACCAACTCATTTTTAGGAGCTAATACATCACCCATATATATTTAAACATCCTTAGCCTCATTCTAACTCATTAAAATCCTCAAAACTTCATTTTTCTCTTTGAATTCAAACTTCCCTCTAAAAACATAAACTAACCCCACACTTAAGTAAAAAATAGGTTAAATTGAAACTTTTTTTAGATACCAACTTATCCCAACACAGACAAAAGTTCCAACTTCGGTTTGGCTTGATTTCTTCATTCTTCACTTTCCAATTTTCATAAAAGTGGTAACTTTCTTGGATCCTAATGGTTATGTATTCATTTATTTATTGTTTAAACCTGTTGATATGTGTATTTACATGCAAAATATATAGAATCTATCATGCTTGTATGAAGGAGCCTTGAAGTAGCCTATAATCTTAATGTAGGGCCCTATTTTGAATTAAATTCTAAGGATAGGCCCTAATCAAAAGTTGAACTTGAATGAGTAAAATAATACCACAAGTTGAGCATGTTTAGTTTTCTTTGAAAATCATGATTCTTGATAAGTGTGTGCTCATTGGACTTGTTAGTATTCTAAACAAGTTATAGGGGTGTGAAAATTGAGGAAAAATTCAAACCTTTCAAATTTTGAGTTTTTCTTCAACTTGTTCTATCCCTTATTTTTCGTGGAAATTAACAACTATTTTTGTAGGCACATATGACACCTAAATCTACATAGAAGAAGAAGGTCAATACCTTAAGGATACAAGAAGAGTTTTCCAAGCTTAGTGGTTCAATAGAGGAGTACCAAATGGAATGACCTTGAGACACTGCAATTGGGGTGACACGTAGAGTTACTAGAGAAAAGTTGCCAGGCTGCTTAGGCAGTTTCATCTTGGCCAAGGATAAAGTCAGCATGAATATCATCCCCAGACACTTCTTTACCAAATGATGATGAGGATGAGATAGATTTTGAGTCTACTCCATAGGTTATATCTCAGGACCCCTAGTTTGAGGAGGGGTCTTAGGATTCATTCAAGGGTACAGAGCAGGAGGATTCATCAGTGGTACCCTAGTCTAAAGGGTGCTACTGTTCATGTACAATAGTTAGATGTACCCTAGTCTGAGAAGGGTATATATTAGGCTTACCTTGAGGCACCAGTATAGTAAGGTAGAGTCTTCCACCCACATATGCCTCGAAGGCATACCCGAGATGGTGTGTAGAGGATATGTAGGAAGTTTATAATATAGACAGTAATATCTGAGATAATGAAAGGACTAAGAGGATTATGTATGAGGAGCATAAGATTGATCTATCTGGGAATAGGAGAGTACCACAATTACAGGCTGCCTGTGATTGCTATTAATTAGAGTGGATAACTAGACCACTCGATTCTTATAGATCAGTGATGGTTCATGATTTTTATGGATCATAATGAGTTATAGTAGTCTTTCTATGTCCAGATTGCTAGGACCGATGAGGCACATGGAGCAGCCATAATTTGATCCTACACTTATGAGAGGGGTCAAAGTTGATCTGTCTGCAAACACTAACCATCGAGTTGTTTTTTTCTAGATTATATCACTTTCATATCTAAAGTAGAGTTCGAATACAGGTTGAGAGTCGCATGTGATAGACACATTATGCGAGAGGCTGAGCATAAATGAGAGAAGATTTAGATGGCTAGGTGGATAGCCATATATATTTTACCTTTGGGTGATGCTACCCCATGGATTAAGAGGTATGGTTTGATCAAGAAGAGCTCTTTAACCTTTGAGGCCAAGTTTTTATGGTTGTTCATTCAATATCAACTGTTACCCATAACTTCAAAAAATACGTTGACTTGGAAGGAAGCAACCCTTGTTGCTAGTATGATGGTTAGATATACTATTGATTTTGTAGCTATCCTCTGACATGAGATCTAATCCAAAGAATTTGGAGAGATAACTAAACTACCATTCCCTTGCATAATTTAGAGACTATGTGATAAGGTTACTGTACGTGAGTTACAAGGAGTAAATGAGAGGGTGCTTATGATGGCTACAATAGAGATAAAGAGTATGAAGGATATAGCATGTATATGCCTTCCTAGGACATCTAAAGAGCCTATATCAGTACCTCGGTACCAGAATAAGGGCCTATCAATTTCCATAGAGCTCAATAGTATACATAGAGGTAATGTGGGTGTTAGTGTTTATATGAACATTAGGGAATAGAGAGAGGCCCCAATTATGAGTATTCAGGGCAAGGGGACACCAATGACTTTTTAACAACCCCAACTTCAACCTTAGAGGTTTTTGGTGTATCTTCAGAGCCTGCTAACCCATCCACTATATCTCCTGCTATAAGTATGATAACTATATCTCAAGAGTTTTTATAGAGCTTAGTGGAAGTCAGAGGGCCACTGATGATCAATTTAGCATTGTTGAGAATGAGATGACTACCCTATACGGGTAAATAAGATCAGGGGTTCAGACTTGATTCGAGCAAGAAAAGGCGAGATAGGAGGCCGCACAGTGAGCTGCCTTATCTGAGCTATGTGCTGAGTTACAGACATGTCTTGATAAGTTTGAGAGATAGGTTATAACCCAATTTATCAATATAGAGGTTCCATATCTAGCCTAGATGAGTGAAGAGTTAGACATACTATGAGCAGAGAATGGTCTAGTTATCACCTCTGTACGCACCCAAATAGTTTGATTTCTTTGTAAAGGATGATGAGGAGGGATCGATAGTTGGGACCAAGAGAGTTCACATTAAAGACTTATAGGATCCTGATATGCCATATGACCAGGCTGTTAAAAGGTCTAAACATGATTTGATAGAGACTGCAGACATTGATAGGAATTGTCATATAAAAATAGCCATGGGTACATTATCTAGTAGTGCTCCACCCCAGCATCACCTTCGTCAGTCGATATACTCCCATCTGGGGATGCTTATGACACGAACACTTAGTGCGTCCTAGGTATATTCTCACTTCCCTTTTCTTTCTATTATTTTAGTGTATTGAGGATAACATATAGTTTTTAGTTGGGGGTAGGGTATACTATTGCCGCTGTTGGTTTTTGTTGCCATGCTTTTTTTCTTGTCGGCTGCGGTAGGTTGTAGAACTGACATATCTAGGTTAATTTGTGTTGTATTATGTTTTGTTGTACTTTTGTGTAATTAGGAGGTTTTTAAGTATTTAGGGTAGTATTTATGTTTTTATTTATCTTTGATACCCATTCAAAGGTTTTTGTTTTAGAACTAAGTGAATGTATATATGTGTAAACATTATGGATCCTATTATGGCATTAGGATTAGGGATATGATAATCACTAGATAACATTTGAATGAACAGGATAAGTAGTAGTTTGTAATATTGACTTTGTTCCATGTGTGTATGAGATGCTACTTAGTTCTCTTTATGTGTTGAATTCAGAACTTGTCCGGTTAGTCTTGCCTAGGTTGAAAGATAGTTGACTTAGTAAAGGATCATAGGCCATTTTTTATTTTAATCCACTTTTAGCCTAAATGACCTTCTATATGTGAATTATATCCCTTGATCCCTGTTTTGAGCATTGTATCCCATTTTTTTATTTTTACCTTTCACCTTTCTATTTGTGTTATAATGAACCTGTTTTGGCCCTGATCCTTCTTGGACATTATGCACCTCAACTCAGGCAAAATACCTAAGTTGCGGGTCACTATCATAGGGGTGCATAATGTAAAGTGGGTATATAGAAGGGTAAAATAAAAGAAAAAGTTAGTAAGGTTAGGTGTGGTAGCAAAAGAAAAAGAAAACAAGAAAAAATTATGACAACATAACAATGAGAAAATAAATGACCACACCTAACTTAAATGTGCTTTAAACAAAAAAGGGAGGAATAAAAAGAAAATTGGTTAATAAGTGAGACCCCAAGGTTAGTGTAGTGTGATAACGCTCAAACTACAGCTCTCGTAAGAGTGTAAGCGATCACTGTCAAATATAGAACCCAACTGGGTTGGGTGTCGAATCCCACAGGGAATACTTGGTCACTAAGTATGCAACTATTAGTAGACTGTTGGTCGAAAATTCTACGGAAAAGGGGGGAATTGGTTTTAGGCGTGAAATAATGTTAACAAAATAAAAACGGAATGCTTTGTTTAGTAAGATTTAATCAATGAGAATTATAAGTTAGGGTTATGTCCACCTTATGAGTTCTACGTATCTATTAAATATGAGTTATGCGGAATTTAGACATGCATGCACTTATAGAGATTCGTATTCTAATGGTAAATCCTAGTGTCTCTTGACCATCCAGGATTATTTCACTTTAACTCTCTCGATTTTAAAGTGTGTAACTAATGGTACAAACTCTCCAAGAGTTTAATCCAGTTACGGCACTAACGTGTAAATAGGGGTTGGTAGCCCTATTTCCTTGTCACACTCTCTTTTCCAAACATGTAACTTTTCTCTCGAACAAGTTAATGCTATAATGGCGTATTCTATATGTTTACAACCACAAGAATTTAATTAAGATGAAGAGAGTAATGATATAAGTAGCATACGTATCAAGAATTCACAAACTCATTGTAATAAGTAGTATCTCAAAAGGCTTCCATAACCCTAATAGAGAAGTTTAGCTACTCCTGAGTGCAACGGAGATCACAAAAGATAGAATCATCATACCACAACCTAGAATAATCTTTGCGATGGAGATGGTTTAGGCGTCCACTAGGGTTTAACGTTTTCCCTTCTCCGTTGATCACAAGAGCCGTGCTTTCTTTGTCAGAAAGTAATGTGAAGAAATCCTAAAAGTGGCGAATTAATTATGAAAAGCAATTGATGAAAGAATAATGAAAAACTTGCTGAAAAATTCAGCAAATAGGATTTTTATAACATCCTTGTCCTAGTTCTACTGAAATAGGGTTTTTATCCTTGTCCTAGTCCTACTGGGTTACTGCTGCACCCCTAAGTATTAAGAAATACTGATTTTGCCCAGGACGGATTCTCCATGCATCACATTTAGTCCACAAGCTTCCAAAAGCTGCCTTCCTTCTTACGTGAAGTTTCCCTTGCTACCGAAAGGTCCACAAAGTGCTGAAATCTTCATCATAAATACCTGGAAACATGCTAATCATGTTGGTTAGCTCACTTACAGGAAAATGGACTAAAAGTGCAGGAATTATATATTTTGTCCTTAAAACATAGCTAAAATATGGGTAAATTATGGTGCTTTAGGCGTGTAAATACGCCTAACATCATAGTGCCAAGGAGGCTTAAGTTATTTCATACGTCCATATGTACCATGCCAGCCCCCAAGCCTACTTTACAAGCCGAGAAAAGTTCTATTGTGATCCTAACTTGACTGTCTGAATACTAAGGTTAAGAAAATAAGAGCAAGCCCATGATATTTAATGCACGTTGATTGGAACTTATTTTCTGAGTGTGAGTGTCTCTTGACTGTCTTTACATTGACATGCATTATTTCATATGAGTGAGTTGGACATCTTTGTTGTGAGGGCACATGAGCTATATTGCTAGCTGCTTGCTTGTTTTGGGTAGTGTAACTCAAACATATGTATGGTTGTCTGTTGCTAATATAATACCATTCCTTGATCTAATTATTTCACATTGTTATGCTTCATGTTTATACACAGTTGGTGTTAAAACGTAAGATCGAAGTAGGTGTTGTGTTTTGAGCTTAAAAGTGTTGATTTACTGACTTGAATAGCTTAGATTCCCATAATTAAGTATCATTTTTGTTTTGTTGTGTCTTCTTTCCTAAGGACATGCAAACATTCTAAGTTGAGGGTGTGGATGTGCTATATAAATATAACACATTTGACACTTAAAAAGAGGAAAATAAGCAAGTTTCTGAGGCTATTATGTTAGATATGATGCATTTTGGGTATGTTTTGCATGAAATCATGTTTTTGATGCTGAGTTCATGAAAAAGATGCAAAAATGTGTTTTTGGATACTTATTGGAGCAATTATAGATGTTCAAGATACTTTCTGGCTTGTTTGTGGTCAAAGCATGTGCAGGAATTGAAGAAGAGATAAAAAGATGACTCTCAACACTTTCTAAGTCAACAAGCGGACCACATGTAGTACATATGGACTATATATGGGCAAAACATGTGTCATATGTCCAAAATACTAAGAGCTAACCTGCAGGATTTTTTGGTCTGGGTACTTGCGGTCACTACTCGTGCCAACCCCGCAGGCCGCTAGTACTACCTGTACCCAGGGTCAGGGTGTATGTAGGGACCATAAGTACCCACCGACCCTTTTTTCTCTTATTTCATTTAACCTTTGATTTTAGGGTTTCCTCATGTACTATAAATACCCCTTATGCATTTTTAGTAAAAGTTACGCACTATTGATACTCAAAAACATACTTTCATTTTGAGATTCAATTTAATCTTGGAATTCTCTTACATTGACATCGGTTGATTAATTTAGTTACACTTTTGGGTTTTAGTCCTTCTTATTTTGATTTCATCTTATGCTTACAATCATAAATATTGTGGGTTACTTCACAAGCATGAACGGTTAAAAAACCTTAGCTAGGTGTAACGCCCCAAATCTGGTACCTGGAATACTACGCCGTGCTCATGACCCTGAAGGACCACAAACTAACCCATGACTGATATCTGTACCCGAACACTGCATAGTATACTATGTAAATATGGAAATAAAATTTGTAAGGCCGTAAGGTTCAAAACTAAGACATAATATTTGGGTGGGGTGTAAATTGTCCAAAACAACTTAAATAACTGTTTGAACATGATAGTCTGAAAATCCTTTAACTAATTGCACTGTATGGATAAGGAGTTGATAGGACATGTCCCTAACTAACTCCAACTACTAAAATAAATTAATTAATGACATAATAAAGTAATGGTTATTTCCTCAAAGGATGAGGACTCACTGCTAACTCTGACTGCTGAGACTGGAATGCTACTGATGCTTTGGAGGTCGTGCTTCTGAATTTATGGTATAAAACACCATATGGCAAATGCGTCAGTACGATTGAATGTACTGGTATACATTAAGATAGGCTAAATACAAAAGGTTCACATGTATGAACTATACTAACTGACTGGATAACATGAATGTGAGAATGCATATACGAATATATAATAACTGTATCTAAGTTCGTGATCATGATTACTGAGCCTGAGTACCGATAAAATGAGATACTGATAACTGTATAACTAAAATAAATGATACTGAGTGACTCTATCTGACATTCTAGGTTTTAATGGAACTAGCTAAGTTCTATGTTGTTCTGAGTTGGCTGTATCTGACAGTCCTGAATTCTATAACTGAAATTGTGGAAAGTAGTCATCTAACCGACATGCCCCAAATAACACAATATAGCTTAGTTGGGGTCCAATCTGTAACCCTAATTAGAAGGGTGTCAATACCGTGCCACTAGTAAGGACAATCTATGAGTAACCCTCATATAACAGGTAACTCTAGTGAGAATGGTGGGAACCCTCATATAACATGTTAATCCACCTTATCTACCCTCATATAATAGGCTATCATATAACAGGTGAGTTCCCATCCTTGGGTTCACTCGGTGCTCATTCCTACTCCCATATAGATAGACACTGAACATGATTAACTGAACTGGACTAGACTAAATTCACTGAGTTTCATTAACTGAAGGAATACTATTGAGATTACTGAATTACTGAGCTTTCCTGAGTCACATGACTGACTGAGTTCTATGGATCATGGTTTGACTGAGGATATCATAAAAACATGACACTGTCTCTAGGCATAGAATTATATTTTTTGGGTACAAGTACCCCCAGGACTCGATGGAAAGAAAATGACAAAACATGACTTTCTTGAATACATGACCAATATCAACAATCCATAATATAATAAGTTGGACATTTCATGAAGTACAAGTTCTAAAGCACCACAAGTCTACACATGTATCCATAATTCACTGACTAAGATATTTCATCAAACATTTGACATGCATAAACTTGTACATGAATGGGGATTTCATATTATCACACTAGAATGGAACTTTTCCTTCACATAGGAATTTAATTAGATACATGGGGAGCATACTTTGGTTATACCATCACCAATGCATCTAATTGTCATGGTTGCATAAATAAATTTGCTAATTTGAAGGGTTTATCATGATTATTACGTAAATCTTCATATACTAGGGTCAATCGTTGGAATATGTAATTTAAAATATGAATCAAAACCCCACAACATCATGAACATGAATTTCAATTCAATTTAAATCATGAACATTCATAAATACACAAATCTTGGATTTTGAAAAGAGATTCTTGAGCTTCATGGGTGAAAGGGACCCATGAATCAACACATAACATACCTTGATTGTGAGTTTCTTGAAGTCCTTGGACTTGAAGAACTTTAATCTCTTACTTTCTTGTAGAAGGATTTGGATCTTATTCTTGGGGATTATCTTTGAGAGAAAATGCTAATTTTTGATGTCTTTGGAGAGTATGAAGCTATGTACTTTGGTTTTGGATTTTATCAGAATATATTAAAAGGTGGGAAAATACCAAAAATCTATTTTTAAAAACAACATGAAATCATCGAATGAAATATGCGACGGTTGGTGCGATAGTCCTTCACTGGGTCGATGGTCCGTCGGTCCTAACTGTCATACCTGGGCAGAATAGGGGTTCACTACCTCTCCTACGATGGCTTGGGAGATGGTATGTCGGCCTGAGCCATCGCCCTTAGGCAGAATGTGGTCTCACTTCTCTGCTACGATGACTTGGGCGATGATCCGTTGCTAGTTTGATGGTCCATCGGCTCTCACCGTCGCACCTGGGCAGTTTTGACTGCTTTCTATATTTCGGCCATAACTTTCTACCCTGATATCATATTTTGATGAAATGGGTATCGATGGAAAGCTTATTCAATTTTTCACTCAAGAAAAAGTTAAATTCATAAAAATTCCACATGTATAAAAGTGGATTCATCTTTCAAAGTAAGTTTTTAACATTCTTGGAATGATTTCAAGCTATATAGAAGTATAGGGTATTACACTAGGGTTATGGAAACCCTGGTAGATTGACCAAGTAAGGGAAGTGCTATCATTGTTTTAAACTGATACCCATGCATACATTGCTTTCTCTTTACTTTAATAGTTTTCTTAAAAGGGTGCACATGTTAGGATCCCGCCTAGATTATTGCTACTTACTCCAAAAGAGGAGTAGTTACTAGGAAAAGATAAAGACAACAATAATTTGGAGTTTAACTGTTGATCCACGCTTTTAGGTTTCATCCTAGTAAGATGGTTGGATTTTCTCTAATAACTAGAGACTCAAAAGGAAATATTTAATGTGGATCAAGATAAGAGTTACTAAGGTGACATCCTGAGACACAAAAGTAAAGTGTGAAATCCTTCTACTAATCTAAAAGACTGTAGAGGGTACATAACTTATCAATTCTGCATGCAAGGTATCGGGTTGGTTCAACAAAGCATGATAAGCCTATGGAGTTGAGAAGCTAGGAGGAACACAATCCTAGTGTTCACTCATGACTGATTACAATCGAAGTTGATAATTTCTACTAGTTCTATATTGATTCCTAAAGACCACTATTTATTTTTCCAGTTTTGTATGTTGATTACAACAACCAATAGTCATGATTCCATATATTCCATTTGGACTTGACCCCAACCTCTATTGGGTTACTATATTTGGTAGTGATCGTATATTCTTTAGATAAGAGGTGTAGCTTTGATGTCACTATCTATCTGCGGTACAAAGACTTCAGTAGATTTGATAGAGTTGGAAATTTTAGATTTTGATGTGATCTTGGGGATAGATTATCTTCACTTGTGCTATGACTCTCTTGGTTTTAGGACCCCCAAAGGTTAGTTTCCAATTCTCGAATGAACCGGTGATTAAGTGGGTAGGTAGTTCCCTAGTGTCTAAGGAAAGGTTTATTTCATATCTTAAAGCCCAAAAATTGAATTCCAAGAGATGTGTATATCATCTAGTTCAGGTTAAGGGTTTTAGTTTTGAAAGTCCTTCTTTACAGTCTGTTCCCATGTTTAATAGATTTTCTAAGGTCTTTCCTAATGATCTTCCTAGTATTTCTCCTGATAGGGGAATTGATTTTGGGATTGACCTTCTTCCAAATACCCATCCTATCTCTATCTCTCATTATAGAATGGCTTCAACTAAGTTGAAAAAAATAAAAAAGTAGTTGAAATATCTTCTTAAGAAGGGCTTTATCCTCCCTCACTTGTCTTTATAGGGTGCTCCTATTTTCTTTGTGCATAAGAAGGTGTAATTCCCCATAAAATTCTCTTCCAATCTGAGCCTTAGAGCGTATTTCGTAAGCAAAAAAATTTGAGTCTAAATGCTTCAGAAATATCTTACCATGTATAAAATACTTTGAATTGTGTGGGAATCTATTTGAGCATGAATTATGATCATAGAGGTCCCCTAAGTCAAGGACTAGTTGAAATCTTTCCGATCATTCTAGTTTTAGTGACCGTCAAAATTTAGGTCAACTTCAATCGACCATAACTCCTTGTATATATCGAATTAGAGGACCTACTATATATTAAATAAAATATCATTGAATTATCTTTCTAATGATATAAATTTCATCAAAAACTGATATCGAATCAAAGAGTTATTCTTATTTTACTCCGGTATGTCTGGCTGGAAAACTGGTGACGACAATTGTGACAAACCGTTATGCCCGTGATGGCCTATCACCAATGTCGTCAGACCTGGGAAGATTTCTAACCCTGGTGATGATATTTTCTGATAAGCCGTCACTCCCGTGACGGCCTATCACCAATGTCGTCAACCTTAACCAGAAACTCAAAATTTCACCCTTTTGTGACAATAGTTTGTAACGACCTATCATCAACTTGACGGCTTATCATGGATGTCGTCAGCTGTTTTTTCATCAATTTAATGACATTTTTTCAAGGGTATTTTGGTTATTTCCCACCTTTTGGATGTCTCAAAATATGAGCATCCACCTCTATACCCTAATTTCTCCACCTTCTCTCTCAATTCTCTTAAGAGATATAACTAGGGTTTCATTCAAGAACCCTAATCTTTCAAAAATTCATCCATAATTCTTCAAGATGTATTCAAGAATAAAGTTCCTCATAGTGTGGGCTTCGAGAATTATTTATTACAAGTACGGATAGAGTCTCAAGCATTAGAATTCATCTAATTTCAAAGATTAAGGTATTTAGATGCTGATTCTTGGGTCTCTTTCATTCAAGAAGCTCAAGAAGCCTTTTCAAAGCTCAAAGATTTTTATGTTTATGAGTTTTTAATGATTTGTATGAGTTGAAATTGATGTTCAATGTGTTGTTGAGTTTTGGTTCATGTTTTTTTTACAAGATTCATTAGCCTAAACCCTAGTAGGTGAAATCCATATGATATTCGTGATGAATCTTCATTATGATGCTTTCTATGTGATGTGTTCATCTCAAATAGGTGCAGAAATGGTTGAATAAGCGAAGCATGTTCCCCCTAGGTTTGATAAAGATCTTAGGTGAAGCATAAGGGCCATTGCACCATGTTGAAGATTAAACGCCAAATTGTGAGTTAGTTTATGCATGCCTAGTGTTTGATAAAATGCCCAAATGAATGAATTATTCCATGATAGTATAAAGTTTCCTCAAGCCATATGATATCTAAACACATGTCAAGATTGATATAGGTATGAAATAGTTGAGGTACAACCTTGTTGAATGGAGTACAATCTAGTAGCATCTTTTCCCACATTATTATATGATTATGTTTTCGAGATGCTTAAAGTGACCCCTTGGTGACTGTGATGATGAATAAGATATTTGTGATTGTTAAATGCTTGAGGTGATTTATTGAATGATTTTGATGATAAATAAATAATTATGATGATGCATGAATGATTGTGATGATATATGAATGATCATGATAATGAATGAATAATTATCCTTTACTTTTATGCTATCGAGTCTTGGGGGTATTTATACTCAACAATAGAGCTGTTGTCTAGATCCCATGTCAGTTTCTTGATAAGTCCAGTTGAGCTATGATTTTCAAAACTCAGTGAACTATAGAACTTTGTATCCTTAGACAAGTGACAAACTTAAGACAACTTAATAATCTCAGTTATCTCTGTAATCTCTGTATCGCTAGTAATCTAGCCTCATTCCTGTAATCATCTCAGATCTAATAGTATTCAAGTGATTCAATTCTAATCTCAGAAGCAATTCCAGTAATCTATTCAAGCTCTATATCTTTAGTCAGATACAATGATTTGATACCTTTCTCGTTAGATATGGAAGTAAGTAATCTCAATGTAACTTAGTTAGATCTTTTGAGAAACATGATCAGTATAAGATTTAGTTCAGTTGTGTTCAATTGAGAATTCAGTTCAGAGTCTTTCAGTTTGGAGTAGAAGCTAGCACCAAGAAAGAGAACGGATGGTGGCTCTCCCATCAGAGAGGCCGTGTTGCTAGGAGCAATCCCTAAACTCCAAAATTGCATAGCCAGCACAGGATGCAAGAGTCCCCATCAGTAGTGGCTATTACCATTAGAGAGGTTTGACTATTATATTGCCTTAGGACGACTTCCTGCGAGGGTCATCTCGTTATAGAGGCTTGGCTAGAGAGGTCTTTAACCGTGGCATGGTATTGACACATTTTCAGATGGGGTTACAGGTTTGACCCCACCTGTGGTAGGTTGGGGCATGTCAGTTAAGTAACTACTTCCCACAATTTCAATTTTAGTATCAATCTTCAAAAATCAAGACTGTGTGGTACAGTCGTCTATCTCAGTGAGGAATTCAGATAGTTCTATTAATTCATGGACCATCCCATCAGATAGGCTTGGTCTCATATACAAATTCTTGTTATCATATCTAGAGATCTCCCATCAGATAGGCTTGATCTTAGTCTCAGAGCATATTATGTATTCTTATTATCATATCTAGATATCTCCCAGTAGACAGGCTTGATCTCCATCTCAGATTCTTCTGAGTATTCTTATTGTCAGATTCAGACATGATCATAATTCTTATCATTGATAATCATTTCCGGAATAATATAATAGAGAAGTTGATCTCTAATCCCATCAGTCGAAAGTAGTAACCTCAGAATTCAATCCTTGATATGAGTACATCCAGACTCTTAGTTATCAGTATCAGATAAGTCAGTGATTCAGTATCTCAGTGTCAGTAGTGAGCTCATTATGTAGTAAAGTGGTATTCGAGTTTCGATATCTAAAGTTGCGATGATTGTGTTCACGGTCTATTCATTTATATATGTGTTCTCATGCAGCATCTTTATAATTATTAGTTTAGATATTGTGCATGCATGAGCCCTTGCATTAGCCTACCTCTTCTACATACTCGGTACATTTCTATACTGATACATTTGTGCTATGGTGTATTATTTGACACCATAGGTTCAGAGTCACAGGATCTAGAGTATCCTCAGCAGTTTAGTCCCAGTCAGCAGCTGTAGCAGTGAGTCCTATTCTTTTGAGGATGAATCTCAGTTTACTATTATTGCTTCAGACTTTGTTCATTTTCAGTTGAGGGAGTTAGTTGGGAACCTATCCCTTCAAATCTACTATTTAGATAATTTAGATGCTTTCCAGACGAATGTATTAGTATTTAGTTTTTCTGTATTATGAGTATTCATAGATGTATTGAACCTTATGGCTAGTTTCTGCATTTATTTTAGTTATTATGTAGTGTACAAGTACAAATATGAGTAAAGGGTTAGCTTGTGGTCCTTCAGGGTCATAAGCACCGTGTGACATCTCGAGATGGGATCTAGGGGTTTTACAAACTTGGTATAGAGACTAAGGTTCAAGAATGTTCTAGGGAGTCTGAAAAGCCGCATCTAGTAGAGTCTTATGCATGGGTGTGTAAACGCTCCACATTTATGTACAAGAGGCTACGCGCTATTCTTAGGAGAAGTTACATTTTTTTCAGTGATCATTTCATACGAGTGAGCATTAGCTCAAGTTGATCCTCAGTCTAATCGACTTGTTTCTTCCAACTACAAAGTATGCCTCCTCGCAGAGATTTTGTCAGTGGGGTTGATAATCAGTCCCCATAGCCAATAGATTCTGAGAATTAGAGTGTGTTACATACAGAGTTTCGAGTAGCTTTTAAGGTGCTAGCCCAAGCTGTGACTAGTGTTCAGGGAAACCGTTAGACTACAGCCCCACCTTAACAAGATGGGGACTCAACCGTAGTCAGAATCAAAAGTTTTATGAAAATGAACTCGCTAGAATTCTTTAGGTCAGTAGTAGGTGAGGACTTTCAGCTTTATCTAGAGAAGGTGAAAAAGATCACCCAGATTATGTATGTTTCTTATAAGGAGAGTTTTGAGTAAGCATCTTATAGGTTGAGGGATGTTGCTTATGATTGGGTAGTGATGTGGGAGAAGAGTAGAGGGGAGAATGCAGCTCCTATGACTTGGCTAGAGTTTCAGAGTGCCTTTCTAGATAGGTTTTTCCTGCTAGAGATGAGAGAGGCTAAGATACAAGATTTTATGAACCTAAGGCAAGGTTCCATAATCATGAAAGAGTATTGTCTTAAGTTTAACCAATTAGATAAGTATGCTCCTGACTTGATAGTTGACCCTAGAGTGAGTATAAGTAAGGTTGTAATTGGTATATCTGGGTTAGTGTTGAAAGAGTGTAGAGCTTCTATGCTCAATATAGATATGGATCTTTTTAGGCTAATAATTCATGCACAACAGATTGAGGTAGATAAGATGAAGGAAAGAGATAGAGTGAGTAAGAAGGCCAAGACAGGTAGTCATGGTTTATTATAGTAAGGGTCCCAAGATGGTAGTAGTTATTAGTATGGTCAGAGATTTTTAGTCCCAGCTCCATCTTTAGTTAGTGTACCCGCAACTGTGATCGTGGGTGTCCGATTTGAGGAAGTGCCAAGCTCCAAAGCCCATAGTAGGAGCGAGTGGTGTTTGTACCCATGCACATTGTGGAGAGTGTGGTAGGCTCCACCAAGGTGTGTGTAGAGCTGTTAGTGATGTGTGTTTTGGTTGTAGTGAGCTAGGCCATAGAATGCGAGAATGTAGAGTGCTGACTCAAAGGGGTAGACTTCATGTGTTTCAGGCTTGCCTTGATCGGGAAAGATCCTCTAAAATAGACCTGGGTATGTTATGAGCCTTTTATCTTTATGATATGTATTGATAGATCCTTTGCTCCCATTTTGAGCTTATATGTTAGAATGATTCATGCATGAGTTTCAAATCTTGATCGATCAATCATGACCTAGTCTGTAGGTGCCACACGCACCGTCCTAGTATTTTAACAAAGTGTGCTTAAAAGGATATCGAGTCCTAAGGGGGAGATACCCTATAGTATTCTGATATTACATACCATTAGATTCATCCCGATTCATGTTCAGATTATGTTTATAAAATTTACATAATACTGATTACCCATGCAATGCAGGAACCAGCCATTTTAATGCTCCTACTTAGTGCTCAGATTTGGGATAAGATATTGGATTGAAGTGGTGAGCTTCTTTATTATGGAAGTTTATATTTTATGTCTAGGATGTTCTTACATACTTTTAGTCATTTTATGGATAATTGTTTTGGCTATGGTTGCGGGCATGAACCAATCGAATATTTTTTTTTGGATAAAGGCCTTGTGTGATTACTACGGGTTGGAATGGGCAGTGTCGGTATTGGTGTTAGCCTTAGGTATTTCCACTGGTATTGGGGTTGATACTGTTTGACTGAATTTATGATTATTCTATCCTATTATGTTATGTTATAACAAGAACTTGATTTTTATATGGGTTTGATTATGGTTTTTTTATCGGTAATGGATGGTTGGACTTGTTTGGGTTTGTCACGATTGTTAACCTATCCCAGAGTCTAAAATTAGAACAAACTCTATCTTGTTATATGTTTGGAATTTATCTACCTTAGGGTATGCATATTGGAGGTTGTATTGGGAAATGGGGGTGGTCCCCAATCCCAAATGGACTTAGGGTACCAATTACAACAAGGACCTAGTTTGGGTCTTGTTAAGTTGGTATCAGAGCTTTAGGTTCATGGTAATTGGGAATCCATAAATTCATATCGAGTAGAGTCTTGTTTAAGGGTGTGTAGCGCGCCACACTCATAAGGGAGAGGCTACAAGGCCTTTAGGAATATTTCACTTTCTTGGTATTCTATTTTAAAGCTTGGAGTCTAAGTTCTGGAATATTCTCTAATCCTTGTTTGTTTGCTTTTATGATCATGCTATAATGATCTGAGATGCAAGGTAACTCTTCTATCCCAATTGGGATAATGTTGAAGGGATATGTACTACTCAAGGGATCCATATTTGGTTTAGGGGTCTCGTCCCTGATATTTCTGGAGTTCCACCGGTTGCTACTAGTCCTTTTTAGAATGAGGTGACTAATGTGGAATTTTGTCAATGATTCATGTTATTGCTCAATTGGTTGCAGATCAGGCTAAGCGGGATGCATCTAGCATTTTTTCTGTTGAGGCCGCATAGATTGGTTAGATTATAAAGATAAATAATTCTACTTTTTACTGGTGTAAAGGTAGAGAAGGATTCTTAGGGTTTCTTTGAAGAAATAGAGAAAATATTTAGGGTAATACAAGCCACGAATATGGAAGGGTGAATTTTACTGCTTACCAGCTTAAGGATGTGGCGTACAAATGGTACGAGGAGTGGGATAGGGCGAGAGGTGATGTTGAGAAGTTGAATTTATGGGAGACTTTCTCTAATGCTTTTCTGGATTGCTTCTTTCCTCTGGAGTTGACGAAAGCAAAGGTAGGAGAATTTATCAATCTGTGATAAGGGAAAACGTCTGTCAAGGAATATGCCTAGAAATTTCATCAGTTGTCAAGGTATGCTCAAGAATTGGTGTCTAACATGAGGACAAGGATGAGAAAGTTCACTTCTATATTGTCTCAAGATTTGATCCTTGAAAGCAAGACTGCATTGCTAATCAAAGATATGGATATTTTTAGGTTACTGGTGCATATGCAATAGGTGGAGGAGGAAAAATAAAAGCAGAATAAATTTGGGGAATGACATAGTAAGTAGTTTAGATCTTCTGAAGAAAGTGGTTGGCAATAGCAAGGTGGTCGAGATAGCGGTAAGTAACCAAAGAAGAGGTGTGGGACTTTTGGTTCCTTTTCTATAGCTAGTGCTCCTTACCGAAAATAGTTGAGTGATAGGCGTCATCAAGGAGGTTATAATTTCTGGGAATAGGGTGCTTAATATCATGCAAATGAGCATAGTTAGCCTCATCATGCTCTCCTTGTCGGTTCTACGGTAAGTTACATAGGGTCTTTTGTGATGAGGGAAGGGACAAGTGTTTTAAATATGGTTAGCTAGAACATATACGAAAAAATTATCTAGTTGTTAAGGGTGCTTTGGAAGAGACCAAGGCTCCGATTGCTTTATCTTCTACTCCTACACCAAAGGGTACTGCTTCTACATCTGTTTCTACTTCTGGTACTGGCGTAGGTTGGAATATATTTTATGCTCTTACTACTCGGCAGGAATTTAAGACATCACTTGATGTCATGACAGGTATGTTACAACTCTTTTCATATGATGTGTATTGTTTGCTTGATTTGGTGTCCACTCTCTCTTATGTGGCCCTATTTGTGGTTGTCTATTCTGGTTTTAATCTAGTGGTTATTTTGGATTCTTCTTTTCTACCCTGGTAGGTGACTCTATGGTTGCTAAAAGAGTCTATAGGGGTTTTGTGATATCTGTTGGTAGTAGGCCAACTTTGGTGGATTTATTTGAATTTGATATGGTAGATTTTGATGTTATTCTGGGGATGGATTGGTTACACTTTTGTTATGCATCCTTAGATTGTCAAACCCATAAAGTGTCTTTAGGTTCCCTGGTAAACCGATTATTGAGTGGGAGGGTGGCTCTCTAGCTCCTAGGGGGTTTATTTCTTATCTTAAAGCTCGGTGATTGTTCTCCAAAGGGTGTCTCTATCATCTAGTCCAAGTTAAAGATTCTAACTTGGAAGGTCTTTCTCTATATTCTATTCTGATGGTGAAGGAGTTTCTTTAGGTCTTTCTGGATGATCTTCCTGGTGTTCCTCCAGATAGGGATATTGAGATTGGGATTGATTTAGTTTTGGACATATGACCAATATCTATTCCTTCTCATAGAATAGCTCTGATTGAGTTGAGAGAACTCAAGGAGCAACATAAGGATCTCTTAGATAAGAGTTTTATCTGCCCTAGTATAACCCCTTGGGGTGCACTAGTGTTATTCATTCAAAAGAAAGATGGTTCCCTTCGGATATGCATTGACTATCTACAGTTAAATAAAGTGACGGTTAAGAACAAGTCTCCTTTTCCAAGGATAGATGACTTGTTTGATCAGTTGGAAGGTGCCAAATTTTTTTGTAAGATCGATCATCGATCTGTTTATGATCAACTTAAGATTAGGGAGGCAGATATCCCCAAGGCGGATTTTCATACTTGGTATGGGCACTTTGAATTCCTAGTTATGTCATTTGGTTTTGTTTGACTAATGCCCCGACCACATTTATATATTTGATGAACAAGGGTTTTAGGCAATTTCTGGATCTTTTTATCATTGTGTTCATTGATGGCATTCTAGTGTATTCTAGAAGTGAGGTGGACTATGCCAATCACCTACATATGGTGTTACAAACCTTGAAAGAGTAGCAGTTGTATGACAAATTCACCAAGTGTGAGTTTTGGTTGAACGCAGTAAATTTTCATGGTCATATTATTTCTAGTAAGGGGATCATGGTAGATCTACAAAAGGTGGCTATGTTTAAAAGGCTGCCTAGACTCATGCCTCCAACTGATATTAGGAGCTTCTTGGGGCTGGGTATTATAGGTGGTTCATGGAAAGTTTCTCGATGATAGCTACCCTATTGACTAAGTTGACTAAGAAGAAGATAAAGTTTTCTTGGTTGGATGCCTGTAAGGGGAGTTTCAAGAAGTTAAAGGATAAGCTAACTGCAGCTCCAATTTTGTTATTACCTGGAGGTAATTAAGGGATTATGGTTTATGTGAAGTGTCCCGGGTAGGACTAAATTCTATTTTGATACAACATGGGAAGGTAATTGACTATGCTTCCAGGCAGTTAAAGGTACATGAGAGGAATTATCCTACACATAAATTGGATATTTTAGCGGTGGTTTTTGCTTAGAAAATTTGGCAACATTATTCATATGGAGTGCACTTGGATATCTTTTTTTATCATAAGAATCTACAGTATGTGGTCACTCAGAAAAAGGTAACTCTCAGGCAGAGGATATGGTTGGAGCTTCTCAAGGACTATGATATGAGCCTTCATTACTACCCAGGTAAGGCTAATATGGTTTCTAATACTCATAGTAGGTTCTCCATACGGAGTTTAGCTTATGTGGATAAAGAAAAATAGAAATTGGTAAAGGATATTCACTATTTTGCTAATCTTGGAGTTCGTCTCTTGAACTCCAATGATAGTTGTGTGATGGTATAAAAAGTGGTACAATCATCTCTTAGTGCAGAGATCAAGGAAAAGAAAATGCTAGATCCCATCTTAATAAAAATCAAGAATGAGGTTGGTGGGAAAAAGGTGATGGTGTTTGAGATCAGCGGGGATGGTACTTTGTGGTACCATAAGAGGTTTTGTGTTCCTGACGTTGATGGTTTGTAACAATGGATTTTGGCTGAGGTGCATAAATTGTGCTATGTTGTTCATTTCATTTTGACAAAAATATATCATGATCACAAGGAGATGTATTAGCGGAATGGTATAAAGAGAGATATGGTTGATATTGTGTCTAAGCGTATGGTGTTCCAACAAGTCATAGTTGAGCACATGAGGCCAGGAGAGTTGTATCAAAAAACTGAGTTGCCAGAATAAAAATGGGAGGTAATCAATATGGATTTTATTACCGGTATTTCTCTATTTTGGAACCAATTTGATTTGGTTTGGGTCATTATGCATAGGATGATGAAGTCTTCTCACTTTTTGCTGGTGCGGACTAGCTTTTGGACTGAGGACTATGCACGGTTGTAACTTCATGAGATTGTAAAGATGCATGGGGTATCTATTTTGATTATCTCTGATCGTTGTACACTATCATCATCTCATATCTTGTGGTCCTTCCAAAAAGGTTTGGGACCAAGGTTAGTTTGAGAACTTCTTTTTATGAACAGATAGATGGACAAGCAGAGAGGACTATTTAGATATTGGAGGACATGCTTCTTGCATGTGTGATTGATTATAATGAAAATTTGGCTAAGCATCTACCTTTGGTAGAGTTTGCTTATAATAATAGCTATCATTCTAGAATTGGTATGGCCCCTTTTAAGGCATTGTTTGGTAGAAGGTGTAGATCTCTTATTGGGTGGTTTAAGCTTGGTGAGGTGGATATGTTTGGCCCGAATTTGGTTTATTAGGCTATGGAGAAGTTAAAGGTTATTCAAGATAGGCTTAAGGCTGCCCACAGTCACCAAAAGTATTATGTGAATGTAAGGTGTGGAGGCTTAGAGTTTGAAGTTGGGGATAAGGTATTCTTAAAGCTATCTTCCATGAAGGGAGTAATGCGGTATGGTAAAAAGGGAAAGCTCATTCCCAGTATATTGGTCCTTATGTGGTTTTGCAAAGGGTTGGTAACATGGCATATGAATTGGAGTTGACTTCTAGCTTTAGCTCCATTCATTTGGGATTTTATGTCTCTTGTTGAGAAAGTGTCTTGGTGAAACATCTTCGGTGGTTCCTTTGGAAGAATTGGGTATCTCAAAGAGGTCAGGGTTGATTCTTATGAAGAGGTTTGGGTTGAGATATTAGATCAGCAGGTTTATCGGTTACAGAACAAGGATGCGGCCTCGAAAAAGGTTCTGTAGTGGAACCACAAGGTGGAAGAGGCTAAATGGGAAACGAAAGTGGCATTAAGTACAAATATTTGCATTTTTTTTTGCTCTAGATATTCTTGCGCAAGGTATGTGTTCTTGATAAAATCTTTGGTTTCTAACTTGGCTAAAGGTTGGATTGATATTTTATAAGGAAAATGAATCGTGCTTGTGTTTGATCTACCTTGTTCGTCATTCGGGGATGAATGATCCTAGTAGGGGAGACTGGAACACCCTGGGTTTTGGAACCTTAGAAAATTTCTTGGATTTCTTGTTTTTGGATAAAATATGACTTATGGGTACCAGTTATTTGGTGGGGTTCGATTGGTATGGGCTGGTCGCATGCTAACCAATGTTGGTTGGTAGGTTGGACTGGTTTCTGGAATGGGTACGACTTGGTGGTACAAGTCTTATGGTTAGGTACAAGTCCTACAATGAACTCATGGTAGGCAATGTTCAAACCTCCTTTGATCATATTCTGCCAGGGATACGGTTTAGGGCTACTAGTCGTATGCTTGAATACGACCTGGTTTTGGTAAGTTGTATGTTGGACAGTTTTGTGTCCAAGGGGAATGCCTAGGGTATGAGTATTTGGTACCACTCATATTGGTGGATACGATTGGTATGCGATGGTCGTACCCTAAGGCGGTGATTTTGTGTAATTTAAGTGGGGGTAATATGGACATTTCCATATTTAACCACTTTAGGCGCCACGACTTATAACTCTATTGGAACATTATTTACCATATTATTCTAATCTTAAAAACTTAGAAACACACTCTAATTCTCTCTAAGGTTGTTGGGTAAAGGAAGGCTAGGGTTTCATTTAGAGGATCAATTTAGGGATTGTATGAGTGATTTTTCTCCATTAACTTCGTAATCTAAGGCATGTACTCCCCCCTTATTGTTAGTTCCAATTAAAGGCATGTTTTATACAATGTTTACCTGGCATGATTATTGTATGGTTTTGGGTTTTCAAATATATGTTGGGATTTTAGTACTAAAGGCTTGGTTATGCTTTTTCCCAAATTTAAATTATGTTTCTACATGCTTTAATGGTGGTTTGGATAATTGGTTGCATGGGAATGGTAAATTGGTAATTTAATTTGGTTTTGGAAATTCTATGCCCCCAACATGTTTAATAAAATGCTTATGACAATGTCGACTTTAATGGAACTATTACATGGTATGGTTTGGTAATGCAGCCCTAAATGGTTTGGAATGGTTAAATGGTAAGGTTTTGAGGTCATGGTTATTGTTAATTAAACTTCTTTGTGGGGTATAAATGAATCCCCCAAGTAAACACATTGATGAACAACTTGCGGGTTACATAGGATCCCCTAAGCAAACATAATAATGGAACACTTATGGGGTACACGAGATTCCCCCAAGTTAACTTGATAATGTAATTTATGGTTACATAGGAATACCTTTACATAAAAAGGTTGGCTAAGGACATTGCTTGCAAGCTATAGTCGATATGGTGAGCTTCCATATTCCGAAAGGCTCCATTTCATGTCATGGATGTTCTTACATACTTTAGTCATTTCATGGATATTGGTTTTTTCTATGGTTGGAGGTATGTCCCAAACAGATATTGTTTTTCTCTTGGATAGAGGCTTTGTGTAACTATTATGTGTTGGAATGGGCGGTATTGGTACTAGTGTCAACCTTAGTATTGGAATTGGTATTAGGGTTGATGCCATTAGATTGAATTTATGATTGTTCCATCCTTTTATGTTAAGTTATGGACAGGAACTTTATTTTTATATAGGTTTAATTATGGTTGTTGGTCAGTGATGCATGGTTGGACTCGTTTGGGTTGGTCATGGTTATAGACCTATCCCATAGTCTGAAATTGCAATAAATGCTATCTTGTTATGCATTTAGAATTTATCCACCTCAGGGTATGTGTATTTGGAGGTTGGGCTGGGAAACATGGGTGGTCCCCAATCTTGAATGGACTTGTGAGGCCTATTACGACAAGACCCTTGTTTGGGTCCTATCAGTAAGGTGGTATGTTTATGACCTCTTTTTGAATCCTATTATCTTTTCCCTAGATTGGACTAATTTGTAGCATGGATATCGTATAATGCTTGGTTTGAAATATGGTTTAAGTGTTTAAATCATGGTTCATATGATTAGCCTTGGTTGGGCTAGTCTAGTGATCTTTAAACTGTAATTTGGGTAGAGTTGACTTGAATTCCCATGTTCTTAGATGAGGTTCCTATCTTAGAATTAGTTATGGCTTAATTGACATCTAGACATTGAACTAGATACCTTAGCCTTGTTTGGGGTGTAGATTGTCAAAATATGGAAATTGAGGATTAGAAGTGGATTCGTCTGGCCCACTTAGGCCAAGATTTGTTGTAGTCCTTGTGGAATTAGTTGGGGATGTTAGTCCTAGTTGAGACTAATGAGCCTTATTTATGAGATTTTCTTGCTGAATTGATAAATAATGATGTATTTTCCCCTAAAAATGATTAATGACGTATAGCCATGATTTCCTTTATAGTTATGATATTGGGCCTTTAAAGGTGTTATTCCTCATAGATGCGATATTTGGTCCATAGAGATGCTATTTACTCTTAGATATGATTATTGGGCCCATAAAGATGATTTTTCTCTTAGTTATGATTATTGGACCTATAGAGATTATTCTCTTCTTAGATATGATTATTGGGCCTAAAGATATGATATTCCTCTTAGATATGATAATTTGCCTAGAGAGGTAATAGTCCGCATAGTCATGATGTATGACTTATAGATATGAGATGTCTGAAAAATATGAAATACTTATTGATATTATGCCTCCTAATGTGAGATAATTATAGATATGCTACAGTAGCTTATAAATATGATTATCGATATAAGTTCTGGATATGTATATGGGCCTAAGATAGTAATTATGATGTTGTGATTATTTCGTACATATTATTGGGCCAAAGGTCGTGTTACGATGCGAGTTGGACATTTGATAAGTAATTATCCTTGTAAAGGATATAGTTGTAGTTTATGAATATATGTATATCTGTTTACATACACATCTCTCCGGTATGAGACGGAGGAAGATGTGGTATGTTTCTTATGATTTCATTGATTGAATATTGGTAATGACATGCATACATTCGGTACATTCATGATTATTATATTGGTAATTGATGTGATTCTAGATGAAATAAGATCATATTACTATTTTCCTAAATAACGGTTAAACCCCACTATTCACCGTTAAAAAAATGGATTTATCTATAATAATAATTGCCTAAACTAATGGATAACTTATATTAAAAAAGAGGTTAGTAATGACGTTTTAAAGATTTGACTAAGGTGAATTATGGTCTATGATTTGACACTATTACTTACTTTGGTTGTGAGATATTCTGATCCTTTCTACATCTTTACAATGATTTAGTCTCGAAGATCACTCCAGGCAACAGACTTACAGATTTACACTCTTTTAGCCACGGCTTGAGTCCGTGCACCTATCATATATATAATTATATATATATATATATAATTATGATGATATTGATACCCGACAAGGACGGAGGATACTGTTATGATGATAATAATACACGGCAAGGACGAAGGATAATATGATGATAATGTTGATACCCGACAAGATCGAAGGATGTTGTGATGATGATATTGATATCGAGAAAGAACGTAGGTTGATTATAATGATGATGGTCATGATGGTGGCAGTTATGATGGACATAGTTATGATAATGAGATTGTGATATTGATTGTGTACCTTGCATTCATTCTTTCATGCGCACTGCCTATCACCAATATGCACCTATGTCTATCATCCAGTATAGGACATTTGCTTAGATATGGGTGATGACAATGCCTTACGTTATTTAATGTAGATTGAACCTTCTAAGCCTGGGCAGTGGGGATTCGCATAGGCTTGGTTAGGTATTTGGTTTTCAAAAATAGCTGGTTACCCATGTTGTTGTTGATATTGTTATTATTATTGTTATGATCATTATTATGTCTAAGTTTATGAAAGATTGGTCATTGATTTAGTATCGAGACTTAAGGTATGTTTCGGCCTTTTTTATCTTACGATTGTAACATCATGCATGATTATTTCATGTCTAGCCTTACTGATTAGAAACCATTAGTATGATAGTATTAAATCCTGATAGGATTATAATGGGGTCTTAAAATATGGACATAATGACTTAGGTTATTCTTTGAGTTGACATCATACTTAGACATATAACTATATGTAGCTATGTACTATCATATATCCCTTATTTCATTTGTTCATATTGTATATTCATTTATTGGCCTTGTATATTTTTATACATTTTTCTTCCGCTCTATATTTGTATATTGGTTAGGGATATATGGTGTTGTTTTGAGATTCCTAAGAATGGCTAGAATAAGATAGTGCACCCTTATTACTCACTTATCCTTATTATGTTGGTCTATTGGACATGAACATGATGGTTGTTCCTTATTACCTCATTGGATTGTCATATGATTTATGGACTCATGGTTGTAGTTTTCATTTCGCTTATATGTTGTATATATCAGCTTTATCTTTGGAGATGAGTTTGAAGTTTCCTAGTGAGTACCATTCATTTGATACTCATACTACACTTCTGTAGCCTGCAAATCATAGTATGGGTTATCGTCGTTGATGTGCGCATCATGTGAAGTATCCATGGTTCAGAGACTTCGAGTGAGCTCCTGACATTCGGAGTATTACTTATCTCCCTCTTATGTACTAGATTTGTCTCTATGTTGTATTCAGAGATAAGTTGTATCAGTGTAATTTACTTCATATATTCCACTTTTGTACTCTTGTTATATTCGAGGCTCTTATATAGATACCACCATGTTTTGGGACTTTATTATATATTTGATTCTCTTATTTCATCTATTCTGCATTCTTTTCTATTTATATGTGAGTAGTCCATTACTAGTCAATCCGGAATATGGGGTTGGCTTGCCTACTAGTGGGTTTTATTAAGTGTCATCATGACTCGGGAAATTGGTCATGACACGTTGTCAGAATAGTAAGGTCCTAAGAATTAGATCCCCAAGTCACGACTCCAGGCCACTACTAGTGACCAGTCATAACGGGTCATAGCCTAAGTGGTTAAAACTAGAACCAATAATTTCCTACACGATATAAGAAAGGCATTTGGTTAATTCCCATTATTTTAATCTCTAACATCCGTCATTTGGGCACTCTAACATCAGTTATTGGGGGTTAAATTTAACCTAACACCTCATAAACTCAAAATCACTCAACACTTTGCAAAGAGGGGTGATTTCTTCTTCTTTAAAGACAAGGTAAGGTTTCTCAAGAACAAGTTCAATTTCAAGGATTCCACCTTCAGGTATGTGGGATTTTATCAATGGGTTCCTTCCACCCATTGAGTCCCAAAGATTTCTCAATTCCTAAGTTTACTTTCTCCTCAATCCTTCAGTTTATTTTTTAACTAAACAATGAATACATGTCCTCCCATGCGAGTGTCTTCTTCCATATTCAAAACTCACGAATTTCCTTATTGTTGACAAATTACTGAGTTTGGGACATATTTTGTAAAATGCTCTACTATGATCAGCGTTAAATTATTATCATGCTTAGTTGCATTAGAAAAAGCTGGTGGGTTATTGTCATGACCCAAACCAAGGCCTATCCGTGACAGGTATCTCAAGTCCATCATAGACCGAAAGCCACCCCTTTTGCCTAGTCAATCAGAACATAATACACTAACAGTGGTCGAATTTCAAACATACAACAAAATATATAAAGATAAGCTCAACAAGTCAAAAATACATCCACAACCAATATCCAGTACAGAGTAATCCACAAATCCTCTATGGAAAAAATGAATCAAATCTATGTTAGGACATGCCCCCGAAGATAGCCAAAAACAAATCCAAAGAAAATCATTGATAAAACATAAACCAAGAAGTAACGGCCTTCCAAAAGAGGGAGGCTCGCCACTTCAAGCTAACTATTGAATCCCCGAATCCTATCACTATGCAGGAAAAGTATAAGTATCTCCATATCCTACATCATGTAGGGATACAACGTCCGGAGACAGTTAGCGCACTAGCATGTAACTCAGGGATAAGGGGTAAAATAATGCCATAATCAACCATTTCAAAATTTATCAAAGTCCAATGCACATAATTATATGCATGAGCTTTAAATCATCATCCTGGATGTGTAGCTCAACCATCAAAATAAGGCACCTACGGGCTATATAGGTCCAGCTCTCCCCTAGCTGAAAGGGCCCTAGTACGTTAGCCACATGAATCAGAGAATAATGAGATGTACATAAGTACCATGGGGGACTTGAACCTCCCAGTCATATATCAAGGTGACTTAAGCACCCAACCAATTTACATGGGGGACTTGAACCTCCCAATAATATAATAAGGGGAACTCGAACCACCCATTCATTTTTATCCTCATGTCGGCAAATACGGTTTCTAGTATTGGTCACTCGGGATCTCCACTTTCACGGCCCAAATACACAACTCTCTTTAGATCCAGTTAAAATATTTTTTCACGCATTCCCACTAATTGTACCAAGATACTCCTCAAGGCATATATTGTTGGTATAGTCTTACCAACTACACTTGAAAGGTAATATCATCATGCAATTTCAATTCTATTAACTTAGGGAAACAACCCCCTTTGTTCATTAAATCAAACCATTATGTATCAATAACCTCTTTATATAATGCAATGGTTCCAAAAATAATTCAATGCAAATATACTCATATTCAAAGCCAATTTCACAAGATTGGGTTAGGTGATACCAATTCAATTATCCTCATTTATGAAATTGGGTTAAACCATGACCCCGAAGTTCACTCACCATACCCATTCACCCTATATGTTCAAATCCATCAATTCAAACCATACAATATTCATAAAAGCCATGGGAAAAGCAAGTAATTCAATAATTTTCAATAACCCTCACCCACATCTAAATCATCAATTAAATCATGTGGATATAATCATAAACACATGCTCTTGATAATATAAAGCTTGAGGAAGAGTAACATGCCTGAAAGTGCAACGAATTAATGAGAGAGATCAACCCTTGAGCCCTTAGATGACCAACTTTGAGAAACCCTAGCTTGTTCTTGCATTAGGGGTTTTGTAGAGTTTGAGAAAGTAAAGAGAGTATTTATGATTGATAAGGGTTGGAAATAATGGACCTAAGGTTTTTTATGTGCATGCGGTCTAAGTGGAGTAACCATATTGCCCTTACTTAAAATGCTATAATTTACCGCCCAGTTGCTACTGGCCTCATAACGACTTATTAAGCCTCATCACCATGAGTTGTAGTCAATACAGTGACATTGGGGATCTTCACTGTTAACATTATGACTTGTATCTACATCTCGTGATGAGATCCTAGGACTTATAGGGTCCAGTCATAGTTAATATAGAATCCATTTGGGCATACACTCGTCACCTTATGATTTGGGACATTACAACTCATGTAGAGTCATTACGACTCTTTACCTCAAGTCATAATCAATAGAGCAGCATGACACCACCTACTGGTCAGGCTATAACTTGGGTCATACGACCCGTATAGATACCTATATAAATCGTAGGTTGGAAAGTAAGCTCAAAGGGCAAGAAAATTTCAAGGTCAAAAATCTGAGGTTTTACATTCTCCCCCCACCCCAGATCATTCATCCTTGAATGATAGGTCAAGGCATTCTTTAGCACTATTTAACACAGGACCCCCACCACACTTACTTTTTAACAAAGACAGAAAACAAAGATATTATTGAAAACCCATACCTTATGCATGATTATTCAAAATGGAGAACAACGATGGATATCTAGACTTCACGTCCTCTTCAGCTTCCCAAGTAGCTTCTTCATTGTTCTGGTTCCTCCATGGAGCCTTTATCGAAGCCACATCCTTAGTCCGTAATCAATGGACTTGCCGATCCAAGATCTCAATTGGGGTTTCATAGTAATAAATTCAAAATACTGATACTCTCCAAAGGAATAACCAAGGAAGTATCACCCATGCACTTCTTATAAATTGAAACATGAAATATCAGGTAAATAGAACCCAAATAATAAGGCAAATCCAACTCATAAGGCACATTGCCCACTCGCCTCAAAATCAAGTAAGGGGAAACATAACCGTGACTGAGCTTCCCCTTCCTTCCAAACATCATCACTCCATTAATGGGAGACACCTTTAAGAATATCCAATCACCAACATCAAACTCCGATTCTCTTTTCCTCATATCCGTATAGGATTTTTGCTAACTTTGGGTGGTCTTAAGCCTATCCTGAATCACCTTCACCTTTTCCATGGCGTGATAAACCAAGTCCGGGCTAAACAATATAGTTTCCCCAACTTTAAACCATCCAATAGGAGAACGATATCTACTACCATACAATGCCTCGAAAGGATCCATCCCAATATAAGAGTGATAATTGTTATAGTAAGCAAACTCATTAAAAGAAAATCGGTCAACCTAACTACCACCAAAGTCAATCATACATGCCTGAAACATATCTTCTAAGGTCTGGATAGTCCTTTCCACTTGTCCATCCATCTAAGGGTGGAAAGAGGTGCTAAGATTCACCTAAGTCCCAAACCTCTCCAAAAAAAATATCAGAAGTGAGACGAGAATTGCGTACCTCGATACGAGATAATAAAAACTGGAGCACCGTGCAACTTGGAGATCTACTTAATGAAAAGATTAGCATGGAACTCTACAGAAAAATTATCTTCACAGGAAAGAAATGAGATGACTTTGTCATCAATCCACGATAATCGAAATCAAATTGATCTAACCACAAGACCAAGGAATACCGATCACGAAATCCATATTTACCACTTCTAATTTCCATGAAGACAACTCAATATCTTGAGAAAAACCACCAAGTCTCAAGTGCTCAACCTTTACTTGCTAGCAAACCATGCATTTAGCCACAAAATTGGCCACATCTCCCTTTATGTTATTCCACCAATGAATCTCCTTCAAGTCACAGTACATTTTTATCGAACCAGGATGAATACTATACCTCAAATCATGAGCTTCAGCTAAAGTTATTTGTCGTAAAACATCAATATTAAGAACACACAACCTATCTTGGTACCTCAAGACACCATCACTACCAATCTCAAAAATCATCTTTTTCTGTTGTCTCACGTCATCTTTAATTTGTATCAAGATAGGATCCAACAATTGTTTCTCTTTCACCTTAGCATCAATAGATGATTTCACCACCTCTTAAACAATCATACCTTCTTTCTCAAAATCCAAGAGATAAACTCCAAGATTAGCCAATAGATGAATATCCTTTAACAAATGTCACTTCTCTTCATCTATATGATACAAGCATCCCATGGACAACCTGCTAAGAGCATCAAAAACCAAATAGCTTTACTTGGATGATAATGGAGACTCATGTCATAATCCTATCGCAGCTCAAGCCATCCTATTTTACTGAGATACAACTCTTTCTGGGTAAACGCATACTATAGGCTCTTATGATCAGAATAGATGTCAACTTGAACTCTATACAAGTAGTGACAACAAATGTTTAAGGAAAATACCACAGCTAATAACTCCAAATCATGAGTCAAATAATACCTCTCATGAAATTTAGCTGCCTAGAAGTATATGCCACCACTTTGCTATGTTGCATCAGAACACAGACAAGTCCCACACGGAATACATCACAATAGACAACAAAACCATCAGTACCCTCGAGCAACGTCAAAATAGGAGCAGAAGTTAACTTATCCTTTAACTTCTTAAAGCTACCCTCACACGCATTGGACAACAGAAATTTCACATTATTTTGAGTCAATTTAGTAAACTGACCAGAGACTGAATAGAAACTCTCCACAAACTTCCCATAATAACCGACTAAACCCACTAAGCTTTGAATATTGATTAAATTTTTTAGTCTTGGCCACTTCTTAACCACTATAACTTTTTGTAGATCCACTATGATCCCCTTACTGGAAACAACATGACCTAGACAAGTAACAACATTCAACAAAAATTCATATTTGGAAAATATCGCATACCATTATTGATCCTTGAGAGTCTGCAACACTATGCAAAGGTGATTGGGATGATCCTCCTTTCTCATCTAATATGCCAATATAACATCAATAAACAAAATCAATAACAAATCCAAGAACTGATGGAATAGTCAGTTCATAAGAATCATAAATATCACTGGTGAATTAGTTAAACCAAAAGACATAACTAAAAACTTGAAATGACTATATCAGGTTTGAAAAATACTCTTAGAGATATCCACCTCTAGATCTTCAACTGATGATAACCTGACCGAAGATCAATCTTAGAAAAGTACTTAGCACCCTAAAGTTGGTCAAATAAATTACCAATCCTAGGGATAGGATACTTATTCTTCATAGTCACCTTATATATCTAGTGGTAGTCTATGTATATTCGAAAGGACCCATCCTTTTATAATTCCCTAAGATCCCATCTAAGACGTCACATGATGCTTATGACCCTGAAGGACCACAAGCTAATCCTTTACAAATATTTGTCCTGTACAATGCATAATATCTAAAATAAATGTGGAAACTAGCCATAAGTTTCAACACATCTATGAATACTCATAATATAGAAAAACTAAATACTAATACATCTGTCTGAAAAGGCTCTAAACTGTCTGAACTGCCGAGTTAAAGGGACAGGTCCCGAACTAACTCCCTCAACTTAAAATGAACAAAGTCTGAAGCAATAATAGTAAATTGAGATTCATCTTCAAAAGAAGAGGACTCACTGCTACTGCTGTTGACTAGGACTGAACTGCTGAGGATAGTTTGGATCCTATACCTCTGAACCTATAGTGTCTAATAAAACACCATAGCACAAATGCGTCAGTACAAGAATGTACCGAGTATGGAGATGAGGAAGGCTAATGAAAGGGCTCATGCATGAACAATATCTAAACAGAATAATCATGAAGATGCCGCCTGAGAACACATATATGAATGTATAGACCATAAACACAATTATCTCAACTCTATCTACTAAAACTCGGATACCACTTTACTGCAGACCGAACTCACTACTGAAACTGAGATACTGAATCACTGACTCATCTGATACTGATAACTGAGACTCTGGACATACTCACATCAAGGATTGAATTTTGAGGTTACTGCTTTCAACTGATAGGATTAGAGAACAACTTTTCTAACACATAAATCCAAAAGCGATTATCAATGATAAGAAGTATGATCATGTTCGAATTTGACAATAAAAATACTCAACAGAATCTGTGATGGAGATCAAGCCTATCTGACGGGAGATCTGTAGATATGATATAAGAATAATCAACATGGTCTGAGACTGAGATCAGCCTTCTCTTATGGGAGATCTCTAGATATGATATAAGAATAGTCAACATGGTCTGAGACTGAGATCAGCCTTCTCTGATGGGAGATTTCTAGATATGATAATAAGAATCTGTATATGAGACCAAGCCTATCTAATGGGATTGTCCATGAATTAATGGAACTATCTAAATTCCTCACTGAGATAGATGACTGTATGACACAATCCTGATTTCTAAAGATTAATACTGAAATTGCAATTGTGGGAAGTAGTTACTTAACTTACATGCCCCGATCTACTATAGGTGGGGTCCAACCTGTAACCCCAGTTGGAGGGGTGTCAATACCGTGCCACGAATAAAGACCTCTCTGGTCAAGCCTTTCTGACGGGATAACCCTCGTAGAAAGTCGAGGCAATATATTAGTCAAACCTTTCTGACGGTGATAGCCTTTACTAATGGGGACTCCCACATCCTACAATGGGTACATAGTTCTGGAGTTCAAGTATTGCTCCTAGTGACTTGGCCTCTCTGATGGGAGAGCTGCCATCCCTACCCTCACTCGGTGCTAGCTTCTACTCCCTACTGAAAGACTCTGAACTAAATTCTCAACTAAACACAACTGAACTAAATCTGATGTTGATTATGTTTTTCAAAAGATCTGACTGAGTTATGTTGAGATTACTTACTTCTGTATCTAACAAAAAAGGTATTAAATCATGGTGTCTGACTGATAATACAAAGCCTGAATAGATTACTCAAATCACTTTTGAGATTCGAATTGAATTACTTGAATACTAGTAGATCTGAGCTGATTACAAGGCTAAGGCTAGATTACTAGCGATACAAAGATTACAGAGATAACTGAGATTATTGAGCTTTCTTAAGTTCTGCACTTATCTGAGGATACAAAGTTCTATAGTTCACTGAGTTCTGAGAATCATGGCTCAACTAGAATTATCGAGAAAATGACATGGGATCAAGATAACAGCTCTATTGTCAGGTATAGATACCCCAGGACTTGATAGCATAAAAGTAAAGCATAATCATTCATTCATCATCACGATCTTTCATATGTCATTACAATCATTTATGCATCATCATAATCATTCATTCATCATCTTAATCATTTAAGACATCACCTCAAGCATTTAATGATCACAAATATCTTATTCATCATCACAGTCGCCAAGGGGTCACTTAAAGCATCTCAGAAATATAATCATATAATAACGTAGGGGAAATATGCTACTAGATTATATTCCATTCAACAAGGTTTTACCTCAACTATTTCATACCTATATCAATTTTGATATGTGTTTGGATATCACATAGCTTGAGGAAACTTCATACTATTATAGAATAATTCATTCACTTGGGCATTTTATCAAACACTAGGCATGCATAAACTAACTCACGATTTGGGGTTTCATCTTCAACATGCTACAATAGCCCTTATGCTGATTCACCTAAGCTCTTTATCAAACCTAGTGGGAACATTCTTTGCTTATTCAACCATTTCGCTTATTCACATGGATTCTACCTACTAGGGTTAAGGCCCATGAATCTTGTAAACAAACATGAATCAAAACTCAAAAACATATTGAAAATCAATTTCAACTGATACAAATAATTACCAACTCATAAATATAAAATTATTTCAGTTTTGAAAAGGGTTCTTGAGCTTCTTGGATAAAAAGGAACCAAAGAATAAACATCTACATACCTTAATCTTTAAAATTGGATGAATTCTAATGCTTGAGACTTTATCCGCACTTATAATAAATAATTCTCGAATCCGACACTATGAGGAACTTGATTCTTGAAGAAATATTGAAAATTATGGATGAATTTTTGGAAGATTAGGGTTCTTGAATGAAACCCTAGTTATATCTTCTTAAGAGAATTGAGAGAGAAGATGGAGAAATTAGGGTTTAGAGGTGGATGCTCATATTTATAGAGACCTCCAAAAGGTGGGAAGTGACCAATATACCCTTGAAAAAATGTCCTTAAATTGCTGAAAAAAATAGCTGACAATATCCATGACAAGCCATCAAGTTGGTGATAGGCCGTCATGTATTATCGTCACAAAAGGGTGAAATTTTGAGTTTCTGGTTAAGGTTGACAACATTGGTGATAGGCCATCACGAGCGTAACAGCTTGTCACAAAATGTCCTCACCAGGGTCAAAATCTTCCCAGGTTTGATGACATTTGTGATAGGCCATCACGAGCGTGACGACTTGTCACAATTGTCATCACCAGTTTCCCAGCCAGGCATATTGGAGTAAAATGGGCATAAATCTTTGTTCCGATATCAGTTTTTGATGAAATTGGTATCGTTGGAAAGATAATTCAAAGAAATTTCATTTGATATATACTAGGTCCTCTAATTCGATATATACAAGGATTCATGGTCAATTAAATTTAACCTAAATTGTGACGGTCACTAAAACTTGAATGATAGGAAAGATTTCAACTTGTCCTCGAGTTAGGGGACCTCTATGATCTTAATTAATGATTAAATAGATTTCCACATGATTCAAAGTATTTCATACTTGGGAAGATATTTCTAAAACATTTAGACTCGGATTTTTCACTTTACCAATTATGCTTTAAGGCTCAGACTGGAAGAGAATTTTGCGGGGCATTACATTAACTCCCCCTTGGGAATATTCATCCTCGAATGTCACTTCATAGACTAAAAATATAGATCAACAGAACCTACTCAAGAAATGGAAACATTTCAAGGAATGCTTATGCAACTGGAATAACTGACATACTGAGTTCTCATACTGGGCATGATTCATATCTGGTGTATGTAATACTCGACTGACTCTACTCATAGTTGAATTCTCTTAACACTCATACATATCTGATGTATGGACTCCTAACTGGGCTGATCTCAAGAATGCATGACTTATCACACACTGACAAGATGAACTCATTTCTACTAAATGTGCATATCTAATGCATGAATGTCCAGCTAAGATGAATTTCAAAAGCACGACTTGACAATGCAATAATGACTGATGCAATGCAGGAACCAACCATTTTAATGCTCCTACTTAGTGCTCAGATTTGGGATAAGCTATTGGATTGAAGTGGTGAGCTTCCATATTCTGGAAGTCTCTATTTTATGTCCTGGATGTTCTTACATACTTTTGGTCATTTTATGGATATTTGTTTTTTCTATGGTTGGGGACATGACCCAATCGAATATTATTTTTTTGGATAAAGGCTTTGTGTGACTACTATAGGTTGGAATGGGCAGTGTCGGTATTGTTGTTAGACTTAGGTATTTCCACTAGTACTAGGGTTGATACTGTTGGACTGAATTTATGATTATTCCATCCTATTATGTTATGTTATGGATTATAACTTGATTTTTATATGGGTTTTGTTATGTTTTTTTATCGGTAATGGATGGTTGGACTTGTTTGGGTTGGTCACGGTTGTAAACCTATCCCAGAGTCTGAAATTAGAACAAACTCTATCATGTTATATGCTTGGAATTTATCTACCTTAGGGTATGCGTATTGGAGGTTGTGTTGGGAAATAGGGGTGGTCCTCAATCCCAAATGGACTTTGGATACCCTTTACGACAAGGCCCTAGTTTGGGTCTTGTTAAGTTGGTATCAGAGATTTAGGTTCATGGTCAATTGGGAATCCATAAAGTTATATCAAGTAGAGTCTTGTTTAAGGGTGTGTAGCGTGCCACACTCATAAGGGAGAGGCTACAAGGCCTTTAGGAATGTTTCACTTTCTTGGTATTCTATTTTAACGCTTGGAGTCTAAGTCCTGGAATCTTCTCTAATCCTTGTTTGTTTGCTTTTAGGATCATGCAATAATAATCTAAGATGCAAGGTAACTCTTCTATCCTAATTGGGATAATGTTGAAGGGATATGTACTAGTCAGGGGATCCATACTCGGTCTAGGGGTCTCTTCCCTGATATTTCTGGACTTCCACCTGTTGCTACTAGTCCTTTTTAGAATGAGGTGACTAATGTGAAATTTTGTCAATGATTCATGTTATTGCTCAATTGGTTGCAGATCAGGCTGAGCAGGATGCATCTAGCATTTTTTCTGTTGAGGCCGCATGGGTTGGTTAGCTTATAAAGAGGTTAGTTTGGATTCTTCTTTTCTACCCTGGTAGGTGACTCTATGGTTGCTAAAAGAGTCTAACCAACCCATGCGGCGTCAACAGAAAAAATGCTAGATACATCCCGCTTAGCCTGATCTACAACCAATTGAGCAATAACATGAATCATTGACAAAATTCCACATTAGTCACCTCATTCTAAAAAGGACTAGTAGCAACCGGTGGAACTCCAAAAATATCAGGGACGAGACCCCTAGACCGAGTATGGATCCCCTGAGTAGTACATATCCCTTCAGCATTATCCCAATTGGGATAGAAGAGTTACCTTGCATCTCAGATTATTATAGCATGATCATAAAACAAACAAACAAGGATTAGAGAAGATTCCAGGACTTAGACTCCAAGCTTTAAAATAGAATACCAAGAAAGTGAAACATTCCTAAAGGCCTTGTAGACTCTCCCTTATGAGTGTGGAGCGCTACACACTCTTAAACAAGACTCTACTCGATATGATTTTATGGATTCCCAATTGACCATGAACCTAAAGCTCTGATACCAACTTAATAAGACCCAAACTAGGGCCTTGTCGTAAAGGGTATCCTAAGTCCATTTGGGATTGGGGACCACCCCTATTTCCCAACACAACCTCCAATACGCATACCCTAAGGTAGATAAATTCCAAGCATATAACAAGATAGAGTTTGTTCTAATTTCAAACTCTGGGATAGATTTACAACCGTGACCAACCCAAACAAGTCCAACCATCAATTACCGATAAAAAACCATAACCAAACCCATATAAAAATAAAGTTATTGTCCATAACATAACCTAATAGGATGGAGTAATCATAAATTCTGTCCAACAGTATCAACCCCAATACTAGTGGAAATAACTAAGGCTAACACCAATACTGACACTGCCCATTCCAACCCATAGTAGTCACACAAAGCCTTTATCCAAAAAATAATATTCGATTGGGTCATCTCCCCAACCATAGAAAAAACAAATATCCATAAAATGACCAAAAGTATGTAAGAACATCCAAGACATAAAATAGAGACTTCCAGAATATGGAAGCTCACCACTTCAATCCAATAACTTATCCCAAATCTGAGCACTAAGTATGAGCATTAAAATGGCTGGTTCCTGCAATAAAATGGACGGTTTAGTGGATGATCGCTAGCATGAATTCAAGATAAGGATAAAATAATGCCATCTAGTAAAACTAAGTAAACCAACCATATGCACATAACCATACATACATACATACACACACACACACACATATATATATATAACTATGCCAAGAAAAGAAACAGGGTTGAGCATGCATTTAAAACCAGTAACCTAGGTATGTGTGGCTTTATTATTCTAGAACCATCCATAGGCTATATGGGTCCAGTATAACCCCGTAAATAGGACCCATTGCATGCAGTCATACAAACCGAAGATACCATAAGAGTAGGGGATTCCCAAGTACCCTTCGCTCTCTATGATACATATGAACAATGTATTTAGAGGATTTAAATGTACCTCATAGTATCATATATGGTCGCTATTACTAAAACACATGTCAGCAAACATAGTTTCCAGTGTCCGTCCATTAGACTCACATCTTAAAGGTTAGCTATCACACCCTGTCATTATTTCCCAATTAAAACCATTACCATTCAACCAAACTATTATTCTATTATTATTAACCAAGGCTGTGAGCAGTCGTATCATCATACTGACTATAACTTGCAAGCAATGTCCTTAGCCAACCTTTTTATGTAAAGGGATTCCCATGTACCTATAGATTACATTATCAAGTTAACCTCAGGGAATCCCATGTACCCCATAAGTTTTCCATTTTTAAGTTTGCTTGGGGGAATCCTATGTACCCCATAAGTTGTTCCTTAATATGTTTACTAGGGGGATTCCCTTGTTCCCCAGAAGGAAGTTTAATTAACCATAAACATGACCACCAAACCTTACCATTTAACTATTACAAATCATTTAAACCATTTATACCATTTAGGGTTCCATTACTAAACCATACCATGTAATTGTTCCATTAAAAGTCTAATAGTATAGTAAAAGCATTATCAGAGGCGTTTTATCAAACATGTTGGGGGCATAGTGTTTCCAAAACCAAATCCAATTACCAATTTACTTTTCCCATGCAACCAATTGTCTAAACCACCATTAAAGCATGTAGAAACATAATTTAAACATGGGAAAAACATAACCAAGAATTTAGTACAAAAACCTTAACATATATTTGAAAACCTAGAACCATACAATAACTATGCCATAAAAACACTGTGTAAAATATGCCTTTAGTTTGAACTAAAAACGAGGGAGGAGTAATGCCTTAGATTATGAAGATAAAAGAGAGAAATCACTCGTACAAGACCCAAATTGATCCTCTAGATAAAATCCTAGACTTGCTTTACCCAAGAGCCTTTGAGAGAATTATAGAGTGTTTCTAAGTATATAAGATTAGAATGATAGGGTAAATGATGTTCCAATAGAGTTATAAGTTATGAGTCCTTAATTGGTTAAGTAGGGAAATGTCCAAATTACCCCCACTTAAACTACACAAAATCCTTTACAGAGGGTATGAGTATCCCATAACGGTCATATCCACCAATACGAGTGGTACTCATCACTCATATCCTAGGGCTCTCTCTTTGATCCAACACTATCCAACGTACTACTTACCCAAACTAGGTTGTATTCAAGCATACGACTAGTATCCCTAAATTGTATCCCTGGTAGAATATAATTAAAGAGAGTTTGAACACTGTCTACAATATGAGTTCATGGTATGACTCATACCAAACCATAGATTTGTACCACCAAGTCGTACCCATTCCAGAAATCAATCCAACCCACCAACCAATACTGGTTAGCATACGACCAGCCTATACCAACCGTATCCCAAATTATGAATGGTACCTACATGTTGTAACTTATATAGAAACCAAAAATACAAGAAATTTTCTAAGGTTCCTAAACCCAGGGTGTTTCACTTATAGGTGAAAAACCCAAATCTAATCCCCAAATATCAATAACCAAGGCTAAGTTATTCTACTCATAGTCAAGCCTAACATCATATTCACATGCAAAATATAACACATATCATCTTTGAAGAAGAGTAGGTAGAAGCCTACATCAAAGACGAAACGCAAAACCACACAGAATTCACTAACATCCATCTTCACTTCACAATCCCAAAATGTCATCACTCTAACAAAATCAAAATCTACTCATCAATATGAGTCTAATGATACCCATACTGCACAATTATTCTTCAAGTCCAAAAATAACACACAAAACCCCCAAGTGGGGCTCACTTATGGAAAATACATTTTTGGAGTCAACCCAATGTTCATACATGAACAAAGAATCATAACCCTGAAGAAATGGGTGAAATCAAAGAAATTTTAGGGCTAAAAGAAAGCCCTAAGATATATTAGGGTTTTTGGTCAAGAGTAAGGAAATTCAACAATAAAGTGATGGAATATTACCTTAATTCAAATCATAATCATGAGAAAAGATATTAATCAAGCTCCCAAGATATCCACATGACTCAATTTTGAGTTATTACACTCATTTAGGGGTTCTAAGTCTAATAGATGGGTAAAAAATAGCCAAAATATGGCCTATAAGGTCCTTATATAACTATACCAACTATAGAGATAGCTTTATCATGATCGCATGTACCATGATCACACAATTTTGATTGTAATATGCCCTATGCGATTGCGATGCACCAACGCCAACAAAGTCAAAACTTATTTTTAATCCCCAAAACTCATCCGAACTCCATTTTTTGCAAATGAACTATTTAACCTCAATAAATTCAATGTTGTAAATTCATTATTGAAGTTAGATTTTCCATCCATTAGACCAATTGTATGCCCCACACTTATATCTATCAGTTTTCCTACTTTTCAACCAACAGGTCAAAATGAGTTTGGGTGCATTGGGACACGAACAAAAGGTTTACCTAGCCTAAAATCGATATACCAGATCTGCTAGCACAATTGGAATTTGCATCTGAGATTATCTTACTGAAGTTTTTTCCTGGTGGCCATTTGGAACCAACGAAACTTCAAAATAGGGAATTCGCTCTGAGAACCAAACGAACTACTCGGTATCTAAAATGGTCCCAGTAATCCATATATGACTTGGGGAATCTATGGATAATCCCTAATGGTAAATATAAGCAAAAATATGAAAAATGACCCGAAGGGTCATTATATAATGACTTTTGTCCTAACAACTCATTGAGTCTTATTACGAGTTGTTAGTAGTAGTTGTTGTCGATGACTTGATTTCTTGGTTTCTTTATGTTTGGAAAAAAGTTTCACCTAATGACTCATTAGGAATAATAATGAGCCATTGGCTGGATTTTTCACCATATGACTGAATTTCAGGGATACCTCATTACCATGGAAATAATTGTTATGTCGGGTAAGGAATCATTCATGAGTCATTGCCATTAAAAGTTTGATAGTCCCTCAGTAACCTTGTCATAAATTTTTTGGATAATATTGGACTAAGGCGAGACTGGTGGCGTCGGAAAGCTGATTTAATAGCCTCTTTGGTAATTGGTCTAGACCTAAAAACTTGGGGTTTTACATTAACCAACTCACCATCTCAACTACTACTAACTACCAGGCTCAAGCTAGTCACTACAAAATCAATCACTTTTACCATCATAACTATTGCTACCACCATTACAAGTCACAAATACCATCTTTACCACTATCACCACCACTATTACAAATCAAGTAATAATTTTATTTTATAAAATATTACAAATCATGTAATAAATTTATTTTATAAAATAAAAAAATGATAGATATACCCTTCAACATTGAAATTTAGAGAGAATATACCCCTTATAAAAAATAACGCATATACGCCCTCATATTTACCAAATGGTATATGCATACTCTCTCGTCTAACAAATTATGAATATTTAAACTTTTCGTTAACAAAATGAAACCAAAAAAAATAAAACTATATTTTAAATTTTAAAAATACTGTGTGGCTTTAGAATATTATTCAATCATTTTCTTTACCACTCCTAACCCAGTCTAACAAGAAAAATCAATTCCTTCTTTTATTAGTTCTGACCCCGGCCCAATTTATGATAGAAGAATGAGTTGATTTTTTCAGCTGGATCGAATCTCGAGGGGTGAAAAAATGAGTGAAGTAATTTATTTAAGCCACGTGATATTTCTAGAATTAAAACCAATTATTTTTTTAGTTCAGTAAATATAAGTTTGTTAACGATTATGATAAACAAGCATCATTTATTAGGCAATGAGGTATATATACATAACCTTTTAATGCCTTTTATTTTTATTAAATTTATGTTTTTTAATATTTAATTATTATTTATTTGTATAGATTATTATGTTTAGACATAACTAAAGTATAATGACCCTCTGGGTAAATTTCCCAATTTTTGTACTTTTTTTTCATTTCAAGCCATCCCTCAGTGACTATAAGTCATTTATTATTTGCCAGAAAAGTCAATTCAGTTATAGGGAAGTTCCTTTGGGTTTTAGGATCATTTTTATATTTTGAATCTATCGATGTTAAGGAATTGGTCTAGGATCAAAACTCCTAGTAACCAGCCTCGGGTGAGAAATCTGAAAGCACCTTTATCTCTAAAACATTGAATTTAGGCTAGGTAGATCCTTGGTTTGGGTTCTGAGGATTTCAAATTTGTTTAGGGATATTGGATGGATTTTTATTAAAATGACCTTTTAGATGTGGAACCTACATTTGATCAAAATAGTTTTGGATGAAAATTTTGAGGGTGTTATTGATTTCGAATGTCGAATTTAGTACGGTAGCATAGTTAGTTTTGGCCCTGAGCCTTTATATTTCATTTTGAATATTTAGAAAAAAATTAGTTAAAATATCCTAATAGGGGTCCCAAAGATTAATTTGTTAAAAACTACTTTTTACCCTAAATCTAATAATTCCATTGGACCCAAAACATATTTTTATGATAAATTTGCAATAGTGGTTCATGTTCATAGGGTTCCATATGAGTTTTAAGGGTCAGAAACAACTATTAAAAGTTGTTGGTGCTGGTGTGTCTGCTTAAGCGACTGGTGACCATTTGACTTCATCACTTAAGCAACTATTTTTCCAATTAAGCAGTATTTTGACCAGGTCACTTAAGTGACCATTGCTGAGTATAAGACCAAAACCAAATCCATTTTGTATTTTTGACATTTTGGAGTTAGGAAGCTCTATTTTATATTATTCTCGATGTGTACTTGTATAATCAATGTCTATGTGATTATAACTTCATATTTCTCATTATTTAAGAATACCAATTTCATTTTTCATAATTTATGACAAAACTTATGATTGAAAATTTCTTTTTTTGCCATTGTTGGAGCTTGGAGTGTGGAAAATTGTGTGAAATCATCCATTGAGGCTAAAATAAGATAGTTCAACTCCTCTTGATCATTTTCTATTTTTTCCCTGCCAAATTTTGCTCTTTTTCTTGTAGATTCCTAACAATTAGTTTTTGAATTTTTAAACTTTGTGGGATTATATAAGCCTTGATTTGAGCTCTATTTTTTCTCAAAATTGGAGCATTCCTTTCCTTTAAGGAACCTTATGACATATTTAATCTTGGATTTTATTTATGAGTCTAGTAGGCCCGTTCTTGACCCAATTTTTGACCCAAATATTTTATAGAAATATGAGTCTTATTTTAATCCTATTAATTCATCTATGATTATAATGGTAGTGCAATATTATTTTGGGTATCATGGAGTAAAGATGAGCGATTTGTCGACGGTTTAAGTCTTGCAATTCGGCATCGAGGTATGCTTTAGTATACTTTTCTCTATAAGATTGTGCATAGTATAGATTGCATGCTAGGTGAGGATTATAGAATGGGATTATGATTAGTATATTAGGCCTTAGCCTATATAGGGGACTTTAGATAAAAATGTACTCCGAACCTTCGTATAAAATAGATGCTATGGACTTAAAATCCTATTACCCTTGATTATATAAGCATGTTAACCATAAAATGATAATAAGGATCCCTTCTATATAATACACTATTTGACTTAAGTGATTCGGACCGTAGTTTTCTAGATTATAGTGCTATTATTATGCTAGTTATATATTGTTGAGCCTGAGGTTGTAGGTATGATACCAGTTGGACTCTAGGTGAGTATTCTATTCTTAGAAAGGGTATCATTCTAATTTATGGACACTTAGGTGCTTATTGTTTTATTATTTGAACAATGGTGATGGCATGCATACTTTTAGGTGCATTCATGCTCACTTAGTGCACTTAGTAATGCGGTTCCAATCAAAACCATGATTTTACAATTGTTTTCTAAAAAGGGATTTGTTCTTTTCAGTTTTAAAACTTCTTTATAATAGAAATCATACAACCTTGTTTAATGATTTATGAGATTTTAAAAGTAAAGCTGGTGTTTTGGAAATTAGATTGAGATTGATTCCAGCTCGTTGTTTATCCACTCTTTTACCATTTCTATTTACTTTGGTTGAGAGATATTATGATCCTTTTTATGCTATTATGAGATTTTATTCTCGTAGTAGATCTCGGGCAACAATTATTCAATTATGGATCTTATGAGAATATTTTCAATTTAAGTTCGACACTCATGATACTATTTTCAATCCGAGTCCATATATAATGACCCTCCAGGTTATTTTTATCATTTCCACACATTTCTAACATTTAGAGATTTTCTATAGTGGCACCAAGTTATTTGTGACTTGATGGAGCTAACTATTTAGTTACTGGGAAGTTTGTTTAGTTTTTAGAGCCAATTCTTTATTTTGAAGTCTTTATTGGTAAGGATTGGCTATCGGGAAAAATATTTCTGTTAACAACCTCATATGCCAATTCTGACAGTTCTATCAGCTTTATACCTTGATTTTAGAATAAGGGGACTTTTTTTGGGTCCTAAGGAACCCAAAACTATTTTGGGATATTAGTCAAAATCTCAGGTTTAGGGTCCATATTTTATTGACACAACTACGAATTGAAATTTTGATGGCTTCATTCAGTCCTTTACCCAATTTTTTCCTAATTCTCACGTGTCTCAAGAGCCAAAAATTCTTGAGTATGTGTGAAAGTGTGAGATTAATATTTGGATGATCATGGGGTATTATTGAGCTTGAAATAATCATTTCCTTATCGAAATCCATGTAAGTTTCCATCTAATTCATGGATTAATTCCCCAAATTTAGTCATGAATTTCTAGATTCTTAAAAGTTGTTATTAATATTGTTTGATTAGAATATTTCCCTTTCTTGAGGGTAAATGATCCTTGAGTATAGAGGAATGAGTTGATGTTTTCAAAAGTATGATTCCGTAAGTAGGCCCTACATGGGATTTTGACATAATTTTGGATCTAAAGCACAAAAGTGCAATATGGGTACCATTTTCTTGTATTGATGAGTAGATTACTATTTTGATAGAGCGACATCTTGCAAAAGCTTCTCAAAAGGTAAAATCACCAATTTACCATACTTTATTGGGCTTTCATTGACTTCCAGGTAAGCTATGCTTAGGTTTCTAGAAGATTGATCCTAATTATAGTATCAATATAATATTTTTCTAGTTTTAGTTTAGGAATTAGGAGTAGGATTTATATTTAGTACAAATTAGATTATTTAATTAATTAAGGGACCGTAATTAGGTGTATTTGACTTAACTACTCATTTCTTAGGTTGAATTTCTATCTTAGGGTGCAATGAGGCTTGATTAGTTCCATATAGTGGTATTTGACTAATCTTGTTTGGGATAGAAATTTCCTTAAAATGGACTTTCAAAGTTAGAAGTGGTCCCCTTGGGCTCATATTAGGCCAACATTACTATTATCTCTTTCTAGACTCAATAGGTATCTATGCATTATTTTAATTACATCCTTGATCCTGAGGAGGTTTTAGGCATATGATGATTGCTTCAGATTTCTATTTTGGAGATAATTAAGACCAGGTTCAAGTCTGATAAATTATTGTGCTAAGACTTTTTCAAGTCCACCATCTATGATGTTATTAATTTAGTTCAAGTTTGGTATTCATTATATTATTTTTGGTTTAAGTACAACATTCATAGGTTATTTATGATGATTATGAAATCGATTCGAGTTTAATGTTTATGATATAGAAAGATCCATGGTTATGGTTTCAAGATATGGATTGTTGGGGTAAATACAGTTATTACTTCTTATTAATAGCATCCACCGGTCTTAAGGGAGCTCGTGTTACGTTATTTACTTTGTTTTTTCTTTTGGAATTATAAGGCATAAGTCACGTTAGAGATAACTATGTTCGCTTTACTATTATTATTCTGGTTGTTTTCTTTTAGCAGTTGAATTTTTATTCTAGGTTTTCCCTTTTTCCTTGACTTAGCTTAATTATCTCACATTTTATTATATTTATATTCGAAATAAGCTCAGTCGACCGATGAAGCTTATCGAATACCCTTGACTTTAGTACTCATACTACACTTTTTACCCTTTTAGGGTAGATCTAAGTACTAGATGCCATCATTGATGCTGTGATTGAACTAGTTAGAATTTAGAGCTAGGGTTGACCTTCTCTCCATTTGTTTATTTTTGGATAGTCTTTCTCCTTAGATACTTTTGTATATTTGACTTTGATAGTACTAGTATTCATTTGATTAGAGGTTCTTGTATCGACCATACTTGGTCGTGAGATGATATTACTCTTCTCTTTATTTCTCTTTCGTTATGATATTGTTCATATGATTTATGGCTTGTAATTCATTTACTTTCATATTTATAGCATTTATGCCATTTTCACCAACTAGCCTATTACTTATAGTTCTATACTATAGTTTGGCTTACTTACTAGTGGGGTAATGTAGGTGCCATCATGACTTGGAAAATTAGGTTGTAACAAATTGGCATCAGAGCCTATGTTTATTGGTATTATTGGTACACGAGCAAGCGTTGCAGCTAGAGATGAGGACCTCTAGTCTATGACTAAGGATCCTACCGAGGACATAGATGATGAAGCTCAGATTATACCCATGAGAATGTAAGTAATCATCATCAATATTGTAAAACAACGGGAATTGGGATCAAATTTGCATGGAGTGAAGACAATGATTTCAATACTTACGAGCATTAGAATTCAACTAGGTGTTGACCCATAATACGTAGTAAATAAACAAGAAAATAAAAATGGGGGTTTTGTTTGAATGATTTCCAATATAAAAGTTTTGATTTTTGAGAGTACAATTTTAAATCTAGAAACAACAACAACAACAAACCAAGTGTATTCCCATAAAGTGAGGTCTGGGGAGGGTAAAACAATTGGAGATTAAACAAGTGTAGATGAGACATGGGATAATGCCTTACTAGGTATGGTTCATGTATGGGAATTTGATTAATCGTCCAAATTTAGCTAGAAGTCATGGGTAGGCTAGATCTGGAAGTTTTAGTGTCAATTTGTCAATCAAGTACCAAATATCACAAATGGATTCTTTCGAACACCTCATAAGTGTAATAATTTTACCAATCTATGGTGTCAATTAGCATCCTTATATGTAAGAGATACTATTAAATGAACTAATTCAAGCTATTGTTCACACAAATTCCTAACCTATATCCCCTCTGTCAAGGATGATGTGAGTTCAAAGGTAATTAGGGTTTGCAACCTCCAATTCTTAGTTAAGACAGGGAATGAACTAATCACACCCTATTCAAGCATAACCCCAAGATGAAGAATTGGCTACCCATAGAAAGAGAAAGTAGAGATATGCCCAAATTTCCTTTAAATTGATCCATAAAAAGTAAAGAGAATACAATATCAAAGCTTTAATTTAAATAATTCTTCAATAAAAACTACTAATCCTTCATTTGACGTCCCTCCTATGTTTCTTAGCTCAAGAAAAGTACAAGAATAATCCAATAATGGTGGAATGAGCTGAAAACCCCCATTTGGCCACAATTTCATGTTTTCCATACATTACCAAAATACCATTACACTCTTAATATGTTTAAGCAGATCCAAGGTATATGCGGTGAACCTTGGGTATACCTTAGGCGCAGATCCTACCGGTTGGACCATTTTGGCCAGAAGCATGCGCGGGTGGCCTCTCGAGACATCCATTTGAACTTAATGCTTCTTTTCTATAATATTAGACCTCCAATTAACTTGAATGGCTTTCTCATATTTTTTTTCAACCTTTACATGCATAAATGAGAATTACACATGAGTTTTACACCAAATCAATAGGAAAAAAATAATAATTTAACCTAAAATGTTCTTCTATCAAGTCATCAAATTGAAGACTTATCAACCCCCAAACTTAAACTATTGCTTTTCCTCTATAACCCAAGAATATTCCAATAAGATAGGGTATTAATGACTCAAAACCACCCAAAAGAAAGCTATCCTAAATGTCTAGGCTAACTAAGCTCAACAAAGACTGGCAACAAATAAACCAATTTTTTTCAAAAAAAAGCACACATTTATGAAGCAAGGATGCAATTTAGTATCAAATGAACCTTTCAAATCAATATGCTTCTCAAGATGTGACACAAAATCTTCAAAGATCACCTCAATCTTCACAATGCAACTAACCTTGCTTATTTACTTAAATCAGGAGTAAAATATCACTATCTACCCTAAAGTATCAATGTACTCACATAAAAGATTTAGCTCCACATACACAAGACATTTCAATTCTTTAAGGCGATCAAGCATTGAAATAATTCACACTCACTTGCATAAGGAATTCAAATACAACAAGTAGAACCATAGACTTGCCCTTTGTGTTGTCCGCCAGTAATGTATATTTAATTAGTTTGGATGAAGGTTTAAGGTGCAGGAAGGAATTTATAGATCAAGTGACTCAGAGACATCCTTCAACACAATTGCTTATACTTTTCTACCCCAAAATTTCTTAAATTATCCACCTTATTCATCTTCAAATTATTTCCCTTAATTCTCTTAAATTCTAGCTTAGAAATTACCAAACAAATAAAACACACCATTTTCGTTCTTCACTTCTTGGGCTCTTTCAATAGATGTTCTAACATTAAGCCTTTCATAACCCTTTTATTTGTTGAAATTTCAATTCAAGCTCTATGGGCTAGGCTATTTAAATTTGTCATCAAGCATATTTCTTGACTCTTAAGCACATAATTTGACAACATTACATACACATTTCTTTTCTCATCTTAGCACATTACATAATTTTCCCTAAACTATGAGGTTGAACTACCCTTAAATAAATCTCATCACACATTCTCCCCAAACTTAGGGTTTCTCCTACATTCTTTATTTAGAATCATGTTATGCATCAGAGGAGGTTAAGTGAAAAAATGAAGATTTTCAAAAAGGTTTTTACGTATTATAGAATGATTATCATTTAAAAAATAAAGAAAAATGGGTAATGAATCAAAGGGGTTTACTAAGGAACAATGTTAGGGTGGGAATTTAGCCATGTGACGGGTCAAGAATTGCCTCTGTTCATTCTGAAAACCAATTTTTCCTAGGATTTTGCTTTGAATACACTTTGGGAAAGTTCTAGATTACACATATGTACAAGAATTATTCAAAAATATCACCACATAAGGCGTCATACTCATAGATCAAAAAGTTACTCTCCCAACCGATTTGAGTAATTTGATCTTTATAAGTTTCCATGAGTCAAAGACTCATCCTTGTAAACAAAGACAAAAAAATTGAATTTAATGGTCTCACTCAAGAGAAAGCTCATAAACATCCTGATCATTTTCAAAAAGAAAACTGTATTTTTTTTCCTCAAACTCATTTCATTCCTTACTAATTACATTTTGAAAGAATTTTTGAAGTTTTGCCTATTCTAATTGAACTCAAATGACTAGGTACTTCACCTAAAAATTTCTCCTTAATATCCATCATGGATGTAATGCCACTCCGTTCGACAAAGAAACTAACTAAATTAAAGATAAAAATTAAACAACAAAAGAAAACACCATTATTCTTTGTCAAACGGAGTGGTATTCTCTTTGGGAAAGAACCAAGTCTTGAAGAAAATCCTTGGACTTTATTGGACAATAATATATAAAATGCAACAAGAACAATGTGCAAAGATTCACCTAAAATACACCATCAATACCAATACTATTACAATCAGGTATCACATTAATATTAAGTGCATGAAAAAAACTTGAAAAGGGCAATCTCCGATGTTATCATAAAAATCCCATAAGGGCAGCGTCTAAAGCAATGTTGACCATAAATAACAAGCCCCACAAAGGTTAAATAAGAATCAAAATTTTTAAAAATATAGTATATATCCCTAATCCATCTAACCAATGCAATCTAGTGAAATCAATAGATAAAAACCATCAAATGTAAAATAAGATTCCCCACCCTCAATAAAAGACATTGCATTGTCCCCAATGGAAAAATAAAAACAAAGTAGAGAATGTGTAATGATCATCCATGTTATTTTCTGAATTTGCATTTATTTTTGGAATTTTATGACTTCCCACAGTGGCTATAGGTCATTTATGACTTGCCAGAACTGTCGATTTGGTTATCTGATAATTTATTTGGACTTTAGGCTATTTCCCTATTTTGGAGATTTTTCTATTTAGGATTTGGTCTTGAATAAAAAATCCTAGTATATGATCTCGAATGAGAAATCCATCAGCTTCAACAGCTCTGGAATGTTAAATTTAGGCTAGGTGGACCCTTGGTTCATATCCCGAGGCTTCCAAACTAATTTTGGACTGCTTGGCGAATTATATGAAAAATGAAACTATATATATGGGCCCCATATTTTGTAAAAAAGATCTCAGATGAAATTTTCAATTATCCTATTGGATCTAAAACATATTTTACAATCAAATTTCATTATTGAATTATGTTCATAGAGTTTTGAATGAGGTCCAGGGGTTAAAAATAAGTTTTTGACATTATTGGTACTGGTGTGTTCGCGAAAGTAAAGGTTTGAACATTTGACACAGTTGCATAAGAAACCATTTGGCCTCTTATGAGATATTTTGACCCTTTGAACATGTCTCTTAAGCGGTCAAAGTGTTTTTCAAGTGACCATCGCCGAGTATCAGACCCAAAATTGTATTTTTGATATTTTGGGACCTTAGAAGCTTTGATTGATGATTTTCATTGCATTTTTATATTAGAATCATTATATATCAATTTATAACTATATTTTATCAATTTTACTAGAACTTCTATTTTATATTTCAAAAAAGTTCTTGAGTTTTCTTCTATGGGTAAGTTTACTGATCATTTTAAATAGATTTTTTTTTTTTTGGGGGGGGGGGGTGCCGGTAAAACTTGAAAATGATTTTTTTTATTTGAACCTCGTTCTATCTCATTTTCACTTGAATTTTTAACTGTAGACACCATAATTTTATTTTTAATTGTAGACTCTTATGAGTATTGGGAAAATATTTCAAAAATAAAATTATGGTTTTACCCCTTTTATTTTTAAACCCATTTTTTGGGTTTCTTTATATCTATCTTTAATATTGAAAATTGAGTCTTGATTTACTCCTCACGACATGGAGATTACTATTTTAATAGCATGACGGTGTTTAGAGATTGTAGAGAGAAGTCAGACGATTTAAGGATGATTCAAGGGTTGCGATTCAGCATTGATGTAGGTTTCTGACTACTCTTCATATTGAGATGGTGTTTTATATATGTTGCATCTTTGATATGGATGTTAGGATGTGCTTGTGGGTAGAACACCATGACTTAGCATAAAGTTTGAGTTTTGGGGGCTAGAAGGGTAATCAACCCTTAAGGTAAAATATTTACGATAATTCTATGATTCTATTACCTTCTTCATAGATTGTGCTAATTCATAATATTATTATGATATTGTTCTAGTTATGGGATGGAATTCAGGTTTTGGAAGCATGATTAGTGCGATTAGTCTTATTTAGACCGTTTAGGCCATCTTAGAACCATAATTTAGGTGGAATTGACTTAGTTGTCATGTTTGGAATGAATTTCTACCTTAGGGATAATTATGGATTATTTAACATCTAAAAGTGAATTTAGATACCTTAGCCTTTTTTGGAGTAGAAACTTTTCTGAAAATAGATTTGGAGGATTAGACGTGGGCCCCTTTAGCTTACCTTAGGCCAAGACTTGAGTTAGCCTTTGGAGGCTTATATACACATATTGGCGTGTTAGACATAGTTGAGACTAATGAACCTTTATTATAAGGTTTTCTACACTAGTTGGTGGATTGTGATGATTTCCCAGATTATGATATAGTTAAGCCGGATAAATATATTTTTGGGTCCAAGTTTGTGATTATGTTATTGGTTGGATTTTGGGCCATTTTTTTTTCCTTGTAAAGGATGTGATCATAGTTCATAGACGTTTTGATGATTATGATTGCATTGTTTGGATACTGGTGATGGCATTCATAGATTGGATACATTCATGATCATAAAAAGCAACAAATGGTACTAAAATATGATTTTATTACTCTTTTTCAAAAAAGTGATTATTCTCACTATTCACTTCTAAAATGGATTTCTTCAAAACGATAATCATACCATCTTAATGAGTAACTTATGAGCCTTTGATACTAAAATGATGTATTATAGATTTGGCCAATACATATTTTGATCCACGATTTTACTACTATTATTTACCAAGATCGAGAGAGATCCCGACCCTTTCTATACTTCTATGATGAGTTAGTCCTAGAGTTCACCCTGGGCAATGCATTTACGGACTTACTGTTAGAACCCTTGGGGTTTGCACTCTACAGTGAAGGACCAGGTCCTTCAAAGTCAATCATAGGAAATCAAACAATAGAGTGTAGGAAAACTAAAGACAATGCAAGAAAGAAATAACACACAAGAATATAACATGGAAACCTCTTTGCTTAAGAGAGGAGAAACCATAGATTGCCCTCAAAAGAACTAAAGAAATCCACTATAATCAATCTCTTGATTAAACTCTTGATTTAAGCCCAACTCTAGGCTCTTTTTTCTTGTAACAACTCTACTACAAGCTCATCTGGGAAACTCTACCAAGGACCCTCTACATTGATTAGCTCTAAGTACTATCAAGCTCAGTCAACTCTACCTAATCACTCTCGATCTTAAAAAAAACAATACATTAATCTTATAGAATGAGTAATTTTGTGACAAATAAGCACTCAAGAACACTCACTCACTCTTTAAGCATACTACATAAATATGAACATGAGCAATGCTTGAGCAATCTCAAAATGGAGTTTTTGCTGCCTTTCTTCACTGTTTAGATTTGTGCAAAACCTATTTTGATGAACAAGCATTTGTTTTTCTTTTATAGATGAGTGAAGATTAGTGATAGAATATAAATATACCTGGTATCCTAATTAGTACGAGAAACACCTGTAATTTACTACACAAGCGGACAAGTCTGTGCAGACACGCATGCTCGTTTTACTGTACCGTGCATATCCTGGGACTTGGTCCCTTGAAGTTAGTTGCTCATAATCAAAACTACACATAAAAATTTTCACCCTTTTTGATGATGAAGAACCAACCATACATCTTTTAGCATATCAATCACATTTAACCAGTGTGATTACCACTATGAAGCTGAGTGTTCCCCCTATCATCATGCTTCCACCATCATGAAAAATAGGGACTTGGTCCGTTATTCTCATTTTTACCAAAAACCCTTATTTTATTTCCCCTATCATTATTCCTTATCATTCACTTGGCACATCACTTACTTTACCCTACTAAAATGCTTTCCCTTTTTTATCAACATTCAGTACATCATACTCTTCCCTCTATGGTCATTCCATTCACATTTATTTGTTACTTGGTCCACTACTTTATGTACTTAATATTCCCTCTTTTTCCCTAATTGAAAAGTGAAAACAATAAACCAAGAGTAAATTAAGCACAAAGTAGTTAACTCATGGCTATTTGGGCAACACTAACATGAAGAGCAACTTTGCAAATTAAAAGTAGAAAAAGTAACACACAAAGCAAAGATTCATTAATAAGTAGGGCATAAGTATTATTGCAGTGCATAATTTATATTATCTATGGAAAAAGCCACATGAATCACGAAGGATTGACAGGTGAAGGGTTGGGAAAAAGATTTTGAAGGAGTAGGGTTATATTATTGTTAAGATGCCTCATCTCTACATTCAACCTAAGGACCTTATTAGTTAATATTGATACTTTCTTCTTCAATTCAACATTCTCAATTCTGAGCATTCTAGAGTCACATGGGCTTTTTTATGAGGGATGCTGAATTGTCACTTGGATCTTTCTAATTTCTTCATCCTTTATAGCTGAATTGACCTTTATTTCCTCTATTTCCTTTCTAAGCTATCTTTGATAAATGCTACCTGATTTGACATAATTATTTTTTACTAGTGTTTTCATGCCAAGTACTTGAACTACAGATCCTTGGGTTCCAGAATCATAGACAATGCCATAGTGATCAAGTACTTTAATCAACCAATATCCATAAGGCATGCCATCCTTTCCATTTTTACCCAAGAACTACTTTGTGACCGTGTTCTATTAACAATGCAGGTAGATTAATTAACTCAAAGCTACTAAAGAATTCCATCACATATAAATCAGTGGCTAAGACAATGCTTCTCTTATTTTACTAGGCTGAGTTACCTTCTTCACAAAATCAAAAATCAATTGAAACTCACTCTTGAATGAGTTCCTAGTCACTACATCCACAGATTTCCCTTTGACCTTTGATGCATTTGCTAAGAATCCTATTATAGGTAGCAGGTTGGAGATATTTCTCACCTAATATATAGGAACTTCTAAAATTCTTTCTCGTGTTTCCTTATTCAGCTTTATTTTCTTTATGTTGACCTGTACAGTCAGATTCATCCCATCTTCTAAGAATTCTAAAGTCAACTATAATTCCATAACTATCTCATTAAAAAATAGTGGGAATAGATCCTTTCATGAGATGCATCCTACCTTGATGTTTCACTAGCTCAACTAACTCCACCATACAAGGTTCTGTTAGCATATTTGAATAAGAACTCCTTCCAGTTAATGCCTTTTGATTCTTCAAGAACTTGATTCTAACTTTCTTGGAACAACCTTACTTTTCTCTCCATTCTTTTTTCTAGTATAAGTGATCACAAATTCTGTTTCAGCTACTTTTCTCTTTTTGTGACCAGGTCCTTAAAGTGTCAACTACTTCTCAGTAAATCTTCTAGACCATTTTTCTGAAATTTTTGGTATTTTACTGAAATTGTTTTTCTTGCGATCAACTATGATCTTCCCTGAGCTTTTTGACAACAAGTTGAAATTTTCAGCAACCTAGGGTTCATCCACTATAAAACTATTAGAACAGTTTTAAATATTCAGGGATGATTCTTTATTAACAAGTTAAGTGATGAAAGAGTTAAGATTTGGAAGAGTAGGAAAAAAAGGATGTTTTTCAGAAAGGTTTTGGAAGGGACTTTTAACCATGCTAAACATGAAAATAGAAGAGCTGCAACAATAATGAAGGTTTTTTTCTTAAAAGGGCTATTTGAGATTTGGATTTTCCTTTTTGATAAGAGAATGAGTGGGTGTAGCTAGATTTAAGGGAACAATAAGGACAAAGAAGGGTTTTATGAGGGAAAAAGATATGCTCAAGATCATATTTTAGGTTAATCACCTTCTCTATTAGAATAAGACAACTTTTTCTGACATAAGGATAGGGAAAACACGACTTTTTCTTAAAAGAACAGAAAAAATTGCACATACATGTTATTAACCTAAGAGATGGGACCTTATACCTCTTTATTTTAAGTGGATATTAAACTTTGTTCTTGTTACATCAATCCACCTCCTAAGTTGCTCCCATAGGTGTATACCTGCAAGGGTATGGTACTAGTTAGACCAATATGCACCTAATTTACCAAGGGTACCTACATCCTGAACATAGCCAAATTTTGAGGAGATACACTGATTCACATTTTAGGTCAAGTCAAACCATTGCTTGATTCAACTTTTTATTCTCAACACATTTCCTTTTTGGAACTATTAAGAGATCCATCATTAGTTTTGAGATCTAGGGGCAAGTCTTTTCTTCACTCACACTACCTCCAACTCATTCTTTTAGGATGAATTCCTTTGGGACTAGGTCCCTGAGAATTATGACATGATCATTTCTCGTTGGTCTTCTGCTTGAGCTGGGATCAGTGACTGGCATTCTGAATTAACATCATTCTTACCGGTACCTTTCAGCCTTTCACCATCATCATCATGAATGGATTCTTCAATGTTTGAAACTTTACTGCTACTAGGGATCCATATCTTTTTTGATTGATCAGGATCTTTATGCACTTCTTACATTAAGAATTTTAGCTTTGTTTTTCCAGGGAACAGGTGCTTTGAAATCAACCATTTCAAAATGAGTCACTTTCACTTGAAGTGTCTTGAGAGAGAGAGAATAGTCATACCTTCTAGAATTAAACTTTGAGCACTTATTAATTAACTATTTCTAACTGCAACCCCCGTTCTCATTCCTGGAACCATGATCCCAAGTTGAATTTGTAAACCTACTTAAGTTTGAGCTCCAAGTAGGAGGACAATCGTGTGATCAAATCCCTTTTGTCCCATCTAGGTAGAGATTTCCTTGTCATAATTTCTATAGCTTATAACCCATAGAGTGTGCATTCCCTTGCTGAATATGCTTGGAACCATTCATTCTAGCTATAATCCAACTTTGACTATTTTACTTTATATGATAATCTCATCCACAGTGAGTACATAGAGGATTATGGACCTTGTTCTTATCATCATGAGCAACTTTCCCTTGAGACCCAAGAACTTAGGTTACTTCTGGATAACCAAGACCCTTCTCACTATTAACACCTTGGTTAGGTAAGTTAAAAAAGGATCTGAGAGAATGTATTCCATTGTAAGAATTTTTAAATTTCTTCTATTAGACGGATTAGGTCCTTCTTAAATTTTGGGAATCCTCTTCTTTTATACAGACTAGGTTCTTCTATTTAAATTCTCATTCTTCTGAAGTGCAGAAATGAGATGCTTTTGGGAATCCTCCAATTTTTCTCCAAGCTCAACCTAAAAATTTGATGTTTCTTTCCTTACTTTACTCTTGGAAGCATCTCTTTTCTCCAGTTGACTTACCAAGCTTCGATTTTCAAATTTAAGCTTAGCAACCTACTCCACAGTTTCAGATATTTGGAGAGTTAAAGAAATTACTCAAGTTCTTAACTTTCCACTTTTATTCAAGAGATAATTTTTTCTCAGTCATTTTACACATAGATTCTATTAGAACATTTGTAAGACTTTTTATCTTTCTAGCTGAATATTTTCCCAAGATTTCTTTAAGGTCCTAAAATGTTATCTCATTTTCTTCTTCATATTCAATGTTTTCCATAGAAGTAAACAGGGAGTCAAACGTCACCTTCTCATCCTTTATAAAAAGGATGGAAATATCTACAGACTTCTCAGCTACATCATATTCACTTGAGGAGTCACCCCAACCAGCTGAGCCTTGTTTAATTGCAAGATCAACTGCAACCTATCTTCTTGATTTTATAGTGACCTTGTCGTTGTTCTTTCCTTTGTCACATTCAGTGTTGAGATAATCTTGATAGTCCATTATATGAATTGGAAAGTACTTAATAAAATGTTAGGACTTCCACGGCTATGACCATCTCCCATAGTGGATCCTTTTCTGCTGCTACTTCTACTTTTTTAAAACTGGCTACTTTTCCTCAAATATTTAACTATTCTTTTTTCCAAGTAGGCAACATCAGTGTCTTCTTTATTTGAACCTAACCTTGACGCCTTTATTGTGAAGGATTTTTTCTTTATTACTTCCTTCTTCTCTTTTCCTTGCTGCTTTTTGAGTTCATAGGTTTTTATTTTCCCAATATGTTTATGCATAGTGAGGGTCTTCAGGTTTCTTGCCTAAGTTATGGCATCTAATTTCTTTCCCATGACTTAGGAAAAATACCTAGAATCTTGCTTACTTTCTTATATAATGGAATCATTTCTCCTAAGTAGTGTAGCTCATTTGTGACGAAAGTAAATCTTGTACGCATTTCTTGTATTGTATCTCCTTCTTTCATGGTGAAGGTTCCATACTACATTGTCATAATATCAACTTTAGAATCCTTCACATCTATAGTTCCCTCATGATCAGTTTTCAAGTAGTCCTAAATTTCTTGAACATTTTCACATGCAAAAATCCTATTGTATTCATTTGGACCTATACCACACACTAGCAGTTTTATTTCCTTATTGTTCTTCTCAATTCTTTTCTTGTCTTCTTCATTGAATTCCCTCTGACTTTTGATAACCATTCTTGTAATATCTCCTTATTTGACTTCTCTTACAGGTACATGAGGACCATCAAGAAGAATATCTATTAGCTTACTATCCTCAGCCATAATGAAGTCAAATATCCTTGTTTTCCACCACCCATAGTATTATCTATTGAATCTAGGTGGTCTAGTGGTTAATTTTTCTTCTTCCCGATTAGGTGGAGCAGCCATGCTGACCAAGACACTCTAGGTGTGAATATTTTTGAGTAACCTTACTCTGGTACCAATTGTTGGAACCTTTGGGGGTTGCACAACACAGTGAGAGACCGGTCCCTTAAAGTCAATCAAATATTAGAATGCAAGAAAACTTAAGGCAGTGCAGGAAAGAAACAACACACAAGATTTAATGTGGAAACCTCATTTTTCAAAGGAGGAAACACTAAATTATTAGTATCGACAGTCCATCTAATGTTTCTCAACCAACCTACATGTTGTGCTCCCTAATTCTCTCAAACATAGGAAAAACTTCTATTCACTGATTTTATCTCAAGTTGATTAATATTTTTACAACATTAATCATTATATGGAAAATGAACATTCCAAAATCCTCGTTCATAATTCACTACCTTTAGCTTATTTCTCAGTTTGACCAAACAAACATAAGGCTAGATCTATTATTTGCAACCAATAGAAAATAATCATCACAAAAGAATTATCAAGATGTTCCCACAATCACTCAAACCATAACCAACTATTAAATCCATGGAGGAATAATCACAGACCCCATAACCCTAGTTATGGGTTTTGATTCCACATGAGAAAGAAAGAGATAACAACAATTATATTCATCATTTAGAAAAATTAAACTTACAAAAGATAAAGTCCGAGGTTGATGCTCTTCCAAGTTCAAGAAGAATATCCCACAACTCAATCAAAGTATTGATAACTGATTCGAAGTTAAGAGACCCAGAAAAGAAATAAAATAGCCTCTAGAACAAGTTCTAGATACTGAATGAAACCCTAAAAGCTACTATTTATATCTGTAACTTCAAGGAAATTCGAAACTAAAAATTGAGATTTTTGCTCCTTTAGCTGACGAGATTTGTGAAGACTTATCATAAATCTGACGACATGTGTGATGACTTATCACGAGTTTGACGACTTTTCAAAAAATTTTGTCAACTCCTGTTTAAATTTTATGTTTGCTTCGTTCGACTAAAGACAAGTCCTAACGGTTTATTGGGAAGTTGACGACTTATCAGAAAATATCATCAAATTTGATGTTTGCTACATTAGGCTGATGACAAGTCCTGATGGCTTATCAAAAAGTTGATGACTTATCAAAAAATATCATCAGAAATGCTTCACCTTTCTTGTTATCTGCCTATGTCTAACGACATATTCTAATAGCTAATCAAAGATCTGATAGCTTATCAGACCTAGTCATCAGATGAAATCTTCAGAACTTCATTTGTTGCATATTTCACGAAAAATTTTCCTTCTCAACGTAGCTTTCCTATATGTTCATGCATCTTGACTTTCCTACAAAATCACATAAAATACCATAAAAAAATGATAGTTACCTAAGAACTTACAATTATTCCAAATCAAAAGTCTTAAATGTGCTAACAGAAGGCCAACACATCAAACGACACCAAAATCTTGATGACGCTCAAATTACATACGTGAGAATGTAAGTGATCAACATCAATATAGTAAGTTAATAGAGGTTGGGATCAAATATATAGGGAGTGAAGACAAGGATTCCAATACTCGAGAGTGTTAGAAGTCAACTAGGAGTTGACTCATAATGCATAGTAAATAAACAAAAAAGTAAAAGAGATGGGGGGGGGGGTTGTTTTAATGATTTCAAATCTAACAATTTTGATGTTAGAGAATACTATTTCGAAGATAGAAATAATAAGAGATTAATCAAGAGTAGATGAGACTTGGGTTTATGCCACAGTAGGTGTAGGTTCATTCATGGTTATTTTATTATTTGTCCAAATTTAGCTAAAAGTCATGGTAGGCTAGAACTAAAAGTTTTATTGTGAATTTATCAATAAAACACCAAATATCACAAATGGTTTTTTTTAGCACCATATAGTGTAACAATTTTACCAATTTGTGGCCTTTATTAACAATTCAAGTTATTGTTCACACCCATTCCTCACCCATATCCCTTCTGTCAATGATGATATGGTTTCAAAGGTTATTGGGATTTGCAACCTCCAATTCATAGTTAATACATAGAATGAATGCAAAACCCATATCAAATAGCTAATTAGGAATAAAAATAAATAAAAACCAAGCACTAACCACAACTTATTCAAGCATAACCCTAAGATACAGAATTAGCTACTCATAGAGATAGAAAGTAGAGATATATAAAAATTTCCATCAAATTGATCCATAGAAAGTTAAGAGAATACAATGTCCATGCTTTGATTTCAATAAATCATTAATAAAAACTACTAATTCTTAATTTGAGAGTCTCTCGGTGTTTCTTAACTTGAGAAAAGTATAGGAATAATTCAATATTAGTAGAAATGAGTTGAAACTCCTTTTTCACCTCATTTAATATTACCAAAATTCCACTACACTTTTGATCTCCTAGAGTAGATCCAAGGAATATGGGGCACACCTTGGGTGAAAATTCCATTAATTGGAATGCATCAGGCCTCTCAAGATATCTACATATACTTTAATGCTTCTATGCTATCATATTTGACCTCCAGTTGACTTGAACGACTTGATCATATTCATTTTAAACCTTTACCTACATAAATGAGCACTAAACATAATATTAACACTAAATCAATGGGAAAACATGATAATTTAAGCCTAAAAAGTTCCAATAAGTTATTAATTGACTAGTTTTCACTGGACGACCTAGAGGTACGAGGAAGGCCAGAGCTACATCCCCAAATCGAGATCAGGATAACGAGCCTACACCAAATCCTATTCCTGCATTTTTACCATAGATTGCTCTACCCCATCTAGTGAAAGGGCAATGGGTAGCATAGGCTTCACTAGTATTTATTTCTTCATCATTGATCAAAGATGCTTTATTTTAAGTTTTAGGTTTGGTTGATAATGAACTGTATGATGGTGCATAGTCTAAGGTTAAGAGTGCTATTGAGATAGAGGAACAACCAATTGTTGTGTATTCCAAAGTTGATATCCCTCCAGCATCAATAGTTGCCCAACCTATTATATCCATTAAAGAGTAGAAGAAGTTGTATAGATTTTTGACATTAACTCTTCCTAGGTTTTCTATAACATCAAGTGAGGATGCATATGATTTCTTGGGATTTTATAAGGATTGGAACTATAGAGGTGATCCTAGCTACAGTGATTGTTTTGACTTGATTAGTGGACAACCTTTGAAAGAGTTATATTCTAGGTTTCTAGAAAACATGGTTATTCCAGGTCTATCGGATCTTCTAGATAAAGTGTCTTCCTGGTGTATTCTATGAGTTTGGGGCCTTCAGCTATTTCTCTAGAGAGTGTCCCTATCATGGGGTAGTTGTACCCATAATCTCACTGAATGCTTTGTCGATAAGGCAGTGCTGCCTCAAGATAGAAATGGTATGTAGTATTATTAGGGTGGTCCCTAGAGATATTGTGGAGGTTTTTAGGAAGGTAGGATAGGTAACCGATCAGGCATACAACCAGGTGATGGGCGAGGTCATTTATATGCTGTTCCTGGTAGACCAGAGATAGATGTTGTTATTATAGGTATGATCTTAGTATTCCATCAACCAACTTTTTCTTTATTTTATTTGATATTCGCTTATTCTTATGTGTCACCTTATTATGCTCCATGGTTAGAGTTTTCATGGGATTCTTTATCTGCACCATTATGCGCATCTACTCTCATAGGTGATTCTTTAGTAGTGGATTGTATATATAGATTATTGAGAGTTTTATACTGAGGATGATCTTATTGTATTAGGTATGGTTGATGAAAATATGATTCTTGGTATAGAGTAGTTATCCCTCTATCATACGATCTTGGATTATTTTGCCAAGACCATTACCTTAGCCCTGCAATTATGTGAGACAGATCTTTCAGTTGTGCCTAATAGGGATTATTTCTTATGTTTAGGGTAGGAGACTAATATTTAAGGGTTGCAAGTCTTATCTTTCTTATATTTATAATGTTAGTGTAGAGAGTCCCTCACTTGACTTTATTCTTATAGTCCATGATTTTCTTGATGTCTTTCCTATTGATCGACCTAGTCTTTCTCCTGAGAGTGATATCAAGTTTATTATTGATTTTGAGTTGGGTACTTGGCCTGTTTCTAGTCACTTTACCATATGGCTACTACCAAGCTTAAGATGCTAAACTCTCAACTTCAGGATCATCTACGTAAGAGCTTTATTTGGCCTAGTATGATGCTTTAGGGTGTTTCTTTCTTGTTTTTGAAGAAGAAGTATGGTTTCTTGCTTATGTGTATTGATTATAGGTAGTTGAAAAAAGTAAAAGTGAATAATAGGTATTATATGCCTCATATTGATGATTTATTTGATCTATTTTAGGGAGCACCAATGTTCTCCAAAATTGACTTGAGGTTCTGTTACCATTAGTTGAGGGTTCAGGCTAAGGATATCCCAAAGAAATTCTTCAGGACTCTCTATGGACATTATACTTCCTAGTGATGTATTTTGGGTTTACCAATGCTCAAACAACATTAATGGATTTGATGAACTGCGTGTTCAGACCTTATTTGGATCCCTTCATGATTGTGTTCATCAATGACATTTTTGTGCACTTGAGGAGTAGATAGGAGCATATGTAGCATTTAAGGATTATGCACCAAATTTTATAATATCAAAGGCTTTTTGCCAAATTATCAAAGTGTGAGTTCTGGCTCGGGTTAGTGACATTCCTAGGATATGAGTTTCTAAGGATGGGATTATAGTGGACCCAACAAAGATTGAGGCTATTCATAAATGGAATAGGCCTACCTCTCCATCCGAGGTTTGTAGTTTTATTGGTTTGGATGGGTACTTCAGGTGGTTTGTTGAGGGTTTTGCTATAATAGAAGCATCAATAACTAGATTGACCCAGAAGGAGGTTCCTTTCCTATGGTCTGAGGAATGTGAGTCGAGATTTTTTAAGCTCAAGGGTCTCCAGCTACTATATTGTCCCTTCTTATTGAGGGAGAGGGATTCACCATATATTATGTTGTTTTTAGTTTCCCTTTGGATTGTGTTTTGATGCACAGAGATAGGTTATTGCTTATTCATTAAGAAAGCTGAAAGTGCACAAATCCAACTACCCCATTATTGGCTTGGTGTTAGAGATAGTAGTTTTTGCGCTTAACATTTGGAGGAATTATTGATATGTAATGCATTGTAAGATCTACACGGATTACCATAGTCTTCAACATCTTATGACCCATAAGTAACATAATTCTAGGTAGCATGTATGGATGGAGTTTCTGAAGGATTATGACATCTCTATTCTATACCATTTGACCAAAGCGAAGGTGGTAGTGGGTGCCTTAAGCCAAAAGGCGGTGAGTATGGGTAGTTTTGCTTCTATTTTTATTTGTAAGAGGCCATTGGTGTGGGAAATTTAGTTTTTATACAACTTGATAGTGTGACTTGATATTTTTGATTCCAAGAGGTTCATACCAAGCATTTAGGTGAAGTCTACCTTATTTGAGCAGATTCAGGGCCGTTATTTTGAGGATAAGGGACTTTGTGTCATCCGTTACCAGGTATTGACTGGTGAGTCTAGGAGGGCAACCATATATTCTGAGGGAATTATGAGATAAGATAGCCACATTTATGTACCAAGGGTTGGTGAATTGATTTAGTTGATATTGTGCGAGGCTTACAACTCCAAATAAATCCATCCACCATTGAACAACTAAGATGTATAGTGATTAGGGAAACACTATTGGTGGAGTGGCATGGAGAGAGATATGAAGGACTTTGTATCTCATTGCCTATATTTTTTATCACACTCAACTTACTCCATTATTTTGGGGAAAGTCGATCGTTGTTAATATAATAACCTAACTTGAGTTGGGGTCGAATCCACGAGGAGTGTAACTAATTTTTGAATCCTATGGATGTTGAAAGTATCTATGTATTGACCTACAATGTAAACTTAAAGGAAGAAATATATTAAATTGGGGGTATGAATTGAAATGTCTTTGAACAAAATAATCTTATGATACTAAATAAGAGAAATAAATTTTGATTACAATCCAATGAGAGTAGAGTCTTGGGATTATGATTTCCTAGGGGAAAATAATGTGTGGGTACATGAGAGTAGCATTCAAATTCTAGTTAATGAACATATGGCTAGGCTAGGTTAGGGATTTTGATGTTTCAATAAAACATCAAAGTGTCACCCATGGATTCTTTTAAATACCTCATGAGTGTGGCAAGAAAATCAACCCAAAACTTCAATTTGGCATCTATATTTCTATGATAATGCCCAAGACTTAGAAAATTCACAATTCTTCCTTATTTCTAAGAAAAAGTAAAGGGATAATCTAACATCTAATTTATTGTTCAGAAATACATATCACCCACATCCCTCTTTCAGTGATGATGTGGGATTTAGGGAAATTGGGGTTTTCACCCATAAATTCAAATTTAGCAATCAAGTATTAGTGAACCCCAAAATCATTAACCAAAAATTGGCACTAACAATCAATACCCGCACATATTTGTTCCCTATTCAAACATAACCCCAACTTTATATTTAGCTACTCATGAAATTTGAGAAATGAAACTTACCAAAATTGATATTCATTTCATGCATTGGAAATAAAGTAAGAGTAATCCCAAAGTTCCAATTGCAATTTACAACTAAGAAAAATATATCTTGTAACAATTTTTTCTAATCACTAATTGAAATTTTTCTCTCTATCTCCACTTCAAAGTTGGTTGGAAGATGATTCAAGTGTGTAGAGGTTTTGCCTTTTTTTGAACATTGGACCCAGTTGTGTGAATTTACCAATTTGCCCCTAGAAGATTTCTAAGTTGTCGCAATCACCATTATCTTATCGCGGTTGTGACGCCCACAATCACGATGATCCTATTGAGATCGCCAAGATTTTACTAGGTCTTGATACTGGGTCTTGACTGGTCGCGATCGTGACCCTCAAACCGCGATGCAGTAACTGAAGGTTGATCCCCTCTTTGAACTTCCAGTTTTTGCACTAACTTTGCTTTTTTTGTTCTCTTTTAAACTTACTTTGCTTTGTTTCTTTTCATTACCTGTAAGACCTATAAACCATGGTAATTGGTGCATTCAAATAGCTATTTCATCTCATTTGCACAATTTAACCATAATAGTACACATGAATTTGGATGTCAATGAGTGGTAGATTTACCACTCATCAACACTCCCTACTTAAACCTTTTCTTGACCTCAAGCAACAGTACTTCTTACTAAATGAGACCATGCAAATATAAGTCCATTTATATGACCAAATGATCAACATGATTTTGATATTGATTAGCACCACCAAGTTGCTATCAAACATGGTAAAATCTATTCTTACAACTCCCATCAACATAAAGCGCACATTTAACAATGAAAAAGACTTTAAAGAAGAACTAAGCAATAATCATTAATTCTATAGAAGTGACTCTCCATTGATAGTGACTCAACTACACTTCTTTGACTAACTTTTGAAGATGAAAATTTCACCCACCACAATTAGTATATATGCCTCATGACAAAAGAAAATCCCACACACCAAAGTATCTATCATGCAACAAGGGATTAAAATGCAAGCGCTCACTCTCTCCTAGAATCTCTCAATGTGAACAAGTATCATACCATATGGTTTCCCTTATTTTTAGTCGACATTACTATAAATAGACTTGATTGGAGATCTTGAAGGACTTTATGAAGCTTGTAAGGTAGGATCGGTAAAGGCTACGATATCATGTTGCAAAAAAGTTACTACCCCCTCCTTGAAAATATAAATCACACTATTCAATCAAAATTTGGACCATGGGCCACTTTATTTGGTCTCAATTTTGCACATGTGCCTATTTTCACTACCTTGATTCTCCCATTTCTTTGAAAACATTTTCTTCTCATTTATTTATTTTGTGAAATCTATGATTTTTCTTATTTTTAGAGTCCTTCGTTTTTCACTTTTCCACTTGCGCTTAGCTTAGTTTATAGGCACCCACTTACAATAAAATGGCCCATGGTCACCTTTTCCAAGATTTACCACCCCAACTTAGTTTTTTTCCTCAAGTTGCATTATCAAGTTCAAGGAGGGTAGGGTTCAAAAGAGGTGTAAAATTGAAATGGTTTAAGGCCTGCAATATGGTTGACAAAGAATGGCTTGAAGGCTCAAAATGGGTAACTAGGGATTCTATTCTATGTACGGGTAGGATCTTTAGGCTAAATTGGGTTTCTATATTCACTAAGAAGGCCTGAGATCATTTCAGCAACAAATCATAATCACGATTAGCCTTGAGAGACTAACATGGTAAGTTCTAGATGATACAATTTAAGCATCAGAGTTAAACAACTACCCTACCACACATGACATGCATAGGCTCAATTTTATTTCCTATTAGAGACAAAAAGGAGCTATTTACAATGAAATACCTACTAAATAATTTGGAGTTAGAAAAAGAGGGAAAGCATTGTTACAATATTGTTCACGTCCATGCCCTTGGTTTTCACAAAAAAAAAATTAGATGAAGGAGGTGTTTGCTACGCATTTACACCACGCAAAATTTTCTTTTGATGGAACCAAACCAAGCCATCATCTCATATTTTGGCTCTCATCCAGTCAAATTGTATGGCTACTCAGACTTCACTATAGGTATAAGGTGATCCCAAAGCTCCAATGTTTTGGGTACTTAGACTTTCCCTGCATCTATTACTCAAAACCAAAGCATGATTATTTTTCCTTAAGAATGTTATCACTCAGTCTATCACAGGGAAAGAGTCATCTAAAATCAATCAATAGAAGCACAAAAAATATTATGTTTGGGGTGAGACTTTGGATTAGGAGACCCGGACTCTTATGTAAGCATACACCCCTAACTTAAAGGGTTAAAGTGCCCTTACTACAACACATAAAAGAATAAGAAGGGTTGGAAAGGACTCCTTTAAGATGAAACATGCCATAATATTATATGTTACCATGATTGCATTAGGATTTACAAAGATTTCAAGGTCGCGATCCACATAACATGATTGTGGTTTTGCTGTAGTTTCTGCATAGCTTCTAACTTTCCAACTCTAGTTTCCCCTATTTTTTTTGACTTCAAACTTGTGTCAAAACATCTAGAAAACCTCAAAAATACAATAATCATGTAACCGATGGGTTAGCTCCCATCAAACACCAAGTTTAACTTCGTGGCATAATACTTTGTTATCAACATTGAGGATATTTGAATTGCAACAACTCCATCTTAGCCACCACGACCCCTCCTACATTGTAGTGTTTCAACCTTTGCCCATTTACTACAAATCTATTTTTCTCAGGTTCCTCTACTTTGATAGCACCACTAGCACAAACAATCAAAATCATAAAGGCCCCGACCATTTAGAACGGTGCTTTCTTGCAAAAACCTTCAAATGAGAGTTGTAGTAATGTACACTATTGCCTACATAAAATTCCTTCCTAAGAATCTTAGCATAATTCAATTTCTTCATTTTATCCTTGTAAAAAGTGGAACTTTCATAGGCCTTCAGTCGAAAATCCTCCAACTCGTGAAGTTTAGTAACCCTTGACTTGGAAGTTTCTTTCTAATTCATATTTAAATTCTTCAATGCCCACAAAGATTTATGGTTGAGCTTGACAGAAAAGTGAAATGCCTTCCCTCAAACTAATTTGTAGGGGGACATAAGAATTGGGGTTTTGTAAGTTGTCCTATACAACCAAACTGCCTCATCAAGCTTCCTTGCCTAATTAGTCTGGCCTACATTTAAGGTCTTTCCAAGTATAACCCTAATTTCTCAATTAGAAACTAGGACTTGGCCACTTGTTTGGGGGTTTTATGGAGGTAGAAACATTATGCTCCAACCCATATTTGTCAAGAAGAGCCCCAAAGACTCGACTGCAAAATGTGAGCCTCCATCACTTATGATGGCCCCCAACGTGCAAAATCTTGTTAAAATATAATTTTTCAAGAAAAAAGTGATGCTTTTCATCTTTTTGTTTAGAAGGTCATGGATTCCACCCATGTGGAGATATAATGAACCACCACCAATATATATTTGTTGCCAAAGGATCTCATAAAAGAGCCCATAAAATCAATACCCCACACATCAAAAAGTTTGACTTCAAGATTGGGTTTAAGGGGCATTTCATGTCTTCTTGAGATGCCACCTTGCATTTGACATTGATGACATTTGTTTACCCATTTAATGGCATCACTATGAATATTGGCGGCAGTTTGAATCTGCCCATGGTGACCGCCGAAAGGGGAGGAATGGCACGCTTCAAGAATGTCTTTCATTTCCACTTCCACAACATAACACTGAATCATACCATCCTCACATTCCCAAAATAGAAAGGGTTCATCCTAAAAATATTTCTTTACATCTAACAACAACCATTTCCTTTGGTGATAGCAAAGATCCTCGAGGAGTACTCCACTTACCATATAATTTGTATTGTCAACAAACAACGGTGTAACATTATCTGAGATTGATATAACTAGCTCATCAGAAAAGGTATCGTTAATCTCAATATCCCCATGCTTTTACTGATTATTTTAAAGGCATGAGAGATGGTCGGACACTTGGTTTTCGCAACTATTTTGGTCCTTTGCCTCAAAGTCAAACTTTTTCAAGAGAAAGCTCCATCTAAGTAAGCATGGTTAATAAACCTTATTCTCCTTGAGGTATTTAAAGGTGGCATGATATGTGTTCACCACCGCTTTGGTGACCAAAAAATAGGTATGAAATTTCTCCAAAGCATATACCACCGCCAATAATTCTTGCTGTACAACCGTATAGTTATGTTGAGCATTATTCAAGGTTATTCTCACATAATAGATTGGATGAAATAACTTTTCTTTGCATTAAACCAACACTACCCCAAATGCAAGTCCATTTGCATTACACATTACCTTAAATGAAAACGACCAATCTAGAGCCACAATGATGGGAGCCGTTATAAGAAACTCCTTAAGACAATTGAAGGACTTCAAATATTCACCATCAAAATTAAATTTTATCTCCTTTTCAAGGAGTTATCACATTGGATAGGCTATTTTGAGAAGTCCTTAATAAATTGCCGATAAAACCTGACATGCCCAAGGAAACTTCATATGCCTTTTAGGGAGGAAGGAAGGAGTAACTTGGAAATTACCTCTACCTTAACTTGATGAACTTGTATGCCTTTCCCCAAGATATTGTGGCCCAACTCAATGCCCTCTTTGACTATGAAATGACATTTTTTCCAATTGAGGACAAGGTTGGTTTCCACACATCTCTCAAGTAATTTGCTTAGTTGTTAAAGGCATGAATTAAATGAGTTTCCTACTTCTTAGAAATCATCCACAAAGACTTTCATTGAATCCTCAATCATATCCATGAAGTCTAAAAGCATACACCATTGGAATTTTGTTTGTGCATTGCTCAAAGCAAAAGACATCCGCTTGAATATGGATATTTCATAAGGGATAGTGAATGTTGTCTTATCTTGGTCTTCCAGGAAAATAAAATTTGGTTGTACCCCAAATAACCATCTAAGAAGTGATACCACCCTCTCCCATCCAACCTATCTAGAATTTAATTCATAAAGGGCATGGGGAAATGATCCTTCTCTGTCCAAGAATTCAACTTGTAGTAGTCCATGCACATCCTCCATCCCATGCCCGGTCGGATGGGAACAAGGTCATTCTTTTCATTCACAATTACTGTGATTCTAACTTTCTTTGGTACACATTGCAACGGGCTTACCCAAGTGTTGTTCTAGATTAGATAGATGACTCCCGCGTTAAGCTACTTTACAATTTATTTCCTTACCACCACTTGCATGAGTTGATTTATTCTCCTTTGATATTCTACACTTGGTACATGATCTAGTTCTATCTTGATATTATGGGAACAAATGTCAGGAGCTATGCCTATGACATCCAAAATTGTCCATCTGATGGCACGAATAAACTTTTTTACTACCGATTTCAAAACCTCCACTTGGTAGGGATCGAGACAACTTGCAATAATTATAGGAAAAGTGTCACCATCACTCAAGAATACATATCAAAAGTGTGGCGGCAATGACTTCAATTCAATTTGAGGTGGCTCAAGTATGGATGGTTTTGTGGGTGAACTCTCACAATTTCTTAGATAAAGATCAAACTTACATTGGGTTCTTTATGTAGGATCTAAGTCCCATTAAATATTAAACTACATTATTTAATGATTCAAATTCATCACTCTCACAATTCCATAAGACTCCCAATAATGGGCCATTCTCCAAACTCACATTAAAATAATTCAACACCTCATCATCAATGGCATTGATCACCAAAACCACTTGCAAGTCCATTGTTTATTTCATGGACTTACATATATTTAAATAAACTTCTTCATTATCTAGGAAAAAAATTTTATCACCACACTCCACATCCACATCAACCAATGCCCTTTTGGTGGATAAAAATGACCTTTTGAGAATAATAGGGATTTAATAATCTAATGCACAATCAAGGATCACAAAGTAGGCTTGGAAGATGAACCAGATGACTTTAACAAGCACATCATGAAGATCCCAATAGGCTTCTTGATAGTCTAGTCGACCAGTAAGAATCTGATAGTGGTCAGGTGTGGTTTCCCCAGCCTTAGCTTGTGAAATATGACATATGGCATTAAATTAATACTCGTATCGAGGTCACATAAGTACTTTTAAAAATTAAACATTCCAATAGTGAAAGGGATTGTTAAAGGACTGAGATCTTTCTTCTTTTCCACCATTATGCTGGACCTAATATCACTACAATGATGAGTCACTTCTATTGTCTCATTCTCCACAAGCCTTTTTTTGGAGACTAATTCTTTCATAAACTTGGCATGCGTAGGAAATTCTTGCAAGGCTTCTAATAAAGGAATATTTATGGATAGGTTGCTAAATTTATCAATAAACTTCTTGAACATGTCATTTCCCCTCTTTTCTTGAGCCTTTGAGGAAAAGGGGGAGGAATTGTTATTGGTGGCATTGAGACAATTTGAGATTCTTTCGCCTTTGAATTTTCTATGATAACTTTATTTGTATTTACCCTGTCATCATTCGTACTTTTATCCTCACATTAGGTTGCTCATCATTTCATCATTCATCGGGGTCATCATCAATCTCCATGCCATTTCTAACTATTTTTCCCACTTCTAGTGACAATAGCATTTGGTACCATACCACTCGGCATATATCTATTTTATCTCTCTATGAGGTGCGGCGATATTTGGTTTAATTTTTCCTTTAATTATTGGATGGAAATTGTATGAGACTCTACTATTTTCTGTAATTATAAGAATTCACTCCTCATTTCCCTCACCATCATGTCGGTTCCCTCAACTCCTATCAAGATTTGGGCCAAAACATCTTCAATTAATGTGCCTCTCTATTTTGCATGGACACATGTACTGATTCTATTTAAACATTAATTCCCATACTGCCTTTGAGAGGTAATGTGAAAACCCTCTGAATAGTTTGGAAATAATATTATCTTGTCATCAAGTATCTCCTCTCCAGCATCTTCACAAGCATTAGTATCCATTATGTCTATAGCATTGACTCTTTCAATAAAGGTTCCTATCACAAGTTCAAGGTATGCCATCACCTTGATCGTAGTTTCATATCTTTCCTCCTTTTATTATCTTCAATCTTGACACAAAAATGACGAGGAGGGATCCCCCACTGCTACCTCAGCATCCTTCATGTGCCAAGCCTTAGCTAGACTAGCCACTTGATCTAACATACTTGATGTATCTCCATAAGAAAATTTAATAAGGGATCCACGAATTAATTTTCTGTTATTGTTTTTTTGAATTGATCTATGACTTGATAGAATATTTGGAGAAGCATCTTCTTCGACAGCTCGTGATTGGGTCATTTCATAAGCTTATCCTAAATTTCGACCATGCTTCATAAAAAGGCTCCCCATCAAATTAATGAAAGTTTGTGTTTTTTTCACACAATTATAACATCTTTGATGGTAGGAAGTATCATTCCAATAAAGCATTCATTAGTTTGACCCATGAGGTTTTGGATCCACTAGAAAGAAACCTCAACCGCAACATCACCTCAATTGTTAGAGAGAATGGGAAGAGATATAATTGTATAGATTCTTGTGTGATATGACATACATCAAAGGGTGAGCATATTTCCACAAAGTTCCTCAAGTGGAAGTTGGCATCTTCATGCAGTTAACCCCCAAACAAACCCTTCATATGAAGCAAGTGGAGCATCATACTTGTGATAAAGAATACTCTATTCCCCTTGGTAGGGGGAATACACATGGCACTAGCATGTTCTGTATCACCAAGATAATCCATAACTTCAACATGTTCATATGATGGGTCATTGATAATGATTCCCTCTTGAATCATGGTTATTTAGAAGAAATAATTTCACCTAATAAAAAATGAAAAACAACAACTGAAGTGAAACACGATACTGCGGGTGAACCCAAAGTTACTATCAACACCACATAAGAAAAAACTAAGTTTTGCTTCCAGTAATGATGCTATTTAGATCATGCTTAACTTAAACTATTATTTTGAAGTAAGGAAATAATTGTCAATATAATAACCCAACTTGAGTTGGGGTAGAATCCATGAGGAGAATAACTAATTTTTGAATCTTATAGATGTTGAAAGTATAGAAGTATTAGCCCGCAATGTAAACTTAAAGCAAGATATAAATTAAATCGGGGGTATGAATTGAAATGTATTTGAACCAAATTATCTTATGAAAATAAATGAGAGAAATATTTTTTATTACAATCATTATGAAAGAAGAGTCTTGGGATTATTCTTTCCTAGGGAAAATAGTGTATGGGTACATAAGAGTAGCATTCAAATCTAGGATGATGCCTAATACATAGAAAATTCATGATCCATCCTTATTTCTAGGAAAAAGTAAAGGAATAAGCTAACACTAATCTATTATCCACAAGTACTTATCACCCATATCCATCGTTCAATTATGATGTAGAATTTATGGAAATTGGTCTTTCACCCATAAATTCCAATTTTGCAATAAATATTGGTGAAAGCCAACATCATTAACCAAAAATTGTCACTCCCAATTAATACACATATACATTTGCACCCTATTCAAACATAACCCCAAGTTGACATTTAGCTACCATAAAATTTGAGAAAAAAGAATTACACAAATTGACATTTATTCCATCCATTGGAAATAAAGTAAGAGTAATACCAAAGCTCCAATTACAATTTACAACTAAGAAAATATCCCCTGGAATAATTATTTCTCTCCATTAATTAAAAAATTTCTCTCTATCTCCACTTCAAAGTTGGTTAGAAGATAATTCAAGTGTGTAGGGGTGTTTGCCTCTTTTTGAGAATTGGACCTGTCTTTGTGAATTTACCTACCTTTCCCTGGAACATTTCCGTGTTGTTGTGATCTCCATTAGTTGATTGTAATTACAACTCTTGTGAGCGTGGTGATCTTATCACGATTGCCAAGATTTGACTAGGTCTTGATAGTAGGTCTTGACTGGTCTTTATCATGACCTTCAGATCATGATTGCCACCCTCAAACCACAATTATGGTAACTGAGGGCTGATCCATACTCTGAACTTCCAACTTTTGTACTAACTTTGCCCTTTTTGTTCTCTTTTTAGCTTACTTTGCTTTGTTTTTTAATATTACCTATAAGACCTACAAATAATAGGAATTAGTGCATTTAAATGGAAAAATCATCTTATTTATGCAATTTAACGATAGTAGTATGCTAGCATTTAGATTTCAATGAGTTGTAGATTTACCACTCATCAATTGTAAGAAAGTGAAGAGTGAGAATAAAAACCCTGGCATCTTGATTTAGAGATTTTCTATTCTCAAGTAGAAGTGGGAGTGTATCACCATGGACTTTGTTAGTGGGTTTCTTGGTACCTCTAGTGGTTCTGATGGAATTCTGATCACTATAGATTAGTTGACCAAATTGCCATATTTCTTTGCAATTTGGATGTCCTTTAGTATTAAGAGGTTTTTTGTATCTATGTTCGTCAGATAGTTTGCCTACATGGAGTACCCATATCTATTATTTTAGATCAAGCATTGGTATTCACTTCTATCTTTTAGAGGGATTTTTAGGAGGAGTTAGGTACTTAGGTGGATCTTAGAACCCTTTTCACTATCAAAATGATATGGGTCAAATAGTCGCCTTATATTCTGATGATATCATCTGAAGTCACTACGTGGCGTATCAAGCTTTGGTTGCATTAAGGAGATGGGATCCTACATAGAGGAGATTATTTAAGTACACCAAAGAGCAATATTGCATGTGAAAAGATTTCTTGGAGCATTAAAGATTGAGGAATCCCAGTTTTGGGCCCTTTATTAAGGTCATTTTGGTCACTTATCCTTGTCCAAGTAACACCCCATGGCTGCCCCACCTCATTAAGTTTATTGGGGTTATTTTGTCTCCCATTATGTTATAAGGCCATATATAGTCTCTTTTAGGTCTTTTCTCTTTAGTTTTTTGGAATGATGAATGTATGAAAGAATTCTTCTCTCTTTGAGAGTGTAACACCCTTAGTGTAGGGCTTGGAAAAGCCATTATTGATCTTTCCTTAGAAACGGTGGTTGTAAGGTGGAGTTGATTCCCTTAGCGGTCAACATAAGAAGATTGGTGTTTGTTGTTGCGAGTTTAAGGGTCTTATCTTTTAATACACGGTTTGGTTCTTCTTTCTTCATAACTTCTTATGTCATCGTATCTATCCCTTTATCTTATTTTATTTGCGTGTTTGTATCTTATCTTCTTATTCTTCGATTCTTTGTGTTGCTGCCCGTGCTTGTTTTGTATCTTGTTCTTGGTTTTGTTTTGTTGTTATTGGCTGGTTTGTGTTTAGTATCGTGTCCCTTATCATTTGGTAGCATAGCAAGGATTGATTTTGTTCCTACAGAATCAATCTTGGGCTTGTTAACTCAAAAATCACAAAAAAAGGTGTTGAAAAACTAAAAATCCAAAAAGAAACATTCTGTCCCTTTTTTGGTGTCTTGGCCGAAATTTGTATCTTAGATTTAGGATATTTTTATGTGGTTTTTTTCTAGTGTTAGCCCCTTCTTCACTAACTCTAAAAGAGTCAAGATCCGAATTTTGAGCCATTTCTATGTTGTATTTAAACTTTGATGGTCCCTGTTTTTTGATGATTGATGTCTTGAAAGTGTGTTGTTGATGTTTTTTATTTTGGATGTGGGTTTGAAATGTGTTGTTGTTCGTGTTTAGTTCAACGTCATCTAATAGAAACAAAAATCATTCAATTTGGAACTTATTTGGGTTGGTTTCCATTCTTGAATGTTCTTGTTGTTCTTGTTGTTCTTGTTGTTTTTCATGTATTGTCGAGCAAGATAATTCAAAAGGGAGTGGTTTGATCTAAAATGGTTAAGTTGTCTTGAAATTCACAATCCCAAGACATCCAAAAAGAAAAGGGGACAAAAGGTCTTTCAAAAGGAGTGTGGTTTTTTGTTTATCTTGAAAGACACAATCCTAAGACATCCAAAAAGAAAAGAGGATAAAAGGTCTTTCAAAAGTCTTGTTTACCAAAACGGAGTAAGAGCTTATTTTAAGGCTAACAAAGGAGGAAAGAGACAACAACCTTTCAAAAAAGTGTCTTCCCAAAAGGGTGAAAGAAAGTCAAACCTTTTTGAAATTAAAAAAAAAGGCTCCAAGTCTTATTGTTTCCCTCCCAAAGCTGATTTTCACCATTCCAAATTAAAATTTGACCTATCCAAATTGCAAGCTGCCACGTCACTAAATTTCCACATCACCAAACTACCACGTCATCAAAGTGCCACATCATCACCCTCCAAAAACAACCTTAGGCTTAAAATTTCATATTTCTAAGTTTCATTTCTTTGTTTCCTTAGTTTCATTTCTTGAGTCTAGTACTAATTAGCAACTAGTAATCACCTACTAGATTGTGAATTAGTTGTCTGAGTCCACTTTTTTTGTGTTTTCATTCTTTGTGTGCTTTTCTCGTTTTGATTCGTTGAACTTCTTTCTTTCAAGTTCATCAGTAGAATTTTCTATTTTGAGTCTTGAGTAGATCAAATAAGAATCTATTTTGGCTAATAAGTAGTGTTTGACACCTTATTGACTACTGGAGTATAAGCAACTTTCAATATTTGCCTCTCTGATTGTGAGAATCACAAAGGTGAGCATATATGCGTGTTGGAGAGGACCTTTAACTACTAATCTTATTTGTTCTTTTTTTGGTTTAAAAGGAGATATAAGGGGAACATGTCTTCATAGCTGGGGAAGATTATGACTACAGCATGGGAGACTATGATTGTAGTGAGGGATTTTATGGCTACAAAGTTGAGGAAGATTGTGGGGGCTATGAAAATAGCCATGATCAAAACTTGGGCAGATTTGAGGGTCACGGTTTTAGGAGATAAAATGAGGATAATGAGTGCCTAGAGCTCATGGGGAATATGGATTTGATGTAGGACCTCGATGGTTCTTGTGATGAAGTTGGGGCATATGAGGAGTCTTATACTTCTCACTGCAAACCTATATTTGGTGTTAGGTATAACATTTTCATTTACAAACTTATCAGAGATGTGATTAGAGTACATGTGAGGAGTGTGAAAATTCATTTTCTTCACCTTGTATTACTTCTTATCAAGATCGACATGGTGTGAATGGTTATCCTAGATATAGTAGAGGTTTTCCCACGAGAAAAAGAGGATATGCATCTCCAAAACCAATAGGTAATCACATGCCTTACAATGTTGATCCGAGAACGAGTGTACACTCTGGAAAGGTGACCATTTGTGGGACACCGGGCTGCCTCGTTGTGTTAAATGATATGTACTATAGAAACTATATCCTTCCATCCATGGTTGATTACTTAGGGTTGTCATGCGATCCTTTACTTGTTCCTTACTTCTTGGATGGGTTTAAGGTTAATGAGAGGGTAAAAAGTTGTCTTCTCCTAATTTATTACCATAAGGAGGTGTGGTGCAATCTTTTTCTATAAACTACTATCATGTGATCTTGGTTGTTGATTGATTTGCACAACATAAATCCCCAAATATGGAAAATTGGCTTAATGTTCTAACAGACTGATGGAAAAATCACCTTGTGATGTACATTCTGCCCGAGCCATAAAAAACTGCTCACGTACTTCAATCCGAGTGATTATGAGAGACAAAAGATTGAGAGGAGAAAGGTGTGCAAGGTGGTAATCTGAGAGTGGAAAAAGGAGATATTGTGTGGAGTGAAGTAAGGGCATTGCCACCAAATAGAGCTAATATTGTTTGTCCTTCTATTTCTAAGGCCATTTGTGTAGGTACCGACATTGCAAGTGAAGGAGAGCAAAGCTGAAGTGAAGTTGCTGCCCAAGCTTGTGGAGGACCTTCACAACATGGCAAAGGAGAGTATACTCAAGAACTTCAAGTAAAATAGTTAATTCTTGCACTTTTGTGCATGTGAATGATAATTGTGTGGCTATTAGCCCATTGAGTATGAGTAGTAGCTTACTTACTTGTGAGTCGAATAACTCTTTGCCTCTTGTTGATGATGTACATGTTGTGAGTGTGGATACGCTAGTTGATACTATTGATGATCAAATTGACTCTTCTTATAAGATTAATTTATGTCCACCCAGTGTTGAAGACTATATGTTTAAAGGAAGTACATCATCTTGTATAATTGGTGTTGATCAACTTATTTATGAAAATTGTCCACCACTTGAATATGTGTGTGATGCGATTAATATATTTCAAGTGAGTAAAGTACTTAAAAATATTAGTCAATAAAATAGGAGTGAAACCGAGAGCTATTATTAGGATAATCTTATACTTACAACCTCTTATAAACTTGATATTGATCTTTTAGAGAGTGAAGAACTTTTTTGTTCAAAATCTTCCCATGAGATAGATCATGCTCTTTTTTGGTATAATGTCTTGTTTGAAGATGATATACACACTCCTAAGGAACCTAGTGGAGAATATGATGGTATAGATTGCCTTGAAGTCTATAGTCGATATGCTAATCCACTATGGTGTGACAAAATTCCTTCTAATGATAGAAATCTCTTTTTTAAAGTTGAGAGTACTCTTAAGGGTAAGGAATGTGTAGGCCTTGTTGAAAACCCAAGGGAAAAGGTGTCATTGACTCCTTGGGGTAATATTTCTAAATGCGGATCCATGCTTAACACACTTGTGTTTGACTTACGTGAATATCAACTTATGGATGCCGAGTTGTTTATTTGTTTGCAAGAAGGAAAGTGTATGAGCTTAATTGGTTTGTCTTCATCCATGTATGTCTCTACACTTGATTCCTTCCTATACTACCTCTTTGCCTATGATAATGTCTATACTAGTTTTGGATTTGTTTTATGTAGAGGTAGGAAATTTATTGGTAATTCTACTTGTGTGAGTAATAGTGCTATATGGATCTCATGGACTTTAGAACCAATTTAATCACCACCCTTAGTGCGTCTCTTGAAGAGATATAAAGACAATTGTTTCTTGAAGCTCATAAGATCCTAATTCTACCTTTTAGACTGAGTGATGCCATTAAGACCTTGTATCTTTCTTATCTCTTGGTGATTCCCATAAATAAATCCTTTATGTATTTTTCATTAAGTATTTAATATTTAGTTCAAAGGATCCTTGGTTATATTTTAAATATATGCAACGTTGATATGTTAAGATTATTTGTTGTGCTAACCCTAACCCTCATGCCATGAGGAGTTTGTATTCATTTGTCCTTTCTTTGATTTTGCAAGTTTTGGATTTGAAGTCAAATCCTTTTTAAGAAAAGGAGGATGATACAGGTCAAATAGACGACTTAGCTTTCGATGATATCATTCGAAGTCAGTATGTGGGGAATCAAGTTTTGGTCACATTGAGGACATGGTATCCTACATCGAGGGGCCGATTTGAGTAAACCAAAGAGAAATCCTACATATGCAAGATTGCTTGGAGCATTAAAGATTGAGGACTCACGGTTTTGGCCCTTTTATTAAGGGCATTTTGGTCACTTATCCTTGTCTAAGTAACACTTCATGGACAACCCACCTCATTAAGGGCATTGGAGTTATTTTGTCTCCCATTATGTAATAAGGCTATATATAGTGTCTTTTAGGTATTTTCTCTGTAGTTTTTTGGAATGATGATTATGTGAAAGGCTTTTTTTCTCTTTGAGAGTGTAACACCCTTAGTGTAGGGCTTGAAAAAGACATTAGCGTAGGGCTTGGAAAAGGCATTATTGATCTTTACTTAAAAACAGTGGTTGTAAGGTGGAGTTGATTCCCTTAGCGATCACCGTAAGAATATTGGTGTTTGTTGTTGCGAGTTTAAGGGTATTATCATTTAATACATAGTTTGGTTCTTCTTTATTCATTACTTCTTATGTCATCTTATTATCCCTTTATCTTATTGCATTTGTGTGTTTGTGTCTTATCTTCTTATTCATGAGTTCTTTGTGTTGCTTTCCGTGCATGTTTTGTATCTTGTTCTTGGTTTTCTCTTATTATTGTTGGATGGTTTGTGTTTAGTATTGTGTCCATTATCACAGACCGAGAGGCAGTCATAGTGGACTATTGATGTTCTTGAGGACATACTCCATGCTTAATTTATGGATTTTAGAGGTCAATGGGAGCAACATATATGGTAGGTATTTTCTATTACTTATAGGATAGTTCAAGACCTTTGTGGTTAGGCCCCATGGAAATAACTTACTTCAGGAGTCATTGAATAAATATGGGTGATTCAGGATAAACTTAGGGTAGCTTAGACTAGGCAAAAGGCTTATGCAGATTGTAGACTTCTTACCTTGATGTTTAAAGTTGGAGATCAGGTATTCTTTTGAGTATCACCCTTGAAAGGCATGATGAGGATTGGGAGGAAAGACAAGCTCAACCCCAGATATATTGGACCTTTTGAGATCCTTCACACAGTTGGAGTGTGACTTAAGCGGTAGCCTTGCCCCTATATTTTGCTGATGTTCATCTAGTTTTCCATATTTTTATTTTGCGGCATTACATCGTCGATAAATCATATGAGATTTAGTGGGACTCAGTTTAGTAGGATAAGAGATTGAGCTTCTGGAGGAGTTGATTCTCATATTAGTCAGGGATGATATGCAGTTATGCTATAGAGAGACTATATTAGTTAAGCTTCAATGGAGATACCAAAAAATAAAGGAGGCAATAGGAAGATTGAGAGTGAGATAGGGGCCCAGTTTCCCCACCTGTTCGAGCCTTCAGGTACATTCCAACCCTTTATTTTAGCAGATGAAAGTCCTTTTAGTAGTGGATATTGTAACAAACCTCAATGTTATTTTATGTATTTCCATATATTTTCTTATATTTATAAATGACCTATTGATTCACTAAGTACCCTGAGACTTACTAAGTAAACAATTCAGTTATCGAGCAATTCGTTTTATTTTTAGAGCTAATTTTCTATTTTGAAGTCTTAGCTAGTAAGGATTGGCTATCGGGCAAAAAATTTAGGTTAACAACCTTGTATACCAATTCTACTAGTCCTATCATCTATGAAATGTTGAGTTTATGCTAGGGGACCTTTGGTTTGGGTCTTAAAGCTTTTGAACTCATTTCAGGCCATTAGTCAGAATTTGATAAAAGTAGACCTTAGGTGTGGGGTCCATATTTCATTGATACGATCGTGTATGGAAATTTGATGGTTCGATTGAGTCTAGAATGTTGTGTTTGATAGGGTAGCATAGCTTATTTGCATTCTGGGGATTTCCAATAAATCCCAAAGAGATCGGTGGAATCTTAGAAAAATCTAAGTTTCAGCTGGTGCATGTTCCAGTTGATTCATCTGCTATAGTAGAACTTTGCTTTTCTTTAGTGGAGGCCGGTTTAGTGGCTAATAGGTCACTTTAGAAGTCAAGGCTTTTTTTCTAAGGTTTCTTAATCGAAGGTAGTCTGTTGTAACGGATGTTGCTTAAGTGATATCTTCATCACCTTTGCGGAGGCCGTCCCTGAGGCAGGGATTACTTTAGCGATAACCGCTTAAGCGTTAAAGTGGCCACTTAAGAGGCACTTGGATGGGCATTAAATTCATACATTTACCAAATTTTCCCCTATTTCTCACAAATATCAAGAGCCAAAAGCCCTAGAGAGTGTGGGAAATTGGAAAAGTAATCTTTGGGTTATCATGGGTGTTATGAGCTTGAAATTATCATATTCTCATTGAAACACTTGTAAGATCCCATCTAATTCATGATGAGTTGATATTAGTATCATTTAAGCTCAAAAGTTTCCCATTCTTGAGTGTAAATGATCCTTGAGCATAGAGGGATGTGTTGACGGTTCTGAAAGTGTAATTCCGCATATGGTCCCTACATAGGAGTCTGAATTTATTTTGGACCCAAAGTATAAAAAAGTAATATGGGTACCATGGTTCTGATATTAATGTGTAGATTACTCTTTTGATAGCATGTCATCATTGAAAAGCTTTTTGATAGGGGAAATTGCCAATTTAGTAGACTTTATCATGTTTTATTCAGCTTCTAGGTAGGATAGGCTACCTTTATCTTAAATTAAGCATAATTATAGTATGGATATGATTATTTAGGTGAATTTGACTTGACTACTCATTTCATAGATAGAATTGCTATATCAGGATGGAATTAGGCTAGTTTAGCACCTTGTAGTAGGATTTGGCACCTTATTCTAGTTCAAGGTTTAAATTGCCTTAGAATGAACTATTAGGGTTAGAAGTGGAACCCAACGACCCACCTTAGGGAAAGATTACTATTAGCTCCTTGTAGACTCAATAGACTTTTACATATTATTTTTATTACATTCTTAATCCCCGAGAGGTTTTATGCATATGATGGTTGCTCTAGATTTGTACTTGGGAGATAATTAAGATTGATTCAAGTCTGGTAAATTATAATATTAAAATAGGTTTGAATTTGGCATCTACAATTATATTACATTCAGTTCAAGCCTGGTATTCATGATATTAGTTCTAGTTTAAGTTCGGCTTCTGAGGCACTATTTTTGGTTCAAATCCAACATTGACAAGTTATTTATGATAATTATGAGACCTGTTCGTGTATGTGTTTAAGGTATGGAATGATCCACGATTTCGATTTTGTAATATGGATAGTTAGTGTAATTACTATTATTACTTATTCTTTATTGCATCCAGTGGCACTTATGGGACCCCACATTAGGTAATTTAATTTATTTGTGTCTTCTGGGATCATGGGAGCCCAGTTATGATAACTAGGTTCTCTTTACTATTATTATTCTAGTTTTTTGCTTTCAGAATTTGGAGTTTTATTCTAAGTTTTCCCCTTTCCCTTAACTTAGCTTATTTATCTTACATTTTACTATATTTATATTATGATTACCCATAGCTTTTGTACTCATACTATACTTTTATACCCTTTTAGTGCAGATCAAAGTACTACCTTCCACCGTTGATGCTGTGTTTGTGTTGGTAAGAGTTCAGAGATTGGTTGATCTCTTAGAGCTGAAGTTGATCTTCTCTCTATTTTTATAGTTTTTTTTGTTTGAGATGATTATGTATTTTACTTTGATATTACTCATTTTATTTTTATTAGAGGATCTTTTATCGACCTTACTAGGTCATGGAGTGATGCTACTCATCTCTTTATCTTTGTTTTATTATTTTGTTGTTCTTATGATTTATGTATTGTAATTAATTTACTTGCATATTTTCGACATTTATGCCATTTTCCAACATATTGTCCAGTACTTATACTTTTGAGCTACGGTTTGGCTTACCGACTAGTGGGTTAAAGTAGGTTCCATCATGACTCAAGAAATTGGTATGATACCTCTATTTATGCTACTATTCTTAATTCTGGCCTTATAGTTCATTTATGGTTCAAGTCTAATATTTATGATACTATTTCTGATTTGAGTCTTGAATCCATGATACTATTTTTGGTTCAAGTTGGGAATTGATGGAGTATTTGTTTGGTTAAGAAAGTGGTCTGTGTTTGATGCTTCGAGTATAAAACGATTCATGGATATAGTTTACTATTGGATTATGGTGCATCTATTCATTTTTATGCATATATTATCACCATTATAATTGTTTGGTTCTTATATCTACCAGCCTTATGGGTTTATATATGCATAAGCTAGATTATTTTGTATTGAGTATTTGGTTGGACCTTTTAGGCATATGGGGGACCAGTTAGATTATTATTTGTTCAAACTAGCTGGTTACTTTATTATTGATTATTATTTTTAGTTCAAGGCTGGATCATTATGGGCTGGTACCTGAGATTGTTGGTAAACTTTTAATTCCTTTTCTTTCTTATAGTAAGATATGTAATTGTTAGATTATCTCATATTTAGTCATTCTTTGATTAGAGATCCCGATTATGCTAGTAGTAGTTTTCCTTCTTGGCTATGATCCTTGAGAGGTTAGATTAGTTCCCTTAGGTTATTATTTCTGAGTTTTGTCCTACATAGTGGTGTATATATATATCTTTTCTTATTTATTCATTTCGTATATATATTCTTTGGCCTTGTATTACTACTATATGTCCTACCCTCACTCTTCATTTGTAGATTGGATAGCAATATATGGTATTGCACTTTTATCTTTGGAGCTTAGTCGGCAGATGCCTACTGAGTACCACGTGTTTGGTACACATACTACACCTTTGAAGCTTGCAGATCACAGTAGAGTTCTCGCCATTGATGTGCACATCGTGTGTAGCATTTATGGGTAAAAGATTTGGGTTGAGCTCCTGGTGTTTGGTGTATTCCTAATATCCCTTATATCAATCTCTATTTTTATTTCAGAGACATCCTTGTATATTTATTTATTTTTGTGTTTCTACTTTGTGCTCTAATTGTATTATAAGCTCTTGTACTAACTTCACCAGGTCTTGAGGTTGCTATATCAATATATTAGTCTCTTTATCGTATTCATTCCTCTACTTTTTTTATTTATTTTAATAGTCCATTATTAGTTGTTCCGCACTATAGGTTCACTTACCTACTTACGAGTTATAGTAGGTGATATCATGTACTAAAAATGTGGGTCTTTACAAATAAATATCAGAGCCTAGGTTTATCGATATGTTGGTCCAAGAGCTAAGTGTCTATTAGAGTCTTCAGATTGGTATAAAGGCGTATGTGTCCTATTTTTAAAAGGCGATAGGGCATTTTTAGAAATTTTTTTCTTGACTCCTTGTCGCGTGTTTGTATTTTTATAATCTTTTAGTACTTTCTTAACTCTATTATTTCCCAGATGAATGAAACAAGGTTATCGATTGATGTAGGCAGGACTTTATTATGTGCTACTAGAGTTTCTGTGAATCATCAAGCTTGTGGATCAAAAATTCATATTGAAGATCATCAACATCAATCAGAAAATTTGTGGCCAGCATAAGTACCGATAGAGTTTTTTACTACCTCATCTTTTCAAGATTCAATGTTGGGATTTCCAAGCCTTTTTATGGGACTTTAGAGTTAGAGGTGATGTTCAGTATTTGTATGAACCTCTAGTACTTTATTGGCTCTATTGTTTTCTCGATGGAAAAATATTATCGATAGATGCTGGCAGGACTTTGGCGCATGCTACTAGAGTTTCAGCGTAGTATCAGACTAGAGGGTTAAAGATTAATATTGAAGATTTTCTACATCAATCATAAAATTTGGGGCCAGCTCAAGTACAAATAGAGTTTGTGACCGCCTTATATTTTTACAATTTAGTGTTGGGATTACCAAGCTTTTTTATGTGTACTTTAGAGTTGGAGGTGAAGTTTGAAACATTGAGGGGTTCTTAGACCAGAGTTGGGATTGTTCGTGTTAAAAAGGGCTCCTTGTTTTATTAGAGTATTAGATTGGGTTTCTCGAGTGGGCAAGACATACTTCAATACTATATCCTTCAAAGCATAAGATGGTGCATGAATTTATTAGAGGATTAGTCTTACCACTCTGCTTGGCATTAGAGTATTGAAGTACCTGCATCTTTTTTATCTTAGGTTGTTAATCATGCGAGGACCATAGTGAGAGCTTGTATTGAGACTTATGGAAGTGATAGTAAGAAGTAATGTCATTAATATAATGTTATTAGTATTCTGTCAAAGAGTAGTAGTCCTTTGAATAGAGGTCATTATCACTTGCATCCTGCTAGTTCTGTACAAGTAGCATCAGGCAATAGGTGGCTATTAGATATGTCGTAGAGGTCACAGTAGGAAAATTTCTCATTGAGCTTTATAGTGTATTTAGCATGGATCTTTTGGCCACGATGCTTATTTTGGACCAGTAGGTATGGTACTTTAGAGTATTCCAGGAGCCTGGCCTTATAGTGGTAAGATTGGTCATTGGTCTTGGGAGTGCACCAACGTTAGTTGGTTAGCCAGTTGGGGTCAACTTGTGTTAGGTTAGAGCTTCAACAGTTTTTTATGATTGTAGAAAGACTTGTTATTGGTCTTTAAAGTGTCCTCGATAAGGAGCTATTAGTCAATCAACACAGATTGATCAACCTCATAAGGTTGTGACACTTTCAATTAGAGGTAGTGCACTTATTTCCTCTATTGGTCATTTAGCTGCCCAATTTAGGTTTGGACACGCTCAGATTTTTACTCTTATAGGAACGCCAATTCTCTTACTTTGGAAGCCATTGATATAAGTACAATTTGACTTTCAATCCTTTCGTTATTATTTAAATTATGTTGGGTTTTCCATACCCATTAGTGGTTAATGCCTTGATTATTGGTTGTTTTATTACTTGTGTGGATTATGCATAAGTGACCACCCCCTTAGATAATTTCTTTTAGTAGTGGATCTGTGTTGTATTTTTCTTAGGGTGTAATATTAGGGTTAAAGTAACTTTTTATTGGCATTATAGCCTTGTTGTGACCCTAGAGTGGTACTGGTTGTGTTTCTTATTTTCTTGTACCTCCTGCACTATATATTATTCTTGTTGATATTATTTTTTGACCTTGAATGATTCTTGCATGATAGACAAGTAGACTAGTGTTATGTTGTTAGTGTTTCCCTTCCTTCAATTCTTATCTATTTGGCTGAGAGCCTTGGTTTGTTCGTGTGCTTTTTTGTTAGTGAAAGGTTGATTGTCAATTAGGTTGTGAAAGTAAAGGTTGTCTTGTACTTTTATGGTTCTATTATGATTCTAATATTGGCAACTCATTTCTATTTTCCATTATAGATTGATCAGATTGAGGTTTGTCGTTCTAGTTTGGTGGATTCATTTCCTGGTAATGGTAATAATCTTGGTAGTAGTGTTGTGTTAGGCAATCTATTCTTTCGATGATGCAATTCATGATTCAGTTGAGTATGAGGTTGATTTAACAGGGTGAATTAAAAAAATCTTTCATTTAGTAATTTGTTAGACCTGATGTAACTCTGTAGGATACTTTTGCTTGGTGATATATGCTTGTTATCAGATTTTGGAGACCTGATAAGTTCCTTTTGTGATGTGTATTAGTTTGACTAGATTTAGGTTAAGATGGTACCTTTTTTAGTTGCTTGAGTTTTGGCAATCACTTGTACTATTTATAGCCTTGGTGTGTTCTTGGTTATGCCTTAATGCATTATGCCATTCAAAAAATGTGGAGTTGATGGCTTATGTCTTCTGTCGGCGTTTTTCCTAGTTGTGGTTTTTTTTTCAGCTACATTTTAGTTTTAGCTTTTGCGGGAATCATTAGGGATATGCTTGATTTTTTATGGTATTATTGATTTTGCTTTTTACCCTGGTTTTCGATTTATTGGCTCAAATATGGATTTTGACTCTTTGGAATGACATCTTGAAGGCTATGATAAATTATGGAATTATGATGCATAGTTATCAATGGGATTGGGTTTGACAATTGAGATGAGTGGTTCAACTTTGATTTTAAGATTTCAACTGTAAGTTGTAGAGCTTGGTTGCAACCGCCATTTCTAGTTTTTTTAGTTCAGACTTCATTTATAGGCTGGATAAACCTACTCATTACCCACTAGCTTAGTTTTCTTTAATTCAGATAAGGTATGTCTGATAGATGCTTGAATGATAGTCTATTGGCACACAATATTGGCTTTTATTGCTCTTGACCATGATTGTCAGCTTTTGTCAGAATTTTGGATTGTCTTCTAAGTAGAAGAAGTGTGCTTAAGTTGGGCTTAACATGGTTTCACCCATACTCGTGGGGATTCTAGAGTGGATCATTTAGTTTTGAGATTTTGTGCATTGTACTACTGATTATTGGTTTCGAGGGTCATCCGGACCATCTTTAGCCTTGGCAGGAGACTAAAGGCTTTCAACATATCTATTTCTAATTCCATGTAGCAGGTTATGGGCTTATTCTTATGTTTGCCATTATGGATCTTTAGTGGATTAAGTCCAATCTTTCTAAGATAGTGAGATGTATTTGCATGGATCAGACTTGGATGGCATTTTTCATGGTCCGGAGTAGATAGCAAATTTGGAAAAGAAAAAGAAGGTTATATTCAAATATTGTAGTTGGTTGCAAAATTCATTCCCTGGATTGCCTTTAACTTGGTTGTGCTTTTATGAATGTTATATCAGTGTGTTATAGGTAAGATTTGTGTGCATCAGCTATTCTCGGTTCAATTGGAGGCCAATTGGTTATTTATGTTGATTTTTGGTTATTTGGAAAGTGAAGGAAGTTAGTTGAAAAAAAGATACCTATAGAAAAATCCCTTGGAAGCATCGTCTCTGCTTAGATGTTAACTGGGGATTCATGCTAGGGTAATGCGGTCCTAATTCCTTATTCTTTCGAGCTTTCAGGATCTCTCTATCCATTGACTTTTATGGATGAATGTCCTTTTAGTAGTAGATATTGTAATGAACCTTCAAGTCATTTCCTCAATTTTCTTGTATTTTTGGCATTTCGAGCCTTTACACAGTGGGTATAGTATGACTTGTTGGAACTGTCGGTTTGATTATCAGGCAGTTCATTTGGGTTTGAGGATCATTTCCCTATTTTGAAGATATCTTTATTAAGAAATGGATCATTGACCAAAGCTACTAATAAACGACCTCTAATGAGAAATCCAACAGCATAGTTAGGTTAGAAATATTGATTTTAGGCTATGGGGATCCTTGGTTCAGGTGTCGAGGCTTCCAGAATAATTTAGGGATATTGGGTAGATTTTATTTGAAATGTCCCTTTGGGTGTGCAACCCATATTTGATTAAAACGACAATAGATGAAAATTTGTATGGCATCATTGATTCTAAAATAGCGGATTTAGCATGGTAGCATAGTTATTTAGGTCCCAAGCCTTTATATTTCCTTTTGAATGTTTAGACGAAAATTAGATAAAATAGTCTAATAAGTCTCGGGGGTTAATATGTTCAAAATAAATTTTGGAAGTCGTTAGTTCTGGTGTGGCCGCTTAAGCTACCGTTGACCATTTGACCGTGTCGCTTAAGAAACTATTTGTATTCTTATCGGTGTTTTTACCCTTTTACCAGGTCACTTAAGTCAACAAAGTGTCACTTAAGCGACCATCGCTTAGTATAAAAACCAAAATGATCTCATTTCGTATTTTTGGAGTTAAGAAGCTCCATCTTTTACGATTCTTGATGCATCTTTCTCGTACAATCATTGCCTATGTGATTATAACTTCCTATTTCATATTTTTCAAGAATACTATTTCATGTTTTCATAATTTTTATCTAAAATTATTACTCAAAACCCCTTTTTCGCCATTGTTGGAGCTTGGAGTATGGAAAATTAAGGAAAATCATCCATTGAGGCTAAGGTAAGATAATAATTTAACATCTCTTGAACATCTTCCTCTATTTTTTCCCATCAAACTTGTCTTTTTTCCTTGTAAATTCCTAGAAATTAGTTTTTGAATTTCTAAACTCTGTGGACTGATTTGGGCCTCGATTTAAGCTTTGTTTGTTCTTGAATTTGGAGAATGCATTCCTTGTCCTCCAAGGGACACCGTGACATACTTTTGGATTTAGTATGTGGACCCTGCAGAAGCGTTCTTGACTCTAATTTCAACCCGAATGTATTTATTGCAATATGAGTTTCATTTTACTCCAATTAATGCATATATGATTATTTTGATAGTGCGACGTCATTTTTAATATCGTGGAGCAAAGGCGTGTGATTTGAGTATGGCTCACGACTTTTGGTTTGACATCGAGGCAGTTTGGCTACTTTCCCTTATAATTTTATGTATAGTATAGATTGCATGCTAAGAATTATATGACGGGATTATGATTAGTATATTAGGCCTTAGCCTATTTAGGGGACTTGGGATAGGAATATGACCTGAACATGAGTATAAAATGCCTGCTATGGACTTAGAATCCAATTAACCTTGATTATAAGCTTGTTAACCATAGAATGATAATAAGGACCCCTTTTGTATAAGATTCATTATTTGACTTAGTGACTTGGACCGTAATTTTCCAGATTATAGTGCTATTATTATGCCGGTTTTACATTGGTTGGCTCGAGGCCATGGTCATGATACCGGTTGGACTCCAATTGAGTATTCTACCCTTAGAAAGATCATGATTCTAAATTATCGATGCTTGAGAATTTATTGTATTCTTTGAATACAGGTGATGGCATGCATAATTTTACGTGAATTCATGCTCACTTAGTGGTATGATTCCAACCAAAACCATGATTTTACTATTGTTTTCTAAAAAGGGATATATTCCCACTTTTTAGTTTTAACATGAATTCTTTTATAATGAAAATTGCACCATCTTATTTAATGATTTGTGGTCTTTAAAACGAAAGATGATGCTTTGGAAATTAGACCGATATTGATTTTGGTTCGTGATTTATCCATTTTTTTACCACTACTATTAACCTAGATATTGAGAGATTCTTACTCTTTCTCGCTATTATGCTTATTTAGTCCCGACGTTGGTCTCGGTAAATGGTTATTCTTCTATGGCACTTATGATACTATTTTCAGTTTGAGTGTGACCTTATGATACGATTTCTGGTTTGAGTCTGGCATATATGATATTGTTTCCAATTCAATTCCGGCACTTATGATACAATTTTTAGCTCAAGTCCATCATTTATGATACTATTTCTATATCGAGTCTGACATCTATGATAGTATTTCAGGTTCAAGTCATACATTGATGGAGTACTTATTAGGTTATGTGATGTTTCCCAAATTACTTCTCCCTAAAAGTATAAAACAGTTGCTGAATCAAATATAGAACACAACTAGGTTGGGGCCAATCCCATGAGGAATAGACCAAAAGTCAATTAAGAGTTTGCTAATATAATTGTGAATTACATAATATAAAGGGTTTTTTTTTTTTCGTAAAAGTAAGTTGTAATAGTAACAGTTTTTGGTTATTTGGACTGTGATCAATATGAGATAAGCACTAACATTGTGTTCCTCATGACTTCAGCTATTTGTTCATAGCAAACTATCCCGATTCCTTGCATGGAACATCTAACAAGATATCAATCATCCAACCGTCTCTTGACCTTAGTTTAGATGAATTTCACTCATCTCCTCTCGTACTTATAGTGTCGTATTACTAACCATTACTTTGTGATCTTCGATTAATTCTCTCGATTAAGGCTCAAGTTAATTAGCTGAAGGTTGGTATCTTCAAATTACTGTTGTTATTTGCTTTTCCTAATCTATACCACTCTCTTGATTAAGTTTAGAATACAGGCAAGTTCCTAATGTTTGCAATCAGACTGAAGGAAATACCAATACATATAAGAACACCAATCTAGAATGACTTCACACTTAATCTACTTTATTAATTCTTCATGGTTCACTCAACCCTAGTTGTGGGATTTAAAAACTCATTCTCGTAAGCACACAAGAGGTTTCCATAGATAAAAATATAATTTTGTGCTTACAAGAATAAGATTAAAAATCAAAATCTCATGAGTAGAAACCCTAAAAACATATGTCAATGATTCCAAGAGAAGTAATGTATCTCAGAACCTCAAAAAAATGTAAGAGTGCATCAACTAATAATAAAACATCAATGGAGTATTTATAGATACAAAACAAAGCGTATACCAAACATTGTAGGAAAACTCGGTCGGTAGCATCCTCAAACTCATAGGTTGAGTCATGTATTAGATCCATGAGTCATGACTTACGAGTCATAGGTTGGAGTCACGGATTATAGGTCAGATCATGGAAATCAGACTTCGAAATCAACTTATAGATCAATTGACAACCAAGCATCTATGCAAATGACATTATCCAAACAATAAGCAACTAACAATGAAACCATGTACCCTTACAACAAAAAAGTCCCACATACTCACAATATCGTAATGAATATTAATACGGGGACTGCATCTAAGCTCTCATACTCATAAAAAGGTTCAAACAGTGTGCATAAAATACCATAGGTTTGTCCTTTTTTTCTATGCCTAGTTTTTTTGAAAATTAGACCGGATAACTATAAAAATTTGACGGCTTGTAATATAGTCTCCGCAAGAGGTATGGTACATATGGGTAATAGTGAAAACCCTTATTGACACTACACTTACATATTTGGCTCCACTTTTTAAACCATACTCCTTTTATCTCTGTTATTTATTTTCAGATTGGGTGTGGTCTCACTTTACTCTTTTTATTTGTTATTTTTTCACTTTTTTAATTTTTCTTTTTTTTCTTTTTCTACCATACCCAACCCTTCTTTTATTTTCTCAACTTTTTCTTTATACACATCTTCAAAAATGCATACCTATGATAGCAACCCTCAACTTAGACAATTTGCTTGTGTTGAGGTACACAATGTCCAAGGAAAGACCAGGGCCAAAATAGGTTCATTGTAATTAAAATAAGAAGGTGAAAGGGTTAATACAAGAAAATAGTTCAATTTAGGATCAAATCGGGATCAAGGGATACTTATTTTGATTTGGTTGATTAGTAAGGAAAGAAGTGGACTTATTCAAGGGACACATCCTGTCCCAACAAACTATCCTATAAGCTAGGCATGACTAACCTGGCAAGTTCTGGATTGCATACACAAAGTGCACAATTAAACACCTCACACTCACATAGTGCATGGTTATATTCTTAATTTCTACCTATTTGATTCATGTAATGCTAATCTATATTTATTCTATCTCGAATACTTATGCCATAATAAGATCCAACAATAGCCATAATCTTATAGGTTCATAACGCATAATTAATAACAAAAATAGGAGGGGTATCATTTTAATCATCATAAAAATAATGAAAATTTGACTACACCAAGGTTCCTTACTTTTATCTTAACTAAACATAACAAATCTGCACAAACAAGTAAAAAAAATCTCCTAGTAATGCCAGCTCTACTATGATAGCACACTTTAGGTAAAAGATACGTGTTAATAAAAACCCTGAGTATGGCACACCCCCACCCCTAACTAAAAACTAATGCACTACCCTAGTTCATAACTAAGAAAAGAAGTATAACATGGGAGTGAAGATGTACCTGTTATGCTCTAGGCACTAGATACTTACCCTTAGTCAGGCCTTAGGAGGCATGTTGTGCATACTGCCAGGAGGTAGTGGTGGATGACAAGAGAAGGATTTGAACTCTTATTATTTGCACTTACTCTAGTTCACATGAAACTATGTAAGGGACTCCTTAGCTTCCCTCTTTATGCCCCACTTGAAATTATCTGAACTACAACTCCACTCAGCGGGCTCCAATACTCTCTTGCCTAAAGTAGTAGAGGAATCATTATAATAAACAAGTAGGTCAAAAACCAATGGTATAGTTTCAGAATTAGATGCAAAATGGAAGGTATGAGTGGGAGGTTGATAAAAGTGTGGCTCTTGGCTAATGTAAGAACCTCAGACCTCGACATGGCCACCTCATATCGAAGACTCGGTAAATGGAGAACCTGAGCCTTGTAGTGTCTCTTCCTCATATGGATATTAAACTACTAATCCTTCTATAAAACTCTCTAGTCCATGACTCAACCTATGCCTTTGATGTCTCAATAGTGGTACAAACCCATGGCTGAATTTGAGTTTGTAACTTGGCTAACTACGTATCGTTGTGAGTGTGGCATTTAACTAACTCCATCTGTCTATACACCAACTATTGGAAAAACTCGTGAGATACCATAACCATATAAGAACTAGGGAGGTGAGGGGGCACTATAGATGTAGAAGGTAGAGATAAAGTGATTTCAACCCCCTCACTGCCTACCCCAGCTGAACGCTATGTGGAATGACTATCTATCTCATGATCACCACCTAGTATCGACCTATATTCCTACTCAGTTAACTCTAAAGGCCCTTTAAAATTGGTTGCTCAAGATAAGGTAGAAGTATATTCCTTTTTTTTTGCAACTGGGATGGTGTCGTCTCAGATTGAACCCATATCGCCCAAACGGTTCACCTCAATAAGATGATCAATACGTGGTGACGCTAAAATTCCCATTGCATCACATAATCTCTGGTTTAAGAATGGAAATAGTATGCTGGTAATCTCTCCAAAAGCTCTCATGTATATCTCATCTTAAATAGACTGAGAGAAGTTTGTATCGTATCCATCTTTGATACTGGCCATAAGTACCATCCGATCCAGAGTAAGTGTGTTATCTTCTCCTATAGGACACAACCTGTGCCAAACTATAGTTCACCCAAACTTTCCTATGAAATGCAGAATAGACTTCTTGATATTCGCCTTCCCCTAAAACCAACGGGCATCAACATCATGCGATGCAATTTTGTGAGAAACCCAACTTAGTAAGTCTCTCCTCTATTCTGGATCCTTCATCTTTATTTGGCTTCTCACAGTCTTAATTCGATAATTAAACATAATAGTTGTAGCTAGCATCTTATAACCTGGACCAAAAAGGAATATCTGAATAGTCATCTTAGATATGTCAACTCAAGTATCTCTTATTAAAGTATGTGACAATGGAGGTTGGTCATGAACTCTCTAACCTATCGGTGTAATAAGGCCTATAAATACAACTTATAAAGCAAAGAACTCACGAACTAGCTCTAGGCTAAAAGATATGGAACGCTCATCCATATATCTAAGTTTGTATCTGTCAAAGATGGCCTTAATATCCGGGATACTATCCAAATCTATTATCTTGACATGGGGCACATCAGTTTTGCTCTGTGTATGCCTGCCCTGCTAAGTCAATTCAATATCCTAACCATAAATATCTGATACACACCATATCAGAATCTCTAGAACTACTGGCGTAATGAAGGTATGTGTGGACCCATGAACCTCAACAACTAAAGCTTAATCAATTGCATCTTCAGCACCCTCTGCAGACTCTGATTCATTCTCGGATTGGGGATAATCTATCTCCCTCTCATTGCTACCCAGCTGTTTTAACTCCGCTCCTCCTTAAACTGGGGAGCAGCCGTGTCTTTCTCATTGTCACAAAAATTAAATACCTTATTTCCCTCATACAACTAGAGAAGAGTAGGGGAACGTGGTTGTGATCTCCATGTATTCTTTATATAGGGCTTAGGCTGGGAAATAGGAGTTGGTGATGCATATGGCTTGTGCTACAACATAGGCTGAAGTGTAAGCTGAGAGGTAGGTTTTATAGTAGCATCGGCTATGACATCCTTGTTAGACTGAATTCATGTCTTGTGCAGTACTAATAGTGAAGTATGAATTAATTACTCATCTATGAAACCACTTGTCTTGGAAGACTCATCTACGAGTCTAAATTGTGGGTCATAATCTCGGTCCCTTTTGTTGGTGTCACCCTTATTTGGTGTCCTTATGGCGGCATGGTATCTGTTTAGTGGGAAAACATGGAAAAAAATTGCCCTGTCCAATCCCATTCACGGGTGAGATCCACGAGTCATAGATTACATTCATGATTCATGAAATGTGCTCATGAACTGAGAAGTCAGTTCATGAGTCCAATCCATGAGTTATGTAATAAGTTCACGAGTCATGATTTGACTCATGAAAATCAGAACAATGTTTTGAGTTTCAAAATCACAGGTTTGATTATTACAAGTCTAATCCGTGACTCATGAATGCAATTCATGGGACATGGGTTGGACTTGTGAGTAGAAAACTAAGATTAAACACTAATTTCTCATATTTTTTAATTCCAATTTGCTCCATGTCATACCCAACAAGTTCAAAATTGATAAAAAATTACATTTGTTCCTTTGTAGTTCATAGTGTTCCAATTTTCATGGTACAAGCCATCATAACTACAAACTTTAATTAGGGAGAGAATTATCAACCACACAATTATAAATTTAAAAAGCTTACCTTTTTTACAAATAAAGATTGAAACAATAGAAATAAATTGATTTTCGCAATTGATGGCCCTTTTATGCTTGTGTAGGATGAAATGGGGGTTTGGTGTTAGTGGTGGTGTTTTGATTGTAGTAAATGGTTAAGAAGGGTTTTTATTTGGTTGAAGTAGGAGGGATGTATTAGGTGGGAGCCTTTGAGTTTGAATGGGAATGGATTTTTGAGTATTGGATCCGTTTTTTTTGTTTATTTTTAAATGGGTTTTAGGGTTTTAATTAATGGAAATGGGTGAGTCAGGTTGGGTCATGTTGCATGGTCCGCTAAATATAAATGAAAATCTAAGATTTTTCTCACCTAGACAAGTGATGTGACCCACAATTCATCGGTATAACTCATGACCCTGTGGGTTGGGTTAGTGATTCAAGTTTAGAGTCACGAGTTGTAGTTGTGACTTGCACCAATAGGTTGGGATTCTCAGTCAAGTTTAAATATCATGAATCTACTCAAATTATAATGAGTTTATAAGGGAATAACTAAGAAATACCAAAACCAGCCAAGGAACACAACACAAAAATCGAGAACAAGACAAAAATAAGCAAAACACAACACAAAAATCGAGAACACAAGATAACAAACAAACTATAATGTAAAGATAGATAGTTTGACATATGAGATTACAAGAAATAGGAACCAAACTGTGTATCAAATGATAAGAACCCTAAAACCCAAAATAACAATACCAAACTCTTATGGTGACCACTAAGGGAATCAACTCCACCTTACAACCACCGTTTCTAAGCAAAGATCAAAAATGTCTTTTCCAAGCGCTACTCTAATTGGATTTTCCAAGCCCTATACTAAGTGTTCCTACCAATGGAGTTCAATAATGTTTATCTCACAATATAATCATAAACACTAAAAATCATATGACCTAATAAGAGTCTTATTTATAGTCTATTACAAATTAAATATAAAATAACCAAAGCACCCTTAATGAAAGAGACGGCCTTGGAGTGCAAAGGTGGGGCGGTCTTAGAGTGTTTAAAGCTCTTCAAGGCTCCAAAACCTTTGGTTCCACTTTGTACTCTAAGGTGGGCATCAAAGAAAAGAACCAAGCAACCTTCCATACACGGGATCGCTCTATGGTGTGCTCAAATCTGCCGCTCCACGTATGTTCCCTTGCCCTCATGCGACCAAAGCTTGATTCTTCATGTATTGGCCTCTCAAGATGTCATCAAAAGCTATGGTGGTCATTAGGCTCATATCATCCTCCCCTTATTAAAAAGGATTCAACCTCGAATCTAAACCTTGCAAGACCAAAGAAAGGACAAACAAGGATTACATCCTCATGACATGAGGGTTAGGATTAGCATAAACAATCATTTCATCATGCCAAGGTTGTACATACTTAAAATATAACCAAGGAAAGGCATACATGGATGAAGTCAAAGTATTTAAGCACATACAAATTCTTTCTTTCAAAAAAATAGACAAATTGGCAACCACAAGTTAAGATTCACTCAACTTAAGCACACATGTGTCAAGCAAGGATACACATTTAGAAGCCTTACCCCAAGGAAACAATGATACTTTTTCTCTAGGGATTTCAAGAATGACACTTTACTTGTGATTTAGACCAAGAAACAAGTTAGATGCACCAACATCACCATTTCCATATTTCGCACCTGGGTCAAATGGAAAAAGTCGCCATAGACATGGGTCTAGACAACACTCCTTTTCTACATTGGCTTCACCCAAACTACAAAATATACTCTTTACAATGGCATACATATCATCAAAAGCAAATTGAGAGTAGAGAAATGAATCAATTAAGACAACATCAACTAAGGTAAGCACTACTAGTTTCAACATCACCACCATGCGTACTCTCAACAATAAGGTCACACATAGTAGAATAGAAGTAAGTTGCAAACAATGAACACTTTTTCTTATTATGGAAGAACCCTCAAGTAGACACATACTAACACCAAAATCAAAGGGATTATTGCTTAAATCTTTATAAGAAGAAAACAATTCATCCTCATAATTACCAAAAAATTATGGGGTGTCATACAAAAGATCACATCCGTAATCTTTTTTGAAGGAATAACTGCCTATTAGGTTTCTTAAGTATTCAAGAAATTCAAAGCTATCATCACCCAATTGGTTATTCTTTTCCAAGACTACACATTCCTTACCCTTAAGAGTACTCTTATATTTCAAGAAGAAATTTCCATCTTTAGGAGGAATGTTGTCACACCATAGTGGGTTAGCATATAGGTAGTAGCCTTTAAGACAAGCTATACCTTCAACATCATTCTCACCACTATGTTCATTAGGAGTGATTATACCATCTTCAAACAAAACATTATACCAAAAGAGAGAATGATCTATCCCGGGGGTAGATTTGGAACAAGCAAGATCACTCTCTAAAAGATTATTATCAAGTTTCAAATATGTTTCAAGCATATGATTATCCCTATGAGCCAAACAAACATTAGAATCTTTATAAAGGACAAGCTCATGAGTTCACTCTTATGTTTTTTACCAACATTTTCAAATTCTTTAGTCACTTGAGGTCTATTAATTACAACACACATAACCCCAAGTCGTGGACTAGTTTCACACACAAGTTGATCAACACAATTCCCAAACGATGATGTACTATCATTCAGCACATTGACTTCAATACTAGATTTACATAAATTGATCATGCAAGAAGAGTCAATTCGGTCATCAATAGGATCAACTAGTGTATCCACAGTCACAACTTACACAACATCATCAAGAGGAAAAGAATCAACAAATGATGTGCTGTCATTTAACACAATGGTTTCAACACGAGTTGGTCATAAATTGATCTTACAAGAAGAGTGTATCCACACTCACAACATGTACATCATCAAAAAGTGGCAAAGAATCAATAGACTCATAAGTAGGAAGCTACTACTCACACATAATGGGATACTAGCCAGACAATCATCATTCATATGCACAAAATCGTAAGAGTAAGCTAAGATTTCCCTAGTCAAGTCTTCTAAGAGAATCTTCTTCTTTAGCATTTGTTCTTCTCTACTTGCCATGTTATACCTACATAATTGTCCTCAGAGATAGAAGGACAAAAAGTTACTCAGTTTGGTACAACCCCCTCACTACACTCCTCACAACCTCTCATTTTTCCACTCTTGGATTGGTACCTTGCGCACCCTTACTCCTCTCAATCTTTTGTCTCTTATTTTTAGTCAGATAGGAGTAAGTGATCACTTCTCTTTGAGACTTGGTAAGAATATACATAATGAGAGGATTCCCCATCAGTCTCTTACAACCCTAGGCCAATTTTGCATATTTGGACCTTTATATTGTGCAAACAAATTGGAACCTAAGCATACATAACCTTGTTTCAAGGGGAAGATATCGTACCACACATCCTTATAACATTCAAATTAGGTGAAGACAACCTTCACTCACTCGGTAACCTTATACTAGTCCAAGGAATATGGAATAAGTAAAGGTTCTCAAAACACCCCCACATGATCAAACATGGGTGGAATGATGTAGTTTCTATAGCACCTATCATCTAGCACAATGAGGCAGCCCAGAACCCTATAAATGATTACCCTTTTGGAGTGAACACTCCTTCTTGAATCAATATTGTAATACTTAATATACCCCATTGGCACATGAGTACCCTTCTGCCTTGGAGATGTATACCCTCTTCTTATCATGGAACAACCTACACTATAGCTAGTAAAACCATTCACACCACCTCAACCTTGATAAGATGTACTACAAGGTGAAGAATATGAATCTTTATACTCCACACGTACACTCTCACCATAGCTCCCATATTCTTTGCAAATAAAGGGGTTACACCTTACACTAATTCTAGGTTCGGAGTGGGAAGTGTAAGACTTCTCACATCCCCAACTTTATGATAAGAACCACTACATCATCTAAAGATTCACCATAAGCACTAGGCACTTCATTCACCTCATTTTCTCCTTCAAAACAATAACCCTCAATTCTGTCCATGTCTTAATCATGGCTATATTCATAGCCCCCATAATCTTCATCATCAATGTAGCCATAACATCCCTCACTACGACCATAGTCTCCTATGTCGTAATCACTATAGTCCGTATTAATCGAAGACATGTTCCCCTTATATCACCTTGTACCTATAAAATAAACAAAAAATATTAGTAGTTAAAGCTCCTCACCAACACTCATATACACTCACCTTTGTGATCCTACAATTGGAGCGGTGAATATTGAAAGTTCTTTATACTCCGGTAATCAATAAGGTGTCAATCACTACTTTGTGGCTGAAATAGATTCTTGTTTGATTGAATAAAGACACAAAAATAGAAAATCTACTTATGAACTGGAAACAAAGAAGTTCAACGAATCAAAACTAGAAAAGCTCACAAAGAACCAAAACACGAAGAAAATGGACTAAAATAACTAATTCACAATTTAGTAGGTGATTAATAATTTCTAATTAGTACTAGAATCAAGAAATGAAACTAAAGAAACAACGAAATAAAACCAAGAATCCAAAATTTGAGCCTAAAAATAGGTTGTATGAAAATGATGACGTGGAAGCTTGTGGTTGGTTTAAATTTTGAAATTTTCTTATTTTCCAACTTTGAATTTTTTATAAATATTCACTCTAGAGGGGTAGCAATTCAGTCTTGAGGGGGGAAATGAAAGAATTCAAGCCTTTTTGAAGCTCAAAAGAGTTTGAATTCATAACAGTCCCCCTTGTACTTTCCCTTGTACTTGAATATTCCTTTTGGCTTTTCTTCCTTTGGAAGACTTGGAATATGCTAGGAATATTATTTGAACAAATAAGTTCTACACCCTCTTTCTTCCTTTTTCAAGATCAAACAACCACTTTTTGAATGTTTCTCTTCAACGAATCAAAACTAGAAAAGATCACAAAGAACCAAAACACGAAGAAAACGGGCTAAAATAACTAATTCACAATTTAGTAGGTGATTACTAGTTTCTAATTAGTACTAGAATCAAGAAATGAAACTAAAGAAACAACGAAATAAAACCATGAATCCAAAATTTGAGCCTAAAAATAGGTTGTACAAAAATGATGACGTGGAAGCTTGTGGTTGGTTTAGATTTTGAAATTTTCTTATTTTCCAACTTTGAATTTTTTATAAATATTCACTCTAGAGGGGTAGAAATTCAGTCTAGAGGGTGGAAATGAAAGAATTCGAGGCTTTTTCAAGCTCAAAAGAATTTGAATTCATAACAGTCCCCCTTGTACTTTCCCTTGTACTTGAATATTCCTTTTGGCTTTTCTTCCTTTGGAAGACTTGGAATATGCTAGGAATATTCTTTGAACAAATAAGTTCTAAGCCCTCTTTCTTCCTTTTTCAAGATCAAACAACCACTTTTTGGATGTTTCTCTTCAACAACATATGAAGAGCATGTAGAACACAAGAACATTCAAAAATCGTAACTACACCAAATGAGCTCGGAATTGGGTGATTTGTGGTTCCCCAAGCTCACATTGGAATTCTCAACACCCACAACAAACTTTCAAGTTTAAATACTCAACCAAACCTTTGCTAAAAAATTAGATCCACCTTAAGTTTCTTCAAAATCAAGTTCAACGATGGTGGATGGCTCAAAATAACCCGGAATTGGCTCAAACTCTATATCTAGACTCTATTAGTGCTAGGGAAAAGGGATATAGCACCAGAAATAACCAAAATACATAAACATTTACTAGATATAGTCTCGGCCAAAAAGCAAAACTTGACATTACTATTTTTTTTTCAAATTTTGACTCTCTTTTTGTGTTGATTTTCTCAAGGTTACAACAATTCAAGGCTAAGAATTGTAGGAACAATTTTAAATGTGGCTCTTGATACTAAATGATAAGGGGATAACTAAGAAACACCAAAACCATCCAAAGAATACAAGACAAATACTGAGAAAAAGAAACAAGAAGCAAAACACAACAAAAAATTGAGAACACAAGATAATAAACAAATAATAATGTAAAGATAGATAGTTTGACATACGAGATTATAAGAAATAGGAACCAAACCGTGTATCAAAATATAGATCCCTAAGACCTGCAATAACAACACCAAACTCTTACGGTGACCGCTAAGGAAATCAACTCTGCCTTACAATCACTGTTTCTAGGAAAAGATCAATAATGTTTTTTATAAGCCATACTGCAATTGGCTTTTCTAAGTCCTACACTAAGTGTTCCTCCCAATAGAGTTCAAGAATATTTCTCGCAAAATATCATCATAAACAGCAAAAAAGCAAATAACCTAATAAGAGGATTATTTATAGTCTATCACAAATGAAGGATAAAATATCCAAAGCACCCTAAATGAAAGCGGCGACCTTGGAGTGCAAAGGAGGGGCGGTCTTAGAGTGTTTAAACTTTTCAAGGCTCCAAAAATGTGGGTTCCACTTTGTACTCTCAGGTGAGCATCAAAGGAAAGCCCTAAAAAATCTTCCATACATGGGATTGCTCAATGGTGTGCTCAAATCGACCCCTTCATGTATGTTCTCGTGCCCTCAATGCAACCAAAGCTTGATTCTTCATTTATTAGCCTCTCAAGATGTCATCAAAAGTTATGGTGGTCATTTATCTTGTTTCATAAGTCTAATACACTATTCATAGACCTAAGTTTAGGACCTGTAGACTGCACTCGTGAGTAGACTTACCTAAAGATGTTCGTTGTTTCTATTTTTTCTTAAGTCAATGATTCCTGCAAGCTTTCTTCCCTAAAAAAAAATACAAAGTTAGCACTAAAACTTTGCATTGCCTCCAAAGCAATACTTAATTTTATATTGTAGCACGATGTAGCTATGTTTGGTACTTAAACTTCACCAACAAGACCAAGGATTGCCTCCCATGAAGCACCTAATATAACATTACGGTATGACTCAACTACCTTGACTAATAAGACTTCACCAATTCTCACATTCCCCCACACTTTAATCTCCTCCATGTTTTCTATATAATGCTTAACATGCTGTCTATTTTCCTTGAATGGTACATCACTATCTTTATGTATTCAATATCACCATGTGGAAATACTCTCAGTATAGTAAATGGTCCAATCATCTAAATTTCAACTTGCAAAAAAACAAGCGAAGTATCAAATTTTACAAAAAAAATAAATCATTAGGTTGGAATTCCCTCCGTTCAATTCTTTTATCATGGTACAATTTCATCTTTTCCTTGTATAAGGCAAAACTCTCACAGGCATAAAGGTAGAATTCAACTATCTCATTCATCTTTCCAATCGCAAGTGTGTAGTATCACTTCACTTAAAAATTTTCTTTTTCATTGCTCTTGGTGCCTTATCTCAACTCCAATTGGTGTCATACTATACACCAGCTAATATGGAGATGCATCAATGGAAGTCTTGTATGTTGTCTGATAGGCCCATAATGCATCATCTAACTTTCTCAACCAATGTTGGCATTCAAGTCTTCAACAAAATAGACTTTATCTCTAGGTTAGAGACTCAACTTTCCTATTTTTTTGCGGATGATAAGGTATAGCCATATTATGCTTCACACCATATTTCTTATGTAGGGCTCCGAAAAGATGATTGCAAAAGTGATACCTACCATCACTACTAATTCCCATTGGGTACTAAATTTAGAGAAAATATTCTTCTTTAGGAATGTTGTGAGACTCTTACCTTCAGTGTTTTGAAGTACTTTGCTTCCACCCACTTAGAAACATGGTTGATATCTACCCAAATATACGTCATCCTATGCAAACTCACATATGGCCCATAAAATTGATACCCCAAACATCAAACAACTCGAGCTTCCAAATAATGGATGGGAGTCATAAGAAACTCATGCTTTTGTGAAATATTCCTCTGCCTTTGGCATTGGTCATAGGCCCTATCAAAGCCATGTACATCCTTATAGATAGTCGGCCAATAGTAACCATATTGAAAGAATTTTTAAGTAATAGAAGTACCTCCATGATGACGCCCAACTGGGGACAAATGACATGCCTTTAAAATACTCATCGTCTCAACATTTGGAATACACCTCCAAATTATACCATCAGCACACACCCAAAATAAGTCTGACTTATCCCAAAAGAACTTTCCCACTCATGAATAAATTGCTTGCACTATTGAAATGACATATCTTCTGGGACAAGATCACTTGCTAAATAATAAGCAAACTCTATAAACTAAGGGATTAAGTCTTTTGATGTACCAAGACTTGCTTATCCAAAAAAAGTATCATCAATTAAAAGCTCATCCCCTAGTTTTAGCATCACTTCCTTCTCTAGGCATGACAAATGGTCTGTATCCTGGTTTTTGATGCCCTTTTGATCCTTAACCTTAAAATAAAATTCCTATAGCAGAAGTACCAATCGAATCAAACTCGGCTTAGCATTTTTATTTTCCATAAGGTACCTAAGAGAAGAATAAATAGTATGCATAATGACTTTGGGCCCGATCAAGTAGGAGCAGAATTTTTCAAAAGCAAATATCACAACAAGAAATTTTTGTTTAGTCATCATGTAATTTTTCTGTGTGCGATTTAAGGCTTTGTTGCCATAGTAGATGGGGTAAAGTATCATCTCTTTTCTTTGTCCTAGGATACTCCTGGGAGCCAAACCATTCACACCATACATCATTTCGAATGGTAAGGTCCAATCAGGGGACACAATAATAAGAGTTGAAGTCAGCCTCTCTTTCAGAAACTCAAAAGCCTTAAGACAAGCATTATAAAACTCAAAATTTACCTCCTTGTCAAATAATTTGCACAATGGATTTGCAATTTAGAGAAATCCTTGATGAATTCCTTATTGAAACTTATATGACCCAAGAAACCTCAAATTGCCTAACATAAATCGATTGAGGCAATTTTTCAATTACCTCAATATTAGACTTGTTGACCTCTATCCTCTTCTTTGAAATTTTAAGCCCAAGCGCTATTCTTTCCTTGACCATGAACTGACACATTTCCTAATTTAGGACCAAATTGCACTCTAACATATTTTCCAAGCATTAGACAAGAGCCAACTACTCATTAAATAAATCCCCTACAAGTTGGAAATTATCTATGAAAACCTCGGTAGTGTCCTCCATCGTGTCAAAAGAATGGACATCATGCATGACACGACCCGAACTAGGGCCTGGCCATGACGGACATCCCAAACCATGAAGGCCAGGACACCCTATTCTATATAGTAATCATGCACAACATTCATATAATAAAATAATATGCGGAAATATAATATAATATGGAAACATGATCATATTCTGGATTCAGCTCAACAATGAAGAGTGAAATACAATACCAACTAACAATATTTGAAAATCGCCTGTGAAATCTCTACTATATGATCAAATAACAACTGTCTAAAAACTGGGACAAGGCCCTCAGTAGAGTAAACCCATAACTAATGATAAATGTCTGAAAGTAAATAGGCCTTCTGAAATATAGAAGGCTTACCAACTAGACTCTACACTTCTGTCCAAAGTAATCTACTGCTTATTAAGACCCCTAGATTGTGCCTCAAAACTTGGAAGGTAGGGGGGGTCAATACAGATGTACTGGTACGCAGAGCGATCCAAAATAAAGCTTTTGATATAAATAAAATAGTTGAGATCTAGTTATAAAACATCATATATGATAAAAAAATCCAAAACACATGGGCATCTTTAATAGCCATAAAACCTTTCTGTCAATGCAATTTCTGATCTTCGTATTACTTCTGAGTTAGGTGTTACGTCCCTACAGGTCTAAAACCGCACGAGCTATATGGAGTCCACCATTGACTCGGTGGGGAAGCCCCCAACCCAAGTGTGCCGTAAGGGTTGGAGTGTCTGAGTCTAATACGCCACAAGGAACTAGACAGCGTAATATAATATTTTCAGATCGACAAATCACAGTTTTGGGCAATGAGTTGTGTGAACTCGTACCTTCTTCGGGGGACCACCTAACATCTCTTTATGCTTAATTTTATCCATTTCTAAACATATATCTTTCTAAAATCTTACATCTTGAAAATCTGGTTTTTATGTTTATTTGAGTCTGTTATGCATTGTCTATTTTGGTATCGTCATATCAAGACTTACAAGTCATAATTCTGAGTCATAATGTGTTAAGCATAATTCTTTCATAAGAACTTAATTTAGACCACCCAATATTTGCAATAGTATGAGATAATTTCATGTTCTGAAACATAAGTCAAAACTATGCAAGAATTCTTCAAACATATGGTAGTCATGTGCATTTGGAAAAACCATGCACTCTTTCATTATATGTATATACAACATTTATCAACATTCATAACCGTATCTTTTTATTTCAAAATCATGTTCAAGTCATAGTATAAATCAAGACTTTTTATATCAAGCTTTACAAGATCCATTTCAAAACAATCCATAGTATATCATGAGTAAACAAAAATCATAACAAGAGAGGGATTTTTAATGAGTCATGCTCTCATCTTAATCATCAATCCTTAAAACGTGTGCTTACATATATATACAATTTCGAATCAATATGGAAGAAGGTCTAAAGACCAAAACAATATCGTCAAAACTTTTAAAATATGATTATATTTATAAATCCAAAACCCCATGCTTAAAATCATGATTTCTATGCCAATGAGATTTTAGGAAAACCCTGGTACCTTAATTTATGACTCTTAAATGAACTCTTGCATTAGGGATTTTATTCGAACAATTGATGGATGCTTCTTGTAGCCCTCACAATGGGCATTCTGAATCTCGAAGAATTATTGAAAACCTATGATAAAATCTTAGGATTTTGGGTTTTTAGTTTAAAACCCTAGAGAGAGTTTTAAATTTTTGTGAAGAAAATATGAATAATGTGGTCACTTGGGAGAAAAATCCAATGTTTAAGCTGTAAGGGGGTGCAAATTACCCAACATAACCTTAAAGATGAAATAAAATATAACTAGGAGCCAAATTTTATGGGCCACCGAATGCGGCACTATTGCGGTGGCTCACTAGAAAATAACGAATGGGATTCTTAGGGTCACCGTAATGCGGAACCATCATGTTGTACCACTGGTTGGGACTTGAAACTTCAGCGCAACAAGCCACAATCGCCCTAGGCTACCAAAATTTAACAATTGTTAATTAGACTACCTCCGCGACACGCCATGTACCAAAAAGACAGTGTTTTTTGATTAGGACTAAAATTAGCCATAACATCTTGCCTAGGTATCGGATTTGGGTGAATCTTATATCGATGGAAAGCTCATTCAATATCCCATACTACATAATTAGTTAACATGGAAAATTTGCAAAGGATTTATGGCTTTTGGATTATCTACGCATAGAAATGATGGTTTTAGTTCTAGCCCAAAATATGGGGTGTTACATTATCTCCCCCTTGGGATCATTCATCCCCTAATGATGGGTAGGAACATTGAAGCTTTAAGGTATGGATTAATGCTGACCTGATATGTCTTCTAAGAAAGGATATAACTGATCTGAAACATTTAAACTTCTATCGTGAAACTAAATTCTGAGCTTACTTTACTTTACTTGCTTGAAAGACCTGATTCATGCTGAGAGTCTATGATTCCCATTGAAGTGTTTATGCTCAAATCACACACATTGGATTTGGAAGTGATAACTTATGTAGGTACGAATCATGAGGCAACAAGATTTAGACCGCAGAAAGGTATTACTCTGTCTGAGCTAAAATAGATGGAAAAATTTAAGATAATGTGTTGAACTTTTATAAACTGAGTCATCACTAAATAACTGAATCTGAAACATGATGCTTGGAATGAACTGAGTTCGAAACTTATACGGATGGAATAGATTATCTTTTGAAATGGTCATACGTATAGGACTTCGGATATTAGAGCTGGGTGAAAAGGTAGAAGACCACTGTAACTTGTCTGCGTGACTATTAAATTGAATTATACTGTACACATATACTTAACTGGAGTATCTCATCAACACTCTTTCTAAATAAGTCCTAGTAGTATTAGGGAGAAAAGAATCTCTGACATGAGTTACACAATACATACAACTAAGGAGTCACAACAATGACACTACTCTATAGAATGGAATATAGACATATAACTCGTACTCTAGTACAGAATTACCAAACCTTAGGCAATGCAACTTCTTACTTTCCAGATTAGCCACACTTCTAAAATACTCTCTAAACTATACTTTCCCCTTAAACACCATGCTCATTGATTCAACTTATTTTTCTCCCATGGTCGCTGATATTTCTATCTTCTAATGTCTAAACTAAACTAAATACCCTCATTATCTTCAAGCCTAACTCAAAATCACAAAACACACCACTTAATACCATAGTACTATTCTGAATCATGAACTTAGCACACCCTGCATTTCATAATTCCTCATCTTCAGCATAATGCTTATTGCAACTACAACAATCACCTTTAACTTCGTATTAGACATTCACAAACACTCAAGGTATCCATCCACATGTATACAGACATGATATTTAAGCCTATCTTTATACCCACATATACACTTCTAAAAAACAGTCATAAAGCATCTTTCTCATAATCTCTAATATTACCATCCATAACAACTTTCCTGCACTACTCAGATTAAACACATAAGATATTCTCAACTGACCAAACCATAAAAAAAAATTCACCTCAAAATTCTTTCTAACTTAAAAGCTTACATAAAACAAGCACACAATAATTTTAACCAAATATGACACATAAAACTTCAACTAACCTTGACATGCATCAAAGACTCACCCCAATTGTTGCCTTATCTCAAATAAGCATATAACTATCTTTCATCAGTAAGAAATGTTTACTCTTTCCCATCTAAAAAATTGTTCATCATTACTATCTTGACCTAAGAGAAAAATGTCACCACCAATTGGAATATCGAGATCTGGAACATAAGGGGAGTACTAAGCATAACTTTATACCCTACTGAGGCATGAGGAATAGAGCACTCACGGCATTGACTTTTTAAAGAGATCTAATCTGAGGACGTACCTGATATGAAATTGAATTTTTACTGATCGTTAAGAGTAACACATGTGCACAAGAGTCATGAACTGTATGACCTGAAATTTTGGAATTCATAACTTACAGAATGTGATTCTAACTGTTGAACAAACTGGGAACTCATCACACTAGGAACTAGGAGAGTACATGATTCCTTATCATATGCATGAACATGAGGTATGATCATTAAGTTGACATATAAAGCATGAGTATGTATCAGAATAACTAAAGTAAACTGCTAAAATAAGAATATATTGAGCAACATTCTTTCTCACGGACAATTCCACAACTTACTGGCACATCTATTAGCATCTGAAAACTTGACTTGGTTACTCGTTCTATCATCTCCCCCTTAGATTTAATGCATTATTCTAAGCCTGTGAATCACTATATACACTCAGGTATAAACTAAAATCACTTTACTCTAGAGTCGGGGATCTAACAATACATATAAAACTAAACTTACCATGTAAGACGGTATCTTCATGTATAGAAACCAATGCTAATACCTCCTGCAAAGATTCAACCCTTAGGTTTTTATAGACCTAAAAGTCATCATATAACAGCTTAAACATTCACCAACTTGGATTCTTTTAATATTAATCATGGATATCTCAAAATGTTTGACGGACCATACCACTTCTTTCATAGTCTACCGTATAATGACTCCAAACTTATATTTCTAAACCATGATAATCAAGATTATGTAAAAAGGCTCAACATCTTTAATCATAACTCTATAACTTAGCTATTAAGAATATCGTATTTTATCTAACTAGTCTTTATCCACTTAGCAACTCAACAATACTACTAACCACACAATATGCAATGGTCCTTGAAAATAATGAAACCCCATGGCACCTTGGGCGTACTTCTTCATCATACTTACAACATCAGACTTGATTACGAATCAAATAAACTTAAGCCCTTGTATACAATGTTCAAGCCTACTAGATCACTTTCACAAAACTAACACCCACCACATCAATTCATTATATCCACCATGATCACAATCTACTATTCTAACTTAGTGTCTATTTCTATCTATGATGAACTACCACTTCATACAATATTCTTACATGCCAAAACATCTGGAAACATTAATCCACCAAAACTTCATAACAGTAAGGATCAATTACAATCCTATGATGTGTCTTATTTAAAATCCATTAACACATCTTTCTTCTACACATTATTACTATCTACCCCTTTTATACAACTAAAATTAGTTCATGGCTCCATAAGTCCCAACTAAACTCCCTCTTGCAACCTCAAGGGCATTAAAATAAACACCACTCATCCACCAAGTGCCTTCATCAATAACCTATAATTTCCTTACAGGACAAATACTGTCAATAACTCTTTCCATACTTTAAGTAAACAATAATTCACCTTAGCTAATAACTCCTTCTCTACCTTACCTTCTGCTAAACAACACACAGGGACACATCACTTCATTACCGACTCAATCATATGCAGAAAGATTCAGCCATACATAGATTCAATAAATTGCCCTTATCACTTTTCTTGCCATTACACCACTAAACCCCAGTTCCAACTAAAAGAACAAGAAGTTGCTAGTGAATTAAAATAGGCCTCACACGACTTCACTAGACTTTAACTTTGTGTTTTGAACAAGAAATGAGATGAATGATATGGCAACTATGCTAGTGAATCGAAAGAGCCCCTCATGGCCTCACTAGACTTTCAGTTTCAACAACACAATATAACAAGATTATAAGAGACAAAAACTTGACACACAATAATCAATGATCTAAGAATACACATCTTACTCTGTATAAATAAAAATCTGAGTAAAAAAATTCCCCTATAAACTACCATAAAATTCACACATGCTACTAGCTACCATATTCGTCTATCACTATAAAGGGGTAAATAATCCTCAGACATAAGTTATTCAACTAAACATATTTATCTACATAAAAGTCATCCTCACTCTGATTTCTAACCTTGTAACTTCATATCACCAACTTCTTGGTCTAATCTCACTACCAATAGGTCATGACACTAACACTTTAACTTATACTACTACTCGAGTAGAAATACAGTTCCAATATTCTGCTATACCTCATTCCCTCTTAAGCATGATCTCTACAATATAAATTTTTGAAAATGGCTGAATACACTTAATACTGCAGGTTGAAAAGCACAATTTCATTAGAATCAAAGTTCACACTATAATCAATATACCCTGGAGTAATAATGGGCTCTTCTCAAGTCTTTGCACAAATTTTAAAATATTATATGACTTAATCAGACAGGACCATATCATTTAGACTCTAAACTTCTGTACTTGAATCACTCCAATAATGAGACATGTCTGAGAACATCAGAGTAAGAAAAGAATTGGGATGGCTATTACTTTCCTATGGGCAACATCATAGCATAAATTAGAGTATGAAACAAGAATATTCTAACTCTATTGCACGAACTAGAACATAAATAAAGAGAGACATTTCTAAACGCCTTGTAGCCTCTTTCTTATAAGTATAGCGCGCTATACACCCATAAATAGGACTCTACCCAACAAGATTTCGCAAACACCCTGGGACCATGAATCGTGCTTTGATACCAAGTTTGTCATGACCCGAACTAGGGCCTAGCCGTGACAGACATCCTGAACCATGAAGGAAAGGACACCCTATTCTATTTGGTAATCATGCACAGTATTCATATAATAAAAAAAGATGCAGAAATATAATTTAATACAAAAACATGATCATATTCTAGATTCAGTTCAACAATGAAGAATGAAATTCAATACCAACTAACAACATCTGAAAACCATCTACGAAATCTCTACAACATGATCAAATAACAACTGTCTAAAAATTGGGACAAGGCCCCCAGTTGACCAAAACCATAACTAATGACAAATGACTAAATGTACATAGGACTTCTGAAATATAGAAGTCTCACCAACTAGATTCTGCACTTTCGTTCGAAGAAATCTACTGCTTATCAGGACCCCTAGATTGTGCCTCAGAACCTGGAAGGTAGGAGAGTCAATACAGATGTACTGGTATGTAAAGTAATCCAAAATAAAGTTTTTGGTATAAATAAAATAGTTGAGAGCTAGTCATAAAACATCATATATGATAAAATTTCCAAAACACATAGGCATCTTTGATAATCATAAAAACTTTCTGTCAATGCAGTTTTTGATCTTCATATTACTTTTGAGTTAGGATGTACTCCCCAAAAAGTCTAAAAAACCATAGGCTATATAGAGTCCTCCATTAACTCGGCGGGGAAGCCCCCAACCCAAGTGTGCCGCAAGGGTTGAAATGTTTGAGTCTAAAATGCCACAGGGAACTAGGCCAGCGAAATATAATATACCCGGATTGGCAAATCACAGTTTTAATCAATGAGTTTTTTTAACTCGCTCCTTCTGCGAGGGACAACCTAACATCTCCTTATGCCCAATTTTATCCATTTCTAATCATATATCATTCTGAAATCATAAATCATGAAAATCTTGTTTCTATGTTTTTCTACGTCTTTTATGGCATTGTCTATTTTGGTATCATCATACCAAAATTTGCAAGTCTTAATTCTGAGATGTAATGCATTAAGAATAATTTTTTCATTAAAACTTAATTCAGACCACCCAACATTTACAATAGTATGAGATGATTTCATGTTCCAAAACATATGTCAAAACTATACAAGAATTCTTCAAACATATGGTGGACATGTGCTTTTAGCAAAACCATGCACTTATTTATTATAAGTATATTCAACATTTATCAACATTCATAACCCTCTCTTTTTATTTAAAAATCATATTCAATTCATATTATAAATCAAGACATTTCGTATCATGCTCTTCAAGATGTGTTTCAAAACAATCTATAGTATATCATTAGTATAGGAAAATCATAACAAGAGAGAAATTTTTCATGAGTCATGCTCTCAATTCAATCATCAATCTTTAAAACATGAGCTTACATATATATGAAATTTCCAATCAATTTGGGGGAAGGTCTAAAGTTCAAAATAATACTGTCAAAACTTCTAAAACATGATTATATTCATAAATCCAAAACCCCATTCTTAAAATCATGATTTCTATGCCCATGATATTTTAGTAAAACCCCGTGTACCTTAATTTATGACTCTTGAATGAACTCGTGCTTTAGGTATACTATTCAAACAATTGATGGGTGTTTCTTGTAGCCCTCGCAATGGGGATTCTGAATCTTGAAGAATTATTGAAAACGCACAATAGAATCTTAGGATATTTGTGTTTTTAGTTTGAAACCCTAGAGAGAATTTATTGTAAATTTTTATGAAGAAAATATGAATAATGTGCTCACTTGGGAGAAAAATCTCATGTTTAATCTGATAAGGGGGGTGGAAATTATCCAACATACCATTAATGAGACAGAATAAAATATAACTAGGAGCCCAATTTTATGGGTCACCACAACACGCTACTATCATGATAGCTCACTAGAAAATGAAGAATGCGATTCTTGGGGTCACTGTGATGCAGAGCTGTTGCGTTGTCCCACTAGTTGGGACCTAGAACTTCAGCGCAATGCGCCACAATCACGCTAAGTTACTGGTATTTGAAAATTATTAAATAGACCACCTCCGCAATGTGTCAAGTACCAAAATGATAGTGCTTTTTGACTAGGACAAAAATTAGCCATAACATCTTGCCCGGGTATCGGATTTGGATGAATCTTATATCGACAAAAAGCTCATTTAATTTTTGCATACTACATAATTGATTAACATGGAAAATTTGCATAGGATTTATGGATTTTGGATCATATAATCATAGAAATGATGGTTTTTGTTCTAGACCAAAATACGAGGTGTTACAATGCAATGCTTAAAAGTGGAGGGTGCATTACAGAGACCGAAAAACATCCTTTTAACTGCAAATGTACCATATGGACAAGTGAAAATGGTTCTTTCTTATTCATCAAGAGTAATAGAAATCTTATTGAACCTCAATAAATATTAAGAAAATAATACCATCCTCTACCTGCAAGGCGATCTAGCATCTGTTTCATGAACGGTATGGGAAAGTGGTCCTTCTGGGTCCATTATCTAGCTTTCTATAATCTATGAAAACTCACCATCTAGAGACTTATCTAATATGAACTATCTCATTATTATCATTAGGAACCATAGTGACCCAACCCTTCTTTAGGAAAAACTGATTCAGACTCATCTATTTATTATCAGCAATCGGATAAACCATACCTACATCTAACTACTTAATGATTTTCTTTTGTTGCAAACTCTTGCGCATGAGGATTTAATCTATACTGATGATCAATGCTAGGTACACATTCTAGCTCAAGTTAAATTTTGTGAATTCAAATTTTGTGTGGAATTCTGAGTATGTTCGTATAGTCCAACCAATATCCCTCTTAAACCTCTGCAAATTTTATATCAAAGTCTTAACCTTCCACTCTAATAAATCTGCTAAGTAATAACTAAAAAGGTGTTATTGTCCCCTAAGAATGCATAACAAAAATGAGAGAGAAGAGCATTCAATACCAAAATTTATGGCTCCTCAATAGATGGTTTGGCCAGAGGGGTTGCTCTATTTTTTAGATTAAGGTCCAACTTATTTGGCGCATAAAAGTATGAACCTTTATATGCAAGTACACTCATCAACTCATAATACCCAACAATACCATCACTATAAAAATTCTTTAGCATAATTCCAAGCGCCTCAACATCAAGTATCTCTTTAATTGGTGAAACCAACACTTCTTCATCTATTGTATCTATTACAAAAATTATATGAATATCCTTTGGTTGCTTTATCGATTAACACACATTGAATATGATCTGCTCATCGTTAAGTTTGAACATTATCTGTCCCATCTCTATATCAACCAATGCCCTACCTATGGCTAGGAAAGGCCTTACCAATATGATAGGGACATCAAAGTCAACCTCACAATTAAGAATAAAAAATAGCTATAAATATGAAAGAATCTACCTTTACCACCATATCACTCAAGATACCGACTGGATTGTTCACAGCGCAATCCGCCATCAAAAGTCTCATAATGGTCAACTTAGGCAACCCCAACTTCCACTGTTTGTAGAGGACTAGCAGCATTAAGATAATGCTAGCTCTCAGATCATATAAAGATGATGCAAAATTGTAAGACCCAATAGTACAAAGAATAGTGAATGCTCTAGGATCCTCTTTCTTTTCCATTAAAGATCTAGAGGCAATGACGCTATAATGGCAAAAATTATCCATATGCTTACAAATCCCTGTTCTCTTCTTGGTAACTATGTCTTTCATAAACTTCAGAAAAACAGATATCTATCTAGATCTTCCACAGGAGGGATCTTTATACATAACTTTTTAGCATAGAAATAAACTTCTAATACTCTCCTTCTTCAGCTTTTTTCTTCAACCTTTGGGGAAAAGGTGCAGAAGTTCAAGAAAGGGATTCAATACTGGTCTGACCTTATTTACCCTTTTATTTATTAGAGTTAGTCCCTTTTTATTCAATTGTAGGATTTTAAGGTGCCCTATCATTCATTACCAACTTTTTGTTTCATCATCAATCGCATCATCAATATCCACAAGGTTATTCCCTATGTCATTAATCACATACATGGGTGGATCAATAGTCGCCTTACTTCTCTGAATGGCAATATAGCTAGACAATGACTATCATTCTTTGAATTATGAATAGTGTTGCTCAAAAAGGTTCCTAGTTGATGATAGTTTAATATGGCAGATATCTGCCAAAATTATTGCTTAAGATACTTAATAGCGATTGCATGTGAATCTATATTTTGGCTTAATCCTAAAATATTTGCCTTAATTTGCTTAAGGAACCTCTTTTAGTTCTCCAAACCCTTCACAAGTATTGCAAGAAATGCTTTCATTCTGGAACTCCCAAACTCAACATCTCGGTTCCTTAGTGGAGTATAAAGGTCACCCTTATCCTTGTAGTCATTTTTCCTCCTCCAATCACCATCACACTCTCTACTTTTTTGCCTATACTTGTCTCTACAATAGTTCCAACCTTGATTCCCTGGCCTTGAGTTCCAATTTTCTTTTTAGACCTTTGGCCCTTTGCTCGAAAACCTACCATATCTCTATTCAAATACTTGGCTTCTTCCTCAGAATCAAACTCTTTATTAATAGAAGCCTTACCTGGTGACCCCACTATATTTGCCTTTTTTGCTCCAATTGCTGCCAATTGCTTCATAAGCAGGCCAATCTCGATTCTCAACTATGCTATCTCTTGATCCACCGTCACCTCTAATGCTCTCTTTTTACTGGAAGCACTAATTACATAAGTACTAACTAATCTATCCACCTCCCAAGTATACCACCTTTGGTTGGTTTTAGTGGTCCAACCAAAGATTTTAGAAGCATGTTCCTATTGAAGACTTATGAAGGCTTTACCTATAATAGTATCTGCTACAACCTTGGTATTAGAATTCAATGCCCTATAAATATCGCAAGAATGTTTCTCCCGGTTATTCTGTGATTTGGAACATTCTTTATATTCTTCTTTAATCATAACCTTGTCTTATATAGTGCCTCTGAATGAAATTATCTTAAAATATATATCTCGTCCTTTAATTACAACTTTCTAAAAGGTGGGAAAAATTAATCCAAGAACTATGTGCTCAACTTATTCCAAATAGTGATAAATGCATAAGGCATCTCTCCTAACCACAAAGTCGCCTCCCCTTTAATAGAGAATTTGAACAACCTTAGTCATATAACTTCCTAACTCATCCAGATATATTGTATGAAGTGCAAATCCTCACAAATTTTATAAGGTGCATATTAGCATCATCGGTAAGCAGACTAACAAATATCCCTTCAATTTTACTCACTGGATAGTCTTATGTTTAAAGGGCCCCAAAAGCAATTATTTCGCACTAAGTACAACTGACATTACAATTTTAACACCTGGAGATTTAGAACATTTTATTTTTGGCCTTTTCGAGTTTGAAACATTATTTTATGAGTTAAAATATGTTTAAGAATGTTAAAATGGTCACCCAAATAGTTTTGGAAATTGTTCAGAGTGATTTTGGACCACCGAGATAGTAAGCCTCTGTGATTTCAGTGTGTCCCAAAGGTTAGTCTCTGTGATACACAGTGTGTCACGGAGGTTAGTATCTATGATACATAGAGCGTCATGGACTATAGCCTCCATGATAGGAATCGTGTCATGGAGGCTATCTATAGTCGAGCAGCTTCTTTGAAGTTAAAAGGGCATTTTGGTCCTTTTCCTCTCCCTAAATACCCAATTCACAAATTAAAACCCAAGAGGGTCATTATTTTCCCTATTCATCACTATTTAATGACACTCAATCTCCTCCCATTCTCGAAAACACAAAGAATCAAAAGTTTTCTCTAAGAATTCACCAATCCAAGGTCCTAATTCCAACTTTTCTTATAAAATTAAAGAAAACTCAGGTTTGTGGGGTATTTATAAATGGGTTCCTTTCACCTATTGAGTCCCAAATATCCTTAATTTTTCAAGTATAAAACCTTTTCCCTGTTTTGATGAAATTTAGATGTCAGATATGAATTTATTCAACTTTCTCTTAATAGTTTTAACTACAAACAATGACAATGTGTTCCCCATATGAATTATGTTCTTACATGATTTGTAAAATTAGTACCCTATATCATGTTTAGTTGACACCATGTTGATTATTAATTTTTGAATTTAACCATGTGATCATATTTTCCTTATAAGTTTAACATCTTCCCATACTCATAATCATGAATTTCATAAGTTAAGTGAAATATACTTATGTTTTGGGTCTTCGAATCATTAATATCCTTATAGTATCATGATAATGTTATTGTACTTAATGTATTATTTAATGTTGATGGCTTATGAACACCCAATACTTGTATATTTATGCATGTTTCTAATTTCAAGCAACAAGTCAATTAGATCATGATATATTTTCATAATTAGATTATCATATTTATGTTGAGAAATTATTATTTGTGAATCCTATTAAGTTAAATCACTACTAGTGTCAGTTCAATTAGGAGTAGGATTTAGCTCCGAATGAATCTAAGGATGAAGGCTCACCCACCCGTAGAGGACCTACGACCTTTAGTAGCAGTTCCTAAGATCCAGAACTACATATCTAGTGTTTGTTATGAGATGTCACCCGCCAGTAGAGGGCTTACTCTCTTAGAGGTCACCCTCCTATATGGACTGACACCATAGTTCTTTGGGATACTAGTTTAGTGGATCTATGCATCCAGTGTTAGTACCCATGACAATATACTGATACCCTTCCAACTAGGGTTACAGGTTGGACCCCGATTAGCTCAAATTAGGGCATGTCGATTTAATGATAGCTCCCACAGTTTTAGTTCAGCACTCATATTATATCAGTTTAGGCTTACAGGACCTAGTGTTTAGTTCACCAGCAATTCAGTCAGTTAGTTTTACAAATCATTTCAGTACATGCTTCATGTGGTCTTGCATTCATTTTACAAGTTCATGCATTTATGCTCAATATCTGTTTGTACTTTAGTTAGTCTTTATCTTAGGTACTAGTACATTTAAAGTACTAATCACATACTCTTTTTTGCACTACATTGTCTTATAACATAGGTTCGGACGCTCAGTTTCTCGATCATCCTTAGTCAGTTCAGTTCCACTCAACAATAGTTATGTTGAGTCCTCATCCATTGAGGATAAGTTATTTGTAGTTATTCTCAGTACTTCCTTAATTTTAGTTAATTAAATTTAATTGGTGGTTTGTACCATAAACTCCTCATAATTTAGAGGCTTTCAGATAGTTAGACTTATTTCTATTTTTTTAATTAGAAGTTCAGACATGTTGGGCATTGTTTCAGTATTACATCTTGATAGAATTTCTTATCAGTTTAGCTTCTACATCTGATGTCTTACTATTACTTTATTTAGTGCACACAGTAGGTATCAGATTCATAGGTTAGTTTAGGGTCACTTGTGTCCTTAAGCACCGTGTTATGACTAGGAGGTAGTCTAGGGCCGTGAAAAACTTGGTATATATGCCTAACATTGTAAAGTGTCTTAGGGTCTTTAAAATCCACATTGATTAGAGTCTTGTGCATAGGTGTGATGTGTTAAACACTTATGGTCAAGAGGCAATGAGATGTTTTAGTAAAGTTTCCCTTATTTCAGTATTCATATTGTGTGAAAGAGCATGATCTCTATTAAATTCCATTTTCTAACTCATCCTTCATTTGTTTACGAAAAATTCCTCCAAGAAGAAATAACGAAAGGAGGAATGGGGATCAGCCCGCACCATCACCTGTTCAGGAAGACCAACTAAACGAACATGTTTACCATGCTGAATTTAGAACCATGTTCACCATTTTGACCCAGAGTATAGATGCTTAGAATAACCAAAAGGTTTTTGCCCTATCTAATCACTACTAGAAATTACTCCTATGGGAACAGATTTTTTTGCAAGGATTACCTATGCTTTGTTGTAGATGGACTATCAAAATGATTGAACTTGTTGGCAAAAATTCATAGTCCTACTGCTACCATATAACACTATAACCATCGCTACTAGAATTTAACCATTTTAATAGGTTATCCTATAGAAATGGTTATTAAAACTGTCAAAAAAGTAATCAATCACAACACTTAATAGAAAAAGAAAAATGGTTGCATCAATTTCATTACTTATCCACCAAAAACTCACATGTCCACCTAAAAATATCCAAGCCAACAAAGCTATTATCTCTTAGCTATTCGACACTCTAAATAAACTTATCTCAAACCATTTCTCTAAAATAGATACCAAAATCATACAGTGAGCTCAAATTATTTGATTGTTCTATTGTGTTTGATTATTCTACTGTGTTCGATTGTTTGATTGTTTGATACCTACATAATTATAGTTATGTAAAACCGACAGATTGTTCAATTGTTCTTTTACAACTTCAACAAATTATTCTTTAAAAAACCCACGTCTATAACTTTAAAAATTATAAGCTCAGCGACCTCATACAACTGTAGATTTGTGTTAAGATAGACAATCTCTCTCTTGATTTGCAATTTCAAACCAAATTTAAACTATTGATTTGTGTTGAAAAGTACAAAATTTGTACTTTAATTTCTATCAAATTTACACTTCAATTAGGGATTTTAAGGTTAGTGCATTTGTTCTTGTAATTGACAATTTTAACCTAATTTTTTGAGTTTTTTGGGGGTTTTCTTATCCTTTACTTTGATTGTTGAACAAATAGTCGAGGAGTGCCCTACAGATAAAGGTTGTACCATACAGACTAGTCAAGGAGTGCAGAAGCTAAGGAGAATGGGATATAGTAGCTCTTTATTTACTAAGAATCAATAATCCACATGATAAAAAATTAGGAAAATAAGGCACGTTAATCCCTACTCAGATGACTAGCTAGCTACAGTTAATCTTGAAGATGGATCAAGTTAGAGACAGACATGGTAAAACAATAGTTTTTCATTTTCTCTGAGTTCTTATTATAATTGAGAATTGGAATACCTCTTATGATAGAATGGACAAAGGAGTTGAAAAGCTCAAGTAATTTTCATATCCATTATGAATTTGCATGTTGTTATTGGTATGAGAGCAAAACCTATTGTCAGTCCATTTGATATAGTTGGCATAAACAACACTGTAGGTGGAATAGAGGTCAGCCTTCTATTTATCTCTTCATTAGGATTTCTCAAATTAGGGACCTTTCATATCTAGTTAGAGTATATCACTGCACAACTCTCTTATTTGAGAAATAGCTCTAATCTCCCACCAAATCATGCCATGCTAGAAGTTGGATTGGTTAATCAACTGAATCAAAAAAAGTACTTTAGAGTTTGTTCTTGGTTTGATCTTTTTTTGATAGTATATCTCTCAAGATGGTTGAGTTTATTATGATTTAGAAATATGTCCTTACTTGTATTTTCATTTATTTGATTATCTAAGCTTCTATGAAGTACATTAATTGTATGGTCTACATGACATCTTAACTATAAATAAAAGTTGAAAAGTCTAATACATTCAAGGGTAGGCAGTGAGTTTAGTTTTTGTTCCACGAGTTGAAACTATTCATTCAGAGCAAATTTCTCTAATTAATACTTCAACTATGGTTTTGTTATAAATACAAGCATGAAAATCCTTTGAAATTTTCTATTTCTATCTTCTTATACGCGAAAGGATATGAAAGTAGGAAAAGAAATTTTCCCTTTCCAAAGATGTCATTCAGTTTTCCAATGGAAGAGTGACAAAGTTATAAATGGCTTATTACGCATGATCGTCAGAGCTCTTAAGGCGGTTGCCAATGACGGACTGTAGTAATACCAACGAGGAAGTTCGTTCCAGTATTAAAGATGATCTTTTAATTATGCCAAATCATATTGACTCTTGTATGAATTCAATCCTTCTAGTGTTGTTTCTAGGTAGACCTAAGAAATCTGATGGTGTTTTTTTCTATTAACACACCTTCCAAATGTAAGATCTTGATCTTAATTCAAGTGGACAACTAGTTCTAAAAAGGAATACCAAGAATCTTTGTCATTGGAGATGTTGCAGCATTTCTATTGAAGGTTAGATCTTCTGACTAACTTCATACATTTTTAATATTTTTCTGTAATAAGTTGACTGATGCTAAAGGTGCAGATATACAACCACATTGCACGGGTAGAACATATTGATAATTGATAGACTAAAGGAATATCACAAACTAAATAGAACACTAAGATGCAAATTTCAGCAAACACACAAAGGTAAAAACAACACACTAAAAGGAGATGAAGAAGAAGATTGCATACATGTAAAGATAGTAGAGAGACCCTTACTTCCACTATGTGATTAACAAAAGGAGATGTATCAAATATCCAATTACACCTCACTAATGGAAGCTCAAACCACTCTCTTTGGTGACCCAAAGGACTCACACTTCCTCAAGCACACCTTTCTTGCCAAATAACCCAACACAGGTGAAAACCAATTTCAAATGCATTCAAGGGTAAAATTTTAGTTTCTAAGATACATCTAGAAGACTAAGTAGTAGAGTATCCTTTCAATATTCATCAAATATAATGACAAAAGTGAAGAAATTTTTTATTTATACTATTACATGACAAATGACAAAACTACCCTTAACGATTTAAAGAAAAGGGGCGCCCCTTGAGTGTTGGATTATAAAGTGAAATATCCTTCTTTCCCTTCAAGTAAGGCGCATCTTGAGTGTATTTACTCCTTTCTCCTCCTTCAACTTTACAAGAATTTAAAAGGCTTCAAACACTTGCCAATTCCAAAGCTTGAGCCTTTGATCATGCTTGTATTCTTTTCTGCTCTTCATGCTTTTATCATCCTTTCCATCTTGAAATGAATTCGTCCTCAAACCAAATGGAAGGGAAAACAAACACACAATCCTTATTATAGGAGGGTTATCATTAGTACCATAAGTGCGGTAAACATGCCAAGGAGGTACACTCTTCGAATACAACCAACCATACTTTGTAAGGAGTACGAAAATCTAACCACTAACATCTGAAAGGACACACCTAAAGCATGAATAAATGAGTGAAGCATACAATCCAAAACTAACACAAATGCCACTTGTTTTTAAGGGAAGACAAACTTTGAAAATTTGACATCTATGGATTAAGAAAGTTCCCTTAACAACACAAAATTCGTATCACTCTCTACATCTCTATGAACATGATCACTATGAAGCATCCTACTATCAAAGTCTTAAACAAACTCAAAGAATCATATTCATCATCAAGATCTACATTGTAAGTATCTACACTAACTTGAAATTTTTTAATTAAACTCTTCTCATGTTCAAGTAGTGAGCTAACCTAAGGAGCAGATGGTTTATTAAGAACATCAAGAGAATTAACAAGGGAAGAAATATTCACATCTATATCAATAGAACCTGAGACCACTTCACAAGGAATAACATGGCAATAAGTTAAGCTCAATAGAAGGTAAGGTGTTGCATCATCACCTCAGTTTGGGATAGAACAGTCCACTATTTTGAAGCTCTCGGCCAAAGGTGTCTTGAAGTCGTTGATCCTTCTTTGACAACTTATGATCTTGAACCTGCAAATAAGAAAGATCAAAGCTAGGCAAAATGCTAGCCTTCGATTTAGGGAGTAGAAAGGTACATTTGTGGGCATGTTCCACAATCAAAATTTTCTTTTCCCCTTCCAATTTCACAATCCGAGATTCCCCATCCTTTTCCTTTCTTTTTTTCTCACCCAACTTCTTGGTTTTCTTTTATATTTCATTCACACCAGAGGGTAGAAGAGGGATAAGAGTGCACTTTTGGCGACCATGCACAAAGGTGTACCTATTATATCTTCCAACATGTATAGTGTGCCTATCAAATTGCCAAGGACTTCCTAACAATAGGTGACATACTTGCAATGGGATCACATCACATAAAACTTCATCATAATAATTATCTATCTTGAATCTAATCACACATTGTTGTGGGACCTTCAATTCACCATACTTGTTTAACCATTGAAGCTTGTATGGATTCGGGTGAGGGATAGTGGATAGTTTCAAGTGATCAACCAAGGTAACACTAGCAATATTCACACAACTCCCACTATCTATGATCATTTAACTCAAACTTCCTTTAACAAGGCACTTGGTATGAAAGAGTTTCTCTCTTTGATCATCAAATACCTTACTAAACAAATTTATCCTAACAATATAACTAGGCACATCACATTCTCTTTCACAAGGCAACACATCCTCCTCACTTCCTTCTCCTTAAGTTTTGGGTTTTTTACTCTCTATCTTGAAAGTTGTTGTCATTATTCCCCTCGGTTTCCAACTTAACTTATTCACCAAGATGGTACAACTTCCCCTCTTTTAGGATCACATTACTAGTTAGGATACTCACTTGCCCTATGACCCCAACCTTGACACTTAAAACATTGTAGACCCTTAGAGTGAGAAGTAGAAGTTGGTTTACCTTTATGATTTTGAGGATGATGTTGGGAACCCTTAGTAATGGCTTGAGGAGGATCCATAGATGTCGATACCATGCCCTTTTCTTTGGACCTATATAAGGAGGTGTAGGGAACCTTTGTCTTGTACATTTCCTTGTTCTCTTTCTTAATTTCCATAGCCGCTTGGTAGATTTCAACCATGGTTTCAAACTTTTGAAGAGTCAAACAAGAAGATATGTATTTATTCAACCCAACCTTGAAGCGAATGACATCATGTTTCACTTGTTCACCTCTAGGTAAAGCTTTGAAACAAGTTGTTGGAATTCATCAGAATAGGCCATGACACTCTTGCTTCCTTGCTTGAGATTGTAAAGCTTGGCAAGAAGCTCATGTCTATAGTGATCGGTTCATATATTTCACTCATAAGTCTCTTCAATATCTCCCAAGGAGGTGGTTGGCCATCAATCAATAGATCATTAAATCTTTTGGTGTAATCCGACCAGGTGTTTGCATATCCTTCAAAGTTAGCACTAGAATAGCAACTTTTTTCTTCGAAAAGGTCATTCACTTGAAAAATATTTTCACAAGCGGATTCCCAAGCTAAGACACTTCCGGATTACTCTCACCTTTGAAAATTGGAATTCCAACCTTGATTGAGTTAATGCCAATGTCTTGGATTCTTGGTTGATCACCATGCCCATGCCTTGCATCTTGTCCTATGAATCTACCATAAGGTCCCATTTTTTCATATCTTCCCCTATTTCCCTCATCAAACTAATAATCATTGTGAGGAATTTCATAGCCTTCTTGCTCCCTACATAATCCTCAATTTTGATGGGTGGGTTTTCGATTTGAGGCCTTTGGGAATTAGGTTTGCTCTTTAATTATGTGGTACTTGAACTTGTGGTATTGGAGGTGGTGTATAGTAAGGTCTTTGGTCCATGGGATTTGGCCTTTGTAGGGTCCGGTTAGGAGAGGTTTGGGATTGATTTAGTGGCTGGTTTATGAAACTCTTGCAGGGTTAAGCATTTGGTGGAGGGTTTCGGGTGTTATAGTCATGGAAGAGTTATTGGCTTAGACACTAGAGGATGCATCTTAGGGATTAGGAGTAGAAGGTTGTGACTTCCTCCTACTTTTAACACAATCAAGCCTTCAACTAAAAGTGGAAATTTCACCCTTCATAGTCACGATTTCACCCCTCATAGTGCCCATATTATTTCTCAAGACATCATTATCATTACTCATTTCCCTCATCAAGGAAACATTATCACTCCTCATTTCTCAAGCAAGGGCCTCAAACCGAGTCATCAAGGATCCAATAGCATCATTTCCCAAAGGTTGGGAAGTAGTATCCCCAGATTTCATGGCAAATGTACCTAAAAGAACAAAAAAATACAGCAAGAAACACAACCTACACAATGAGAAAACAAGTTAGTTCAAAAGCCTCACTTCACTCAAGCTCAATTTCATCTCACACTTGGCCTCACAAGTGTAAGAGAATCGGCAATACTTGGCAAGTTACTTGAAAGGTGAGAAGCTTTGGTCCAAAATCGATCTTTGTTTGAAACAACTCAAATAAAGTGATGGAAGAACTTGAACCAACAAACTACTAAGACTTAAAAATGAGAAAAGCACACAAAAAACTGAAGACACAAAATAAACAAACTCTAGACTAATTACCAACCTAGTAGGTACTTACTAGTTTGCTAATTAGTGATAGAATTATCCTAAAAGAACCTAGGATAAAAAATTAGAAACTAGGAAATCTAAGTTTGGAGGTGAATTTTGGTTGATCACAAGTGATGATGTGGCACTATGTGGTTGGTTGTCACTTTTCGAAATGTCAAATATTCCAAAACCTTTGTCTCGGCCAAACAACACTTTGGAAAGAAGAATTTTTGGATTTGGAATTAGAGCTCTTTGAAGTCTCAAATTGGAATGGAAATGCAATGGTCCCCCCCCCCCCCATACTTGCAAGTGTTCTTGTTGTTCTCTTGTCCGCTCCTCATTTTTGAAAAATGGAATATTCTTTGAATATGCTTTTGGACTAACAACTTTTCCACTATCTTTATTCCTTTTTTTGGATCAAACAACACCATTTAATATTCTTCTTCACCAAGATATGAAGATCAAGGATGAACAAAATGAATATCAAGTGTTGACCAAGTGTGACCAAAAAGCAAATGGACTCTAAATCTGATTTTTTTTTTGTAGATCTAGGTTCCTTATGCCAAAAAAAAATTCAACCCACTAAAAATCAGCCACAACACGCATCCAAATATCAAGGTCAATTTCGGATCTTAGCTCAAAAGCTTCAAAAACACCATGTTCATGGAGGTTTTTTTGCTCAAACTCAACCAAACTTCACTTTAAAAGTAGACCTAGACTCCCTAGGAACTAGAGAGCAATGATATAGTCCAAGGAACTTCAAAGACAAAATAAAAACTTTTAGATCAAAGTTCTAAATTCAGATCTAACACAGTACAAGACTAGACACCATTTTTTTTTTGTATTTTCTGATTTTTTTCACTCTTTTTTGTTTAGATTTTGTAAATAAGAACACTAAAACCAAGATTTAGGGATGTTGGAACAACCCTAACCAAGGCTCTGATACCAAATGATATCCTAAAGGACTATCACACACTAAATGGAACACTAAGATGCAAATTTCATCAAACACACAAAGGGAAAAACAACACACTAGAAGGAGATGAAGAAGAAGAATTGCATAAATGTAAAGATAGTAGAGAGAAGCTTACTTCCACTATGTGATTCACAAAACAATATGTATCAAATATCTAATCACACATCACTAATGGAAGATAAAACCACTCTCTTAGGTGACCCAAAGGACTCGCGCTTCCCCAAGCACACTTTTCTTTCCAAATAACCCAACACAAGAGAAAACCAATTTCAAATGCATTCAAGGTTCAAATTTTGGTTTCTAATCTACAACTAGAAGACTAAGTTACAAACTAATGAGTATCCTTTCAGTATTCATCAAAGCTAATGAAAAGAGTGAAGAAATTGTCTATTTATACTATTACATACCAAATGACAAAACTACCCTTAGTGATTTAAAAAAAATGGGTGCCCCATGAGTGTTGGATTATAAAGTGAAAAGTCCTTCTTTCCCTTCAAGTGAGTTGCCTCTTGAGTGTATTATTCCCTTTTCCTTCTTCAACTTGAGAAGACTTTAAAAGGCTCCAAACACTTGCCAATTTTGAAGCTTGAGCCTTTGACCATGCTTTGTATTCTTTTGTGCTCTTTATTATTGTATCAATAATGCTCATAAATCTATGCAATATTATATTAAATCATTGCTAACTACACATACGCACACGTGAGTTAATCCAAGTTTAGTTTAGAAGAAGGATATGCTTAGTTTCAATAAATCTTCCAAAATCATGTATATTTTCCTGAATGCAGGTATGACTAATTGCCATACTTATACTCATGGGTTTTTGAATATGAAGGAAGCTCTATTTATGATGGCAATTTATTAGCAACAATGATCAGAATTTTTTTTTGTTTTCTTAATACTTTCCAACTACTTGGATAAATAGCTCTACAGCTGTTATTGATGATACCATCTTATGGATTGTTGGGGAGGTTCTTGAAGTAGGTAATTTTTATCCAACGGTTACAGTATTTTTGATTGACTCTGGTATGAACTCTATTCCTTCTTTTGCATGCGCCTGGTTGTGTAGGTTATGTTTCTTCCCTATTCCTTTCTTTTAAATGAGTTGTACTTCAAAAAGTTAATACTAATATTAAATAAAAATTAAAATAAGAAGGATATAAGGATACTTCTTTGCAGGTAAGCTAAACGGGGTTCTTCTTGAAAGTGGGAGTTTGAGGTGTGCACTCTTCCAAGGATGTTTACATGTCAAATTTTGTAGCTATCTATAGTGATTTATGTACATATATATGTTCAAGCAGCATCAATGTCTAAAATATAAATGTTTTCCTTGCTTCTCACATTTGACCTTTAAAACTACACTTGAAAACTGTTTCTATAAAAAAAAAAGGCAACTTATTAAGGAAGCATCTATTTGTCTTTCCTAAGACATGTTTGTTTCAGTCTCAAAGTGCTTATAATTAGGTGCTTTCTCATCCACAAGCATTGCTTGCTCTAATAGACTTAACAGTGGTGTTGAACTTGTTTTTAATCAAGCATACAAAAGCTTTTATGACTATCAAGGCATTGTTTTTATAAGACAAAATTTGGGTTTTTTTTATCTTATCTCCTTCAACCTCACTTTGCCCTAGCTAGCTCTTTATAGTGTTGTTTTTTGTGCTTTCTCCTTTTTGATTAACTTGTTAATTAATGCCTGTGTTGAAACTTAATTATTTATTTAGTAAAATAAAGAGGAATAATGGCTAGCTGGTAGGTTGGCTGACTTACTGAGACACCATTAAACTAAAAGTCTTATTTTGGTAGTTTGATTGGTTGATTAGGTTAGCAAATAGGTTGGGTCCTGTATGTTAAACAAAGAAATTACGTCAACCACCAAAATTTGTGGGACACTTTGAATTCATTTAGAAAAGTCAAAATAATAGAAGTCAAGAGCATAACATAGATTATAATGGTAGGAACTAGGAAGTATGATAGGTACATCTACAATCATTAAAGATTCATCTGACTAGGCTTTGACTATTGTAATACACCATACTTTTTCTTAGCTTGAAATCATCTAAAAAATGTTGCAAGCTTATTTTGAAATATGAATCCACTTTTGTACATATGGTATTTTTAGCATTTTCACTTTTGTCATGTTGGAAATTGAATTAAATTTCCAACGATACCAATTTCATCAAAATCCGACATTGAAGGAGAAAGTTATAGCCACAATACGGAAGGCAATACAAACCGCCCAGATGCGACAATAAGGTCGACGTACCATCGGACTTGTGATGGGCCATCGGACTTGTGACAGACCATGACCCATGACCGTTGCAAAAAGGCAGTGGGGACTATCCTTCTGCTTAGGAGTTGTGGACCTAGCTGATGGACCGTCAAACAAGCGATGGACTTTCGCTCAGGCTGTCTCAAGGGAAATAGTGAAGCCACCTTCTGGATAAGGTCTGACGGTCAGGTTGATGGACCGTCGAACATGCGATGGACCATCACCCAAGACATCATAGCCTATGAAGTGAGACCCTATTAAGATCTATATGCGACAGTCAGTTCGACGGACCATCAACCCAGCTATGGACCATCGCAGGCCCGTTCAGTTTTTTAAACTTGTTTTAACTTGGGTATTTGGGTCATTTACCACCAACATATATATACCAAGTTATATCCGATTTCAGCCATTTGGTTTATCATTATTACACAAGAAAGATTAGGGTTTCTCTCTAACATTAATCTCCAAGAACAAAATCTAATCTTCTTCAAGAACTAAGGGAATTCCAATTCTTCAAGTTCAAGAACATCAAGAATATTATCCCAGGTATGCATAGTGTTCATTCATGGACTTCTTTTGTCCATGAATCCCAAGAATACCTTTTCTAAATTCAAGTTATGGATTTTCTTATGAATTTCATAATTGGGCTGCTCTTGTTCATGTTGAAAATGAGTAATTGAATTGTATTCCTTGAATGAGTGTTAAATTCTACATGGGTTGATTTGTATAGGTATATATTCATGAAATCCTATGAATAAACCATTGAATGACTAAATTAGAATTAAATCATGACATTTAATTATTGTAAGATGTTGTTTACACATTCTATGCTTACCATGTGTGTTATTAAATACCTAGATAAAGGAAAAGTTTCTAATTAGCATGATATCATGAAATACCCATGTATGTACAAGCTTATGCCTATCATATGTTTGATGAAATGCTTCAGAAATTGTATTATGATGATTATTATGTATTCAAGCCAGTCATGCTTTGTCAGTTTCCTTCTATCGAGTCATGGGGGTACTTGTACCCGAAACATTATTTGTGCGCCTCGATCCATGTCATGTTTTCACGATACTCTCAGTCAAGCTATGAATCCTTAGACTTCAGACAGTCTTCCGACTCAGGAAATCTCCATGATCTCATAAACTCACTCAGTTGTCAAATATTAGTAGTATTCTGCCAGTGAACTAAATTTAGTAATTAAGCCAATGTTTAGTTCAGTTAAATCATGTTCAGTGTCTATTCAGATGGGAGTAGAAATCAACACTGGGTGAACCCAAGGATAGGGACACACATTATCAGATGAGGGTGTAATCCTTAGCAGTCATCCTTGCATTCCAGAACTATATAGCCAGCATAGATTGAGACATCAATACTGTCGATGAGGGTTGATGAGATGGATCAGAACTATTAGATAAGGGCCTCACCATCATTGTACAAGGGACACTATTAGGTGAGGGTCACCCACAGCTTGTCCTTACCACTGACGCGATGTTGAAAGCCTTCCAATTGCGGTTATAGATTGGATCCCAACGTAGATATAATGGTGTATCAAGGGCATGTTGTTACATAACTACTTCCCATAGTTTCATGTTACAGAATTAGGATTGTTTGATACAGTCAACTCAGATATAGTATGAAACTCAGATAGTTCCATCAGATTTAGGACTGTCAGATACAGTCACTCATGCTATCAGTTATATTTAGATATACTCTCTCATATCAGTTATTAGCATATTATGTGATTAGTATTCATACTCAGTAATCCTGTTATCATGATATTAGTGTCAGTTGTTATGTCTATTGCATGTATTCTCACGCTCTTAATAGTCAGTCTGTTATTATTATTGTTCATGCATATGAACCCCATGCATTTAGTCTACCTTACATACATACTAGTACATTTAAAGTACTGACATATTCACGTTATGGTTTCTAATACCATAGGTTCAGAGACACGAGCACTAAAGAAGCAGTAGATTCTAGTCTCAACAGTTAAATTTAGAAGTGAGTCCTTATCTTTCGAGGATATGATTATACCTTATTATCTCATTAATTAGTTTATCCGTTGAAGTTAGTTAGGGATATGTCCCATCAAATCCTTACTCAGTCGTTCAATCAGTTAGAGGCTTTCTAGACTATTATGTTTAGATAGTTATTTCAGTTGTTTTAGGTATTCCATACCTCTTTTCAAATGTTATGTTTTACTTCAGATATGTGAACCTTATAGACTTTCAAGTCATATTTCCACAATATTTAGTATTTTATGCAGTATACAAGTATTGATTTCATTCATGGGTTAGCTTATGGTCCTTTGGGGTCATGAGCACTGTGTAGCATTCTGGGTACCAGATTCGAGTTGTTACAAGCTTGGTATTAGAGCCTAAGATTCAGTAGAATCGTAGGAAGTCTAAAAGCCACATCTAGTAGAGTCTTTTACACGGGTTTGTTGTGCACCACATTTATGCGCAGGAGGCTATGGGATGTTTTAGGAATAGTTTCCCTTTTTCAGTATCCACATCTTTCCAGTGAGCATAATTTCAAGTCAATCTCTCAGTCTAATCTGTTTCTTCACCTTAATTCAGAACATGCCTCCTAAGAGAAGAACCCATCCTATCCAAGAGATCCTTTGGATGAACACATTTCTCATGCAGAGTTCAAAGCTATATTCACTATTCTTGCTCAGTCAGTTGCTACTCAGAATAAATGACCATCTTTTATTCTGGCCAACCCAGTGGCCAATTAAGCTGCAGCTAAGATTCAGGACTTTACCTGAATGAATCCTCCATCCTTTCTTGTGTCTAAGACAGATGAGGACCCTTAGGAAATCCTAGATCAGGTGCAGAAGGTTAAAAATATAATAGGGGTTACTCCTAGTGAGAGTGTTGATCCAGATCCATATCAGTTGCAAGATGTTTCTCATACTTGGGTTAAACAGTGGGAGTCAGTAAGGCCAGATGACTTAGGGTCAACTGAATGGGAGGAGTTTTCTATTGCTTACCTTGATATATTCTTCCTCATAGAGCTTAGAGAAGCTAAGGTGTTATAATTCATCAACCTTAGGTAGGTCAATATGACGGTGAAAGAGTATTCTTTTAAGTTTACTCAATTAGATATATATGCCCCTCATGTTGTTGCAGATAGCAGGGCAACAATGAGTAAGTTTGTTTAAGGGGTGAATAATAGAGTGGTTAATGAGTGTAGATCCGTCATGCTAAATAGTGCCATGAATTTAGACAGGCTCATGACACATGCTCAGTAGATAGAAGAGCAGAAGATTAAGACGATGGAGAAGCAAAATAAGAGGGCTACGATAGGTAACTTCAATTTTAGTCAACCCAAATTAGAAGGAGTAAACCGTTATCAATTTTATCCTAAGTTATCAGTTCTAGCTCCTTTGACAGCCAGTGCTCCAGTGTTAAAATTCAGAGATGGCAACAAAAATAGAGCGCCAGGCTCTAAGTCTCAGATAAGTGTTAGTAGTGCCCGAACTAATCCTCTTTGTTAGACTTGTGGTAAGAACCACAAGGGTGCTTTTAGAGCTGGTAGTGATGCCTGTTTGGATGTGGCAAGCCAGGACACAAGTTAGAGATTGTCCTCAGTCAGGTTATCAGAGTCATCTACGCTCCTCAACTCAGTTCGATCGCCTGAACCAAGAGGGTGCCACCTCCAGTACTACTAGTGGGCAATGCCCTAATAGACTCTATGCCCTCTAGTCCTATCAAGATTAGGAAAATTCTCCTTATATGGTTACTCGTACGTTACAAATCTCTCATATGCATGTTTACGCTTTGTTAGATCCAGGTGTTTCTTTATTTTTTGTTACTCCTTATATAGCAGGCGATTTCGAAATCAGTCCCAAAATTCTAGTAGAGCCCTTTTCAGTTTCTACCCAAGTGGATTAAAACATCATAGCTCAGTGTGTATACAGGAACTACCCGGTTATGATATTTCATAAAGTTACTTCAGCGAACTTAGTCAAATTAAAGATGATTAGTTTTGATATCATTCTCGGCATGGATTGGATTTATTCCTACTATGCCACTGTTGACTATTGAAATAGAATAGTTCAGTTTCAGTTCCCAAATGAACCCGCCCTTGAGTGGCAGGGTAGTGTATCCACTTTCAGAGGTCAGCTTGTTTCCTACCTTCAGGCACGAAAAATGATATCTAAAGGATATGTCTATCATCTTGTTCGAGTTAGAGACAATAGTTTTGAAACTCCCAGTCTTGAATCAGTCCTAGTCATGAACGAATATTCAGATGTCATTCCCAAAGATCTTCCAGGAATTTCTCTCAAAAGGGAAATCGACTTCGGCATTGATCTTCTTCCAGATACTCAGCCTATATCTATTCCACCATACATAGTAGCACCAGCAAAACTTGGAGAACTGAAAGAACAATTAAAGGATCTCTTAGATAAGGGATTCATCAGGCCTAGTGTTTCCTCGTGCGACGCTCTACTATTATTGTTTCACAAGAAAGATGTTTCTCTCAGAATGTGTATCGATTATCGTCAGCTTAATAAAGTCAAAGTCAAGAACAAGTATCCTCTTCCCAGAATTGATGACTTATTTGACCAACTTCAGGGTGACAACTATTTCTCTAAGATAGACCTCAGATCTAGCTATCATCAGCTTAGAATAAGAGAATATGACATTTTGAAGACAACTTTCCATACTCGGTATGGTCAATTCAAATTTTTAGTCATGTACTTTGGTCTTAACAATGCCCCAACACCTTTTATGGACTTGATGAATCGTGTGTTCAAGCATTACTTTGACATATTTGCCATAGTCTTCATAGATGATATTCTGGTCTATTCCCAAAGTGAGTGTGACAATGCAGACCATCTTAGAACAGTATTTTAGACTCTCATAGATCATCATCTATTCACCAAATTCAGTAAGTGAAAATTTTGGTTTAGGTCAGTAGCATTCCTTGGTCATGTAATTTCCAGTGATGGAATTAGAGTAGATCCTCAAACGATCGAAGCAGTAAAAAACTGGCCTCGCCCTGTCACTCCATCAGATATCAGGAGTTTCTTGGGTTTGATTGGCTATTACAGATGGTTTGTTGAGGGATTTTCTTCTATTACATCCAATATGTCCAGATTGACTCAGAAGAAATTCAAGTTTTAGTGGTCAGATCCTTGTGAGAAGAGTTTTCAGGAGTTGAAGACTTGACTTACCTTAGCTTCAGTTTTAGCTCTTCCAAGTGGTTCAGATGGGTTTGTAGTGTATCGTGATGCATCTAGAGTAGGTTTGGGTCGTTTCCTCATGCAGCATGGTAAGGTCATATCCTACACCTCCAGATAGCTTAAACCCCATAAGAGGATTTATCCTACTCATGATCTTAAGTTAGCATCCATAGTTGTTGCCTTGAATATTTCAAGGCATTATCTCTACAGAGTTTATGTAGATTTCTTCATAGATCATAAGAGTCTTCAGTATGTCTTTTCTCAGAAAGATCTCAATCTTCACTAGTGAAAGTGGTTAGAGATCTTGAAAGATTATGATATGAGTGGTCTCTATCATCCGAGCAAGGCCAATCTAGTGGCTGATGCTCTTAGTAGACTATCTATGGGTAGTATTACTAATGTTGAGGACAGTAAGAAGAAGTTAGCTGACGAAGTTCATCATCTTGCCAGACTAGGTGTTCACTTAGTCGATACAGATGAGGGTGATGTAGGGGATCAGAGTAGTTCAGAATCATCTCTATTTTTTGAGGTGAAAGAAAATCAAGATAGATATCCCAGTTTAGTCAAGTAGAAAGTGTCAGTCGAGGATCATAAAGTGGAGGTTTTCTCCAAAGGGGGAGATGGTGTCCTTCGTTTTCAGGGTCGTCAGTGTATTCCAATTATAGGTGACTTAAGGCAGTGAAATCTTGCAGAAGTGCATGGTGCATACTACTTTATTCATCCAGGGTCCACAAAGATGTACCTCTATTTGTGGGAGATCTATTGATGAAGTGGAATGAAGAGAGACATTACAGAGTTTGTGGCTAAGTGCTCTACATGTCAGAAGGTTAAGATAGAGCATCAAAAGCCTAGTGGTCCTATGCAAGAGTTTAGTATTCCTACTTAGAAGTGGGAAGTTGTGAACGTGGACTTTGTGATGGTTTTTCCTCGAACTCATCATCAGTATGATTCATTTAGGTCATTATAGACAGAATGACCAAATCAGCTTATTTTATTCTAATTCATACCTTTTATTCAGCCGAGGATTATGCCAAACTCTACATTAGGGAGTTGGTCAGATTGCATGGTGTTTCGCTATCTATTATCTCAGACAGAGGTACCCAGTTCACCTCTCATTTTCAGAAAGTGTTCAAAAAGGGTCTTGGTACCCAAGTTTATCTCAGTATAGCCTTTCATCCTTAGACAGATGGTCAAGCAAAAAGGACCATTCCAAATTTAAAAGATATGTTGCTCGTATGTGCATTTTCTTTCAAGGGAAGTTTGGATGACCACTTGCCTTTGATTGAATTTGCATACAACAACAGCTATCATTCCAGTATTCAAATGTCTCCATTCGAATCTCTCTATAGTAGGAGATGTAGATCTCTAGTTGGTTGGTTTGAGGTTAGTGAGGCCTTGGTTATAGGGCCTAACTTAGTATTCGATGCCTTAGAGAAAGTCCAATTGATCAGAGAAAGACTCCAGGCTGCTCAAAGTCGATAGAAGATTTATGCAGATATTTGTAGAAAGGATCTCAAGTTTGAGATTGGTGACTACGATTACCTAAATATCTCTCCCATGAAGGGAGTGAAGCAATTTGTCAAGAAGGGAAAGCTCAGTCCCCGATATATCGGTCCCTTCAAAATTCTCAGTAACTTTGGCAAGGTAGCTTATGAGATCGAATTTCCTTTAGATCAAGCCTCAGTTTATACAATCTTTCATGTCTCTTTGCTTAAGAAGTGCATAGATGACACATCAGTTGTAGTCCCTATTCAGAGCATTGATGTTTAGAACAACCTCTCTTATGAATAGATTCCAGTTGAAATCTTAGATGATCAGACTCGTAGTTTGAGGAACAAAGACATCCCTCTAGTTAAAGTTCTTTCGCAAAATCATTTCGTTGAGGGATCTATTTGGGAAGCAGAAGCAGACATGCATACGAAGTATCCCCAACTCTTCCCCACCAAATCAGATCTATCTCAAGGTAATAGTTCTTCTTAAGCTTCTCAATTTCATGTTCAGTGTTCAGCACAAACTTGGTACCAAGTACCATTGCATATTCATTCATGTATTTATGTATCAGCTCAGTTATACAATTTTGCATCAGACATGCATTCTCATTATGAGAAATTTAGTTCCTCAGAACATCCAAACATGTATTCATGAATCAGTTACACATGCATCAGATATGCATGTTTAGTATGATATGTTCAGTTAGTAGTTATGTCAATCATGAGATCATGTTTCAGTTATTTATATTCAGTATGTACGTCGGTTATCTTCTCCCCTCACTCTCAGTCTCATTCGAGGATGAATGTTTTCAAGGGGGAGATATTGTAATACCCCATACTTTTTCTTAGCTTAAAATCATCTCAAGAATGTTAGAAGCTTGCTTTGAAATATCAATCCACTTTTTTACATATGGAATTTTTAAGATTTTCACTTTTGTCACTTGGGAAATTTAATTAGATTTCCAAAGAAACCAATTTCGTCAAAATCTGACAATGGAGGAGAAAGTTATGGCCAAAATACGGAAGGCATTACAAACCACACAGATGTGATAGTGAGGCCGACGGACCATTACACAAGCGACGTACCATTACCCACGAACATCATAGCAAGGTAGTGGGGACTACCTTCAGCCTAGATGTGACGGCCCTGGCCGACGTACCGTCAGACTAGCGACGAACCGTCGCTGAGGCCATCGCAAGGGAAATAGTGAAGCCACCTTCTGGATAAGGTGCGATGGCTAGGTTGACGGACCGTCAAACTTGTGATGGGCTGTCTCCGAAGCCATCGCAGTCTAGGTAGTAAGACCCTATTCAGATCCATGTGCAATTGTCAGTTCGAAGGACCGTTAACCCAGCGACGGACCGTCATAGGCCAGTTCAGTTTTTTTAAGTCATTTTAATAGGGGTATTTTGGTAATTTACCACCCACTTATGTATACCCAATTATATTCGATTTCAGCCATTTGGTTCATCATTATTCCACAAGCAAGATTAGGGTTTATCTTAACACTAATCTCAAAGAAATAAATCCAATCTTCTTCAAGAACTAAGGGAATTCCAATTCTTCAAGTTCAAGAACATCAAGAATATTATCCCAGGTATTCATAGTGTTCATTCATGGACTCCTTTCATCCATGAAGCCCAAGAATCCCTTTTCTAAATTCAATTTATGGATTTTCTTATGAATTTAATGATTGGGCTACTCTTGTTCGTGTTGAAAATGAGTAAGTGAATTGTATTCCATGAATGAGTGTTAAATTCGATATGGGTTGATTTGTATAGGTATAGATTCATGAAATCCTATGATTAAACCCTTTAATGACTAAATTGAAATTGAATCATGACAGTTAATTATTGTAAGATGTTGTTTACAAATTCTATGCTAACCATGTGTGTGATTAAATGCCTAGATGAAGGAAAAGTGTCTAATTAGCATTATATCATGAAATCCCCATGTATGTACAAGCGTATGTCTATCACATGTTTGATAAATGCTTCAAAAATTGTATTATGATGATTATTTTGTATTCAAGAAAGTCATGCTTTGTCAGTTTCTTCTATTGAGTCTTAGGAGTACTTGTACCCAAAACATTATCTGTGCACCTAGATCCATGTCATATTTTCATGATACTCTCAGTCAAGCTATGAATCCTTAAACTTCAGACAGTCTTATGACTCAGGAAATCTCCATGATCTCATAAACTCAGTTAGTTATCAGATATTAGTAGTATTCCGCCAGTCAACAAAATTAACTAATTCAGCCCATGTTCAGTTCAATTAAATTATGTTCAGTGTTTATTCAGATGGGAGTAGAAATTATCACTGAGTTAACCCAAGTATGGGACGCATACTCTCAGATGAGGGTGTAATCCTTAGCAGTCATCCTAGTATTCCACAACTATGTAGCCAACATAGGTTGAGACATCAACACTATCAATGAGGGTTGATGAGATGGATAAGCACTGCCAGATAAGGGATCCACCATTCTCATACAGGAGAAACTATTAGGTGATAGTCACCCACAACTTGTCCTTACCAGTGGCGTGATATTGACACCCTTACAATTGCGGATACAGATTGGACCCTAACTCAGCCATAATGGTGTATCAAGGTCATGTCGATTAGATAACTACTTTCTACAGTTATATGTTACAGAATCAGGACTGTCAGATATAGTCTACTCAGATACATTACGAAACTCAGATGTTCCATCAGATTCAGGACTGTCAGATACAGTATGGAACTCAGATAGTTCCATTAGATTTAGGACTGTCAAATATAGTCACTCATGCTATCAGTTATATTCAGATATAGTATCTCATTTTATCAGTCATATCAATTATTAGCATGTCATGTTATCAGTATTCAGACTCAGTAATCATGTTATCATAATATTCGTGTCAGTTATTATGTCTCATCCATGTATTCTCATAGTCATGATAGTCAGTTTCTTATTATTATTGTTCATGCATATAAACCCCATGCATTCATCCTACTTCACATGTATACTAATAAATTCAAAGTATTGATGTATTCGCGCTTTGGTGTCTTATACCATAGGTTTGGAGACACGAGCTCCAGAGTAGTAGTAGATTCCAGTCTCAGTAGTCAAAGTTAGAAGTGAGTCCTCATCTTTCGAGGACATGATTATTCCTTATTATCTCATTAATTAGTTTATCACTTAGAGTTATTTGGGGACATTTCCCATCAACCCTTATTCAGCTAGTTCAGTCAGTTAGAGGCTTTCTAGAATATTATGTTCAGACAGTTCTTTCAGTTGTTTTGGGTATTCCATACCTCTTTTCAGATGTTATGTTTTACTTCAGATATGTGAACCTTATGTCCCTTTAGTTTATGTTTCCGCATTATTCAGTATTTTATGTAGTATACAGGTATAGATATCAGTCATGATTTATCTTGTGGTCCTTTGAGGTCATGAGCATCGTGTAGCATTCTGTGTACCAGATTTGGGTCATTACAACTATTCACAATAAAAAGTAAATATATATACTAAAAAACTAAATATATTTTTAATGTTGCTTAAAGTCTTTGGTGGATAAGAGTTACTCAATACTTGTGCAGGTAGGTAGTAGTTGCATGGAATAGTCAAGGTGTATGTAAACTAGCTCGGATTTAACCCTCGTGCAAAAAATTCTAAAATTTTTCATAACCTGTTTATCTTAGCTTCGAGTGAGAAAAGATTTTGGTTTGATTATTCTTGGACTAGGAAATTTGAGTTGCTGGTCCATCCAGGAGTCCTTTTGTTCATCCCTGACCCTAATTGATATGTATTTCTCTATACTTCATGAAACCTATCACTATTCAGAGCTCTCAATTATGCTTTCAATCTATTCAGTTTCCCCATTTCCCTAAACATTTTAGTGCCCTCTATTTGTCTCTTTCGGCTTCTTTGTACTCTTTCATGATAATTCATAATAGGTTGGAGTTAAATTATCTTCAACTACTCCTATTGTGATTTAAGTTTGATTTATCTAGACATACATATGAGTAAATCTATTTCTCTTTGTATAGTAAACTTTATTTACCAAAAAATCCATTCTTTTGTGAAATTATGCCATAATGTGTACCTTTCTTTTATGAATAGTAATAATAAGGATTATTATCCTCTATAGGGCTGGCTAAATTAGTCCACCCTGGTATGTGATTACACCATGGGATACTTTCTTTTGTTAGAGGTAAATCTAATTATAGGTGGGGTTGAGAGTTGAAAACCTTCAAGAATTATCATATAAGTCCCTATTATATTATTTTGTTAATATTTAGTACTACTTAAATAACTAAAAGTAAATTTCATACCTCCATGACCATATTTGTTTCCAATTTGAAAAATATTTGTTGCACCACCACTTTTAAAATCCTGAAAGGCTTTCTTGCTATATTGTAATGAACATTATTATTGAATCCACTTTTATAAGGGTATGATCAAAGGATCTAGGAGCTAAACATCCCATTAAATCTTCTTTATATTTGAGCAAGAAGGTGATCAATTACTTTTGCTTCAAGGGCATGTTAATCCTTTTTATATTACAGAGTTGAAAATTATAAAGGATTAACTGATGCAAGTGCTTTAGCCATCTTTGATATAGTAATTTTTCCCACCTAATTTTGTTTGTATTGACATCTAATTATATCTTCGTGGCTTCTATTATTGTTTTTCTTTGGCATGGGTTAACTATAATTGATCATAGAAAATTGAATACCATACTCAACCTGTTAATTTCCTTCATGTAGTTGTTGTTCTAGGTGCACTAGAACTTGCCTCTGTATGTTGAGACTCTTGAGGGAGCCACTTTTAGACACATATGGTCTTATTCTAACATGTTTAGGCTGGTCTGGGGCTTTGTCCTTTTCCTAATATTTCTTATAGTTGCCCTATCCAGTTGACAAGCTTTCCATATCTTGATAGGGTTGTCTACTTTTGTGGGGCTAGCATTATTCATTATAATTGATAATTGTCAGTTAAATGAATAAAAAAATGCAATGCCGTGAATAATTGATATCACTTGATAATATTTGCATCAGAGATGACTCTCATATTCATAAATCTACAGTAAAAGTGGATTAATTGATTTGTTCATTTTATTTTTGAGGCTATTATGTACATTAATACAGTGAAATAGTTCTTTTTGATATGCATCATGTTAGATAAGTAAATTTTTCCAGAATTTCCTTATAGGAAAAAAAAGTTTTTTTATATATATATAGGTGTCTAATAGGTGTCTAAAATAAAAAAGGATATCATGAAGAAAGAAGTGATGAAGACATTGATCTTACTTGAGAATATTTTATAGATGCCTTAATATAGATCCTTTTGATATTGAATTTCTTCAAACTTATCACTAGTTGAACTTGATACTATGTGTGGGAAAACTAATCATTTGACTTTGGTTTTGGGTTTAGATTACATGTTTGTTGCATATTTTAGATTATTATAAATGAAAGATTTTATTTTGTAATGATGTGTATGTGTATATATAATTGTATTATAATTTATTATATATGTAAATACTTATTTATAATAGGAGTGTTTATTTCATCTAAATTGTCAATTGGTATTTGAAGTAGTGCAACAATAGGTGGAAAAATCATTGCATCATCTAATAAATCATTGCAATAGCTAAATAAAATCGTTGCAATAGCAAGCCAAAAAAAACATTGCAACAAACTAAATAATTGTTGATATAGGTATTTAAAATAGTTGCAATAGGTTGTGAAAAACCATTGCAAAACACAAATAAGTGTTGCAATAGATATATAAAATTGTTGTAATAGGGTTATTACAACACTATACTATCGTTGTAATAGTTAATTTGGACTGTCCTAATAGGAGCTAAACAAAATCTTTGCTATAGCTATGGCAACGGTTGACATAACCGTCAAATAAACTGTTTCTATATAACTATTTCAATGATTTTTATATCTTTGTCATAGGGGTAATTTCTAGTATTAAATCCAGCAGTGACCGCGTCATCAGCTACGATTTGAGACTTCACTCGAATGTATCCTCCATTCTGGATCTAATTCTGAGGAGGAGCCACAAGATTTTTTTGATTGTTTGCAAAAACGAAGAGATATTGTAATACCCCAAAAAATCCAAACCAATATTAGAGCCATGTACCAAGATAATGCATAGTACATCATGGTTCTTTTAAAGTTTTATGATTATTTAGATGTATATTAAGACTTCAAATAACTCTGAGCTATCAGAGGAATCAAAACATTCCTTACCAATTGAATTCTTAAGAAGGATATTGGTATAGTCAACTTCAATCGAGCATATCTCTCAGTATACTTGGAATTTTTCAGCTCATGAGCCATCAAAATATAGATAATTTAATTAGATTTCCAATGATACCAATTTTTTCTAAATCCAATATCGAAGCAAAGAGTTATTCCTATTATACTCCAGCATATCAGGCTGAAAACAGTGTGATGATATTCGTGGTAGCTTACCACATTTGTGACGCCCTATCACAAAGGTCGTCAGCCTTAGGCAGAAAGAAGCTCCTAAGTGATGACATTCATTGTAGATTACCACATTTGTGACACCCTATCATGAAGGTCATCATCCTTAGGCAGAAACTATCTCCCAAGTGACGACATTCATCGCAGATTACCATATTTTTGACACCATGTCACAAATGTCATCAGCCTTAGGCAGAATCCATCTTCTGTGTAATGACATTTTTGAAGGATTGTCACATTTTTATGCCATGTCAGAAATGTCATCAGCCTTAGGCAGAATTCCGCATCTGTGTGATGACATTTTTGACGGCTTGTCACATTTTTACGCCTTGTCACGAATTTCATCAGCTTTTCTTTCTAGAACTTAAGGGACATTTTAGTAAGGGTATTTTGGTCTTTTCCTTTAGTCTTTTCCTTTAACTTCCCATGACTTATAACCCTCATGAAATGCATTATCTTCCATTCTCTTTATTTAAACATCTCAGAAAGCTCTCTCATACACTCTCAACCACAAGATTAGGGTTTCCATCAAACTCATCTCTCAAAAGTAAGATTCAAGCCTTTTTCCAAGATAATCAAGAACTAAGTTTTCCAATCCAATAAATCTCCAACAAATCATCAAGGATTTCTTTCTAAGGTATGCGTAGTGTTCATATATGGATCTAATCCGTTCATAGAGCTCAAGAACCATGCCTTAAATACTATTTTGTGAACTTTTTGTGGTGATATGAGCATGTAAATGTTGATGATTGTTTTTTAAGTTTCTAGATGATATGTAGAGGTGTTTTCATGGAATATATATGCTTGTTAGTTGTAAACTATGAACCTTAGATGGTGCAAAATGGTACAAGTTATGAAACACACCTATGTCTTAAAAAAATGCATGCAAGGTGTTCGATAAAATGCTTAGGATGCTAGAAATTCATGTTTATATGGTTCCATGATGTCTAAATGACTAGTCCATGTTAGCTATATACTTTAATATAAATTCCATGGTTTTCATGTGTTGCTATTGTTGTGGTATGAAGCATGTATGATAATGGAGAAATACAATATGCACACGAAATATAGCTATGAACTCCTTACCATGCTTAATATGTTGAGGAACTACATGATGTATAATATCCTCTATTTTTGATAATGTGAATTATGGACTCCACTCTTATGATCAAGTCAGTCATGTTGTATCAGTTTCCTTCCATCGAGTCCTGGGGTTATTCGTACCTGAAAAATATAGTTGTGTGCCTAGAGCCATGTCATGTTACCATGATACTTTTAGTCAAGCCATAATCTATAGAATTCGATCAGTCACGTTACTCGGAAAAACTCAGTAATCTCAGTAATCTCAGTAATCTCAGTAGTCCAGTAATCTTAGTAATCTTAGTGCTCAATAACCTCAGCAACCTCAGTATTCATAGTTAATATTAGTAACTTCAGTTGTCTCAACCAGTCCTCAGAACTCAGTACATTCCATCAGTCATTGGAATCCAGTAAACTTTATTTAGCTCCACTAAATAATACAACCAGTATCAGTCCAGTTAATCAGTATCAGTTCAGCTAATAAGTTCAGTTTAGTTATTCAATTTAGCTTAGTTATTCAGTTTAGTGTCCTTCAAATGGGAGTAGAAGTTAGCACCGAGGGAACCCAAGGATGGGAACTTACCTGCCAGTTCAAGGTGTGATTCTTAGTAGTCATCCTTGTGTTCCAGAACTATGTAGCCAGCGTAGGTTGAGACATCTTAGCCTATCATATTAGGGTTCATAAGGTGGATTAACTTTCCAGTTTAGGGTTCCTAACTTTCTCATTTGAGTACCTGCCAGATAAGGGTCACTCACAGATGTCCGTACGAGTGGCGCGATATTGACACCCCTCCAGTTGGGGCAGAGACTGGACCCACCTTAGCTATATGCGTTATTGGGGAATGTTGGTTAAAAAACCTACCTCCCATAGTTTTAGTCTCAGTCTCAGTAATAGAACTTAGATGGTTCTTCAGATTTTAGTATATTAGGACTATCAGATACAGTCAACTCAGATACAGTACGGGACTCAGATAGTTTCATCAGATTCAGGACTATCTGATACAGTCACACATATTATCAGTAATCAGTATTTGGGCTATCAAATATAGTCACTCATACTATTAGTACTCAGTTTCAGGACTATTAGATATAGTCAATCAGACCAGTTCTTCATAATCCAAACTGTCAGAAATAATCATTCATTTTTCAGTAAAGCAATATTAGTCTCTCAGTATCCAGTAATACAGTATCAGATCCATCACTCATTAGTGATTTACATATCAATATCAGTAAACTCAGTCATCTAGTATCTTAGTATCAGTACACTCATGTTGTCCGTATTCAGACTATGTAGTCTGTATCTCCATGAGTTTAGTTACAGTTACGTATGCATGTATGTATTCTCACATTAATATCAGTCAGTATTGTTCATGCATATAACCCTTTGTATTTAGCCTACCTCACTTGTATACTTAGTACATTCAGATGTACTAACGCATTTGTGTTATGGTGCTTTCTCTTATATTACGCCATAGGTTCAGAGGCACGAGCTCCAGATCAGCAGTAGTATTCCATTATTTAGAGTTTGCAGTTAGTCCTTTTCATTCTAGGATGATATGATTATTGCTTCATTTATTGTTTTAGTTCATTTGCTAGATGGAGTTAGTTGAGGACATATCCCATCAACTCCTTATTCAAATAGTTTTGAGGCTTTCCAGACTATAGCATGTCAGACCATTATTTTAGATTTATTTTGGTATTGTTATACCATTTTCAGATATTGTCTTATCAGTTGTTTATTCAGATTTGAACCTTATGGCCATTCAGTACATTTTTCCATATTTTGTGTATATTATGTAGTATACAGGTACAGATATCAGTCATGGGTTAGCTTGTGGTCCTTAAGGGTCAAGAGCACCGTGTAGTATTTTGGTTTAGAAAATCAGGGTGTTACAAACTTGGTATCACAGCCTAAGGTTGAATAGAGTCCTAGTAAGTCTGAAAGCCCCATCTAGTAGTCTTGTACATGTGTGTGTTGTGCACCACACTTATGTGCAGGAGGCTATGAGATGTTTTAGGAACAGTTTCCCTTCTTTCATGTCTCAGATCATGCTATAGAAAGTTTCTATAAGAAAACTTATATAGATTCTCATCATGCTTTAGTCATGTCAACTTTACCTTACTTTCAACGTAACAAAAGTAGTGAAGCTCAACTCCTACAGATAGGGATTTCTTAAATAGTCCCTACAGATAGCTATGGGATTTCCCTCATGCTCAACAGTATCTTATCAATTTAATTATGTCCTAAAGTTATACGGACATCATTCATGATCATGAGAACTCATTCTTGAACCCAGACTTAGATATGCCAGCAAATCACTTCTCAAAATCCTATGATAGCATATGACTAGAGTTAGAAGCATGAACCTAGGAGTTTAGCAGTAGTACTATTGGGATAGTTATATCCAGATTGAACAGACTATGTATTCATGGGGATAGTTGTGCTATAATGAATCAGTAGGCTTAAATAGTGTGAGTTAGAAAATTTAAGTTTAGTGACTTAAAATTAAGCATAATGGTGTGGATGTGATATTAGTAGTATATGAGGAAATAGAGGTAGATAATGTGTTTAGTAAGGAGAGCATGTGTTGATCAAAATGTAAGTATGTAATGATGATTACAGTTCAGTTCAAAGAATAGTTTAGTGTTCATAGACTAATGATGATGGCTTAAAGACAAGGGGGAGATGGTAGATCAAGTACCCAATTCAGGATCTCAGATTCCAGTAGTAGTGCCAGTATGTACAGAAAAGTAGTTAGGGAAGACGATTTCCGACCCATCCTTATCTCAGCGTAAAGCTTTGTACTTTATTCAGAATACTGCCTATGCATGCTTCATGTCTCAAATTCCATGAATATAGCTTATGTTCACACGTATTCCTTAAAATTGTGTGTGCTTTCAGTTCCCAGTATAGGAAGTTCAGTTCTAGATCACTCAGTGTTACAAATTATGTTCCATGAACTCAAAAATTCCAGACTCAGGTCATTCAGCTCATGACTCATGTTCACATATCAGGATCCCCAGTATACTCATTTTCCATGACTTATGCTATGCCCTCACTGATCAGATAAATTCAGACTATATTATGTATATATTCAGTTCAGACCTTTTGCGTAAATCCACATTGTTGATATTCTATTCCTCAGGTTTCAGTCATATGTAAAATTCAGTCAGTATCTATTCATGCTTCAAGTCCTCCTAATTTAATCCTCCAGTAGCTCTCCTTATGGAACACTGTAGTGTAGCGATGATTAGTTTCTTAAAAAAGAGAGTGAATGATTTATATTAAGAGAAGGTTGTTGCATGCTTTCTTTACACAAAGGGGTAGTTACAAAGATAGGCTTGAATATCCTGTTAGTATGCAAGCAGGGAGCTAGCAGAGGTAGTACTTAGAAATTAGGAAAATTCAGGGTATGAATGTATATTCAGATCCTTGACTTATGTCAGCCTTCATTGTGCAACTATCGCAACTTAGTTTCTATCTCAGTTACAGTTCAGTACTTAGTAATTAGTGTTCAGTCTCAGAATTAAGCACTTCAGTATCAGTTTAAACCTCAATTTTAGTATTCAGTTATCAGGACCCAGCATTTAGATCCAGTATGGATCCCTGTTACAGTCTTAAGTTATAGTGTCAGCTTTAGATCAGTGTTCAACTCAGAAATTCAATTCAGTTTTAGACTAGCTTGACAATAGCGTAAAGTTATCAACTACTCAGTTATAGGTATTTCAATACCTCAGTCTATGGAATGTTTCTAAATCATGTAATACATTTGATCATGCATTTTCAGACAATATAGCTTTCATGAAATCCATGATCAGTTACCTCATGTTACCCAGTCAGTCCCTTATCATATGCATAATACTTTATGTCCTCAGCCCAGCTACTCAAATTAAGTGCAATTCAGTGTTGCATACCCAACGTTCAGTTACCAGTTACTCAGTAAATCAGATAAGTCAGTATGTCTATGCATTTGTGCCTCACGCTTTAGTTTTAGATCTCAGATAATTAATCATGATTTTGTACCTAGGTGCCTTGTGCATCGTCTTAACTTCATTAATATCTTAGCAAGGCCAGTCCAGCATCCTTCAAGGGACATAGTTTCCCAAGGGGGAATACATTATAGCCCCTGAACTTTCATGATTTAAACATGTCATTTTCTTTGATGAATCTATCTGTGAGGAAGTGTTACTTATGATCTGACCCTCTAGCCTCAAAACTCAGTCGTAGGCCATGTACTCAATGTCTCAGTTCAGTTCATGTATCACATTCCAAATTCAGTTATGTTCTTATGTCTCCACTCATGCATATTGAGTAACCAATCTCAGACTCATCGGTATTTTTAGATCAAGGTAACAGCCTTCCTTGAAGTTACTCATTCTCATGTTCAGATTTCAGTAAAAAATTTGGTTTTTAGTTCCACGCTTAGTTTTCAGTTCAAACTTGGAATTACCATTACATGTTCAGTCATATGTTCATAAGTCAGGTTAGTCATGTTTCACGCATCAGATATACGTGGTCAGCTTATCAGTACTTTCAGTTATGCATTCACATATCATTTAAGTCATATAATATGCATCAGATATGCATGGATTCAACTTATCAGCTAAGCATCATATATGCATTCTCAGTTTGAGAAACTCAATTTATCAGAACACTCAGTCCACATTCATAAATCAGCTACCCATGCATCTGATATGCATGTACAGTATGATATGCTCAGTTTTTAGTCATGCCAGCCATGAAATCATGATCATTTATTCATGCTATATATGCATCATTTTATCTTTCTACCCTCTCAAGTAGTCATTATTCAACGACGAATATTTCAAAGGGGGAGATATTGTAATACCCCAAAAAATCCAAACCAGTATTAGAGCCATGTTCCAAGCTCATGCATAGTACATCATGGTTCTTTTATAGTTTTATGATTAATTTAGATATATATTAAGGCTTCAAATAACTCCCATCTATCAGACGAATTAAAATATTCCTTACCGATTGAATTCTTGAGAAGGATATTGGTATAGTCAACTTCAATCAAGCATATCTTTCATTATACTTGGAATTTTTGATCTCATGACCTATAAATAGAAATATAATTGAATTATATTTCCAACAATAACAAATTCTCATAAATCTGATATCGGAGCAAAGAATTATTCCTATTTTACTCCAAAATGTCAGGCTGGAAATAGTGTGACGACATTCGTGGTAGCTTACCACATTTGTGACGCCCTATCACGAAGGTCGTCAGCCTTAGGCATAAACCAGCTCCTAAGTGACGACATTTATGGTAGCTTACCACATTTCTAATGCACCTATCACAAAGGTCGTCATCCTTAGGCAGAAAACAGCTCCTAAGTGATGGCATTCGTGGTAGCTTACCACATTTTTTATGCCATGTCACAAATGTTGCCAGCCTTAGGCAGAATCTAGCTTTTGTGTGATAATATTTTTTATGGCTTGTCACATTTTTGATGCCATGTCACAAATGTCGTCAGCCTTAGGCAAAATCCCACTTCCGTGTGACGACAATTTTGACAGCTTGTCACATTTTTGATGCCTTGTCATGAATGTCGTCATCTTTTCATTCCAGAACTTGAGGGACATTTTAGTAAGGGTATTTTGGTCTTTTCCCTTAACTTCCCATGACTTATAACACTCAAGGAATGTATTATCTTCCATTCTCTTTAGTTAAACTTCTCAAAAAAACTCTCTCATACTCTCTCAACCATAAGATTAGGGTTTTCATCAAACTCATCTTTCAAAAGCAAGAATCAAGACTTTTTCTAAGATAATCAATAATTAAGTTTCCCAATCCAAGAACTCTCCTACAAATCATCAAGGTTTCCTTTCTAAGGTATGCATAGTGTTCATCTATGGATCCAATCCGTTCATAGAGCTCAAGAACCATGTTTTAAATACTATTTTGTGAACTTTTTATGGTGATATGAGCATGAACATATTGATGATTGTTGTTTAAGTTTCAATATGATATCTAGAGGTGTTTTCATGGAATATATATGCTTGTTAGTTGAAAACTATGAACTAAGGGTGTAAAATGGTACAAGTTATGAAACACATCTATGTCTTAAAGAATGCATGCAAGGTGTTCGATAAAATGTTTAGGATGCTAAAAATTCATGTTTATATGGTCCCATGATGTCTAAATGACAAGTCCATGTTAGCTATATACTTTAATATGAATTCCATGCTTTTCATGTGTTGCTATTGTTGTGGTATGAAGCATTTATAATAATGGAAATATACAATATGCACATAAAATTTAGCTATGCACTCCATACCATGATTAATATGTTGAGGAACTACATGATGTATAATATCCTCTATTTATGATAATGTGAATTGTAGACTCCAATCTTATGATCAAGTCAGTCATGTTGTGTCAATTTCCTTCCATCGAGTACTGGAGGTATTCATACCCAAAAAATGTAGTTGTGTGCCTAGACACATGTCATGTTATCATGATACTCTCAGTCAAGCCATGATCTATAGAATTCAGTCAATTATGCGACTTAGTAAAACTTAGTAATCTCAGTAATCTCAGTAGTCCAGTAATATTAGTAATCTCAGTAATCTCAGTGCTTAGTAACATTAGCAACCTCAGTATTACAGTTAATCTCAGTAACTTCAGCAGTCTTAAGTAGTCCTTAGAACTCAGTACATTCTGTCAGTCATCAGAATCCAGTAAACTTAGTTTAGCTCTGCTAAATAATACCACTAGTATCGATCCTATTAATCAGTATTAGTTCAGCTAATAAGTTGAGCTTAGTTATTCAGTTCAGCTTAGTTATTTAGTTTAGTGTCCTTCAGATGGGAGTAGAAGTTAGCACCGAGTAAACCCAAGGATGGGAACTCACCTACCAGTTTATGGTGTGATTCTTTGTAGTCATCCTTCTGTTCCAAAACTACGTAGCTAGCGTAGGTTAAGACATATTAGCCTATCATATTAGGGTTGATGAGGTGGCTTAACTTGCCAGTTTATGTTTCCCACAATTCTCATTTGAGTACCTACCAGATAAGGGTCACTCACAGCTGTCCTTACCAGTGGCATGGTATTGACACCCCTCCAGTTTGGGCAGATACTGGACCCTACCTTAGCTATATATGTTATTGGGGCATGTCAGTTAAAAAAACTACCTTCCATAGTTTCAGTCTTAGTCTCAGTAAAAGAACATAGATTGTTATTCAGATTTCAGTATATTAGGACTGTCACATACAGTCAACTCAAATAAAGTATGGGACTCAAATAGTTCCATCAGATTCAGGACTATCTGGTAGAGTCACTCATGTTATCGGTAATCAATATTAGGGCTATCATATATAGTCACTCATGCTATTATTACTTAGTTTTAGCACTATCAGATATAGTCAATCAGCCAAATCTTCATAATCTGAACTGTTAGAAACAATCATTTATTTTTTAGTAAAGCAATATCAGTCTCTCGGTATCTAGTAATACAGTATTAGATCTATCACTTATTAGTGATTTAAATATCAATATTAGTAAACTCAGTTATCCAGTATCTCATTATCAGTACACTCATATTGTCAGTATTCAGACTCCGTAGTCAGTGAGTTTAGTTACAGTTACGTATGCATGTATGTATTCTCACATTTATATCGTTTAGTATTGTTCATGAATATAACCCTTTGCATTAAGCCTACCTCACTTATATACTCAATATCTTTAGACGTACTGACGTATTTGTGCCATGGTGCTTTCTCTTATGTTACACCATAGGTTCAGAGGCACGAGCTCCAGATCAGAAGTAGCATTCCAGTGTTCAGAGTTTGTAGTGATTCCTTTTTATTTGAGGACGATATGATTATTTTTTCATTTGCTATTTTAGTTCAGTTTCTAGATAGATTTAGTTAGGGGCATGTCCCATCAACATATTATTCAAACAGTTTAGACACTTTTCTGACTATAGCATGTCAGACCGTTATTTTAGATTTGTTTTGGTATTATTATACCATTTTCAGACATTTTCTTATCAGATGCTTATTTAGATTTGAACCTTATGGTCATTCAGTACATGTTTCCGTATTTTATATATATTATGCAATATACAGGTATAGATATCAGTCATGGGTTAGCTTGTGGTCCTTTAGGGGTCATGAGCACCGTGTAGCATTCAGGTTCAGAAAATTGGGGTGTTACAGATATCATGGGTGTTACTACTTGTGCGAGTGCTATTTTAGCCACTTACCAATTTCAAGGAGTGGCTCATACTTTGGTCAAGATTGAAAGGAGGATAGAGGTGTTGAAGAAAGACCTATAGAGCGAGATAAGTTTGCCATGACATATTTAGGTAAATTCTTCCCACTCGAGTTGAGGGAGGAAAAGGTGTAGGAGTTTATAAATTTGAAGTAGGGTAAAATAAGTCTGAAGGAGTACTCACTCAAGTTTACATAGTTGGCGTGGTATGCTCCGACTATGGTGGCTGATTTGAGGGCCAGAATAAGTAAGTTATTATTTAGCGTGTCAGATGGTGTAGTCAAGGAGTGTAGAAAAACTATGTTGATTAAGTAGAAAGACCTTTCTAGGTTGATGGTTCATTCTCAGTAGATTAAGGCAGAGATGTTCAAAGAGAAGGAAAGGAAGAATAGGAGGGCCAGGACTGGAAGCTTTGACTTCTCACGGCAAATGCCTAGTGATGGGAATCATTCTCGGACTCCCTAGAAATTTTTAGCTCCATCCCCATATTCATCTAGTGTTCCAGTGCTCAAGTTCAGGTAGGACAATTGGGATAGAGCATCAGGATCTAAGTCCAAGGGTAGTATAAATAGTAGTTACACCAATTTTCTTTCTATGAGATGTAGTAAGAACCATCAGGGGGGGGTATAGGGTAGATAGTGATACATAATTTGGGTATGGCTAGCCAGGCCACAAGATCAGGGATTGCCTAATGGTTGCATATAAGGGTAAATAATTTCATCAATCGGTCAGTCTAGTTTCTTGTCGAATCTAATAGGGTGCCCAACTCAGTAGGAGCCATCTCTAATGCCACAAGGAGGAAACATCATAATTGACTTTATGCTCTCCATAATCGGCATGATCAGGAGAGTTCTCCTGATATGGTTACAAGTATGTTACATGTCTTATATCTTCATGTTTACGCACTGATAGACCCTAAAGCTTTACTTTCTTTTATGACTCCCTATATAGTAGTAGAAGTTGATGTTAGTCATAATATATTAGTAGAGCCTTTCTTAGTATCTACCCAAGTGGGTAGTACTATTGTAGCTAGATGGGTATACAAAAATTGCCTAGTTATAGTTTCTCAAAAAGTCACTTTAGTTGACATTGTAGTGTTAGAGATAACTGATTTTAATGTCATTCTCGACATGGATTAGATCCACTTGTACGGTGCCTCAGTTGACTGTAGAAATAGAATAGTCTAGTTCTAGTTTCCTAATGAGCCTGTTATTGAATGGGGCGGTAGTACTTCAGTGCCTATAGGTAGATTAGTCTCCTATCTTAAGGCATGAAAGTTGATATCCAAGGCATGTGTTTACTATCTCATTCAAGTAAAGAACTTAAATTCTAAAACTCCAAGTCTTGAGTCAGTTCTAGTAGTCAATGAGTTCCAGAAGTGAATGAGTTTCCAGAAGTGTTCTCTAATGATCTTTTCGGAGTTCCTCCCCTCTACTTTAGAATAGATCCCCTCTCAATTATCTATCTTATTTTAATTCCACCTTATAGAATGGCACTAGTTGAGCTTAAGGAATTGAAGGAACAGTTGAAAGACCACTTTGAGAAGGATTTCATCAGGCCTTATTTTCCCCCATGAATTTCTCCAATTCTCTTTGTGTGTAAGAAAGACAGTTCTCTAAGAATATGCATCGACTAGTGTTAGTTGAACTATGTCAAAATCATTAATAAGTATCCTGTCCCCAAGATTGATGACTTGTTCGACCAACTTCAGGGTGCAAGCTATTTCTCTAATATAGACTCAAATCCGACTATCATCAGCTTAGAGTCAAAGAATTTGACATTCCGAAGAGAAGCTTCAGAACTCAGCATGGTCACTTTAAATTTCTAGTTATGTCTTTTGTACTAACGAATGCTCCTGCAGCTTTTAAGGACTTGATGAATAGGGTGGTCAAGCAGTAATTGGATATGTTCATCAAAGTCTTCATAGATGACATCCTCGTCTATTCTCGTAGTGAAGGTGATCGTGCATATTTTTTTAGGATTGTATTATAGAGCCTTAAAGATAACCTGTTATTCACTATGTTCATCAAGTGAAAATTGTGGTTGAGATAAGTAGCTTTCCTTGGTTACATCACTTCGGGTGATGGCATTCAAGTTGATCCTCAAAAGAATGAAGAAGTAAGAAACTAGCTTAGGCCCATCTCTCTATTAGATATTACAAGTTTTTTGGGTTTAGCTAGTTACTACAGACAATTTATGGAAGGATTTTATTCTTTTACTTCCCCCATGTCTCTACTAACCCAAAAGAAGGTCAAATTTTTGTGGTTAGATTCTTATGAGAAGAATTTTTAGGAGTTGAAGACTTGACTCACTTTTGCTCCATCATTGAATCTACCAGAGAATTCAAATGGGTTTTTAGTTTATAATAATACGTATAGAGTTGGTCTTAGTTGTGTGTTAATACAACAAGGTAAGGTCATAGATTATGCCTTTAGGCAGATCAAACCCCATGAAAAGATTTAGTTGCAGCAGTTGTCTTTTCCTTAAAAAAAAGGCATTATATTTATGGGATTTATATTGATATATTTATGAATCATAAGAGTTTATAGTATGTGTTCACTCAAAAGGATCTAAATCTTCATCAGATAAGGTATCTTAAATTATTGAAAGATTATGATATAAGTGTGTTGTATCACCTAAGGAAGGCCAATGTACTGGCTGATACCCCTAGTAGATTATCTATGGGAAGTGTTGTGTATGTTGAGGAGGATTAGAGGAGTAAGTCTGTGAGGTTCATCAGTTTGCTAGATTATGTGTTTGGTTCGTTGATTTGATTGAAGGTAGTATTGGGTTCAGAATGGTTGAAAATCTTTATTTGTGTCCGAAGTGAAAGAAAAGCAAAACAGATTCTATTTTGGTCAAGTTGAAAAAGATAGCTCGAGATCAGAAAGTTAAATTTTTCTCCTAAGGGGGAGATGGTGTGCTTCACTGTGTGGGTAGGTAATTTTTTCCATGTGTGGATGATTTGGGAAGAGAATATTAGTGGAGGCACATGGTGTGTGATATTCTATTCACCCAAAGGACAATAAGATGTACTGTGATATGCGGGAAGTCTACTAGTGGAATAGTATGAAGAATGATATTTCATAATTTATGGATAAGTGTTTAAATTATTAGCAGGTTCATATTGAGAACCAAAGGACTAGTGGTACAGTTTAGGAGTTCAGCATCCCCACTTGGAAGTAGGAGGTGGTAACATAGATTTTTTACAGGATTACCTCATACACACCATCAGCATGATTCAATTTGGGTAATTGTAGATATAATTACCAAGTCACCCAATTTTTTACCAGGTCATACTTCATATTCAGCCAAGGATTATGCTAGACTCTATCACATAGAGTTGGTAAATTTGCATGGTGTTTCATTGACCATCATTTTAGATAGAGGTACTCAGTTTACCTCTTACTTTTGGAAGTCTTTTTAGAAGGGTCTTCATATCCAAGTTCATCTCAGTATAACTTTTCATCCTCAAGCAGATGGTCAGATAGAGATGACCATTCATACATTAAAGGGCATGTTGAGGGCTTGTGTTATAAACTTGAAGGATAGTTGGGATGACAACTTACCTTTAATTGAGTTTGCCTATAACAACAACTATCACTCCAGTATTTTGATGGCTCTCTTTGTTTGAGGCTCTCCATGGAATGAGGTGTAGATCTCGTATTGATTGGTTTGAAGTAGGTGAGGCTACTTTGATAGGGATAGATTAAATATATGAGGAGATACAGAAAGTTCAATTGATTCGAGAAAGGCTGAAGATAGCCCAGAGCCGACAAAAATCCTATGCTGATGTAAGGAGAAAAGATCTTGAGTTTGATATTGGTGACTTGGTTTATTTGAAAATTTCACCCATGAAAGGGAGAAAGAGGTTTGGTATGAAATGGAAGCTCAATATCCGCTATATTTTCCTATATAGTATTTTGAGCTATTTAGGGAAGGTAGCTTATGAGTTAGAGTTACCTACAAAATTGACATCAGTGCATCTGATGTTTCATGTCTCCTCGCTAAAGAAATGCATTAGTGACCCGACTTTTGTTGTTACTTTATAGAGTATGGGCGTGAAAGATAGCCTTATCTATGAATAAGTCCCAGTTTAAATCCTTGACCATCAGATTCGTAGGTTGAGAAATAAGGAAGTTTCCTTGGTAAAGGTCTTGTGGAGGAATCAGTCAATTGAGGGAGCTACTTGGGAAGCCGAAGCTGATATGCAAGCCAGTATCCCCATCTTTTCTATACGAATTTAAATTCATATTGAGTTAATGGTTTCCCTTAAATTGATTCTCTCATTTTCTATCTTATCTATCCAACCATCCTCATGTCATGACATGAATTCATAAATTTAGTTCAACCAATGCATCATGCTTCAGATTCATCTATGTAGTCATGATTTAGCTCATGAGTATTTAGTACATAATCTCATTCTTTATAGTATCTCATCTCAGATAGTTTCATTCGAAGATGAATGATCCCAAAGGGGAGATATTGTAATACCCCGCAAGATCCTATACATGCTTCAAGCTTTTATTTACATGTTTAAAGGCCGCTAAAGAAATTATTTCACACCAAGTATAAGTGACATGGCCAATTTAACACTCAAATATTTTGAACTTTTTGTTTTTGTCCTTTATGAGTTTGAAAGGTTGATTTATGAGTTGAAATATATTTAGGATTATTAAAAGGGTCATCCGGGAGAGTTTTGGAATATTTGGAAAAGGTTCAGAGTGATTTTTGGCCACGGAGGCAGTAAGTATCTATGATTTCAGCATGTCACGAAGGTTAGTCTATACTATACGTAGAGTGTCATGGAGGTTTGTCTATACAATACGTAGTATGTTATGGAGCTTATCCTCCTTGATGGGTAGTATGTCACGGAGTTTGTGTAAAGTCGAGCAGGTTCCTTAAAGTTGAAGGGGCATTTTGGTCCTTTTCCTCACCCCTAAACATCCAATTCACAACTTAAAATCCAAGAGGGGCATTATTTGACCCATTCATCATTATTTAATGATATTCAATCTCCTCTCATTCTCAAGAACAAAAAGGATCAAAAGATTCTTCCCTGAATTCACCCATCCAAGGTTATAATTCAAACTTCTCTTCAAGAATTCAAGACAACTCAGGTATGTGGGGTATTCATCAATGGGTTTCTTCCACCCATTGAGTCCCGAATATCCCTTATTTTTCAAGTATAAACCATTTTCCCTCTTTTTATGAAATTTTAATGTCAAGTATGAATTTATTCAACTTTCTCTTAGTAGTTTTGAATACAAACCATGACAATGTGTTTCCCTATGTGAATTATGTTCTTACATGCTTTATAAACTCAGTCACCCATATTATGTTCAATTGATACCATGTAGATTATCAATTTATGAATTTAACCATGTGAGCATGTTGTCCTTATAAGTTTAACATCTTCCCATACTCATTATCATGGATTTCATCAGTTTAGTGAAATACACTATGTTTGGGTCTATGAATCATGAATATCCTTACAATATTATGATGATGTTATTGAACATAATGTATTATTAGGTGCTGGTAGGTTATGAACACCTGATACCTATAAGTTTATGCATATTTCCGATTTCAAGCAATAAGTCAGTCAAATCATAATTTTATCGTCATATTCAAATTATCATATTCATGTTGAGCAATTATCAGTTGTGAGTCCTATTAACTTAAATAAACACTAGTGTCATTTCAGTTGGGAGTAAGATTTAGCACCGAGTGAATCTAGGGATGAAGGGTCACCCTCTAGTAAAGGGTTGAGACCATTAATAGCAATCCCTAAGTTCCAGAAAAACGTAACCAACATAGGTTATGAGATATCACCCTCCAGTAAGGTGTCGACACTCTCTTAGGGGTCACCCGCCAGTAGATAACTAACACCCTAGTCCTTCGGGACACCAGTTTAGTGGATCCACTCAACCATTGTTACTACCTATGGATAGATACTGACACCCTTCCAAGTGGGGTTATAGTTTGGATTTCAATTTACTCAGATTGGGGTTTGCCGGTTAAATGATAGCTCCCACAGTTTCATTTAATTACTCAAATTATATCAGTTTCGGCTTGCAGGACCAAGTGTTCAATTTACCAGCTATCCAGTCAGTTAGTTTTACAGATCATTTGAGTACATGCTCTTCTTGGTCTTGCATTTCTCTTACATTCTCATGCTTTCATGCTCACTATCTATATGTATTTCAGTCAGTCCTTATCTCACGTTCTAGTACATTCAAAGTATTGATCGCATACTTTCTTTTTCACTATTTTGTCTTATAACATAGGTTTGGATGCTCAGTTCCCCGATTACCCTTAATCAGTTCAATGCCAATCAACAGTAGTTGTGGTGTGTCCTCATCCATCGAGGACAAGTTATTTGTAGTTATTATCAGTACTTCCTTTATTTCAGTCAGTCGGAGTTAGTTGGGGGTTTTTCCTATCAAATCCATATGTTTTAGAGGCTTTCAAATGGTCAGACTTGTTTCTAGTTTTTCAATCAAAAGTTCAGACATGTTGGGCATTGTTTCAATATTACATCTTAATAGAATTTCTCATCAGTTTAGCTCCTACATATGATGTTTTATTATTACTTTCTTTAGTACACACAATAGGTACCAGATTCATAGGTTAGTTTAGGGTCACTTATGTCCTTAAGAACCATGTTATGGCAAGGGGGTAGTCTCGGGTTGTGACATAACCTCTCAGCACTGAAGGATGTCTTAATACGAATGAAATATGACCTAAATACCGTTGGAACCACAGGAAGTGAGAGGCAAACCACTAACAAAATCTATGGTAATTCACTCCCACTTCTACTTGAGAATGAGCAAACTCTGAATCAAGCCACCAGGTCTCTAATGTTTGGCCTTCACTTGCAGACAACACAGGCAACAAGCTAAAAAATCCACATATATCTTTTCATACCACTCCATCAACAATGTTGCCTCAAATATCTATACATCTTATCTATAACCAAGTAAATAAAATATCTAGAGTTATGAGCCTTATGTGAAATTGACTGAATCAAGTCACCAACCTTCGGAACACAAATGTATCTATCAAATCTCAAAAGACCCTTAGAATCTATAATAGCCCTCTTGGCTTACCCTCAGCACCTGATCATAGACGATGCAAAGTGGTGTATCCTCAAACTAATGACTCTGAATATGCTCAAATATTAAAGAACACACCACAAAAGCTACTACCGCCAAATCCAAATAATGAGTGTGGTAGTTGAGCTCATGCACCTTCAACTACCTCAATGAATAAATAATAAATCAATCATAATGCATCAATACATAACCTAAATCAACACTTGTAGCATCATAATATACGATGAATCCCTCACTCTCAACAAGAAGAGTCAAGGTAGGAGCAAAGTAATAAAACCTTTGAGCTTCTTAAATCTCAACTTACACTCCTCAGACCATAAAAAATGATCCTCGTCATGACCTGAGCCAATTTATCAGTCATAATGAAACCTACTAAATCCCGCTAGTAGGTAAGCCAAACCATAATCTAGAATGAATGCAATGGATTAATTCAGTAGGAAATGCCCAACATAGGCCAAATTTCAAGAACACAACATGTAAAATAGACAAATGTTCTTAATCGATAACATAGAAAATACACTATCCCAATTTGATTACCTGGTAAGGTCAGTACAAGATCATCGAATGTCAATAATACAACCTAAAATACTTAGAATATAGCCAATACATCTCTCTTGGCACAAAAGACAAATAACAACAATATAGAAAGAAATGATTAACTTAAAACTCCAAGAGCTCACCCTATCTCCGAAATATTAACTCTGCACAAAAAACGGTCAATGGTGAAAACTAGTACTCAAATTTACACCAAAAAAATATAGAAGTGTATTATGAGCACCAAAACAATGGGTGCTTAGTAAGCATCATCTGCCGACTGAGCTAATTCATGATAAAAATATGATATAATGCAAGATAATCATAACTAATTCAAGGTACAGAATCGAACTTGAATTATCTACATCATCGCTGTATATAATGAGCAACTAAATTAAAGTAACATTATAACATATGCCATTATCGCCGTGCATGAGAAATAGATAATTCAAAATCGTAACGTATCATAAAACATGAACATAAGCAAGCACAAGTACAAAGTTGGCTCACATATACCAACTAGTACATAAAGTAAAGAACTCATCACAGCATCCCATACTACTGGAGAGTACACCCAAGAGAAGCATAAGGAAATTTAGCCAACAACATATCGATACCTTAATATTATTAAACCGCATTCCTACAATCATCATCAATCAGTCATTTTACCAAACTTTTATTAATTACCAACATTGACCATGTTACTATATTTCATATTATTACCATCATTAACCACTTAATCATCACTACTAATAAGCCACTATTCATTAACTAACCATATCTCATTAACTAGATTGGTAATTTACTAGTTATAACTTAGGTGACTATCTACCATATTTTATACCAATTTACACTATAAAATATCTATGTTAATCCACTATGTACTATTCTATAAATTAGGCATCCTTTATCACTAGCCATCACCATATTAGTTAAAAGCCATCATCCATCTACTAACATCACTTATAACTAACATTATTACTTAACAATATCCACCATTAATCATTAACCATACTAGTTTGTAGTCATTTAACACTAGTAGCAACAACCAGCATCTCAAATATCAACAATATTCCTAAATTAATTAAATATATAAAAATATAATTGCCATACATAGGCCTCATCGAACTCGAATCAGTAAATTTACACATCAACATATCAATATAATCATCCTTTAGCCTTGACGAATATCAATATCATCACAATGTCCTCTGTCCTTGTTGGGCATCATTATATCATCATATTATCCACTATCCTTGCCGAGCATCATCATGTCATTATAATATCCTCCAGCCTTGCCGAGTATCATATTATCCACTAGCCTTACTAGGCATCATAACATCTACTAGCCTTGCCGAGCATCATCATGTCATCATAGTATCATCTGGCCGTGTTGGGCATCATCATCGTAATCATAATTAGTGGCAGTTCAATAGCATAACCAAGCATATACTGAAGTATCATAATTTCAAACATAATGAAGGGCATAAATTTCCAATATAACCACTAAGCATAACTTCTAGTATACTTTATGGCATAATTGATAACATCAATATTAAGGATATTTTCTAGCATGATTTCAAATCAAGATCATAACCATAAGAAATGGCTCCTTCATAGCATAGTCAAGGGCTTATCATTAGCATACAAGATAGTTTATCATTAGCTTGAGAGGTAGTTTATCAATAACTTAGGCAATAACCAATCCATGGCATAATCTTTAGCTTAATCATAATATGGTCCATCATCTGATTTATAGCTTAGACAACATCATAGCTAATGGCTTATTCAATAAAATAATCAGTATCCTAGTCAATAACCAACATAATAACATAGTCAATAGCACCTCATAAACTTAACAGATAACTTATACATATGGAATAATTGTTAGGAAATACTTCTAACATCATTCATCATAGATAACAAATACCAAGATTCTTCAATATGGCCTCACAAGGGCATCATCTAAGAATATAACAAGCGTACAAGGATTGAAGATAACTATATCAATCTTGACTTAAGGTGGATCAAATATCCCACTTCTAAATCCCACAATATAAATTATGTAAATTTCTAATCCAGACTAGGCTAGGATATCTATATCCACTCTTAGATGTATATCAAGCCATGATTAGTCCTAAGGTAAAGGTTCTTCTCAAACACAACCACTAAGTGAATATCATAACTAAGGCAACCTTCCTTTGGTGTAAGAAACTAAGACCACATCACCCTAAACATGATTAACTAGAGCATTTTACCTATTTTAGAGAAAACCAAGGCATTTTTATGCTAAACATAAGTAATGAAGTCTAATGCACTAAGGTTCACGGAAACAACCTTAGTATCTCCCCTCTATGGTTCCAATTTAGCCTAAATAATCCAACTAAATCCAAGTCTTTAATTTCATTAATCCAAAACCTAAAACATGTCTCAAATCCAACACAATATCATAAGAATACTATGACAAAGCTCAATCTAAAAAGGGATAAACCTAGCAAGACTAAGAAAGCTCATGAACTGCTAAACCATTACCTTTATCTTCCAAGAAACCTCTTCAAGATACCAAGCAATCAAAATACATTCTGCTCATTAATGTGAGAATATTGATACCCATATTGCACCATAGTGCTTTGGGTTCAAATATTATGCCAAAAACCCTAGCTCGGCTCGACTCATGGAAAATTATGTTTTCAAGACCAACCTAACATGAAATAATCTCATGAATGAAAAATCTCTAAAAGTGGTGAAAACTAAGCAATTTTTATGCTAAAATCAAGCCTTAAAGTGTTTGGGGCTTTGGAAGAAATTCAAACATAAAGTTGAAGGTTTCTTACCTTAGTTCTAAAGATATTCATGACAATATATGTTAATAAATCTCCCAAGTCACCCTAAAACTCAATTTAAAGTTATCACACCCTTTAGGGGTTTTGCTCTCAAGAGGGAGGTGGAAAATAAGTAAAATCGCAACCTAAGGCATCTTTTTATACCCTTTCCGGAACCTCAGATGTTGCAATCACACTATCTGGTTCTAGAAATAGATGTTATGATTGCACTAAGAAGTAGTGCAATCGTAATACCCTCTACACATAAGGTGCGATCGCGGGTACACGAAAAGACATTTGAAAACTTGGAAAATTTCCAATTTCCCACCATGGCCTCAAATTCATTTGGAATTTTATATACGCAAATGAACTATGTAACCTCACAAAATTTAACATTCCAGATGAAATGGTAAACTTGGACTTTCCATCCGAGGTCTTTTCTACCAAATATAGGTCCTACACCTATATTTCTGATTTTCCAACATTCTGACCAATATGTCAAAATGAGCTCGGGTGAATCATGACCCAAACCAAAGGTCTACCTAGCCTAAAACCAATATTTTGGAGCGCTGGCGTAGTCTAAATATGCATCCAAGATCAATTTACTAAAGTTTTCATTCGATTTCTATTTAAAACCAACAAAGACTTCTAAATAAGGAATTAGCTCTAAAAACCAAATGAACTACCTAGTGACCGAACTGTCTATCCCAGGAAGTCATAAATTACTTGGGGAGGCTATGGAAAAGCTCTAATGGAGGAACTAAAAGGAAATATGGAAAATAACCTAAAGGGTCCTTACAAACCTCCTTCCAAATTAATTTAGTCATTGGAGCTGAAATAGTAGTAAAACCCTCAACAAACCATCTATAGTATACTTAGGGAGGCTATGGAAAATCTATAATGGAGGAACTAAGAGGAAATATGAAAAATGACATGAAGGGTCATTACAAACCTCCTTCCAAATTAATCTAGTCATTGGAGGTGAAATAGTAGTAAAATCCTCAACAAACCATCTATAGTATACGGTCAAACCAATAAAGTTACAAACCTCAAAAAAAGATATAGGCTTGTACCAATCATGAATATCCTCAATCTTTATTGGATCTACTATAATCCCATCCTTAGACACCATATGACCAAGAAATGTTACTAACTCAAGACAAAACTTACACTTAGAGAATTTAGCAAAAACCCTATGGTCTCTCAAAGTCTGGAGCATAATCCAAAATGTTGTACATCCTACTCTCTACTCCTCGAATACACAAGGATGTCATTGATGAACAGAATCACAAAGGAGTCTAAATAAGCCTTGAACAAGGATTTCATCAAGTACATAAATGTGGTTGGGGAATTGGTCAACCCAAAAGACAACACTACGAACTTATAATGACCATATCGGGTCCTAAAGGTTGTCTTTGTAATATGGTCCACCTGAATCCATAATTGGTGGTAACCAGGTCTCAGTTCAATCTTAGAAAACACCCCTGCACCATGAATCTGGTTAAATAAATTATTAATGTAAGGCATAAGATACCAAATCTTGATTGTCACCTTATTAAGATACCTATAATCAATACACATAGATATAGAATTATCCTTCCTCTTCATGAACAATATTGGAGATCCCCAAGGAGTCACACTCGGTCTTATAAAACCCTTACCAACAAGAACCAAAGTTGAGAATTTATCTCATTAAGCTTAATTACATCCATATGGTAGGTGCCAGATAAATAGGGCCGGTGCTCGACTCATGATCAATAACAAACTCGATATCAACTCATAAGGAGGACCAGGTAGATTAGTAGGGAAAACATCAGAAAACTCATGAACTATAGAAACAGAGTCAAGTGATGGTCTTTCCACACTAACATCACAAATGTAAGAGAGATAAGACTCACAACCCCTTGAAATAAGTCTCCTATCCCAAAAATAAGAATTAATCCCACATCGGCTCATGGATAATAACTCCCAACGATATAATTAAGGGTATGCCAGGCATGTGTAAGGTAATGGTTTTCGTAAGACAATCCAAGACCGCATGATAGTAGGATAACCAATCTATGTTTAGAATCACATCAAAACCAACCATTCCTAACCTAATAATATTATATTGAGTATCAAACTCTCAAGCAGTCACAAAAGATGATCGATAAACCCAATCCACTACTAAAGAATCACCTACCGGAGTAGCTACACATAACACATACAATAAATCCCAAGATAATTCTAACCATAAGGCATAACAAGAAGACACATAATAATAGGTGGATCCCAAATGAAATAAAGCAAAAGTCAATTGATGGAACAACAATATCAGATTTATGATTATAGCATCTGAAGAATCAGTGTTGGGTCTAGTAGGTTCTCCATACAACTGACTATACTCACCACCTGGTTTGGCTCTTGATTGATTTCCTATCTACCTTCTCGAGAACCTTAACAACTAACTTAGGGCCCACCCTAGAAACTCTGTAGACTACCTCTAGCTGGGAGCGAGACTGCCTTAATCTATGGAACACTTTGAGATAAAGGAACCATCGCTCTACGACTTAGGCAATCTCTCAAGAAATAGCGTAAATCCCTACAACCATAACATGCCTTAGCTTCTAAACTGAAACCAAAAGATCTGATTAACCCAAAATAACCACCATGACCACAATAAGCAAAAAAATAAACCCCTCAAGGATGACCAATACTCTGGCAAGTATGATTATTGAAACTACACTGTCTTTCATTGGTAATCTAAAGGGCATCCTGAACGGGCCTACTAGACTGATATTGATGCTGATATGGCTGATACAGAGGGTACCTACCTTGAGAACTATTGTCTTTGAATCATAATCCACTAAGACTCCTAATGAACTACCCTAATATCAATTCCTTTTATCACTATCCCTTTAGGCCTCATGATACATTTTCTCCAAAACCTGAGCATGATTAAAAACCTTAGCAAAAGATCTACTTGTAATAACAAAACTCTTATACATGCAAAGAGAAAGTCTCAATCCCCAAAAAAAGCAACAAACCCTACCATACTCAATAGTCAAAATAAAGTGGTATGCTTATCCAACTCAAAAAATTGAACCTCATACTCCACCATAATCATGGATCCCTTCTCCTACCTTAAGAAGTGATCCCTAAGACTGGAAGGCATATACTTCTCCAAGAAGAACTCTTAGAACTGAGTCCTTGACAATAAAAAAGATCCAGTTGTCCTGGAATCAATATGACCTCTCAACTAATGTCGAACTGCTAAGTCTAACTAAAAAATAATGTAATCCTTACCACGAGTCTTAAATACGCCCAAATTACGGAGCCTTTCCTCAAAATCAATTAAGAACTCATACGCATCCTTGCCTAGTGCACCAAAAAATCTAGGTGAAGCCAATCTCAAGAATCTACCCAAAATCTTCTTCTCCTTAATAGACATAGAAGGTTGGGCAAGATTTGCTGAGCAACCACTGGCATAAGAAGGACCTCAACTCTAGGAGTCGTAGCTACAAGTTATGCTTTTACCTTAGTACCATTTTGATCTATAGACTGTATACCATCATATGGTTCACCCTTAACAAATATCAAAAGTTTAACCAATGTATTCCTGAGCACTGAAGAAGAAATAAACTCTAGTGGAGCTTGGGCTGGTCCATAGGCCACCACAAGTTAGGGCAGAAGAATCTCTAGATCAAGAGCAAGAATAGGGTCTAGTAAATGCCCATTATCATAGGCCCTATATGGAGACACATCTCTAGACTATCCATGACATCTAGATCAACCATAAACAGCAACAGGATCACTAGGCTCGATCTTGAGAGCCCTGTCTTAATAGCGATACACGTTTCCTAGTCATCTATGAAAGAGTGAAACCAAAGGAATTCCTTAGAAACCAACTAAAACTCTTAGAACAAATTAAGTGAAAAAAAGTGAAGATCTCCTAACAATGTCCTATAGCCCTCCAAAGATAAGAAACTGACATCATTATTTCGATCTGTGGTATCTAATAGACACTTGCTCTTGTGCTAATAATACTGGTGAACCTAGGTTGTAATACCAATTTGTCAAGCCCTATTTATAAGTCATGAAGGCGCCTACTTTACCCTATCAATAGGTAAGCCAAACCATAGCTCAAAGCTATAAGCAATGGGCTAATTTGGTGGAAAATGTCCTAAAAGTTGAAAATCAACAATTAAAGACTTACAATAACAATAGGACAGTAATGATAGTCTAAAATATAGATAAAGCATCAACAACCATCTCACGACGTAGTAGAGTCAGTACAAAAGCTACCATAAAATGAACATAAGCACTAAAAAAGTCAGTTACATATTCATCTCAAATAGTAAGAGAATAGACATAGATAATAGAAGGAAAAAGGGGAAACTCCAACTTTGAGAGCTCATCTTGTATCAAAAATCAACTCAATAATATCGTCACATCATCGGTGTCCTCTAATACTAAGATCTGAACCTAAAATTTACAAAAGTATAGTATGAGTATGAAAACCATGATTATGCAGTAGGCATCATCGACCGACTGAGCTAAATCATCATATAAATATGATAAGATGCAAGATAAATAACTAATTCAAGGTAAATAGGCAAATATGGCACAATGCTCCAACTGTTGTGCATAAATAAATAAATAAATCGAGAATAGTAACATAAAATTCACATAATTTTAAATACTAAATTGGCCCCAGTAAGCCAATAAGTGTGGAAATGTAAATAACCCATTTTAGGGACCTATAATCCCAGAGGGTACAATCAAAGAAATATATATAATTGATGATTACAAATTTAGTGAATATCAGGCCATAGCTATGAATCCATCCATAGCGTATTATATCATAAATAAACTCTCAATGTCAGACTAAAAAAAGTCAGTAGCATAATCATCATAATCATTATTTGCTGGATTTGAAATGGAACTCATGTCATCAATATCATCATCAATTATCGGACTTGAACCGAAACTCATTTCAATAAACCACCAGGTTTTACTCAAAATTAGCACCAATTTCCAAGTACCAAACTAGCATAACCATTAAGTATCTAATCTTGTCAAAGTCTTAATATAATCATTTTAAAGGGTTTAACATGTATATAGAAATCTACAATAGCTAACACAAATCATGGCCTAAAGTGAGCTAGGGGCCACTACTAATCCCTGAAATCTATTTTAAGGAAAATTCTACCCCAAACTAGGCTAATGTATCTAAATTCACTTATAGATATTAAATACGTCACAATTAGTCCTACGATACCAATTCTACCTAAATATAACTAAGCCAATTTTACTTATTTAGAGTTCCATTATAGCCTAACCAATCCAAATAATACTTATTATATCAATCATACTTCCAATACCTAAATCTCATCCTATATCTACCATAAGATCATAATTATACTATGAATTAGATCAATCTATGAAAAAGTAAACCTAGCCTACCAAGATGCAGAAGAAAAAACAAAAAAATCAACTAAATTGACAGTTTCCCTTTCCGAGAAGCTTCCACAAGGTTCCACACTATCAAATTCACAATCTACTTGTCAAATCAAGAATAATGATATTCATATTTTACTATTGTACTTTGGGTCCAAAATCACGTAAAAAAACATAAGGGAACCACTTGCAAAATTGCACTTTCAAAACTGACAATACTTCTCTCTATGCTCAAGGAACATATGCCCTCAAAATTGGTGAATTCGAGCTCGAATGGTGTTACAATCAACTCACCAATATTCTAGGGATTTTGAAAAAATATGAAGGATTCAATCATGAAATTGATAAGAACTTACCAAGAATTCAGAGAAGAATGCATAATTGTAAGTTCACAAATTCTTCAAAATCACTTAGCAATGATTGTCGAAATTTTTCACACTTTTTAGGGTTCTATACTCTTGAAAATAGGTAAAAAATAAAAATAGGATATATCAGGTTATATGGGATATAGATAGCATTCCAAGGTATCCATGTGTTGCTTAAGTGTACATTGCACCACTTAAGCAGTCACCGGTTAAACGACCTAGTGTTTCTTTAGCGATATCTACTACCTACCAATATACCGCATAAGAAGTGCCTTTGTCGCTTAAGAAACCATCACTTAAATGGTAAGGGCACTGCTTAAGCAAAACCTTGCTAGGAAAATATGACATTTTAAGTGGTCGGATGGGTGATTTAGCGGTCCTCTGCTTAAGTAACCCAAACGGGCGCATACACAGAGCACCAGCTGAGTGCACCAACTGAAACCTTAAAATAATTTAGGTTTTCACCAGCCCCTCAGGATACATATGAAACCCCATATACCTAAATAAATTATGCTAACCTATTAAATTGGATGTTTCGAATCACTGATGCAGCCAAAATTTCTATCCGAGGTTATTTGAACAAAAAGTGGGCCCTACTGATGTGTCATTTTTCTTAGCTTTGGCTAATAGTCCAAAATAAGTCTTGGTGCCTCGAGACCAGGACCAAGGGTCCACAAACCCTAAAATTGATGCTTTGGAGTTATTGGAACTTTCAAAAGTGGCATACGAGGTCGTTTAACTGATGTTTTTACCCGTTAACTAATTTTAATTAGCAAAGAACTCAAAAGAAGGAATTGACTCTAAAATCCAAATAAACTGCCTAGTAACTGTACTATCAGCTCCAGCAAGTCATATATGACTTGGGGTAGCTATAGGATAGTTGTAAATGGAAAAAAATGAATGGAAATATATAAAATGACCAGGACGTTCATTACAACCAATTTAGGATAAGCCATCATCTTAGTCTCCACCTTCTTTTTAACTTATTCATTCTACCACCAGTCCCTCTAGTGTTTACTAGATCGTACTCTTGAGACACCCAACATATATTTAGTAGTCTCTCTAATGCAACCGCCAGTTGTCTACGACATACTATCTACATCCCCTCTACTCTCCCAATCCCCCATAGTCATCAATATTTTCCACTATTTCCAAGGCATTGGTCAAAGTCAAGCTACCCCACTTAATCCTAGGTAGATCCTTCACACCCCACTTCTTTCTACCCATTTTGGTTACTATGTATATCATTAATAACTTATGTTAGGTGAAAATATTCTCACTTGGTATGAGTTTACAATCTTTATATAACACTCTATCACCCTTCCGAAACAGCAAAAAAGTCTATCTAATCCTTGTCCTCAAACTACAAAAGGTAATAAGGCTCTCCTCCTGCTGTAGGAAGATCAAATTCATTTCCCACTACCCAAAAGCCCTAGAAAACTCCAAAAGTGAAGCTCATGCTTGATTTCATACCCCGAAACCAAAACCACCATACACATCATCATAACCTTTAGATAAAGACCCAATATGCCTATTGAAATCTCTTCTAATAAAAAGAATCTCAGTGCTCGGGATGCCTCTCACCACTTTATCTAAAGCATCCAAAAGATCTTTTTCTCCTGCTCATCCCGTCCTACTTGTGGAGCATAATAACCAACAATATTTAACGTAGACCCTTCAATGAACAACTTAATTGACATTATCCTATCATTAACCTGCTTAACCTCCACCACCTGCATCCTGATCTCATTATCTACTAAGATACCTATCCCATTACATTGCATCACGCTAAAAGAGTCCCACAACTTATACATATCCACACCCCTCACTTAGAACATACCTATTTGGTTTCCTGGATACAAGTTGTACTAATCCTCATCTTCTCAAGAATCTTCACGACCTCCACAGACTTGGCTAGAAGAGTCCCTATCTTTCAAGACCCAACTCTCAACATGAAAGATCCCTAATCCTACCTAACCTTACCACCCCTTCCCACCAACCCCAAACTCAATCCTAGACCCTATCTCAACCTACACCTAAAACCATACCCCAACCTCACCCTCAATCCTAGTCCAAACCCTAACCCCAACCCCAACCCCAGCCCCAACCCGACCTATAATATAACCCTAGTCTACTATCACCACCACAACCTCTACTCAATAAGAGAAGAGGAAAAATGAACAAATAGGTAAGGCTAAAAAGACACAATAGTAATAATGAATAAAATCTACAAAGAAATATCAATAATCAACCACTTATACCAAAATCAATAAAATCAATATATTGTAATGCAAGTTTTGATAAATAACAAGTAATAAGATAAACTACAACCCACATAAAGACAAAGTAACACCCCACTATAAATAGATATGTTGTCTCAACTAACTTAAATTAAGTAATAGAGAAATAAGAATTAGTAATATGATAAGTACAGTCAAGATAATCAGACAAGAAATGAAAAAAGAAAGAACTGAAATGGTAAGGCAACCTAGACTAGATAAACTAGAGGAGATAAAATGAGTGCACTAGATTTAGGAAGAAGATGAAGTGAGGATATTTTCTTGATTGTTTCATTAGATTACGGCAAGTTGGTGGAGCAACTGGTTACAAAAATTTTGTTCTCGTCTCTTTTACATACTATTGATGTATTCGCTAAACATGACTATCGAAAAATATACTAATTCTTAAAAAATGTAATAATCACTGGAGAATATACTATTCATCCAAAATGTACGCCATGAGTCACTGTAGAAGATGCATAGGACTTACAATACTAGAAAGGCTAAAAATAAAAGTAAAAAAGAGTAGAGACAAGAAGAAGGAAAAGTATAGATCTGCTTGCTGTAGAAGTTGTCAACGGATGCTTTACTAATTGGATATGTTCCTTACCGTACAGATCTATATATGGTCAAATTACTTTTTGTATTCATATATAACAAGATATAGAGAAGAGAATAAGATATTGATGTTGCTAGAAAACATTCTTCTGGTTGAGTCACCGAATTCCAAGAATTGTTTGCAAAAACTAGTCGTCAAAATCTTGATGTCCACCTCAGAAGAGGTGTTAGATCTAGACTTATACTGCCTTCAAAGGGTTAGCCAGAAAAGAAAATAGAGACAACCAAAGATGGGTTGGCACATCTAATAAGTTGCAAGAGAATTCTTTTCTTTAAGTTTGAGAAAAATGTATCGGCTGTAAATCCATTATTCTAGATCATATTTGGGACTAAATTGGCATTATATCATAGAAAGGGTTGAAATCTATATCGATTGATGTATAAGTTGTAGTGGTAAAAAAGTGGATTAAAATGGATCAGAATTAATCTCGGTATAATTTCCAAAAATAGCACATTTAGTTCCAAAAGCTCATGATTCATTAATTAAGGTGGTATGATTCCTGTTATAGAAGAAAACCATTTTAAAAGGGAAAAAAGGAATAAATACCTTTGTAGAAAATAGTAGTAAAATCAAGGGTTTGGTTGGAATCAAATCTCTAAATTAGCATAAATACTCCTAAAAGTATGCATGCCATCACTAGTACCCAAATGATATAATTATTTGCACATGTGCATCCTTAAGTATAACCACGTCCTTTCTAAGGATCATTTTTGACGTAGTATCCAACTGGCATCGTAACAACGACCTCGGCCCAATAGTACATTATCAACATCATAAAGCCTCATAACTTAACAAATTATAGTAATTAATGGCATAAAATTACTACAATGATCTAATCAGGAAAATACCTCCTAAATAAATTAGTAAAGTTGTAAATCTTATGTCATAGGATAAATAATGTTAATTTATGCCTAAACATGACTATAATCAAGGATAATAGGGTTCTAAGGACATAAAAAGTGTTCTAGGCTAAAGTTCAGGTCACATTTCTATCCCAAATTCCTTAAATCGGTTAAGTCATGGAATACTAGTCGTCCACCCATCCTATAATCGCTACCTAGTATACAATCTATACTATGTACAATCTCATAGAGGAAAGTAAACTAAAGACTGCCTCAATGTCAAACAGTATTCAGGAACCATCCACAATTGCTCGTTTTTATCCACGATCCCAAAATGATGTTCTAATAACAAAATAATAATTTTCACATTAATCGGAACAACATTATACCCATATTTCAATATAATACTTTAGGCTAAATATTGGGTCAAATGGGCCTGAGGGACCCGCTAACAAAATTTCAAAATTGAATCAGTCACGAGGTCCCCCAAAAGACAAGGAATGTATGCTCAACTTTTGAACACGAATGGAGTACAAATTGGGGCCTAAATCGGCCCTTAAATTTTAGGAATTTAAGACCTATTTTCTAGGAACTTATAATGAAAAGGAAGGAATTTGGAAAATAATGGAAATAGCCAACGAGTGTTAAACTAGCTTACCTTAGCTTCAATGGATGATTTTCTACAGTTTTCCGCCCATCAAGATTTAAAAATGGAGGGAAAAAAGCCCTTAGAAATGAAGAAAAATTGGGTAATGAAGAGAATGTAATACCAACAATGTGTGCTTAAGTTAACACTGGATCACTTAAACGATAACCAGTTAAGCGATATTTGATCGTTAAAGAGATGGTTCAGTAAAGCCAGGGACCACTCAGGCAACATCCTAGTCTCTAAAGCGACGTTTACTTAAGTGGATAAAGTTCTCAAAAGTGACCCTCAATTGGGCAGCCAAGGATGCTAAAGTGGCATAAGGTCTATAAAGTGACTATTGCTTAAGAGAACCCCAAGGATCTTAAGTGACTGCACTAGCAGCTGAGGCATCGTATTTTGCTAAGTCTATATGAACTCCGATTGGTGCTCGAGATTTGTTGGAAACCTCATTCATGCAAACAAACTATGCTATCATACCAAATTCAACATTTCAGAGTTAACAAAACCATCAAAACTTTCATTTGAAATTTTTTTAATTAAAAATGGGTTTACACCTAGTTCTATTTTAACCTAATTCTACCCAATAATGCAAAATGAGTTTGGAAGCCTCCAAACCAGAACCAAGGGTCCCCCAGCCTAAAATATCAATGTTTCAAACCTAATTGCACTATTGAAATTTTTATTAAAAGTCATTTACTAGTAGTTGTGGTCCAATACCAATTCTATAATAGCAAAAGCTCTAAAATACAAAAATGAACATAAAATCCAAACAAACTGTTTGATAATCAAACCAACCATTCTGGAAAAGTATAAATGAGCTATAGCCACTATTGGAAGGCTTGAAAAAACAAAAAATATGCATAAATCAAGAAAATAAATTGGAGGGTCATTTAATATTATGACAACAGAGCCTCAACATTTCCTTTTACATGAATCTTCCCCGAAAATGGTACTTTAATAAAATTATAATAGAAAAAGAAATGACTTGTGAAACTTTATCATTGTATTCACCACATGAAACATATTTTGATACAATTCAACATCACAATCGAAGAAATAGAAATACGAGTCTAGTTTTGCTAGAGAAAGTTAAATATGAATTAAACTAAAGAGGAGTTCCTACTCAAAAAGTAGTAGTAGGAAAAGGAGCAGCTGCTCCATCACCTCTTGAGGAAGATGTACCATAAGCATCAAATGAAGATTATGTCATGTCTTCATCAATAATTGAAGCAGCTAAAGTTCCATATGTTAAAAGGATCACTAGAGCTACTTTGGTTAAAGAAATATGATACTTATGGTAAGATTTAGAGTGACACTAGAAATTTACCTATCTTAGGATAACAACACTACCTATTTTTAGTGATATTTAACAAATTTTAATGTTCTTTTGGATCCTAGAAACTTTATAAATGCATCTAAAGATGGAAAATAGATTGAGGCAATAAGTTCGAGATCCAAGTTCTTGAGGATAACAAGACATGGTCAATAGTTGATCTACCATAGGTAAGAATATAGTTGGTTCAAAGTGTATGTACAAGATAAAATATCAATAAAATGGTGAGGTTCTAATATACAAAGCTAGACTAGTTTCTAAAGGATATAGCCAACAAAAAGGCTTGTATTATTATGATACTTTTTCACCTGTTGCTAAGATGGTAAAAGTAAGATATGTCATTGCTCAGGATGTATCAAAAGGATGGAACCTGTTTCAAATAGATGTGTACAATATGTTCTCTTAAGGGTATTTAGATGAAAAATTATACTTATACATGCTCAAAGGGTTCAATACACAAGGAGAAACCAAGGTGTGTAAATTTATCAAGTCTTTATATAGATTGAAACAAGCTTCTAGGTAGTGGAATATAAAACTTACTTCAGCCTTATTGTCAGCTGGATTTACTCAGAGTGCATATGACTACTCTTATTTACCTTAAAAAGATGATAATTTGTTGATTTTGTTAGTATTTGTTGATGATCTACTTATTATAGAGAGTTGTCACTAGCTGATTACTACAATAAAGAATGTGCTACATAGGTAGTTCAAGTTAAGGGATCTAGTCCAACTCAAGTATTTATTAGCCATTTAGATTTTGATATCAAGTGAAGGAGTTGTCTAAATCAAAGGAAATACATTCTAGAACTTATCAATGACACTGACGTTAATGGTGCCAAGACTGTCTGCACTCTTCTAGAGTCAACCTTGAATCTTAACATAGTAATTTATGATAAATTTATTGGTCTTACTGGCGATGTAGCTTTACACACCTTACCTCTTATCAGTAGATGATTTGTAAATGGTTGTATGATAAAATTACTAGACAAGACAATAGCTATATTGTACAAATTCTTAGTCAATTTCATGTAATCTCCTAAAAAATCTTATTGGGATGCAGTTACAAGAGTAGTTTGATATTTAAAAGTCATAGTGGTTCCTGACATTGGGTTACAAATAAACCTATTACTATGTAACCATTAAAAAACTATTTATACCATTCATACTATTTAGGGTTCCATTACCAAGTTTAAACCATACATAAGTTTCATTAAAAACCCAATATTATAATAAAAACATTGTTATAAGCATTTTATCAAACATATTGGGTGCAAAATAGTTCCAAAACCAAATTCCATTACCAATTAACCATTCCCATGCAACCAATTATTCAAAACCACTATTAATGCACATAAAAGCATAATTGAAACATAGGAAAACCATGACTAAGCCTTTATAAACAAAACCCCCAAATCATATTTGAAAACCCAGAATCATACAACACTCAAATAATGAAAATATTATATAAAATTCATGCCTTTAGTAAGAACTAACAATGAGGGAAGAGAACATTCCTTAAACAAAGATGATAATGGACAGAAATCACCAAGACAAGTGCCAAACCAATTATTGAGATGAACTCCTTGTTTGCCTTACCCAAGAACTTTAGAGTAGAGTTAAGAGTGTTTTCCAAGTCTTTAAGTACAAAATAATAAGAGAAATAATCTCACAAGTACAATATAAGTCGTGGGACCTTATTAGGATACCTGGGAAAATATCCATATTTCCCTCACTTAAACTGCATTAAATTCCCGTCATAGGGTGTGACGGACCCTTTCGAGTTGTACCCAACCTGTACGAGTGGTACCCGCCTCTCGTACCCTAGGCCTTTCACTTTAGACCTAACACTATCCAAGGTATGACACACCCAAACCAAAGTCGTATTCAAGTGTACAACTGGTACCTATAAATTGTACCCTTGGCAGAATAGAATCCCAAGATGATTGAACACCGTCCCTCATACGAGTCCATCGTACGATATGTAACCTGACTTATGGATCATGGTGAGCCACTTGTACTCAGATCCAACCTAAGTCTTTAAATCTAAGGTTAAGTAAATGAACCACATGACACGTATCCACCAATACAACTCGTATCCCATAGTCATACCCATTCCAATAACCAAAATCCATCCTACCAACCAACACTGGTCAGCATACAAATGGATCATACCAACCGTACCCTACTGTACAACTCGTACCCTATAGTCGTATCATGACCAAAATCTTGAAATCCAAAAAATTTTCTAAAGGTCAAAACCCAGGGTGTTATAGATGCACCATTGCCAATAGGATAATTCCTGAGTATATGGCCTGGCTGACCACATTTAAAACATATGTCCCTCCTTTCAGCAAAAAATCCTAGTGAAGACGACCATAGAACCATCAAGGAGGACATGAAGAAGCCGACTGAGCCCTACTCACCTGATATTGGGCACCCTATGCCAAAAATAATATCACCACATTATTGACTATCACCCGACCACTTCGGGTAAGGAGCATTAGAAGTATAGAAGGAACCAAAACTTCCCTACCTTTTCTTTTGCCACTTACCTCTATCCCGACCACCCTATTATTGAGCATCACCCTGCTCAGAGAACCTGTTCCCTTTACCTTGCCTTTCCCAACTCTGACTATTTTCTCTTTTCTTTCTCCACCTACTGTATATGGATATGAAACCTCAAAATCCATATCCTTAATTAGCAAAGCAATATTTTTTTCAAAGATCAAATCTTGATGTATCGCAGAAGTGAACTTTCTCATCCTTGCTCTCATATCTGACACCAAATCCGAAGCACCTTGATAACTGGTGGAATTTCAAGCCATATTCTATGATAGTCATCTTTCCCTACTTAAAATTCACAAACTCCTCCATCTTTTCTTCCCTCAGCTCCTGAGGAATGAAGGGATCCATAAAACATTTGAGAAAGTCTTCCATAAGGACAACTCCTTAACATCACCATTATCCCTATTCTCTTCGTAGAACTGGTACATAATATCTTTGAGCTAATAAGTTGTAAAATTCACCCCTTCCACATTTGTAGCCTGCATCACCTTAAAGATTTTCTCTATTTCATCTAAGAAACCATGACGATCCTTCTTTACCTTTACTCCAATAAAAGTAGAAGGATTTATCTTTATAAATTGGTCAACCCTTGTGGACTTATCATATGAAACACCTTTTACAACCCGTTCAGGCTGAGCAGCAACCAACTGAGCAATAGTATGAATTGATTGATGAAATTTTTCATTCATTACCTCACTCTGAAAAGGACTAGTAGCAACTGATAGAACTCCTGAAATATTAGGGACTGGACCCCTAGACCAAGTATGGATACCCTGTGTACCTTCCACATTATTTCCAGATGGGATAGAAGAGTTTTATTGTGTCCTAGATCATTAAGGAATGATCTAAAAGATGAACAAACACGGGTTAGAGAAGATTTTAGGACTTAGACTCCAAGCTCAAATTTGAATACCAAGAAAGTAAAACATTTCTAAATGCTTTGTATCTTCTCTCTCATGAGTTCAGCACGCTACACACCCCTAAAAGAGACTCTACTAGAAGAGGCTTTGTGGACTCCCAATTGACCATGAACCTAAAGGTATGATACCAAATTGACATAACCTAAACCAGGGCCTTGTCGTAATGGGCATCCTAAGTCTAATCGGGACTAGAGACCACCCCCATTACCCAACCCAACCAACCTATGCATATTTTAAGTTGGATAAATTCTACATATATAATAATATAGCATTATTGTAAAATCTAAGACTCTGTCTATGACCATGACTACCTAAACGAGCCTAACCAACTAATACAAACCAATAACCAATACCAAACCAAACTATAATACAAAATCATAACCATATGAGTTCCATAATAATTATATATAATCCCAAGATGAAAGAGGATAGAATAACTAACAAATACAGTCAACCGGTGTCAGCCCCAACACCAATACCGATATCACTCATACCAACCCATAACAGTTCCATAAAGGCCTCTAACCAAAAGAAAACCAATATATGATTGTGATATGCCCCCAACCATAGCCAAAATAAATATACATAAAATAACTAAAGTATATAAAAATGTCTGTAATATGAATGCAGCCTTCTGGAAAGATGAAACCTCACTACTTTAATCTAGTAGCTGATCCTGACATTTAATCACTACATAGGATGAGTAGAATAACCAGTTCATGCATCGCATGGGGATACAGTTTCCCAAAGATGACTTAGCGGGTGAACGCTAGCATGAACTCAGGATAAGGATAAAATAATTTCATCCAGTAAAACCAAGTAAACCAATCATATGCATTCAAACCATACATATATATAACTATGTCAGAAAAGGGAACAGGGTTTAGCATGCATTTAAAATCATTAACCTGGGTATGTGTAACTTAACCATCCTAAAGCTACCCATGGGCTATATGGGTCCATTGTAACCCCCTGAACAAGCCCCAATGTATGTAGCTGCATGAACTGGAGATACCATAAGAGTAGGGGATTCCCAAGTACCCTTTATGCTCCATGATACGTATGTACAGTGTACATAGAGGTTTCTTGTGTGCCACATAAGTATCATATATGGTCACCATGACCAACCCCTCATGTCAGCAAACAATAGTTTCCAGTGTTTTTCCATAGGACTCCTACCTTTACCATTAGATATCACACCCTGCCAATATTGCCCAATTAAAACTATTTCCAACCACTAAATCCTTTATTCCATTTTGTGATTAACCAAGGCTATTAATAATGGTATTGTCATACCAACTATAACTTGAAATTATTATCCTTAGCCAAACCTTTTAGAGATCAAAGAAGTCCAAGTACCCATAGATCACCTTATCAAGTTAACTTGGGGAGTCCTATGTAACCCACAAGTGTTCTATTATTATATTACCTTGGAGGATTCCATTGTACCCCAAAAGGATGTTTATTAAACCAAACAATTCCAAACCATTTAAACCATTTACAGTTCCATTACCAAGTTCAAACCATGCAATAGTTCAAGTAAAAATCCAATAATATAGTAAAAGCATTATCATAGGTATTTTATCAAACATATTGGGGACATAGTTTTTTAAAAACCAAAACCAATTACCATGTGACCATTTTCATGTAACCAATTATCCAAAACTGCCATTAAAATATGTAAAAACATAATTAAAACATGGAAAAACCATAAGCAAGCCATTATAATAAAAACCCCAACTCATATTTGAAATCCCAAAACCATACAATAAATCATGCCATGAAAACATTGTATCAAACAATGCCTTTAGTTGGAACTAACAATGAGGGACAAGTACACAACTTAATTGAGAAGATAATGGAGAGAAATAAACAACACAAGCCTTAAATTAATCCTTAAGATAAAACCCTAACTTTCTTTACCCAAGAACTTAATAAAGGATTAGAGAGTGTTTCTAAGTGTTAATAAATAGAATAACAAGTCAAATAACTTCTTAATTGAGTTAAAAGTCATGGGTCCTTATTAGGTTAACTGGGTAAATGTCCAAATTTTCCTCACTTAAACTGCATAAAAACCTTGTCATAGGGTACGACTACCCCATACAAATTGTACCCGCCTGTACGAGTAGTACCCACCACTCATACCCAAGGCCTCTCCATTGTCCCAACACTATCCAAGGTATGACTCACCCAAACCAAGTTGTACCCAAGTATACGACTAGTACTCTTGACCCATACGTCTGGCAGAATAGAATCACAAGAGGTTTGAACATTGTTCACCATACGAGTCTATAACACCCCGTATTTCATGATAGACTAAAGGAAGACTAAAACACAAAATTGATAATAGAATCT